>CAJQUN010000162.1:0-1376440 GCA_907163345.1 Haberlea rhodopensis
CGCCTCTCACAAAGACTCTCGCCTTCACAAAGTCCTAAGAGGTGTTGTGGATTCGTGCCATTTCTTTCGATTGTGAATCATTTGCGTCGTTTATTGGTTTAGAACTTGTCTAGCAACTTGTTATTAAACATCCCTTCACCCGATTTGATCGTGTGGATACCGTTGAGGCAAAACCATTCGAGTTTTGCTAAGTGACTCGGAGAAGGCGTAGGACGTGGTGGCAAGCTCCGTGGATTCTGCTTCAACACGCTACAAGGGTAAGACACTTGTATTCTCTAATCCGATATGAATCCCTATGTATAGATCCTGTGTTAGTAATCCCAAAATTTTTATTCCGCTGCGTTGTGTATCTCATTGGGTTACTTACAGTGGTATCAGGCCGTGTACAAGCTCATATCGGATTTATGTGATTAAATTGTTGTTAATCATATTAGAATTAATATTGCATGCTATTAAAACTGTTTAATTTCATATATGATATGAAATAATTTGAGTTTGTGAAAATCATCGTATAATTGTATTTGATATAATTGGCGAATAATTGGTATACGATACATGAAAGCGTAAATCGAGATGTTAGCTCCCCTGGCTCACGGCCGCCGCATAATCTAGGGTTTCGAACCCATTGGCTCGTGCATGGCCTATCAGCCGCCGCTTAATTCTAGGGTTCGGACCCTTGGCTTAGCGTGGGCGAGCCTCCGTACCAATTAGGGTTTCGAACCCTTTTGGCTCGATAAGTCTAAAGGTGCTCGAGATGGTCAAGCCGCCAATGCTCATTGGAATCGAACATGGTTGAACCTTGACTCATGGCTAGGTTGAACCTTTTGCTCGACATAGCATCAGACGTGGCCGCTCAAAAGGGATTAGGGTTAGACCCACGGTTCGATGTTGCGCCGCATGGTCAACTAGTGGGTGACGGCCGATTCTGGGCTAGGGGTTTCGATCCCTGGCCCATGCATGGTCCAACCTTGTGGCTAGGTTTTTCGAAAACTATCTTGGTTCGTGTTTTAGTCGAGTTAGTTCGTGACATTGTGATGTCCCGAGCGTACGATAATTTTTCAAAAAAAAATGTATATTACAGTTTTAATTAGAATTAAATTTAAAATGTTTAGAATTTAATTAATTAAATGTTAATGCATGCTTTATGTGTTGTTTGAGCATGGTGCGTGGTTATAGCCCTTTGACCTATTAGATAGGATTTGTGAATGTTTGTAATTTATAATACGACCTGCGTGTCGTGCCTTTCTCTATTTCATTCTAAATGTAATCCCTCCCCTATTTCCCCTCGAATGTGAATCGAGGAATTCTATATCTTGTAAATAATGTAGTTTATTTTATTGATGGGATCAATGAAGATGGAGCATCGTGCCGGGATGAGGAGGCCATTCACAAATTGGAGCCAAGGAAGGTGCTTTGTGAAGTTACCTTAGGTTGACTCATTGGATTTTCTCATTGGCTTGAGAAAATCATTAGTAGGGGCTATAACCATGTCACGTTTAATTATGTATGTTGATGCATGATTTATCTTATGTTTTAGTTTGATAATAGTATTACACATATATGTAGATATGTATACAACTATATGTAGTGGACATATTTTAAATTATCAAATTAATAATGAGATCAATAAATCCCTCTAAAATATTAAGTTTTTAGATGCCTTCCAAAATAAAAGTACTCGTCCAATAACTTCGATTGTACACGTGTGGGTTTGCCAAAGCAAAGCACCGTGGCAATCTTAGTAAGGCGCGAAAGGATAAAAGTGATATCCGTTATACTTTAATTGGGTACGACTTAACTAGGTTATCTCAATAGGATTGGGAACCTAGAGGCATGGGTTGGATTATAATTCATTGATGAATTGAACAAAGCGTTGTTCGTCCAACTATCCAAGAATTATATGTGATGTAATTGACAAAGTGTTGTCTACCTAAATAACCGAGTCTTGGGCGATTAGCCAAAGCTAACTCAAGATTAAGTGAAATATGGATCTTGGCCCACTAAAGGTTTCGAGGGTTGATATTTTTCAAACAAAATAGTGGGAGTATCATTTAATATAAGACCATGTTAAATGATTTAAATCATAAACTTATTTTGCATATTTATATTGTAGATATCCATGGCAACTAACAACGTTACTAGCACTTTATCACTGCGATCGGTCCTTGAGAAGGACAAACTAAATGGGACGAATTTCCTAGACTGGCATAGGAACTTGAGGATAGTCCTCAAACAAGAAAAGAAACAATATGTCCTAGAGGAACCCTTACCCGCTGAGGAACCTCCCCTAACGGCTACAAGAACCGAAAAAGATGCTTACAAGAAGCATCAGAGTGACGCACTTGATGTTGGGTGCCTCATGCTTGCCACCATGAACTCTGAGCTTCAGAAGCAACATGAGGAAATGGAGGCGTTCGATATGATCGAACACTTAAAGCAGTTGTACCAACAGCAAGCTAGACAAGAGAGGTATGACGTCTCTAAAGCGTTATTCCAGTGCAGGATGGTAGAAGGAAGCTTGGTTGGAACTCATGTGCTCAAGATGATTGGGTACATTGAGAATCTGGACAAGCTGGGTTTTCCATTGGACCAAGAGTTGGCCACCGATGTGATCTTGCAATCGTTGCCTGAAAGCTTCAGTCAATTTGTAGTAAATTACAATATGACTGACATGGAAAAGACTTACCACAATTGCTTGGTATGTTGAGAACATATGAAGCAAATACTAAGAAGACTAAGGCCACAAATGTCCTTATTGTGAATAAGGGCAAAGGAAGGGCCAAAGCTAAAGGCAACAAGAAAGCAAAGAAAGTCTTTGCTAAATCTAAGCCAAAGTCTTCTGCACTGAAGCCAAAGGGAGGGATAGCAAAGGAAGGGAACTGTTTCCATTGCGGTGAGACCGGCCATTGGAAAAGGAAACTGCAAAGTATATCTGGAGGATCTAAAGAAAGGAAGTGTGACTTCCGCTTCAGGTATTTTTGTTATAGAAGTCAATTTATCTACTTCTTCATCATGGGTATTAGATACTGGATGTGGATCTCACATTTGTGTAAATGTGCAGGATCTCAAAAGGAGTAGGACATTGGCAAAGGTGAAGTTGATCTCCGAGTTGGAAATGGAGCAAGAGTTGCTGCATTAGCTATAGGAGATTATCATTTAGCTTTACCTTCTGGTTTATCACTGATTTTAAAAGACTGTTATTTTGTGCCTTCAATTACTAAAAACATTATTTCTATTTCTTGTTTAGACAAGTATGGTTTTTCATTTATAATAAAGGACAATTGTTGTTCTATTTATTTAAATGATATGTTTTATGCTAGTGCACAAATGGTGAATGGTCTTTATGTATTAATCTTGATATGCCTATCTATAACATAAATACTAAAAGGATTAAAAATAATGATTGTAATCCGACTTATCTCTGGCACTGTCGCTTGGGCCACATAAACGAGAACCGCATATCTAAACTTCATAAGGATGGAGTATTAGATTCATTTGATTTTGAATCATATGAAACATGCGAATCTTGTTTAATGGGAAAGATGACAAAAGCCCCTTTCAAGGGACATGTTGAAAGGGCAAATGTTTTATTGGGACTAATACATAGTGATGTATGTGGACCAATAAGTACGCAAGCTAGAGGTGGTTTTCAATACTTCGTTACATTTACTGATGACCTCAGTAGATATGGGTATGTGTACCTAATGAAACATAAACATGAAACCTTTGAAAAGTTCAAAGATTTCAAGAATGAAGTGCAAAACCAACTTGGCAAAAGTATCAAAATCCTTCGATCAGATCGAGGAGGAGAATACTTAAGCCAAGAGTTTCATGACTATCTAAAGGAGTGTGGGATAGTCCCACAACTCACTCCTCCGTATACTCCACAATGGAATGGTGTATCCGAGAGGAGAAATCGAACCTTGTTAGACATGGTTAGATCAATGATGAGTCATGCAGATCTTCCGATATCGTTTTGGGGACACGCTCTAGAAACAGCAATTTTCTTACTGAACCGTGTTCCATCTAAATCAGTGGAAAAGACACCATATGAGATATGGACTGGGAAGCGTCCTAGTATGTCTTTTATGAAGATTTGGGGTTGTGAGGCTTTCGTTAGACGTCACGCCACCAACAAACTTGGACCCAAATCTGATAAGTGTTTATTTGTGGGGTATCATAAGGAAACGAAAGGGTACTATTTCTATTATCCCACCGAGAACAAAGTAGTTGTTGCTCGGACTGGTGTATTTCTTGAAAGAGAATTTATTTCTAGAAAAACAAGTGGGAGAAAAATAGAACTTAGTGAAGTTCAACCACAAGAAAACACTGAACCTGAGATTGAGATGGAAACAGAGCAGGCACCACAAGCTGTTGTGGAAGAAGTACCTGCTCAAGAGACACAAGCCCAGCGTAGGTCTGTAAGAGAACACCGAGAGCCACAGAGATATGGATTTCTTGTGACTCAACAAGGTGACTTACTACTTATTGATGAGGATGAGCCGTCATCGTATCAACAAGCTATTATGGGCAATGATTCTGAGAAATGGCAAGAGGCCATGAAATCTGAGATGGAATCCATGTATGCAAACCAAGTATGGACTTTGGTTGATCCACCTGAAGGGGTACGACCCATAGGGTGCAAATGGATTTTCAAGAAAAAAGACCGATATGGATGGTAACGTACAAACCTATAAAGGTCGACTGGTTGCAAAAGGATTCAAACAAATTCATGGTATTGACTATGATGAAACCTTTTCACCAGTGGCCATGGTTAAATCCATAAGGATCTTACTTGCAATAGCTGCATTTCATGATTATGAAATCTGGCAGATGGATGTCAAAACAGCTTTCCTTAATGGAAATCTGCTCGAGGATGTGTACATGACACAGCCCGAGGGTTTTGTCGATCCAAAGGATGCTGGAAAGATATGCAAGCTACAACGATCCATTTATGGATTGAAGCAAGCTTCTCGGAGTTGGAATCTTCGTTTTGATGATGCAATCAAAGAGTTTGGTTTTATCAAAACGAAGATGAACCTTGTGTCTACAAGAAGGTCAGTGGGAGCGTAATCATTTTCCTAGTGTTGTAGTGTAGATGACATACTTCTTATTGGAAATGATATCCCTGCCTTGCAATCTGTAAAGATTTGGCTAGGGAACTGCTTTTCGATGAAAGACTTAGGAGAAGCCACCTATGTATTAGGAATCAAGATCTATAGAGATAGATCGAGAAGGCTTCTTGGTCTAAGTCAAAGTACATACATAGACAAGGTGCTTAAAAGGTTTAGCATGCAAGAATCCAAGAAAGGATTCGTGCCTATGACACATGGTATTTATCTCTCGAAGGAACAGTGTCCTTCAACACCAGATGAGAGACAACGCATGAGTAAGATTCCATACGCGTCAGCTATTGGATCTATCATGTATGCCATGATATGTACTCGTCCCGATGTATCGTATGCTTTGAGCATGACGAGCAGATATCAAGTTGATCCAGGTGAAGGTCACTGGATTGCTGTCAAGAACATCCTGAAGTACTTGAGAAGGACTAAGGATACATTCTTGATTTATGGAGGTGAGGAAGAGCTCAATGTAATGGGTTACACTGATGCTAGCTTCCAAACCGACAAAGATGATTTTCGATCGCAATCTGGATATGTGTATTGCCTAAATGGAGGTGCTGTGAGCTGGAAGAGTTCAAAGCAAGAAACAGTAGCCGATTCTACAACGGAAGCTGAGTATATTGCTGCCTCAGATGCAGCAAAGGAAGCTGTTTGGATGAGGAAGTTCATTTCTGAACTGGGAGTGGTGCCTAGCATTAAAGATCCGATAGAACTCTATTGTGACAACAATGGAGCGATCGCATTGGCTAAGGAACCAAGATCTCACCAAAGATCCAAGCACATACTTAGGCGTTTCCATTTCATTCGAGAAATCGTTGAAAGGGGAGATGTTAAAATATGCAAAGTACCAACAGATGATAATGTATCTGACCCATTGACGAAGCCGCTGTCACAGCAGAAGCATGATCGTCATACTAGATCCCTAGGCATTAGGTATATGTCTGAGTGGTCTTAGTGCAAGTGGGAGATTTGTTGGGATATGCCCTAAGACAAGTCATTAGATGATTGTTTAAGACATACAATGTTTATGGATTTATGAATGGCAATTCATTATTATATATTATTCTTTTAACTGTGCATTGTGAATTAATATATATGTTAATGTCCTTAGAATAATATTGTATTATTCTTAAAGATGTCCCTAGTCAAGTATTATCATGAATAGGGATAATGATAATACGTAGAGACTAGTATATGTTGATCGATGAATTGTTCATTGATATTTGATATCAAATCAACATATGGGTACATGTTAGAGAACGATGTACTGGACAGACCCACCATGAGAATGCAACATGGATAGTTATATAATCGTCATATGCAATTCTCATAGTGATAATAATGTATACAATCCTTACGACTTGTGATCATCAGAGATCCCAACATAAGGAGTTATGTATCTTGATATCGTCAAACGTTACCCGTAACAGGGTAATCTATAAAGGCGACTATTGGATACACTACGAATTATGTAGAGGGATGTTGACTGATCGAGATAGGATTTGTCCCTCCTATATAACAGGAGATGTGTTTGGCCCTTGATCAAGTGAGAACTAAAATGCATGGCCATGCTCGAATGAGTCGATATGAGATATCGAGCTTATTTGTTTATTCTAGTTCTACTTGGGGATCAAGAAATAAAGATTGAATATACGAGTATGACTATTCCATGACTCGTGTTCAATCTAAACACAAAGGACAAAGGGATTAAGTTACATGATTAATATTATCACAAGTTCTAAAGGTTATGTCGAGTCATTGACATTCTCGTAATTTGGGTAGCATCGATGTGTTGCTAGATACCGCTCGATGCTTGCGACATAAAATGAGATTTTATGTCACTGCCAACATTACGAGATCCTATCGGGTCGCACAAAAGATTAAATCGAGAAGGGAAATTAAATTCATGGGATGAATTAAATAATTAAGAGGAGTCTTAATTAATAATCATAAGGATTAATTAAATCATGGGCTTAAGCCCATGAAGCTTTAAGAAAGCCTTTAATTAATCATATATAATTTGTTAACAAGGTTTAATTAGATTAAGACTTGCAAGACAACTTCATAACAAAACCCTACACAAGCAAGAAGCAATTCGGCCGCCTCTCACAAAGACTCTCGGCCTTCACAAAGTAGAAGAGGTTGTGGTGGATTCCGGCCATTCTTTCGATTGTGAATCGAGTTTGCTTCGTGTATTGGTTTAAGAACTTGTCTAGCAACTTGTTCTTAAACTATTCCTTCGTTCGATTTGATCGTGTGGATACCGTTGAGGCAAAAACCATTCGAGTTTTGCTAAGTGACTCGGAGAAGGCGTAGGACGTGGTGCAGCTCCGTGGATTCTGCTTCAAACACGCTACAAGGGTAAGACACTTGTAATTCTCTAATCCGATATGAATCCCTATGTATAGATCCGGTGTTAGTAATCCCAAAATTTTATTCCGCTGCGTTGTATGCTCATGGGGTTACTCACAGTGGTATCAGAGCCGTGTACAAGGCTCATATCGGATTTATGTGATTAAATTGTGTTAATCATATTAGAATTAATATTGCATGCTATTAAAACTGTTTAATTCATATATGATATGAAATAATTTGAGTTTGTGAAAATCATCGTATAATTGTATTTGATATAATTGGCGAATAATTGTATACGATACATGAAAGCGTAAAATCGAGATGTTAGCTTCCCATGGCTCACGGCCGCCGCATAAGCTAGGGTTTCGAACCCATTGGCTCGTGCATGGCCGAGCAGCCGCCGCTTAAGGGCTAGGGTTCGGACCCTTGGCTTGAGCGTGGGCGAGCCGCCGTACCAATTAGGGTTTAGAACCCTTTTGGCTCGATAAAGTCTAAAGTGGCTCGAGATGGTCAAGCCGCCAATGCTCATGGATCGAACATGGTTGGAACCGTGACTCATGGCTAGGTTTGGAACCTTTTGGCTCGACAGACATCAAGACGGCCGGCGCAAAGGGATTAGGGTTAGGACCCACGGTTCGATGTTGCGCCGCATGGTCACGTGGGTGACGGCCGAGTCATGGGCTAGGGTTTCGATCCCTTGGCCCATGCATGGTCCAACCTTGTGGCTAGGTTTTTCGAAAACTATCTTGGTTCGTGTTTTAGTCGCTTTAGTTCGTGACATGTGATGTCCCGAGCGTACGATAATTTTTCAAAAAAAAATTATATTACAGTTTTAATTAGAATTAAATTTAAAATGTTTAGAATTTAATTAATTAAATGTTAATGCATGATTTATGTGTTGTTTGAGCATGGTGCGTGGTTATAGCCCTTTGACCTATTAGATAGGATTTGTGAATGTTTGTAATTTATAATACGACCTGCGTGTCGTGCCTTTCTCTATTTCATTCTAAATGTAATCCCTCCCCTATGTTCCCCTCGAAGTGAATCGAGGAATTCTATATCTTGTAAATAGTGTAGTTTATTTTATTGATGGTGATCAATGAAGATGGAGCATCGTGCCGGGATGAGGAGGCCATTCACAAATTGGAGCCAAGGAAGGTGCTTGTGAAGTTACCTTAGGTTGACTCATTGGATTTTCTCATTGGCTTGAGAAAATAATTAGTAGGGGCTATAACCATGTCACGTTTAATTATGTATGTTGATGCATGATTTATCTTATGTTTTAGTTTGATAATAGTATTACACATATATGTAGATATGTATACAACTATATGTAGTGGACATATTTTAAATTATCAAATTAATAATGAGATCAATAAATCCCTCTAAAATATTAAGTTTTAGATGCCTTCCAAAATAAAAGTACTCGTCAATAACTTCGATTGTACACGTGTGGGTTTGCCAAAGCAAAGCACCGTGGCAATCTTAGTAAGGCGCGAAAGGATAAAAGTGATATCCGTTATACTTTAATTGGGTACGACTTAACTAGGTTATCTCAATACGATTGGGAACCTAGAGGCATGGGTTGGATTATAATTCATTTGATGAATTGAACAAAGCGTTGTTCGTCCAACTATCCAAGAATTATATGTGATGTAATTGACAAAGTGTTGTCTACCTAAATAACCGAGTCTTGGGCGATTAGCCAAAGCTAACTCAAGATTAAGTGAAATATGGATCTTGGCCCACTAAAGGTTTCGAGGGTTGATATTTTTCAAACAAAATAGTGGGAGTATCATTTAATATAAGACCATGTTAAATGATTTAAATCATAAACTTATTTTGCATGTTTATATTGTAGATATCCATGGCAACTAACAACGTTACTAGCACTTTATCACTGCGATCGGTCCTTGAGAAGGACAAACTAAATGGGACGAATTTCCTAGACTGGCATAGGAACTTGAGGATAGTCCTCAAACAAGAAAAGAAACAATATGTCCTAGAGGAACCCTTACCCGCTGAGGAACCTCCCCTAACGGCTACAAGAACCGAAAAAGATGCTTCCAAGAAGCATCAGAGTGACGCACTTGATGTTGGGTGCCTCATGCTTGCCACCATGAACTCTGAGCTTCAGAAGCAACATGAGGAAATGGAGGCGTTCGATATGATCGAACACTTAAAGCAGTTGTACCAACAGCAAGCTAGACAAGAGAGGTATGACGTCTCTAAAGCGTTATTCCAGTGCAGGATGGTAGAAGGAAGCTTGGTTGGAACTCATGTGCTCAAGATGATTGGGTACATTGAGAATCTGGACAAGCTGGGTTTTCCATTGGACCAAGAGTTGGCCACCGATGTGATCTTGCAATCGTTGCCTGAAAGCTTCAGTCAATTTGTAGTAAATTACAATATGACTGACATGGAAAAGACTTTACCACAATTGCTTGGTATGTTGAGAACATATGAAGCAAATACTAAGAAGACTAAGACCACAAATGTCCTTATTGTGAATAAGGGCAAAGGAAGGGCCAAAGCTAAAGGCAACAAGAAAGCAAAGAAAGTCTTTGCTAAATCTAAGCCAAAGTCTTCTGCACTGAAGCCAAAGGGAGGGATAGCAAAGGAAGGGAACTGTTTCCATTGCGGTGAGACCGGCCATTGGAAAAGGAAATGCAAAGTATATCTGGAGGATCTAAAGAAAGGAAGTGTGACTTCCGCTTCAGGTATTTTTGTTATAGAAGTCAATTTATCTACTTCTTCATCATGGGTATTAGATACTGGATGTGGATCTCACATTTGTGTAAATGTGCAGGATCTCAAAAGGAGTAGGACATTGGCAAAAGGTGAAGTTGATCTCCGAGTTGGAAATGGAGCAAGAGTTGCTGCATTAGCTATAGGAGATTATCATTTAGCTTTACCTTCTGGTTTATCACTGATTTTAAAAGACTGTTATTTTGTGCCTTCAATTACTAAAAACATTATTTCTATTTCTTGTTTAGACAAGTATGGTTTTTCATTTATAATAAAGGACAATTGTTGTTCTATTTATTTAAATGATATGTTTTATGCTAGTGCACAAATGGTGAATGGTCTTTATGTATTAAATCTTGATATGCCTATCTATAACATAAATACTAAAAGGATTAAAAATAATGATTGTAATCCGACTTATCTCTGGCACTGTCGCTTGGGCCACATAAACGAGAACCGCATATCTAAACTTCATAAGGATGGAGTATTAGATTCATTTGATTTTGAATCATATGAAACATGCGAATCTTGTTTAATGGGAAAGATGACAAAAGCCCCTTTCAAGGGACATGTTGAAAGGGCAAATGTTTTATTGGGACTAATACATAGTGATGTATGTGGACCAATAAGTACGCAAGCTAGAGGTGGTTTTCAATACTTCGTTACATTTACTGATGATCTCAGTAGATATGGGTATGTGTACCTAATGAAACATAAACATGAAACCTTTGAAAAGTTCAAAGATTTCAAGAATGAAGTGCAAAACCAACTTGGCAAAAGTATCAAAATCCTTCGATCAGATCGAGGAGGAGAATACTTAAGCCAAGAGTTTCATGACTATCTAAAGGAGTGTGGGATAGTCCCACAACTCACTCCTCCGTATACTCCACAATGGAATGGTGTATCCGAGAGGAGAAATCGAACCTTGTTAGACATGGTTAGATCAATGATGAGTCATGCAGATCTTCCGATATCGTTTTGGGGACACGCTCTAGAAACAGCAATTTTCTTACTGAACCGTGTTCCATCTAAATCAGTGGAAAAGACACCATATGAGATATGGACTGGGAAGCGTCCTAGTATGTCTTTTATGAAGATTTGGGGTTGTGAGGCTTTCGTTAGACGTCACGCCACCAACAAACTTGGACCCAAATCTGATAAGTGTTTATTTGTGGGGTATCCTAAGGAAACGAAAGGGTACTATTTCTATTATCCCACCGAGAACAAAGTAGTTGTTGCTCGGACTGGTGTATTTCTTGAAAGAGAATTTATTTCTAGAAAAACAAGTGGGAGAAAAATAGAACTTAGTGAAGTTCAACCACAAGAAAACACTGAACCTGAGATTGAGATGGAAACAGAGCAGGCACCACAAGCTGTTGTGGAAGAAGTACCTGCTCAAGAGACACAAGCCCAGCGTAGGTCTGTAAGAGAACACCGAGAGCCACAGAGATATGGATTTCTTGTGACTCAACAAGGTGACTTACTACTTATTGATGAGGATGAGCCGTCATCTTATCAACAAGCTATTATGGGCAATGATTCTGAGAAATGGCAAGAGGCCATGAAATCTGAGATGGAATCCATGTATGCAAACCAAGTATGGACTTTGGTTGATCCACCTGAAGGGGTACGACCCATAGGGTGCAAATGGATTTTCAAGAAAAAGACCGATATGGATGGTAACGTACAAACCTATAAAGGTCGACTGGTTGCAAAAGGATTCAAACAAATTCATGGTATTGACTATGATGAAACCTTTTCACCAGTGGCCATGGTTAAATCCATAAGGATCTTACTTGCAATAGCTGCATTTCATGATTATGAAATCTGGCAGATGGATGTCAAAACAACTTTCCTTAATGGAAATCTGCTCGAGGATGTGTACATGACACAGCCCGAGGGTTTTGTCGATCCAAAGGATGCTGGAAAGATATGCAAGCTACAACGATCCATTTATGGATTGAAGCAAGCTTCTCGGAGTTGGAATCTTCGTTTTGATGATGCAATCAAAGAGTTTGGTTTTATCAAAAACGAAGATGAACCTTGTGTCTACAAGAAGGTCAGTGGGAGCGTAATCATTTTCCTAGTGTTGTATGTAGATGACATACTTCTTATTGGAAATGATATCCCTGCCTTGCAATCTGTAAAGATTTGGCTAGGGAACTGCTTTTCGATGAAAGACTTAGGAGAAGCCACCTATGTATTAGGAATCAAGATCTATAGAGATAGATCGAGAAGGCTTCTTGGTCTAAGTCAAAGTACATACATAGACAAGGTGCTTAAAAGGTTTAGCATGCAAGAATCCAAGAAAGGATTCGTGCCTATGACACATGGTATTTATCTCTCGAAGGAACAGTGTCCTTCAACACCAGATGAGAGACAACGCATGAGTAAGATTCCATACGCGTCAGCTATTGGATCTATCATGTATGCCATGATATGTACTCGTCCCGATGTATCGTATGCTTTGAGCATGACGAGCAGATATCAAGTTGATCCAGGTGAAGGTCACTGGATTGCTGTCAAGAACATCCTGAAGTACTTGAGAAGGACTAAGGATACATTCTTGATTTATGGAGGTGAGGAAGAGCTCAATGTAATGGGTTACACTGATGCTAGCTTCCAAACCGACAAAGATGATTTTCGACCGCAATCTGGATATGTGTATTGCCTAAATGGAGGTGCTGTGAGCTGGAAGAGTTCAAAGCAAGAAACAGTAGCCGATTCTACAACGGAAGCTGAGTATATTGCTGCCTCAGATGCAGCAAAGGAAGCTGTTTGGATGAGGAAGTTCATTTCTGAACTGGGAGTGGTGCCTAGCATTAAAGATCCGATAGAACTCTATTGTGACAACAATGGAGCGATCGCATTGGCTAAGGAACCAAGATCTCACCAAAGATCCAAGCACATACTTAGGCGTTTCCATTTCATTCGAGAAATCATTGAAAGGGGAGATGTTAAAATATGCAAAGTACCAACAGATGATAATGTATCTGACCCATTGACGAAGCCGCTGTCACAGCAGAAGCATGATCGTCATACTAGATCCCTAGGCATTAGGTATATGTCTGAGTGGTCTTAGTGCAAGTGGGAGATTTGTTGGGATATGCCCTAAGACAAGTCATTAGATGATTGTTTAAGACATACAATGTTTATGGATTTATGAATGGCAATTCATTATTATATATTATTCTTTTAACTGTGCATTGTGAATTAATATATATGTTAATGTCCTTAGAATAATATTGTATTATTCTTAAAGATGTCCCTAGTCAAGTATTATCATGAATAGGGATAATGATAATACGTAGAGACTAGTATATGTTGATCGATGAATTGTTCATTGATATGAGATATCAAATCAACATATGGGTACATGTTAGAGAACGATGTACTGGACAGACCCACCATGAGAATGCAACATGGATAGTTATATGATCGTCATATGCAATTCTCATAGTGATAATAATGTATACAATCCTTACGACTTGTGATCATCAGAGATCCCAACATAAGGAGTTATGTATCTTGATATCGTCAAACGTTACCCGTAACAGGGTAATCTATAAAGGCGACTATTGGATACACTACGAATTATGTAGAGGGATGTTGACTGATCGAGATAGGATTTGTCCCTCCTATATAACAGGAGATGTGTTTGGCCCTTGATCAAGTGAGAACTAAAATGCATGGCCATGCTCGAATGAGTCGATATGAGATATCGAGCTTATTTGTTTATTCTAGTTCTACTTGGGGATCAAGAAATAAAGATTGAATATACGAGTATGACTATTCCATGACTCGTGTTCAATCTAAACACAAAGGACAAAGGGATTAAGTTACATGATTAATATTATCACAAGTTCTAAAGGTTATGTCGAGTCATTGACATTCTCGTAATTTGGGTAGCATCGATGTGTTGCTAGATACCGCTCGATGCTTGCGACATAAAATGAGATTTTATGTCACTGCCAACATTACGAGATCCTATCGGGTCGCACAAAAGATTAAATCGAGAAGGGAAATTAAATTCATGGGATGAATTAAATAATTAAGAGGAGTCTTAATTAATAATTATAAGGATTAATTAAATCATGGGCTTAAGCCCATGAAGCTTTAAGAAAGCCTTTAATTAATCATATATAATTTGTTAACAAGGTTTAATTAGATTAAGACTTGCAAGACAACTTCATAACAAAACCCTACACAAGCAAGAAGCAATTCGGCCGCCTCTCACAAAGACTCTCGGCCTTCACAAAGTCGAAGAGGTTGTGGTGGATTCCGGCCATTCTTTCGATTGTGAATCGAGTTTGCTTCGTGTATTGGTTTAAGAACTTGTCTAGCAACTTGTTCTTAAACTATTCCTTCGTTCGATTTGATCGTGTGGATACCGTTGAGGCAAAACCATTCGAGTTTTGCTAAGTGACTCGGAGAAGGCGTAGGACGTGGTGCAGCTCCGTGGATTCTGCTTCAAACACGCTACAAGGGTAAGACACTTGTAATTCTCTAATCCGATATGAATCCCTATGTATAGATCCGGTGTTAGTAATCCCAAAATTTTATTCCGCTGCGTTGTATGCTCATGGGGTTACTCACAGATTTGATATCTCATATCTATGAACAATTCATCAATCAAAACATACTAGTCTCAATGCATTATCATTATCCCGATTCATGATAATACTTGACTAGGGACAATCTTTAAGAACAATACAATATTTTCTAAGAACATTAACTTATATATTAATTCATATTACACAGATACTCGAATATATATAATAATGAATTGCCATTAATAAAACCATAATACATTGTATGTCATAAACATTCATCTAATGAGTTGTCTTAGGGCATATCCCAACAAATCTCCCACTTGCACTAAGACCAATCAGACATATACTTAATGTAAGGCCCCAACTCTTAAAGACGACTTTTAAGCATTTATGACGTCGTATGAGTATAAAAAATTCATTCTTTAAAAGAATTATTACACGCTTCACATAATCTCCATGACATAAATAATAATCAGCATGAAATGATCACTTTTACCAGCAATAATACTCAAGGTTCACCCTTTATCATCACCATTGCACCACTTTTACATTGTGGGTTTTTATAAAAATTTGGGCAGAGTCTCCCCATAAATTGGGTTATCCGAAAATAAAACACATCACCAAAATAATTCCCAGCCAGGGAAAAACACGATACTAAAAGAAATCAAAATCATAACTAAGTTCCCAGCCAGGGAAGTCACCATACTAAGAAGATATAAAAGTGGGCTTCAACACCCTCATACAATCCATATACATGCATCGATGTGCTCACACACGAGCAACGAATAATTGAATTTGTTCTCAATGCATAAGTAGGATGTGCCATCAATCAATACTTGTACCATAATCGTGCGAGCGCTATTTTCCATGAGCTTAAGCTTTCTTTTCGAAACAACGTCGTACACGTTATACCTGTTTCAACAGAAACAGCCCCCACACAGGGTGAGCATACCAACATCACACTACTCATATCATAACAATTCATAAAGATAATGATATCACGATTAAGAGTATCGAAAATCAGTAAAATGTACTCCCTGTGAAGTTCTGAATCTGTATAGCTTCCATACAATATTACTGTTTCAAGCTTACACGCTTTCATAATATCAAGTTTAGTATCGGTATCCAAAACATGATACTCATCAATGCAATAAATTCAATAAAATCACAATTCATCAATTATACTCAATCATAACGAATCTCAAATAGAAGGCAACTCGGCCTATCAGTTAATCTCAGTCTCAATCGTTTCTCATATCGATCATGCCAAAGGCATCCATACCCAACACCATATCCGAACCACGTACATATACGTGTCCACTATACCACATATATCAAACTCAATTCACATATTCATTTCCTTATATTCAGTCATCACAATTCAACAATACATGAATACTGGAATATGAAATAATTCATTTTATACCTGCCCGTACGTCCCTACGTACCTTATAATCTGTGTTTACCGTCAAGTCACATTCCTTGTTGTCCGAGAGTTCAAGAAGGCTCTACGTAAACTCAAAGGTATAAGGGTTACCTCATAACCAATATTTGTTGCACAAAATCTCATATTAATTCATAAAGTTATGCCCATAATATCATATAATCCAACCTCCCAACAACAAAACTCAATTTAGCTAATTAACATGTTCCAAACATCCAAACCAACACCGAAGTTATTCAAACCAAGACATGAAAGAAAGGATCTATGTAGATAAGATATTCTACCATTAAAATCCAATTCCCTTAATCCCAACACAAAGTCAAATATTTGATTAAATTCAACTTTAACAAATTAAAGATGCATTGGATTCCAAAATTCTTGATTTAGAACTCACTATTAAGATTAGTAACTCAATAAAGTGACATAAATCATTAATACATGCTATGCTATCCATTTGAGCATAAATATCACCATAACTCTATTCCATGTTATAATACATACTAGCATGCATCTAACCCATTTATTTACACACTACACATGCTTCCAATTGTAACACATCTCATATCATAGCCCAACACCCACCAAATATCACAATGGCTACAAGCCATAGAAGTTAGTCATTTTCCCCCACTAACAAGACTTAGACCCACACTTGAATCTCATTTAAGCCTATTAACAAACACATTTCATGCATGATTTTAATCTTCATTTTCTTTTTAACCAACAATAATACTAGCCAATGCACAAATCAACAATTCCCTTCTAACAATTAATCATTCAATAAAGTGAGTCACATAACCGCCTTAACCCGCTATACCAATTCAAGTTATCATTCTTCATTGACAATACTTCATCTAACTACCAATCCCAACATATACCCACATACAACAATAAAACAATCTTCATCCTTCAAAACAAATGTTTAAATCCAATTAGAATACTCTCAAATTATGAGCCATAAATGTTAGCTATTCACCACACCATTAGTAAGGCTTTTAACCAACACAAGAAACACCACTCAAGCATTTTATCAAACATCATAAAAGCATCTTTTACAAGCCTCAACATAGCCCATATTTTCGAAATATAGGACAGCCACAAAACAAGCAATAATTTCAAAAATCATTAGCCCCAAAACAAGCAATAATTTCGCCCCCAACACAACCACAAATTTCAAACATTTACACCTCAAATTTTCGAACACAAAAACCCGCAAAACTCAACCAAAATTCAAATACGAGAGAGGTAAAAGGTGTAGGATGTTAGGAAACTTCATACCCAACAATTTCATGGCAATAAAATCGAATTCCATTGGCCAAAAACGAACCCTACCGGCGAGAGAGAAGGGGCGACGGGTTTGGGGTTTGGGGAAGGGGAGAACCGATGTGTGTAGTGTGTGTAGAGGGTGTAGTGTGTGTAGGATTTAATCTCCCCTTTTAAAAAATTAAACCCAATACTTTAACTTTTATTCATCCCCTTTTTTTTCCTTTCTTTATTAAAATAAAAGACAAATTATTCCTCAATTTAAATCATGCAATTTTTTCTTGCATCGCAAAGTTACCCCAGCATTATTTATTCTCATCCCAGACTAAAATGACATTCCCAATAATTTATAATCTCCTTGAATTTAATTTACTCCACAAGTTCAATCCAAAGTTATAAATTCAATCCCGGAACCAGTTATCCCAACTCCGTTCCAAAATCCGATACTCAAAAATTAAATCCCGAGATATCATAAAAATATCATAATTAAATCCATTTGACAATTAATAATTATTCCGGACATCACAATTCTCCCCAACTAATAAAATTTCGACCTCGAAATTAAAATGCGTGCTTACCATAAAAGCCAGCAGTAAAATTTTACATACCGTTATACAGCTCAAGGTAATGACTTTACCATCTGTAGGATGACACTCATTCGAATCATCCCGGCTCGCACAGGCGCCCCCATTACACCAACAATGATAAGGAGTGTTTAAAAATCAAGCACTTCTTGTCATATTTCAGTACCTATGTACTCGCATCGGTATTCCTGGCACAAGGTCTAAATCCGTCACAGTTTACTTTCATCATAGTACACATCATAAAATCGCTAAATCATGCAATCCATGCATATCATGTGTATATAAGAATGTATGACAATACACGAACCTTCATCGTATAAATAACTTCATACATGTGTTGTTGCAAATGTATGCAACTTATACCAACATCACCACCATTGTCCGTATGAAATAGTGGAACTCTTGAGCCCTTATACATCAACCTCTCATATATCATCTCCTGGCTATTATCTGGTGCAAAGTAATTACTAGAAAACCCATTAGTAATTCTCACATACGCCACATTATACGCACCAACAGCCAAAGATCATCAATATCAATCATAATGAATGGTCTAACACGAATATTCTTACATCACGATTATACACACATAGCATCATAATATCGTTCATCCCTCAAATTTATCTCATAATTCATCATTTATTCTTATCTACTTGGATAAGTTATCTTGTACTGTCCATCGCTCATTACTAATCACTTGCATGTAAGCCATCTAAAACAAGGCATCTGTAATACCCCCGAAATGTTATATGATTATGTGCTATGATGATGATTTATGATATGTTTAAGGGTTGTGGTGTATTTAAATTGGGGGAGTATAATTATGATATGATGATATGATTTAGGGGGAATGTTGGGTGTTTTAAAGGATGTATTAATTTAAATGAAGTTATAAAATATCGAGTGAGGATATTTTAATACATCGTACTATTTACCGGGACACAATTAAACACCACATGACCACCCAACCCACATCACCCACCCCTGCCACTCGGCCACCCCCCCACTTGGCAGCGCATACCCCATCACATCCTTCACCCATGCTTCACTCATTGCCTCCAAAACACTTCTTCCTCTCCCCAAAAATCGTCCAGGAAGAGCTGCAGAAAGGTGGAGATTTGGCTTGTGGATTGTGTTGAGAAATCCTTGCCAAAAAGGGAGCAAAAAGGGTGAGGTAATCCATGACTCTGTTTTCTGGGAGCTTGGTTAAGTTAGGGTTTGGTTGAGTGGTTTTCAGCATGCTAGTGTAAGGGTTGGTCGAAACCTTGGTATTGGGTGCTTGCATGTTAGCGTTATGTAACTACTAGCATGTTAGATCGGACACTTTATACATTTTATGTGATAGATTCCTGGCCTTGAAACTGGGTGTTCAAAAATCTGGGTAATGTTATGATGCCCTGTTTTTCTGTAAGCTTGGATGAGCTCAAAGTTTTTGAGGATGTTATGATGCATGCTAGCTTAGGTTTTATGAAACCTTGAATTTAAGTGCTTACATAGAAGTTTTATGAAGCCCCTAGCATAATTGTTTGAACATGTTGCATGGTTTATGTGTGAGAATTCTTGTTATGAAATGTAGTGCTCGAAAATCTGGGTAGAAATTATGATGCCCTGTTTTTCTGAAAGAGTGGATGAGCACTGATAAATTTGGGCAATTTTAATGCATGTCGGTTTAAGTTATGAGTGAACCTTTAATTTTAATACATGCATGGAAGTATGATGAAGCTATTAATATGCTTGTTTAGGCATTGTATGCATATTATGAAGTAGTTTGAAGGGTGTGATTTGAGGTGTTCGAGATTTCTGGAAAATCTCGCATGAATGAGAACGACCGATCGATTGGTGATGAACACCGATCAATCGGCAAATGCCGTAGCTAAAAGAAGAAATGATGAACAGTTAGCGATCGATCGGTAAGAGAGACCGATCGATCGGTAGTTACTGTTCATATGTTACAAAATTTTATGTTCTTTTTTTGTAATTTGATTTCGATTCTCGTTTCGGTGCCTAATATTGTATTATGTGGTTGTGTAGAGCCATCCCAGGTACTAGCACAATCAAGGAGATAGGTCTGTTGACTCCTCCTCCTTTTGAAAAGGTACGTAAGAGACGTACGGTCATCGGACGGTAAAACACATCTTTACACACGACTATGCTTTTATTGCATGAGTATACATGATGAAATGATGATGTTTATAAGATGTTTATAAGATGTTTACGTATTTATAAGATGTCTATGATGTTATTTGTGGTAAGATGCCACGGGGTAAGATGCCCCACATGGTAAGAGGCCATGCGATGTTTATAATGTGGTAAGATGCCACGGGGTAAGATGCCCCACATGGTAAGAGGCCATGCGATGTTTATAATGTGGTAAGATGCCACGGGTTAAGATGCCCCACATGGTAAGAGGCCATGCGATGTTTATAATGTGGTAAGATGCCACAGGTTAAGATGCCCATATGCATGATTATGAATCAGGGACAACGATAAGAAGTTAATGAATAACCAGCATATTTACTCAACCAATGTTTCATGCATTTACTATGATGTTTTATGATGTTAAGTGAGATTGTATATGCTTATGATGTGTTGTCCCTGTAGGTACGCTTTTGGACTAAAGGACTAAGGGGTCGGGTTGAGGCAGTGAGCTACGAGGAACACAGGAATGTATAGGAATCAAGTCTCGATTAGTATCTACTCTAGGAGTAGTATAAATCTAAACATGAACTTTCTTTTGGGAGTGTAATGAATTTATTTTTGAAGTCTTTTATTTTGGCCTGTAATCCTGATAGCTCATGTAACAACCAGAACCTTAGGATGTTATTAATGCATGATTAGTCCTTCTTATGTCTATTAATCACTGTTAAGGTGGGAAGACCCCACATTAGTGGTATCAGAGCAGTGGTTAGATAACTCGGGAATGAGTGAAGGGTAGTCTTAGCAATAAGTTGGCTAGGTGCTTACTTTTGAACATGTTTTATATGTATGTTGCATATGAAGTTTCTATGTTATGCTAACATGTTTAATTATCTAACGATGTGCTTTATGAACTGCTTTTGGTGTTGTTATTAACCCATGTGTTGCAGCATGGCAGCAAATATAGAAGTGGGTGACGCCATTAGTGTAAATGCAAGTGCTGGGCGTACGAATCCACTGCCACCACCAGCCTTGGGCGAAGAACCTTCTGAACAACAGTTGCTACCTGGGGAGTTGAGCTTGGCTCAATTTATGATGTACCGACCCCCGATGTTCGAAGGAACTGAATCAGGGGAAAAGCTGAGGAATGGTTGGAGAGGATTGAACAGATATTTGTGGCAGCGCCTTGTGCAAAGACGGCCTGGATCAGATTAGCAGAATTTCAGCTGGCCAAGAAGGCATCGATGTGGTGGAAGACCACCGTGATTGAGCAAGAGGTTCTGGGGCAGGAAGTAAATTGGAAGATGTTCCGAACGCGGTTTCTGACCCGCTACTTCTCAGCCGCTGCAAGACAAGCCAAGGAGGATGAGTTTACCAATTTAAGGCAAGGTACCATGCCTGTATCTGATTATGCTCTACATTACTGTTCCTTACTGCGATATGTGCCCCCATATTGCTGCAAACCCTCAAGCGAAGATGAGGAATTTCATGAAGGGCTTGAGGCCGGAACTATATGATAGAGTAATTACCTATGGCCCTGCCTGTTTTGACGATGCGCTTTCACGAGCTGAACTAGCCGAACTGGGAGTTGGCGCATATCCTGATGCAGTGCCACCTCCAGCACCCCCTCAGAAATCCACTTCTGACAATTTGAAGCCCAGGGGTGATCAGTTTAAGCCTAGGGGAAACACTTCAGCGTCGAGATTCAGTGGCAAGAGGCCCGAGAATTGATGGAAAGGGAACCGTAGGAATGATGCTCCATCAGGGAGAGGACAGCCTCAGGGAGACAGATCTGGAAGAGTTCAGTGCACTCTTTGTGGACAACCACATTTGGCAAAGGATTGCGTAGGATGCTATGTCTGTGGCGATAGAGGCCACTTTGCTCGACAGTGTCCCAACAGGGGAAGACAGCAGAACTCTACGGGGAGGCCTGCGGACAGAGCGGCACAGCACCGACCACCTTTCGCACCGAGGCAGTATGGAGGTCAGCCCACGGGGCCACCTCAGGGACAGGTGTATGCTTTGACGAGGGAGCAGGCTACAGCGGCTCCGGAGGAGGTTATAGCGGGTACATGTCTTTTATTTACGCACCCTGCTCTTATATTGATAGACACAGGTGCATCACACTCTTTTGTGTCGATGAATTTTGTTGAAAGGCACCACATATGCACTTCTCCGTCGCCCATGCCTTTTATGGTCTCGACCCCCGCTGGAAGAAGTTTGACTACGGATCAGATTGTCTATGATGGCCTCATTTATTTTGAGGATAATGAGTTAAGATCAGATTTGATTGTGCTGGGAATGACAGACTTCGATTGCATTGTGGGCATCGATGTTCTGAACAAGTATCAGGCAGTGGTAGACTGCAGGCAGAGGACTGTCCGATTCAGGTCTGATATGGGAGTCCAGTGGACATTCTTTGGTGATGGTTCTCGCCCAAAGATTCCGTTGATATCTGCTGTCAAGATGGCACAGTTATTGGAACGAGGTCATACAGGATATCTTATCTATGCTGTTGATATGACGAAAGAAAGGAAGGAGTTAAAGGTTGAGGATGTGCCCGTAGTGGCAGAGTTTGCTGATGTCTTTCCGGAGGAAATTCCCGGATTCCCACCGACGAGAGAGGTCGAGTTTGGGATTGAGCTGCTACCAGGGACGTCTGTAATTTCTCGTGCCCCATATAGGATGTCACCAACAGAGTTAAGGGAGTTAAAGATTCAGTTGCAAGAACTCCTTGACAAGGGCTACATACGCCCTAGCGTATCGCCCTGGGGTGCGCCTGTCTTATTTGTTTAGAAGAAAGATGGATCGATGCGTCTATGCATTGACTACAGACAACTGAACAAAGCTACAGTAAAGAACAAGTATCCACTTCCGAGGATCGATGACTTGTTCGACCAGTTGCAGGGTACGAGGCTCTACAGTAAGATCGATCTGAGGTCGGGGTACCATCAGATTCGAGTAAGAGAAGATGATGTTCAGAAGACGGCGTTCAGGACTAGATATGGGCACTATGAATTCCTGGTCATGCCTTTTGGGGTGACGAATGCCCCAGCTGTCTTCATGAGTTTGATGAAGAGTGTTCCAGCCATATTTGGATCAGTACGTCATAGTCTTCATTGACGACATACTTATTTACTCTCGGACTGAAGAAGAGCATGTAAGGCACTTGAGGATAGTACTTCAGATCCTTAGGGATCATCAGCTATATGCAAAGCTTAGTAAGTGCGAGTTCTGGTTGGACAGCGTGGTATTCTTGGGCCATGTCATATCTAGCCATGGGATATCTGTGGATCCCAGGAAGATTGAAGCTGTGTTAGAGTGGGCTGCACCCACTTCTGTACCGGAAATACGGAGTTTCCTCGGTTTGGCAGGTTATTACTGACGTTTCGTCGAAGGTTTCTCGAAGATTGCCAAACCCCTGACACAGCTGACTCAGAAAGGAGTCCCCTTCTTTTGGTCTGAGGCTTGTGAGGAAAGTTTTCAAGAACTGAAGCGTCGCTTGACAACAGTGCCTGTATTGGTGATTCCGTCTGAGAATAAGAGGTTTGCCTTGTATACGGATGCGTCACTGCAGGGTTTGGGCTGTGTGTTGATGCAAGATAAGCACGTGGTGGCTTATGCATCGAGGCAGCTGAAGCCACACGAAGCTAGGTACCCAGTGCATGATTTGGAACTGGCGGCCATCATATTTGCCTTGAAGATCTGGAGGCATTACTTGTATGGCACGTCTTTCACTATATATACGGACCATAAGAGCCTGAAGTTCTTATTCACTCAGGCAGAGTTGAATATGAGGCAAAGAAGGTGGATGGATTTGCTCAAAGACTATGATTGTGAAATCGAGTACCATCCAGGTAAAGCAAACTTAATAGCAGACGCCTTAAGTCGGAAGGTGAAGAGTACTGCAGAGGGTGTTATGTGTTTGTCGGCCTTGATGACTTCTTATTGCCATCTGGGCTATGATTTCGATGTAGACACGTCGCCTGTGCGAGTGTCGACCTTATTGGTAGAGCCAGATATATTTGAGGCGATCAGGAAGGCCCAGAAGTCAGATAGTGAGGTTCAGAGATGGACATCATTGGTACTTCAGGGTCAGCCATCCAAGTTCTGAGTGGCTGAGGATGATTCTTTGAGACTGGGCAACCGATGGGTAGTCCCAGATACACCAGAACTGCGTAGAGTAATATTGGAGCGAGCTCATTGTGAGTCGGTTCAGTATCCACCCAGGGGGAAAGAAGATGTACAAAGATCTATGCGATCAATTCTGGTGGAGACGCATGAAGCGTGAGGTGATCAATTTTGTTAAAAGATGTTTGATCTGCCAGCAGGTAAAGGCAGAGAGGCAGAGGCCTGGTGGTGAACTGAAGAGCTTAGAAGTGCCTGAATGGAAGTGGGAGCATATATCTATGGACTTCGTGACCCACTTGCCGAAGACGGCCTCAGGATTTGACGCGATCTGGGTGATCGTAGATAGGCTGACGAAGACGGCTCATTTCTTCCCTTACAGTATGTCTTATACATACTTGAAGATGGCCCAGATGTATATACGGGATGTGGTGAGATTGCATGGCATTCCAGTCTCGATAGTGTCTGACAGAGACCCAAGGTTCACTTCACATTTCTGGGAGGGTCTCCAGACAGCTTTGGGCACAGAGGTAAGACTGAGTACGGCCTATCACCCTCAGACAGACGGCCAACGGAGTGTACCATTCAGACGCTCGAGGACATGTTGAGGGCATGTATTTTGGAGTTTGACACTCCGTGGCAGGATTCAGTGCCGCTGGTGGAGTTCTCCTATAATAACAGTTATCAAGCGAGCATTCAAATGGCTCCTTTTGAAGCTCTGTATCGACGACGATGTAGATCACCACTGTATTGGGAGGACTTGACTAGCAAAGCGGTCGGAGGACCGGATATGATCAAGGATATGGAAGGTAAGATAAAGTTGATACGCCAGAAGATGAAAGCGGCCCAGGATAGGCAAGCGGCCTATGCCAATAAGCGGCGACGACCACTGGAATTCCAGTTAGGAGACAGGGTCTTCTTAAAGATCTTGCCCTTCAGGGGTGTGGTTCATTTTGGGATGTGGGGAAAGTTATCTCCGAGGTATGTTGGGCCATATGAAGTTTTACAGCGTATCGGTACATTGGCATATCGTTTGGCTCTACCGCCATCCTTGTCTGGCATACATGATGTTTTCCATGTCTCTATGTTACGGAAGTTTGAGCCAGACCCGTCTCATGTCTTACAGCCTACAGAAGTTCAGATAGACTCAGATGTGTCCTACGTAGAACGACCAATAAGAATTCTGGATCGAGAGGATCGTAGACTACGAAGCAAAGTTATACCGTTGGTCAAAGTTCAGTGGGATCGTCGGGGTGTCGAGGAGGCTACATGGGAGACGGAACGACATATGGCGCAGCACTATCCGGAACTATTCTCTGGTATGTTTTTAATGTTTAGTTCCATTATGATGATGCATGTGGATTTCGAGGACGAAATCTTATAAGTAGGGGAGTAATGTAATACCCCCGAAATGTTATATGATTATGTGCTATGATGATGACTTATGATATGTTTAAGGGTTGTGGTGTATTTAAATTGGGGGAGTATAATTATGATATGATGATATGATTTAGGGGGAATGTTGGGTGTTTTAAAGGATGTATTAATTTAAATGAAGTTATAAAATATCGAGTGAGGATATTTTAATACATCGTACTATTTACCGGGACACAATTAAACACCACATGACCACCCAACCCACATCACCCACCCCTGCCACTCGGCCACCCCCCCCACGTGGCAGCCCATACCCCATCACATCCTTCACCCATGCTTCACTCATTGCCTCCAAAACACTTCTTCCTCTCCCCTTCCTCTCCCCAAAAATCGTCCAGGAAGAGCTGCAGAAAGGTGGAGATTTGGCTTGTGGATTGTGTTGAGAAATCCTTGCCAAAAAGGGAGCAAAAAGGGTGAGGTAATCCATGACTCTGTTTTCTGGGAGCTTGGTTAAGTTAGGGTTTGGTTGAGTGGTTTTCAGCATGCTAGTGTAAAGGTTGGTCGAAACCTTGGTATTGGGTGCTTGCATGTTAGAGTTATGTAACTACTAGCATGTTAGATCGGACACTTTATACGTTTTATGTGATAGATTCCTGGCCTTGAAACTGGGTTTCGAATATCTGGGTAATGTTATGATGCCCTGTTTTTCTGTAAGTTTGGATGAGCTCAAAGTTTATGAGGATGTTATGATGCATGCTAGCTTAGGTTTTATGAAACCTTGAATTTAAGTGCTTACATAGAAGTTTTATGAAGCCCCTAGCATAATTGTTTGAACATGTTGCATGGTTTATGTGTGAGAATTCTTGTTATTAAATGTAGTGCTCGAAAATCTGGGTAGAAATTATGATGCCCTGTTTTCTGAAAGAGTGGATGAGCACTGATAAAGTTGGGCAATTTTAATGCATGTCGGTTTAAGTTATGAGTGAACCTTTAATTTTAATACATGCATGGAAGTATGATGAAGATATTAATATGCTTGTTTAGGCATTGTGTGTATATTATGAAGTAGTTTGAAGGGTGTGATTTGAGGTGTTCGAGATTTCTGGAAAATCTCGCATGAATGGGAACGACCGATCGATCGGTGATGAACACCGATCGATCGGCAAATGCCGTAGCTAAAAGAAGAAATGATGAACAGTTAGCGATCGATCGGTAAGAGAGACCAATCGATCGGTAGTTACTGTTCATATGTTACAAAATTTTATGTTCTTTTTTTGTAATTTGATTTCGATTCTCATTTCGGTGCCTAATATTGTATTATGTGGTTGTGTAGAGCCATCCCAGGTACCAGCACAATCAAGGAGATAGGTCTGTTGACTCCTCCTCCTTTTGAAAAGGTACGTAAGAGACGTACGGGCATCGGACGGTAAAACACATCTTTACACTACGACTATGCTTTTATTGCATGAGTATACATGATGAAATGATGATGTTTATAAGATGTTTATGATGTTTATAAGATGTTTACGTATTTATAAGATGTCTATGATGTTATTTGTGGTAAGATTCCACGGGGTAAGATGCCCCACATGGTAAGAGGCCATGCGATGTTTATAATGTGGTAAGATGCCACGGGGTAAGATGCCCCACATGGTAAGAGGCCATGCGATATTTATAATGTGGTAAGATGCCACAGGGTAAGATGCCCATATGCATGATTATGAATCAGGGACAACGATAAGAAGTTGATGAATAACCAGCATATTTACTCAACCAATGTTTCATGCATTTACTATGATGTTTTATGATGTTAAGTGAGATTGTATATGCTTATGATGTGTTGTCCCTGTAGGTACGCTTTTGGACTAAAGGACTAAGGGGTCGGGTTGAGGCAGTGAGCTACGAGGAACACAAGAATGTATAGGAATCAAGTCTCGATTAGTATCTACTCTAGGAGTAGTATAAATCTAAACATGAACATTCTTTTGGGAGTGTAATGAATTTATTTTTGAAGTCTTTTATTTTGGCCTGTAATCCTGATAGCTCATGTAACAACCAGAACCTTAGGATGTTATTAATGCATGATTAGTCCTTCTTATGTCTATTAATCACTGTTAAGGTGGGAAGACCCCACAGCATCAACATCAATATCGAATAATTCGTTTCATACCTTTATAGATGGAATCACCTACAATACACAATAGCATCATAGTACCATGCTCATTACAGTACTCACATGCTCTTAAGCATCAACTTCCGCATTTCATCACCCAACTATCATCTGTCAAGGGACAAGTACTAAAAATAAACTCATTAGTATTTCTCAAATACTCATAGCATAAACACGTACCTTGTCATTTACACATTATTGATATTCATAATGTTTCTGTCATCAAACATTAGTATCCATGCGTCGAAAGTTTCATGCAATCCTGTACACATCATGCTACAACAAACTATCACATATCTGGATGATTGAAATTCAACATAAGAATCAATTGCATGCCTCAATGACGCAATTCATTTCAATCTTTAACTCATCCTTGAAACATAATAATTCATTAATCATGAATGTTCACAAAGATCATATGTCCACACACGACATTCATAGTGATCCCACGTCATCCCGTGACGTACCCTTTAATCTCATGTCAACATGATCACGTTCACCTACTACTCCTACAATATATCAATCTAGCATGATTTTCACAGTAATAAATACCATCTCAAGCGATTATCATTTTCTGTTATTCCATCTGTACAATCGATTCTCAAAATTAATAGAACTCACTGAGATAATACAATCAGCATCTATCAACATATATTAACATATATTCACATACCAAACCAAACGTAATAGTTCACCTCAACTCCTTGTTCCTCTGGAACATTTCAATATCCTCTTGGGCCTACATCTCATGTACCCAAGGAACAACAATAACACAATGTCCACAGATATCTGAAATCAACAAATCATCAATATACATCGCTGGCACAATAGCAGTACACTAATACTCATGCTAACATAATAGCAGCACATCAATATTCATCGCCCAATGACGGCACCCTAATATTCATTGCTAACACAATAGCAATATATCAATACTCATCGCCAACGCTTGCATGCATATAATATCCATAATCACAGTGAATCAAATTACATTCTTAAAACAATAAGATGTAATAACACTTACTGTACACAGTGGATCCACACTCGATCCTTTAAACTGCCTCTGTTCTAAACATAAATATTCCAAAAATATAATTTCATATCAATACACAAATGATATACTCAACACAATAATAAAGGACAGTAATATACCTCCATCCTTTGCTAACAAAGTAGCGGTCTACCTGTCTCCGTCGCTCAATAGCAATATGCAATCAGCACCCGTCGCTTGAAGATGGCATAATCCCGTGCTGTGCACCTAGCAGCATAATCCATCGCTACAAAATTGACGGCATGATCCCTCGTCACACAGTCAGCAACATGAGCCTTGCTATGCACATCCGGGCACGAATCATCATCAACCGAATAGCGGAATGAGACATCGCTATATATATAATTGGCGGCAAGAACTGTCGCCATGAAATCAGCGGAACGTACCATTGCTAAACACATGTCCGGCGGCATGAACCATCGCTAATAACATAGCGGAAAAGATATCATCATACACTCACATGGCGGAATAACCATCGTCAATATTATAGCGGCATGAACCATCGCTCGATATACTTGACGGCATGAATCATGGCCAATGACATAGCTGAAAGAGGCATCGCTATACAAGCACCTGGCGGAATAATCCTCGCCCCTAACATAGCGGCATGAACCATCGCTCGATATACCTGGCGGCATGAACCATCGCCAATAATATAGCGGAATGAGGCATCGCTACACATGTACCCGGCGGCATGAACCATCGCCAATCAATATAGCGGAAAGAGACATCGCTATCAATATACCTGGCGGCATGAACCATCGCCAACTGAATCAGCGGAACAGATCAAGGACTCAAGAGGTAGTCACATGTATGTAGCACTTTGTTCCTTTCGGACCCAAGAGGTGGCTCACATTACACGCAGCACATTGATAATGTGGCTGTTCCGGTCTTGTTATAACAGCGGAATTTTAGGACCCCTCGCTTCGATATATAGCGGCATCATATGATATCCCTCGCTTCGACAATGACAGCGGAATGTACATCGATTCGACATGACAGTGGCAAATATCATATTACCATCGCTTCATATGACAGCGGCAAGTACCTCCCTCGCTCGAATATAACAACCACCGGAACCTTTGGTAGCGTTTATCGCGTACGCCCAAATTAACCCTCTCAAGTTAATAACAGTAATGAATGTAGTAGCGTGAGTAGGGATCGATCCCACGAGGAAGGTTATATCTTTGTGTTAACTTATGCAAACGAAAATAAAAAGGGGTTTTGAAGTCAAAGTAATAATACTACGATGCAAAAGTAAACTAATATGCAAAATTATCTAGATGAATTAACTTATAAGAAAAGTGCGATTCTCGTTTTTGGTTAACTTTACAATTGGCGTTTACTATCTCGATCATCGATCTTCACAAATGGTTCAATTTCCATATGAATATTCATCGTGGACGTTTGATCCAATAATCAAAGTCCTATCTCACCTTAAGTTTAGTTAAGTAGCCCAAGCGTTCTAGTTTAACCCTTATCACACAATCAATCAAAATACAAGCGATTAAGATTTAAATCGATGATAACATATGAACTAGTGAGATCGATGAAGCTAAACAACATAATCCAAGCGTCTATGTTTAATCTAGTCAATTGTTTACCCTAAGAATTTAACAATCTCACAAACGGAATTTAATCAATCTTAGTTGCTTCGTAAATTAGAGGGATCAAACGATTCCGTATTTGATATCTAATTTAGCTTTAAATTGTATGAATAATAGCTAGGTGATCAGTCCAACAATCATGCATAACAATCATGACAATCAAATCAGAAAAAACAACTGATACTCAATGCAAATCAACAATCACAACTTATCTCACAAGAATCGTAAACATCCAATGTATCGTTTCCCTTAACCGAGAATCACAAAAGTATTTAGCTACTCATAACTAGATTAACAAAAATCAAAATTAATCTAAAAAACATCAAACTAAGAAGAGAAGAAAGAGTTACTAAAAGGAGGCACGATTCCGGCTTGTCGATTCCGGTTCCGTTCTTCGTTGTTCTTGAAGAAAACTTGAAAGCAAATTAATCTAAAATCTAAAATTATTCTAAGAGTATGAAAAACTATCAAAAACTACTGCTAATGACTGAATAATCTCGAGTTATGGGGGTTGGTGGTTGATAAAATAGGTTACAATCTTCTAAACATGGTAAAAGACCTAATTTCCTTATTTTCGGACTCTTCGGCGATCGATCGCCTGATGTGTGGCGATCGATCGCGAGGCTTTTATTTTTCGGAAAAATCATTGAGGCGATCGATCGCTATAAAGTGGCGATCGATCGCCGAGCTCCAGTAGACTTTGGCGATCGACCGCCACTTCTTAGCGATCGATCGCTGACCCGTAAATTTTGATGCAAATGTTTCTGTCCATAGGCGATCGATTTCCTCTTCCGGGCGATCGATTGCCACTTCCAAAATTACGTTTTTGCCCTTTTCTTGATCAACTTTGAGTCCTTGTCATGTCCATGTCTCTTCTTGGTCTTTACACATCATTTTTAGCTCGTTTTCTTCGATTGTACCTATAATTACACAAATATACGATTAGGTAGCATACGTATCAATTTATCTATCAAAACCTACCAAATCGTAGACAATTAAGCACTAAAGATGTGTCTATTTCTAGTCACATCAACCTTCCACTAGCTCCATATACCTGCATCCAGGTTAATACAACAGTTCACAAATCCTACTATGTCATATCGGCTGCTCAATAATATCCCTCGCTTCGACAATGACAACGGCATGTACATTGCTTCGACATGATAGCGGCAAATATTATGATTCATCGCTGATGATATACCCGTAGTAGGAAGCTAAAAGTAACACATTGTATATTCAATAACAATTGAAATCATACCACAATATCCCACAGTCTGTTGTCAACCATCCCTGTCCTTAGACAACATATCACATTTCTCATTTCCTAATTTTCCTACAAAATCCGATCCCTTAGCACATAATACATGGAGTGCCAGACATTACCATTAATGCCATCCCATCGTATTCTACACGATTCCTGCAACCACAATGATCAGTAATACCACTTTCCATATCGTAAAAGCACATAAGCAATTAGTTGTGTCACACAACACTAATACCATCATGTATAAATATGTGCTACCAATTCCTATCAACAAGTTCCTAGGCCCTTCACAGCCACAAAGAGCAACCACTGCTCTGATACCACTAATGTAAGGCCCCAACTCTTAAAGACGACTTTTAAGCATTTATGACGTCGTATGAGTATAAAAAATTCATTCTTTAAAAGAATTATTACATGCTTCACATAATCTCCATGACATAAATAATAATCAGCATGAAATGATCACTTTTACCAGCAATAATACTCAAGGTTCACCCTTTATCATCACCATTGCACCACTTTTACATTGTGGGTTTTTACAAAAATTTGGGCAGAGTCTCCCCATAAATTGGGTTATCCGAAAATAAAACACATCACGAAAATAATTCCCAGCCAGGGAAAAACACGATACTAAAAGAAATCAAAATCATAACTAAGTTCCCAGCCAGGGAAGTCACCATACTAAGAAGATATAAAAGTTGGCTTCAACACCCTCATACAGTCCATATACATGCATCGATGTGCTCACACACGAGCAACAAATAATTGAATTTGTTCTCAATGCATAAGTAGGATGTGCCATCAATCAATACTTGTACCATAATCGTGCGAGCGCTATTTTCCATGAGCTTAAGCTTTCTTTTCGAAACAACGTCGTACACGTTATACCTGTTTCAACAGAAACAGCCCCCACACAGGGTGAGCATACCAACATCACACTACTCATATCATAACAATTCATAAAGATAATGATATCACGATTAAGAGTATCGAAAATCAGTAAAATGTACTCCCTGTGAAGTTCTGAATCTGTATAGCTTCCATACAATGTTCCTGTTTCAAGCTTACACGCTTTCATAATATCAAGTTTAGTATCGGTATCCAAAACATGATACTCATCAATGCAATAAATTCAATAAAATCACAATTCATCAATTATACTCAATCATAACGAATCTCAAATAGAAGACAACTAGGCCTATCAGTTAATCTCAGTCTCAATCGTTTCTCATATCGATCATGCCAAAGGCATCCATACCCAACACCATATCCGAACCACGTATATATACGTGTCCACTATACCACATATATCAAACTCAATTCACATATTCATTTCCTTATATTCAGTCATCACAATTCAACAATACATGAATACTGGAATATGAAATAATTCATTTTATACCTGCCCGTACGTCCCTACGTACCTTATAATCTGTGTTTACCGTCAAGTCACATTCCTTGTTGTCCGAGAGTTCAAGAAGGCTCTACGTAAACTCAAAGGTATAAGGGTTACCTCATAACCAATATTTGTTGCACAAAATCTCATATTAATTCATAAAGTTATGCCCATAATATCATATAATCCAACCTCCCAACAACAAAACTCAATTTAGCTAATTAACATGTTCCAAACATCCAAACCAACACCGAAGTTATTCAAACCAAGACATGAAAGAAAGGATCTATGTAGATAAGATATTCTACCATTAAAATCCAATTCCCTTAATCCCAACACAAAGTCAATTATTTGATTAAATTCAACTTTAACAAATTAAAGATGCATTGGATTCCAAAATTCTTGATTTAGAACTCACTATTAAGATTAGTGTGATGCCCCGAAATTAATTAATGGTAACTTGGACATTAATTATGTTTATATGATGTATCATGTATTGATAGATTTATGTGTTGGGTATTAAGATGTTAACATGATTAATTGTGTTCAATTATGAGGAAGATATGATTTTAAATGAAGTTTAGAGCATTGTTGTAAAGTGCCTTTAAAATACCAAGTTGGGTATTTTATACATCATGTTAAGTTTGTGGTACAATTTTTATTAAGTTATTACAACCCCTTTTAAATCCCCTACACATCACTTTAACCCCCCACATTACCATTCACCTTTTAAAAATCCCCAAATCACTTCCCAACCCCAAACCCTACCCATTTTCGAAATCCACCAAAAAGGAAGAAGGAAAGTCCCACAAAAACTTTGTTTGTGTGATCTTTGCTAGGATTTGGAGCCTACAAGAGGTATGGAACCATTCCTATAAGTTTTATGATGTTTGGTGTTGAAATGGGTTAAGTTTTTGATGTTTTATGTGGGTTTGTTTGGGTATGTGTTGTGTATGGTTGGGGTATGATTTTTGAAGTGTTTTATGTTGGTTTTGGTGGGTTATGATGTTATTGATGTTTTATGGAAGTTTGGTTTTGGGGTGGTATGTGAAGGAGCTTGAAAAATGAGCATTAATGGCGAAAATTCGATGTACAGCACTCGGCGATCGATCGCCCGTTCTTGGCGATCGATCGCGAGCGTCCAGTACCAGCCAGAAGCATTTGGCGATCGATCGCCACTTTTGGGCGATCGATCGGCGGGCCTGGCGATCGATCGCGCCAAAAGTGGCGATCGATCGCCAAGAAGGAGATTTTGGCCCCTCGTCCAGTGCGATCTCGCGATCGATCGCGCCTGGGTGGCGATCGATCGCGAGCTGAAGAAAAGTGGATTTTTGATTTTTTTGTGGGATTTTTGGATATTGGACTATGTTTAGCTTCTAATATCAATTTGTATGGTCGTGTAGAACCATCCCAGGTGCCCACAACATCCAGGAGATAAAGCTCTCCAAATTCTCCACTTTTGGGAATTAAGGTACGTAAGAGACGTACGAGCATCGGACGGTAAACCATGCCCTTACATATTATGATGATGTTTAAGATGATGTTTACGATGATGACGTTTAAGATGATGTTATGATGATGATATCTATGATGATATTTATAATGATGATGCTTATGATGATGTTACGATGATGATGCTTAAGATGATGTTTATGATAACGATGTTATGAGGACGTCTATAATGACGAAGTTTATGATAAGGTCATACGACGTGTATGATTGGGTAAGACGCCCATGTGGTAAGACACCACCCAAAGTATAGGATTGGGTAAGATGCCCTCGTGGTAAGATGCCACGCAATGGTTATAATATGGTAAGACGCCAGATGATTGGGTAAGATGCCCATGTGGTAAGATGCCACGCAATGTTTATAATATGGTAAGACGCCATATGATTGGGTAAGATGCCCACGTGGTAAGATGCCACGTAATGTTTAGAATATGGTAAGACGCCATATGATTGGGAAAGATGCCCACGTGGTAAGATGCCACGCAATGATTATGATATGGTAAGATGCCATACAATGGGGTAAGACACCCCAATATATGAATAAGAGTCAGGGATAACCAAGGAGGTCGGAGGACGACCAATAACTTTTACTTAACTAAGATGTTATGCATTATTGTATGCTTTTATATAATGTTAAGTAAATATATGAATGCTCATGATGTGTTATCCCTGTAGGTACACTTTTGGACCAAGGGCCTAGGGTCGGGTTGAGGAAGTGAGCTAAAGGGAGCATGATGAACATAGGATGCATGATTTTTTTTTTGATAGTCTCTACTCTAGGAGTAGTGTAAATCTATAGCTTTAACATTCTTTATTGGGAATGTAATTAAATAGCTTTGAAAACGTTATTTTTGGCCTGTAATCTCCCTAGCTCAAACTACAACCGGAACCCTTAAGAGGTTATAAATGCATGTTCTGTTCCATCTATGTGTACTAAATGATATTAAGGTAGGAAGACCCTACATTAGTGGTATCAGAGCAGTGGTTAGATAACCCGGGATGAGTGAAGGGTAGCCTTAGCAATAAGTTAGCTAGGTGCTTACTTTCGAACATGTTTTGTACATAAGTTGCATATGAAGTATATGATGTTATGCTAACATGTTTTGTTTATCTAACGAAGTATTATACGAACTGCTTTTGGATCTTGTTGTTAATCCTTGTGTTGCAGTATGGCAGCAAATGTGGAGGTAGGTGACGCAGTGAGCGTCAATGCAAGTGCGGGGCGTACGAATCCCCTACCCCCGCCAGCTTTTGATGATGAACCGGCCGAACAGCGGTTATTGCCAGGGGAGCTAAGCTTAACTCAGTTTCTTGCTTATCGACCCCCAACCTTTGAAGGAACTGAAACTGGGGAACGAGCTGAGGAATGGTTGGAAAGAATAGAGCAGATCTTTGTGGCAGCCCCATGTGCGAAGACAGCTTGGATACGGTTAGCGGAGTTCCAATTGGCCAAGAAGGCGTTAATGTGGTGGAAGACCACTGTGGTAGAGCAAGAGGCTCAAGGTCATGAAGTTAACTGGAAAATGTTTCGAACTCGCTTCCTGAACCGTTATTTCTCGGCTGCAGCACGACAGGCTAAGGAAGATGAATTCACTCACCTCAAGCAAGGTAATATGTCGGTATCGGATTATGCTCTTCAGTTTTGCTCCTTGCTCCGATATGTACCTCACATTGCCACAAGCACGCAAGCGAAGATGAGGAATTTCATGAAGGGTCTGAGGCCGGAGCTATACGATAGGGTGATCACTTATGGCCCTACTTGTTTTGATGATGCACTCTCAAGGGCTGAGCTAGCCGAACTAGGAGTGGGTGCATACCCTGATGTTGTACCACCGTCGGCACCCTCTCAGAAATCCACTCCGGATAATTTGAAGCCGAGGAATGATCAGTTCAAGTCAAGGGGGAACTCCTCAGCGTCAAGGTTTAGTGGTAAGAAGTCCGACAATAGGTGGAAAGGAAACCGAAGAGGTGATGCCCCATCTGGAAGGGGGCAGTCTCAGGGAGACAGATCCGGGAGGATCCAATGCACTCTTCGTGGGCAACCACATTTGGCAAAAGACTGTATAGGGTGCTATGTTTGTGGCGACAAGGGCCACTTTGCTAGACAGTGTCCCAACCGGGGAAGTCAACAGGGTTCTGCGGGGAGGCCTGCAGATAGGACAGCGCAGCACCGACCACCATTTGTGCCGCGTCAGCATGGAGGTCAGCCCATGGGGCCACCTCAAGGACAAGTCTATGCACTGACAAGGGAGCAGGCTTCAGCGGCTCCGGAGGAGGTTATAGCGGGTACGTGTCTTTTATTTACGCACCCTGCTTTTATATTGATCGACACAGGTGCGTCACACTCTTTTGTGTCGACAAGTTTTGTGGAAAGGTACCACTTATGCACTTCTCCGTCGCCCACGCCTCTTATAGTCTCGACCCCCGCTGGAAGAAGTATGATTACTGATCGGATCGTCTACAATGGCCTCATTTATTTTGAGGATAAGGAACTAAGGTCAGACTTGATTGTTCTGGGAATGTCAGATTTTGATTGCATTCTGGGCATTGATGTTCTGAACAGGTATCAGGCAGTTGTGAACTGCAGGCAGAGAACTGTACGGTTTAAATCCGATATGGGAGTTCCATGGACGTTCTATGGGGATGGTTCTCGCTCTAAGATTCCGTTGATATCTGCTGTCAAGATGGCGCAGTTGTTGGAACGAGGTCATTCAGGATATCTCATTTATGCCGTCGATGTTACGGAAAAGAAAGGAGAAGTGAAAGTTGAGGATGTGCCCGTAGTGGCGGAGTTCCCTGATGTCTTTCCGGAGGAGATTCCCGGATTCCCACCGACGAGAGAGGTCGAGTTTGGGATTGAGTTATTACCAGGGACGTCGGCCATTTCTCGTGCCCCTTATAGGATGGCACCAGCGGAGCTAAGGGAATTAAAGATTCAGTTGCAAGAACTCCTTGATAAGGGCTATATACGCCCTAGCGTATCGCCCTGGGGAGCACCAGTTTTATTTGTGAAGAAGAAAGATGGTTCGATGCGTTTGTGCATCGATTACAGACAGCTGAACAAAGCCACAGTGAAGAATAAGTACCCACTTCCGAGGATCGATGATTTATTTGATCAGTTACAGGGTACGAGGCTCTACAGTAAGATCGATCTGAGGTCGGGGTACCATCAGATTCGAGTAAGAGGAGAGGATGTCCAGAAGACAGCCTTCAGGACTAGGTATGGGCATTATGAATTCCTAGTCATGCCTTTTGGGGTGACAAATGCCCCGGCTGTTTTCATGAGTTTGATGAACAAGGTGTTCCAGCCATATTTGGACCAATTCGTCATAGTTTTCATTGACGACATACTCATCTACTCTAGGACTGAAGAAGATCATGTACGGCACTTGAGGACAGTACTTCAGATCCTTAGGGATCATCAGTTGTATGCAAAGCTGAGCAAGTGCGAATTCTGGTTAGACAGCGTGGTGTTCCTAGGCCATGTCATATCTAGCCAAGGGATATCTGTGGATCCGAGGAAGATTGAAGCTGTGATGGAGTGGGCAGCACCCACTTCTGTACCCGAAATACGGAGTTTTCTGGGCTTAGCAGGTTATTACCGACGTTTTGTCGAGGGGTTTTCCAAGATCGCTAAGCCATTGACACAGCTGACTCAGAAAGGAGTCCCATTCTTTTGGTCCGAAGCTTGTGAGGAAAGCTTCCAAGAATTGAAGCGTCGTTTGACGACAGCGCCAGTATTGGTGATTCCGTCTGAGGATAAGAGGTTTGCCTTGTACACGGATGCGTCACTGCAGGGTTTGGGCTGCGTATTGATGCAAGACAGACAAGTGGTAGCCTATGCTTCGAGACAGTTGAAGCCTCATGAGACCAGGTACCCAGTCCATGATCTGGAACTGGCAGCTATCATTTTCGCCTTGAAGATTTGGCGTCATTACCTTTATGGTACTACGTTTACCATTTTTACGGACCATAAGAGCCTGAAGTTCTTGTTCACTCAGGCAGAGTTGAATATGAGGCAAAGGAGGTGGATGGACTTACTCAAGGATTATGACTGTGAAATTGAGTACCATCCTGGTAAGGCAAATTTGATAGCAGACGCCTTAAGTCGGAAGGTGAAGAGCACCGCTGAGGATGTTATGTGTTTATCAGCTTTGATGACTTCTTATTGCCATCTGGGCTATGATTTCGATGTAGACACGTCGCCGGTGCGAGTGTCGACCTTATTAGCCGAGCCAGACGTATTTGAGGCAATCAGGAAAGCCCAGAGGTCGGATGATGAAGTGCAGAGATGGTCATCAATAGCACTTCGAGGCCAGCCAACAAAGTTTAGTGTGGCTGAAGATGACTCTTTAAGATTGGGCAACCGATGGGTGGTCCCAGATGCGCCAGGATTGCGTAAAGGAATTTTAGAACGGGCTCATAGTAGCCGGTTCAGTATCCACCCCGGTGGAAGAAAGATGTATAAGGACCTAAGTGGTCAATTCTGGTGGAGACGCATGAAGCGTGATGTGATCAGCTTCGTTAAGAGATGTTTGATCTGCCAACAAGTAAAGGCAGAAAGGCAGAGGCCTGGTGGCGAGCTGAAGAGCTTGGAGGTACCTAAGTGGAAGTGGGAGCATATATCTATGGACTTCGTGACCCACTTGCCAAGGTCGGCCTCTGGATTTGATGCGATCTGGGTGATCGTGGATAGGCTGACGAAGGTAGCTCATTTCATCCCTTACAGTATGACTTTCACGTATTTAAAGATGGCCCAATTATATGTACGGGATGTAGTGAGGTTGCATGGGATTCCAGTCTCGATCGTGTCTGACAGAGACCCAAGGTTTACTTCTCATTTCTGGGAGGGTCTCCAGACAGCTTTGGGCACCGAGGTGAGACTAAGTACAGCTTATCACCCTCAGACTGATGGCCAAACGGAGCGTACTATACAAACGCTCGAAGATATATTGAGGGCATGTGTTTTGGAGTTTGATACTCCGTGGCAAGAGTCTATACCTCTGGTGGAGTTCTCCTACAATAACAGCTATCAGGCGAGCATTCAAATGGCCCCTTTTGAAGCTCTGTACGGACGATGATGTAGATCACCGCTGTATTGGGAGGACTTGACGAGTAAAGCGGTCGGAGGACCGGATATGATTAAGGACATGGAGGAAAAGATTAAGATGATACGCTTAAAGATGAAAGCGGCCCAAGATAGGCAAGCAGCCTATGCCAATAAGCGGCGACGACCGCTAGAATTTCAAGTAGGAGACAAGGTCTTCTTGAAAATCTCACCCTTCAGGGGTGTTGTTCGATTTGGTATGCGGGGGAAGTTATCCCCGAGGTATGTTGGACCGTATGAGGTATTACAGCGTATCGGCACTTTGGCTTACCGATTGGCTTTACCGCCGTCCTTATCTGGAATTCATGATGTCTTCCATGTTTCTATGTTGAGAAAGTATGAGCCAGATCCGTCTCATGTATTACAGCCTACTGAAGTGCAGTTAGACTCAGATGTATCCTACGTTGAACGACCGGTCAGAATTCTGGATCGTGAGGATCGCAGACTACGAAGTAAAGTTATACCGATGGTCAAAGTTCAGTGGGATCGTCGGGGTGTCGAGGAGGCTACGTGGGAGACGGAGCGGCATATGATGCAGCATTACCCCGAACTATTTTCTGGTATGATTTATGTTTAGTTTCTTTTGGGTAAGTGCATGCGATTTCGAGGACGAAATCTTGTAAGTAGGGGAGTAATGTGATGCCCCGAAATTAATTAATGGTAACTTGGACATTAATTATGTTTATATGATGTATCATGTATTGATAGATTTATGTGTTGGGTATTAAGATGTTAACATGATTAATTGTGTTAAATTATCAATTATGAGGAAGATATGATTTTAAATGAAGTTTAGAGCATTGTTGTAAAGTGCCTTTAAAATACCAAGTTGGGTATTTTATACATCATGTTAAGTTTGTGGTACAATTTTTATTAAGTTATTACAACCCCTTTTAAATCCCCTACACATCACTTTAACCCCCCACATTACCATTCACCTTTTAAAAATCCCCAAATCACTTCCCAACCCCAAACCCTACCCATTTTCGAAATCCACCAAAAAGGAAGAAGGAAAGTCCCACAAAAACTTTGTTTGTGTGATCTTTGCTAGGATTTGGAGCCTACAAGAGGTATGGAACCATTCCTATAAGTTTTATGATGTTTGGTGTTGAAATGGGTTAAGTTTTTGATGTTTTATGTGGGTTTGTTTGGGTATGTGTTGTGTATGGTTGGGGTATGATTTTTGAAGTGTTTTATGTTGGTTTTGGTGGGTTATGATGTTATTGATGTTTTATGGAAGTTTGGTTTTGGGGTGGTATGTGAAGGAGCTTGAAAAATGAGCATTAATGGCGAAAATTCGATGTACAGCACTCGGCGATCGATCGCCCGTTCTTGGCGATCGATCGCGAGCGTCCAGTACCAGCCAGAAGCATTTGGCGATCGATCGCCACTTTTGGGCGATCGATCGGCGGGCCTGGCGATCGATCGCGCCAAAAGTGGCGATCGATCGCCAAGAAGGAGATTTTGGCCCCTCGTCCAGTGCGATCTCGCGATCGATCGCGCCTGGGTGGCGATCGATCGCGAGCTGAAGAAAAGTGGATTTTTGATTTTTTTGTGGGATTTTTGGATATTGGACTATGTTTAGCTTCTAATATCAATTTGTATGGTCGTGTAGAACCATCCCAGGTGCCCACAACATCCAGGAGATAAAGCTCTCCAAATTCTCCACTTTTGGGAATTAAGGTACGTAAGAGACGTACGAGCATCGGACGGTAAACCATGCCCTTACATATTATGATGATGTTTCAGATGATGTTTACGATGATGACGTTTAAGATGATGTTATGATGATGATATCTATGATGATATTTATAATGATGATGCTTATGATGATGTTACGATGATGATGCTTAAGATGATGTTTATGATAACGATGTTATGAGGACGTCTATAATGACGAAGTTTATGATAAGGTCATACGACGTGTATGATTGGGTAAGACGCCCATGTGGTAAGACACCACCCAAAGTATAGGATTGGGTAAGATGCCCTCGTGGTAAGATGCCACGCAATGGTTATAATATGGTAAGACGCCAGATGATTGGGTAAGATGCCCATGTGGTAAGATGCCACGCAATGTTTATAATATGGTAAGACGCCATATGATTGGGTAAGATGCCCACGTGGTAAGATGCCACGTAATGTTTAGAATATGGTAAGACGCCATATGATTGGGAAAGATGCCCACGTGGTAAGATGCCACGCAATGATTATGATATGGTAAGATGTCATACAATGGGGTAAGACACCCCAATATATGAATAAGAGTCAGGGATAACCAAGGAGGTCGGAGGACGACCAATAACTTTTACTTAACTAAGATGTTATGCATTATTGTATGCTTTTATATAATGTTAAGTAAATATATGAATGCTCATGATGTGTTATCCCTGTAGGTACACTTTTGGACCAAGGGCCTAGGGTCGGGTTGAGGAAGTGAGCTAAAGGGAGCATGATGAACATAGGATGCAGGATTTTTTTTTTGATAGTCTCTACTCTAGGAGTAGTGTAAATCTATAGCTTTAACATTCTTTATTGGGAATGTAATTAAATAGCTTTGAAAACGTTATTTTTGGCCTGTAATCTCCCTAGCTCAAACTACAACCGGAACCCTTAAGAGGTTATAAATGCATGTTCTGTTCCATCTATGTGTACTAAATGATATTAATGTAGGAAGACCCTACAATTAGTAACTCAATAAAGTGACATAAATCATTAATACATGCTATGCTATCCATTTGAGCATAAATATCACCATAACTCTATTCCATGTTATAATACATACTAGCATGCATCTAACCCATTTATTTACACACTACACATGCTTCCAATTGTAACACATCTCATATCATAGCCCAACACCCACCAAATATCACAATGGCTACAAGCCATAGAAGTTAGTCATTTTCCCCCACTAACAAGACTTAGACCCACACTTGAATCTCATTTAAGCCTATTAACAAACACATGTCATGCATGATTTTAATCTTCATTTTCTTTTTAACCAACAATAATACTAGCCAATGCACAAATCAACAATTCCCTTCTAACAATTAATCATTCAATAAAGTGAGTCACATAACCGCCTTAACCCGCTATACCAATTCAAGTTATCATTCGTCATTGACAATACTTCATCTAACTACCAATCCCAACATATACCCACATACAACAATAAAACAATCTTCATCCTTCAAAACAAATGTTTAAATCCAATTAGAATACTCTCAAATTATGAGCCATAAATGTTAGCTATTCACCACACCATTAGTAAGGCTTTTAACCAACACAAGAACACCACTTAAGCATTTTATCAAACATCATAAAAGCATCTTTTACAAGCCTCAACATAGCCCATATTTTCAAAATATAGGGCAGCCACAAAACAAGCAATAATTTTGAAAATCATTAGCCCCAAAACAAGCAATAATTTCGCCCCCAACACAACCACAAATTTCAAACATTTACATCTCAAATTTTCGAACACAAAAACCCACAAAACTCAACCAAAATTCGAATACAAGAGAGGTAAAAGGTGTAGGATGTTAGGAAACTTCATACCCAACAATTTCATGGCAATAAAATCGAATTCCATTGGCCAAAAACGAACCCTACCGGGGAGAGAGAAGGGGCGATGGGTTTGGGGTTTGGGGAAGGGGAGAACCGATGTGTGTAGTGTGTGTAGAGGGTGTAGTGTGTGTAGGATTTAATCTCCCCTTTTAAAAAATTAAACCCAATACTCTAACTTTTATTCATCCCCTTTTTTTTTTCCTTTCTTTATTAAAATAAAAGACAAATTATTCCTCAATTTAAATCATGCAATTTTTTCTTGCATCGCAAAGTTACCCCAGAATTATTTATTCTCATCCCAGACTAAATGACTTTCCCAATAATTTATAATCTCCTTGAATTTAATTTACTCCACAAGTTCAATCCAAAGTTATAAATTCAATCCCGGAACCAGTTATCCCAACTCTGTTCCAAAATCTGATACTCAAAAATTAAATCCCGAGATATCATAACAATATCATAATTAAATCCATTTGACAATTAATAATTATTCCGGACATCACACTTAATGCCTAGAGATCTAGTATGATGTTCATGCTTCTACTGTGACAGTGGCTTCGTCAGTGGGTCAGATACATTATCATCAGTTGGTACTTTGCATATTTTTACATCTCCTCTTTCAACGATTTCTCGAATGAAATGAAAGCGCCGAAGTATGTGCTTGGATCTTTGGTGAGATCTAGGTTCCTTAGCCAATGCGATGGCTCCATTGTTGTCACAATAGAGTTCAATCGGATCTAGTAATCTAGGCATCACCCCAAGTTCAGAAATGAACTTCTTGATCCAAACAGCTTCCTTTGCTGCATCTGAGGCAGCAATGTATTCAGCTTCAGTTGTAGAATCGGCTACTGTCTCTTGATTTGAACTCTTCCAGCTCACAACACCTCCATTTAGGCAAAACACATATCCTGATTGCGATCGGAAATCATCTTTGTCGGTTTGGAAGCTTGCATCAGTGTAACCCATTACATTGAGCTCTTCCTCACATCCATAAATCAAGAATGCATCCTTAGTTCTTCTCAAGTACTTCAGGATATTCTTGACAGCAATCTAGAGACATTCACCTGGATCAACCTGATACTGCTCGTCATGCTCAGAGCATACGAGACATCGGGACGAGTACATATCATGGCATACATGATAGATCCAATAGCTGACGCATATGGAATCTTACTCATGCGTTGTCTCTCATCTGGTGTTGAAGGACACTGATCCTTCGAGAGATGTATCCCATGTGTCATAGGCACGAATCATTTCTTTGATTCTTGCATGCTAAACCGTTTTAGCACTTTGTCTATGTATGTACTTTGACTTAGGCCAAGTAATCTTCTTGATCTATCTCTATAGATCTTGATACCTAATACATAGGTGGCTTCACCCAAGTATTTCATAGAAAAGCGATTCCCTAGCCAAATCTTTACAGATTGTAAGGCAGGGATATCATTCCCAATGAGAAGTATGTCATCTACATACAATACTAGGAAGATAATTATGCTCCCACTGACCTTCTGTAGACACAAGGTTCATCTACGTTTTTGATGAAACCAAACTCTTTGATTGCATCATCAAAACGAAGATTCCAACTCCGAGAAGCTTGCTTCAATCCATAAATGGATCGTTGTAACTTGCATATCTTTCCAGCATCCTTTGGATCGACAAAACCCTCGGGTTGTGTCATGTACACATCCTCAAGTAAATTTTGATTAAGGAAAGCTGTTTTGACATCCATCTGCCAGATTTCATAATCATGAAATGCAGCTATTGCAAGTAAGATCCTAATGGATTTAACCATGGCAACTGGTGAAAAAGTTTCATCATAGTCAATACCATGAATTTGTTTGAAACCTTTAGCAACCAGCCGACCTTTAAAGGTTTGTACATTACCATCCATGTCGGTCTTTTTCTTGAAAATCCATTTGCACCCTATGGGTCTTACCCCTTCAGGCGGGTCAACCAAAGTCCATACTTGGTTTGCATACATGGATTCCATCTCAGATTTCATGGCCTCTTGCCATTTCTCAGAATCAGGGCCCATTATAGCTTCTTGATAAGATGACGGCTCATCCTCATCAATAAGTAGCAAGTCGCCTTGTTGAGTCACAAGAAATCCATATCTCTGTCGCTCACGGTTTTCTCTTACAGACCTACACTGGGCTTGTGTCTCTTGAGCAGGCATTTCATCCACAACAACTTGTGGTGTCTGCTCTGTTTCCATCTCAATATCATGTTCAGTGTTTTCTTGTGGTTGAACTTCACTAAGTTTTATTGGTCTCCCACTGGTTCTTCTAAAAATAAATTCTCTTTCAAGAAAGACACCAGTACGAGCAACAACCACTTTGTTCTCGGTGGGATAATAGAAATAGTATCCTTTCGTTTCCTTAGGATACCCCACAAATAAACACTTATCAGATTTGGGTCCAAATTTATTGGAGGGGTGACGTCTCACGTAAGCCTCACAACCCCAAATCTTCATAAAAGACATACTAGGACGTTTCACAGTCCATATCTCATAAGGTGTTTTTTCAACTGATTTAGATGGAGCACGGTTCAGTATAAATATTGCTGTTTCTAAAGCATATCCCCAAAAGGAAATCGGAAGATCTGCATGACTCATCATTGATCGAACCATGTCCAACAAAGTTTGATTCCGCCTTTCGGATACACCATTCCATTGTGGAGTATACGGAGGTGTGAGTTGTGGGACTATCCCACACTCCTTTAGATAGTCATGAAACTCTTGGCTTAGGTATTCTCCTCCTCGATCTGATCGGAGGATTTTGATAATTTTGCCAAGTTGGTTTTGTACTTCATTCTTGAAATCTTTGAACTTTTCAAAGGTTTCATGTTTATGTTTCATTAGGTTCACATACCCATATCTACTGAAGTCATCAGTAAATGTAACGAAGTATTGAAAACCACCTCTAGCTTGTGTGCTTATTGGTCCACATACATCAATATGTATGAGACACAACAAATCATTTGCCCTTTCAACATGTCCCTTGAAAGGGGCTTTAGTCATCTTGCCCATTAAACAAGATTCACATGTTTCATATGATTCAAAAAAAAAAAATGAATCTAATACTCCATCCTTATGAAGTTTTGATATGCGATTCTCGTTTATATGGCCCAAGCGACAATGCCAGAGATAAGTTGGATTAGAATCATTATTCTTAATCCTTTTAGTTTTATGTTATAAACAGGCATATCAAGATTTAATACATAAAGACCATTAATCAATTGTGCACTAGCATAAAACATATCATTCAAATAAATGGAGCAACACTTGTCCTTTATAATAAATGAAAACCTAATCTTGTCCAAACAAGAAATTGAAATAATGTTTCTCGTAATAGAAGGCACAAAATAACAGTCTTTTAAATCCAATAATAAACCAGAAGACAAAGTTAAAGAGTAATCTCCTATAGCTAATGCAGCAACTCTTGCTCCATTTCCACTCGGAGATCAACTTCGCCTTTCGCCAATACCCTACTCCTTTTGAGATCCTGCACATTAACACAAATGTGAGAACCACATCCAGTAACTAATACACATGATGAAGAATTAGATAAATTGACTTCTATAACAAAAATACCTGAAGTGGAAGTCACACATCCCTTCGTCTTCTTAAGATCTTCCAGATATTATTTGCAGTTCCTCTTCCAATGTCCGGTCTCACCGCAATGGTAGCAGTTCCCTTCATTATCCACTCCTCCCTTTGGCTTAAGCGCATAAGCATGAGGATTATATTTAACAAAGACTTTCTTGTTCTTCTTAAAGCCTTTTGCTTTAGCATTTCCCTTGCTCTTATTCACAATAAGAACATTAGTGGGCTTAGACTTCTTTGTGTTCGCTTCATATGTTCTCAACATACCAAGCAACTGTGGTAGAGTCTTTTCGATTTCAATTATATTGTAACTCAAGACAAATTGACTGTAGCTATCAGGCAACGATTGCAAGATTACGTCAGTGGCCAACTCTTGGTCCAATGGAAAACCCAGCTTCTCAAGATTCTCAATGTACCCAATCATCTTCAGTACAGGAGTTTCAACTAGGCTTCCTTCTACCATCATGCACTGGAATAACGCTTTAGAGAGTCATACATCTCTTGTCTTGCTTGTTGTTGGTAGAGTTGCTTTAAGTGCTTGATCATATCGAACGCCTCCATTTCCTCATGTTGCTTCTGAAGCTCAGAGTTCATGGTGGCAAGCATAAGGTAACCAACATCAAGTGCGTCATTTTGATGCTTCTTGTAAGTATCCTTATCGGCTTTATCGGCCGTCACGGGAGGTTCCTCAGCAGGTAAGGGTTCCTCTAGGACATATTGCTTTTTCTCTTATTTGAGGACAATCCTCAAATTCCTATACCAGTCTAGGAAATTAGTCCCATTCAGTTTGTCCTTCTCAAGGACCGATCGTAATGACATTGTGCTAGTTACATTGTTTGATGCCATGGATATCTACAATATAAATATGCAAAATAAGTTTATGATTTTAATCATTTAATAATGTCTTATATTAAATGACACTCCCACTATTTTGTTTAAAATTATCAACCCTCGAAACCTTAGTGGGCCAAGATCCATATTTCACCTAATCCCGAGTTAGCTTTGGCTAATCACTCAAGACTCGGTTATTTAGGTAGACAACACTTTGTCAATTACAGCACATGTAATTCTTGGATGGTTGGACAAACAACACTTTGTTCAAATTCATCTAATGAATTATTATCCAACCCCATGCCTCTAGGTTCCCAATCCTATTGAGATAACCTAGTTAAGTCAGACCCAATATAAAGTAAAATGGATATCACTTTTATCCTTTCGCGCCTTACCAAGATTGTCACGGTGCTTTGCTTTGGCAAACCTACACATGTTCAATCGAAGTCTTGACGAGTACTTTTAATTTTGGAAGGCATCTAAAAATTAATATTATTAGAGGGATTTATCTATCTCATGATTTTATTGATAATTAAAAATATGTCTGGCACATATACGCATATACATATCTACATATATGTATAACAATCATCAATATAAACATCATAAGATAAACATGCATACAAGCCAAGGGGTTCGAAACCCTAGCCACAAAGGCTGCGGTTCGACATATATGAGCCAAGGGTTCGAAACCCTAGCCCTCATGCGGCGGCTCCGCCCATGCTCGAGCCAACGGCTTTGGATTCTGGACGGTGGTGGCCGAACCAACATGAGCCAAGGGCTCGATCAGCACACTCGTGTATTGTATACGTCAATCCGTCAATTATATCACATATAATATTACGATGATTTCCACAAAATAGATTATCACATATCATATATGAATTTATACAGTTTCAAAGCATGCAAAAGATTCAAAATTATGATTAAACAATTAATCACATATTCCCGATATGAGCTTTGTACACGGCTCTGATACCACTGTCAGGAATCCGATCAAGCAATACGCAGCAGAAAATAAAAAAACTTGATTCCTACCAAGGACATATACAAAGTAATCATATCGAGATTGAATAGAATCATACCCTTGTAGCGTGTTTGAAGCAGATTCCTCGTTGCAACACCATGAGTCACGAACAAAGATTTGCACCTTTGTCTCTACAGTATCCACACGATCAAATTGAAAAGGGTGTTGAAGAATAAGTTGCTAGACTTGATCTTCAACGAATCAAAAACTACACGGTTACAATAACCGGACAAAGGCGGCCGTGAAGAACAAGGCGGCGGCCGTGGCTTTCTTTTTAGGTTATAAGAATTGTGGTGTAATGCATAACTAAACTCAAACCTAATAAACTATTATGTATCTAATACATGGATTATTAAAGGCGTTCAAAAATCCATTTGGCCCATAACCAACATTTAATTAAATCCACATATATATAATATATAATTAAGACTCTTCTTAATTAAATTAATTCATCCAATGAATTTTATCTCCCTTTATCGATTTAATCTTTTGCGTGACCCGATAGGATCTAATGTTGGCAGTGACATAAAATCTAATTTTATGTCACAAGCAATGAGCGGTATCTAGCAACACATCAAGACTACCCAAATTACAAGAATGTCATTGACTCGACATAACCTATGGACTGTGATAATATTAACCATGTAACTTAATCCCTTTGTCCAATGTGTTTAGATTGAACACGAGTCATGTAATAGTCATACTCGTATATTCAATCTTTTATTTCTTGATCCCCAAGTAGAACTAGAATAAATGAATAAGCTCGATATCACATATCGACTCATTCGAGCATGGCCATGCATTTTAGTCTCACTTGATCAAGGGCCCAAACACTTCTCCTGTTATATAGAAGGGACAAATCCTATCTTGATCAATCAACATCCCTCTACATAATTCGTAGTATATCCAATAGTTGTCTTTATAGTTTACCCTGTTACATGTAACGTTTGACAATATCAAGATACATAACTCCTTATGTTGGGATCTCAGATGATCTCAAGTCGTAAGGATTACATACACTATTATCACTTTGAGAATTGCTTATGACACTCATATAACTATCCATGTAGCATTCTCACGGTGGGTCTGTCTAGTACAGTGTTCTCTAACATGTACCCATGTGTTGATTTGATATCTCATATCTATGAACAATTCATCAATCAAAACATACTAGTCTCAATGCATTATCATCATCCCGATTCATGATAATACTTGACTAGAGACAATCTTTAAGAACAATACAATATTATTCTAAGGACAGTAACTTATATATTAATTCATATTACACAGATACTCGAATAATATATAATAATGAATTGCCATTAATAAAACCATAATACATTGTATGTCATAAACAATTATCTAATGAGTTGTCTTAGGGCATATCCCAACAGAGAGAAGGTGGAGTATCTTGTTTAAGAGAGAGAAAGTGCTAGCGAAAATTTGAAACCAAAATCTGAAATTGAAGGGAAAAGGCGTGAGATTCTATGCCAATGTATGATTTTATTTATTTATTTGATGTATTGTGGAATCCATGTGTCATTACATCACTATCTTGCAAGATTAATGGTCCAAAATCATGTATTAAACATGAGTGAAATTAATTAGTGGCATGTGTTCTCCAAGTGCCATGTGATCTTTCACATGCTCATGCACTAAAACATGTTCCACTAGTTGGTTGACTCATCGTGGTCCGGAACACCTTAATTCAAAGTCTATACTTTTAATTATCCGGGTTTGCTTAATCATCGTTAATCCGGATTAATTAGCATCGGGGCATTACACTATTGATCCTACTTCGTTGGTATATGATACCAGTTGTGCTCACATCTTTGCAAATAGTTGCATATGTTGAGAAGAGTATAGAGCCCTAGGAAGGTGAAACATACCTGAGGCTAAGCATTGTAGCAAAGCCTGTTTGAAACATTTATTTAATATAAAATTTTGAACTGGTTAGGAACTGGTTTGAGCAATTATTTATTTGTTCTAGATTTAATCATGAACATTTTTCCTATTTTGATAGAGATGATAATCTTTTAAATTTGCAAATGTGATTTGCAGTATTTTTAAGAATGTGTGTTTTATTCATTCGGGTGAACTTATGAACGATTAGTATGATTATATTCAAAGAATATAAAAAGAATGATAACTTAAATCCAACATATATTTAGCATGTGCTGAATGTCCATTGAATTTGATTCATATGGACGTGTATGTAGCACTAAATGTTAGTGCAAGAGGATGTTGAGTTATCTTAAAGAGAATGTGATTCTCTCTGAGTAACTATCTAAAGTTACATATTTGTTGAACATAATTCGTACCAATACAGTGACGAAAACTCTATATATGATATGGACTAAAAAATAATCCAAATATAGATTTGAGATTGTTCGGCTTATGTGAAGCAGCCAGTGGGAGATGAGTTGGATAGTTGATCCATCTTATGTTATTTTGTGAAAATTTATATTATCAATTGGAGAAAAAATGTTTGTTTCGCAAGGGCCATCTTTCTAGAGAAAATGTTCTGTTAGAAAGGAATGTTCATATAATATAATTTGAAAGGGTTCAAGAACCACAAACCACTAGAAAAGTGAAAACGATGAAATTAATTGAGTCAGTCATAACCTTTGATTTACACACACCAAGGAGATTTGAAAATATTTCAACAACTCCTGATAAATTGAATTTACTCCTAGAAAGTAGTCAAAATGATTTTGACCATGGATGTGATCCTAGGACTTTCAAGGAGATGGTGTTGGACATCGTTTCGGTATATTGGCGAGATGCTATGAAATTTGAAATAGACTTCATGTACTCTAATAAGGTATGGACCTTAGTAGATCCTCTTTGGGAATTGTTCCCATTGGCTGCAAATGGGATGGGAATGTAGCGACATTTAAAGCTTAACTGATGGGAAGATGTTATTCTCATAGACAAAGAGTTGTTTGTGAGGAATATCAGTTGTGATGCTGTAGTCTATTTGGATTTTAATAGTTATATCTTTATATTATGAATACGAGATTTGACATATGGATGTGAACATAACATTTCTCAATGATGACATTGAGGTAGAAATGTAGCAGCCAAAGGTGTTCACAACTTCTGGGAGTGAGCAAAATGTTTGCAAACTCCAGAAGTCTATGTATAGGCCTAATAAGGCATCCCGAAGTTTGAACTTCCGTTTTGATAACATCATCAAAGTGTTTGGTTTTGTTAAAAATCCGGAAGTAACATGTGTGTGCAAAAGGGTTAATGGGAGCATGGTTACATTTGTGATGCTTTAATTCGATTATATCATGCTCATTACGAATGATATTGGATTAATCATTAAAGCATGATTATCTACTAATTTCCCCATGAAAGATTTGGGAGAAGCGTCATACGTGCTTAGCGTAAGGATCTATAGGGATATATCTAAAGGATGCTTGAGATCTCTCAATCTACGTACATAAACACTGTGCTAAAAGTGTTTAGCATGGAATAGTCGAAAAAAGGAGTTACTTCCCAATATGTCATAGTATTCATCTCTCGAACCAATGAGTCTTAAAATTGACGAGGAGAGAGAAAAGATGACATTTGTACCTTATGTTTCGACTTTTAATAGCATAATGTATGCTATGTTATGTACTTGGCCTGATGTATGTTCTTAGAGTAATGAGCAGACATCAAACAGATCCCGGTGAAGGTCAGTAGAGTGAAAATATTCCTCAAGTACTTATGAAGAACTTAGGATATGTTCATGGTTTTTGGATCTGTAAGTGGAGAAATAAAAGTTGAAGGCTAAGCTGATGCTGGTTTTTCAGTCGGATGTAGATGATACCATATCGATGTTCGGATTTGTATTTAAGCTTAATGATGTTGTCTCTTGGAAACGTTTCAAGCAAGACACCACATCGGATTCCACCACTGAAGCTGAATACATCACAGCATACGATGCAGCAAAGAGGTAGTTTGGATATGAAATTTCATCCAAGAATTGTGTGTAATTTCTAGTGCAGTTGACACAATCTCTGTGTACTGTGACAACATTTGAGCTATTATGAATAGCCAAGATCTCATCAGGATCCAAACATATATTGAGAAAATACCATCTAATGAGAGAGATGGTAGACACGATATTATTATCGAGAGAATCGCTTCAACAGAAAAAATATAGTGAATCCACTGACAAAGCCTTTACAACAATTGATGTCTGTCAGACATTTTGGGAAGATGGTCTTGAGACACATGAATAGTTGGCTTTGGGAAAGTGAAAGAAGTTGTTGTCATATGTGATTAAGTAAATCAATAGTTGACTCATTGTATTTATAATCTTATTATGACAAATCTTTGTTTGAATATTAATATATATGGCACTTCTTCATCTGTTTACCCATGCATCTTGATGCATTGATGAAGTCCTTGAGATTGCTATAGTCCATAGAATGTGGTTACGCATATGATGGTGACCATGAAATACATTCTCGACTACGATTTCTAAATGTTCCTGGCTGATGAGCCTTCGAGAATGGGATATCGATATATGCTCGTTAGAGACTGGTATTCATGATGTGTCTAGTGTAGTGCGACGCATTTCATCGGCTTTGGCTTGGAGAAGTCAGCACACAAGAATAGGTGCTCATTAGAAATGAGTTTACTGAACGACCCTACTCGGAATTCTATAAGTGATTACCATTTGTCGAGTATAGAATTTCTAGTCATAGTTGTGCACCAATACTCCTCATGACCCGAGGCGTCATTGAGGTCTTGATAGATAGCTGTGTACTTTGATTTAATGACTGATCACATGTGGGTCATAAAGTTGTTATTTTGGGTATGCAGTGATGATGTCAGAGACCTACGATTGTCGTTGGGCATTCACCACTGGTCTTGATGAACCAGAATGTCCTATGTGTTTTTATGTATATGATTCAAGGAATCTCTGGCCAGAGTGAGTAGTGCTTGTGAAAAAAGAGTTTTTTGTATACGCACACAATGAATCATATAACGTGAAACAAATACATAGTTATTGAAATCAATATGGGCCTCGACCAACCAATGCCATGTTGCTAGTCATTTGTATCTAGGTTTTCGTGAAGTGCAGATGCTAGGAGCTACCCACGATCGGTAGGTTGATGCTGGAATTATATTTTGGCCATTGCCTATTAAAGGAGTTTAATCGCAATGGGGCATTCAGGGTAAGCCCAAGAAGTTGTTTGACTTCTAAAATTACAAAGGTTGTGATCCTACTGCTATGATACACTTGAGCCTCGCTGGGTCACAATCAACCGGCAGCCAATCTATCGATGAGAATTGAGACTTAATATTAAGTGCTCAAATTGAGTGATTTAGAAGAGATGAATTTAATTTTTTGAATGCTCCTCGATTTAGTGGAGTTTCTATATTTGAAAATGTTTCATTTATCGGGTGATAAAGACCAACTGGATGAACACCTACCTGGTGAAGACACCAACCGGCTGATAGACATCAACTGGATGGCTACCAACTGGATACAGACATCAACCGGACAAGACATCAACTGGATGGCTACCAACTGGATAGACATCAACTGGATAGACATCAACTGGATGGCTACTAACTGGATAGACATCAACTGGATGGCCACCAACTGGACAGACATCTACTGGACAACCATCAACCGGATAAACATAAACTGGATGGACATCTACTGGACAACTATCAACCGGATAGTCTCACACTGAACAAATACATCAACTGGTCATAAGAGAATGAACGACCAGTTGAACAAAGAAAACCAGCAGAAGTCTAAACTTCCAGTAAGAGCACTAAGCAACGAGACAAAATAAATATAACATTCTCTGACAAAGGTACAACAGAGCGGCGCACCCTGCTATATCTCCGCCACCATTACCGCCAGAGTTAAAAGAGCCGTTGCTTAACAAAATAGGAAAGAAGAGAATATGAATTTGGAAAGCTAATCTCTTCCATATTCAAAAAAGCTACCGTTGGACAACCAAACCTATAAATACGTCCAAGCAAAGAATGAAGAAGTGCTGAGCGATTTTCAACAAAAAAAACACTTCAAAGCAAACAAGAAAATCAACTTACTGATATTCCAAAAGTTCAGCAAAGAGCAGACAAGCAGTGCAACTGAATCTGTGATAGATTATTCCAACTGAAGTCTGCTGATCAAGAACACTCAAAGCTAAACGTGTATTTTGTGAAGAGTGTCATAGAACCTTTTGTAAACAAATCAAGTAGTTGTGATTGCTAGGAGTTTAGGCCAAGTCTGTGAGTGCCTAAGAAGGTTGTATACTGTAAAGTGTAAACCAAGTCTTCTAGTGAATCCTTCCTGCAAAGGAAGAAGGGGAGACGTAGAAGCGTTGTGCTTCGAACTTCCAGAAACAATTCTTGTGCCATCTATTATTGCTTATTTACCAAAGTTTTATTCCTCACAAGTTAAGCAGACGTCTTCCGCACTATAATAAGTGTCTGCTGACTTGCCTGATATTGAGAAGCAACTGTAATACTTAACAGTTTACAGTTAACTTGAAAAAGAAATCGAAATTGAACCTAGTGTTTATTCAACCCCCCCTCTAAACACTACCCCGATCCTAACAAGTGGTATCAGAACTTAGGTCTTCTCAATCTTGAGAAATTACCACATACCAAATACTGATGGCCTCATTCAGCAAGATTCCAATGTTCAAGAAAGACGAATATGATGATTGGAGAATCCGTATGCAAGCACATCTAAGTGCACAAGATGATGATATGTGGTATGTAATCACTGAAGGACCTATGAAGATCATGAAAATCAATACAGCTGCTTCTATCACAAGTGGTGATCCACAAATGGTAGAAAAAGACAGATCTCAATGGTCAAATGAAGAAAAGAAGAAAGCCAATCTGGATAACGTTGCTAAAGACATTTTGTTCAAAACTTTGGACAAAAACATGTTCAAAAAAATAAAAATGTGCTCCACAGCTAAAGAAATATGGGAGAAGATTGTCCAACTCTGTGAAGGAAATGATCAAACCAAAGAAAACAAGCTTACTGTGGCATTACAGAAGTTTGAACATATCAAGATGATGAATGGAGAAACTCTCAACGAGTATGATGAAAGAGTGACCGGAATAATTAACGAACTCAGCAGTCTGGGTAAGGAGTTACCCAACAGAGAAGTCACCCTCCAAGTAATGAGAGGCCTCCCAAGAGAATGGGATGTCAAAACCATTGCTATGAGAGAATCAAAGGACATCAACAAGATAGATCTGCATGATCTGTTTGCTGATTTAAAAGCCTATGAATTCGAATTAGGTATTCGGGTTGAAGATGAACCCAGTACAAGTCAGCCTACCAAAGCTCTCACTGCATCAGAAGCCATACCTACTATTACAGAGATGACTCCAGAAAAAATATGTAATGATGCTATGGCGATGTTCGTAAAGAAATTCGGAAAATTCATGAAGAAGAATCAGAAATCATATCCACGAAGGCAGAGCTTCAAAGGAAGATCAGAAGAAGAAGAGCGTGTATGCTTCAACTGTCTCAAGCCAGGGCATTTCATCGCCGACTGTCCCAAACCCAAAAAGGATGATCACAAAAGAGGATCCAAGGATCACAGAAAATCCAAGGAAACCAAAAAATCTTCCAGAAGGGACAGAGACCAAAAGGTGTTGATGGCAGAAGAAAGTAAAAGCAAATAGGCTGATTCTGAATCAGAATCAGAGGAGTCAACCGGCTCGTCTGGCGAGAGTGAAGACGAGGAAGTCCACTGCTTAATGGTAAATGATGAAATTGAGGTACACGAGTCTAACCTATCTGAATTTACACATAGTGAACTTACCAATGCTTTGCAGGACATGATCAATGAGTATCGGACGTTATATGAATCCTTCAAAAGCTATAAGACTGAGCACTCAATCCCAACTGAAACGCATAAAAACAAACTTGATTGTGAACAATCGAGGGAGTTGAACTGCTTAAGGGAAACAGCCAGTCTCCTAGTAAAAGAAAGAGATGAAGCCAAGTGTGCCTACCAGAAACTTAGCAAACTGGTTAGCATTTGGAATGCGTTTACTACCCGAAAGGATGAAATGCTTGAGTCTTTGCTGGTGATTTAACCGGCATAGGCTATAATAGTTATGACGGCAGTTCATCTGGTAACGAACCTCAACTGTGTCTAACAAAAGGCAAGGTTCAACCAATGAACTTTGTAAGATCTAGCACAGTATATGACCCTTATGAACTGGTTAAAGAACCTGTTAAAGCAACACTCATCAAGGAACAGGCACAGCACAGGGGTATCGGTTATGTAGAACCACTCAAAGAGGCTAAACCAAGGCAAAAGTTCAGAGATGAACTTAAACCTACTGGTCGAGCAGTGAGAGAGGTTAAACCCAACTGGTACTACAAATGTAAGCCTGTCCAGAAGAGGTATATGCTCTATAACAGGAACTACAAACCAAAAGCACATGCATACACATATTATCACACTCCAAAGTCAAGATCATCACCACCATTTATGAATGCACACACATTTCAGAACACACACCGACCTAAGTCACTCAGGGTCATACAAGTGTGGGTTCCGAAAGGACTAATCCTACCCGGACCCAAGTAGGATTGGGTCCCAATCATTTTATCGCTTTAATTGCAGGAAACTAGAATGCATCAAGTTCGGAGCTCAGAATGGTTCCTGGACAGCGGATGCTCTAGCATATGACAGGAAATGCGAGCTTATTGTCTGAACTGGTGGACTCCACCGGACCCAGAATAACTTTTGGAGATAACGCGAAAGGTAGAACCGTGGGTAAGGGTAAGATTATCTACCGTAACATTGTTATTAAAGATATTCTTTTAGTTGAAAATCTATGCTATAACTTGATTAGCATAAGTCAACTTTGTTACAATGGTCATGCTGTAGTATTCAATCAGCACTCATGCACAATCAAATCTACTGATGGCAATATATTATTTGTAGGAAGAAGGCATGATAACACATATAAAATTGATTGGAATCTTAATCAGCCTATCTCCTCTACTTGCTTAGTTGCCCTAAATTCTTCCAAAAATTGACTTTGGCACAAACGTTTGAGTCACTTAAATTTTAAAACTATTGCCAGTCTGCGTAAACTTGATCTAGTCATTGGACTGCCCCAAATTGAGTTCTCAAAAGACAAGATCTGTGTAGCATGCCAACTTGGTAAGCAAATCAGATCCTCCTTTAAGAACAAATGGAGTAAATCTTCTTCTCGGTGCCTAGAGTTGCTGCATGTGGATCTGTTTGGTCCTATACCAGTAACAAGTCTAGGGGGAATGAAGTATACCCTAGTGTTAATAGACGATTACACTCGTTTCACGTGGGTCTTGTTCCTAAGTGGCAAAGATCAGGCTACTCCAAAGCTGATCAAACTACTGAAAAGACTCCAAAATGAGAAATCGTGTGGGATAGATAGAATTCGCAGTGATAAAGGTACTGAGTCCACCAATCAATCACTCGAATCATATCTAGATGACCTTGGTATTAAACACGAATACTCTGCTGCTAGAACTCCTCAACAAAACGGAGTTGCTGAGCGTAGGAACCGCACTTTAAAAGAAGCTGCGCGAACTATGCTTGCGGAATCAGAAATATCGCAGAGATTTTGGGCAGAAGCTGTCAACACAGCTTGTTATACGCAGAACAGATCAATGATTAATAAGCGAGCAAATAAAACCCCTTATGAGATGGCAGTAAGCCAAATATTTCCTACTTCCATGTGTTTGGTTGCAAATGTTTTATTCACAACAATGGAAAGACTCATCTCACCGCCTTTGATGCCAAATCTGATGCTGGAATATTTCTTGGTTATTCTGCAGTTAGTAAAGCCTTCAGACTATTTAATAATAGAACTCTTAATGTAGAAGAATCAGTGCATGTAAAATTTGATGAACCTACTGACTGTACAATATCTGATATACAAATCAACAACTTGAGCAATCGACTGGAAAGCACTTACATTGATGAAAATGTTGATGATGAGATGAACTACAGAAGCAGGACTGACTGCTCCTTAGAACCAGAAGTTCCTGAAGCTCAAACAGAGGAGTCTGCTGGTCAACAAGATCCGCATCCAGCTGACAATGACACTATTGCATATACTCTTGCTGCAGTTGAGGGAGCAAGTGAAAAAGATGCGACAATCAGAACTTCTAAATTAGCCACTCACATCCAGTCAACTGAAGAACTCAACCCTCTTGGACCTCCGCTTCGGTGGATGAAGAATCATCCTCCCGAGCAGGTCATAGGTAACCCTGCTGCTCCTCTATGCACCAGATGACAAATGATTAATGAATTCCTTCATGCTGCATTCATATCTCACTTAGAACCTAAGAAGATTGATGATGCTATGTTAGACCCAAGCTGGGTAGACGCTATGCAAGAAGAACTAAATCAGTTTGAGCGAAACAAAGTATGGTATCTAGTACCACGACCACAGCATCACACTATAATTGGCACCAAATGGGTATTTATGAATTAATTAGACGAAAATGGAACAGTAATCAGAAATAAGGCAAGATTAGTTGCACATGGCTACAGACAGGAAGAAGGCATTGATTTTGATGAAACCTTTGCCCCTGTAGCTCGACTAGAAGCAATTCGCATATTTCTTGCATTTGCTGCGTTTAAAGACTTTAAGGTCTATCAGATGGATGTTAAGAGTGCGTTTCTTAACGGGAAACTCCAGGAAGAAGTTTACGTTGAACAACCTCCTGGATTTGAAAACCATCAGCAGCCATCTTATGTTTTTCGTCTCAATAAAGCGTTGTATGGTCTGAAGCAAGCTCCCCGTGCATGGTATGAAACTCTATCAAAATATTTGACTGAGCATAACTTTATCATTGGCACGGTGGACAAGACCCTTTTCAAATTCACAAAGGGAGATCATACTCTGCTAGTTCAAATTTACGTTGATGATATTATTTTCGGAAGTACTAACTCAAAATTGTTCGAAAGATTTTCTAAAATTATGCAGGATCAATTTGAGATGAGCATGATGGGAGAATTATCATTTTTCTTAGGATTGCAAGTTAAGCAATCTAGTGAAGGAATCCTGATAAATCAGTCTAAATACACTAAAGAGCTGCTGAAGAAATATGGAATGAGTACCAGCTCAGCTGCTGCTACACCAATGAGCTCATCTGTCAAACTCGACTTGGATAATTCAGGAATACCAGTCGAAGTTACAATGTATCGAGGCATTATCGGATCTTTACTATATTTGACAGCCAGCCGACCAGATATTATGTTTGCAGTATGTATGTGCGCCCGGTTTCAAGCAAATCCTAAGCAGTCGCACTTCACTGCTGTCAAAAGAATCCTCAAATATCTGAAAGGCACTGAGAATGTCGGTCTATGGTATCCAAGAGACTCAACTTTTAATCTTATTGGATATTCAGATGCTGACTATGCTGGATGCAAAATTGACAGAAAAAGCACCAGTGGGTATTGTCAATTTCTTGGTGATCGATTGATATCATGGGGTTGCAAGAAACAGACATCCATAGCAACTTCTACTGCAGAGGCAGAGTACCTTGCTGCTGGAAGCTGCTGTGTTCAACTGCTCTGGATTCAGCAACAACTAAGAGATTATGGAATTGAGTCCACAGAGGCTCCCATATTTTGTGACAATACGTCTGCCATTGCTATAACATACAATCCAGTTCTTCATACTCGTACTAAACATATTGACATCCGTCATCATTTTATCAGAGATCATGTTATGAAGAAAGAAATTCGGCTGGAGTATATTTCTACCGAACAACAGGCAGCAGATATTTTCACAAAACCCCTACCGGACGCTAAGTTTTCCTACTTTCGAAATATTCTTGGTTTAATTGAAATTACTTCTTGATTATTTTGTTTTGGTAATAAACTCAGGGATAATTATTTAAGTTTATTCGCATAAATTTAGGGGGAATTTCCGTTATAATCTTATCTTGGTTATTTAAGCTCAGCTGGTAATACAATGGTCAGCTGCAGTAGGTGTATACGTACCAGTAGGACTCTACATCCAGTAGATGCTTTCCTACCATTCGACCCTACATACCAGCAGAATTTACCAAATATGCTTTGACTAAAATAACCCTCGATACTCATTAACCTAATGAAGCGTCGGAATTCAAAATTAATTTTGTGTAAAATAAATCCTTTCACTCCCACCTAAATCCTGTTCTTTTATTTATTGGTTAAATTTTTTTTAATCGCTAGATGATCGCCACGTATACATGTGTCCGCTCATCTACAGTACGACGTTACATATCCTTTTATTTTTCATCGCCTTTAATTTCATTATTCTTCATCTTCTCCAACAATTCACTGCGACTGACCTTTCTTCCAGAAAATTTTACTCAACAGGATTGCTGCTGTTTCTTCCGCTTAATCATTCAAAATGTCAAAGAATACACAGCCAAGCTTCATCACAAATGCTGTTCACGTGGATTTTCATTCTATCTACACATCTTCTGATGAAGAGACAAAGGAACTGATTCACAAGCTGGATACCTCAGGTCTCTTGGTAATCCTGAGCCAGGCCCCCTCATTCTACAAGGAAGAATTACACGGTTTCTTTGCTACTGCAAAAGTCGTTGATGACACCGTGGTGGCATCCGTATCTGGACAGTTGGTTACAATCACCCAACTTGAATTTGCCACACACCTGTGCCTTCCCTCCACCGGACTTACTGATTTTTCCACTATTCCAGTGGAACTACGAGAAGAGATGCGCCTCACAGCTTCTGACTCTGCACATCGCCTTCAACGTCCTCCTTTCAGGAAAGTATTAATGAAGAGACATTTTCGACAACTGGAGGATATCATTTCAAAGGGGCTACTATGTAAAGCTGGGTCATTTGATATCATCACCCCAGAAAAGTTTGATGTTATCAGTGCCATATGCAAAGGCTTGGAGATAAACTGGTCAGTTGTACTATTTCAAGTTCTGACTGGTCTCGTAGTTTCTGGCAAAGGCCAATCAGGCTTCGCCCTACCACTAAGCAACCTCTTTGACAGCAAACAAATTAAGACAGGGGATCTCACCAAACTCCATCCAGGGCGACTTATCACTGCAAAGTATCTTCAGCTTCACAGACAGCGAAGTGGCAGAGAAGTTGGGGTGACGAAGGGCCGTTCAACTCAAGTTATCAGTGACTCTAAACAAACCATATCAGAATCCGCTGAGTCTTCTCCTCCTCCTCCCCCTCCTAAGAAGCCTAGAACAAGAAAAGCTGTTCCTCCAGCTCTCCGACAGAAAGTCGTTGCAGCTTCTGATACCATCTCCTCCGCCGGTCCTACATAAAATATCCCAGGAAGATAACCCAGCCCTGAAAATCCTCCACCTGAGGAACCAACTGCTTCATTGGCCATGGTACTCGCTACCTCAGTGGCTCCCGCTGACAATTCTTCTGCAATGGTGAGCTCTCAGCAAGCACCAGGCTCTATCAGTTTTAGGACACCCAAGTCCTTATGTCCTTACTGTCATCCGTAGACCACCACCGCTGGTAAAGGCAAAACTCTTATGGCTCCAGTATCCACTCCTGTTGCCTTTGAAATACAAATGGTCATGAATACTGTTGAAGCCAATCTGTAGCCACGGCTAGACATTTTTGATCGATGGGTGAAGGCTCGAGTGAAAGTCAGATTTAATGATTTCGATCCTATTCTGGATCAGGCAAAGGAAGATGAAAACCAAATTTTGGCTTATCTTCAAATCACAGACCCTGAGAAGAGCCTGAAGCTGAGGGATGTATTCCGTCTGATGAACTATGTGGGCGAACTTCAAGCCCTTGTTGACACCCGTCTTCAGCATTTCAACGGTGATTCAGGCACTGCGAATCATGATAGAGCGGTTTTAAATGCTCTTGGACCAAAACTAGAAATGGCCGAGCTAGCTCTTCATGATCTTCGCATCTCAACTGGTATTCACTCATGCTCTACTGCTGCAAATATGCAAGTCCCGACCAGCCTGATTTACAGATAGCCACTACTGATCTGGAGACTGCTACTACAAATCTGGAGATCACTTCGACTGCCCTGGAGACAACTCCCACTGGAGCGGAGACAGCGTCAACTGCCTTGGAGGCAGCCTCTTCTGCTAAAGAACTCTCCTCTCCAACTGCTCACCTCGTCTCCTCTGCTCCCAGCTCTTATAATGATCAACCGCCCCAACCGATGGTTGTTGATCACGAAAATGTGGACACAGTAATTCAGAATGTGATTCATCAAGTTACCATCTCCTCTGGCAACCATGAACCCAGTGAGTCATCACATTCAAATGATCACACCCAGTCGTCTGTTGCTGCGGTTGTCCAAACCCCTACTGATATGGATTTACCTGCTCCAGACTCAACAACTGCCCCACTTATTGAAGACACTGCTACTATGGCTGTTACTGTCTCAGACTCAACAGCTGCCCCACATGTTGAAGCCACTGGTTTACTATCCACTGCAGTTGTCGATGCTCATCCCGATGTTCTTGTTCCTACTGCTGACCCTAAGATAATTGCTGTGGATCCTTCAATGGCTCAAGATCTTTCAGAAGATTTCTTTGACTTTCAAACTTCAATCCCTCTGGACGAGCCACCAAACATTGCTGCACAGCTAGCAAATCTATCCAATGCAATTTCAGCACTAGCCAGCGATGTCAATAAACTCAAGCAGGAAGAGCTGACTGCGACTCTTATTCTTGGAACCCATCAGCAGCACACAGACTCTCAGTTCCAGCAAGTCTACAGGGACTTAAATAGTCTAACGACTACTGTCACCAGACTTCAGACTTTTGCTGACTTTAGATCACTCAACATAATAAGTCACTTCATGCTGCCACATCCCTGGCTCTTGGAGATAAGATTGAAGACGCCAAGAAAATCTTGACCGATCAATTGGCAACCATGCAGGCAGCATTCGCTTCCCAAATTCAAGATATATGCAACAGTCTGCCTGCTGCTCCACAAATAATCCGACGACTGCCTGAGCCCAACAGAACTGCTCCTCCGTCCCAGCGAGATCCGAGTCCAGCAAATCGTTCATCCACTGCAGCTGGAGTATCCAATCAGTCCAGATCCTCTACTCAACAAAGATCTCGAAGTCCGTGCCAACCGTCTACCGAAAAGCGCGACTATTCCCAACATTGGTTCGGGAGAAAATAGTATCATTTTCTGATCCCTTATTAATCACTCTTATCTATTTACTGTTTTTAGTTGACTTTTTCTTCGCATTTATCGTAACAACATTAATGTGTTCACACTAAATGAATTTCTTCTATAAATAGAGACTCATGTTTGCTTTCATAACTCACATTCACTAATCATGATTCTTTTCAATTCTTTGAAAATTCCTTGGTTTCCTTTTCACAATTGTTCAGTTTCATGGGTTTATTACTTATCTAAATCAACCCCTCATGGGTTGATTATTTATCTAACTAAGCTCCGTTAAGCTTCAGCATTTGGATCCTGCTCTGATGCTCATCATCTGTGATGACCAGGGATTATAGGTGTTAATCCCGGAGTGTTAATAACCCTAAAGTTGTTTTACGTGGCGATTTGGAGTTTAATCGCGGTGTCGGGCCTTCCGGGCTCGTTTATTTGGGTAGTTGAGATCGTTGGATCCAGAGGTTGAGATTGTATTCTCATTCCGGTGAAAAACCTATGAGTTGGGTTTTTGTTGTGACTCGGGATCTCGGGTGCTTGTGTGGGCACCGGTAGGGGGTTTTGGAGTTAGAGAGAGAGATTTTGAAAACAGATGATTTTTAATGAATCATGATGTATTTGTGGGGCTATTAGTATTTCGGGGTATTTTTGCTATAAATACCAGTTGAACCCGAGATTTAATTAAAAATTTCATTTTAGCACCTTATTTTCTCTCTCCCTCCCGCGTCGCCCTTCCCGTCTGCACCAACCCCCGCCGCTTCAAGCGCTTCGCCCGTCGCCGTCCGGCCGCCGTTCGGTGCGTCCGACCTACCGGTGGCTTCGTCTCGTCCAGGCGCTCCTTTCTGTACCGGTAATTCGAAGTTTCGTCGCGTCTTGGATTCGAATTGCAGGAATGCGTCGATCCCCAAATTTCTAGGGTTCGTCGATTTCGGTCGATTTTCTTCCGATTTTCGATTAGGTAACCTTCCTTACCTCTTTTTCGTCCCTCTCATGTAATTCCCTGCTTAATTTGGTGGTATTGTGTTCGAATTTAAGGATTTGTGTTCGAATTTAAGGATTTTGGTTCGAATTTCATGCTGTTTGAGGGGTTATGTTCGAATTTTGGGGATTTTGGCAGGGGGGCGATGATTCTTGTTGTTATTCGATTATTACATGTTTAGATGTATTATGGTGCTTGGTTGGGTTCGAATTGTGATGATAGGGTTCGAATTATTGAAGGTGTTCTTGAGCAATTTTTCGATATGTCGCATTCGTTTTCCCTCCCTGCATGTGCCCTGCCCCGGGTCTTTTAAATGTTTAATTGTCGTGTGTTGACAATATTTTGAGGGTTATGGATGTGCTCGAGCATGGGTTACATGTTCGTAAATAATTGTGAATTATTTATCGTGTTAGCACGTCGTTCCTCGGGGCATGGAACTCGAACAAGGTTTGGCTCGGACTTCGAGGATTTAAGGTACGTTTAGCGTACGAGCATAGCTTAAATGATGTTTTACAAGTATGATGCATGATTTAAAATACATGAAATGTTTTACTATGATGGCACCGGGTCTTGGTTACGTTATTTTGATTCACATGGTGAAATGCTTGGTGCCGCTATGAAGCGAGCAAATGATGGGGTGTGGTTGCTACGGAGCTAACACCGATAGTATGATGCTACTTTGAAGTAAGAAATGAAAGTGTGGTATTTGATTAGATATCTAGGATATCTGTATTCTATTCCCTATTGGTAATGAATAGGAACAGAGACGTAGTTAATCAGAGAAGTGATTAACTAGTATCGGAAGTTAAGGAAATCTCAATATGATATCTAGAATTATGATAATTGCTAGATAAAGAAAGATGTTATGAAATGTTGTTAATTTGAAACTGGCTAGGGTTAACCAATGTGATGATTAACTGCATATTCAGGATTTGATGATTTATCTGTTTTGAGAACAGGGTTATTACAGGGGTACGCTAGGATGAGGATGATACCATCCAGGAAGTGTCACATATGTTCCACAATATTCACATTTTCGTAAATTATGTATTATGTCATTATGATTATGAAATTGTGGAATTGGTATGCTCACCCCGTTGGGGGCTGTCTCTGTTGGGGCAGGTGAACAGGTACATCGATGGCTGTGGAGCTGAGCTCGAGCTGTTGATTGGATGTACTCCCAGGATCGTGGTACCAGGGCTTGATGGAGCACGGTATCGTATAGAGTACTTATATACACCTGAGGATTATATACATATTCATGATGCTCGCATGTGAGCACGATTATACTTGTATATGGATTGTATATAAAGGCATGAGCCTTTCTCTCTTTCATTTGATGTTGCATGCAATTAGAGGTAGAATTGCTAAATGATATGAGAGTCATTGGTGTATTATGTGGGTGTTGAAACCCACTTTTGTCGTCATATGTGTGGTGTCTTCCCTGGCTGGGAATTTACTTGGTGTTGCTGTATTCTGATGAGTATTATGTTTTCCCTGGCCGGGAATTATGTTGTGTGTTGTGCTTTTATTTCGGGATAGCTCTATTTATGGGGAGACTCTGCCCAAATTTTTATAAAAGTCCACAATGTAAAAAGTGGCAAAAAAGGGGATGGTAATGGGCGAACTCTATGAGTCTATTTGTTAGTAGGGAAGATCTTATAACGTTGAATATTAATGGAATTTTGTAAGCATCATCTGAGTTTCCCGATTGATTTGTATAGAAGCATGTGCCACACATAGTGGTTAATACACTAATCAAGGGTTAAGGGCTAGAGGTCCTTACATTAGTGGTATCAGAGCAGTGGTTAGCTCTTTGGGGCTGTTGAGGGCCTATGAAGTTATTGATAGCACATATTTATGCATGATGGCATTAATGTTATATGACATAACGAATTGTTTATGTGCTTTTATAATATGAAAAATGGTATTGCTAACCATTGTGATTGCAGGAATCATATGGAACACGATAGGATGGCATTAATAGTGATGTCTAGCACTCTATATGTTACGTGCCAAGGAATCTGATTTTGGTAAGAAAATCAGGGAAAAGAAAGATATGATGTATTGTCTGAGGACAGGCTGGGTAGACAACCGACAGTGGAATACTTCGGTATGGTCTCAATTATTATTGAATATACTAATGCGTTTGTTCATGTAATGTTCAAGCAAGGAAGCTACGTAAGAAACGTACGGGCATCAGACGGTAAACCATACTTCTATACTATGATAAGTAAGTTTATGATGATGTTTATGATGAGTAAAGATGATATGATGTTTATGATGATGATTATGATAAGTAAGTTTATGATGATGATGTTTATGATGAGTAAAAGATGATATGATGTTTATGATGATGATTATGATGAATAAGTTTATGATGATGATGTTTATGATGAGTAAAGATGATATGATGTTTATGATGATGATTATGATGAATAAGTTTATAATGATGATGTTTATATGATGTTTATATAATGATACGATGTTATTTGTGGTAAGATGCCACGGGGTAAGATGCCCCACATGGTAAGAGGCCATGCGATGTTATTTGTGGTAAGATGCCACGGGGTAAGATGCCCATATGGTAAGAGGCCATACGATATTATTATGTGGATTTACGATGACTCATTCTTTTATGAGGATTGGGATATGATGATAGCGATGCCCCATTCCGCTATTTTACGATGACTCATTGTTTTATGAGGATTGGCGATGATTTATGCCGCCGGATATGATGATAGCGATGCCCCATTCCGCTATTTTACGATGACTCATTCTTTTATGAGGATTGGCGACGATTTATGCCGCCGGATATGATGATAGCGATGCCCCATTCCGCTATTATGTGGATTTACGATGACTCATTCTTCTATGAGGATTGGCGATGATTAGTGCCGCCAGATATGTTGATAGCGATGCCTCTTTCCGCTATTATGTGGACGATGATTCATGCTCAGGTGTATAGCGAGGTTTTATGACACTTATTATATGACGAGGTATCATGCCGTCGAATTCTATAGCGATGGATTGTGCCGCTATGTACTCAGCACAGGATTATGCCGCCTTCGAGCGATGAGTGCTGATTTCGCACTATTATCGAGCGACGGAGACAAGCATGCCGCTATCTTGTTAGCGATGAGGTATGTGATATTGCTATTCTATTAGCATTATTATTGCTGGTATGCGTTGATATGCATGTTTTATTATGACTATTTTACTAGCATGATGATGGATGACATACGTTGATGTAGATGAACCGTCACGAGTTGACTAGGTCATTTAGATGTCATTGTTGACATGTATCGTCACTAGTTGACGGTGCCTTAGATGCCATGAGTGGGCATGTATCGTCACGGGATGACGATGACGATGGTGTAGGAGATGTCTTATTAGGCATGCATCATCGTTACGATGAACAATGCGTTGAATATACGTATTCAGTTGTATGCTTTGGGTGCCAGTGCCGAGCACAAGGTGGTGTCTACGTCACCGGTTGACGTGACCCTTATACCGAGCGGGCTGCTCGAGAAATGGATGGACGCGCTGTACATGTGATTGTACCGCAACATATGATTGAGGTGATCATATTACGAGTGGTGGTACCCTTGGGGTATGCTCGTTGGACTGGTTTTTGGCCATGTAATTTGACGACAGGAGTAATCATGGAGGAAATTACTCGCTTTCTGTCGATATGACTTGTGGTAGACATGGTCACACCACCCTTGAGGGTGTAGAATGGGTCCTAAAGGAGTAGGATCAGGTTATGTTAAGTATATAGGGACATTGGAGTGTCCAGGGTGTATCAGCATTAGAGGAATGTTGGGTAAAGACCCACTACTCTATTGATCTTCTTCCCATGGTATGGTATGCCATGTGGGAACGCCCATCTTGTCGGTAGGTTTGAGGTAAACCTAAAGGGACAGAGACTAGTTTGTCTGCCGGGTGTGTGCAGCACCATGAGGGGCTTGCTAGAGCCGTTATACTGCTCGTTGGAACCAAATTTGGCAAATAGAAAGGTGATACGATTTGGATTGTGGTGGACTCTAGTAGTCACCACGTCATTTGAAATTGAGGCTGTGCATGCCTCACTGAAACGTGTATACGTTTATGTTTAATCTTGGTGAGACTTGTCTGGGACAGCTCAGGATGTTGGAGTACCAACAAGAGAGTCATCAGGTCGTTATTGACTCGATCTGAGGGAACCCGTGTATTTGGGATACAATGGGTGTTATTGTATCCAGTTATTCCGAACGGTGGTTCGAGACTTGTGGATCTCGAGTTCGATGGCACTTCCCTTGTGGGGAAGGAGGTAGTATTATACCTATTTGGGAATCTTGGAAAGATTCGGTAAGTTGGTGCATGTGGTGTTGATTTTGGGAATCACGCCGTGTTGTTGATCGTCGATTATCATTCTCCACTGGATGGGAATGACTCAGAACTGACAGTTGTGTTTGGGGCTTAGGGGTATGTTGTAGATACCCGAGCCAAGTGCATTGAGTATGCATGTGATGTCAGTGCTTAGGCAGGTATACCGGAGAGTATACGGATGCCAGTTATTGATTTCCTTTTTGTCAAGCATAAAGTTATACTATGTTTGGACGGTTAAACCTCCGATGAGAGATATGGGACACCTTGAGATTGGGAATCTCCATGGCACGATAATTATGAGGAATACATCGTGAAGTTAGTTGACTCCCTTTGAGGAGGGATTATCTTATGTGGGTTAAGGTATTTCCTTATTGGTGTTTTCCTCCGAGTTATGCGATGGCCTTCCCAAGTTTGGATTGTTAAATCCTAGGATTATCAAGGGATGGCAGGAATTCGGATTGGTTGGGTGTCGCTGTCGACACAAGCGTTGAGGATGCATTGAGTTTATTGCATGTCCTTTCAGAATTTTAAACTCTGTGGAGTCTCGGTTGTTTATTTATGATCAGGATGTGATTCTTGGTACATCCGGAGGTGGACATCTTGTGAGATGTCTTTTGTGTGAATCTGTGGCCGTGAGTTGCCCAATTTGAGTTGCAATGATGCGACTGCTCCTTCGATAGAGGAGGTTCGAAAGTGGAAACCAGGTTTGGTATGTGTACACCGTGGTATACTGATGTTTCCCTTGTAACGATGTATGTTAGACATCGTGAGTCATGATAAGAGATGTCATTGAATGATATCTACGATGGAATCGGGAGCGATTCGAATCCTCGCAGTTTCAGTTGACTGACTGCTTTTGGATGATTAGCGTTGGGTTGTGCTGACGCTCTTTGACGTTATGATAGATTTGGAAGTCTATTCCACTCCAGAGTTTGACACGAGGTCAACGTTCTCACGGTTGAGGTGTCATTCAGGATCGTAAGTATTGGTTGTTTTGCAGTCATGAGGGACTGACTTTTGGGATGACCCGCATCGAGGTACGTTTCTGCCTCTTGGGTGATATGTTGGTTTTGGTATGTCGCTCTGTTTCAGAGTTTGATGGGAGATAAGTATCCTCGCGTTTATTAAGACGATTCTGATATGGTCAAGAATCGAGGTTATGGCTTCATGTTGTTGTGTAGCCTGGGTGTTACGTTTTACACCGGTGCAAATTACGAGGGCGAAATTCTTTTAGTGGGGGATATTGTGATGACCAGGGATTATAGGTGTTAATCCCGGAGTGTTAATAACCCTAAAGTTGTTTTACGTGGCGATTTGGAGTTTAATCGCGGTGTCGGGCCTTCCGGGCTCGTTTATTTGGGTAGTTGAGATCGTTGGATCCAGAGGTTGAGATTGTATTCTCATTCCGGTGAAAAACCTATGAGTTGGGTTTTTGTTGTGACTCGGGATCTCGGGTGCTTGTGTGGGCACCGGTAGGGGGTTTTGGAGTTAGAGAGAGAGATTTTGAAAACAGATGATTTTTAATGAATCGTGATGTATTTGTGGGGCTATTCGTATTTCGGGGTATTTTTGCTATAAATACCAGTTGAACCCGAGATTTAATTAAAAATTTCATTTCAGCACCTTATTTTCTCTCTCCCTCCCGCGTCGCCCTTCCCGTCTGCACCAACCCCCGCCGCTTCAAGCGCTTCGCCCGTCGCCGTCCGGCCGCCATTCGGCGCGTCCGACCTACCGGTGGCTTCGTCTCGTCCAGGCGCTCCTTTCTGTACCGGTAATTCGAAGTTTCGTCGCGTCTTGGAGTCGAATTTTGCAGGAATGCGTCGATCCCCAAATTTCTAAGGTTCGTCGATTTCGGTCGATTTTCTTCCGATTTTCGATTAGGTAACCTTCCTTACCTCTTTTTCGTCCCTCTCATGTAATTCCCTGCTTAATTTGGTGGTATTGTGTTCGAATTTAAGGATTTGTGTTCGAATTTAAGGATTTTGGTTCGAATTTCATGCTGTTTGAGGGGTTATGTTCGAATTTTGGGGATTTTGGCAGGGGGGCGATGATTCTTGTTGTTAATCGATTATTACATGTTTAGATGTATTATGGTGCTTGGTTGGGTTCGAATTGTGATGATAGGGTTTGAATTATTGAAGGTGTTCTTGAGCAATTTTTCGATATGTCGCATTCGTTTTCCCTCCCTGCATGTGCCCTGCCCCGGGTCTTTTAATTGTTTAATTGTCGTGTGTTGACAATATTTTGAGGGTTATGGATGTGCTCGGGCATGGGTTACATGTTCGTAAATAATTGTGAATTATTTATCGTGTTAGCACGTCGTTCCTCGGGGCATGGAACTCGAACAAGGTTTGGCTCGGACTTCGAGAATTTAAGGTACGTTTAGCGTACGAGCATAGCTTAAATGATGTTTTACAAGTATGATGCATGATTTAAAATACATGAAATGTTTTACTATGATGGCACCGGGTCTTGGTTACGTTATTTTGATTCACATGGTGAAATGCTTGGTGCCGCTATGAAGCGAGCAAATGATGGGGTGTGGTTGCTACGGAGCTAACACCGATAGTATGACGCTACTTTGAAGTAAGAACTGAAAGTGTGGTATTTGATTAGATATCTAGGATATCTGTATTCTATTCCCTATTGGTAATGAATAGGAACAGAGACGTAGTTAATCAGAGAAGTGATTAACTAGTATCGGAAGTTAAGGAAATCTCAATATGATATCTAGAATTATGATAATTGCTAGATAAAGAAAGATGTTATGAAATGTTGTTAATTTGAAACTGGCTAGGGTTAACCAATGTGATGATTAACTGCATATTCAGGATTTGATGATTTATCTGTTTTGAGAACAGGGTTATTACAGGGGTACGCTAGGATGAGGATGATACCATCCAGGAAGTGTCACATTTGTTCCACAATATTTACATTTTCGTAAATTATGTATTATGTCATTATGATTATGAAATTGTGGAATTGGTATGCTCACCCCGTTGGGGGCTGTCTCTGTTGGGGCAGGTGAACAGGTACATCGATGGCTGTGGAGCTGAGCTCGAGCTGTTGATTGGATGTACTCCCAGGATCGTGGTACCAGGGCTTGATGGAGCACGGTATCGTATAGAGTACTTATATACACCTGAGGATTATATACATATTCATGATGCTCGCATGTGAGCACGATTATACTTGTATATGGATTGTATATAAAGGCATGAGCCTTTCTCTCTTTCATTTGATGTTGCATGCAATTAGAGGTAGAATTGCTAAATGATATGAGAGTCATTGGTGTATTATGTGGGTGTTGAAACCCACTTTTGTCGTCATATGTGTGGTGTCTTCCCTGGCTGGGAATTTACTTGGTGTTGCTGTATTCTGATGAGTATTATGTTTTCCCTGGCCGGGAATTATGTTGTGTGTTGTGCTTTTATTTCGGGATAGCTCTATTTATGGGGAGACTCTGCCCAAATTTTTATAAAAGTCCACAATGTAAAAAGTGGCAAAAAAGGGGATGGTAATGGGCGAACTCTATGAGTCTATTTGTTAGTAGGGATGATCTTATAACGTTGAATATTAAAGGAATTTTGTAAGCATCATCTGAGTTTCCCGATTGATTTGTATAGAAGCATGTGCCACACATAGTGGTTAATACACTAATCAAGGGTTAAGGGCTAGGGGTCCTTACATCATCAGTCAGGAACTACAATCAGGAGTTATCTGGGTGCTGATGACAAAAAGGGGGAAGACAGAGATAGAGTATTCTCAACAGAGATAGAGTATTTTCATTAGGTGAATCCATAAACCATGGAGGCCTGATGTATATACATTTGAACTCTTCCCGACTTCCTCTCTGAAACAAGGTGGATCGAGCTATTCCTCTCCGCAACTAGGTGGATCGAAGCTCTCCGGTCTATATTGTTTGTTTAAGAATTTGTCATGTATCAGCTATATTTTGAAAAATAGATTTGTCCTAGGTTTTATCCAGTTATCAGAATTCATCTTAAATAAAGATGAATCTCTCTCAATTGTCCAGTTTGATTACAACTTGTAATCTGCTTATATTTATAACAAATGAAAATTTCTTTTCCATTATGTCTTCAAGTATTTTCAGGATTAACATCTCAAATATTCAGGGGAAATTGTTAGGAAACGATTTCTAAGTTTTGGTGATTACAAAGACTCCTACCGGGTGATAAAGACAACCTGGATGAAGACACCTACCGGATATTGAAGTCTTACCGGGTGATAAAGACCAACTAGATGAAGACTCCTACCGGGTAATAAAGACCAACTGGATGAAGTCCTACCGGGTGATAAAGACCAACTGAATGAAGACTCCTACCGGATGTTAAACACCTACTGGATGAAGTCCTACCGGGTGATAAAGACAACTGGATGAAGACACCTACCGGATGTTAAAGTCCTACCGGATGAAGAAACCTACCGGATATTGAAGTCTTACCGGGTGATAAAGACCTACTGGATGAACACCTACCGGGTGAAGACACCAACCAGCTGATAGACATCAACTGGATGGCTACCAATTGGATACAGACATCAACCGGAGAAGACATCAACTGGATGGCTACCAACTGGATAGACATCAACTGGATAGACATCAACTGGATGGCTACTAACTGGATAGACATCAACTGGATGGCCACCAACTGGACAGACATCTACTGGACAACCATCAACCGAATAAACATAAACTGGATGGACATCTACTGGACAACTGTCAACCGGATAGTCTCACACTGAACAAAGACATCAACTGGTCATAAGAGAATGAACTACCAGTTGAACAAAGAAAACCAGCAGAAGTCTAAACTTCCAGTAAGAGCACTAAGCAACGAGACAAAATAAATACAACATTCTCTGAAAAAGGTACAACAGAGCGGCGCACCCTGCTATATCTCCGCCACCATTACCGTCAGAGTTAAAAGAGCCGTTGCTTAACAAAATAGGAACGAAGACAATATGAATTTGGAAAGCTAATCTCTTCCATATTCAGAAAAGCTACCGTTGGACAACCAAACCTATAAATACGTCCAAGCAAAGAATGAAGAAGTGTTGAGCGATTTTCAACAAAGAAAAACACTTCAAAGCAAACAAGAAAATCAACTTACTGATATTCCAAAAGTTCAGCAAAGAGCAGACAAGCAGTGCAACTGAATCTGTGATAGATTATTCCAACTGAAGTCTGCTGATCAAGAACACTCAAAGCTAAACGTGTATTCTGTAAAGAGTGTCATAGAACCTTTTGTAAACAAATCAAGTAGTTGTGATTGCTAGGAGTTTAGGCCAAGTGTGTGAGTGCCTAAGAAGGTTGTATACTGTAAATTGTAAACCAAGTCTTATAGTGAAACCTTCACGCAAAGGAAGAAGGGGAGACGTAGAAGCGTTGTGCTTCGAACTTCCAGAAACAATTCTTGTGTCATCTGTTATTGCTTATTTACCTCAGTTTTATTCCTCACAAGTTAAGCAGATGTCTTCCGCACTATAATAAGTGTCTGCTGACTTGCCTGATATTGAGAAGCAACTGTAATACTTAACAGTTTACAGTTAACTTGAAAAAGAAATCGAAATTGAACCTAGTGTTTATTCAACCCCCCCTTCTAAACACTACCCCGATCCTAACAACTTTGATATAGGGGATTGCCTTCATCTCAATACTTGATCCTTTGAACCCATGATTCGAATCAGAATTTCTTCATACCGTAGATTCTCATTCAAATTTCCTTGAGCTATGAGAGGTTCTGTTTCAAGAACATGATTTGAATCAGCTACATATTTGCTTAACTGTGATACGTGGAAGACATTGTGAACTCCGGATATGCTTGGCAGTAGTGCTATTCTATAAGCTAACATTCATACCTTCTCCAAGATTTCGAACGGTCCCACATATCTTGGTTTCAGTTTTCCTGCATTAGCAAATCGTACAACTCCCTTCAATTGTGATACCTTCACATAGACTTTTCACCAGTCTCAAATTCCAACGGCCTTCTTTTCAGGTCAGCCCAACTATTTTGACGATCCTGAGTTGCCTTAAGTCTTTCTTTTATGATGGAAACTTTGTCAACAGTAGTTTGAACTAGTTCAAGTCCAATGATAGTTATTTCCCCTACTTCATCCCAATATAAAGGTGATCAAAATTTGCATTTGTATAGAGCTTTATAAGGTGACATCCCAATAGTGCTATGATAGCAATTATTGTAAGCAAACTCGACCAGGGATAAGAGTTCTATGATATCCCCGAAATAATTAATTGCAATTTGAGCATTAATTATGTTTATATGATTAATCATGGTGATAATTGAGTTATGTGCTGGATTTAATTATCATATTGAAATGCTTAGTCACATGATAGGCGTGACCGGGGATGCATTTCGGGATGCATGTTGTGCATGTTGGGAGTTTAAGGATTATCATGGTTGTTTATGGTAATCGATAATTATTTGGTCAAGCATGAGTTTAATTGGTATTTTGTTGCATTTTGGTATAATGCTTTTAAAATATCATGTTGGGGTGTTTTATACACCATGGTAATTGTGGAGTGCAATTGATTTTTAATGACCCACTTTATACCCCCCAAACCCCCCACCATACCATCACTTTTAACTTTCCCCAAATCAACCACCCAAACCCTTTCCCCCTTCATTTTCGATTTTGTGCAAAAAGGTTGAGAGAAATCCTTCCAAAAGTTTGATTTGTGGAGTTTGTTGGGAGATTTGGAGTCCCCAAGAGGTATAGATACCTCCCTATTGTTTTTGTTGTGTTTGGATTGGATTTGAAATAGTTTTGAAGGGTTTTGAAATGGGTTATCTTGGGTTGGTATTATTTTTGGTTGGGTGTTGGATTTTTGTGTTGCTTAAAGTGTATTTTGAAGGTTATATTGTATTTGATGTTGTTGGTTTGATGGTAGGGGAGTTGGTATGGATTAGAAAGGAGTTTTGGAGCAAAAATGGCGATTTTTTGAAGTCAGGACTCGGCGATCGATCGCCCGTTTTTTGCAATCGATCGCGAGACGGCAGTGCGCTCCAGAAGCTTTTGGCGATCGATCGCCACACTTGGGCGATCGATCGGCGAGGTTGGCGATCGATCGCGCCAAGTGTGGCGATCGATCGCCGAAAGAACAAAATTTGAGATTCGGGCAGTGTGATCTCGCGATCGATCGGCCCTTTGCAGCGATCGATCGCGAGTCACAAAATATGATATTTTTGGTTATTTTCGTAGGATTTTTGGTATTGGACTATTATTGGGTTCTAATATTGATTTGTGTGAATATGTAGAACCATCCCAGGTGGCGACACAGCCAAGGAAGTGAAGTCCTACCACATCCTACTTTTTGGAAAGGTACGTAGAAGACGTACGGGCACCCAACGGTACATGTATCTAATATACTCATTGTTTATGCATTGTGGATGCGAGTATATATGGAATTATGCATTGTGGATGCAAATACATGTTGAATTATACATGATGATTGTATATGCATATGATGGTTATTGGTGCACATCCCATGAGTCGTGGTCATCCCTTGATGATTTTAATGCTTGCCGCTATTTGATTTGTTGCCGCTAAATGTGAAGCGAGGGGTGGGAGCGCCGCATGTCACATTTACGCGTGGTTATCATATGAGGCGAGGAAAGAATATTTGCCGCTCAATGTGAAGCGAGGGGTGGGAGCGCCGCATGTCCATTGAAGCGAGGTTATTCTATGCCATCGATATGTGAAAAGCGAGGGGCATTAAAATACATTGTGATGAACAGACTAGGGATTGGTGATTGGTAATTGATGACGATGAAATGGTATTATGTCATGACATGTGTGGACCATTAAATAATCTAATTGATTATACTCATGAGTTATGGTATAGGGACAACCAAACAGGAAGCGTTTAAAATGCATGGGAAAAACAGGAAGTGTTTTATTATGATTTATGCATTTACGCCTTATATTCATATTGTGTTGGATATGAATAATATTGTTGCTCATGTTTGGGGGTTGTCCTTGTAGGTACATTTTTGGCATGATAAAAAGGGGCTAAAGCGGGTTGAGGCGGTGAGCTTGTGAAGAACACTTTTGGTAGATGAATGACAGGATTACTTTTGTATAGTGTCTACTCTAGGAGTAGTGTAAAGCTATAGTTAATACATTCATTTGATTGGGAATGTAACTAATCCATTTGATAGTCCTTGAATTGGCATGTAACTCTTAAGGCTCATAGTCTCAACACGAACATTTAAACTCTGATGATATATGTTAGCTCTAATTATGCCTTTAATCCGCACTTAAGGAACTAGGGTCCTTACATTAGTGGTATCAGAGAAGTGGTTAGAGAACCCGGGAACGAGTGAAGGGTAGCCTTAGCATGATTGGCTAGGTGCTTACATTTGAAGCATGTTTATGCATGTGGTGCATATTGTTGTATATACTGTTATACTAACATGCTTATTATCATTTCTGTTATCTAACGGCATAACACATATATATTTGTTTTGGAGTTGTTTTAACCCTTGTGTTACAGCATGGCGGCTATGGACTTGGGAAACCTCAATGAAGAGGTGGGTGACATTGGCAGTGTTAATGCGAGCATTGGTCAGGCAAACCCTTTACCTCCACCAGCTGTAGGCATGGAACCAGTGGCTCAGTTGTTACTACCTGGTGAGATCAGTTTGACTCAGTTTCTGTCTTACCACCCGCTCCGGTTTGAGGGGACAGAATCAGGAGAGGAGGCTGAGGAGTGGCTAGAAAGGCTTGAACAGATATTTGTATCCGCTCCTTGTGCTGTTACAGCATGGCTGAGGCTGGCGTAGTTCCAGCTGGCAAAGAAACCTTCCATGTGGTGGAGGAGCACGGTAATGGAACTAAGAGCTCAAGGTATATTGATTGATTGGACTCTCTTCAGAACCCGGTTTCTGAACCGGTACTTCTCTGCGGCGGCGAGACAGACGAAGGAAGATGAGTTTGCAAGCTTGAAACAAGGGAGCATGTCAGTGTCAGACTATGCTATACACTACTCTTCGTTGCTGAGGTATGTTCCACACATTGCCACCAATGGACATGCAAAGATGAGAAACTTTATGAAGGGGTTGCGACCGGAGCTTTTTGACCGGGTTATCACCAATAACCCCACTTCCTTTGATGATGCTCTCACGAGAGCAGAGCTTGCGGAGATTGGAGTTGGGGCCTATCCTAGTGCTGTACCCCCACATGTGCCACAACAGAGGCAAGCTACTGATAGCTTGAGGCCCCGAGGGGAGTCATTTAAACCTCGTGGTGCCTCTTCATCCTCACGGTTCAGTGGAAAGAAATCCTTTGGTCGGAAGCAAGAGAACAAGAAGAACAATTGGTCGACCAACCGAGGGCCTATGCAAGGAAATAGATCGGGGGAGTCAATGTGCGACAATTGTGGAGGGCCGCATTCTTCGAATAATTGCCCTGCTTGTTATAGTTGTGGCAAGATGGGCCACATCTCTCGATATTGCCCCACTCGGGGAGGACAGTCAGAGTTTCAAGGAACTAGGCCGAGGTTTGATGACAGGGCAGTGCACCAGAGACAGCAGAATATGCCTCGACCATCAGGAGGTCAGACAGTGGGACCGCCTCAGGGGCAGTTGTATGCGCTGACCATAGAGCAGGCCCAGGCAGTCCCGGAGGAGGTGATCGCCGGTACGTGCCATTTACTTACGTACCCTGCTTTTATTTTGATAGATACAGGTGCCTCCCACTCTTTTGTATCTGTGGGCTTTGTGGAAAGACACCATATGCGTACGTCTTCTCTACCCACGCCTCTTATGGTCTCGACACCCACTGGAAGAAATGTTGTTGCCGATCAGTTTCTGACAGATTGCCTCATTTATTTTGAGGACAACGAGTTGAAGGCAGACTTGATTGTGTTGGGCATGTCAGACTTCGACTGCATTGTGGGTATTGACGTTCTGAACAGATATCAGGCAGTGGTAGATTGTCGGCATAGAACAGTAAGGTTCAGATCTGATTTGGGGTTACAGTGGACTTTTTATGGCAACGGTTCTCGTGCGAAGATTCCGTTGATTTCGGCAATCAAAATGTCTCAGTTGTTGGACGTGGACACACGGGCTATCTCATCTATGCCGTGGACACGTCCGGGAAGAATAAAGAACTGACAATTGAGGATGTACCCGTAGTAGCAGAGTTTGCTGATGTATTCCCGGAGGAGATTCCTGGATTCCCACCGGCTAGAGAAGTAGAGTTTGGGATTGAGTTATTACCGAGGACACCCGCTATCTCTCGTGCACCTTACAGGATGGCACCGGCAGAGTTGAGAGAATTGAAGGAACAGTTGCAGGATCTCCTTGACAAAGGATATATACGCCCGAGCGTATCGCCATGGGGCGCACCGGTTCTCTTTGTAAAAAGGAAGGATGGCTCGATGCGTTTGTGCATCGATTACCGGCAACTGAATAAGGCTACAGTGAAGAACAAGTATCCTCTCCCAAGGATTGATGATCTGTTTGATCAATTGCAAGGTACCAGACTTTATAGCAAGATTGATTTGAGATCCGGGTTTCACCAGATTCGAGTCAGGGAGGAAGATGTGCAGAAGACAGCATTTCGGACTCGGTATGGGCACTATGAGTTCTTAGTCATGCCTTTTGGGGTCACAAATGCCCCCGCTGTCTTTATGAGTCTGATGAACAGAGTGTTTCAGCCTTATCTTGATCAATTCGTCATTGTATTCATCGACGACAATCTCATCTACTCCCGGAGCGAGGAAGAGCACGTGAAACACTTGAGGACAGTGCTCCAGATCCTCAGGGATCACCAGTTGTATGCCAAGCTCAGCAAGTGTGAATTTTGGTTGAGCAGTGTAGTGTTTCTGGGGCATGTCATATCTAGCAGCGGGATATCTATAGATCCCAGGAAGATTGAAGCTGTGATGGAGTGGGCTGCACCCACTTCTGTACCTGAGATACGGAGCTTTCTTGGTTTGGCGGGATATTACCGACGTTTCGTCGAGGGTTTTTTGAAGATTGCCAAGCCGTTGACACAGTTGACCCAGAAGGGAGTACCATTCTTTTGGTCAGAAGCTTGTGAGGAGAGCTTCCAGGAGTTGAAGCACCGGTTGACGACGGCGCCGGTATTAGTGATTCCTACGGAAAACTCCAGGTTTGTTTTGTATACCGATGCATCACTTCAGGGCCTTGGGTGTGTATTGATGCAATATAAGCATGTGGTGGCTTATGCGTCGAGGCAGTTGAAGCCGCACGAGACTAGATACCCAGTCCATGACTTGGAATTGGCGGCTATCATCTTCGCCCTGAAGATTTGGAGACATTATTTGTATGGTACTTCGTTTACCATTTACACGGATCACAAGAGCCTCAAGTTTTTATTCACTCAGGCGGAGCTGAACATGAGGCAGAGAAGGTGGATGGACTTGCTTAAGGACTACGATTGTGAGATTGAGTACCATCCTGGAAAAGCTAACTTGACAGCAGATGCTTTGAGCCGGAAAGTGAGGAGTACTGCTGAGGACGTCATCCATTTGTCAGCTATGATGACCTCCTATTGCCATCTGGGCTATGATTTTGACATAGATACATTGCCTGTGTATGTATCGACCTTATTAGCTGAGCCAGATATCTATGAGAACATCAGGAGAGCTCAGAAGTCAGATGATGAGGTTCAGAGATGGTTATCTTTAGTACATCTTGGTCAGCCGTCGAAGTTTAGAGTGGCCGAGGACGGATCCTTGAGATTGGGTAACCGTTGGGTGGTTCCGAGTACGCCGGAGTTGCGTAGAGGGATCTTGGAGCGAGCTCATAGTAGCAGACTTAGCATCCACCCAGGCGGGAAGAAGATGTATAAAGATCTACATGATCAGTTTTGGTGGAAAAAAATGAAGTTTGATGTCGTCGCTTTTGTTAAGAGGTGCTTGATCTGCCAGCAGGTTAAGGCAGAGAGACAGAGACCTGGCGGCGAGTTGAGAAGCTTGGAGATACCGAAGTGGAAGTGGGAACACATTTCCATGGACTTCGTGACTCACTTGTAGAGGAGCACTTCGGGTTTTGATGCCATTTGGGTGATTGTGGATCGATTGACTAAGGTAGCTCATTTCATTCCCTATAGCATGACCTTCACCTTTTTGAGGATGGCTCAGTTGTATATTCGAGATGTGGTGAGATTGCATGGGATCCCCATTTCCATAGTGTCGGATCGAGATCCACGATTCACATCTCATTTTTGGGAGGGTCTTCAGTCAGCCTTGGGAACTGAAGTTAGATTGAGCACTGCTTATCATCCTCAGACGGATGGCCAGACCGAGCGTACTATCCAAACGCTCGAGGACATGTCGAGGGCTTGTGTATTGGAGTTCGATGCTTCTTGGCAGGATTCAGTGGCCTTGGTAGAGTTCTCTTATAATAATAGCTACTAGGCGAGCATTCAGATGGCCCCTTTTGAGGCCCTATATGGCAGACGGTGTAGATCACCCTTGTGTTGGGATGATTTGGACCGTAAATCGGTCGGAGGACAGGAATTGATCCGAGAAATGGAAGAAAAGATAAAGATGATAAGGCAGAAAATGAAAGCAGCCCAGGACAGACAGGCAGCTTATGCGAATAAACGGCGGAGACCGTTGGAATTTCAGTTGGGAGATAAGGTCTTCTTGAAGATCTCGCCTTTCAGAGGCGTTGTGCGATTTGGGATGCACGGAAAACTATCTCCGAGGTATGTTGGACCGTACGAGATCTTGCAGCGCATTGGCACTTTGGCTTACCGACTAGCTCTACCACCTTATTTGTCTGGTATACATGATGTGTTCCATGTGTCTATGTTGCGGAAGTATGAGCCGGATCCATCTCATGTGTTGCAGCCTTCCGATGTTCAGTTAGAATCCGATATGTCCTATGTGGAACGGCCTGTTAGGATTCTGGATCGGGCAGACCGCAGACTTCGGTACAAAGTGATACCTATGATCAAGGTTCAGTGGGATCGCAGGGGTGTCGAGGAGGCTACGTGGGAGACGGAGCGGTATATGGTGCAGCACTACCCGGAACTATTTTCTGGTATGTTATTTATGTTTAGTTCATGTTGGGGGTAAGTGCATGTGATTTCGAGGACGAAATCTTATAAGTAGGGGAGTATTGTGATATCCCCGAAATAATTAATTGCAATTTGAGCATTAATTATGTTTATATGATTAATCATGGTGATAATTGAGTTATGTGCTGGATTTAATTATCATATTGAAATGCTTAGTCACATGATAGGCGTGACCGGGGATGCATTTCGGGATGCATGTTGTGCATGTTGGGAGTTTAAGGATTATCATGGTTGTTTATGGTAATCGATAATTATTTGGTCAAGCATGAGTTTAATTGGTATTTTGTTGCATTTTGGTATAATGCTTTTAAAATATCATGTTGGGGTGTTTTATACACCATGGTAATTGTGGAGTGCAATTGATTTTTAATGACCCACTTTATACCCCCCAAACCACCCACCATACCATCACTTTTAACTTTCCCCAAATCAACCACCCAAACCCTTTCCCCCTTCATTTTCGATTTTGTGCAAAAAGGTGGAGAGAAATCCTTCCAAAAGTTTGATTTGTGGAGTTTGTTGGGAGATTTGGAGTCCCCAAGAGGTATAGATACCTCCCTATTGTTTTTGTTGTGTTTGGATTGGATTTGAAATAGTTTTGAAGGGTTTTGAAATGGGTTATCTTGGGTTGGTATTACTTTTGGTTGGGTGTTGGATTTTTGTGTTGCTTAAAGTGTATTTTGAAGGTTATATTGTGTTTGATGTTGTTGGTTTGATGGTAGGGGAGTTGGTATGGATTAGAAAGGAGTTTTGGAGCAAAAATGGCGATTTTTTGAAGTGCAGGACTCGGCGATCGATCGCCCGTTTTTTGCAATCGATCGCGAGACGGCAGTGCGCTCCAGAAGCTTTCGGCGATCGATCGCCACACTTGGGCGATCGATCGGCGAGGTTGGCGATCGATCGCGCCAAGTGTGGCGATCGATCGCCGAAAGAACAAAATTTGAGATTCGGGCAGTGTGATCTCGCGATCGATCGGCCCTTTGCAGCGATCGATCGCGAGTCACAAAATATGATATTTTTGGTTATTTGCGATCGATCGGCGAGGTTGGCGATCGATCGCGCCAAGTGTGGCGATCGATCGTCGAAAGAACAAAATTTGAGATTCGGGCAGTGTGATCTCGCGATCGATCGGCCCTTTGCAGCGATCGATTGCGAGTCACAAAATATGATATTTTTGGTTATTTTCGTAGGATTTTTGGTATTGGACTATTATTGGGTTCTAATATTGATTTGTGTGAATATGTAGAACCATCCCAGGTGGCGACACAGCCAAGGAAGTGAAGTCCTACCACATCCTACTTTTTGGAAAGGTACGTAGAAGACGTACGGGCACCCAACGGTACATGTATCTAATATACTCATTGTTTATGCATTGTGGATGCGAGTATATATGGAATTATGCATTGTGGATGCAAATACATGTTGAATTATGCATGATGATTGTATATGCATATGATGGTTATTGGTGCACATCCCATGAGTCGTGGTCATCCCTTGATGATTTTAATGCTTGCCGCTATTTGATTTGTTGCCGCTAAATGTGAAGCGAGGGGTGGGAGCGCCGCATGTCACATTTACGCTTGGTTATCATATGAGGCGAGGAAAGAATATTTGCCGCTCAATGTGAAGCGAGGGGTGGGAGCGCCGCATGTCCATTGAAGCGAGGTTATTCTATGCCGTCGATATATGAAAAGCGAGGGGCATTAAAATACATTGTGATGAACAAACTAGGGATTGGTGATTGGTAATTGATGATGATGAAATGGTATTATGTCATGACATGTGTGGACCATTAAATAATCTAATTGATTATACTCATGAGTTATGGTACAGGGACAACCAAACAGGAAGCGTTTAAAATGCATGGGAAAAACAAGAAGTGTTTTATTATGATTTATGCATTTACGCCTTATATTCATATTGTGTTGGATATGAATAATATTATTGCTCATGTTTGGAGGTTGTCCTTGTAGGTACATTTTTGGCATGATAAAAAGGGGCTAAAGCGGGTTGAGGCGGTGAGCTTGTGAAGAACACTTTTGGTAGATGAAGGACACGATTACTTTTGAATAGTGTCTACTCTAGGAGTAGTGTAAATGTGATATCCCCGAAATGATTATGTGTTATTTAAACATTAATCATTGTTGTGAAAATTATGGTATTAATTCCTTGCTTTGAATTAATAATATTGGGAGATGCATGTGAGGGTACATGTGTTATATGTTGAGATTTTGGGGTTGTGGCATGATTAATTGGGGTATGTGTTAATCGTTTTAGTAAAGCATGTTTTGAAAAGGGAATTGAAGTATTTTAGTAAGAAAATACTATAGATATCGTGTGAGGATATTTAATACATCGTGCTAAATACCGGGACCAAAACATAACACATCATACCACCCACCACTCAACCACCCCCCTTGACCCATACCCTGCTGCCAGCTGCTGCCCATACCCTTTTCCCCCATCTCCCACTTCACCTCACAAGTCTGAAATCACTTCTTTCTTCCTCACCAAACTCGTCCAACACTCGCTGAGCAAGATAGGAAGGAGCTCAACCAATTTTACTGCCTTGAAGCTTGCAAAAATCGGAGCCAAAAGGGGGTGAGAAACCATTTCTGGGTTTGAAAAATTTGTTGTTGAGTTCATACTTTTGTTGGTGTGAAAAATGGCATGTTAGTTTAGGTTTTGTTAAACCTTCGATTCATGTTCATTTATGATGTTTTTATGAAGCTTCCAATATTTTGCCTTGAGCATATTACATGTTTTATGTAGAAGATTTAAGCATGTAAAGAGGAGTGTTCGAAAATCTGGGTAGATATTTCCCCTGTTTTTCTGGAAAAACGTGGACTGGGAGTGATTTTGAGGAGGTGATATTATGCATGTTAGATGGGTTTAGAGTAAACCTTCGATGTGAAAATATGCATAGTAGTCTTGTGAAGCCCTTGGCATGTTTGTTCGAGCATGATTTATGAGATATGTTATAGTTTTTATAGCATGAAATGAAGTACTCGAAAATCTGGAAAGGAAATGTGTTGTCCTGTTTCAGGAAATGTTGATTGGGTACCTGTGTAAATGGTCGATTCCAATGCATGTGGGCTTATGTTAGAGTGTAAATTTGGTATAAATACACTCAGGGTAGTGTGTTGTAACTGCTAGCATCTTGGTCTTGGCATGTTGTATGTCTTACATGTTAGAATGAAAGGTGTGAATATAAGTGTTGAACATTCTGGAAAAATATCGCGCACAGACCATGTGGCGATCGATCGCCACAAATGGCGCGATCGATCGCCGAGGTCCAGTAGCCAAAATCAAAGTCACGCGATCGATCGCCATAAAAGGCGCGATCGATCGCCATGGGGCAGTGGAGTTTGGCGATCGATCGCCAAGTGGTAGCGATCGATCGCCAGAGACAAAATTTTGAAATATTGATATTTTGTTGGATTTTTGATTTTGGATCATATATTGGCATCTAATATTGTGTTGTACACTGGTGTAGAGCCTTCACAGACGGCTACACAACGCAGGGGATAGAGTCCCACCACACACTACTTTTTGGAAAGGTACGTAAGCGACGTACGGGCATCCCAACGGTAACATGTATTTATGTTTGTCTGTGTGACACATGATGAATGCAATGTGATGCATTATGAGTTGATACATGTTATTATGCATTGTTGTTGCATATTATGCATTGTTGTTGCATATTGTGATGTGGGATAAAGAGATGTATTCCACGAGTCAGGGCGATCACGGTTAAGGTGTTAATGCTTACGCTTTACCGCTAAAAATGTGGAGCGGGAGGGGGGAGGCTCGCTTGCACATGGAGGCGGGTTTATACCATACTGAGCGAGGATGAGATACCGCTAGTATGAAGAAGCGAGGATGAGATATCGCTTGTTTTGAGATTATGAAAGCGAAGAAGCATTAAAATAACTGATGATGACTGACTCAAGAAAAAGAGGAAATGTCATGACATTCATTTGTGAAACCATACATTCATATAATGTGTTATATTATGAATTATGGTACAGGGACAACCAATGGGCATTGTAAATGCGATGGAAATACAGGAAGTGATTTGTATTTTATGATTGTGCATTTACGCCTTATTTTCATATTATGTTGAATATGAATTGTGTTATGCTCATGTGTTGGGGGTTGTCTTTGTAGGTGCTTTTGATGTTGAGAACCAGGGTCGGGGTTGAGAAGCTGAGCTGTAAGGAGAGCTACAGGATTAGCTACATGATTTGAGAAAATTTTATATAGCTTCTACTTGTGGTAGAATAAGACTATAGTGTAACACCTTTTGTAGGAATTTGTGAAATTCCTTTGAAACTTTTACTACTGTATCCCTTAAGCTCAGGAAAATCAACATGACTCATTACTCTGATTTATTCATATGAATGTTTAGTTCTCTTAATCGCACCTATTAGTATATTGAGATATCGGGGTCTCACATTTAGTGGTATCAGAGCAGTGGTTAGATAACCAGGGAAGAGTGAAGGGTAGCCTTTAGAGACAAGTTGGCTAGGTATTCATTGTTGGGCATGTTATGCATGTGATGCATATTGTTGTATAAGTGTTATACTAACACGCTTTTGAATATGATACTCTTGTTATCTAACGGCTTATTCTATGAACTGCTTTTGGTATTGTTGTTAACTCTTGTGTTGCAGCATGGCGGCTATTAACCCGGAGAACCTCAATGAAGAGGTAGGGGATATGGGCAGTATGAATGCTAGTGTTGCTCATGTGAATCCTTTACCGCCACCTGCTGTGGGAGTGGAGCCCAGTGCACAGATGTTATTACCCGGGGAGCTCAGTTTGACACAGTTTCTGAACTTCCGTCCACCCATGTTTGAGGGGACCGAATCTGGAGAAGGGGCCGAAGAGTGGCTAGAACGGATAGAGCGGATACTTGTGACTGCGCCCTGTGCACGTACCGCATGGCTGAGGTTAGCCGAGTTTCAGATGGCGAAGAAGCCTTCTATGTGGTGGAAGACCACTGTGATGGAGCTGAGGGCCCAAGGTATGGTAGTGGACTGGACTGTATTCAGGACCCGGTTCCTTAACCGGTATTTTTCTGCCGCTGCCAGACAAGTCAAGGAGGACGAGTTCACTAATTTGAAGCAGGGCAACATGTCAGTTTCAGACTTTTCTTTGCAGTATTCCTCACTGTTGAGGTATGTCCCCCACATCGCTGTGAGCAGCCATGCAAAGATGAGGCATTTCCTGAAGGGACTGAGGCCAGAATTGTTTGATCGGGTTGTTTCCAACAACCCCAACTCTTTTGATGACGCCCTGACTAGGGCAGAGCTGGCAGAGATTGCAGTGGGAGCATATAAGGACGTTGTACCCTCTTCCGTGCCATCACAAAGGCCTGTTACTGATAGTTTGAAACCACGAGGGGATCAGTTCAAGGCTCGTGGAGCCTCATCATCTTCCAGATTTAGCGGGAAGAAATCTCAGAGTCAGAAACAGAGCAATCGAGGACCTACACAGGGGAGTAAGGCAGAAGGGGACAGGTGTGACCGCTGTGGAGGATTTCACTTGTCACGTGACTGCCGAGGTTGTTATGTTTGTGGCAAGGTGGGCCACTTAGCTAGGATCTGCCCCAATCGGGCAAGTCAGGCAGACTCAGGGCCGAATAGGCCAAGATTTGATGCTGGGAGGGCACCACCGAGACAGCAGTTTGCGCCTCGACCGCAGGGAGGTCAGGCGGCAGGACCACCGCAGGGTCAGGTGTATGCACTGACTAGGGAGCAGGCTGAGGCAGCCCCAGAGGAGGTCATTGCTGGTACGTGTCATTTATTTACGTACCCTGCATTTATTTTGGTAGATACAGGTGCTTCTCATTCTTTTGTATCTATTGCTTTTGTGGAGAGACACCACTTGTGCTCGTCTCTGTTACCCACGCCTCTCATGGTCTCGACACCCACGGGGAAGCATGTGATTGCGGATCGGCTGTTGTCTGATTGCCTCATTTATTTTGAGGGCAATGATCGGAGGGCTGATCTGATTCAGTTAGAGATGGCAGACTTTGACTGTATTATCGGCATTGATGTGTTGAGCAGATACCGAGCTGTGGTAGACTGTCGGCAGAGGACTGTTCGTTTTCTATCTGATCAGGGGTTCTAGTGGACTTTTTGTGGGGACGGCTCTCGTCCAAGGATTCCAGTGATCTCAGCGGTTAAGATGTCGCGGTTATTGGAGCGCGGCCACACAGGTTACATCATTTATGCGGTGGATGTATCTGAGGAAAAGGAAGTGAGAGCCGAGGACATTCCAGTTGTGGCGGAGTTCATTAATGTGATATCCCCGAAATGATTATTGTGATGTTAATCATTTGAGTTAAATTATGATGATTTGGGTGTTAATTCATGGGTTTGGATTAGTATTATTGGGGAGTCTCATTTCAGGGTGCATGTGATATATGTTGAGATTTTGGGGGTCGTGGCTTGTTTATTTGGGGTGTGTGTTGGTTGTTTTGGGTAAAGCATGTTAACGGGAATTGAAGTATTTTATTGAGAAAATACTATAAATATCTTGTGAGGATATTTTTATACATCGTGCTAAATACCGGGACCAAAACATAACACATCATACCACCCAACACCCAACCACCCCCCCAACCCATGCCAATCACACTGTGCCCAGGCTGACTTCCCATCCCACTTGGCTCAATCATTTGACCACTCTCAGCCATCCCAAATCTCGACCTTTCTCTCCCAATTCCTCACCAGCACTTGCTAAGCAATAATCTGAGGAGCTTGTCCCTTTTCATCGCCTGGAAAGCCTTCAAAAATCGGAGCAAAGTAGGGTGAGAAACCATGCTCTGTTTTTTTGTTTTAAACTTGTTTGAGTACATGTTTTTAGGTGGCGAGAAAACGGCATGTTAGCTTAGGTTTCTTGAAACCTTTGATTTAAATGCTTTTATGGTGTTATTGTGAGGCTCTCTGTATTTTTCCTTGAGCATGTTGCATGTTTTATGTTGAGGAAATAAGCATGTAAAGAAGGGTGTTCGGAAATCTGGGTAGGTGTATGCCCTGTTTTTCTGGGAAAATATGGTTAGGGAGTGATTTTGAGGAGGTGGTATCATGCATGTTAGAAGGGTTTGTGGTGAACCTTCGATTTGAGTTTATGCATGGTAGTTTTGTAAAGCCCTTGGCATGTTTGTTCGAGCATGCTTTATGTTATATGTGATAGTTGTTATAGCATGAAATGAAGTACTCAGGAAATCTGGAAATAAAATGTGTTGCCCTGTTTCCGAAAAGATGATCGAGTACTTGTGTAAATGGTCGTCGTTTATGCATATGGGCTTATGTTTGGGGTGTAATTTTGGTATGAATACACTCAGGGTAGTGTGTTGTAACTAATAGCATGTTTATTTGGGCATGTTGTATGTCTTACATGTTGGATTTAAGGGTGTGTTTTTAGGTGTTCGAGAATTCTGGGTTGGCATTTCTCGAACAGAGCATCTCGATCGATCGATATTTCATCTCGATCGATCGAGCGGGGCAGAACCTTGGTTTTGATTTTAGGCGTCTTCTCGATCGATCGGGAAGAGGGGCCGATCGATCGAGAGACCCAGAATGTTGAAAAATATAATTTGTTATATTTTGTTAAAGTTTTGATATTGGATTGTAATGAGACATCTAATATTGTGTTGTACACTAGTGTAGAGCCTTCACAGGTAGCTACACAGCGCAGGGGATAGAGTCCTGCAACACACCACATTTTGGAAAGGTACGTAAGCGACGTACGGGCATCCCAACGGTAACATGTACTTATGTTTGTCTGTGTGACGCATGATGAATGCAATGTGATGCATTAAGATTATGATACATGTTATTATGCATTGTGTTGCATATTATGCATTGTTGTTGCATATTGTGATGTGGGATAAAGAGGTGTATTCCACGAGTCAGGGCGATCACAGTTAAGGTTTTAATGCTTATGCTTTACCGCTGCGCATGTGGAGCGGGTGGGGGGAGGCTCGCTGGCACATGGAGGCGAGGTATACCATACTAAGCGAGGAAGAGATACCGCTAGTATGATAAAGCGTGTATGCGATACCGCTTGTTTGAGATTAAGAAAGCATTAAAATAACTGATGATGACTGACTCAAGAAAAAGAGGAAATGTCATGACATTCATTTGTAAAGCCATACATTCATATAATGTGTTTTATTATGAACTATGGTACATGGACAACCATTGGGCGTTATAAATGCAGGAAATACAGGAAGTGCTTGTATTTAGGATTGCGCATTTATGCCTTACTTTCATATTATGTTGAATATGAATCGTTTTATGCTCACGTGTTGGGGGTTGTCTTTGTAGGTGCTTTTGTTCACGAGAACCAGGGTCGGGGTTGATTTGCTGAGCTGTAAGGAGTGCTACAGGATTAGCATGATTAGAGAAATTTTGTATAGCTTCTACTGGGTAGAGTAAGACTATAATGTAGTGCCTTTGTAGGAATTGTGTTATTCCTTTTTGAAACATTTTGGTATTGTAATCTCTAAAGCTCAGGTTAATCAACACGATACGTTACTCTGATATATTCACATGAATGTTTAGCTCTCTAAATTGCACCTTAGTGACTTGATGTGATAACGGGGTCTCACAATTAATGTGTTCCCAGATGAGATTCCGGGATTTCCGCCTGTCAGGGATGTTGAGTTTGCTATTGAGCTGCTGCCGGGGACATCAGCCATTTCTCGTGCCCCATACAGGATGGCACCGGCAGAGCTGAGGGAACTAAAGGTACAGTTACAGGAGCTCCTTGACAAGGGATACATTCGTCCTAGTGTATCGCCTTGGGGTGCACCAGTCTTGTTCGTGAAAAAGAAGGATGGATCAATGCGTCTGTGCATTGACTACAGGCAATTGAACAAGGCCACAGTGAAGAACAGATATCCACTTCCGAGGATTGATGATCTGTTCGACCAGTTTCAGGGTACAGAGGTGTACTCGAAGATAGACTTGAGGTCAGGCTATCATCAGGTGCGGGTTAGAGCTGGTGATGTTCAAAAGACGGCTTTTAGAACTCGATATGGACACTATGAGTTCTTGGTGATGCCTTTCGGTCTGACAAATGCACCTGCAGTTTTTATGAGCCTGATGAACCGAGTATTTCAGGAGTACCTCGATCAGTTTGTGATCGTATTCATTGATGACATCCTTGTCTATTCAAGGAGTGAGGAGGATCATGCCGATCATCTGAGGATAGTGCTCCAGATCCTCAGAGATCATCAGTTGTACGCCAAACTCAGCAAGTGTGAGTTCTGGCGGAGCAGTGTATCATTCTTGGGCCATATCATATCGCGAGAGGGGATATCAGTAGACCCGAGAAAGATAGAGGCAGTTATGGATTGGTCTACCCCTACTTCAGTCAGTGAGATTCGGAGTTTTCTTGGGTTGGCTGGCTATTATCGACGTTTCGTCGAGGGTTTCTCAAAGATCGCCAAGCCACTTACACAGCTGACTCAGAAGGGAGTCCCTTTTTGTTGGACAGAGGCTTGTGAGCAGAGTTTCAGGGAATTGAAGCACAGACTGACTACTGCACCAGTTCTAGTGATTCCCAAGGAGAACAAAGGATTTGTTCTTTATACCGACGCATCGCTACAGGGCTTAGGGTGTGTACTGATGCAGGATAGACATGTAGTGGCTTATGCTTCGAGACAGTTGAAGCCACATGAGACGAGGTATCCAGTCCATGATTTGGAGTTGGCAGCTATAGTTTTCGCCTTAAAGATATGGCGACACTACTTATACGGTACCTCATTCACCATCTTCACTGATCACAAAAGCCTGAAGTTCTTGTTTACACAGGCTGAGCTGAACATGAGGCAGAGGAGATGGATGGATCTGCTGAAGGATTATGATTGTGAAATCCTATACCATCTCGGGAAAGCAAACTTGACAGCCGACGCTTTGAGTCGGAAGGTGAGGAGCACAGCAGAGGATGCCATGTGCCTATCAGCTATGTTGGGCTCCTACTGCCATTTGGGATTCGATTATGATGTGTCTACTTCACCAGTACAGGTTTCGACCTTGTTAGCCGAGCCTGTTATTTTTGATCACATCAGAAAGGCTCAGGGGACCGATACAGAGGTTCAGAGATTGATGTCAGTGGTTCATTCAGGGCAGCCATCGAGATTCAAAGTGGCTGAGGATGGTTCTCCGAGACTTGGCGACAGATGGGTGGTTCCAGATACACCCGAGTTGCGTCAGGGTATATTACAGCGAGCTCATTGCAGCAGGATGAGTGTCCACCCGGGCGGGAAGAAGATGTATAAGGATCTACGCAACCAGTTCTGGTGGAGGCGTATGAAACAAGATGTCACCTCTTTTGTCAAGCGCTGTTTGATTTGTCAGCAGGTGAAGGCTGAGAGGCAGAGGCCTGGAGGTGAACTAAGGAGTTTGGAGATACCCGAGTGGAAGTGGCAGCACGTGTCTATGGATTTCGTGACCCACTTACCGAGGACTGTTTCGGGTTTTGATGCCATCTGGGTAGTCGTGGACAGATTGACTAAAGTGGCTCATTTCATTCCCTACTGTATGACATATACGCACTTGAGGATGGCACAGTTATATGTCAGAGATGTAGTGAGACTGCACGGGATCCCTGTTTCGATAGTGTCTGATCGAGATCCGCGGTTCACATCTCACTTCTGGGAGGGTCTGCAGACAGCTCTAGGTACAGAGTTGAGGCTGAGCACAGCCTATCACCCTCAGACGGACGGACAGACCGAGCGTACAATACAGACGCTCGAAGATATGTTGAGAGCTTGTGTGCTAGAGTTCGACACTTCATGGCAGGACTCGATAGCCTTGGTGGAGTTCTCTTACAACAACAGCTACCAGGCAAGCATACAGATGGCTCCTTTCGAGGCCCTCTATGGTAGGCGTTGTAGGTCACCCTTGTGTTGGGATGACGGGGATTGCAAATCAGTCGGAGGACCAGATTTGATCCTGGAAATGGAAGAAAAGGTAAAAGTGATAAGGCAAAAGATGAAGGCAGCTCAGGACAGACAGACAGCGTATGCCAATCAGCGGCGTAGGCCGTTGGAGTTTCAGTTGGGCGACAGAGTCTTTCTGAAGATCTCACCTTTCAGAGGCGTAGTACGGTTTGGTATGCGGGGGAAGTTGTCCCCGAGATATGTGGGGCCGTATGAGATCTTACAGCGTGTGGGTACTCTAGCATACCGTTTGGCTTTACCGCCCTCTCTGTCTGGCATTCACAATGTATTCCATGTGTCTATGTTGCGGAAGTACGAGACAGATCCTTCACATGTGTTACAGCCTTCTGAGGTTCAGATTGAGTCCGATGTTTCCTATGTGGAGCGACCTATCAGGATTTTGGATAGGGCAGATCGCAGACTGAGAAACAAAGTTATTCCTATGGTCAAAGTTCAGTGGGATCGTAGGGGTGTCGAGGAGGCCACGTGGGAGACGGAGCGACACATGGTGCAGCACTACCCAGAACTGTTTTCTGGTATGTGATTTATGTTTCACTTTATATTGGGTAAGTGCATGCTGATTTCGAGGGCGAAATCCTATAAGTAGGGGAGTATTGTGATATCCCCGAAATGATTATGTGTATTTAAACATTAATCATTGTTGTGAAAATTATGGTATTAATTCCTTGCTTTGAATTAATAATATTGGGAGATGCATGTGAGGGTACATGTGTTATATGTTGAGATTTTGGGGTTGTGGCATGATTAATTGGGGTATGTGTTAATCGTTTTAGTAAAGCATGTTTTGAAAAGGGAATTGAAGTATTTTAGTAAGAAAATACTATAGATATCGTGTGAGGATATTTAATACATCGTGCTAAATACCGGGACCAAAACATAACACATCATACCACCCACCACTCAACCACCCCCCTTGACCCATACCCTGCTGCCAGCTGCTGCCCATACCCTTTTCCCCCATCTCCCACTTCACCTCACAAGTCTGAAATCACTTCTTTCTTCCTCACCAAACTCGTCCAACACTCGCTGAGCAAGATAGGAAGGAGCTCAACCAATTTTACTGCCTTGAAGCTTGCAAAAATCGGAGCCAAAAGGGGGTGAGAAACCATTTCTGGGTTTGAAAAATTTGTTGTTGAGTTCATACTTTTGTTGGTGTGAAAAATGGCATGTTAGTTTAGGTTTTGTTAAACCTTAGATTCATGTTCATTTATGATGTTTTTATGAAGCTTTCAGTATTTTGCCTTGAGCATATTACATGTTTTATGTAGAAGATTTAAGCATGTAAAGAGGAGTGTTCGAAAATCTGGGTAGATATTTCCCCTGTTTTTCTGGAAAAACGTGGACTGAGAGTGATTTTGAGGAGGTGATATTATGCATGTTAGATGGGTTTAGAGTAAACCTTCGATGTGAAAATATGCATAGTAGTCTTGTGAAGCCCTTGGCATGTTTGTTCGAGCATGATTTATGAGATATGTTATAGTTTTTATAGCATGAAATGAAGTACTCGAAAATCTGGAAAGGAAATGTGTTGTCCTGTTTCAGGAAATGTTGATTGGGTACCTGTGTAAATGGTCGATTCCAATGCATGTGGGCTTATGTTAGAGTGTAAATTTGGTATAAGTACATTCAGGGTAGTGTGTTGTAACTGCTAGCATGTTGGTCTTGGCATGTTGTATGTCTTACATGTTAGAATGAAAGGTGTGAATATCAGTGTTGAACATTCTGGAAAAATATCGCGCACAGACCATGTGGCGATCGATCGCCACAAATGGCGCGATCGATCGCCGAGGTCCAGTAGCCAAAATCAAAGTCACGCGATCGATCGCCATAAAAGGCGCGATCGATTGCCATGGGGCAGTGGAGTTTGGCGATCGATCGCCAAGTGGTAGCGATCGATCGCCAGAAACAAAATTTTGAAATATTGATATTTTTGTTGGATTTTTGATTTTGGATCATATATTGGCATCTAATATTGTGTTGTACACTGGTGTAGAGCCTTCACAGACGGCTACACAACGCAGGGGATAGAGTCCCACCACACACTACTTTTTGGAAAGGTACGTAAGCGACGTACGGGCATCCCAACGGTAACATGTATTTATGTTTGTCTGTGTGACACATGATGAATGCAATGTGATGCATTATGAGTTGATACATGTTATTATGCATTGTTGTTGCATATTATGCATTGTTGTTGCATATTGTGATGTGGGAAAAGCGATGTATTCCACGAGTCAGGGCGATCACGGTTAAGGTGTTAATGCTTACGCTTTACCGCTAAAAATGTGGAGCGGGAGGGGGGAGGCTCGCTTGCACATGGAGGCGGGTTTATACCATACTGAGCGAGGATGAGATACCGCTAGTATGAAGAAGCGAGGATGAGATACCGCTTGTTTTGAGATTATGAAAGTGAAGAAGCATTAAAATAACTGATGATGACTGACTCAAGAAAAAGAGGAAATGTCATGACATTCATTTGTGAAACCATACATTCATATAATGTGTTATATTATGAATTATGGTACAGGGACAACCAATGGGCATTGTAAATGCGATGGAAATACAGGAAGTGATTTGTATTTTATGATTGTGCATTTACGCCTTATTTTCATATTATGTTGAATATGAATTGTGTTATGCTCATGTGTTGGGGGTTGTCTTTGTAGGTGCTTTTGATGTTGAGAACCAGGGTCGGGGTTGAGAAGTTGAGCTGTAAGGAGAGCTACAGGATTAGCTACATGATTTGAGAAAATTTTATATAGCTTCTACTTGTGGTAGAATAAGACTATAGTGTAACACCTTTTGTAGGAATTTGTGAAATTCCTTTGAAACTTTTACTACTGTATCCCTTAAGCTCAGGAAAATCAACATGACTCATTACTCTGATTTATTCATATGAATGTTTAGTTCTCTTAATCGCACCTATTAGTATATTGAGATATCGGGGTCTCACAGTAAAGCTATAGTTAATACATTCATTTGATTAGGAATGTAACTAATCCATTCGATAGTCCTTGAATTGGCATGTAACTCTTAAGGCTCATAGTCTCAACACGAACATTTAAACTCTGATGATATATGTTAGCTCTAATTATGCCTTTAATCCGCACTTAAGGAACTAGGGTCCTTACAAGTTCGCTCCATTTGCACTGAAATCCATGGTACAAGCTCTTAGCATATCTTCAAGGGTTTGGATTGTTCTATCTGTCTGGCCATCGATTTGTGGGTGATAGGACGTGCTAAGAGTTTCCTTATTTCCCATAGCTTGTTGAAAACTTTTCAAGAAGCGCGACACGAATCTGGGATCTCAATCAGACACAATGCTTATGGGGACTCTGTGTAGTCTCATAATTTTGTCCATGTACATGGTTACCAGTTTGTCTAGATTATAGTTCATACAGACCGGTAGGAAATGCACGGATTTTTTGAGTCTATCAATGATTACACATATTCCTTCATGACTCTATCGTGATTTTGGTAATCCTACCACGAAGTCTATGGAGATGTGTTGTAATGCCTAGATATGACACACACATGTTACGTTGAATTCTTGTGTAAGTATGCGAAAATACCTAAATTTAATCTGTATATGTGAAGTTAATTAAGTTGGTTTATAGATACGATGTGGACTGGGGTTCGGGTTGAACCGAGTATGAATTACGAAACAACTTAATTGATAGATAATGAAAAGAATAAGGTTTATGTTGTAATGAACTAAACGTAGTTGGGAACAATCAAATGGTGTTCATGTGGCAATGACAATGAATAAGTTGGGACCAACTATATGTCGTTGTAGGAATTGTTGTAATACATGGTTTAATGTATAATTGATATAGTAGTAAGTCTACATGGAAGACATAGATTTGATGCATGATAGATTACATGGACTAACTAGATATGGCATGTATGTGATATGAACTTAATCGAAAGTGTTGGTAACTATAAATAGACAAGATCAGATTTTAAAAGCATACAACACCTAAAACACCTAGTAAATCTCTACTCAACCCTTGTTTCTTCTCTTGTACTCCTTTCTTGAATTTGATCTTGAAATCAAAGGGAAGCTTCTTGTGAAGCAACACCAAAAGGAATTGGTAAGTATTTAGTGATTTGTGAGTTTGTATAAGCATGTATATGTGTAGAATAGTTCTTAAAGTTATGTTGAAGCAAGGTGAATTGAAGTAGATGGAATTAAAGAACATAAACTTGTGTTTTCATTAAAAGAATGTGCATATCATGCTTTAGTATGACTCTGATGAAAGTTTGGAAGTTTGATTTGAGGTGTGGAGTTTGAACCATGAGGTAAGCTTGAAAATTGCCATGTTCTGAAAATAACAAAGCATCAAGATCGAGAGCGATCGATCGCCGAAGCTGATAAAATTTTAAGGCGATTTGTAACCATGGCAATCGATCGCGTAATGATAGCCGATCGATCGTGAATGGACAGTAACTTTTGTACAGGATGTCGTGATCGATCGTGAATGGACAGTAACTTTTGTACAGGATGTCGTGATCGATCGCGTAAAACTTAGAGATCGATCGCTGACGACCATAATGTTTTGGCGATCGATCGCGCGATTTTGGACGATCGGTCGCTAGGGTTAAAATATTTAAAAATGTTATATTTTCTTGGAAAATTGATGGTGAAGCCTGTTATATCATTGTAAATTGTTGATATTCATGTAGCTTCATCACAAAACGTTGCAAGGTGATACATGAAAGTTCTTGAGTGTTCATCTATTAATACTGAGCCTCATTGAAGTTTATATTCATTGTGGCGACAGATGTGAGAATGGTTTGATAGTGGCATTAATGCACTAACAAGAGGTCGTTTTACATATCATGGTTCAAGGATATGTATGGAGAGTAAGACATTGTGATAGTTTGAATATATATGATGTTGCCGAGTAAGGAACAAAGTAATGACATACTTGGTTGGACTCGTTAACAGATTTGTTGAGATTTTGTGGTGTTATTTTTCTTTTGTGTATACAAAACTGAATGATTTACAGTCTTGTCTGCAACATGTGAGATTGGTTGGAGACATCCAGGGTGAGCTTGGATTGAGTATGCATGTTGTAACAATGATATCGGTGTGTCATTAAGCTGTATGTGTCAGCATGTGTATGCTTATTGAGCACCGAGCAGTGTATATGGATAAGTAAACCTCTTAGCAAAGATTGTGGTATCCTTGAAAATGGTAGTCTCAAGGGAGTAGTTGATGCAAATGGAGTTTATTATGGAAATTCTTGTTCGAGGAGAGAATAACATCCCTTGGTAAATGTGATATCTAATCAGTCAAACTGTGTGGATAAATGCTATTTAAGAGTGATCACTGTGTTTGAATCGATGAGTCTCAGAGGTCAATGAGGAATAACTAGAATTCGATGTCATTTGGTAATTGATGGTGATCTATGTGATGAGTATGTGACGGAGTATCGTGCATGGCTTATGATGGAAAATACGTGTTTGGTGCAATGTTTTGATAGTGTGAAGTGTGAATGTTCGAACCAAGATATGATGTCTTGGACTACACTAGTGATGACATTTACGTAGAAATGTCTTTGTATTGCCTGATTGTTGTGGATTGCTCGATTGCGTTAGCAACCGATGTACCTTGTCTCTTGATGCTTCCATTGGTTGTCTTGTGGAGATGTTATCGCGATGATAGCTATGTTCGCATCTGATTCGATGAGGATAATAGTTGGAATTAATGAACTGCTTGAATTTGGTAACATCAAAAGGTGTTACCATCTTTGTGGTTTTGAGAGAATTTCTCCATGTATGAGATCGGTGTGAGGCTTAAATCATTGGAGTTGATGTTTTGTTTATGATGTATATATGACGCGATACTGTGTATTGGTGTAAAGTTAAGTAGTTTACGTGGCACGTTGAGTTACGTGTGTGCAAGAGTAAGAATACGATGAATGATCAATCTGTGACATATCGATGGCACCATTCAAGGTGGTACGAGAAATGGGAGAAGACGTAAACCTGATCACATTACATTTTCAGATTGTGCATGATGGACGGGCTGGTTAAGAAAGACACGGTGTAGACCTCATTCATTGTAGTGACAATAGCTACTCTACCGTTGTTTAAGGATGTTGTTCAGTTTGATAGACCGTTCGACTCACCTGATGAAGACTCGGTTTGAAAATCGTATGAGAGGATAAATATCGTTAAGATATATGAACTTTATGTGGTGGTACAATGTGTTGGTACATTGGCATACCGTTGGTTATTGCCACTCACAGTGATAGGTATACGTACTCTGTCTTATGTTTTGATCTGACAGACGTATGAATCATAATGTACAGTGAGATAGAGATGTATTTGTATGTGCATGACACGACCAGTTAGGATCTTGACGAGAGCAGATTGTCAGTTACAAAGTACAGTGGTACTTATGATAAAAAGTCAGTGTGATAAGTGGAATGTTGAAAAAATGATGTGCACGGCAGAGTAAGTATAAGATACGTCAATATCCGGAGCTCGTTTCTGGTATGTTTATTTTCTATATTATTATTGCAATGCTGGTAAATTACAATGCTGGTAAGTAGATGTTTTGGATGATTGAATATATGTGTATAGTTGTAATAATAATGCATATGCAATTATTGTTGTGATTTTATTGCCTATATGATGTAATTTCGAGGACGAAAATAAATTACTGGGAGAGAATTGTAATGCCTAGATATGACTCACACATGTTATATTGAATTCTTGTGTAAGTATGTGAAAATACCTAAGTTAAATGGTAGCGTTTATCGCGTACGCCCAAATTAACCCTTCTCAAGTTAATAGCAAAAGTATGTAGTAGCGAGAGTAGGGATCGATCCCACAGGGAAGGTAGTATTTTTAGTGTCAATTTAAAAACGAATAAGTAACAAGGGAGGTTTTGAATTGAGTGATTAATACTACGCAAACTTTATGAATTAAACTAATTAACGAGATTAACTAAAACGAGTTTAAACTTATGAGAGAAAAGCGATTCTTGGTTTTCGGTAAACTTTACTTTTGGAAAATTCTCTCTTGATCATCAAATCACTAACATTCAAATTCTTTCAATTATTCATCGATTGGAAATTAAATTCCTACCCACCTTAATCGTAGTCAAAAAGAAAAGAGCATTCAATCCAACCCTTACCAAATCTCTAATCAAAACTACAGCCGTTAAGATTAAATCAATGATAGTTTGCAAAACTAGTGAGTTTGATAAATCTAATCAATAAAAACTACAGCCGTTAGAATTGATTGCCCAACCGTTTCTCCTAAGAATTTAATAACACCTACAGCCGGTTAATTATTAATCTTAGTTGTTTCTTAACAAACTATAGATTATGTGTGATATAACCGAAATAATTAATTGCAATTGGGCGTTAATTATGTTTATGTGATTTTATGGTGATAATTAATAATTGTGTTGGCATTAATTATCTTGGTGAAATGCTTAGTCACATGGTAGGAGTGACCCGGTAGAGCATTTCGGGGTGCATGTTATGCATGTTGGGTAATCGGGGATTTTAATGGTTTAAATGAAATGGTTTGTGATTATTTGGGTGAATCATGTTTTAATTGTGAGTTTGGTGCATTATGGTAAAATGCCTTTTAAAATATCATGTTGGGTGTTTTATACACCATGGAATTGTGGGGTGTAATTTAATTAAACTCAACCCACTTATACCCCAATCCCCCTTATACCTTCATTTTCCACTTTCCCAATTAACTCACCCAAAACCCTTCTCTACCTCACATTTTCGAAATTTGGTAAAGAGGTGAAGAGAAATCCCTCTAAAAGTTTGATTTGTGGAGTTTGTTGGGAGATTTGAAGCCCCCAAGAGGTATGAATACCTCCTTGTTGTTTTTGTTGGGTTTGGATTGGGTTGTGTATGGTTTTGAAATGGGTTTTTATGGGTTGGTATTATTTGAGTTGAATGTTGGATTTTTTTGGGATGGTTAAGGTGTATTTTGAAGGTTATTATGTGTTTGATGTTGTTGGTTTGAAGGTAGAAGAGTGGATATGGATTGGAGATAAATTTTGAAGCAAAAATGGAGGATTTTCGGGTTACAGGGGTTGGCGATCGATCGCCCATTTCAGGCGATCGATCGCGCACAGGCAGTAGGCTCCAGGGGCATTTGGCGATCGATCGGCACATCTTGGCGATCGATCGGTAAGGCTGGCGATCGATCGCGCCAAGTGTGGCGATCGATCGCCGAAGGGTGAAAATTTTGGCTTCGGGCAGTAAGGTTTCGCGATCGATCGCCCGTAACTGGCGATCGATCGCGAAAGACAATATATGGCATTTTTGGGTATTTTTGTGGAATTTTTGATATTGGACTATTATTGGCTCCTAATATTGATTTGTGTGAATGTGTAGAACCATCCCAGGTGGCCACACAGCTTAGGAGATAAAGTCCACGATATCTCCACTTTTTGAACTAAGGTACGTAGTGAGACGTACGGGCATCGGACGGTAAAACGTATTTATTACGCTATAAATTGGTTATGCATTATGGTTGCGTATATGGTCTCATTATGCATTATGGTTGCATACATGATTATAATATGCATTATGGTTGCATGTGATTGTGGGTCGAGATTATATTACAGTGATGAAGAATACTTGCCGCCTTCATGTCGAAGCGATGATAGAATACTTGCCGCTGTCATATTATAGCGATGAAGAATATTTGCCGCAAACATGTCGAAGCAAAGGATAATGCCGCTGTCATTTTGATGCGAGGGATATTATGCCGCTAATATGTCGAAGCGAGGGGTATTAATGCCGCTGTCATGTAACGCGAGGGGTATTATGCCACTGATATAATAAGACTGGGATTGGCCATTGGTATACATGGAATGGATGCATGTCATGACATACATTATTGGTGTTATAATCAATTGATTGTAATTATGGTACAGGGACAACCAAGGGAGCTTCTATATATGTGTTAAATACAGGAAGTGATTTGCATTTACGGTTTATGCATTGAATTATGATCATATTATTGTGAATATGATTTCCATACATGCTCATGGTTTTGGGGTTGTTCCTGTTGGTACTTTTGGGCGTACGGGATGAGGCGGGTTGATGCGGTGAGCCAGTGAGGAGTGCTTTTGGCATAGCAGGCCTAATTCTTTTGTATAGTTCTACTCTAGGAGTAGTGTAAAACTATAGGATTAACATTCAATTGGTTGGGAATGTAATTAATCCCTTTTGGAAATTTTATTTTGGCCTGTAATCTTAACGGCTCAATACATCAACACGAACATTATAGTCTTATATGCATGTTTAGCTCTATTACACCTTTTATCCGCATTTAAGGAACTAGGGTCCTTACATTAGTGGTATCAGAGCAGTGGTTAGAGAACCTTGGAACTAGTGAAGGGTAGCCTTAGCATGATTGGCTAAGTGTTTACATTTGGGGCATGTTATGCATGTGGTGCATATTTATGTATACAATTGTTATACTAACATGCTTGTCATTCATATTGTCTAACGGTTTAGCATATATATTGTTTGGAATTGTTGTTAACCTTTGTGTTACAGCATGGCGGCTATGAATGCGGGGAACCTCAACGAGGAGGTGGGTGATATTGGGAGCGTGAATGCTAGCATCGGGCAGGCAAATCCTTTACCCCCACCTGCTGTGGGCATGGAACCGGTTGCTCAATTACTGTTACCAGGGGAGCTTAGTCTGACTCAATTTCTAACCTTCCACCCACCCATGTTTGAAGGAACAGAGACAGGAGAAGAGGCCGAAGAGTGGCTGGAGAGACTAGAACAGATTTTTGTATCTGCGTCGTGTGCTAGGACGGCTTGGTTAAGACTGGCAGAATTCCAACTGGCAAAGAAGTCTTCCATGTGGTGGAAGACGACTGTAATGGAATTGAGGGCACAAGGCATGGTAATCGACTGGACTTTATTTTGGACTCGGTTTCTAAACCGATACTTCTCTGCCGCGGCTAGGCAAACTAAGGAGGATGAATTTACGAATCTGAAGCAAGGGAACCTGACAGTTTCGGACTATGCCATGCACTACTCGTCCTTATTGAGGTATGTTCCACACATTGCTACAAATGGACATGCCAAGATGAGGCACTTTTTGAAGGGGCTGAGACCGGAATTATTTGATCGGGTCATTTCTAACAACCCGACATCTTTTGATGATGCACTGGTTAGAGCGGAGTTAGCAGAGATAGGGGTGAGTGCTTATCCTGAGGCCATACCCTCACCAGCTCCATCACAAAGATCAACATCTGAAAATCTGAGGCCTCGAGGAGGATCTTTTAAGTCACGGGGGACTTCTTCTTCTTCTCGGTTTAGTGGAAGACGGCCGGAGGGCCGAAAGCAAGGAGATCGGAGGAGTGGTGCATCTACTTATGGGGGACCGGCTCAAGCTAGTAGAGCTGGAGATGTCAAGTGCCACTTTTGTTGTGATGACCAGGGATTATAAATGTTAATCGCGTAGTGTTAATAACCCCTAAAGTTGTTTTACGTGGCGACTTGGAGTTTAATCGCGGTGTTAGGCCTTCTGGGCTCGTTTATTTGGGTAGTTGGGATCGTTGGATCCCGAGGTTGAGATTGTGTTCTCATTCCGGTGAAAAAATCTAAGAGTTGGGTTTTTAGTGTGACTCGGAATCTCGGGTGCTTGGTGTGGGCACCGGTAGGGGGTTTTGGAGTTAGAGAGAGAATTTTTGGAAATAGATGATTTTTAATGAATCATGATGTATTTGTGGGGCTATTAGTATTTTGGGGTATTTTTGCTATAAATACCAGTTGAACCCGATATTTTAATTATCGGAACCATTTTTCCTCACCTTGTTTCTCTCTCCCCGCACCCGCGCATTTCTCGATCTCCTTTGACCCCCGCCGCTTCAAGGCGTGCGCCCGCAGCCGTCCGGCCGCCGTTCGGCGCGTCCGACCCGCCGCCGGCTTCGTCTCTTCCAGGCGCTCCTCCCCATACCAACAATTCGAAGTTTGGTCGCGATTTGAGTTCGGATTTGCCAGAAAAGCGTAGGGTTCAAAACTGGAATTCGTCCGATTTTGGGGCTCGATTTTTGGTACGTTTTTGGGGCTTTTCTTCCGATGTTTTTGGGGCGTTTTTGAGCTAATGTTGAGTCAAAAATTTCAGACTTTAATGGTTCGAAAAATTGTTGCTTAATGGTTCGAATTTCATGCTGTGTGCATGGGTTAGGGTTCGAATTTTTGGGGGTTTTTGGCAAGGGGTGATGATTTTTGTTAGTAATCGATTAATTCATGTTTTAGATGATTTGTGGTGCTTAGTTTGGGTTCGATTTGTGTTGTGAAGGTTCGAAAATTTGTGGGGAGTTCTTGGGCAATTTTCGATAATGGTTAATTGTCGTGTGTTGACAATATTTTTTAGGGTTATGGGTGTGCTTGAGCATGGGTTGCATGTTCGTAAATAATTGTGAATTATTTATCGTGTTAGCACATCGTTCCTCGGAGCATGGAACTCGAGCAAGGTTTGGCTCGGACCTCGGAGATTAAGGTACGTGCGACGTACGAGCATTACTTTATATAAGAGCATTTGTGAAATGCATAATGTGTTTTAATTGCATTAGATGGATGTGGGTATGTCTAAATATATATGTGTTGAAATGACTATGGAACGACCTAGTCTTGACATCGCTGCCACAAGTGTGCGTAATACTAGAGTAGTATAACCTTACATGAGATATGGGGTACTAGGTTTATATGACTATTGTGGGGCATTTGAGATGCCTGAGAATGATCGTGGAATCATGTATTCATTATAAGACATGTGAGATGTCTAAGTATAATGGAGAATTGGTAAAATAAATGCTAGGCATTTGAGCTATCTGTGATTGGTAGCAAAGTTGAAAATCAGTATTAGATATCGAGATATCTATATTTGTATGTATAATGAATTTGGAATCATTAATTATTGATACTTGAGAACCAGGCATGCTATGAGTTAAATTAATGTGTTGATTTACTGATTTTTTAGATTTGATGAGTTTGATGATTGTGAGAACAAGGACAGTACACGGAATCCCGGATGAGGACGTTGCCATCCAGGGAGTATCATTTAAAATTCATTAATATTTACTTGTGTTGTAAATTATGAATTTCATTATTGTGATTATGAGATTTTGTGTATTGGTATGCTCACCCCGTTGGGGGCTGTCTCTGTTGGGGCAGGTGAACAGGTACATCGATGGCTTTGGAGTTGAGCTCGAGCTATTGATTGGATGTACTTCCAGGATCGTGGTACCAGGGCTTGATGGAGCACGGTATCGTACAGAGTACTTATATACACCCGAGGGTTATATACACATTTATGATGCTCGCATGTGAGCACGATTATACTTGTATATGGGTTGTATATAATGGCATGAGCCTTTCTCTCTTTCATTATATGTTGCATGCAATTAAGGGTAGAATTGCTAATGATATGAGAGTCGTTAGTGTATTATGTGGGTGTTGAAACCCACTTTTGTCGTCTTATGTGTGGTGTCTTCCCTGGCTGGGAATTTACTTTGTGTTCTGTATTCTGTTGAGTATTGTGTATTCCCTGGCCGGGAATTATATTATGTGATGTGCTTTTGTTTTGGGATAGCTCAATTTATGGGGAGACTCTGCCCAAATTTTTATAAAAGTCCACAATGTAAAAAGTGGCAAAAAGGGGATGGTAATGGGCGAACTCGATGAGTCTATATGGTGTTAGGATGATGATCTTATAACATTGAGTATTAAAGAAATTTTTGTAGTTGCCATTCAATGGTAAAGTATCATCTGAGTTTCCCGATTGATTTTATTGAAAGCATGTGCCACGCATAATGATTAAAACAAATGACGAGTTTAAGTGTTGGGGCCTTACATTAGTGGTATCAGAGCAGTGGTTGCTCTTTGGGGCTGTTAAGGGCCTAGGAAGTTGTTGATAGCACATAATTATGCATGATAGCATTAATGTTGTATGACACAACTAGTTGTTTGTGTGTTTTTATGATATGAAAAGTGGTGTTGCTAATCATTGCAATTGCAGGAATCGTGTAGAATGCGATGGGATGACATTAATGGTGATGTCTAGCACTCCATATGTTATGTGCTAAGGAATCTGATTTTGTAGGAAAATCAGGAAATGGAAATGTGAAACGTACGGGCTTCGGACGGTAAAACGTGTTACACCTTTGATTATGTATATCGTGGGTAGTGAACCCTTACATGTGATGGTATATGTGAAATGATAGTGATATATATTGTGATAATGGAATCAACTGTTGTGCTTGATTATTGTGGTAGAATTGATGAATGTTCCGGTAGCCTTTATCTCCGAGCGAGGGAGGTACTTGCCGTTGTCATGACTAAGCGAGGTAACATGCCGCTGTCATTGTCGAAGCGAGGGGTCCTAAAATTCCGCTGTTGTATTGGGACCGGAACAGTCACAATTCTAGTGATTAATGTGGAATATTGTGGTTATAACTGAAACGTGATATCGATCATTATATTGTGAACTGTGGTATTAACCTGGATGCAGGTACATGGAGCTAGTGAAAGTTCCGGTAGTTGTTATATTCGAGCGAGAGAGGTACTTGCCGCTGTCATATGAAGCGATGGTAATATGATATTTGCCGCTGTCATGTCTAAGCGAGGTAACATGCCGCTGTCATTGTCGAAGCGAGGGATATCATATGATGCCGCTATATGTCGAAGCGAGGGGTCCTAAAATTCCGCTGCTATAACAAGACCGGAACAACCACATTATCGATATTGATAGCGATGTCTCATTCCGCTATGTTGGTTGGCGATGGTTCATGCCGCCAAGTGTATTAATAGCGATGTCTTATTCCGCTATATTGATTGGCGATGGTTCTTGCCGCCGGATATATTGATAGCGATGTCTTATTCCGCTATATTGATTGGCGATGGTTCTTGCCGCCGGATATATTGATAGCGATGTCTCATTCCGCTATATTGATTGGCGATGGTTCTTGCCGTCGGATATATTGATAGCGATGGTTCATTCCGCTATATTGATTGGCGATGATTCTTGCCACCGGGTATATTCATAGCGATGGTTCGTTCCGCTATTCCATTGGCGATGACTTATGCCGCCGGGTGTTCATAGCGATGGTACATTCCGCTACATCTATGGCGATGGTTCATGCCGCCAGATGTCTATAGCGATGTTTTATGCCGCTGACTCTATGACGATGGATTATGCCACTGATTCTATAGCGATGGGTTATGCCGCTATGTACATGACGCTGGATTACGCCACCTACGAGCGATGGGTGCTGATTGCGTACCACTGTTGGATGACGGAGACAGGTATGCCGCTATATTGTTAGCAATGAGGTATGGCATATTACTGTTTATTTAGCACTATTGTGGATATCATGTGTTGATTTACTTATGTTGTCATGTGTTTGACGATGAGATTATAGACGTCGTGTATCGACATTTACTGTCACGAGTCGACAATATTATTATATTATTTCAAAGTCATATGTTGACAGGTACCGTCACGGGATGACAATGACATGGTGGATGTTCTATGTAGACGTGTAGCGTCGTTTTGATGATTAATACATTTATGTTATGTATTAGGTTGTATGGTTTGAGTGCCGATGATGAGCACATGGTAGAGTCTGGGTCACTAGTTGACGAGACCTTGTGCCGAGCAGGTTTGCTCGGTGGAGTATTGGATGTATTGTACCGGTAAATGTACCACATCATGTTATAGAGTTAAATATTTGTCGAGCAATGATACCCTTGGGTATGCTCGTTGGTTTGGCTAGGGCCAAGTGATTGGTGGTAAGAGTAGACTCGCTTGTGTTGTGACGTAGGGTAGACATGGTTACACCCACCCTGAGGGTGTGTGATAAGTCTTAACGGATTATGATTGTATCATAAGTGAGCAAGGACACCGGGTTGTCCATTGTGCTTGGTATTTTAGAGATATGCTGGGCGATGACCCATTACTCTAACGGTTTGTACGGTATGGCATACCGAGATGGAACATATGGTTTGTTGGTGGACTTGATATGAACCTATGGAGACAGCACTTTGCTAGCCAGATATCGTAGTGATGATATAGTGTGCTTGTTGGGGCCATGATACTGCTCGTTGGAACCAAGTTTGGCAAATCGTAAAGTGATACGATGTGGATTGTGGTGGACTCTAGTAGTCACCACGTCATTTGAGGTTGAGGTTGTGCATGCCTCACTGAAACGTGTATACGTTGATGTTAAATCTTGGTGAGACTTGGCTGGGACAGCTCATAATGTTGAAGTACCAACAAGAGAGTCATCAAGTCGTTGTTGACTCGATCTGGGGAATCCGTGTATTTGGGATGCAATGGGTGTTATTGTATCCAGTTTTTTCGTACGGTGGTTAGAGACTAGTGGATCTCGAGTTCGATAGCACTTCCCTTGTGGGGAAGGAGGTAGTATAATATCTATTTGGGAATCTTTGAAAGATTCGGTAAATTGGTACGTGTGGTGTTGATTTTGGAAATAACGCCATGTTGTTGATCGTCAATTATCATCCTCCTCAGGATGGGAATGACTCAGAATTGACAGTCGTGTTTGGGGGCTTAGGGGTATGTTGTAGATACCCGAGCCAAGTACTTTGAGTATACATGTAATATCAGTGCTTAGGCAGGTATACCGATGAGTGTACGGATGCCAGTTATTGATCCCTTTTTGTCAAGCATAGAGTTATGCTATTTTTGGATGGTTAAATCTATGATAAGAGATATGGAACACCTTGAGATTGGGAATCTCCATGGCACTATAATTATGAGAAACAATCGTGGAGTTAGTTGACTCCCTTTGAGGAGGGATTATCTTGTGTGGGTTGAGGTGTTTCCTTGTTGGTGTTTTCCTTCAAGCTATGCGATAGCCTTCACAAGTTTGGATTGTTAAATCCTAGGATTATCAAGGGATGGCAGGAATTCGGATTGGTTGGGTGTAGCTGTCGACACAAGCGTTGAGGATGCCATGGGTTTATTGCATGTCCTTTCAGAATTTGAACTCTGTGGAGTCTCGATGGTTTATTTATGATCAGGATGTGATCCTTGGAATATCCGGAGGTGGACATCTTATGAGATGTCTTTTGTGTGAATCTGTGGCCGTGAGTTGCCCAAATTGAGTTGCAATGATGCGACTGCTCATTTGATGGAGGAGGTTTGGAAGTGGAGACCAGGTTTGGTATGTGTACATCGTGGTATACTAGTGTTTTCCTCGTAATGATGTGTGTTAGACATCGCGAGTCATGATAGAGATGTCTTTGAATGATATCTACGATGGAATCGGGAGCGATTCGAATCCTTGCAGTTTCAGTTGACTAACTACTTTTGGATTATTAGCGTTGAGTGGTGCTGACGCTCTTTGACGTTATGATGGATTTGGAAGTCTATTCCACTCCAGAGATTGACACGAGATCAACGTTCTCACGGTTGAGGTGTCATTCAGGGTGCGTTCTTACTAGTTGTATTAGAACTAAGGATTACTGTCCGATCTACGGTCGTAAGTATTGGTTGTTTTGCAGTCATGAGGGACTGACTTTTGGGATGAACCGCATCGAGTTACGTTTTGCCTCCTGGGTGATATGTTGGTTTTGGTATGTCGCTCTGTTTCAGAGTTTGATGTGAGGTAAGTATCCTCGCGTTTATTAAGACGATTCTGATATGGTCAAGAATCGAGGTTATGGCTTCATGTTGTTGTGTAGCCTGGGTGTTACGTTATACACCGGTGCTAATTTCGGGGACAAAATTCTTTTAGTGGGGGATATTGTGATGACCAGGGATTATAAATGTTAATCCCGTAGTGTTAATAACCCCTAAAGTTGTTTTACGTGGCGACTTGGAGTTTAATCGCGGTGTTGGGCCTTCTGGGCTCGTTTATTTGGGTAGTTGGGATCGTTGGATCCTGAGGTTGAGATTGTGTTCTCATTCCGGTGAAAAAATCTAAGAGTTGGGTTTTTAGTGTGACTCGGAATCTCGGGTGCTTGGTGTGGGCACCGGTAGGTGGTTTTGGAGTTAGAGAGAGAATTTTTGGAAACAGATGATTTTTAATGAATCATGATGTATTTGAGGGGCTATTAGTATTTCGGGGTATTTTTGCTATAAATACCAGTTGAACCCGAGATTTTAATTATCGGAACCATTTTTCCTCACCTTGTTTCTCTCTCCCCGCACCCGCGCATTTCTCGATCCCCTTTGACCGCCGCTTCCAGGCGTGCGCCCGCCGCCGTCCGGCCGCCGTTCGGCGCGTCCGACCTGCCGCCGGCTTCGTCTCTTCCAGGCGCTCCTCCCCATACCAACAATTCGAAGTTTGGTCGCGATTTGAGTTCGGATTTGCCAGAAAAGCGTAGGGTTCGAAACTGGAATTCGTCCGATTTTGGGGCTCGATTTTTGGTACGTTTTTGGGGCTTTTCTTCCGATGTTTTTGGGGCGTTTTTGAGCTGATGTTGAGTCGAAAATTTCAGACTTTAATGGTTCGAAAAGTTGTTGCTTAATGGTTCAAATTGCTTGCTGTGTGCATGGGTTAGGGTTCGAATTTTTGGGGGTTTTTGGCAAGGGGTAATGATTCTTGTTAGTAATCGATTAATTCATGTTTTAGATGATTTGTGGTGCTTAGTTTGGGTTCGATTTGTGTTGTGAAGGTTCGAAAATTTGTGGGGAGTTCTTGGGCAATTTTCGATAATGGTTAATTGTCGTGTGTTGACAATATTTTTTAGGGTTATGGGTGTGCTTGAGCATGGGTTGCATGTTCGTAAATAATTGTGAATTATTTATCGTGTTAGCACATCGTTCCTCGGAACATGGAACTCGAGCAAGGTTTGGCTCGGACTTCGGAGATTAAGGTACGTGCGACGTACGAGCATTACTTTATATAAGAGCATTTGTGAAATGCATAATGTGTTTTAATTGCATTAGATGGATGTGGGTATGGCTAAATATATATGTGTTGAAATGACTATGGAACGACCTAGTCCTGACATCGCTGCCACAAGTGTGCGTAATACTAGAGTAGTATAACCTTACATGAGATATGGGGTACTGGGTTTAATGACTATTGTAGGGCATTTGAGATGCCTGAGAATGATCGTGGAATCATGTATTCATTATAAGACATGTGAGATGTCTAAGTATAATGGAGAATTGGTAAAATAAATGCTAGGCATTTGAGCTATCTGTGATTGGTAGCAAAGTTGAAAATCAGTATTAGATATCGAGATATCTATATTTGTATGTATAATGAATTTGGAATCATTAATTATTGATACTTGAGAACCAGGCATGCTATGAGTTAAATCAATGTGTTGATTTACTGATTTTTGAGATTTGATGAGTTTGATGATTGTGAGAACAGGGACAGTACACGGAATCCCGGATGAGGACGTTGCCATCCAGGGAGTATCATTTAAAATTCATTAATATTTACTTGTGTTGTAAATTATGAATTTCATTATTGTGATTATGAGATTTTGTGTATTGGTATACTCACCCCGTTGGGGGTTGTCTCTGTTGGGGCAGGTGAACAGGTACATCGATGGCTTTGGAGTTGAGCTCGAGCTGTTGATTGGATGTACTTCCAGGATCGTGGTACCAGGGCTTGATGGAGCACGGTATCGTACAGAGTACTTATATACACCCGAGGGTTATATACACATTTATGATGCTCGCATGTGAGCACGATTATACTTGTATATGGGTTGTATATAATGGCATGAGTTTCTCTCTTTCATTATATGTTGCATGCAATTAAAGGTAGAATTGCTAATGATATGAGAGTCGTTAGTGTATTATGTGGGTGTTGAAACCCACTTTTGTCGTCTTATGTGTGGTGTCTTCCCTGGCTGGGAATTTACTTTGTGTTCTGTATTCTGTTGAGTATTGTGTATTCCCTGGACGGGAATTATATTATGTGATGTGCTTTTGTTTTGGGATAGCTCAATTTATGGGGAGACTCTGCCCAAATTTTTATAAAAGTCCACAATGTAAAAAGTGGCAAAAAGGGGATGGTAATGGGCGAACTCGATGAGTCTATATGTTGTTAGGATGATGATCTTATAACATTGAGTATTAAAGAAATTTTTGTAGTTGCCATTCAATGGTAAAGTATCATCTGAGTTTCCCGATTGATTTTATTGAAAGCATGTGCCACGCATAATGATTAATGAACAAATGTCGAGTTTAAGTGTTGGGGCCTTACAGTTGAGGGCCACATTTGATGCGAAATTGTTCTGCGTGCTACATTTGTGGCAGGTCGGGCCACATTGCTCGGCGTTGCCCCAACCGGGAAGGACAAACGGATCTCAGGGAAGGTCGAGGGAGGTTTTCTACTTGTACAGTGCAGCAGAGGCCACCGATGGTGCCTCGTCAGATGGGAGGACAGGCGATGGGGCCACCTCAGGGACAGGTCTATGCATTGACCAGGGAGCAGGCCGATGCAGTTCCAGAGGAGGTTATAGCTGGTACGTGCCTATTATTTACATATTCCGCCTTTATTTTGATAGACACAGGTGCTTCGCACTCCTTCGTGTCTGCGGACTTTGTGGCGAGACATCATATGTGCACGTCTCCGTTACCCACGTCTCTATTGGTCTCGACACCCACTGGGAAGAGAGTTGTTGCTGACCGGTTTCTGATGGACTGCCTCATTTATTTTGAGGGCAATGAGATAAAGGCAGATTTGATTGTTCTGGGTATGTCAGATTTCGACTACATTGTGGGCATCGACATTCTGAATAGATATCAGGCAGTGGTGGATTGTCGGCAGAGAACAGTTCGGTTCAGATCTGGTTTGGGAGTTCAGTGGATCTTTTATGGCAACGGATCTCATGCAAAGATTCCGTTGATTTCGGCGATCAAGATGTCCCAATTGTTGGAACGTGGACACACGGGCTACCTCATCTATGCCGTGGACACGTTGGGAAAGGGTAAGGAATTAAAGGTTGAGGATGTGCCAGTGGTAGCAGAATTTGCTGATGTCTTTCCGGAGAAGATTCCAGGATTCCCACCGACTAGGGAAGTCGAGTTTGTGATTGAGTTATTACCGGGGACATCCGCTATTTCTAGTGCTCCTTATCGAATGGCACCGGCAGAGCTAAGAGAACTGAAGGAACAGTTACAGGAGCTCCTTGATAAAGGATATATACGCCCTAGCGTATCACCTTGGGTCGCACCAGTTCTTTTTGTGAAAAAGAAAGATGGCTCGATGCGTTTGTGCATCGATTACCGGCAACTGAATAAGGCCACGGTAAAGAACAAGTATCCTCTTCCAAGGATTGACGACTTGTTTGACCAGTTTCAAGGCACGAAGCTGTATAGTAAGATTGATTTGAGATCCGGGTACCACCAGATATGGGTCAGGGAGGGGGATGTGCAAAAGACAGCATTTAGGACTCGGTATGGGGACTACGAGTTCTTGGTAATGCCGTTCGGTGTGACGAACGCCCCGGCTGTCTTTATGAGCATGATGAATCGGGTGTTCCAACCCTATCTGGATCAGTTCGTCATTGTGTTTATTGACGATATACTCATCTACTCCCGGAGCGAGGAAGAGCATGTGAGACTTTTGAGGACAGTGCTCCAGATCCTTAGAGATCACCAGTTATATGCCAAACTCAGTAAGTGTGAGTTTTGGTTGAGCAGTGTGGTATTCCTGGGGCATGTCATATCTAGCAGTGGGATTTCAGTGGACCCCAGGAAAATTGAGGCGGTGATGGAGTGGGCTGCACCCACTTCTGTGCCCGAGATTCGGAGTTTTCTTGGTTTGGCTGGCTATTACCGACGCTTTGTCGAGGGTTTTTCTAAGATTGCTAAGCCACTGACTCAATTTACTCAAAAGGGAGTGCCCTTCTTTTGGTCTGATGCTTGCGAGGAGAGTTTCCAAGAGTTGAAGCACCGATTGACGACGGCACCGGTATTGGTGATTCCTACGGAGAACAAGAGATTTGTTCTATATACTGACGCATCACTTCAGGGCTTGGGATGTGTATTGATGCGAGATAAGCACGTGGTAGCTTATGCATCGAGGCAGTTGAAGCCGCATGAGGCTAGATACCCGGTCCATGATTTGGAGTTGGCGGCTATTATCTTTGCCCTGAAGATTTGGAGGCACTATTTGTATGGTACATCTTTCACCATATACACGGATCATAAGAGCCTGAAATTCTTGTTTACTCAGGCAGAGTTAAATATGCGACAGAGGAGGTGGATGGATCTACTCAAAGACTATGACTGTGAGATAGAGTACCATCCGGGGAAAGCCAACTTGACAGCAGACGCCTTGAGTCGGAAGGTGAAGAACACTGCTGAAGATGTCATGCATTTGTCGGCTATGATGACTTCTTATTGCCATCTGGGCTATGACTTCGATGTGGACGCATCGCCGGTTTGGGTATCGACTTTATTGGCTGAGCCAGATATCTATGAGAATATCAGGAGAGCTCAGAGGACAGATGATGAGGTTCAGAGATGGACATCATTAGCACTTCAGGGTCAGCCATCGAGGTTCAGAGTGGCTGAGGACGGTTCTTTGAGACTCGGTAACCGATGGGTAGTTCCATGTACGCCGGAGTTGCGTAGAGGAATCTTAGAGCGAGCTCATACTAGCCGATTCAGTATTCACCCAGGAGGGAGGAAGATGTATAAGGACTTATGCGATCAGTTCTGGTGGAAGCGGATGAAGCGCGATGTGATCGCTTTTGTCAAGAGGTGTTTGATCTGTCAGCAGGTTAAGGCAGAGAGGCAGAGACCCAGTGGCGAAATGAGGAGCTTAGAGATACCGGAGTGGAAGTGAGAACACATATCTATGGACTTTGTGACCCACTTGCCGAGGACTACCTCAAGTTGTGATGCCATTTGAGTGATCATTGACAGGCTGACGAAGGTGACTCACTTCATCCCCTACAGTATGACGTACACATACTTGAGGATGGCTCAGTTGTATGTCCGGGACATAGTGAGACTGCATGGGATTCCAGTGTCTATTGTGTCTGACAGAGATCCGCGGTTCACATCTCATTTCTGGGGAGGTTTACAGTCAGCTTTGGGCACTGAGGTAAGATTGAGAACGGCTTATCATCCCCAGACGGATGGTCAGACTGAGCACACTATACAGACACTCGAGGACATGCTACGGGCGTGTGTACTAGAATTTGATACCTCATGGCAAGATTCTTTGGCCTTGGTAGAGTTTTCATACAACAACAGCTATCAGGCGAGTATTCAGATGGCTCCGTTTGAGGCTTTGTATGGTAGGCGTTGTAGGTCGCCATTATACTGGGATGACTTGACCAGTAAAGCAGTGGGAGGACCCGAACTGATTCGGGAGATGGAGGATAAGATAAAAATTATCCGTCAGAAAATGAAGGCAGCCCAGGACAGGCAGGCAGCCTATGCAAATAAACGGCGGAGACCGTTGGAGTTTCAGATGGGAGACAGAGTCTTTCTGAAGATCTCACCCTTCAGGGGACCGTATGAGATTTTGCAGCGCTTCGGTACCTTGGCTTACCGTTTGGCACTACCACCGTCATTGTCTGGTATTCACGACGTGTTCCATGTATCTATGCTGCGGAAATATGAGCCGGATCCATTGCATGTATTGCAGCCTTTTGAGGTTCAGTTGGATCCTGATGTATCATATGAGGAACGGCCAGTCAGGATTTTGGATAGGGCTGATCGCAGACTCCGGAATAAAGTAATACCGATGGTCAAGGTTCAGTGGGATCGCAGGGGTTTCGAGGAGGCCACGTGGGAGACGGAGCGGCACATGATGCAGCACTACCCGGAGTTATTTCTGGTATGTAATTTATGTTTGGTTTCAGTTTGGGTAAGTGCATGCGATTTCGGGGTCGAAATCCTATAAGTAGGGGAGTATTGTGATATCCCCGAAATAATTAATTGCAATTGGGCGTTAATTATGTTTATGTGATTTTATGGTGATAATTAATAATTGTGTTGGCATTAATTATCTTGGTGAAATGCTTAGTCACATGGTAGGAGTGACCCGGTAGAGCATTTCGGGGTGCATGTTATGCATGTTGGGTAATCGGGGATTTTAATGGTTTAAATGAAATGGTTTGTGATTATTTGGGTGAATCATGTTTTAATTGTGAGTTTGGTGCATTATGGTAAAATGCCTTTTAAAATATCATGTTGGGGTGTTTTATACACCATGGAATTGTGGGGTGTAATTTAATTAAACTCAACCCACTTATACCCCAATCCCCCTTATACCTTCATTTTCCACTTTCCCAATTAACTCACCCAAAACCCTTCTCTACCTCACATTTTCGAAATTTGGTAAAGAGGTGAAGAGAAATCCCTCTAAAAGTTTGATTTGTGGAGTTTGTTGGGAGATTTGAAGCCCCCAAGAGGTATGAATACCTCCTTGTTGTTTTTGTTGGGTTTGGATTGGGTTGTGTATGGTTTTGAAATGGGTTTTTATGGGTTGGTATTATTTGAGTTGAATGTTGGATTTTTTTGGGATGGTTAAGGTGTATTTTGAAGGTTATTATGTGTTTGATGTTGTTGGTTTGAAGGTAGAAGAGTGGATATGGATTGGAGATAAATTTTGGAGCAAAAATGGAGGATTTTCGGGTTACAGGGGTTGGCGATCGATCGCCCATTTCAGGCGATCGATCGCGCACAGGCAGTAGGCTCCAGGGGCATTTGGCGATCGATCGGCACATCTTGGCGATCGATCGGTAAGGCTGGCGATCGATCGCGCCAAGTGTGGCGATCGATCGCCGAAGGGTGAAAATTTTGGCTTCGGGCAGTAAGGTTTCGCGATCGATCGCCCGTAACTGGCGATCGATCGCGAAAGACAATATATGGCATTTTTGGGTATTTTTGTGAAATTTTTGATATTGGACTATTATTGGCTCCTAATATTGATTTGTGTGAATGTGTAGAACCATCCCAGGTGGCCACAGCTTAGGAGATAAAGTCCACGATATCTCCACTTTTGGAACTAAGGTACGTAGTGAGACGTACGGGCATCGGACGGTAAAACGTATTTATTACGCTATAAATTGGTTATGCATTATGGTTGCGTATATGGTCTCATTATGCATTATGGTTGCATACATGATTAGAATATGCATTATGGTTGCATGTGATTGTGGGTCGAGATTATATTACAGTGCTGAAGAATACTTGCCGCCTTCATGTCGAAGCGATGATAGAATACTTGCCGCTGTCATATTATAGCGATGAAGAATATTTGCCGCAAACATGTCGAAGCGAAGGATAATGCCGCTGTCATGTTGATGCGAGGGATATTATGCCGCTAATATGTCAAAGCGAGGGGTATTAATGCCGCTGTCATGTAACGCGAGGGGTATTATGCCACTGATATAATAAGACTGGGATTGGCCATTGGTATACATGGAATGGATGCATGTCATGACATACATTATTGGTGTTATAATCAATTGATTGTAATTATGGTACAGGGACAACCAAGGGAGCTTTTATATATGTGTTAAATACAGGAAGTGATTTGCATTTACGGTTTATGCATTGAATTATGATCATATTATTGTGAATATGATTTCCATACAAGCTCATGGTTTTGGGGTTGTTCCTCTAGGTACTTTTGGGCGTACGGGCTGAGGCGGGTTGATGCGGTGAGCCAGTGAGGAGTGCTTTTGGCATAGCAGGCCTAATTCTTTTGTATAGTTTCTACTCTAGGAGTAGTGTAAAACTATATGATTAACATTCAATTGTTTGGGAATGTAATTAATCCCTTTTGGAAATTTTATTTTGGCCTGTAATCTTAACGGCTCAATACATCAACACGAACATTATAGTCTTATATGCATGTTTAGCTCTATTACGCCTTTTATCCGCATTTAAGGAACTAGGGTCCTTACATTATGCACATGAATACTAGGTGATCAATCTAATAAACAAATACCATAATCATTCAAATCGAATCCGAGAAACAAATTGAAATCGAAAATTGAATTCAACAAACCAAACCAAATTCTCACAGGAGATTCAAATCCAAAAACAAGTATCCCTCAACCAAGAATCAAAGGATTTAGCCTAGCATATTTAAATCTAAAAATAATAAAAATTAGTCGAAAACATTAAAATAACAAAGGAAAAGAAATTACTAATACTAGTCACGATTCCGGCTTGTCGATTCCGGTCCCGTTCTTCGTTGTTCTTGACAAAACTTCAGAGAAAATTAATCTAAAATCTCAAATTATTCTAAAAATTCGGAAAACTATCAAAAGCTGCTGCTAATGAGGCTTAGTCTCGAGTTTTTGGGTCTGGGAGTGATAAAAATGGGATACAATCTTTTAAACATGGTAAAAGACTCAATTTCCTAATTTCCGGACTCTGCGGCGATCGATCGCCTGATGTGTGGCGATCGATCGCTAGTTTATTTTTTTTCAGTGAAAATCTTGAGGCGATCGATCGCCACTTTATTGCGATCGATCGCTAGGCTCCAGTGGACTTTGGCGATCGATCGCCTGGTACTCGCGATCGATCGCTGATCCGTGAATTTTGTTGCAAAAGTTTCTGTCCATAGGCGATCGATTTCCTCTTCCAGGCGATCGATTGCCACCTCCAAAATTACATTTTTGCCCTTTTCTTGATCAACTTTGAGTCCTTGTCTTGTCCATGTCTCTTCTTGGTCTTTACACATCATTTTTGGCTCGTTTTCTTTGATTGTACCTACAATTACACAAACATACGATTAGGTAGCATACATATCAATTTATCAATCAAAACCTACCAAATCGTAGACAATTAAGCCCTAAAGATGTGTCTATTTCTAGTCACATCAAACTCCCCCATACTTACTATTTACTCGACCTCGAGTAAACAAATAAAAACTACAATATTTTTGGTTAGCTCATAGGTTCATAACAAAGCAACTTGTCCTTACTTTAATGCCTCAACAATTTTAAACATGCATAGTAATGAAAGGCTGTGAAAAGTTAACAGTGGAACAAGTTTAATCCCTAGACATTTCATACTTAACAAAGTAGTAAATGTGCGTGTGTGGTCATAAACAAGTGTTGTGTACAAATTATAGATCCAAAAGATGCAAATCCACAATAGTTCAAGTCATGCACTAACACAAGTTTAAGCTTACTTGCACATTCTTCTCCACTATCTTAGCCACTTTGCAAACATAAATCAAGTAGGTCTTTATTAGCTTGTAGCTTGGCCTAGGTATTGGCTTATGAAGAAAGGATAAAGATATATCAAACAAGAGAGTATGATGAAATGCACACTAAGACTTCCCTTCTTGCATGAATTTTTCTCAAACCTTGTTCAATTTTTTTCAAGGTTTATTTCAACATTTTTCTCTTCTTTTGTGCCTTGGCTCCCCTTGGAGTCATATTTTTTCTCAAATTTCTCAAGGCATTCCTTTTCTTTCATTCATGTATTTCATTCTTTTGACAATCAAGTTCACAAATATTCTTCAATGATTCCTAAGTGCATTTGAATGAAATACATCATACTCCCTTAAAAGGTATGGATTGAAATCATATTTAGGCTAAAAGGGTAGGATGATAAACTAGTCAAGGAATGTTGAATGGGGGTCTTTAGTATGCTTAGCATACTACCATTCTTTTATATTAAGGCTCAAAAAGGGTACTAGATATTGATTTTGTTTACATGGTAGGCTTGAAAGGCTCAAACGCATCAAAGATTGCCTATATCACTTTCATGTTTGCAAGTAGTCTAGACATACGCCTCAAAGAGCATGTAGTTAAGTTCTAGCATGTATTAGAGACTTCTTAAGACTATCACAAACTTCACACAATCTTCACTAAGTTATGCACATTTCTCAAGCCATGACAATAATGTGCTCAAAATATTCACTACTAAGTTAAGTAAACTTTGCATTAGAGTTCAAAGTGTTCCAAAGTTAACAATTCACCTATGTTCAAAAGCATGCATGATTCAATTAGGTTTCATCATGGGCTAGTGATTCTAAGCATGTGTTCATTACTAGCTATGAGCTCAAAATTTTCAAATTTTTAGATTTTTTTGTATTTTTGAAATAAGAAAAACAATAACACACCACTAATCTGTAAGGACCCCCGTGCCCTTAACCCGTTATTAGTGTATTAAGCCATACTATCATGGGGAAAACCATATGCAATTGCAACAACATATGCTATCCAGAAAATTTCTTGCACTCAATCCACATAATATTCAAATTCCCCAACCAAGATTATTCATATAACATGCACCTTCATAATACACTAACATGCTCTTAGTTCATTTAGCAATTCCGTATTTAATTGCATGCAAACCATAAATGAATCGATAAGAGCCGTAGCCCATTTATACATTCCATATACACGTAAAATGTACTCACATAAGAGCACCCAATGAACACGCGTGTATCTAATGTATAAAAGACCCTACCGGGTACCTTACTGGCACTTCCATCTTGGAAGCACCTCCCAAGCGCAGCTCGATCTCAACTCTGGATCTTTGCACTTATTCAACTATCTCTGGTACCTCGATCCTGGAAGTACCTCAAATCAACAGCCCGAGCTCAACTCCAAAGCTGCTGCTACACCTGTAACACCTGCCCCAACAGAGACAGCCCCCACACGGGGTGAGCATACCAATACCACCAATCCAATAACCATAACATTGCAATTCATAATTTACGGAATGTAAATGCCATAATTTAAATGATACTCCCTGGATGTTAACACCCTCATCCGGGATCCCTTGTATTGTCCATGTTCTCAAAATAACCAAACCATTAAATTCCCAAAAGCCAGTTGATCATCTCATTGATCAATTAAAACCATTCCTGCTATACCAGTTCCATAACCAAATACGATTAAACCATCAAAATAGAATACTACAGAATCACATATATTTAGCAATTGACTCCATATTTCTATGTCATAGCTCGCTCCACAATGGCGGCATTTCGACCCCACGCACGCTCAACAATAGCGGCGTCATAACCGATGGTCGCTCAACGGCGACAACATCCCAATCCTTGCTCGCTCAAAAGCGGCACCATATAATTCCCAATGTATAATCCATTTGATGCAAATACCATTTACCGCGTATATCGTTATCCATTTATAGCAAGTATCGTGCACCATGCATTTCAATACCTATTCGATGCAATTACCACGTGCCACATATTTCAATGTCCATATAATGCAATTATCACACACCATGTGTTCCAATGCCCATTTAATGCAATTATCACATACCATGTGTTCCAATGCCCATTTAATGCAATTATCACATACCATGCATTTTACAGTTGCAACATTATAGTAGGCTATGCTCGTACGTCATACGTACCTTAGAATTCCGTAGTCCACGTCAAGCCTGGCTTGAGTTCCATGCCCCGTGAAACATGTGCTAAAACACATAAACAACCCACAATCAAGCATAAGCATGCAACCACGTGCCCAAGCACGTTCAAAACTCCCAAACATATCGTCTATCTATGACGATTACCAAATTATAAAAGTTCCCGGCTAAGCATGTATAATACCCCAAAAATATTGTCTATCCATGACAATTAACCTTTTAAAATAACCCGGGGCGAAGCATGCAAGACACCCAAAAAGAGCCAAGAAACAACAAAAGAGGCACCAACAAACTGGCCATCTCGATCGATCGAAATTTTATTTCGATCGATCGAAAACCATCCTCCGATCGATCGGTCAAAATCCCGATCGATTGGTCCACTGTTCCAACGCTACAAAACACATTCTGCCATGCTCGATCGATCGAAAATATTTTCGGATCGATCGAGCAGCCCTGTAAACGCGAGAAACCTACAAGAATGAGCTTCCAACAACTCCTTAACTCATAAACAACCAAGATCAACCACCATGCTCAACATTTAACCACAAAACAACCTTAAAATACCTCCCCCAAACATAAATAACATGATGGACCAAGATCCACCCTTTTAACCCCAAAAACAAGTTATAAACTCAACCAAAACCCAACAAGACTTCACCATAATGAAAGCTTGCCACTTGAGCTCCAAGTTTTTAGCAAAAAATCACAAAAGACTCCTTTTTTCAAAGCTTTCTCCTCTCCTCTAGTTTCAGAAACGAAAATGGAGGTTTTGGATGAATGGAGAGGGTTGAAGGAACATAAAGTTGATAGAGAGGGGGTGATGGGATATAAAGGTATGCAAGTGGCTCCCTTGCCATGCTATATGATTTAAATGTGTATCAAGACACAAGCAATATATATAAAATACCCCAACATGATATTTTAAAAGCATTTTACCACAATGCATCAAAATCCCAATTAGAACTATGCTTTTTCCGAAATAATTATCAATTTCACCATCAAGCCATAAACACCCCTAATTTCCCAACATGCATAACATGCACCCCGAAATGCACCCCAGGTCACCCATACCATGTGACTAAGCATTTTTACCAAGATAATTAATTATCACCGTAAGAATCATATAACCACAATTAATTCCTAATTGCCACAATAAAAAAAAATCTATTAAAAATTAATAACCCTCCGGGATTAATACCAATAATCCCAGGACATCACAATTATCCCCCACTAATAAAATTTCGTCCTCGAAATTTGCACCGGTGTACTCCACATAACACCAGGACTACACAAACAAGACAAGGTCACAACCCCGATTCTGGACCACATTAGAATCGAATTATCAACTGCGAGAACACCAATCTCGCACCAAGCTCTAAAATAGAGCAAACGTCAAAATCCACACAAACCCATAAGATAACAACATACCTCAATGTGAATCGTCCCAGAAGTCAGTCCACCACGATTACAAATCAACCAAATCTCCCTTGGTCTGACATAGATATCATTCCATGATATTCACCACTTGCCCACGATGCTTGACATGCATCGTTAAGATGGGAACCACTAGTAAACAGCATACTCACAGAAATATCCAGTTTCTGCTTCCCAGTCCATCTCCTCCAAAGGAGTAGTTGCACCAATTGTAATCCGGACCGGGTTACCCACGGTCACTGATCCACACAAAACACATCACAGAAATCTAAAACAAGGTGTTCCAAGAAATCATATCTTGGTCCTGACACACCATTAAGACTCCTCAAAGTCTCAAGTTCCACAGAGGTCATGTAAAACAAACAATTACATTCCTGCCATACGTGTCAATCCACGACACTAAACAAATCCGAATCCTGGCCATTCCTCGTTCATCCTGGGATTTAACAATCCTCAAAACAGGAAGGCTATCGAATTATCCAACAAGAACTACCATGGTCCCAAAACACGACAAGTCCTCACAAGGGAAGTCAAACGGACCTCACGATTATTCCTCAGAATACATCGTGCCATCGAGATTACCAATCTCAATTGCCACGATCTCCCACCGGAGATTCACCAAACCGAGCATACAACTCGACGTTCAACAAGGAACAAAATAAAGTTGGCATTCATATACACACACGGCATACATGCCCACGCACCAACACAAAATGCATACCCAATGCAATAGACTCGGGTATCTCCAAACATACCCAAAATTCCAAACCACTGCCAAACCTCGATTATTCTCACTACACGGAGAATAATGGTTGACAAACCAAAACCAAAGAGTGTGATTTCAACATCACCATCACACGAACCAAAACAACGAATCTCCCAAAAGATTCAACCGGCAGGTATATCAATACGGCCTTCATCTCAAGGAAAATGTTATGAATCCATGACCCTCCAACCTCGAACCACCGTTCGGAAACTGGATATATTCATACCAAGATATATCCGGAACCCTGAAATACTCATTTGGTTCAAAATAGTGCATCAAAGCAATTATTACCAAATCGAAACCCGTATACGCCATGTATACTCATCAAAAGATACTATGTACTAAGACCTTAGTACTACACAATCTCGAGTATTCTCCGGAGACGTCTCCTCGAACGTCTCACCGGAAGTATGAAGCTATCACATAACCTGACACTAGTAGCGCTTACCCCGGTTGATTCACGATCAACCCACAACCAATACCAGCTGTCTCCATGACAGTACAAACCAAATCTCTCCAGGAGATTAAAGCAGTATAGCAGTGTTACCCCACTAGCTATACTCCACAATTTCAATTGTGACTCCCGTCGCATTTCCTATGCAAGGATGCTCAATCAGAGCTAACAACGACTTGTTGACACTCACGTTGGCATTCCCAACAGAATTGAGCTTCCCCATAACAAGTCTCTCAAAACATTCGACGTATAAACGTCTCCGTGAGGTATTCCCTGCCTCAATCATGCCACATAGAGATTACTAGAGTCTACCAAAAGTCCTCATCGTCTCATCATACGATTCACTGAACTCGAATCCAACGAGTAGTATAATGGCTATCACAAGCACACTAAAACATTGCAATCATACCTGGCTAGCGATCCGCTGGCCCCATAGGCTCATACCAACCTACCAAAGAGACACACGTCTAATCCCGGTATACCATACCGTACAAACCATTAGAGTTGTGGGTCATCACCCAACATATCTATAAAACACCAAGCACAATGGACATCCAAGTGTCTTTGCTTGACTACCAAGCAATCCTAATCCATTGGGGCTTATTCCACATCTTCAGGGCGGGTGTAACCATGCCTACCCTACATCACAGCAACAAGCGAGTAGTTTCCTCAATGACTACTCTTACCACCAATCACTTGGCCCTAGCCAATCCAACGAGCATACCCAAGGGTATCATTGCTCGACAAATATTTACCTCCACAACATGACGCGGTATACACACCGGTACAATGCATCCAATGCTCCCTCGAGCAAACCTGCTCGGCAAAAGTTCTCGTCAACTAGTGACCCAGACTCTAACATGTGCTCACCATCGGCACTCAAACCATACAACCAAATACATAAACACGAATGTATTATTCACCAAAACGATGCCACGCGTCCACATAGACATCTCAAATAATCATCGTCAAACACATGACGGTACCCGTCGATACACGACACTCATAATCTCATCGTCAAACACATGACGGTATAAAACAACACATAATATTCACAATAATGATAACAAAAGTAATATGCCATACCTCATCGCTATCAAGATAGCGGAATACCTGTATCCATTGTTCACCAGCGGTACACAAGCAGCACCCATCGCTCGTAGGCGGCATAATCCAGTGCTACGCACATAGCGGTATAACCCATCGCTATAGAATCAGCGGCATGATCCCTCGCCATGGAGTCAGCGGCATAAAACATCACCCAAAGAATATCCGACGGTATGAAGCATCGCCATAGATGTAGCGGAATGTACCATCGCTATATGATACCTGGCGGCATAAACCATCGCCATAGAATACCCGGCGGTATGAACCATCGCCAATAGAATAGCGGAATAAGCCATCGCTATGATACCCGGCGGCATGAACCATCGCCAATAGAAGACCCGACAGAACCATCGCCAATAGAATACCCGGCGGAACCATCGCCAATATAATACCCGGCGGAACCATCGCCAATATAATACCCGGCGGAACCATCGCCAATAGAATACCCGGCGGAATAATCGCGGACTCAAGAGGTACTCACACCCATGTAGTACTTTGTTCCCGATCGCATCGCTACGTCATGACAACGACATCATCGCTTCGACGTGACAGCGGCATGTATCATCGCTTCGACACGACAGCGGCATCATCACTTCGACATGACGGTGGTACCATCGCTTCGACGTGACAGCGGCATTTACCATCGCTTCGACACGACAGCGGCATTTACCATCGTTCCGGCATGACAGCGGAAATACCCCTCGCTTCGACATATTAGCGGCATAATATCCCTCGCGATAATAATATGACAGCGGCATTATCCTTCGCTTCGACATATTTGCGGCAAATATTCTTCATCGCTATAATATGACAGCAGCAAGTATTCACATCGCTACGCCATGTATGCATCCGTAATGCATAACCCATATTCCACAATTGTTCCGGCACGACAGCGGCATCATCGCTTCGACGTGACAGCGGCATTTACCATCGCTTCGACACGACAGCGACATCATCGCTTCGAAGTGCATGCAACCGTAATGCATAACCCATATTCCCACAATTGTTCCGACACGACAGCGGCATCATCGCTTCGACGTGACAGCGGCATTTACCATCGCTTCGACACGACAGCGGCATCATCGCTTCGAAGTGCATGCAACCGTAATGCATAACCCATATTCCAATCAACATCGCCATGAGTGTATTTTAATGCACATCGCTCCAAAATTTAGCGGCAAAGCATTAAGTTCATCACTCCGATGTATATCTATGCAACCGTAATGCATAGTCCATGTCTCATAAGACCCTGCAACCACCATGGTTAGCAACACATATTCCAATTATGAACATATATCATAAACGCACATAAGCAGTCATGCATAAGTGTGTGCTTCTCATTCCCATTAACATGTTCCTTGGCCCTCAACAGCCCCAAAGAGCTAACCACTGCTCTGATACCACTAATGTAAGGACCCCCGTGCCCTTAACCCGTTATTAGTGTATTAAGCCATACTATCATGGGGAAAACCATATGCAAGTGCAACACCATATGCTATCCAGAAAATTTCTTGAACTCAATCCACATAATATTCAAATTCCCCAACCAAGATTATTCATATAACATGCACCTTCATAATACACTAACATGCTCTTAGTTCATTTAGCAATTTCGTATTTAATTGCATGCAAACCATAAATGAATCGAGAAGAGCCGTAGCCCATTTATACATTCCATATACACGTAAAATGTACTCACATAAGAGCACCCAATGAAACCGCGTGTATCTAATGTATAAAAGACCCTACCGGGTACCGTTACTGGCACTTCCATCCTGGAAGCACCTCCCAAGCGCAGCTCGATCTCAACTCTGGATCTATGCACTTATTCAACTAGCTCTGGTACCTCGATCCCGGAAGTACCTCAAATCAACAGCCCGAGCTCAACTCCAAAGCTGCTGCTACACCTGTAACACCTGCCCCAACAGAGACAGCCCCCACACGGGGTGAGCATACCAATACCACCAATCCAATAACCATAACATTGCAATTCATAATTTACAGAATGTAAATGCCATAATTTAAATGATACTCCCTGGATGTTAACACCCTCATCCGGGATCCCTTGTATTGTCCATGTTCTCAAAATAACCAAACCATTAAATTCCCAAAAGCCAGTTGATCATCTCATTGATCAATTAAAACCATTCCTGCTATACCAGTTCCATAACCAAATACGATTAAACCATCAAAATAGAATACTACAGAATCACATATATTTAGCAATTGACTCCATATTTCTATGTCATAGCTCGCTCCACAATGGCGGCATTTCGACCCCACGCACGCTCAACAATAGCGGCATCATAACCGATGGTCGCTCAACGGCGACAACATCCCAATCCTTGCTCGCTCAAAAGCGGCACCATATAATTCCCAATGTATAATCCATTTGACGCAAATACCATTTACCGCGCATATCGTTATAAATTTATAGCAAGTATCGTGCACCATGCATTTCAATACCTATTCGATGCAATTACCACGTGCCACATATTTCAATGTCCATATAATGCAATTATCACACACCATGTGTTCCAATGCCCATTTAATGCAATTATCACATACCATGTGTTCCAATGCCCATTTAATGCAATTATCACATACCATGCATTTTACAGTTGCAACATTATAATAGGCTATGCTCGTACGTCATACGTACCTTAGAATTCCGTAGTCCTCGTCAAGCCTGGCTTGAGTTCCATGCCCCGTGAAACATGTGCTAAAACACATAAACAACCCACAATCAAGCATAAGCATGCAACCACGTGCCCAAGCACGTTCAAAACTCCCAAACATATCGTCTATCTATGACGATTACCAAATTATAAAAGTTCCCGGCTAAGCATGTATAATACCCCAAAAATATTGTCTATCCATGACAATTAACCTTTTAAAATAACCCGGGGTGAAGCATGCAAGACACCCAAAAAGTGCCAAGAAACAACAAAAGAGGCACCAACAAACTGGCCATCTCGATCGATCGAAATTTTATTTCGATCGATCGAAAACCATCCTCCGATCGATCGGTCAAAATCCCGATCGATCGGTCCACTGTTCCAACGCCACAAAACACATTCTGCCATGCTCGATCGATCGAAAATATTTTCGGATCGATCGAGCAGCCCTGTAAACGCGAGAAACCTACAAGAATGAGCTTCCAACAACACCTTAACTCATAAACAACCAAGATCAACCACCATGCTCAACATTTAACCACAAAACAACCTTAAAATACCTCCCCCAAACATAAATAACATGATGGACCAAGATCCACCCTTTTAACCCCAAAAACAAGTTATAAACTCAACCAAAACCCAACAAGACTTCACCATAATGAAAGCTTACCACTTGAGCTCCAAGTTTTTAGCAAAAAATCACAAAAGACTCCTTTTTCAAAGCTTTCTCCTCTCCTCTAGTTTCAGAAGCGAAAATGGAGGTTTTGGATGAATGGAGAGGGTTGAAGGAACATAAAGTTGATAGAGAGGGGGTGATGGGATATAAAGGTATGCAAGTGGCTCCCTTGCCATGCTATATGATTTAAATGTGTATCAAGACACAAGCATGATATATAAAATACTCCAACATGATATTTTAAAAGCATTTACCACAATGCATCAAAATCCAAATTAGAACTATGCTTTTTCCGAAATAATTATCAATTTCACCATCAAGCCATAAACACCCCTAATTTCCCAACATGCATAACATGCACCCCGAAATGCACCACAGGTCACCCATACCATGTGACTAAGCATTTTTACCAAGATAATTAATTATCACCGTAAGAATCATATAACCACAATTAATTCCTAATTGCCACAATAAAAAATAACCTATTAAAGATTAATAACCCTCCGGGATTAATACCAATAATCCCAGGACATCACATAATCCCTCCCCCATACTTAAATCTTACATTGTCCCCAATGTAAGGCAAAAATACAAGAAAAGAGAATAGTCTAACTAGTCTAGCTACTAAAGCAAAGTAAAAAAAATTAAAAGGGAGAAAGAAACTAACTCCCCTTGGGTTGCCTCCCAAGCAGCGCCTCTGTTTAACGTCGGTGGCCCGACGCCAGTCCTCTATCAAGGTGGTTGATGCAGTGTTGCTCTATCCTTCCTTAACCACCTCAATATCTTCTTCATTCCTCGGTATCTCGGCTTGTTGCTCTTTGAGTGGTCGCCCCCAGTCTTTGCTCCTTCGTCACTAAATTGACATGGTCGATCCAGAGGGTGCTTCTTTTCAACGGTACAATCCTGTAATTGAGAAATAAGAGGGTTAGCAGTATCGTGAGTAGATAACGCAGCAGTATTATGAATATTATGCACTAAGTTAGAATCCATACCTCTCTTCTCGTCAAGGCCATCAGTAGCCGTTCCCATTTCCCACAACTCATCATTATCAAAATCAGAATCATAATTATCATGTACATCAATGGCGTAACTAGAATGCTCAAGAAGTTTAATGGGTTCATACATGTTGAATTTTGCAACTTTACCATTAGACTCCAATGTGATCATACCGCTATTCATATTGATTACTGATTTTGATGTTTTCAAGAATGGTCTCCCTAAAATAATTAGACTAGAAGGATCACCATTTCTCATGTCTACGACATAGAAATCGGCTGTGAAGACCAAGTTCTTTACATGCACAACTACGTCCTCTACTATCCCCTTAGGTATGACCGTGGATTTGTCAGCTAAGTGAATAACTGCGCTATTTCTTTTAAAAGGTCCCATTTTCAGTTGAGAGTACATTGAGTAAGGCATGACATTTATGGATGATCCTAAATCGAGCATAGCCTTCTCAATCCTAATAGCACTAATCTCACATGGGATAAAGAACATACCTGGGTCCTTGCATTTTATGGGGATGCTTCTTTGGTTGTCCGCCGAAACATTGTCATTGAGCTCGACCTTGGGCTGCCCTTTGTGTTCCTTGCTTTGATCCTCTTTCTCGGTCTCCTTTAAGGTGTTAGCAAGTTGCGGTTTCTTCTTCATGGTCTCATGCAATGGGGCTTGCTCTTTACAGCGTGGACTCATCTTGTAGAGCCATTTGAGTCCGGCACCTTTCCTTTGTCCTGCAATGCTTGGGGGAAAGGGGGTGGTATTTTATATTCAGAAAGTTTAGGGAACTCACCTCGTGGTTCCTCCCCTTGCATTGGCTCTTCAACATCTGTCTCTGTCATCTCTTCTTTTTGGGGTGGCGTCAGTACCACCTTCCCTTCAGTTGCATCTTCATTCACATTCACTGTGATAGCACTCACATTCTCCCTGGGGTTCATCTCTGGTTGTGACGGCAGTCCATTTGAAATCCTTGCTTCGATCTTGCTGATTGAAGTCGCCAATTGTCCCATCTGTGTCGTCAAGCTCTGGATGCTCGCCCTCGTCTCCTGTTGAAATTGTAAGCTATTTTCAGCAATAACTTTAATACTATGTTCTAACCTGTCAGAAGGAGGGTACGCTGGAGGTGGTGGAGGTCTCTGATATGGCGGTCTGTAGGTGGGGGTTGGTGCATCTGTGGGTTCCCATAGCTTTGGTTCGGATGGTCCCTCCACCCTTGATTGTAGTTGTTTGGTGGATGGTCATAATTCCTTTGTGGTGGCCCTGGGAATCCTCCCGCAACACTTACATTCTCAGTGGTTGTCTCCTGTAGCGAGGGGCATGCGTCCGTAGGATGGTTCGCAGCCAGACAGATTCCACACGGCTTTGTCTTCCCTACATTTCCACCTGCAAGACCACGCACAAGAAAAGTTAGATCTATCAGTTGTTGTTCCAGGTTTGATACGTTTACCTCTTTTCTTTGTGGTTGTCCATGGTGCACAGATCCGAATTGTTGGGAGTTAGCCGCCATGTTAGCTATCAACCTTCTAGCTTCCTCCGCTGTTTTATCTATAAATGCTCCTCCGCTTGCCGCATCCACCAAGTTCCTGTCGGAAGAAAGTAAACCTTCATAGAAGTATTGGATTAGAAGGTGTTCACTTATCTGGTGTTGTGGACAACTTGCGCACAACTTCTTGAATCTCTCCCAGTATTTGTGTAGTGATTCCTCGTAGAGCTGCTTCACACCATATATCTCTTTCCTCAAGTTCGTTGCCCTTGAAGCTGGGAAGTACTTTTCTAGGAATACTCTTTGTAAGTCAGTCCACGTGGTGATCGATCCGGATGGTAAGTAGAAGAGCCAGTCTTTTGCAGTGTCCTTTAGAGAGAACGGGAATGCTCTTAGCTTTATTTGATCCTCAGTGATTCCGGTCGGCTTCATGGTAGTGCACACCACGTGGAACTCCATCAGATGCTTATGCGGGTTTTCACCTGCAAGACCATGGAAAGCTGGCAATAAGTGAATTAAACCAGACTTAAGTTCGAAGTTTACGTTATTGGCCAGAGCAGGGAAACTGATGCAGAGCGGTTGTTGATCCAAGTTAGGATTCGCCAGCTGCCTCAAGCTTTGATTTGCAGCCATCATGGACCTCTCTTCTTCTTCTTGTTCTATAATCCTTCGTGCTTCTCGTCTCCTCTGATGTAGCGTCCTCTCAATCTCAGGATCATAGTGAAAGTTATCTTCGTGATTGAACGATCCACCTGTACTCATTAACAAACCAAAGTAGTAATGCGGGATAAAAAAAATAGAGACAAAAATAATACCAATGCCTTCCCCGGCAACGGCGCCAAAATTTGGTAGCGTTTATCGCGTACGCCCAAATTAACCCTTCTCAAGTTAATAGCAAAGTATGTAGTAGCGAGAGTAGGGATCGATCCCACAGGGAAGGTAGTATTTTTTCGTGTCAATTTAAAAACAAATAAGTAACAAGGGAGGTTTTGAATTGAGTGATTAATACTACGCAAACTTTATGAATTAAACTAATTAACGAGATTAACTAAAACGAGTTTAAACTTATGAGAGAAAAGCGATTCTTGGTTTTCGGTAAACTTTACTTTTGGAAAATTCTCTCTTGATCATCAAATCACTAACATTCGAATTCTTTCAATTATTCACCGATTGGAAATTAAATTCCTACCCACCTTAATCGTAGTCAAAAAGAAAACAGCATTCAATCCAACCCTTACAACCGTTTCTCCTAAGAATTTAATAACACCTACAGCCGGTTAATTATTAATCTTAGTTGTTTCTTAACAAACTATAGATTATGCACATGAATACTAGGTGATCAATCTAATAAACAAATACCATAATCATTCAAATCGAATCCGAGAAACAAATTGAAATCGAAAATTGAATTCAACAAACCAAACCAAATTCTCACAGGAGATTCAAATCAAAAAGCAAGTATCCCTCAACCAAGAATCAAAGGATTTAGCCTAGCATATTTAAATCTAAAAATAATAAAAATTAGTCGAAAACATTAAAATAACAAAGGAAAAGAAATTACTAATAATAGTCACGATTCCGGCTTGTCGATTCCGGTCCCGTTCTTCGTTGTTCTTGACAAAACTTCAGAGAAAATTAATCTAAATCTCAAATTATTCTAAAAATTCGAAAAAACTATCAAAAGCTGCTGCTAATGAGGCTTAGTCTCGAGTTTTTGGGTCTGGGAGTGATAAAAATGGGATACAATCTTTTAAACATGGTAAAAGACTCAATTTCCTAATTTTCGGACTCTGCGGCGATCGATCGCCTGATGTGTGGCGATCGATCGCTAGTTTATTTTTTTTTCAGTGAAAATCTTGAGGCGATCGATCGCCACTTTATCGCGATCGATCGCTAGGCTCCAGTGGACTTTGGAGATCGATCGCCTGGTACTCGCGATCGATCGCTGATCCGTGAATTTTGTTGCAAAAGTTTCTGTCCATAGGCGATCGATTTCCTCTTCTAGGCGATCGATTGCCACCTCCAAAATTACATTTTTGCCCTTTTCTTGATCAACTTTGAGTCCTTGTCTTGTCCATGTCTCTTCTTGGTCTTTACACATCATTTTTGGCTCGTTTTCTTCGATTGTACCTACATACGATTAGGTAGCATACGTATCAATTTATCCATCAAAACCTACCAAATCGTAGACAATTAAGCACTAAAGATGTGTCTATTTCTAGTCACATCATTAATCTCTATATGTGAAGTTAATTAAGTTGGTTTATAAATATGATGTGGACTCGGGTTCTCGTTGAATCGAGTATGAACGACGAAACGACTTAATTGATAGATGATGAAAAGAATAAGGTGTATGTTGTAATGATGTGATGCCCGAGAATTAATGGTGTTAATCCCGGTGTGGTAATAATCCTTAATGGATTTTAATTGTGGTATTATGAATTAATTGCAGTGTTGGGAATCCCGGGGATTTTAAATCCGGTATTTGGGATCGTTGGATCCAAAGGTTGAGATTGTATTCTCATTGTGGTGAAAAACCTTGGAATTGGGTTTTTGGTGGTATCTGGGGTCTGGGGTACTTTGTATTGGGCCTGGTATTGGAAATTGAGATTGGAGAGATAATTATTGAAAAAGATGATTTTTAATGAATCATGATGTATTTCTGGAGAAATTGGTATTTTGGAGCCTTGGTACTATATATACCAAGTGGACTCGGTGTTCCGTCATTCCACAGAATCTCCCCTCTCTTCTCTCTCTCACCACGCCCAAACCCCATTTCCCCTCCACCTTTCTTCCCTTGGAAAAATTGTTGGAACCTCAGCTCGGGAGCCGGATTTCTCGACGAAAAGTTGGTAATCTTCTTCCCCTCGCCTTTACCTTTGTTTTGATTATGGTATTGTAGAGTTTGGTTGAGTTTTGGGTTGGTTATGGAATTGGGGGTTTTGGTTTAAAATTCAAAGTTGAGTTTTTGGTATTTTTTATTGGTTTTAAATGGTGTAATGGAGGTGTTGAAGGAGTTAGGAGTGTTGGTTTTGAGTTTGGGTGTCAAAAACCCCATTAAAGCTCGAATTTTTCGGAAACCCGCGGGTCGCGATCGATCGCGGCTTGGCGCCGATCGATCGCGACATTCTACTGATTTTGGGGAGACGATGAACAGTCGCGTCGATCGATTGGGAATAATGGGCGATCGATCGCGGGGGTCTTGGCGATCGATCGAGGCATGCATTTTTCGGGCAGTAGACTTGCGCGATCGATCGCGCCTGAACGACGATCGATCACGGCCCTGTTTTTCAAAATTTTGGAAAATGTCAGGATTTTGGAATCTAGGTTTAATTAGCCAATTTTTGGGGCAATGTATACATTCCAATGGGAATGCTATACTTTTAAAATGGAATGGTTGGAGCCAAATTTTAATAAAAAAAATGGAATACCTGATTGAGTAATTGGTTAACCTTTGTACACACGAAATAGAATATTTTGGGTATTACACATGCTTAGCCCAGAGTCTTTTAAAATAGTTAATCGTCATGGATTGACGATAGGTTTGGAGGTAGTGAACATGCTTGGGCACATGGTTGCATGCTTGTGATTAATTGTGAGTTATTTATGTGTTAGCACATAATCCATCGGGTCGTGGGACTCAATCAAGGTTTCGTTCTGACTACGGAATCATAAGGTACGTTTAACGTACGAGCATAGCTGTAAATATATTATTGCAATTGTTGTGCATGATATGATATAGTTGCGATAATTTGATTGATATTACGAACTATAGGTGCCGCTATGGAGCGAGCAATGATTGAGATGTTGTCGTTGTTGAGCGAACATCGGTTATGACGCCGCCGCTGTTGAGCTTGCATGAGATTAAAATGTCGCTATTGTGGAGCGAGCGATGAAATAGAACTATGGAACCATTAGTGAGATATATTGAATATTTGTAATCATTGTTTAATGATTTGATTTTATTGATTATAGTATCGGTATATGGGGAATGGATTAGTTAATCAATGTAATGATTAACTGGCATTTGGAAAGTTGATGGTTTCGGTTATTTTGAGAATAGGAACAGCACAGGGGATCCCGGATGAGGATGATACCATCCAGGGAGTATCATTTAAAATTCATGGCATTTACGTTATGTAAATTATGAACTGTAATATTATGATTATTGGATTGGTGGTATTGGTATACTCACCCCGTGTGGGGTTGTCTCTGTTGGGACAGGTGAACTGGTACATTGATGGCTTTGGAGTTGAGCTCGAGCTATTGATTGGAGGTACTTTGAGGATCGAAGTACCAGAGCTGGTATTGAGTATGATATTTATACATTAGATACACATATACTTATTCGATGCTCGTATGTGAGCACTATTATGTGTAAATGGTTTGTTTAAAAGGCAAGGGCCTTTCTCTTTACATTTATGTGTTGCATGCAATTAAATAGAATTGCAAATGAATTGAGAACGTGTTAGTGTATTATGGTGCATGCATACTTATGGTGCGAGTGATATGGGGGATTTGAACATTAAGTGGATTAATGCAAGAAATTTTAAAGATGGTATTTTATGCCATGGTTGCATGTAGTCTTTTCCCCCTGATAACATGATTGTATGCACTAATTGCATGGGTTAATACACTAATAATGGGTTAAGGGCACGGGGGTCCTTACAAATGAACTAAACATGGTTGGGAACAATCAAATGATGTTCATGTGGCAATGACATGAAATAAGTTGGGACCAACTATATGTCATTGTAGGAAATGTTGTAACACATGGTTTATGTATACTTGATATAGTAGTAAGTCTACATGGAAGACATATTTGATGCATGATAGACTACATGGACTACACTAGATATGGCATGTAGGTGATATGAACTTAATGGAAAGTGTTGGTAACTATAAATAGACGAGATCAGATTTTAAAAGCATACAACAACTAAAACACCTAGTAAATCTCTACTCAACCCTTGTTTCTTCTCTTGTACTCCTTCTTGAATTTGATCTTGAAATCAAAGGGAAGCTTGTTGTGAAGCAACACCAAAGGAATTGGTAAGGATTTAGTGATTTGTGAGTTTATATAACCATGTATATGTGTAGAAGGGTTCTTAAGGTTATGTTGAAGCAAGGTGAATTGAAGTAGATGGAATTAAAGAACATAAACTTGTATTTTCATGAAAAGAATGTGCATATCATGCTTTAGTATGACTCTGATAGAAGTTTGGAAGTTTGATTTGAGGTGTGGAGTTGGAACCATGAGGATAAGCTTGAAAATCGCCATGTTCTGAAAATAACAGAGCATCACGGTCGATCGCTATTCAGAGGGCGATCGATCGTCGAAGCTGATAAAATTTCAAGGCGATTTGTAACCATGGCGATCGATCTCGTAATGATAGGCGATCGATCATGAATGGACAGTAACTTTTATGCAGGATGTAGCGATCGATCGTGTGTTTGTGACCGATCGATCGCGGGTAAGAGTTCGATCAAGTAAAACATAGAGATCGATCGCTGACGAACATAATGTTTTGGCGATTGATCGCGTGATTTTGGCTGATCGATCGCTAGGGTTGAAATGTTGAAAAATGTTATATTTTCTTGGAAATTTGATGGTGAAGCCTGCTATAACATTGTAAATTGATGATATTCATGTAGCATCATCACAAGGGGGCATGTTGGAGAGGAGGTTAAACAATAACTCCTAATGTTTTAGCTTTTGTACAGCACGACAGGTACGTGTTGACGTACGAGTATTGATATTCCATTTATGATCATTATATGTGGTGATAATATATTGTTGATTGAGATATGAGATTATTGTGAATATCATATGTGCTTGGTGTTGTGAGGCACGATGTTGTTGAGACATATAGTTGATGCCATGAGGAGTATGCCATTGTTGGGCATGTTGTATATGCATGTTGTTGAGGCATATAGTTGATGCCATTAGGAGTATGCCATTGTTGGACATACGATATGGCTGTTATAACGTGTGAGGACGGTAATATGATATGTGCTATTAATATGGGACGTGAAGGCTGAGCCACTGACATATTATGTTGAGAGGCAAATCATATCGGTCCCGTTATAACAGGATGTTGAATGAGATATGCCATGACATATATGGCCAATTGTATCATGTTGTATATTGTGTTTTGGGGTATGTCCAGGGTGTATGTACAGGAACAACCAGAGAGGAGTATTTTCAATGCATAAAATATAGTAAGTTGTTTATACAGTATTTATGCATTGATGTTGGTTTGTGAACATCATTTATCTACTCATGTTGTGCATGGTTGTTCTGTAGGGACTCATAGCTGGGGAAAGCCGGGATTGTGAGTCTACCTTCTGCTGCTAGGAGTTAAACTGACCGAGATTGAATAAATTATGATGTGTAAATGATATACAAGATGTGATGTATATGAACAATGTAAGTGAAAGACATAGTGAAAATTCTGATCAGTAGTAATAGTATCTTAATCCTGATAAGTAAAGAATGTGATTTACTTAATTGAACGTATAATTGAGGATTAAGAATGACGAGGCCCCACATGTGTTCCCATTTTCATTATGGAATTTCAAGAGGTTAACGTAATCCTCCATGTGGTTGGTGCTCGGCTTTGACCTGCTGACACACTCAGCAACATCTTTCAAGTATTTGTACATTTTCGTACTTCTGGGTGGACTGAAAATATCAATTTATGTGCTTTGCACATCATTTCTCGTCTAAGGTTTTCAACATCGGGTACACATAATCGCCCTTTTATCCACAGGACACCATTGCTGTCAGACTGGAAATCAAAGATCTTCCATCTTTGACTTGTTCTTTCAATTTGGTGAGGATAGGTTCTCGATCTTGTTTAACTTGATTGTATCTTTTAAACATGGTTGAGCCGAGAGTGAAGCCATTATCATTTTTCTCACGCCTTTCTTGCTCAATGCATCCGCCACTTTGTTTGCCTTGTCGGGATGGTAGTTGATTGTGAGGTCGTAGTCCTTCAGTTCTATCCATCGTCTTTGTCTCATGTTCAAATCTTTTTGAGTAAACAAATACTTGAGGCTTTGATGATCAGTGAATCCCTCACACTTGGTACCATAAATATAGTGTCTCCAAATTTTCAAGGCGATCACTACGACAGCTAATTCGAGGTCATGTGTAGGGTAGTTTTTCTAATAAGGTTTGAGCTGTCTAGTTTCATATGCAATCACTCTACCTTCTTGCATAGGTACACATCATAGACCTTCCTTTGATGCATCGCTGTAAATAGTATAACTCTTGCCTTCAGTGGGTAATACTAACACTGGTGTAGATGAGAGCCTTCTCTTTAGAGTTTCGAAACTTTTCTCACATTCGTCATCCAAATGAATTTAGAGTTATTTTGTGTGAGTCTAGTGAAGGGTACAACTATCGAGGAAAATCCTTTGACAAACTTCTGGTAATAGCCAGCTAACCTTAAGAAACTTCGGATCTCCGTGACAGTCTTTGGTCTTGGCCAGTACATAATTTCTTCCACCTTCTTAGAGTCTACGAATACGCCCGCTTCTGATATGATATGCCCTAAGAACGAGACACTTTCTTGCCAACATTAGCATTTATTGAATTTGTCATAAAGTTATTGCTCCCTTAAGGTTTGAAGAGTAAGGCGAATGTGTTCTTCATGCTCTTTCTTTGCTTGAAGAATAAACAAGGATATCTTCGTTGAACACTACTACAAAATTTATCTAGGAACGGCTTTAATACTCTGTTCATCAGACCCGTGAATGCAGCTGGAGCATATGTCAAGCCAAACAACATCAATGTGAACTCATAATGTCCATATCTGGTTTGAAAGGCAGTCTTCGGAATGTCCCATGTCTTAATCTTGAATTGATGATAACCCGACCTTAGATCAAGTTTAGAAAATACCTTAGCTCCCTTGAGTTGGTCGAAACTGTCATTTATCCTTGGAAGGGGATACTTGTTCTTGATAGTGATCTTATTTAACTCTCTATGTCCCCTCTTTATTCTTTTTGAATAGTACCCGAGCTTCCCATGATGTTGCACTCGGTCTGATGTGCTTCTTATCTAAGAGCTCTTGAAGTTGATCTTTCAGTTCTTTCAATTCAGCTGGGGCCAATTGGTATGGTGCCTTCGAAATTGATATAACTCCTGGCACCAAGTTAATCTCAAACTCTATTTCACAATCTGGGACTGATCAAGGAAGCTCATTAGGAAAAACATCAGAAAATTCTTTTGCAACCGGTATATCTTCTAAGCTGAATTAAGCTCCTTCCTTAACTTTTCTTGGCTAGGTAAACAGTCTTGCCGTTTTTCATAGCTTTCCAGGTTTCGAAGCGGATAAGAGAGATTTACTCTCTTCTGTTTTGCCATGATATCTGATTTGGTCCAAAAAGTAATTTACATAAATTTCAATGTAAACTCTCCCACATCAAAACATTCACCATCCCAAGCCTCAAGTTTTCCAATAAATAAAGGCTTGAACTCAAGTTGTAAATCACACTTTAGGTAATTTGCTTGGGCATTTTCAAGGTTTGTTTCGGCAAGTGAAAATCCGTTGGTATTTGGTTTCACTAGTTATTATTGGAACTAAACTTTTAATCTAAAGTTCGGCAGGAGCAGGGGTGACTCATCTGTAGGAGGGCGTGCTTGTGCTACTCTTCCAATTTTTACTATAAAACTGGGATATGTCCGAAGAATTTTTAAGGACTTTACTATTGTATTTTAGTTTGTTGGTTATCATATTTTATTTCTTTTAGTAATATTGTAAGAGATATAGTATATTTTATTGTGAGTTTGTTTATATATATATATATATTTATATATATATATATATATATATATATTTGTTTTAGTGAAAACTCATATGCTCATTTGTACTTGTGATTGAATATACTGTTAGCATAAATGCCCAGCAAGCCAAATGTTGGCCCGATGGGCTTTATGGACCTTGGCCCAATTAGCTAACCACTATAAATATAACCTTGTCTAGGGTTAAAATTTATTCCATTCCAATTCGACACTCTCATAGAAACGCTAACACCAAACTAGCACTGGTATTGGCTTGTAGATCTGGTCAGGTTGATTGGACTCGAGGACCACCGACATCAGATTGATTTCGCTGTTACGGTAATCTCTTTTCATGCATTAATATTTGATATTTGCATGTTTATATATGAATCAGGCGCGATCGACCGTCCCCGGGTCAGATCTGTTTATTGTTTTATTTCCGCTGCGTTTGGATCTGGCGCCGGGGTACGGAAACCCAACAGTGGTATCAGAGCCAGGTTGCGCTATGATTCATGTATTTGATAATTATTTTTATTAGATTGTTTCCCACAATGCTAATCGCTTTTGAGTTTCTGAAATTTTGGGATCCAGAAAAACATAGAAATTGGATTAAAATGAGTTTTATATAGACCCAAAATTCGACCATCAAGGAATTTGTTTCTGTTCTGAGTGGATGATGGTGCGAAGACGCAGGGCGGTTGCCGCTGCGAAAGAGTGTTGCACCTGTTGCAATCGGCGCTGGAAATGTTCCAGGATTGCATCGTTCGGACACCGTGCCCAGTCTCCGGGAACTAGGCCTTCGGGAAAGGTTCCGCGAGCGTGCGCAGTATCCGGGGACACGCCTTCATCGGGGTCTGCTCGCCGACGTGAAACTCGCGCAGCAACCAAGCTTTCTGCAAATGTTGCAGATGAAACTCGCGCAACCTCTGAAATTACTCTTCTCATTGTGCGCCGGTTATGACCCGCGACCGATCGAAGAGGGTGAGGAAGAGGCGGCGCACGGGCTGGCGAGGCGAAGAGGCGGCGCTAGGGTTAGCCAAACCCTAATTTCCATTTGGGAAGACAATGAATAGTAATTTGAACAATAATTAAAAAAAAAAAAAATTTTGTTAAATTCGAAAATTTGGTTAAGTTTTGGGTTGAAATTGCATTTTTTAATTTTGGATCCAAATTGTTTGGAGTCCATAAATTTTTTGGGTCATTTTAGATGTTTTGTCCGGATATTAATTTTTGAAATAATAAATCATAAACTTAATATATTAAAAATATGATTTTTAATTTATTAAATGTAAAATGAAGATTTTACAATTAGTTGAAAATTTAATTAATTGGAAATTGAATGAAAATGTTTCATTTAATTGTTAATTTTATTTTTGGCTAATATTATGATTTGTAGGTAAAATAGTGATTTTACCAAGTAACTGAAAATTTAATTAATCGGAAATTAAGTGAAACTGTTTCATTTAATTTGTTAATTTATTTTCGATTACCATTATGATTAAAAGGTAAAATAGTGATTTTATCAAGTAACTGAAAATTTAATTAATTGGAAATTAAATGAAAATGTTTCATTTAATTTGTTAATTTAATTTTTGATTAATATGATGGTTAAAAGGTAAAATAGTGATTTTACCAATTAATTGAAATTTAATTAATTAGAAATTAAATAAAATGGTTTTATTTAATTTGTTAATTTTATTTTCAATTAATGATGCGATTAGTGGGAAACGATAGAATAAATTAATTATTGTGCTCTAATTACATATGATGTAATACAATTACATATGATGTAATTGTTTAGTTTAATGTTTAATTACATATGTTGTGATTGCATGATGGATGATTACGGGCCTTGACCAATGTGTTTAGGTGAATGTTTAGGTTTTTATTGTTTCATTATAATTGTGATTTTGGTTTTCAGGCCTGCGAGTCTGCTCTCTCTATTTTCTGATGTATCCCTCCCCGGATTTGTATCCCTATTCTCTTGTTTGCATGATTTAAATGTAAAATCTTTAGAATTAGTGGGAGATCGAGATTGAAGATGGAGCACCAATAATCAAGACATGTATAATGGAAGCAAAAATGTAATAGGATTGCATTGCATACCTGCATCACCTTAGACAGACTTGTGATCCACGTATGGCTCACGTGGATCAATTAGGAAAAGGCCGTAATCGTCCATATTTATTTTTATTATGCATGTGATGTATGATAAATGTTTGTTTGTATGTTTTATTAGTACATATGACTGCATGAATAAAACATAGTTGCATGAATCCGGCAATCAAACAAACAAGTACTTGATGAGATTTGAAAATTATTAAATCCCTCTTTTGAATATGATTCAAAATATTTTAATATCAAACTGTAAAGGGAGCTCAAAGGAGTTTGTTGCTTCCTGTCTTCCATCAACAGTTAAGCCATGAGACGCTACTTGTGTCAGGTGTCTTGTCTCACCCTCGTGGGGGGCATCTGGCATGGGAAAGCTGTGTGTTTAACTGCCACTTAATTATGGATAGGGTTCTGTTAACCTTTAAGATTACTCACCCTCGTGGGGTCTTATTGGCGAACATTACCATCCGTGGGATGGGTTAGTTTGACGTGAGAAGGCATAATTGGCCTGCCTCCGTAGGGTTATGTCAATCACGAGACGAATATCTTGGGGGTTGCATATGATGCAATTGTGAGCTACCTTTAGTATCATGAGGTCGGCTGGACCCTCGCCCGGGGCTATCATGAGCTAGTTGGACTCCAAGCCCACTAAGAAAATACGATTTTCCGTTCATTTGTCATGAGGGTGACGAATTCGAAAAATTTAGTGGGAGCATTCAATAACTAAAGCCCATAGTTTTTGAATAAATTAATAATCAAACAGTTTGCATATATTTTCTGTTTATTCTCAGTATTGTGATTGCCGTGAATCCGATTGCATCAACTCTCGATACAAACAAAGTAACCGCACCAAATTATTCTGATTGACTAATAATTTTAAAATAGTGCTTGCTTCTAAAAGATTGCTATATACCCTTGGTGGGAGCCTCCTGTTGAAGTGTCTCCCGGTTCGTCTCATGAAGAGATTGCCACACTTGAGAAGTGATGGGACGATGGTCTCTATACTAGGTGCTATATGATAGTATCAATGTCACCAATGAGTTTCAACACAGATATGAGAAATTCGTTCACATTGCTGATATTTTCCAACTCCTACAAATGTTGTTTGGTGAATAGACGCGATTACTGAGACTCGTGACTTCAAAAGAGCTATTTTCATTTCACATGCGAGATGGGGCTTCGGTCTATGAGCATAGTGTAAGAAAAATATCTCTTGTTGAGAAATTGAAAAATCTGAATGTGACAAATCCTCATTAATTGGCTGTAGATTTGATCTTATAGTCAAAATGTTGGAAACTCATGTATCCTTGATTCAAAGGAGAAACGTGTTCTTCTTATTGAATCTTCTACCAATGGTATTTCAAGGATAAAGAAGAGGAAGGGAAATGATTCCCAACCTCAAAAGATGAAAAAGGATATAGTAGCAACTATGAAAGGAGAGGCATCTATGTTTTCACTGCTGGTCACTGGCGCAAAATATTAAGGAATACCTAGACTAGAAGCGTTCTAGAAAGGGTATGTTTTATATAAATTAAATGTTTCTATTGGTTCTACTTCTTTGGTATATGATGTCTGTTGTGCTCGCATTTTGGCAAAGAGTTGCATGTGATGTGAAGAAGTAGAGAGCCCTAGGAATGTGAACTTACCTGAGGCTAAGCATTGTAGCAAGAGTCGTTGCAATGGCTGTTTGAAACATTTATTTAATATAAAATCTTGAAATGGTTAGGAACTGGTTTGAGCAATTATTTATTTGTTCTAGATTTAATCATGAACATTGTTCCTATTTTGATAGAGAATGATATTCTTTTAAATATGCGAATGTGATTTGCATTATTTTTAAGAATGCATGTTTTATTGAATCTGGTGAACTTATGAATGATTAGTATGATTATATTCAAAGAATATAAAAAGAATGATAACTTAAATCCAACATATATTTAGCATGTGCTGAATGTCCATTGAATCTGATTCATATGGACGTATGTGGAGCACTAAATGTTAGTGCAAGATGATGTTGAGTTATCTTAAAGAGAATGTGATTCTCTCTGAGTAACTCTCTAAAGTTACATATTTGTTGAATATAATTCATACCAATGCAGTGACCAAAACTCCATATACGATATGGATTGAAAATAATCCAAATTTATATTTTGAGATTGTTCTGCTTATGTGAAGCAGCCAGTGGGAGATGAGTTGGATAGTTGATCCATCTTATGTTATGTTGTGGAAATTTATATTATCAATTGCAGGCAAAGAGTTTGTTTCGCAAGTGCAATTTTTCTAGAGAAAATGTTTCTATTAGAAAGGATGACAACATAATATAACTTGAAAGGGTTCAAGAACCACAAACCACTAGAAAAGTGAAAACGTTGAAATTAATTGAGTCAATCATAACCTTTGATTTACACGCACGAAGGAGATTTGAAAATGTTTCAAGAACTCCTGATAAATTTAATTTACTCATAGAAAGTAGTCAAAATGATTTTGACCATGGATGTGATCCTAGAACTTTCAAGGAGACGATGTTGGACATCGTTTTGGGATATTGGCGAGATGCCGTGAAATTTGAAATAGACTCCATGTACTCCAATAAGGTATGGGCCTTAGTAGATCCTCTTTGGGAATTGTTCTCATTGGCTGCATGGATTTACAAGTGAAAGATTGGAGTGGATGGGAAGGTAGTGACCTTCAAAGCTTGACTGGTGAGAAACGATTATTCTCATAGGCAAAGAGTTGTTTATGAGAAAATTTTCATCGGTTATGATGCTATAGTCTATTTAGATTTTATTAGTTATATCTTTATATTATGAATATGAGATACGAGTAATGGATGTGAACACAACATTTCTCAGTGGTGGCATTGAGGTAGAAATGTAGTAGCCAGATGTGTTTACAACTTCTTGGAGTGAACAAAAGGTTTGCAAACTCCAGAGGTCCATTTACGGGCCTAAGAAGGCATCCCAAAGTTTAAACTTCCATTTTGATAACATTATCAAAGTGTTTGGTTTTGTTATAAATCCGGAAGTGGCATGTGTGTGCAATAAGGTTAGTGGGAGCACGGTTACATTTGTGATGCTTTAAGTCGATTATATCATGCTCATTGTGAATGGTATTGGATTAATCAATTAAAGCATGATTATCTACTAATTTCTCTATGTAAGATTGGGAGAAGCGTCATACGTGCTTAGCATAAGGATCTATAGGGATAGATCTAAAGGATGCTTGAGATCTCTCAATCTAGGTACATAAACACTGTGCTAAAAGGGTTTAGCATAGAATAGTCGAAAAATGAGTTACTTCATATTATGTCATAGTATTCATCTCTCGAGTCAATGGGCCGTAAGATTGATGAGGAGAGAGAAAAGATGACATTGGTACCTTATATTTCTACTTTTAATAGCATATTGTATGCTATGGTATGTACTTGGCCTGATGTATGTTCTTAGAGTAATGGGCAGACATCAGACAGATCCCAGTGAAGGTCAGTGGAAAACTGTGAAAATAATCCTCAAGTTCTTATGAAGAACTTATGATATGTTCATGGTTTTTGGATCTGTAAGTGGAGAAATAAAAGTTGAAGCTAAGCTGATGCTGGTTTTTTAAATTGGATGTAGATGATACCATATCGATGTTCGGATTTGTATTTAAGCTCAATGATGGTGATGTCTCTTGGAAACGTTCCAAGCAAGACACCACATTGGATTCCACCACTGAAGTTGAATACATTGCAGCATACGATGCAGCAAAGAGGCAGTTTGGATAAGAAATTTCATCCAAGAGTTGGGTGTAATTTCTAGTGCAGTTGACACAGTCTCTGTGTACTGTGACAACATTTGAGCTATTATGAATAGCCAAGATCTCATCAGGATCCAAACATATATTGAGAAAATACTATCTAATGAGACAGATGGTAGACGCGACATTATTATCGAGAGAATCGCTTCAATAGAAAAATATAGTGAATCCACTGACAAAGCATTTACAATGATTGGTGTCTGGTAGACATCTTGGGAAGATGGTCTTAAGACACATGAGTAGTTGGCTTTGGGAAAGTGAAAGATATTGTTGTCATACATGATTAAGTAAATCAATAGTTGATTGATTGTACTTATAATCTTATTATGACAAATCTTTGTTTGAATATTAATATATATGGCACTTCTTCATCTGTTTACCCATGCATCTTGATGCATTGATGAAGTCCTTGAGATTGCTATAGTCCATAGAATGTGGTTACGCATATGATGGTGACTATGAAATACATTCTTGACTGCGATTTCTAAATGTTCCTGGTCGATGAGCCTTCGAGAATGGGATATCGATATATGCTCGTTAGAGACTGGTATTCACGATGTGTCTAGTGTAGTGCGCCGCGTTTCATCGGCGTTGGCTTGGAGAAGTCAGCACACATGAATAGGTGCTCATTAGGAATGAGTTCACTGAACGACCCTACTCGGAATTCTATAAGTGGTTACCATTTGTCGAGTATAGAATTTCTAGTCATAGTTGTGCACCATTACTCCTCATGACCCAAGGCGTCATTGAGGTCTTGATAGATAGCTGTGTACTTTGATTTAATGACTGATCACATGTGGGTCATAAAGTCATTATTTTGGGTATTCAGTGATGCTGTCAGAGGCCTATGATTATCGTTGGGGATTCACCACTGGTCTTGATGAACCAGGATGTCCTATGTGTTTTTCTATATATGATTCGAGGAATCTCTGGCCAGAGTGGGTAGTGCTTGTGAAAAATGAGTTTTTCATATACGCACACAATGAATCATATAACGTGAAACAAATACATAGTTATTGAAATCATAATGGGTCTCGATCAACCAATGCCCTAGATTCTGTAAGTAACCCCATGAGCATACAACGCAGCGGAATAAAATTTTGGGATTACAAACCAGCGATCTATACATAGGGATTCATATCGGATTAGAGAATTACAAGTGTCTTACCCTTGTAGCGCGTTTGAAGCCGAATCCACGGAGCTGCACCACGTCCAACGCCTTCTCCGAGTCAATAGCAAAACTCGAATGGTTTTGCCTCAACGGTATCCACACGATCAAATCGATTGAAGGAATAGTTTAATATCAAGTTGCTAGACAAGATATTAAACCGGAACCAAAAACCACACTTTGATTCACAATCAAATTGGCACAAAAACGCCAAGAACTACTCGGCTATGAGGGTGACCGAAAGATCTTGATGTGCGACCGTGAGTGATGGTGTAGGGTTTAACTTATGAAGTGTTATGAATTGTCTTACAATTAATCACCTTGCAATCATATTAAATATAATTAATTAAAGGCTTTCTTAAAGCTTCATGGGCTTAAGCCCATGATTTAATTAATCCTTATGATAATTAATTAAGACTCCTCTTAATTATTTAATTCATCTCATGAATTTAATTTCCCTTCTCGATTTAATCTTTTGTGCGACCCGATAGGATCTCGTAATGTTGGCAGTGACATAAAATCTCATTTTATGTCGCAAGCATCGAGCGGTATCTAGCAACACATCGATGCTACCCAAATTACGAGAATGTCAATGACTCGACATAACCTTTAGAACTTGTGATAATATTAATCATGTAACTTAATCCCTTTGTCCTTTGTGTTTAGATTGAACACGAGTCATGGAATAGTCATACTCGTATATCCAATCTTTATTTCTTGATCCCCAAGTAGAACTAGAATAAACGAATAAGCTCGATATCTCATATCGACTCATTCGAGCATGGCCATGCATTTTAGTTCTCACTTGATCAAGGGCCTAACACATCTCCTGTTATATAGGAGGGACAAATCCTATCTCGATCAGTCAACATCCCTCTACATAATTCGTAGTGTATCCAATAGTCGCCTTTATAGTATATCCTGTTACGGGTAACGTTTGACGATATCAAGATACATAACTCCTTATGTTGGGATCTCTGATGATCACAAGTCGTAAGGATTACATACATTATTATCACTATGAGAATTGCATATGACGATCATATAACTATCCATGTTGCATTCTCATGGTGGGTCTGTTCAGTACATCGTTCTCTAACATGTACCCATATGTTGATTTGATATCTCATATCAATGAACAATTCATCGATCAACATATACTAGTCTCTACGTATTATCATTATCCCTTTCATGATAATACTTGACTAGGAACATCTTTAAGAATAATACAATATTATTCTAAGGACATTAACATATATATTAATTCATAATGCACAGTTAAAAGAATAATATATAATAATGAATTGCCATTCATAAATCCATAAACATTGTATGTCTTAAACAATCATCTAATGACTTGTCTTAGGGCATATCCCAACAAATCTCCCACTTGCACTAAGACCACTCAGACATATACCTAATGCCTAGAGATCTAGTATGACGATCATGCTTCTGCTGTGACAGCGGCTTCGTCAATGGGTCAGATACATTATCATCTGTTGGTACTTTGCATATTTTAACATCTCCCCTTTCAACGATTTCTCGAATGAAATGGAAACGCCTAAGTATGTGCTTGGATCTTTGGTGAGATCTTGGTTCCTTAGCCAATGCGATCGCTCCATTGTTGTCACAATAGAGTTCTATCGGATCTTTAATGCTAGGCACCACTCCAAGTTCAGAAATGAACTTCCTCATCCAAACAGCTTCCTTTGCTGCATCCGAGGCAGCAATATACTCAGCTTCCGTTGTAGAATCGGCTACTGTTTCTTGCTTTGAACTCTTCCAGCTCACAGTACCTCCATTCAGGCAATACACATATCCAGATTGCGATCGAAAATCATCTTTGTCGGTTTGGAAGCTTGCATCAGTGTAACCCATTACATTGAGCTCTTCCTCACCTCCATAAATCAAGAATGTATCCTTAGTCCTTCTCAAGTACTTCAGGATGTTCTTGACAGCAATCCAGTGACCTTCACCTGGATCAACTTGATATCTGCTCGTCATGCTCAAAGCATACGATACATCGGGACGAGTACATATCATGGCATACATGATAGATCCAATAGCTGATGCGTATGGAATCTTACTCATGCGTTGTCTCTCATCTGGTGTTGAAGGACACTGTTCCTTCGAGAGATAAATACCATGTGTCATAGGCACGAATCCTTTCTTGGATTCTTGCATGCTAAACCTTTTAAGCACCTTGTCTATGTATGTACTTTGACTTAGACCAAGAAGCCTTCTCGATCTATCTCTATAGATCTTGATTCCTAATACATAGGTAGCTTCTCCTAAGTCTTTCATTGAAAAGCAGTTCCCTAGCCAAATCTTTACAGATTGTAAGGCAGGGATATCATTTCCAATAAGAAGTATGTCATCTACATACAACACTAGGAAAATGATTATGCTCCCACTGACCTTCTTGTAGACACAAGGTTCATCTTCATTTTTGATAAAACCAAACTCTTTGATTGCATCATCAAAACGAAGATTCCAACTCCGAGAAGCTTGCTTCAATCCATAAATGGATCGTTGTAGCTTGCATATCTTTCCAGCATCCTTTGGATCGACAAAACCCTCGGGCTGTGTCATGTACACATCCTCGAGCAGATTTCCATTAAGGAAAGCTGTTTTGACATCCATCTGCCAGATTTCATAATCATGAAATGCAGCTATTGCAAGTAAGATCCTTATGGATTTAACCATGGCCACTGGTGAAAAGGTTTCATCATAGTCAATACCATGAATTTGTTTGAATCCTTTTGCAACCAGCCGACCTTTATAGGTTTGTACATTACCATCCATATCGGTCTTTTTCTTGAAAATCCATTTGCACCCTATGGGTCGTACCCCTTCAGGTGGATCAACCAAAGTCCATACTTGGTTTGCATACATGGATTCCATCTCAGATTTCATGGCCTCTTGCCATTTCTCAGAATCATTGCCCATAATAGCTTGTTGATAAGATGACGGCTCATCCTCATCAATAAGTAGTAAGTCACCTTGTTGAGTCACAAGAAATCCATATCTCTGTGGCTCCCGGTGTTCTCTTACAGACCTACGCTGGGCTTGTGTCTCTTGAGCAGGTGCTTCTTCCACAACAGTTTGTGGTGCCTGCTCTGTTTCCATCTCAATTTCAGGTTCAGTGTTTTCTTGTGGTTGAACTTCACTAAGTTCTATTTTTCTCCCACTGGTTTTTCTAGAAATAAATTCTCTTTCAAGAAATACACCAGTCCGAGCAACAACTATTTTGTTCTCGGTGGGATAATAGAAATAGTATCCTTTCGTTTCCTTAGGATACCCCACAAATAAACACTTATCAGATTTGGGTCCAAGTTTGTTAGTGGCGTGACGTCTAACGAAAGCCTCACAACCCCAAATCTTCATAAAAGACATACTAGGACGCTTCCCAGTCCATATCTCATATGGTGTCTTTTCCACTGATTTAGATGGAACACGGTTCAGTAAGAAAATCGCTGTTTCTAGAGCGTGTCCCCAAAATGATATCGGAAGATCTGCATGACTCATCATTGATCTAACCATGTCTAACAAGGTTCGATTTCTCCTCTCGGATACACCATTCCATTGTGGAGTATACGGAGGAGTGAGTTGTGGGACTATCCCACACTCCTTTAGATAGTCATGAAACTCTTGGCTTAAGTATTCTCCTCCTCGATCTGATCGAAGGATTTTGATACTTTTGCCAAGTTGGTTTTGTACTTCATTCTTGAAATCTTTGAACTTTTCAAAGGTTTCATGCTTATGTTTCATTAGGTACACATACCCATATCTACTGAGGTCATCAGTAAATGTAACGAAGTATTGAAAACCACCTCTAGCTGGTGTACTTATTGGTCCACATACATCACTATGTATTAGTCCCAATAAAACATTTGCCCTTTCAACGTGTCCCTTGAAAGGGGCTTTAGTCATCTTGCCCATTAAACAAGATTCGCATGTTTCATATGATTCAAAATCAAATGAATCTAATACTCCATCCTTATGAAGTTTAGATATGCGGTTCTCGTTTATGTGACCCAAGCGACAGTGCCAGAGATAAGTCGGATTACAATCATTATTTTTAATCCTTTTAGTATTTATGTTATAGATAGGCATATCAAGATTTAATACATAAAGACCATTCACCATTTGTGCATCAGCATAAAACATATCATTTAAATAAATAGAACAACAATTGTCCTTTATTATAAATGAAAAACCATACTTGTCTAAACAAGAAATAGATATAATGTTTTTAGTAATTGAAGGCACAAAATAACAGTCTTTTAAAATCAACGATAAACCAGAAGGTAAAGCTAAATGATAATCTCCTATAGCTAATGCAGCAACTCTTGCTCCATTTCCAACTCGGAGATCAACTTCACCTTTTGCCAATGTCCTACTCCTTTTGAGATCCTGCACATTTACACAAATGTGAGATCCACATCCAGTATCTAATACCCATGATGAAGAAGTAGATAAATTGACTTCTATAACAAAAATACCTGAAGCGGAAGTCACACTTCCTTTCTTTAGATCCTCCAGATATACTTTGCAGTTCCTTTTCCAATGGCCGGTCTCACCGCAATGGAAACAGTTCCCTTCCTTTGCTATCCCTCCCTTTGGCTTCAGTGCAGAAGACTTCGGCTTAGATTTAGCAAAGACCTTCTTTGCTTTCTTGTTGCCTTTGGCTTTGGCCCTTCCTTTGCCCTTATTCACAATAAGGACATTTGTGGCCTTAGTCTTCTTAGTATTTGCTTCATATGTTCTCAACATACCAAGCAACTGGGGCAGAGTCTTTTCCATATCAGTCATATTGTAATTTACTACAAATTGACTGAAGCTCTCCGGCAACGATTGCAAGATTACATCGGTGGCCAACTCTTGGTCCAATGGAAAACCTAGCTTATCCAGATTCTCAATGTACCCAATCATCTTGAGCACATGAGTTCCAACTAAGCTTCCCTCTACCATCCTGCACTGGAACAACGCTTTAGAGACGTCATACCTCTCTTGTCTAGCTTGCTGTTGGTACAACTGCTTTAAGTGTTCGATCATATCGAACGCCTCCATTTCCTCATGTTGCTTCTGAAGCTCAGAGTTCATAGTGGCAAGCATGAGGCACCCAACATCAAGTGCGTCACTCTGATGCTTCTTGTAAGCATCTTTTTCAGCTCTTGTAGCTGTTAGGGGAGGTTCCTCAGCGAGCAAGGGTTCCTCTAGAACATATTGTTTCTTTTCTTGTTTGAGGACTATCCTCAAGTTCCTATGCCAGTCTAGGAAATTCGTCCCATTTAGTTTGTCCTTCTCAAGGACCGATCGCAGTGATAAAGTGCTAGTAACGTTTGTAGTTGCCATGGATATCTACAATATAAATATGCAAAATAAGTTTATGATTTAAATCATTTAACATGGTCTTATATTAAATGATACTCCCACTATTTTATTTGAAAAATATCAACCCTCGAAACTTTTAGTGGGCCAAGATCCATATTTCACTTAATCTTGAGTTAGCTTTGGCTAATCGCCCAAGACTCGGTTATTTAGGTAGACAACACTTTGTCAATTACATCACATATAATTCTTGGATAGTTGGACGAACAACACTTTGTTCAATTCATCAAATGAATTATAATCCAACCCATGCCTCTAGGTTCCCAATCCTATTGAGATAACCTAGTTAAGTCGTACCCAATTAAAGTATGACGGATATCACTTTTATCCTTTCGCGCCTTACTAAGATTGCCACGGTGCTTTGCTTTGGCAAACCCACACATGTACAATCGAAGTTATTGACGAGTACTTTTATTTGGAAGGCATCTAAAACTTAATATTTTAGAGGGATTTATTGATCTTATGATTAATTTGATAATTTAAAATATGTCCACTACATATAGTTGTATACATATCTACATATATGTGTAATACTATTATCAAACTAAAACATAAGATAAATCATGCATCAACATACATAATTAAAACGTGACATGGTTATAGCCCCTACTAATGAGTTTCTCAAGCCAATGAGAAACTCCTATGAGTCAACCTAAGGTAACTTCATAAGCACCTTCCTTTGGCTCCAATTTGTGAATGGCCTCCTCATCCCGGCACGATGCTCCATCTTCATTGATCACCATCAATAAAATAAACTACACTATTTTACAAGATATAGAATTCCTCGATTCACATTCGAGGGGAACATAGGGGAGGGATAACATTTAGAATGAAATAGAGAAAGGCACGACACGCAGGTCGTATAATAAATTACAATCATTCACAAATCCTATCTAATAGGTCAAAGGGCTATAACCACGCACCATGCTCAAACAACACATAAAGCATGCATTAACATTTAATTAATTAAATTCTAAACATTTTAAATTTAATTCTAATTAAAACTGTAAAATAATTTTTGAAAAATTATCGTACGCTCGGGACATCACATGCCACGAACTTAATTCGACTTAGCTACGAACCACCTTGGTTCGAGCCAACATGGATCAATTATGGGCCTAGGGTTCGAAACCCTAGCCCATGGCCGAACCATTTAGCGGCGGCGGCCGAGCTCATGCACGGCTGCTAGGGTTCGAAACCCTAGCCGTCATGAGCTAGCCGTCACGAGCCAATGGGTTCAAAAACCCTAATTTTTTTTCCGGCGGCTCGGCCCACGCTCGAGCCAGGGTCCGAACCCTAGCCCTTAAGCGGCGGCTGCTCGGCCATGCACGAGCCAATGGGTTCGAAACCCTTAGCTTGTGCGGCGGCCGTGAGCCATGGGACTAGGGTTCGAAACCCTAGCCCTTTGGTGACGTCGGCCGTGAGCCATGGTGAGCTAACACCTCGATTTTACGCTTTCATGTATCGTATACAATTATTCGCCAATTATATCAAATACAATTATACGATGATTTTCATAAACTAAAATTAATTTCATATCAAATATGAATTTAAACAGTTTTAAATAGCATGCAATATTAATTCTAACATGATTAAACTATTTAACCACATAAATCCGATATGAGCCTTGTACACGGCTCTGATACCACTGTAAGTAACCCCATGAGCATACAACGCAGCGGAATAAAATTTTGGGATTACAAACCAGCGATCTATACATAGGGATTCATATCGGATTAGAGAATTACAAGTGTCTTACCCTTGTAGCGCGTTTGAAGCCGAATCCACGGAGCTGCACCACGTCCTACGCCTTCTCCGAGTCAATAGCAAAACTCGAATGGTTTTGCCTAAACGGTATCCACACGATCAAATCGATTGAAGGAATAGTTTAATATCAAGTTGCTAGACAAGATATTAAACCGGAACCAAAAACCACACTTTGATTCACAATCAAATTGGCACAAAAACGCCAAGAACTACTCGGCTATGAGGGTGACCGAACGATCTTGATGTGCGGCCGTGAGTGATGGTGTAGGGTTTAACTTATGAAGTGTTATGAATTGTCTTACAATTAATCACCTTGCAATCATATTAAATATAATTAATTAAAGGCTTTCTTAAAGCTTCATGGGCTTAAGCCCATGATTTAATTAATCCTTATGATAATTAATTAAGACTCCTCTTAATTATTTAATTCATCTCATGAATTTAATTTCCCTTCTCGATTTAATCTTTTGTGCGACCCGATAGGATCTCGTAATGTTGGCAGTGACATAAAATCTCATTTTATGTCGCAAGCATCGAGCGGTATCTAGCAACACATCGATGCTACCCAAATTACGAGAATGTCAATGACTCGACATAACCTTTAGAACTTGTGATAATATTAATCATGTAACTTAATCCCTTTGTCCTTTGTGTTTAGATTGAACACGAGTCATGGAATAGTCATACTCGTATATCCAATCTTTATTTCTTGATCCCCAAGTAGAACTAGAATAAACGAATAAGCTCGATATCTCATATCGACTCATTCGAGCATGGCCATGCATTTCTCACTTGATCAAGGGCCTAACACATCTCCTGTTATATAGGAGGGACAAATCCTATCTCGATCAGTCAACATCCCTCTACATAATTCGTAGTGTATCCAATAGTCGCCTTTATAGTATATCCTGTTACGGGTAACGTTTGACGATATCAAGATACATAACTCCTTATGTTGGGATCTCTGATGATCACAAGTCGTAAGGATTACATACATTATTATCACTATGAGAATTGCATATGACGATCATATAACTATCCATGTTGCATTCTCATGGTGGGTCTGTTCAGTACATCGTTCTCTAACATGTACCCATATGTTGATTTGATATCTCATATCAATGAACAATTCATCGATCAACATATACTAGTCTCTACGTATTATCATTATCCCTTTCATGATAATACTTGACTAGGAACATCTTTAAGAATAATACAATATTATTCTAAGGACATTAACATATATATTAATTCATAATGCACAGTTAAAAGAATAATATATAATAATGAATTGCCATTCATAAATCCATAAACATTGTATGTCTTAAACAATCATCTAATGACTTGTCTTAGGGCATATCCCAACAGATTCAATCGGGACATATTGAGTGAAAGGAATGTACTGCACGCTAACTATGGCTGACAGGTTCTCGTACATTGCTAGTCATTTGTATCTAGGTCTTCGTGAAGCGCAGATGCTAGACGCTACCCACGATCGGTAGGTTCATACTGGAATTATATTTTGGTAATTGTCTATTAAAGGAGTTTAATTGACAATGGGGCATTCAGGGTAAGCCCAAAGAAGTTGTTTGACTTCTAAAATCACAAAGGTTGTGATCCTACTGCTATGATACACTTGAGCCTCGCTGGGTCACAATCAACCGGCCGCCGATCTATCGATGAGAATTGAGACTTAAATGTTAAGTGCTCAAACTGAGTGATTTAGAAGAGATGAATTTAATTTTTGAAAGCTCCTCAATTTAGTGGAGTTCTATATTTGAAATTGTTTCATTTATAGAAAGTTCTAAAATTAAATCATTTGATATATTTATGTCTCATAATTATGTACATTGGCAGCACATCAAGTTGTTCAATTAGATTGAGTTACTTGGATTATGAGTTTGTAGTTTTGTGTTGGCTTTTGGGCAAGTGGGAGATTGTTAGCATAAATGCCCAGCAAGCCAGATGTTGGCCCGATGGGCTTTATGCACCCTGGCCCAATTAGCTAACCACTATAAATATAACCTTGTCTAGGGTTAAAATTTATTCCATTCCAATTCGATTCACTCTCATAGAAACGCTAACACCAAACTAGCACTGGTGTTGCTTGTAGATCTGGTCAGGTTGATTGGACTCGAGGACCACCGACATCAGATTGATTTCGCTGTTATCGGTAATCTCTTTTCGTGCATTAATATTTGATATTTGCATGTTTATATATGAATCAGGCGCGATCGACCGTCCCCGGGTCAGATCTGTTTATTGTTTTATTTTCGCTGCGTTTGGATCTGGCGCCGGGGTACGGAAACCCAACATATACTTCTACTTAAATATCTCCATCAATTCTAGCTAAAAATATCGAATATATTTATATATATATATATATATATAATAATCATCTATCAACATTACAATACCCATATACAAAATTAATAGTAACACCAAAAATTTATTCATTTTCAACTGAATTAAAATTTATCCAATTTTTAATTCCAAGCCATACAAATTTACCATTCTAATTAAAATTTAAGTTTTCAAATTATTATATTTTATATATTGAAACATGTCGGCCACATTTGCAAACATTTTTAAGTTTATTTTGTTGATTCATTAGTTTAGAACATGTCATGTTCTGTCAAATGCCAACGGTAAAATTAATCATACATACTATGAATCAAAATTAATATTTGTCCAGATTATATAAATATATATATATATATATACGTCTACATATAATTTAAAAATTGAATAAATATGAACAGTAAAAGTCATATTCAAAATTTATTAGTTACATATTGTTGTCTTTAGATTTCCTACCTTCCTCATCGGATGCACTCGGACTCTATGGGCTTGGAGGGGTGTTTTTGAAGTATTATTGGGGATTGAACATCAGGAAGAAAAAAACCAAGGGTTCAAGAGGAGAAAAAGATAAGACGACGGCTCGTAGCAAAAAAGAGAGATTTCATCACGAGACGGAGGCGTTCATTTGAAAAACGAGAAGAGCTTCTAAATCATCTTTGTATTTCTAACTTTTATTTGGTTTTATAGATTGTTTAAACATGTCTATGTGTTTATTTCATTCTATCATGAGCTGACTTTATTTTTCTAGGAGAACGATGTAGCTTATTTGAGACTACACTTATTATGATTTGATTGATATATTTGTATTTCCATATGGTTTATTTGTGCTTCCTTGTTCTTAATGCTTTTGATCTATTGGGCATAGACTGAATGATAATATATTTGTAATCAATCACTCGAGAGAATGGGTTGTGAATAGGATAAAAGGGATTCATATCGTGGAAGTTTATATAGTTGAGAGGCCTATAATTGTGCAATTTCAATTGTTTGATATTTAATCTTAGATAGAGATATCAAGATTGATATTAGATGATTACTTCTGCTTAGCACTCGAGAGAGGGAGTAGAAAATAAATAAGAGTTCTCGGCTAGTAAACTAGGAAAATCTATAATATTGAGATCAATGAACGATAAGCATAGTAGATGAACAAGTGAAATCGAATCCTATATTCGTCTCTAATTGATTTTTCCAACTCAAACTTGATCATTGGTAGTTTAATTAATTTTTATTAAATTGCATAAAACAACTCAACCGTTAGATTCTCTAGATAAATAAAAGATTATTTTAATTCAGTACTTAGATATAACTTTATAGTCAATCTCTGCGGGTTCGTCATTTTTTTATACTAAAACTTGACAACCGTGCGCTTGCGGTAAGAAATCACTCATCAAGTTTTTGGCACAATTGACGGGATTGTTTTATTTAGTACAATCTGATACTGTACCAATTAATCTTGGTTTTAATTTAGAGCTTTTATTTTATTTTTTTACTTTGAATTGAATGTCGTTTTCTCTGGGCTTTTGTAGTGCTTGCGAAAATATACAACTCCCGAATCGCCGTTGTTTGATCCTGAGATCGTGAGAACTACAAGAAGATTGAGAAAGTCGAGAAGGGAAGAGTTAATAACAAATAGAGAGAACAATGGACCACTCCACTACCTCCGCCATTGGCCATCAGGGACTACTTCAAACCAAAGGTCAATAACAATTATTCTGGGATCTCTCGCCAGATTATCAATGCCAACAACTTTAAACTTAAGCCTGCGCTGATAAGTATGGTGCAGCAGAATCAGTTTGATGGTTCCGCTGTTGAAGACCTCAACTTACATCTGAGAATGTTTTTGCAGATAACTGATAATGTGAAAATGAATGGTGTTCTAGAAGACACTTCAAGACTGCGTTTGTTCCCTTTCTTGCTTAGGGATCATACAAGGAGCTAGCTACAATATCTTTCAGATGGTTGTATTTGCACGTGGGCAGACATGGTATCAAAATTCCCGTAAAAGTTTTTCCCACCAGCTAAGTCAGCCCAAATGAGGACTGAAACCAGTACATTCTGTCAAATTGATTCTGAACAACTTTATGAGTCATGGGAGCGATTTAAGGATCTATTGAGGAGGTTTCCACAACACAGCTATCAGAACTGGGTGCAAATTAAGTATTTTACATCTGTTTGAATGGGTCAACTAGGATTATTGTGGATGCTACAGCAGGAGGAACACTATTTGACTGCATATGATGTTTTTGATTTGCTAACGGAATTGTAAGCCAACAGTTTCCAGTGGCCCAGTGAGCGAGCCATGTCAAGGAAACCCATAGTTATGTATGAGGTCGATCATTTCACTACACGTTCTACACAATTATCTACACTAACCATGCAGGTAGCAGCTCCGAGCAAACAAGGAGCACAACCTACTTTTGAATTAGTTGCAGCTGCAGAGCTGGAATCATGTTGTCAAAGGAAGAGACCAAGAACAAGCTTTATGCATAAACAATCGGTATCCCAACAACAATAACAACTACCGTAGCAATCAGTACCAACAAGAGTTCTGCAACAATGATAAATTTTCCTATGCCAACAACAATAACGCCTTGACTCCGCCACCTAGCTATGCTCCACAAAAGAATGAAGGTAAACGATCACTTCAAGATTTGGTAGGTAACTTTGTTTAAACCTTGTCAAGGATGTTTGAGAAGACCGAGTCAAGGCTTAACATGATTGAGGGTCACATGAATAACATGGGTGCTACGATGAAGTCTCTTGAGGTTCAAATTGGGCAGCTTGCTAATGCCATGAACAACCAACAAAGAGGAACAGTTCCTAGCAACACTGACGTGAACCCAAAAGAGCACTGCAAGGCTGTGACATTGAGAAATGGCAAGGAACTCGGGGATACAGAACCAACACATGTTGATGAGCCACCAGTTGATGAGACTCAAATTCCGGTTGAAATCCCTAAAGAAGTTGAAAAGGAGAAGCAAGTCACTCAACCTGAAAAGCCTCATACATTCATGGGAATTATCGCAATATTATATGTGATATAATTGACGGATCAAAATATATGATAATACGTGATCAAAACCGAGCCATTGGCTCACATGGTCCTCACGGCCGCCGCATGGAGCTAGGGTCGGACCCTTGGCTCGTGCATGGGCGGAGCCACCGTCGTTGGGCTAGGGTTTCGAACCCTAGGCTCCATGGCTCTCGGCCGCCGCAGCTATGCAACTAGGGTTTCGAACCCTTTGGGCTCGATGAGGTCCAAGCCGCCACCGACATGGCTATGGTTTCGAACCCTAGTCTCATGTGTGGTTTGGCCATGGGTTGGGCTAAGGTTTCAAACCATGGACCGATCCATGGCTTGAGGCGCGCCAAGTATCCGTAGCATGTGATGTCCCGAGCGTACGATAATTTCATAAAATTTTAATTTACAGTTTTAATTGGAATTAAATTTTAAAATATTTAGAATTTAATTCATTAATTGTTATAGCATGTTTTATGTGTTGTTTAAGCATGGTGCATGGTTATAGCCCTATGACCTATTAGATAGGATTTTGTGAATGTTTGTAATTTAATACGGCCTGCGTGTCGTGCCTTCTCTATTTTTTCTAAATGTTATCCCTCCCCTATGTTCCCCTCGAATATAACTTGAGGAAATCTCTATATCATGTAATTGTTATATAGTATAGTTTATTTTGTTGATGGAGATCAATGAAGATGAACCAAGGTGCCGGGATGAGGAGGCCATTCACAAAAGGGAGCCAAAGAGGTGCTTGGAGAAGTTACCTTAGGTTGACCTTTTAGTATTTTCTCATTGGCTTGAGAAAATCATTAGTTGGGGCTATAACCATGTCACGTTTATTTTATGTTGATGTATGAGATGCATGTTTATCGTTTTATTTAATATTGATGCTTGATATACATATATGTACATATGTACATATTCATATATGTACCAGACATATTTTCAAACAAAAGAAAAAGCAATATGTCCTAGAGGAACCCTTACCTGCTGAGGAACCTCCCGTAACGGTCGCTAAAACCGATAAGGATGCTTACAAGAAGCATCAGAATGATGCACTTGATGTTGGTTGCGTTATGCTTGCCACCATGAACTCTAAGCTTCAGAAGCAACATGAGGAAATGGAGGCATTCGATATGATCGAGCACTTAAAGCAACTCTACCAACAACAAGCTAGACAAGAGAGGTATGACGTCTCTAGAGCGTTATTCCAGTGCAGAATGGTAGAAGGAAGCCTTGTTGGAACTCATGTACTGAAGATGATTGGGTACATTGAGAATCTTGAGAAGCTGGGTTTTCCATTGGACCAAGAGTTGGCCACTGACGTTATCTTGCAATCGTTGCCTGATAGCTACAGTCAATGTGTCTTGAATTACAATATGATTGAAATCGAAAATACTCAACCGCAATTGCTTGGTATGTTGAGAACATATGAAGCAAACTCAAAGAAGTCTAAACCCACTAATGTTCTTATTGTGAATAAGAGCAAGGGAAAGACTAAAGCAAAAGGCTTTAAGAAGAACAAGAAAGTCTTTGTTAAGTCTAAGCCTCATGCTTCTGCACTCAAGCCAAAGGGAGGAGTGGCTAAGGAAGGAAACTACTTCCATTGCGGTGAGACCGGTCATTGGAAGAGGAACTGCAAATTATACCTGGAAGATCTGAAGAAGAAAAAGGGAAGTGTGACTTCCACTTCAGGTATTTTTGTTATAGAAGTCAATTTATCTACTTCTTCATCATGGGTATTAGATACTGGATATGGCTCTCACATTTGTGTTAATGTGCAGGATCTCAAAAGGAGTAGGATGTTGGCGAAAGGCAAGGTTGATCTCCGAGTGGGAAAGGGAGCAAGAGTTGCTGCATTAGCTATTGGAGATTACTCTTTAACTTTGCCTTCTGGTTTATAATTAGATTTACAAGACTGTTATTTTGTGACATCTATTACTAGAACATTATTTCAATTTCTTGTTTGGACAAGATTGGTTTTTCATTTATTATAAAGGACAAGTGTTGCTCCATTTATTTGAATGATATGTTTTATGCTAGTGCACAATTGATTAATGGTCTTTATGTTTTAAATCTAGATATGCCTGTCTATAACATAAATACTAAAAGGATTAAGAATAATGATTTCAATCCAACTTATCTCTGGCATTGTCGCTTGGGCCATATAAACGAGAATCGCATATCAAAACTTCATAAGGATGGAGTGTTAGATTCATTTGATTTTGAATCATATGAAACATGTGAATCTTGTTTAATGGGCAAGATGGCTAAAGCTCCTTTCAAGGGACATGTTGAAAGGACGAATGATTTATTGAGTCTCATACATAGTGATGTATGTGGACCAATAAGCACACAAGCTAGAGGTGGTTTTCAATACTTCGTTACATTTACTGACTACTTCAGTAGATATGGGTATGTGTACCTAATGAAACATAAACATGAAACCTTTGAAAAGTTCAAAGATTTCAAGAATAAAGTACAAAACCAACTTGGCAAAAGTATCAAACCCTCCGATCAGATCGAGGAGGAGAATACCTAAGCCAAGAACTTCGTGACTATCTAAAGGAGTGTGGGATAGTCCCACAACTCACACCTCCGTATACTCCACAATGGAATGGTGTATCCGAAAGGGGTAATCGAACATTGTTAGACATGGTTCGATCAATGATGAGTCATGCAGATCTTCCGACTTCCTTTTGGGGACATGCTTTAGAAACAACAATATTTATACTGAACCGTGTTCCATCTAAATCAGTAGAAAAGACACCATATGAGATATGGACTAAGAAGCGTCCTAGTATGTCTTTTATGAAGATTTGGGGTTGTGAGGCTTACGTGAGACGTCACGCCTCCAATAAACTTGGACCCAAATCTGATAAGTGTTTATTTGCGTGGGTTTCCTAAGGAAACGAAAGGATACTATTTCTATTATCCCGCCGAGAACAAGGTAGTTGTTGCTCGGACTAGTGTCTTTCTTGAAAGAGAATTTATTTCGAGAAGAACCAGTGGGAGACAAATAGAATTTAGTGAAGTTCAACCACAAGAAAACATTGAACATGATATTGAGATGGAAAAAGAGCAGACACCACAAGCTGTTGTGGATGAAATGTCTGCTCAAGAGACACAAGCCCAGCGTAGGTCTGTAAGAGAACACCGTGAGCCACAGAGATATGGATTTCTTGTGACTCAACAAGGTGACTTACTACTTATTGATGAGGATGAACCGTCATCTTATCAAGAAGCTATAATGGGCGCTGATTCTGAGAAATGGCAAGAGGCCATGAAATCTAAGATGGAATCCATGTATGCAAACCAAGTATGGACTTTGGTTGACCCGCCTGAAGGGGTAAGACCCATAGGGTGCAAATGGATTTTCAAGAAAAAGACCGACATGGATGGTAATGTACAAACCTTTAAAGGTCGACTGGTTGCAAAAGGTTTCAAACAAATTCATGGTATTGACTATGATGAAACTTTTTCGCCAGTTGCCATGGTTAAATCCATTAGGATCTTACTTGCAATAGCTGCATTCCATGACTATGAAATCTGGCAGATGGATGTCAAAACAACTTTCCTTAATGGAAATTTACTTGAGGATGTGTACATGACACAACCTGAGGGTTTTGTCGATCCAATGGATGCTGGAAAGATATGCAAGCTACAACGATCCATTTATGGATTGAAGCAAGCTTCTCCGAGTTGGAATATTCGTTTTGATGATGCAGTCAAAGAGTTTGGTCTCATCAAAAACGTAGATGAACCTCGTGTCTACAAGAAGGTCAGTGGGAGCATAATTATCTTTTCTAATATTGTATGTAGATGACATACTTCTCATTGGGAATGATATCCCTGCCTTACATTCTGTAAAGATTTGGTTAGGGAATTGTTTTTCTATGAAAGATTTAGGTGAAGCCACCTATGTATTAGGTATCAAGATCTATAGAGATAGATCAATAAGATTGCTTGGCCTAAGTCAAAGTACATACATAGACAAAGTGCTAAAACGGTTTAGCATGCAAGAATCAAAGAAAGGAATTGATGTGACTAGAAATAGACACATCTATTGCGCTTAATTGTCTACGATTTGGTATATTTTGATGGATAAATTGATACATATGCTACCTAATCGTATATTTGTGTAAATGTAGGGAAATGTGAAGAAATCAAGCTAAAATGATGAAAGAATGATAAAGTTGAAGAAAAAATGAAAAAACCAGAATCCAAGACACATGTTGCTCATTTCTCCTCAAATTTCTATATGTTTGAGCCATGTTTTGGAAATGTGGTCCATAGAAAAGTTGTAGAACTTTGAGTTATCTTCGCGTGGACAGCTGATTCATCAAATTCAACGTTTGTACGCGAAAGTTACATCCAAACTACGAAACTCACCAGAAAAATGGAGGACAGACGTAATTACGCCAATGCTACGGCATGGACAGGCGTAATTACGCCACTCGGAGGCGTAAATACGCCAGAAACATGGGAAGCCATATTTTTGACACGTCATCAGGTGTCTTTACGCCATTTTCTGGCATAGCTACGCCAGAAGAGTTTTGGAAAGTTTAAAGACTTGATTTCTTTCCTTCCCACATGGATTCTAACCTACTCCATTAGCCTCCCTACATATAGAACTCAAAATTCAGACCTTTGAACCATCTAGATAGTTAGGGTAGAGTAGTTTAGGATAGTTTTACAATTTTTCTCTCAATTTTGTTGAAGAACGCTACGAAGATCGAAACGAAGGCGGCATTGACACCTCGACGAGCGGAGATCGGATTAGTTTTCTTTCCCTTGTTTTTATTTATAGTTTTGTTTTAATTATGTGTAGCTAGTCTTAATTATTGGTTGAGGAAGACAAAACCTTGGATTTATTTATCTTGGGGAGATTCATACGCTTTTGTTTATCCATTTTATTGAATTCATTGTTTTTCTGATTTTGTTGATATGTTGATGTTTGTTTATTGGATTGACAACCTAGTAACTTGCATATAATCTATTGCTAATTGGATATCAAATAAGGATTGTTTGAGTAATCTAATTGAAGAAGCAACTAAGATTGATAATTGCCTGCTGTTGGTGTTATTAAATTCTTAGGAAAAACCATTGACTAAATTATATAAACCGCTTGTGTTTATGTTGTTTAGATTCATCGCTCACTAGTTTTGAATGATGTCATGATTTTAATCTTGAATATGCATATAGAGATTGATTGATTGGTGAAAGTTAAATTAGAACGCTTGGACTAATTGACTATGAATATGGTGAGGGAGGAATTAGATTTCCAATTGATGAATATTCAAGTAAAATTGAGTCTTTTGTGAATCGATGAAAGAGATGATAATATCCAAGGTAGAGTCGACCGATACAAAGAATCGCTTTCATTAGTTAATCTTTGTTTTTAATTTTAGTTAGTATAATACAACCTCGCAACCCCATCATTTATTATTCTTGTGTTTTGATTTCATTAACACAAAGATTCACACCTCCTCGTGGGATCGATCCCTACTCACGCTACTACATTATTATTATCAATCTTGAGGATTCAGTGGGGTTAATTTTGGCGTACACGATAAACGCACACCAGGAATCGTGCCTATGACACATGGGATACATCTCTCGAAGGATCAGTGTCATTCAACACCAGATGAGAGACAACGCATGAGTAAGATTCCATATGCGTCAGCCATTGGATCTATCATGTATGCCATGATATGTACTCGTCTCGATGTCTCGTATGCTCTGAGCATGATGAGTAGGTATCAGGTTGATCCAGGTGAATGTCACTGGATTGCTGTCAAGAATATCCTGAAGTACTTGAGAAGAACTAAGGATACATTCTTGATTTATGGAGGTGATGAAGAGCTCAATGTAATAGGTTACACTGATGCAAGCTTCCAAACCGGACCCCGGTGCCCTTAACCCGTTAGTAGTGTATTAATCCATACCATTAGTGCATATAATCATACTATCATGGGGAAAAGCCATATGCAAGTACAACACCATAAGCCATCTAGAAAATTTCTTGCATTTGATCCACATAATATTCAAATTCCCCAACCAAGATTACATATATAACATGCACCTTCATAATACACTAACATGCTCTCAGTTCATTTAGCAATTCCCTAGTTAATTGCATGCAAACCATGAATGTACGGAGAAAAGAAGTAGCCCATTTATACATCCCATATACACGTAAAATGTACTCACATAAGAGCACCCCAATGAATAAGCGTGTATCCATGTATAAAAACAATCTACCGAATACCGTTACTGGCACTTCAATCCTGGAAGCACCTCCCAAGCACAACTCGATCTCAACTCTGGATCTATGCACTTATTCAATCAGTTATGGTACCTCGATCCGAGAAGTACCTCTAATCAACAGCCCGAGCTCAACTCCAAAGCTGCTGCTACACCTGTAACACCTGCCCCAACAGAGATAGCCCCCACACGGGGTGAGCATACCAATACCACCAATCCAATAATCATAACATTGCAATTCATAATTTACAGAATGTAAATGCCATAATTTAAATGATACTCCCTGGATGGTAACACCCTCATCCGGGATCCCCTGTATTGTCCCTGTTCTCAAAATAACCAAACTATCAAATTCCCAAAGCCAGTTAATCGCCACATAGATTAACTAATACAGTTCTATTATGCCAGTTCCATAATCAATATGGTAAAATCATTATATAAAAGACCGTAGATCTCACGTATATCTAACCAATGATTCCATGTTCCTATTTCATTGCTCGCTCAACGGCGACAGCATCCCAAATCATTGCTCGCTCAATAGCGGCACCGTATGGTTCCCAATGTATAACCATTTGACGCAAATACCATTTACCATGCATGTCGCTATCCATTTATAGCAAGTATCATGTACCATGCATTTCAATGCCTATTTGATGCAATTACCACATACCATGTATTTCAATGTCCATATAATTCGATTATTACACACCATGTGTTTCAATGTCCATTTAATGCAATTATCACATACCATGTTTTACAGTTGCAACATTATAATAGGTTATGCTCGTACGTCATACGTACCTTAAGTTTCCGTAGTCCAAGCCAACCTTGCTTGAGTTCCATGCCTCGAGAAATATGTGCTAAAACACGTAAATAACTCTCAATCAAGTAAAAGCATGCGATCACGTGCCCACGCACGTTTTCAACCTAAAAACCCATCGTCAATCCATGACGATTGCCAAAATAAAAGCCCCTGCCTAGGCATGCATAATACCCAAAAATATTCCATTTAGAATGTTTGAAAGATAGCCAAAAACTCAACCGAGAGTTCCATTTAATTTAACTTGGCTCCACCAACCATTTTAAAAGTCTAGCATTCCCATTGGAATGTAAACATTGCCCCGAAAGCCGGCCATTTAAGTTGCAAATCCAAAATCCCACGAAAAAGCCAAGAAAAACAAAAATCACCTGTTGGCGATCGATCGCTATACCGGGCGATCGATCGCTAGCCCCTTGGCGATCGATCGCTCGATATAGCGATCGATCGCCAGACCTTACTGGCGTGAGGCGATCGATCGCTCAAAAGTAGCGATCGATCGCTAACATGCTGAAAAGCCTACTGCTCGCATGCGATCGATCGCCTGCTTTGGGCGATCGATCTCCATGCCCTGCAACTCGAAATCCTCCATTTTAAAAGCTTAAAACCTTCATCAAACACACCCCAACTTCTCCCAACTCAAAACCACAACAAATCCACACACAAGGACCTCCCACAAGGGTGATAAACTCAAATTAAAACAAACCCAAAAGATTTTTTGATTTTCACCAAAATCACCCAAACCAAACCCAAAACTCAACCAAAACCAACAAAATTTACAATCAAATCAAAGCTACAAGAGAGGAGAACGAGATTACCAGCTTTCCTTCAAGAAATCCGGCCCCTAAATCGTGTTCCCAAAGATTTCCATTGAAGGGGAAAGAGGGGAAGGGTTTTGGGGTAAAGGGGGGAGAGAGCGATGAGAGAGAGAGGTGATTCCGGAAAAAATGACTGAATCCCGATTCCATCTGGTATAAATAGCAAAAATGCTCCAAAATACCAATACCTTCACAAATACATCATGATTCATTAAAAATCATCTGTTTTCAAAAACTCTCTTTCCAGCATCAAATCCCCATTACCAGCCCCAGTACAAAGAACTCCGGACCCCAAATCCCACCAGAGACCAAATTCCAAGGTTATCAGTACGATGAGAATACAATCTCATTCCTTGGATCCAACGACTCCATAAATTGGATTCAAAATCCCCGAGAGTCCCAAAACCGCAATTAATTCCTAATTGCCACAATTAAAATCCATTAAGGATTATCACCACAACGGGATTAACACCATTAATCCCCGGGCATCACAATTATCCCTCACTAATAAAATTTCGTCCCCGAAATTTGCACCAGCGTACTCCACGTAACACCAGAACTACACAACAAAACAAAACCACAACCCTGATTCTGGACCACATCAGGATCGAATTAACAACCGCGAGGACACCAACCTCGCACCAAGCTTTAAAATAAAGCAAACGCCAAAACCAACACAAAATCCAAAGGATAATAACATACCTCGATGCGAATCATCATAGAAGTCAGTCTACTACGACTGCAAATCAACCAAATCTTCCTTGGTTCTGACATAGATATCTACCCATGATATCTCCATCACTTGCCCACGATGCTTAACATGCATCGTTATGATGAGGACTACTAGCATACGATAGTATACTCACAGTAAACCCGGTTCCTGCTTTCCACCCCCATCTCCTCCAAAGGAGTAGTTGCACCACTTGTAACACGGATCGGGCAACCCACGGTCACCGATCCACACAAAGCAAATCTCAGAAGATGTTTACACCGGTGTGTTCCAAGAAATCATATCTTGGTTCCGACACACCATCAAGACTCCACAAAGGTTACCCGTAACAGGGTAATCTATAAAGGCGACTATTGGATACACTACGAATTATGTAGAGGGATGTTGACTGATCGAGATAGGATTTGTCCCTCCTATATAACAGGAGATGTGTTTGGCCCTTGATCAAGTGAGAACTAAAATGCATGGCCATGCTCGAATGAGTCGATATGAGATATCGAGCTTATTCGTTTATTCTAGTTCTACTTGGGGATCAAGAAATAAAGATTGGATATACGAGTATGACTATTCCATGACTCGTGTTCAATCTAAACACAAAGGACAAAGGGATTAAGTTACATGGTTAATATTATCACAAGTTCTAAAGGTTATGTCGAGTCATTGACATTCTTGTAATTTGGGTAGCCTCGATGTGTTGCTAGACACCGCTCCTTGCTTGCGACATAAAATGAGATTTTATGTCACTGCCAATATTACAAGATCCTATCGGGTGACACAAAAGATCAAATCGAGAAGGGAAATTAAATTCATGGGATGAATTAAATAATTAAGATGAGTCTTAATTAATTATCATAATGATTAAATTAAATCATGGGCTTAAGCCCATGAGGCTTTATGAAAGCCTTTAATTAATCATATATAATTTGTTAACAAGGTGTTTAATGAAATTAACACATCATATCACAACCTACACAAGCATTCGGCCGCCTCCTTCATCTCCGAGATGCTCTCGGTTTTTGTTCATATAGCCGAAGAGAAACTTGGTTGATTTAGGCGATCATTCTCGATTGTGAATTGAGATCGTTTCTTGTTCCGGTTTAATAACTTGTCTAGCAACTTGTTATTAAACTATCCCTTCACCCGATTTGATCGTGTGGATACCGTTGAGGCAAAACTTGTTAAGTTTTTCTAGTGACTCGGAGGAGGCGTTGGAACACGCTACAAGGGTGAGATTCTTATTATCCTTTATCCGATATGAAATCCTATGTATAGATCTGCTGGTTAGTAATCCATATAAAATTTTATTCCGCTGCGTTGTATGCTCTTGGGTTACTTACAGTGGTATCAGAGCCAGGTTCAAGGCTCATATCGGATTTATGTGATTAAATTGTGTTAATCATATTAGAGCTTATATTGCATGCTATTTAAAACTGTATTTTCATATATGATATGGAATAAATCGAGTTTGTGAAAATCATCGTATAATATTATATATGATATAATTGACGGATCGAAATATATGATAATTCGTGATCAAAACCGGAACATTGGCTCGTGCATGGCTAACGGCCGACGCCACCAAGGGGCTAGGGTTTTGAATCCTAGTCACCATGGCTCGGCCGTCGCTTCCAAAAGGCTAGGGTTTTGAACCCTAGTCACATAAGCCACTCGGCCGCCGCTTGGGCTAGGGTTTTTCGAACCCTTGGCTCGAGATGGTTAAGCCGTCACCGTCATGGACCGTCCATGGTTGGATCGTGGCTTGTGGCTCATGAATTTCGGTGTTTCGAGCAGGTTGGCTCGATGAAAAACCAAGATGGTGCGAGGCGGCTAGGGTTTGGAACCCTAGCGCCACCGCCGCTCGAGCCTTGGCTCGGCCATGGGCTAGGGTTTCGAACCCTAGGCCCATAATTGGTCCAGCCGTGTGTTTTGTGGTTCGAACCATGGTGGTTCGTGATTTAGTCGTTTTAGTTCATGGCATGTGATGTCCCGAGCGTACGATATTTTTCAAAAATTCTATTTTACGGTTTTAATTAGAATTAAATTTAAAATGTTTAGAATTTAATTAATTAAATGTTAATGCATGCTTTATGTGTTGTTTGAGCATGGTGCGTGGTTATAGCCCTTTGACCTATTAGATAAGATTTGTGAATGTTTGTAATTTATAATACGACCTGCGTGTCGTGCCTTCTCTATTTTATTCTAAATGTTATCCCTCCCCTATGTTCCCCTCGAATGTGAATCGAGGAATTCTATATCTTGTAAATAGTGTAGTTTATTTTATTGATGGTGATCAATGAAGATGGAGCATCGTGCCGGGATGAGGAAGCCATTCACAAATTGGAGCCAAAGGAAGGTGCTTGTGAAGTTACCTTAAGTTGACTCTTAGGATTTTCTCATTGGCTTGAGAAAATCGTTAGTAGGGGCTATAACCATGTCAAAATTTAATTATGTATGTTGATGCATGATTTATCTTATGTTTTAGTATGATAATTGTATTACACATATATGTAGATATGTATACAACTATATGTAGTGGACATATTTTAAATTATCAAACTAATCATGAGATCAATAAATCCCTCTAAAATATTAAGTTTTAGATGCCTTCCAAAATTAAAAGTACTCGTCAATAACTTCGATTGTACATGTGTGGGTTTGCCAAAGCAAAGCACCGTGGCAATCTTAGTAAGGCGCGAAAGGATAAAAGTGATATCCGTTATACTTTAAATTGGGTACGACTTAACTAGGTTATCTCAATAGGATTGGGAACTTAGAGGCATGGGTTGGATTATAATTCATTTGATGAATTGAACAAAGTGTTGTTCGTCCAACTATCCAAGAATTACATGTGATGTAATTGACAAAGTGTTGTCTACCTAAATAACCGAGTCTTGGGCGATTAGCCAAAGCTAACTCAAGATTAGGCGAAATATGGATCTTGGCCCACTAAAGGTTTTGAGGGTTGATATTTTTTTTAAAACAAAATAGTGGGAGTATCATTTAATATAAGACCATGTTAAATGATTAAATCATAAACTTATTTTGCATATTTATATTGTAGATATCCATGGCAACTAACAACGTTACAGCACATTATCACTGCGATCGGTCCTTGAGAAGGACAAATTAAATGGGACGAATTTCCTAGACTGGCATAGGAACTTGAGGATAGTCCCCAAACAAGAAAAGAAACAATATGTCCTAGAGGAACCCTTACCCGCTGAGGAACCTCCCCTAACGGCTACAAGAGCTGAAAAAGATGCTTACAAGAAGCATCAAAGTGACGCACTTGATGTTGGGTGCCTTATGCTTGCCACCATGAACTCTGAGCTTCAGAAGTAACATGAGGAAATGGAGGCGTTCGATATGATCGAACTGTTGGGATATGCCCTAAGACAAGTCATTAGATGATTGTTTAAGACATACAATGTTTATGGATTTATGAATGGCAATTCATTATTATATGTTATTCTTTTAACTGTGCATTGTGAATTAATATATATGTTAATGTCCTTAGAATAATATTGTATTATTCTTAAAGATGTCCCTAGTCAAGTATTATCATGAATAGGGATAATGATAATACGTAGAGACTAGTATATGTTGATCGATGAATTGTTCATTGATATGAGATATCAAATCAACATATGGGTACATGTTAGAGAACGATGTACTGGACAGACCCACCATGAGAATGCAACAGGGATAGTTATATGATCGTCATATGCAATTCTCATAGTGATAATAATGTATGCAATCCTTACGACTTGTGATCATCAGAGATCCCAACATAAGGAGTTATGTATCTTGATATCGTCAAACGTTACCCGTAACAGGGTAATCTATAAAGGCGACTATTGGATACACTACGAATTATGTAGAGGGATGTTGACTGATCGAGATAGGATTTGTCCCTCCTATATAACAGGAGATGTGTTTGGCCCTTGATCAAGTAAGAACTAAAATGCATGGCCATGCTCGAATGAGTCGATATGAGATATCGAGCTTATTCGTTTATTCTAGTTCTACTTGGGGATCAAGAAATAAAGATTGGATATACGAGTATGACTATTCCATGACTCGTGTTCAATCTAAACACAAAGGACAAAGGGATTAAGTTACATGGTTAATATTATCACAAGTTCTAAAGGTTATGTCGAGTCATTGACATTCTTGTAATTTGGGTAGCCTCGATGTGTTGCTAGACACCGCTCCTTGCTTGCGACATAAAATGAGATTTTTGTCACTGCCAATATTACAAGATCCTATCGGGTGACACAAAAGATCAAATCGAGAAGGGAAATTAAATTCATGGGATGAATTAAATAATTAAGATGAGTCTTAATTAATTATCATAATGATTAAATTAAATCATGGGCTTAAGCCCATGAGGCTTTATGAAAGCCTTTAATTAATCATATATAATTTGTTAACAAGGTGTTTAATGAAATTAACACATCATATCACAACCTACACAAGCATTCGGCCGCCTCCTTCATCTCCGAGATGCTCTCGGTTTTTGTTCATATAGCCGAAGAGAAACTTGGTTGATTTAGGCGATCATTCTCGTTTGTGAATTGAGATCGTTTCTTGTTCCGGTTTAATAACTTGTCTAGCAACTTGTTATTAAACTATCCCTTCACCCGATTTGATCGTGTGGATACCGTTGAGGCAAAACTTGTTAAGTTTTTCTAGTGACTCGGAGGAGGCGTTGGAACACGCTACAAGGGTGAGATTCTTATTATCCTTTTTCCGATATGAAATCCTATGTATAGATCTGCTGGTTAGTAATCCATATAAAATTTTATTCCGCTGCGTTGTATGCTCTTGGGTTACTTACAGTGGTATCAGAGCCAGGTTCAAGGCTCATATCGGATTTATGTGATTAAATTGTGTTAATCATATTAGAGCTTATATTGCATGCTATTTAAAACTGTATTTTCATATATGATATGGAATAAATCGAGTTTGTGAAAATCATCGTATAATATTATATATGATATAATTGACGGATCGAAATATATGATAATTCGTGATCAAAACCGGAACATTGGCTCGTGCATGGCTAACGGCCGACGCCACCAAGGGGCTAGGGTTTTGAATCCTAGTCACCATGGCTCGGCCGTCGCTTCCAAAAGGCTAGGGTTTTGAACCCTAGTCACATAAGCCACTCGGCCGCCGCTTGGGCTAGGGTTTTTCGAACCCTTGGCTCGAGATGGTTAAGCCGTCACCGTCATGGACCGTCCATGGTTGGATCGTGGCTTGTGGCTCATGAATTTCGGTGTTTCGAGCAAGTTGGCTCGATGAAAAACCAAGATGGTGCGAGGCGGCTAGGGTTTGGAACCCTAGCGCCACCGCCGCTCGAGCCTTGGCTCGGCCATGGGCTAGGGTTTCGAACCCTAGGCCCATAATTGGTCCAGCCGTGTGTTTTGTGGTTCGAACCATGGTGGTTCGTGATTTAGTCGTTTTAGTTCATGGCATGTGATGTCCCGAGCGTACGATATTTTTCAAAAATTCTATTTTACGGTTTTAATTAGAATTAAATTTAAAATGTTTAGAATTTAATTAATTAAATGTTAATGCATGCTTTATGTGTTGTTTGAGCATGGTGCGTGGTTATAGCCCTTTGACCTATTAGATAAGATTTGTGAATGTTTGTAATTTATAATACGACCTGCGTGTCGTGCCTTCTCTATTTTATTCTAAATGTTATCCCTCCCCTATGTTCCCCTCGAATGTGAATCGAGGAATTCTATATCTTGTAAATAGTGTAGTTTATTTTATTGATGGTGATCAATGAAGATGGAGCATCGTGCCGGGATGAGGAAGCCATTCACAAATTGGAGCCAAAGGAAGGTGCTTGTGAAGTTACCTTAAGTTGACTCTTAGGATTTTCTCATTGGCTTGAGAAAATCGTTAGTAGGGGCTATAACCATGTCAAAATTTAATTATGTATGTTGATGCATGATTTATCTTATGTTTTAGTATGATAATTGTATTACACATATATGTAGATATGTATACAACTATATGTAGTGGACATATTTTAAATTATCAAACTAATCATGAGATCAATAAATCCCTCTAAAATATTAAGTTTTAGATGCCTTCCAAAATTAAAAGTACTCGTCAATAACTTCGATTGTACATGTGTGGGTTTGCCAAAGCAAAGCACCGTGGCAATCTTAGTAAGGCGCGAAAGGATAAAAGTGATATCCGTTATACTTTAAATTGGGTACGACTTAACTAGGTTATCTCAATAGGATTGGGAACTTAGAGGCATGGGTTGGATTATAATTCATTTGATGAATTGAACAAAGTGTTGTTCGTCCAACTATCCAAGAATTACATGTGATGTAATTGACAAAGTGTTGTCTACCTAAATAACCGAGTCTTGGGCGATTAGCCAAAGCTAACTCAAGATTAGGCGAAATATGGATCTTGGCCCACTAAAGGTTTTGAGGGTTGATATTTTTTTTAAAACAAAATAGTGGGAGTATCATTTAATATAAGACCATGTTAAATGATTAAATCATAAACTTATTTTGCATATTTATATTGTAGATATCCATGGCAACTAACAACGTTACAGCACATTATCACTGCGATCGGTCCTTGAGAAGGACAAATTAAATGGGACGAATTTCCTAGACTGGCATAGGAACTTGAGGATAGTCCCCAAACAAGAAAAGAAACAATATGTCCTAGAGGAACCCTTACCCACTGAGGAACCTCCCCTAACGGCTACAAGAGCTGAAAAAGATGCTTACAAGAAGCATCAAAGTGACGCACTTGATGTTGGGTGCCTTATGCTTGCCACCATGAACTCTGAGCTTCAGAAGTAACATGAGGAAATGGAGGCGTTCGATATGATCGAACTGTTGGGATATGCCCTAAGACAAGTCATTAGATGATTGTTTAAGACATACAATGTTTATGGATTTATGAATGGCAATTCATTATTATATGTTATTCTTTTAACTGTGCATTGTGAATTAATATATATGTTAATGTCCTTAGAATAATATTGTATTATTCTTAAAGATGTCCCTAGTCAAGTATTATCATGAATAGGGATAATGATAATACGTAGAGACTAGTATATGTTGATCGATGAATTGTTCATTGATATGAGATATCAAATCAACATATGGGTACATGTTAGAGAACGATGTACTGGACAGACCCACCATGAGAATGCAACAGGGATAGTTATATGATCGTCATATGCAATTCTCATAGTGATAATAATGTATGCAATCCTTACGACTTGTGATCATCAGAGATCCCAACATAAGGAGTTATGTATCTTGATATCGTCAAACGTTACCCGTAACAGGGTAATCTATAAAGGCGACTATTGGATACACTACGAATTATGTAGAGGGATGTTGACTGATCGAGATAGGATTTGTCCCTCCTATATAACAGGAGATGTGTTTGGCCCTTGATCAAGTAAGAACTAAAATGCATGGCCATGCTCGAATGAGTCGATATGAGATATCGAGCTTATTCGTTTATTCTAGTTCTACTTGGGGATCAAGAAATAAAGATTGGATATACGAGTATGACTATTCCATGACTCGTGTTCAATCTAAACACAAAGGACAAAGGGATTAAGTTACATGGTTAATATTATCACAAGTTCTAAAGGTTATGTCGAGTCATTGACATTCTTGTAATTTGGGTAGCCTCGATGTGTTGCTAGACACCGCTCCTTGCTTGCGACATAAAATGAGATTTTATGTCACTGCCAATATTACAAGATCCTATCGGGTGACACAAAAGATCAAATCGAGAAGGGAAATTAAATTCATGGGATGAATTAAATAATTAAGATGAGTCTTAATTAATTATCATAATGATTAAATTAAATCATGGGCTTAAGCCCATGAGGCTTTATGAAAGCCTTTAATTAATCATATATAATTTGTTAACAAGGTGTTTAATGAAATTAACACATCATATCACAACCTACACAAGCATTCGGCCGCCTCCTTCATCTCCGAGATGCTCTCGGTTTTTGTTCATATAGCCGAAGAGAAACTTGGTTGATTTAGGCGATCATTCTCGATTGTGAATTGAGATCGTTTCTTGTTCCGGTTTAATAACTTGTCTAGCAACTTGTTATTAAACTATCCCTTCACCCGATTTGATCGTGTGGATACCGTTGAGGCAAAACTTGTTAAGTTTTTCTAGTGACTCGGAGGAGGCGTTGGAACACGCTACAAGGGTGAGATTCTTATTATCCTTTATCCGATATGAAATCCTATGTATAGATCTGCTGGTTAGTAATCCATATAAAATTTTATTCCGCTGCGTTGTATGCTCTTGGGTTACTTACAGTGGTATCAGAGCCAGGTTCAAGGCTCATATCGGATTTATGTGATTAAATTGTGTTAATCATATTAGAGCTTATATTGCATGCTATTTAAAACTGTATTTTCATATATGATATGGAATAAATCGAGTTTGTGAAAATCATCGTATAATATTATATATGATATAATTGACGGATCGAAATATATGATAATTCGTGATCAAAACCGGAACATTGGCTCGTGCATGGCTAACGGCCGACGCCACCAAGGGGCTAGGGTTTTGAATCCTAGTCACCATGGCTCGGCCGTCGCTTCCAAAAGGCTAGGGTTTTGAACCCTAGTCACATAAGCCACTCGGCCGCCGCTTGGGCTAGGGTTTTTCGAACCCTTGGCTCGAGATGGTTAAGCCGTCACCGTCATGGACCGTCCATGGTTGGATCGTGGCTTGTGGCTCATGAATTTCGGTGTTTCGAGCAGGTTGGCTCGATGAAAAACCAAGATGGTGCGAGGCGGCTAGGGTTTGGAACCCTAGCGCCACCGCCGCTCGAGCCTTGGCTCGGCCATGGGCTAGGGTTTCGAACCCTAGGCCCATAATTGGTCCAGCCGTGTGTTTTGTGGTTCGAACCATGGTGGTTCGTGATTTAGTCGTTTTAGTTCATGGCATGTGATGTCCCGAGCGTACGATATTTTTCAAAAATTCTATTTTACGGTTTTAATTAGAATTAAATTTAAAATGTTTAGAATTTAATTAATTAAATGTTAATGCATGCTTTATGTGTTGTTTGAGCATGGTGCGTGGTTATAGCCCTTTGACCTATTAGATAAGATTTGTGAATGTTTGTAATTTATAATACGACCTGCGTGTCGTGCCTTCTCTATTTTATTCTAAATGTTATCCCTCCCCTATGTTCCCCTCGAATGTGAATCGAGGAATTCTATATCTTGTAAATAGTGTAGTTTATTTTATTGATGGTGATCAATGAAGATGGAGCATCGTGCCGGGATGAGGAAGCCATTCACAAATTGGAGCCAAAGGAAGGTGCTTGTGAAGTTACCTTTTTAGGATTTTCTCATTGGCTTGAGAAAATCGTTAGTAGGGGCTATAACCATGTCAAAATTTAATTATGTATGTTGATGCATGATTTATCTTATGTTTTAGTATGATAATTGTATTACACATATATGTAGATATGTATACAACTATATGTAGTGGACATATTTTAAATTATCAAACTAATCATGAGATCAATAAATCCCTCTAAAATATTAAGTTTTAGATGCCTTCCAAAATTAAAAGTACTCGTCAATAACTTCGATTGTACATGTGTGGGTTTGCCAAAGCAAAGCACCGTGGCAATCTTAGTAAGGCGCGAAAGGATAAAAGTGATATCCGTTATACTTTAAATTGGGTACGACTTAACTAGGTTATCTCAATAGGATTGGGAACTTAGAGGCATGGGTTGGATTATAATTCATTTGATGAATTGAACAAAGTGTTGTTCGTCCAACTATCCAAGAATTACATGTGATGTAATTGACAAAGTGTTGTCTACCTAAATAACCGAGTCTTGGGCGATTAGCCAAAGCTAACTCAAGATTAGGCGAAATATGGATCTTGGCCCACTAAAGGTTTTGAGGGTTGATATTTTTTTTAAAACAAAATAGTGGGAGTATCATTTAATATAAGACCATGTTAAATGATTAAATCATAAACTTATTTTGCATATTTATATTGTAGATATCCATGGCAACTAACAACGTTACAGCACATTATCACTGCGATCGGTCCTTGAGAAGGACAAATTAAATGGGACGAATTTCCTAGACTGGCATAGGAACTTGAGGATAGTCCCCAAACAAGAAAAGAAACAATATGTCCTAGAGGAACCCTTACCCGCTGAGGAACCTCCCCTAACGGCTACAAGAGCTGAAAAAGATGCTTACAAGAAGCATCAAAGTGACGCACTTGATGTTGGGTGCCTTATGCTTGCCACCATGAACTCTGAGCTTCAGAAGCAACATGAGGAAATGGAGGCGTTCGATATGATCGAACTGTTGGGATATGCCCTAAGACAAGTCATTAGATGATTGTTTAAGACATACAATGTTTATGGATTTATGAATGGCAATTCGTTATTATATGTTATTCTTTTAACTGTGCATTGTGAATTAATATATATGTTAATGTCCTTAGAATAATATTGTATTATTCTTAAAGATGCCCCTAGTCAAGTATTATCATGAATAGGGATAATGATAATACGTAGAGACTAGTATATGTTGATCGATGAATTGTTCATTGATATGAGATATCAAATCAACATATGGGTACATGTTAGAGAACGATGTACTGGACAGACCCACCATGAGAATGCAACAGGGATAGTTATATGATCGTCATATGCAATTCTCATAGTGAGAATAATGTATGCAATCCTTACGACTTGTGATCATCAGAGATCCCAACATAAGGAGTTATGTATCTTGATATCGTCAAACGTTACCCGTAACAGGGTAATCTATAAAGGCGACTATTGGATACACTACGAATTATGTAGAGGGATGTTGACTGATCGAGATAGGATTTGTCCCTCCTATATAACAAGAGATGTGTTTGGCCCTTGATCAAGTAAGAACTAAAATGCATGGCCATGCTCGAATGAGTCGATATGAGATATCTAGCTTATTCGTTTATTCTAGTTCTACTTGGGGATCAAGAAATATAGATTGGATATACGAGTATGACTATTCCATGACTCGTGTTCAATCTAAACACAAAGGACAAAGGGATTAAGTTACATGATTAATATTATCACAAGTTCTAAAGGTTATGTCGAGTCATTGACATTCTTGTAATTTGGGTAACATTGATGTGTTGCTAGATACCGCTCAATGCTTGAGACGTAAAATGAGATTTTATGTCACTGCCAACATTACAAGATCCTATCGGGTCGTACAAAAGATTAAACCGAGAAGGGGAATTAAATTCATGGGATGAATTAAATAATTAAGAAGAGTCTTAATTAATAATCATAATGATTAATTAAATCATGGGCTTAAGCCCATGAGGCTTTATGAAAGCCTTTAATTAATTAAATAAAAGATGATTACAAGGTGTTTAATTGCAAGATAACTTCATAACATTAAACCTACACACAAGATAAGCTCTCGGCCGCCTCTTGCAATTTGCTCTCGGTTTTTCTTTGATAGCCGAAGAGGGATTGTGATTCCGGCGAGTTTTTCGATTGAGAATCGAGTGTGTGTTCCTTGTTCCGGTTTAATAACTTGTCTAGCAACTTGTTATTAAACCATCCATTCACCCGATTTGATCGTGTGGATACCGTTGAGGCAAAACTCATCGAGTTTTGCTATTGACTCGGAGAAGGTGTAGGACGTGGTGCTGCTCCGTGGATTCTGCTTCAAACACGCTACAAGGGTGAGACCTTCGTATTACCTTAATCCGATATGATAACCTATGTATAGATCCGGTGTTAGTAATCCTAAAAATTTTATTCCGCTGCGCTGTATGCTCATGGGATTACTTACAGTGGTATCAGAGCCAGGTTCAAGGCTCATATCGGATCTATGTGATTAAATTGTGTTAATCATATTAGAATTAATATTGCATGCTTTTAAAACTGTTTAAATTCATATATGATATGAAATTAATTTTAGTTTATGAAAATCATCGTATAATTGTATTTGATATAATTGGCGAATAATTGTAGACGATACACGAAAGCGTAAAATCGAGGTGTTAGCCCATGCATGGCTCACGGCAGCCACCATCGATTGGCTAGGATTTCGAACCCTAGTCACCTTGGCTCACGGCCGCCGCATGAGCTAGGGTTTTGAACCCATAAGCTCGTGCATGGCCATGCAGCCGCCGAATAAGGGCTAGGGTTCGGACCCTGGCTCGTGCATGGGTCAAGCCGTCACACTATCTAGGGTTTTGAACTCTATTGGCTCGATAAAGTATTGAGAAGGTGCAAGTTGGTTCGATCATGGTCCACGGAATTATGAGGGTCGACGGCTACACCACATGAGGTCTAGGTTTTTTCGAACCCTTGGCTCGAGATGGTTAAGCCGTCACCGTCATGAACCGTCCATGGTTGGATCGTAGCTTGTGGCTCATGAATTTCGTTGTTTCAAGCAAGTTGGCTCGATAAAAAATAAAGATGGTGCGAGGCGGCTAGGGTTTGGAACCCTAGCGCCGCCGCCGCTCGAGCTTGGCTCGGCCATGGGCTAGGGTTTCGAACCCTAGGCCCATCAATGGTCCAGCCGAGTGGTTGTGGTTCGAACCATGGTGGTTCGAGCCTTAGTCGCTTTAGTTCGTGGCATGTGATGTCCCGAGCGTACGATAATTTTTCAAAAATTATTTTACAGTTTTAATTATAATTAAATTTAAAATGTTTAGAATTTAATTAATTAAATGTTAATGCATGCTTTGTGTGTTGTTTGAGCATGGTGCGTGGTTATAGCCCTTTGACCTATTAGATAGGATTTGTGGATGTTTGTAATTTATAATACGACCTGCGTGTCGTGCCTTTCTCTATTTCATTCTATATGTAATCCCTCCCCTATGTTCCCCTCGAAGGTGAATCGAGGAATTCTATATCTTGTAAATAGTGTAGTTTATTTTATTGATGGTGATCAATGAAGATGGAGCATCGTGCCGGGATGAGGAGGCCATTCACAAATTGGAGCCAAGGAAGGTGCTTGTGAAGTTACCTTAGGTTGACTCATAGGATTTTCTCATTGGCTTGAGAAAATCATTAGTAGGGGCTAAACCATGTCACGTTTAATTATGTATGTTGATGCATGATTTATCTTATGTTTTAGTTTGATAATAGTATTACACATATATGTAGATATGTATACAACTATATGTAGTGGACATATTTTAAATTATCAAATTAATCATGAGATCAATAAATCCCTCTAAAATATTAAGTTTTAGATGCCTTCCAAAATAAAAGTACTCGTCAATAACTTCGATTGTACATGTGTGGGTTTGCCAAAGCAAAGCACCGTGGCAATCTTAGTAAGGCGCGAAAGGATAAAAGTGATATCCGTTATACTTTAATTGGGTACGACTTAACTAGGTTATCTCAATAGGATTGGGAACCTAGAGGCATGGGTTGGATTATAATTCATTTGATGAATTGAACAAAGTGTTGTTCGTCCAACTATCCAAGAATTATATGTGATGTAATTGACAAAGTGTTGTCTACCTAAATAACCGAGTCTTGGGCGATTAGCCAAAGCTAACTCAAGATTAAGTGAAATATGGATCTTGGCCCACTAAAGGTTTCGAGGGTTGATATTTTTCAAACAAAATAGTGGGAGTATCATTTAATATAAGACCATGTTAAATGATTTAAATCATAAACTTATTTTGCATATTGATATTGTAGATATCCATGGCAACTAACAATGTTACTAGCACTTTATCACTGCGATCGATCCTTGAGAAGGACAAATTAAATGGGACGAATTTCCTAGACTGGCATAGGAACTTGAGGATAGTCCTCAAACAAGAAAAGAAACAATATGTCCTAGAGGAACCCTTACCCGCTGAGGAACCTCCCCTAACGGCTACAAGAACCGAAAAGGATGCTTACAAGAAGCATCAGAGTGACGCACTTGATGTTGGGTGCCTCATGCTTGCCACCATGAACTCTGAGCTTCAGAAGCAACATGAGGAAATGGAGGCGTTCGATATGATCGAACACTTACCAACAGCAAGCTAGACAAGAGAGGTATGACGTCTCTAAAGCGTTATTCCAGTGCAGGATGGTAGAAGGAAGCTTAGTTGGAACTCATGTGCTCAAGATGATTGGGTACATTGAGAATCTGGACAAGCTAGGTTTTCCATTGGACCAAGTGTTGGCCACCGATGTGATCTTGCAATCGTTGCCTGAAAGCTTCAGTCAATTTGTAGTAAATTACAATATGACTGACATGGAAAAGACTCTACCACAGTTGCTTGGTATGTTGAGAACATATGAAGCAAATACTAAGAAGACTAAGGCCACAAATGTCCTTATTGTGAATAAGGGCAAAGGAAGGGCCAAAGCTAAAGGCAACAAGAAAGCAAAGAAGGTCTTTGTTAAATCTAAGCCAAAGTCTTATGCACTGAAGCCAAAGGGAGGGATAGCAAAGGAAGGGAACTGTTTCCATTGCGGTGAGACCGGCCATTGGAAAAGAAACTGCAAAGTATATCTGGAGGATCTAAAGAAAGGAAGTGTGACTTCCGCTTCAGGTATTTTTGTTATAGAAGTCAATTTATCTACTTCTTCATCATGGATATTAGATACTGGATGTGGATCTCACATTTGTGTAAATGTGCAGGATCTCAAAAGGAGTAGGACATTGGCGAAAGGTGAAGTTGATCTCCGAGTTGGAAATGGAGCAAGAGTTGCTGCATTAGCTATAGGAGATTATCATTTAGCTTTACCTTCTGGTTTATCACTGATTTTGAAAGATTGTTATTTTGTGCCTTCTATTACTAAAAACATAATATCTATTTCTTGTTTAGACAAGTATGGTTTTTCATTTATAATAAAGGACAATTGTTGTTCTATTTATTTAAATGATATGTTTTATGCTAGTGCACAAATGGTGAATGGTCTTTATGTATTAAATCTTGATATGCCTATCTGTAACATAAATACTAAAAGGATTAAAAATAATGATTGTAAGCCGACTTATCTCTGGCACTGTCGCTTGGGCCACATAAACGAGAACCGCATATCTAAACTTCATAAGGATGGAGTATTATATTCATTTGATTTTGAATCATATGAAACATGCGAATCTTGTTTAATGGGCAAGATGACAAAAGCCCCTTTCAAGGGACATGTTGAAAGGGCAAATGTTTTATTGGGACTAATACATAGTGATGTATGTGGACCAATAAGTACACAAGCTAGAGGTAGTTTTCAATACTTCGTTACATTTACTGATGACCTCAGTAGATATGGGTATGTGTACCTAATGAAACATAAGCATGAAACCTTTGAAAAGTTCAAAGATTTCAAGAATGAAGTACAAAAGAGTATCAAAATCCTTCGATCAGATCGAGGAGGAGAATACTTAAGCCAAGAGTTTCATGACTATCTAAAGGAGTGTGGGATAGTCCCACAACTCACTCCTCCGTATACTCCGCAATGGAATGGTGTATCCGAGAGGAGAAATCGAACCTTGTTAGACATGGTTAGATCAATGATGAGTCATGCAGATCTTCCGATATCGTTTTGGTGACACGCTCTAGAAACATCAATTTTCTTACTGAACCGTGTTCCATCTAAATCAGTGGAAAAGACACCATATGAGATATGGACTGGGAAGCGTCCTAGTATGTCTTTTATGAAGATTTGGGGTTGTGAGGCTTTCGTTAGACGTCACGCCACTAACAAACTTGGACCCAAATCTGATAAGTGTTTATTTGTGGGGTATCCTAAGGAAACGAAAGGGTACTATTTCTATTATCCCACCGAGAACAAAGTAGTTGTTGCTCGGACTGGTGTATTTCTTGAAAGAGAATTTATTTCTAGAAAAACCAGTGGGAGAAAAATAGAACTTAGTGAAGTTCAACCACAAGAAAACACTGAACCTGAGATTGAGATGGAAACAGAGCAGGCACCACAAGCTGTTGTGGAAGAAGTACCTGCTCAAGAGACACAAGCCCAGCGTAGGTCTGTAAGAGTACACCGGGAGCCACAGAGATATGGATTTCTTGTGACTCAACAAGGTGACTTACTACTTATTGATGAGGATGAGCCGTCATCTTATCAACAAGCTATAATGGGCAATGATTCTGAGTGGCAAGAGGCCATGAAATCTGAGATGGAATCCATGTATGCAAACCAAGTATGGACTTTGGTTGATCCACCTGAAGGGGTACGACCCATAGGGTGCAAATGGATTTTCAAGAAAAAGACCGATATGGATGGTAACGTACAAACCTATAAAGGTCGGCTGGTTGCAAAAGGATTCAAACAAATTCATGGTATTGACTATGATGAAACCTTTTCACCAGTGGCCATGGTTAAATCCATAAGGATCTTACTTGCAATAGCTGCATTTCATGATTATGAAATCTGGCAGATGGATGTCAAAACAGCTTTCCTTAATGGAAATCTGCTCGAGGATGTGTACTTGACACAGCCCGAGGGTTTTGTCGATCCAAAGGATGCTGGAAAGATATGCAAGCTACAACGATCCATTTATGGATTGAAGCAAGCTTCTCGGAGTTGGAATCTTCGTTTTGATGATGCAATCAAAGAGTTTGGTTTTATCAAAATGAAGATGAACCTTGTGTCTACAAGAAGGTCAGTGGGAGCGTAATCATTTTCCTAGTGTTGTATGTAGATGACATACTTCTTATTGGAAATGATATCCCTGCCTTGCAATCTGTAAAGATTTGGCTAGGGAACTGCTTTTCGATGAAAGACTTAGGAGAAGCCACCTATGTATTAGGAATCAAGATCTATAGAGATAGATCAAGAAGGCTTCTTGGTCAAAGTCAAAGTACATACATAGACAAGGTTCTTAAAAGGTTTAGCATGCAAGAATCCAAGAAAGGATTCGTGCCTATGACACATGGTATTTATCTCTCGAAGGAACAGTGTCCTTCAACACCAGATGAGAGACAACGCATGAGTAAGATTCCATACGCGTCAGCTATTGGATCTATCATGTATGCCATGATATGTACTCGTCCCGATGTATCGTATGCTTTGAGCATGACGAGCAGATATCAAGTTGATCCAGGTGAAGGTCACTGGATTGCTGTCAAGAATATCCTAAAGTACTTGAGAAGGACTAAGGATACATTCTTGATTTATGGAGGTGAGGAAGAGCTCAATGTAATGGGTTACACTGATGCAAGCTTCCAAACCGACAAAGATGATTTTCGATCGCAATCTGGATATGTGTATTGCCTGAATGGAGGTGCTGTGAGCTGGAAGAGTTCAAAGCAAGAAACAGTAGCCGATTCTACAACGGAAGCTGAGTATATTGCTGCCTCGGATGCAGCAAAGGAAGCTGTTTGGATGAGGAAGTTCATTTCTGAACTTGGAGTGGTGCCTAGCATTAAAGATCCGATAGAACTCTATTGTGACAACAATGGAGCGATCGCATTGGCTAAGGAACCAAGATCTCACCAAAGATCCAAGCACATACTTAGGCGTTTCCATTTCATTCGAGAAATCGTTGAAAGGGGAGATGTTAAAATATGCAAAGTACCAACAGATGATAATGTATCTGACCCATTGACGAAGCCGCTGTCACAGCAGAAGCATGATCGTCATACTAGATCTCTAGGCATTAGGTATATGTCTGAGTGGTCTTAGTGCAAGTGGGAGATTTGTTCGGATATGCCCTAAGACAAGTCATTAGATGATTGTTTAAGACATACAATGTTTATGGATTTATGAATGGCAATTCATTATTATATGTTATTCTTTTAACTGTGCATTGTGAATTAATATATATGTTAATGTCCTTAGAATAATATTGTATTATTCTTAAAGATGTCCCTAGTCAAGTATTATCATGAATAGGGATAATGATAATACGTAGAGACTAGTATATGTTGATCGATGAATTGTTCATTGATATGAGATATCAAATCAACATATGGGTACATGTTAGAGAACGATGTACTGGACAGACCCACCATGAGAATGCAACATGGATAGTTATATGATCGTCATATGCAATTCTCATAGTGATAATAATGTATGTAATCCTTACGACTTGGGATCATCAGAGATCCCAACATAAGGAGTTATGTATCTTGATATCGTCAAACGTTACCCGTAACAGGGTAATCTATAAAGGCGACTATTGGATACACTACGAATTATGTAGAGGGATGTTGACTGATCGAGATAGGATTTGTCCCTCCTATATAACAGGAGATGTGTTTGGCCCTTGATCAAGTAAGAACTAAAATGCATGGCCATGCTCGAATGAGTCGATATGAGATATCAAGCTTATTCGTTTATTCTAGTTCTACTTGGGGATCAAGAAATATAGATTGGATATACGAGTATGACTATTCCATGACTCGTGTTCAATCTAAACACAAAGGACAAAGGGATTAAGTTACATGATTAATATTATCACAAGTTCTAAAGGTTATGTCGAGTCATTGACATTCTTGTAATTTGGGTAACATTGATGTGTTGCTAGATACCGCTCAATGTTTGAGACGAAAAATGAGATTTTATGTCACTGCCAACATTACAAGATCCTATCGGGTCGCACAAAAGATTAAATCGAGAAGGGAAATTAAATTCATGGGATGAATTAAATAATTAAGAAGAGTCTTAATTAATAATCATAATGATTAATTAAATCATGGGCTTAAGCCCATGAGGCTTTATGAAAGCCTTTAATTAATTATATAAAAGATGATTACAAGGTGTTTAATTGCAAGATAACTTCATAACATTAAACCTACACACAAGATAAGCTCTCGGCCGCCTCTTGCAATTTGCTCTCGGTTTTTCTTTGATAGCCGAAGAGGGATTGTGATTCCGGCGAGTTTTTCGATTGAGAATCGAGTGTGTGTTCCTTGTTCCGGTTTAATAACTTGTCTAGCAACTTGTTATTAAACCATCCCTTCACCCGATTTGATCGTGTGGATACCGTTGAGGCAAAACTCATCGAGTTTTGCTATTGACTCGGAGAAGGCGTAGGACGTGGTGCTGCTCCGTGGATTCTGCTTCAAACACGCTACAAGGGTGAGACCTTCGTATTACCTTAATCCGATATGATAACCTATGTATAGATCCGGTGTTAGTAATCCTAAAAATTTTATTCCGCTGCGCTGTATGCTCATGGGATTACTTACACGAACACTTAAAGCAATTGTACCAACAGCAAGCAAGACAAGAGAGGTATGACGTCTCTAAGGCGTTATTCCAGTGCAGGATGGTAGAGGGAAGCCTAGTTGGAACTCATGTGCTCAAGATGATTGGGTACATTGAGAATCTGGACAAGCTGGGTTTTCCATTGGACCAAGAGTTGGCCACCGATGTGATCTTGCAATCGTTGCCTGAGAGCTTCAGTCAATTTGTAGTAAATTACAATATGACTGACATGGAAAAGACTCTACCACAATTGCTTGGTATGTTGAGAACATATGAAGCAAATACAAAGAAGACTAAGGCCACAAATGTTCTTATTGTGAATAAGGGCAAAGGAAGGGCCAAAGCTAAAGGCAACAAGAAAGCAAAGAAGGTCTTTGTTAAATCTAAGCCAAAGTCTTATGCACTAAAGCCAAAAGGGGGGATAGCGAAGGAAGTGAACTGTTTCCATTGCGGTGAGACCGGCCATTGGAAAAGAAACTGCAAAGTATATCTGGAGGATCTAAAGAAAGGAAGTGTGACTTCCGCTTCAGGTATTTTTGTTATAGAAGTCAATTTATCTACTTCTTCATCATGTGTATTAGATACTGGATGTGGATCTCACATTTGTGTAAATGTGCAGGATCTAAAAAGGAGTAGGACGTTGGCGAAAGGTGAAGTTGATCTCCGAGTTGGAAATGGAGCAAGAGTTGCTGCATTAGCTATAGGAGATTATCATTTAGCTTTACCTTCTGGTTTATCATTGATTTTAAAAGACTGTTATTTTGTGCCATCTATTACTAAAAACATAATTTCTATTTCTTGTTTAGACAAGTATGGTTTTTCATTTATAATAAAGGACAAATGTTGTTCTATTTATTTAAATGATATGTTTTATGCTAGTGCACAAATGGTGAATGGTCTTTATGTATTAAATCTTGATATGCCTATCTATAACATAAATACTAAAAGGATTAAAAATAATGATTGTAATCCGACTTTTCTCTGGCATTGTCGCTTGGGCCACATAAACGAGAACCGCATATCTAAACTTCATAAGGATGGAGTATTAGATTCATTTGATTTTGAATCATATGAAACATGCGAATCTTGTTTAATGGGCAAGATGACTAAAGCCCCATTCAAGGGACATGTTGAAAGGGCAAATGCTTTATTGGGACTAATACATAGTGATGTATGTGGACCAATAAGTACACAAGCTAGAGGTGGTTTTCAATACTTCGTTACATTTACTGATGACCTCAGTAGATATGGGTATGCGTACCTAATGAAGCATAAGCATGAAACCTTTGAAAAGTTCAAAGATTTCAAGAATGAAGTACAAAACCAACTTGGCAAGAGTATCAAAATCCTTCGATCAGATCGAGGAGGTGAATACTTAAGCCAAGAGTTTCATGACTATCTAAAGGAGTGTGGAATAGTCCCACAACTCACTCCTCCGTATACTCCACAATGGAATGGTGTATCCGAGAGGAGAAATCGAACCTTGTTGGACATGGTTAGATCAATGATGATGTGAGACCCCGTTATCACATCAAGTTACTAAGGTGCAATTTAGAGAACTAAACATTCATATGAATATATCAGAGTAACGTATCGTGTTGATTAACCTGAGCTTTAGAGATTACAGTACCAAAATGTTTCAAAAAGGAATAACATAATTCCTACAAAGGCACTACATTATAGTCTTACTCTACTCAGTAGAAGCTATACAAAAATTTTCTCTAACATGCTAATCCTGTAGCACTCCTTACATCTCAGCATTTCAACCCCGACCCTGGTTCTCGTCAACAAAAGCACCTACAAAGACAACCCCCAAAACGTGAGCATAAAACAATTCATATTCAACATAATATGAAAGTAAGGCATAAATGCACAATCCTAAACACAAGCACTTCCTGTATTTCCTGCATTTATAACGCCCATTGGTTGTCCCTGTACCATAATTCATAATAAAACACATTATATGAATGTATGGCTTTACAAATGAATGTCATGACATTTCCTCCTTTTCTTGAGTCAGTCATCATCAGTTATTTTAATGCTTTCATAACCTCAAAACAAGCGGTATCGCATACTCGCTTCTTCATACTAGCGGTATCTCTTCCTCGCTCAGTATGGTATACCTCGCCTCCATGTGCAAGCGAGCCTCCCCCCTCCCGCTCCACATTTTCAGCGGTAAAGCATAAGCATTAAAACCTTAACTGTGATCGCCCTGACTCGTGGAATACACCACTTTATTCCACATCACAATATGCAACAACAATGCATAATATGCAACACAATGCATAATAACATGTATCATAACCTTAATGCATCACATTGCATTCATCATGTGTCACACAGACAAACATAAGTACATGTTACCGTTGGGATGCCCGTACGTCGCTTACGTACCTTTCCAAAAGATAGAGGAGTCAATCAACTTTATCTCCTCGGTTGTGATGGCACCTGTGATGGTTCTACATAGCCACACAACACAATATTAGGCACCTCATTACAATCTAATATCAAAACTTTAACAAAATATAACAATTTATATTTTTCAACATTCTGGGTCTCTCGATCGATCGGCCCCTCTTCCCGATCGATCGAGAAGACGCCTAAAATCAGAACCAAGATTCTGCCTCGCTCGATCGATCGAGATGAAATGTCGATCGATCGAGATGCCCTGTTCGAGAAATACCAACCCAGAATTCTCGAACACCTATATACACACCCTTCGATCTAGCATATAACATACACCACATGTTTGAACAATTATGCTAGCAATTACAATACACTACTCCGAGTGTATTCATACCAAATTTACACCCCAAACATAAGCCCACATGCATAAACGTCGATCATTTAAACAAGTACTCAACCAACTTTTCCGGAAACAGAGCAACATATTTCATTACCAGATTTTTGAGTACTTCACTTCATGCTATTATATCTACCACATATAACATAAAGCATGCTCGAACAAACATGCCAAGGGCTTCACAAAACTACCATGCATATTTTCACATCAAAGGTTTACCAAAAACCTAAGCTAACGTGCATGATATCACCTCCTCAAAATCACTCCCAAACCATAATTTTCCAGAAAAACAGGGCATATTCTTTACCCAGATTTTCGAACACTTAACTTCACATGCTTTAATCCTCTACATAAAACATGCAACATGCTCAAGGAAAATTACAGAGAGCCTCATAAACATCACATAAAAGTATTCATAACAATATTTCTTTAAACCCTGAACTAGCATGCCAAATCTGCTACAAAGAACAAGCATGCTTAGGAATTTAAAAACTGGGAAGAACATGTGACTCCTCACCACTTTTGCCCTTCGATTTTCTATATGAAAGGATGAATGAAATCCGATCACTTTCCTCCTAGAAACCGACCAAGTTGCAGACAAATGAAGGGAAGAAGAAGAAGTCTTTTTGGAAGAGGCACAATGAAAATATCTTCAAGTAAAGTTGCTTGCTTAGTCATCTGCTTTCCCAGAAAAACAGGGGAGGGGCGTGGGTTCAACCAAGTGGGGGTGGGGTGGTTGCATGTAGGGTGGTTTTGTGGTGTTTAATTGTGTCCCGGTATTTCATACGACGTATAAAAATATCTCTCCTTGATATTTTATTATTTTACCACATCAACACAATAATTAAAAACACCTAACATGCTCCCTAAACCACATCATCAATTAAATAAATCACTCCCACATAAATTACGCCTTTTGCACATAGGCTCACAATTAACAACCTTTAATTGTATGATTACCCACATAATCATTTCGGGGATATCACAATACTCCCCTACTTATAAGATTTCGTCCCCGAAATCAAACATGCTGTCAATCAAAAGATAACACAATACATAAACGCATACCAGAAAACAGCTCTGGATAGTGCTGCACCATGTGTCGCTCTGTCTCCCACGTGGCCTCCTCGACACCCCTACGATCCCACTGAACCTTGATCATAGGAATAACCTTGTTCCGAAGTCTGCGGTCTGCCCTATCCAAAATCCTGATAGGCCGCTCCTCATAAGAAACATCGGACTCAATCTGCACCTCTGAAGGCTGTAACACATGTGAAGGATCCAGCTCATACTTCCTCAGCATAGACACATGAAAAACGTCGTGTATACCAGACAGAGAAGGCGGTAAAGCCAAACGGTACGCCATAGTACCAACACGCTGTAAGATCTCATACGGCCCCACGTATCTAGGAGACAACTTCCCCCGCATACCAAACCGTACTACACCTCTGAAAGGTGAGATCTTCAGAAAAACTCTGTCGCCTAACTGAAACTCCAACGGCCTACGCCGCTGATTGGCATATGCTGTCTGTCTGTCCTGTGCTGCCTTCATCTTTCTCTTGATAACCTTAACTTTCTCTTCCATTTCCTGAACCAACTCTGGTCCTCCAACCGACTTACGGTCCAAGTCATCCCAACACAAGGGTGACCTACAACGCCTACCATAGAGGGCCTCGAAAGGAGCCATCTGTATACTTGCCTGGTAGCTGTTGTTGTAAGAGAACTCCACTAAGGCTATCGAGTCCTGCCATGATATGTCGAACTCTAGCACACAAGCTCTCAACATATCCTCGAGCGTCTGTATCTTACGCTCGGTCTGTCCGTCCGTCTGAGGGTGATAGGCTGTGCTCAGCCTCAACTCTGTACCTAGAGCTGTCTGCAGACCCTCCCAGAAGTGAGATGTGAACCGCGGATCTCGATCGGACACTATCGAAACAGGGATCCCGTGCAGTCTCACCACATCTCTGACATATAACTGTGCCATCCTCAAGTGCGTATATGTCATACAGTAGGGAATGAAATGAGCCACTTTAGTCAATCTGTCCATGACTACCCAGATGGCATCAAAACCCGAAATAGTCATCGGTAAGTGGGTCACGAAATCCATAGACACGTGCTGCCACTTCCACTCGGGTATCTCTAAACTCTTAGTTCACCTCCAGGCCTCTGCCTCTCAGCCTTCACCTGCTGACAAATCAAACAGCGCTTGACAAATGAGGTGACATCTTGTTTCATACGCCTCCACCAGAACTGGCTGCGTAGATCCTTATACATCTTCTTCCCGCCTGGGTGGATACTCATCCTGCTGCAATGAGCTCGCTGTAATAAACCCTGACGCAACTCGGGGGTATCTGGAACCACCCATCTATCGCCAAGTCTCAGAGAACCGTCCTCAGCCACTCTGAATCTCGAGGGCTGACCTGAATGGACCACTAACATCCATCTCTGAACCTCTGCATCGGTCCCCTGAGCCTTCCTGATGTGATCATAAATAATAGGCTCGGCTAGCAAGGTCAAAACCTGTACTGGTGAAGCAGACACATCATAACCAAATCCCAAATGGCAGTAGGAGCCCAACATAGCTGATAAACACATGGCATCCTCTGCAGTGCTCCGCACCTTCCGACTCAGGGCGTCGGCTGTCAGATTTGCTTTCCCGGGATGGTATAGGATTTCACAATCATAATCCTTCAGCAGGTACATCCATCTCCTCTGCCTCATGTTCAGCTCAGCCTGTGTAAACAAGAACTCCAGGCTCTTGTGATCAGTGAAGATGGTAAATGAGGTACCGTATAAATAGTGTCGCCATATCTTCAAGGCGAACACTATAGCTGCCAACTCCAGATCATGGACTGGATACCTCGTCTCGTGTGGCTTCAACTGTCTTGAAGCATAAGCCACTACATGTCTGTCCTGCATCAGTACGCACCCTAATCCCTGTAGCGATGCGTCGGTATAAAGAACAAATCCTTTGTTCTCCTTGGGAATCACTAGAACTGGTGCAGTAGTCAGTCTGTGCTTCAATTCCCTGAAACTCTGCTCACAAGCATCTGACCAACAAAATGAGACTCCCTTCTGAGTCAGCTGCGTAAGTGGCTTGGCGATCCTCGAAAAAACCCTCGACGAAACGTCGATAATAGCCAGCCAGACCAAGAAAACTTCGAATCTCACTGACTGAAGTAGGGGCAGACCAATCCATAACTGCCTCTATCTTCCTCGGGTCTACTGATATCCCCTATCGTGATATGATATGGCCTAAGAAGGCTACACTGCTCAGCCAAAACTCACACTTGCTGAGTTTGGCGTACAACTGATGATCTCTGAGGATCTGGAGCACTATCCTCAGATGATCGGCATGATCCTCCTCATTCCTTGAATAGACCAGGATGTCATCAATGAACACGATCACAAACTGATCGAGGTACTCCTGAAATACTCTGTTCATCAGGCTCATAAATGTAGCACGGGCATTCGTCACCCCGAATGGCATCACCAAGAACTCATAGTGCCCATACCGAGTTCTAAAAGCCGTCTTTTGGACATCACCAGCTCTAACCCGCACCTGGTGATAGCCTGATCTCAAGTCTATCTTGGAGTACACCTCTGTACCCTGAAGCTGGTCGAACAGATCATCAATCCTCGGAAGTGGATATCTGTTCTTCACTGTAGCCTTGTTCAATTGCCTATAGTCAATGCACAGACGCATTGACCCATCCTTCTTTTTCACGAACAAGACTGGCGCACCCCAAGGCGATACACTAGGATGGATGTATCCCTTGTCGAGGAGCTCCTGTAACTGTACCTTCAGTTCCCTCAGCTCTTCCGGTGCCATCCTGTATGGGGCACGAGAAATGGCCAATGTCCCTGGCAGCAGCTCTATAGCAAACTCCACATCCCTGACAGGCGGAAATCCCGGAATCTCATCTGGGAACACATCAATGAACTCCGCCACAACCGGCATGTCCTCAGCTCTCACTTCCTTTTCCTCAGATACATCCACGGCATAAATGATGTAACCTGTGTGGCCGCGCTCCAATAATCGAGCCATTTTAACCGCTGATATTACCGGAATCTTTGGACGAGAGCCGTCCCCATAAAAGGTCCACTGAAACCCCTGATCAGACAGAAAACGGACAATCCTCTGCTGGCAGTCTACCACAGCTCGGTATCTGCTCAACACGTCAATGCCGATAATGCAGTCAAAGTCTGCCATCTCTAACTGAATCAAATCGGCCCTCAGATCATTGCCCTCAAAATAAATGAGGCAATCAGATAACAGCCGATCCGCAATCACATGCTTCCCCGTGGGTGTCGAGACCATAAGAGGCGTGGGTAACAGAGACGAGCACAAGTGGTGTCCCTCCACAAAAGCAGTAGATACAAAAGAATGGGAAGCACCTGTATCTATCAATATAAGTGCAGGGTACGTAAATAAATGGCACGTACCAGCAATGACCTCCTCTGGGGCTGCCTCAGCCTGCTCCCTGGTCAGTGCATACACCTGTTCCTGCGGCGGTCCTGCCGTCTGACCTCCCTGTGGTCGTGGTGCAAACTGCTGTCTCTGTGGTGCCCTCCCAGCATCAAACCTCGGCCTATTCGGCCCTGAATCTGTCTGACCTGCCCGATTGGGGCAACCTCAAGCAAAGTGGCCCACCTTGCCACAGATATAGCAACCCTGACAGTCCCGTGACAAGTGCCATCCTCCACAGTTGCTACACTTGTTTCCCACTGTCTTGCTCCCCTGTGTGGGTCCCCTATTGTTCTGTTTCTGACCCTGAGACTTCTTCCAACTAAATTTGGAAGATGATGAGGCCCCACAAGCCTTGAACTGATCCCCTCGTGGCCTCAGACTATCAGCAGCAGGCCTCTGTGGTGGTACATAAGGGGGTACAACATCCTTGTACGCGCCCACCGCAATCTCCGCTAACTCTGCCGGTGTCAGGGCGTCATCAAATGAACTGGGGTTGTTGGAGACAACCCTATCAAATAGTTCTGGCCTCAATCCCTTCAGAAAGTTCCTCATCTTTGTATGGCTGCTGACAGCAATATGAGGTACATACCTCAGCAGTGAGGAATACTGCATAGCATAGTCCGACACTGACATGCTACCCTGCTTCAAACTGTTGAACTCATCCTCATTTAATTGTCTGGCAGCTGCAGAGAAATACCGGTTAAGGAACCGGGTCCGGAATACAGTCCAGTCAACTGCCATACCTAGAGCTCTCAGCTCCATCACGGTGGTCTTCCACCACATAGCAGGCTTCTTAGCCATCTGAAACTCGGCTAACCTCAGCCATGCCGTGCGTGCACAGGGTGCAGTCACAAGTATCTGCTCTATACGCTCCAACCACTCCTCAGCTACTTCACCAGACTCAATTCCCTCAAACATGGGCGGATGGAAACTCAGAAACTGCTTCAAACTGAGCTCTCCTGGCAGTAACATCTGTACACTGGGCTCCATGCCCACAGCAGGTGGTGGTAAAGGATTCAGCTGAGCGATACTGGCATTCCTACTGTCCATATCCCCTACCTCCTCATTGGGGTTCTCCGGGTTAACAGCCTCCATGCTGCAACACAATTATTAACAACAATACCAAAAGCAGTTCATAATATAAGCCGTTAGATAACAAGAGTATCATATACAAAAGCATGTTAGTATAACACTTATACAACAATATGCATCACATGCATAACATGCCCAACAATGAATGCCTAGCCAACTTGTTTCTAAAGGCTACCCTTCACTCTTCCCTGGTTATCTAACCACTGCTCTGATACCACTAAATGTGAGACCCCGTTATCACATCAAGTTACTAAGGTGCAATTTAGAGAACAAAACATTCATATGAATATATCAGAGTAACGTATCGTGTTGATTAACCTGAGCTTTAGAGATTACAGTACCAAAATGTTTCAAAAAGGAATAACATAATTCCTACAAAGGCACTACATTATAGTCTTACTCTACTCAGTAGAAGCTATACAAAAATTGTCTCTAACATGCTAATCCTGTAGCACTCCTTACAGCTCAGCATTTCAACCCCGACCCTGGTTCTCGTCAACAAAAGCACCTACAAAGACAACCCCCAAAACGTGAGCATAAAACAATTCATACTCAACATAATATGAAAGTAAGGCATAAATGCACAATCCTAAACACAAGCACTTCCTGTATTTCCTGCATTTATAACGCCCATTGGTTGTCCCTGTACCATAATTCATAATAAAACACATTATATGAATGTATGGCTTTACAAATGAATGTCATGACATTTCCTCCTTTTCTTGAGTCAGTCATCATCAGTTATTTTAATGCTTTCATAACCTCAAAACAAGCGGTATCGCATACTCGCTTCTTCATACTAGCGGTATCTCTTCCTCGCTCAGTATGGTATACCTCGCCTCCATGTGCAAGCGAGCCTCCCCCCTCCCGCTCCACATTTTCAGCGGTAAAGCATAAGCATTAAAACCTTAACTGTGATCGCCCTGACTCGTGGAATACACCACTTTATTCCACATCACAATATGCAACAACAATGCATAGTATGCAACACAATGCATAATAACATGTATCATAACCTTAATGCATCACATTGCATTCATCATGTGTCACACAGACAAACATAAGTACATGTTACCGTTGGGATGCCCGTACGTCGCTTACGTACCTTTCCAAAAGATAGAGGAGTCAATCAACTTTATCTCCTCGTTTGTGATGGCACCTGGGATGGTTCTTCATAGCCACACAACACAATATTAGGCACCTCATTACAATCCAATATCAAAACTTTAACAAAATATAACAATTTATATTTTTCAACATTCTGGGTCTCTCGATCGATCGGCCCCTCTTCCCGATCGATCGAGAAGACGCCTAAAATCAGAACCAAGATTCTGCCTCGCTCGATCGATCGAGATGAAATGTCGATCGATCGAGATGCCCTGTTCGAGAAATACCAACCCAGAATTCTCGAACACCTATATACACACCCTTCGATCTAGCATATAACATACACCACATGTTTGAACAATTATGCTAGCAATTACAATACACTACTCCGAGTGTATTCATACCAAATTTACACCCCAAACATAAGCCCACATGCATAAACGTCGATCATTTAAACAAGTACTCAACCAACTTTTCCGGAAACAGAGCAACATATTTCATTACCAGATTTTTGAGTACTTCACTTCATGCTATTATATCTACCACATATAACCTAAAGCATGCTCGAACAAACATGCCAAGGGCTTCACAAAACTACCATGCATATTTTCACATCAAAGGTTTACCAAAAACCTAAGCTAACGTGCATGATATCACCTCTTCAAAATCACTCCCAAACCATAATTTTCCAGAAAAACAGGGCATATTCTTTACCCAGATTTTCGAACACTTAACTTCACATGCTTTAATCCTCTACATAAAACATGCAACATGCTCAAGGAAAATTACAGAGAGCCTCATAAACATCACATAAAAGTATTCATAACAATATTTCTTTAAACTCTAAACTAGCATGCCAAATCTGCTACAAAGAACAAGCATGCTTAGGAATTTAAAAACTGGGAAGAACATGTGACTCCTCACCACTTTTGCCCTTCGATTTTCTATATGAAAGGATGAATGAAATCCGATCACTTTCCTCCTAGAAACCGACCAAGTTGCAGACAAATGAAGGGAAGAAGAAGAAGTCTTTTTGGAAGAGGCACAATGAAAATATCTTCAAGTAAAGTTGCTTGCTTAGTCATCTGCTTTCCCAGAAAAACAGGGGAGGGGCGTGGGTTCAACCAAGTGGGGGTGGGGTGGTTGCATGTAGAGTGGTTTTGTGGTGTTTAATTGTGTCCCGGTATTTCATACGATGTATAAAAATATCTCTCCTTGATATTTTATTATTTTACCACATCAACACAATAATTAAAAACACCTAACATGCTCCCTAAACCACATCATCAATTAAATAAATCACTCCCACATAAATTACGCCTTTAGCACATAGGCTCACAATTAACAACCTTTAATTGTATGATTACCCACATAATCATTCCGGGGATATCACAGATGAGTCATGCAGATCTTCCGATATCGTTTTGGGGACACGCTCTAGAAACAACGATTTTCTTACTGAACCGTGTTCCATCTAAATCAGTGGAAAAGACACCATATGAGATATGGACTGGGAAGCGTCCTAGTATGTCGTTTATGAAGATTTGGGATTGTGAGGCTTTCGTTAGACGTCAATCCACTAACAAACTTGGACCCAAATCTGATAAGTGTTTATTTGTGGGGTATCCTAAGGAAACAAAAGGATACTATTTCTATTATCCCACCGAGAACAAAGTACTTGTTGCTCGGACTGGTGTATTTCTTGAACGATAATTTATTTCTAGAAAAACCAGTGGGAGAAAGATAGAACTTAGTGAAGTTCAACCACAAGAAAACACTGAACCTGATATTGAGATGGAAACAGAGCAGGCACCGCAAGCTGTTGTGGAAGAAGCACCTGCTCAAGAGACACAAGCCTAGCGTAGGTCTGTAAGAGAACACCGGGAGCCACAGAGATATGGATTTCTTGTGACTCAACAAGGTGACTTACTACTTATTGATGAGGATGAGCCGTCATCTTATCAACAAGCTATAATGGGCACTGATTCTGAGAAATGGCAAGAGGCCATGAAATCTGAGATGGAATCCATGTATGCAAACCAAGTATGGACTTTGGTTGATCCACCTGAAGGGGTACGACCCATAGGGTGTAAATGGATTTTCAAGAAAAAGACCGATATGGATGGTAACGTACAAACCTATAAAGGTCGGCTGGTTGCAAAAGGATTCAAACAAATTCATGGTATTGACTATGATGAACCTTTTCACCAGTGGCCATGGTTAAATCCATAAGGATCTTACTTGCAATAGCTGCATTTCATGATTATGAAATCTGGCAGATGGATGTCAAAATAGCTTTACTTAATGGAAATCTGCTCGAGGATGTGTACATGACACAGCCCGAGGGTTTTGTTGATCCAAAGGATGCTGGAAAGATATGCAAGCTACAACGATCCATTTATGGATTGAAGCAAGCTTCTCGGAGTTGGAATCTTCGTTTTGATGATGCAATCAAAGAGTTTGGTTTTATCAAAAATGAAGATGAACCTTGTGTCTACAAGAAGGTCAGTGGGAGCGTAATCATTTTCCTAGTGTTGTATTTAGATGACATACTTCTTATTGGAAATGATATCCCTGCCTTGCAATCTGTAAAAGGTTTAGCATGCAAGAATCCAAGAAAGGATTCGTGCCTATGACGCATGGCATTTATCTCTCGAAGGAACAGTGTCCTTCAACAGAAGATGAGAGACAACGCATGAGTAAGATTCCATACGCGTCAGCTATTGGATCTATCATGTATGCCATGATATGTACTCGTCCCGATGTATCGTATGCTTTGAGCATGACGAGCAGATATCAAGTTGATCCAGGTGAAGGTCACTGGATTGCTGTCAAGAACATCCTGAAGTACTTGAGAAGGACTAAGGATACATTCTTGATTTATGGAGGTGAGGAAGAGCTCAATGTAATGGGTTACACTGATGCAAGCTTCCAAACCGACAAAGATGATTTTCGATCGCAATCTGGATATGTGTATTGCCTAAATGGAGGTGCTGTGAGCTGGAAGAGTTCAAAGCAAGAAACAGTAGCTGATTCTACAACGGAAGCTGAGTATATTGCTGCCTCGGATGCAGCAAAGGAAGCTGTTTGGATGAGGAAGTTCATTTCTGAACTTGGAGTGGTGCCTAGCATTAAAGATCCGATAGAACTCTATTGTGACAACAATGGAGCGATCGCATTGGCTAAGGAACCAAGATCTCACCAAAGATCCAAGCACATACTTAGGCGTTTCCATTTCATTCGAGAAATCGTTGAAAGGGGAGATGTTAAAATATGCAAAGTACCAACAGATGATAATGTATCTGACCCATTGACGAAGCCACTGTCACAGCAGAAGCATGATCGTCATACTACATCTCTAGGCATTAGGTATATGTCTGAGTGGTCTTAGTGCAAGTGGGAGATTTGTTGGGATATGCCCTAAGACGAATCATTAGATGATTGTTTTGACATAGAATGTTTATGATTTTATGAATGGCAATTCATTATTATATATTATTCTTTTAACTGTGCAATGTGAATTAATATATATGTTAATGTCCTTAGAATAATATTGTATTATTCTTAAAGATGTCCCTAGTCAAGTACTATCATGAAAGGGATAATGATAATACGTAGAGACTAGTATGTGTTGATCGATGAATTGTTCATTGATATGAGATATCGAATCAACATATGGGTACATGTTAGAGAACGATGTACTGGACAGACCCACCATGAGAATGCAACATGGATAGTTATATGATCGTCATATGCAATTCTCGTAGTGATAATAATGTATGTAATCCTTACGACTTGTGATCATCAGAGATCCCAACATAAGGAGTTATGTATCTTGATATCGTCAAACGTTACCCGTAACAGGGTAATCTATAAAGGCGACTATTGGATACACTACGAATTATGTAGAGGGATGTTGACTGATCGAGATAGGATTTGTCCCTCCTATATAACAGGAGATGTGTTTGGCCCTTGATCAAGTGAGAACTAAAATGCATGGCCATGCTCGAATGAGTCGATATGAGATATCGAGCTTATTCGTTTATTCTAGTTCTACTTGGGGATCAAGAAATAAAGATTGGATATACGAGTATGACTATTCCATGACTCGTGTTCAATCTAAACACAAAGGACAAAGGGATTAAGTTACATGGTTAATATTATCACAAGTTCTAAAGGTTATGTCGAGTCATTGACATTCTTGTAATTTGGGTAGCCTCGATGTGTTGCTAGACACCGCTCCTTGCTTGCGACATAAAATGAGATTTTATGTCACTGCCAATATTACAAGATCCTATCGGGTGACACAAAAGATCAAATCGAGAAGGGAAATTAAATTCATGGGATGAATTAAATAATTAAGATGAGTCTTAATTAATTATCATAATGATTAAATTAAATCATGGGCTTAAGCCCATGAGGCTTTATGAAAGCCTTTAATTAATCATATATAATTTGTTAACAAGGTGTTTAATGAAATTAACACATCATATCACAACCTACACAAGCATTCGGCCGCCTCCTTCATCTCCGAGATGCTCTCGGTTTTTGTTCATATAGCCGAAGAGAAACTTGGTTGATTTAGGCGATCATTCTCGATTGTGAATTGAGATCGTTTCTTGTTCCGGTTTAATAACTTGTCTAGCAACTTGTTATTAAACTATCCCTTCACCCGATTTGATCGTGTGGATACCGTTGAGGCAAAACTTGTTAAGTTTTGCTAGTGACTCGGAGGAGGCGTTGGACGTGGTGCTGCTCCGTGGAATCTGCTCAAACACGCTACAAGGGTGAGATTCTTATTATCCTTTATCCGATATGAAATCCTATGTATAGATCTGCTGGTTAGTAATCCATATATATTTTATTCCGCTGCGTTGTATGGTCTTGGGTTACTTACACCTAAAACACGACAATCACTCCTCGGGGAAAGTCAACCGGACCTCACGATTATTCCTCAGAATACTTCATGCCATCGAGATTACCAATCTCAAGGTGCCACAGTCTCTCACTGGAGATTCATTCATCCAGGCATATAAATCTGATGCTCGACGAGTACCAAGAAAATGCTGGCATTCGTATACCCACATTGGCATACATGCCCACGCACCAACACAACATGCATACTCAATGCAATAGACTCGGGTATCTCCACTCATACCTAATCTCAAAACCAACTGACAAATCTCGATTATTCTCACCCCACGGAGAATGATGGTTGACCAACCAAAACCAAAGGGTGTGATTTCAACATCAACACCACACGAACCAAAACAATGAATCTCCCAAAAGATTCAACCGGTAGGTATAACAATACTGCCTTCCTTTCAAAAGCTGGTAATCTCATTTCCCCGGAGACGTCTCCTCGAACGTCTCACCGGAAGTACGAAGCCATCGCCTAGTCCAACACTAGTAGGGCTTACCCCGGTTGATTCACAATCAACCCTCAACCAAAACCAGCTGTCTCCAAGACAAAACAATCCAGATCTCTCCAAGAGATAAAGTCAATATAGTAGTGTCACCCCACTAACTATATCTCACAATTCCAATTGTGACTCCCGTCGCATTTCATATGCAAGGATGCTCAACCAGAGCTAACTACGACTTGTCGACACTCACGTTGGCACTACCAACAAAATTGAGCTGTCCCAGTACAAGTCCCTCAAAACAATGGGCATATAATCGCCCCCGTGAGGTATTTCCTACCTCAATCATGATGCCACATAGAGACTACAAGAGTCCACCATAAGTTCTCATCGTATCATCATACAATTCACCAAACTCGAATCCAACGAGCAGTAAAATGGCTATCCCAAGCACGCTATAGCACTGCAACAATACTGTTGGGATATGCCATAAGACAACTCATTAGATGATTGTTTATGACATACACTGTATTATGATTTTGTTAATGGCAATTCATTATTATATATTATTCGTGTATCTGTGTAATATGAATTAATATATAAGTTAATGTCCTTAGAATAATATTATATTGTTCTTAGAGATGTCCTTAGTCAAGTATTATCATGAATCAAGATAATGATAATGCATTGAGACTAGTATGTTTTGATTGATGAATTGTTCATAGATATATGATATCAAATCAACACATGGGTACATGTTAGAGAACGATGTACTGGACGGACCCACCATGAGAATGCTACATGGATAGTTATATGAAGGTCATAAGCAATTCTCATAGTGATAATGATGTATGTAATCCTTACGACTTGAGATCACCAGAGATCCCAACATAAGGAGTCATGTATCTTGATATTGTTAAACGTTACCTGTAACAGGGTAAACTATAAAGACAATCGTTTGATACATCACGAATTATGTAGAGGGATGTTGAGTGATCAAGAAAGGATTTGTCCCTCCCATATAACAGGAGAAGTGTTTGGCCCTTGATCAAGTAAGACTAAAATGCATGGCCGTGCTCGAATGAGTCGATATGTGATATCGAGCTTATTCGTTTATTCTAGTTCTACTTGGGGATCAAGAAATAAAGATTGAATATACGAGTATGACTATTCCATGACTCGTGTTCAATCTAAACACGTTGGACAAAGGGATTAAGTTACATGGTTAATATTATCGCAGTTCGTAGGTTATGTCGAGTCAATGACATTCTTGTAATTTGGGTAGCCTTGATGTGTTGCTAGACACCGCTCATTGCTTGTGACATAAAATTAGATTTTATGTCGCTGCCAACATTGCAAGATCCTATCGGGTCGCACAAAAGATTAAATCGATAAGGAGAATTAAATTCATTGGATGAATTAATTAATTAAGAAATTCTTAATTACATGATTATAAGGATTTAATTAAATCATGGGTTTGGGCCCATGAGGCTTTGAGAAAGACTTTAATTAAATCCAACATATATCATGCTAACAAGGTTAATTAGATTAACTAAGCTATCACAAAACCTAAGCTAAACAAGCACTCTCGGCTGCCGCCTCCTTCTTGAACTTCACGGCCACCGCCGTCGTGTACAGTGTTTGAGATCGGCGGTCGTTGATCGGTTTTGAACCGTGATTCTTGTTTTGGTTTAAGAACGAGTCTAGCAACTTGTTCTTGAACACCCTTTCGATTTGATCGTGTGGATACCGTAGAAGCAAGACCTTGGAGGCTTTGCTCGTGACTCATGGTTTGGCATCGCTTCTGCATCAAACACGCTACAAGGGTGAGACTCCTTTACATTCCGATATGAATACTTTGTATAGGTCCTCGGTTAGGAATCCAAATTTTTATTTTCCGCTGCACACTTTGCATGTTGGATTCCTTTCAGTGGTATCAGAGCCGTGTACAAAGCTCATATTGGAATTATGTGGTTAATTGTTTAATCATATTTAGAATTATATTGCATGCTTTGAAACTGTATATAATAAATCGAGTTTGTGAAAATCATCGTAAAGTTATATATGATATAATTGACAATTTATGTATACGATACACGAAGGCGCAAAACCGAGCCCATGGCTCATGATGGTTCGGCCATCACCAACCATGACTCACGGCCGCCGCATGCTAGCTAAAGTTCCGACCATGGTTCAGAAATCATGCGAGTTGGCGGCTACCTCCACATGAGAGCTAGGGTTTTTTGAACCCCTTGGTTCGAGATGGTCGAGCCGCCACCGTCATGAATCGTGCATGGAAAGAATGAGACGGCTAGGGTTTCAAACCCTAGCGGCCGCCGCATGGCTAACACGGGATGGACCGTGACTTGGGCTAGGGTTTCGAACCCTAGGCTCATGCATGATCCAGCCGTGTGGTTAGGGTTTTTGAACCCTTTTGGTCCATGTCTTGTGACGCAACGAGTCTCCGTGGCATGTGATGTCACGAGCGTACGATAATTTTCAAAAAATTTATTTTACAGTTTAATTAGAATTAAATTTTAAAATGTTTAGAATTTAATTCATTAATTGTTATAGCATGTTTTATGTGGTTGTTTGATCATGGTGCATGGTTATAGCCCTATGACCTATTAGATAGGATTTTGTGAATGTTTGTAATTTAATACGGCCTGCGAGTCGTGCCTTCTCTATTTTTCTAAATGTTATCCCTCCCCTACGTTCCCCTCGAATGTAACTCGAGGAATTCTCTATATCATGTAAATGTTATATAGTATAGTTTATTTAATTGATGGAGATCAATGATGATGGATCAAGGTGCCGGGATAAGGAGGCCATTCACAAAAGGGAGCCGGAGAGGTGCTTGGTGAAGTTACCTTAGGTTGACCTTCTAGTATTTTCTCATTGGCTTGAGAAAATCATTAGTTGGGGCTATAACCATGTCACATTTATTTTATGTTGATGTATGAGATGCATGTTTACTGTTTTATTTAATATTGATGCTTGATACATATATGTATATATGTATATATTCATATATGTACCCAGACATATTTTCAATATTAATAAAATCATGAGATCAATAAATCCCTCTTATAATATTAAGTCAAATCAAGATGCCTTCCAATTAAAAATACTCGTCAAGACTTCGATTGAACATGTGTGGGTTTGCCAAAGCAAAGCACCGTGACAATCTTAGTAAGGCGCGAAAGGATAAAAGTGATATCCGTGTTATTTTAAAATTGGGCTCGACTTAACTAGCGTTATCTCAATAGGATTGGGAACCTAGATGCATAGGGTTGGATAATAATTCATTAGATGAATTTGAACAAAGTGTTGTTCGTCCAACCATTCAAGAATTACATGTGATGTTTGACAAAGTGCTGTCTACCTAAATAACCGAGTCTTGGGTGATTAGCCAAAGCTAACTCAGGATTAGGTGAAATATGGATCTTGGCCCACTAAGTTTACGAGGGTTGATATTTTAAATGATTAAAATCATAAACTTATTTTGCATATTTATATTGTAGATATCCATGGCATCAAACAACGTAACTAGCACACTATCATTGCGATCGGTCCTTGAGAAGGACAAACTAAATGGGACTAATTTCCTAGACTGGTATAGGAATTTGAGGATTGTCCTCAAACAAGAGAAAAAACAATATGTCCTAGAGGAACCCTTACCTGCGGAGGAACCTCTCGTAACGGCTGCTAAAATCGATAAGGATGCTTACAAGAAGCATCAGAATGACGCGCTTGATGTTGGTTGCCTTATGCTTGCACCATGAACTCTGAGCTTCAGAAGCAACATGAGGAAATGGAGGCGTTCGATATGATCGAGCACTTAAAGCAACTCTACCAACAACAAGCTAGACAAGAGAGGTATGACGTCTCTAGAGCGTTATTCCAGTGCAGAATGGTAGAACGAAGCCTTGTTGGAACTCATGTACTAAAGATGATAGGGTACATTGAGAATCTTGCAAAGCTGGGTTTTCCATTGTACCAAGAGTTGGCCACAGACGTGATCTTGCAATCGTTGCCTGATAGCTACAGTCAATTTATCTTGAACTACAATATGATTGAAATCGAAAAGACGCTACCGCAATTGCTTGGTATGTTGAGAACATATGAAGCAAATTCAAAGAAGTCTAAGCCTACTAATGTTCTTATTGTGAATAAAAGCAAAGGAAAGACTAAAGAACAAGGCGACAAGAAGAACAAGAAAGTCTTTGTTAAGTCTAAGCCTCATGCTTCTGCGCTCAAACCAAAGGGAGGAGTGTCTAAGGAAGGGAACTGTTTCCATTGCGGTGAGACAGGTCATTGGAAGAGGAACTGCAAAGTATATCTGGAAGATCTTAAGAAGACAAAAGGAAGTGTGACTTCCGCTTCAGGTATTTTTGTTATAGAAGTCAATTTATCAACTTCTTCATCATGGGTATTAGATACTGGATGTGGTTCTCACATTTGTGTTAATGTGCAGGATCTCAAAAGGAGTAGGTTGTTGGCGAAAGGCGAGGTTGATCTCCTAGTGGAAAATGGAGCAAGAGTTGCTGCATTAGCTATTGGAGATTATTCATTAACTTTGCCTTCTGGTTTATTATTAGATTTACAAGACTGTTATTTTGTGCCATCTATTACTAGAAACATTATTTCAATTTCTTGTTTGGACAAGATTGGTTTTTCATTTATTATAAAGGACAAGTGTTGTTCCATTTATTTGAATGATATGTTTTATGCTAGTGCACAATTAATTAATGGTCTTTATGTATTAAATCTTGATATGCCTGTCTATAACATAAATACTAAAAGGATTAAGAATAATGATTCAAATCCAACTTATCTCTGGCATTGTCGATTGGGCCATATAAACGAGAATCGCATATCAAAACTTCATAAGGATGGAGTATTGGATTCATTTAATTTTGAATCATATGAAACATGTGAATCTTGTTTAATGGGCAAGATGACTAAAGCTCCTTTCAAGGGACATGTTGAAAGGACAAATGATTTATTGAATCTCATACATAGTGATGTATGTGGACCAATAAGCATACAAGCTAGAGGTGGTTTTCAATACTTCGTTACATTTACTGATGACTTCAGTAGATATGGGTATGTGTACCTAATTGTAAGGACCCTAGATCCTTAAGTGCGTATTAAAGGCGTAATAGAGCTAAACATGCATCTAAGAATATAAAGTTCGTGTTGATGTATTGAGCCGTTAAGATTACAGGCCAAAATAAAATTTCCAAAAGGGATTAATTACATTCCCAACCAATTGAATGCTAATCCTATAGTTTTACACTACTCCTAGAGTAGAAACTATACAAAAGAATTAAGCCTGTTATGCCAAAAGCACTCCTCACTGGCTCACCGCATCAACCCGACTTAGCCCGTCCGCCCAAAAGTACATACAGGAACAACCCCAAAACCATGAGCATGTATATAAATCATATTCACAATAATATGATCATAATTCAATGCATAAACCATAAATACGATTCACTTCCTGTATTTAACACATTTAAAAGCTCATTTCGTTGTCCATGTACCACAATAATAATCAATGGATTATAACACCAATATGTATGTCATGACATGCATCCATTCCGTGTATACCAATGGCCAATTTCCAGTCTTATTATATCAGTGGCATAATACCCCTCGCGTTTATATGACAGCGGCATTAATACCCCTCGCTTCGACATATTAGTGGCATAATATCCCTCGCATCAATATGACAGCGGCATTATCCTTCGCTTCGACATAATTGCGGCAAATATTCTTCATCGCTAAATATGACAGCGGCAAGTATTCTATCATCGCTTCGACATGAAAGCGGCAAGTATTCTTCATCACTGTAATATATTCTCGACTCACAACCGTATGCAACCGCAATGCATATCCAATCAATTATGCAACCACAATGCATATCCAACCATGTATGCAACCATAATGCATAATTAAGACAATGTATGCAACCATAATGCATAACCAATCAAAGCGTAATAAATACGTTTTACCAACCGATGCCCGTACGTCTCACTACGTACCTTAGTTTCCAAAAGTGGAGATATCGTGGACTTTATCTCCTAAGCTGTGTGGGCACCTGGGATGGTTCTACACATTCACACAAATCAATATTAGGAGCCAATAATAGTCCAATATCATAAATTCCACAAAAATATCCAAAAATACCATATTTTGCCTTTCGCGATCGATCGCCAGTTACGGGCGATCGATCGCGAGACCTTACTGCCCGAATCTCAAATTTTATGGCTTCGGCGATCGATCGCCACATTTGGCGCGATCGATCGCCAGCCTCGCCGATCGATCGCCCAAGAGTGGCGATCGATCGCCAAACACTCCCAACGAGCACTGCCAGCACGCGATCGATCGCCTGGAACAGGCGATCAATCGCCAAGTCTGTAACCAGAAAAATCCACCATTTTTGCACACCAAATCCATCCCAAACCATTCCAACACACCTACCACCAACCCAACAACATGAAACCACAATAAACCAACATAATACACCTTAACCAACACAAAAATCCAACACCCAACCAAAAATAATACCAACCCAAAAAGACCCATTTCAAAACCATTTCAAACTCAATCCAAACACAATAAAAACAACATGGAGGTATCCATACCTCTAGGGGACTCCAAATCTCACACCAAATCCCACAAATCAAGTTTTGGAAGGATTTCTCTTCACCTTTATGCTCAAACTCGAAAACGGAAGAGAAGGAGGGTTTGGGTGGTTGATTTGGGGAAAGTTGAAAAGTGATGGTGTAGTGGGGATTGGGGTATAAGTGGGTTGGTTTTAATTAAATTGCACTCCCACAATTTCATAGCGTATAAAACACCCCAACATGATATTTTTAAAAGCATTTACCACAATGCATCAAAATCCCTATTAAAATCATGCTTTACCAAAATACTTATCAAATGCCATAAACAAGCCATAATAACCCCCAATTCCCAACATGTATAACATGCACCCCGAAATACATTATCGGGTCACGCCTACCATGTGACTAAGCATTTCACCAAGATAATTAATGCCAACACAATTATTAATTATCACCATCAAAAATTACTAAAACATAATTAATGCCCAAATTGCAATTAATTATTTCGGGGATATCACACTAATGAAACATAAACATGAAACCTTTGAAAAGTTCAAGGATTTCAAGAATGAAGTACAAAACCAGCTTGGCAAAAGTATCAAAACCCTCCGATCAGATCGATGAGGTGAATACCTAAGCCAAGAGTTTCATGACTATCTAAAGGAGTGTGGGATAGTCCCACAACTCACTCCTCCGTATACTCCACAATGGAATGGTGTATCCGAAAGAATGAATCGAACTTTGTTGGACATGGTTCGATCAATGATGAGTCATGCAGATCTTCCGACTTCCTTTTGGGAACATGTTTTAGAAACAACAATATTTATACTGAACTGTGTTCCATCTAAATCAGTAGAAAATACACCATATGGGATATGGACTAAGAAGAGTCCTAGTATGTCTTTTATGAAGATTTGGGGTTGTGAGGCTTACGTGAGACGTCACGCCTCCAATAAACTTGGACCCAAATCTGATAGGTGTTTATTTGTGGGGTATCCTAAGGAAACGAAAGGATACTATTTCTATTATCCCACCGAGAACAAAGTACTTGTTGCTCGGACTGGTGTATTTCTTGAAAGAGAATTTATTTCTAGAAAAACCAGTGGGAGAAAGATAGAACTTAGTGAAGTTCAACCACAAAAAAACACTGAACCTGATATTGAGATGGAAACAGAGCAGGCACCGCAAGCTGTTGTGGAAGAAGCACCTGCTCAAGAGACACAAGCCCAACGTAGGTCTGTAAGAGAACACCGTGAGCCACAGAGATATGGATTTCTTGTGACTCAACAAGGTGACTTACTACTTATTGATGAGGATGAACCGTCATCTTATCAAGAAGCCATAATGGGAACTGATTCTGAGAAATGGCAAGAAGCCAAGAAATCTGAGATGGAATCCATGTATACAAATCAAGTATGGACTTTGGTTGACCCGCCTGAAGGGGTAAGACCCATAGGGTGCAAATGGATTTTCAAAAGGAAGACCGACATGGATGGTAATGTACAAACCTTTAAAGGTCGACTGGTTGCAAAAGGTTTCAAACAAATTCATGGTATTGTCTATGATGAAACTTTTTCGCCAGTTGCCATGGTTAAATCCATTAGGATCTTACTTGCAATAGCTGCATTTCATGACTATGAAATCTGGCTGATGGATGTCAAACAGTTTTCCTTAATGGAAATTTACTTGAGGATGTGTACATGACACAACCTGAGGGTTTTGTCGATCAAAAGGATGATGGAAAGATATGCAAGCTACAACGATCCATTTATGGATTGAAGCAAGCTTCTCGGAGTTCGAATCTTTGTTTTGATGATGCAGTCAAAGAGTTTGGTTTCGTCAAAAATGTAGATGAACCTTGTGTCGACAAGAAGGTCAGTGGGAGCATAATTATCTTCCTGATATTGTATGTGGATGACATACTTCTCATTGGGAATGATATCCCTGCCCTACAATCTGTAAAGATTTGGCTAGGGAATTGCTTTTCTATGAAAGACTTGGGTGAAGCCACTGATGTATTAGGTATCAAGATCTATAGAGATAGATCAAGAAGATTACTTGGCCTAAGTCAAAGTACATACATAGACAAAGTGCTAAAACGGTTTAGCATGCAAGAATCAAAGAAAGAATTCATGCCTATGACACATGGGATACATCTCTCGAAGGATCAGTGTCATTCAACACCAGATGAGAGACAACGCATGAGTAAGATTCCATATGCGTCAGCTATTGGATCTATCATGTATGCCATGATATGTACTCGTCCCGATGTCTCGTATGCTCTGAGCATGACGACCAGATATCAGGTTGATCCAGGTGAATGTCACTGGATTGCAGTCAAGAATATCCTGAAGTACTTGAGAAGAACTAAGGATACATTCTTGATTTATGGAGGTGAGGAAGAGCTCAATGTAATAGGTTACACTGATGTAAGCTTCCAAACCGACAAAGATGATTTCTGATCGCAATCAGGATATGTGTTTTGCCTAAATGGAGGTGCTGTAAGCTAGAAGAGTTCAAAGCAAGAGACAGTAGCCGATTCTACAACTGAAGCTGAATACATTGCTACCTCAGATACAGCAAAGGACGTTGTTTGGATCAAGAAGTTCATTTCTGAACTTGGGGTGATGCCTAGCATACTAGATCCGATTGAACTCTATTGTGACAACAATGGAGCCATCACATTGGCTAAGGAACCTTGATCTCACCAAAGATCCAAGCACATACTTCGGCGCTTTCATTTCCTTCGAGAAATCGTTGAAAGAGGAGATGTAAAAATATGCGAAGTACCAACTGATGATAATGTATCTGACCCACTGACGAAGCCACTATCACAGCAGAAGCATGATCGTCATACTAGATCTCTAGGCATTAAGTATATGTCTGATTGGTCTTAGTGCAAGTGGGAGATTTGTTGGGATATGCCCTAAGACAACTCATAGATGATTGTTTATGACATACACTGTATTATGATTTTGTTATTGGCAATTCATTATTATATATTATTCGTGTATCTGTGTAATATGAATTAATATATAAGTTAATGTCCTTAGAATAATATTGTATTGTTCTTAGAGATGTCCCTAGTCAAGTATTATCATGAATCAGGATAATGATAATGCATTGAGACTAGTATGTTTTGATTGATGAATTGTTCATAGATATATGATATCAAATCAACACATGGGTACATGTTAGAAAACGATGTACTGGACGGACCCACCATGAGAATGCTACATGGATAGTTATATGAAGGTCATAAGCAATTCTCATAGTGATAATGATGTATGTAATCCTTACGACTTGAGATCACCAGAGATCCCAACATAAGGAGTCATGTATCTTGATATTGTTAAACGTTACCTGTAACAGGGTAAATATAAAGACAATCATTGGATACATCACGAATTATGTAGAGGGATGTTGAGTGATCAAGAAAGGATTTGTCCCTCCCATATAATAGGAGAAGTGTTTGGGCCCTTGATCAAGTAAGACTAAAATGCATGGCCGTGCTCGAATGAGTCGATATGCGATATCGAGTTTATTCGTTTATTCTAATTCTACTTGGGGATCAAGAAATAAAGATTGAATATACGAGTAGGACTATTCCATGACTCGTGTTCAATCTAAACACATTGGACAAATGGATCAAGTTACATGGCTAATATTATCGCAGTTCGTAGGGTATGTCGAGTCAATGACATTCTTGTAATTTGGGTAGCCTTGATGTGTTGCTAGATACCGCTCATTGCTTGTGACATAAAATTAGATTTTATGTCGCTGCCAACATTGCAAGATCCTATCGGGCACAAAAGATTAAATCGATAAGGGGAATTAAATTCATTGGATGAATTAATTAATTAAGAAAAGTCTTAATTACATGATTATAAGGATTTAATTAAATCATGGGTTTGGGCCCATGAGGCTTTGAGAAAGCCTTTAATTAAATCCAACATATATCATGCTAACAAGGTTAATTAGATTAACTAAGCTATCACAAAACCTAAGCTAAACAAGCAATCTCGGCCGCTGGTAGCGCTTATCGCGTACGCCCAAATTAACCATTCTCAAGTTAATAGCAAAAGTATGTAGCAGCGAGAGTAGGGATCGATCCCACAGGAAAGGTAGTATTTTTTCCTGTCAATTTAAAAACGAATAGTAAAAAGGGGGGTTGTGAGTTGAGTGATTACTACTACGCAAATTTTAAGAATTAAACTAATTAACGAGATTAACTAAAACGGTTAAAACTTATGAGAGTGAAGCGATTCTTGGTTTTCGGTCAACTTTACTTTTGGAAAATTCTCTCTTGATCTTCAAATCACTAACATTCGAATTCTTTCAATTATTCATGGATTGGAAATTGAATTCCTACCCACCTTAATTGTAGTCAAAGAGAAAACAACATTCAATCCGACCTTATCAAATCTCTAATCAAAACTACAGCCGTTAATGATTAAATCAATGATGGATTTCAAAACTAGTGAGTTCGATAAATCTAATCAATCAAAACTACAGCTGTTAATGATTGATTACCCAATCGTTTCTCCTAAGAATTCAATAACACCTACAGCCGGTAATTATTAATCTTAGTTGCTTCTTAATTAGCTATCTGTTATGCATGTGAATACTAGGTGATCAATCTAATCAACAAACACAATAATCATTGAAATCGATACCAAGAAACAGAATTGAAATCGAAATTAAATTCAATAAACAAATCAAAATTCTCACAAGAGATTCAAATCAAAAAGCAAGTATCCCTTATACCAAGAATCTAAGAGTTTAGCCTAGCATAATTGAATCTAAAAATAACAAAGATTGATTCGAAAACATTAAATAAACAAAGGAAAAGAAATTACTAAGACGAATCACGATTCCGGCTTGTCGATTCCGTCTTCGTTCTTTGCGTTGTTCTTGACAAAACTTGAAAGAAAAATTATTCTAAAATTGAAAAATCTATTCTAAGCTCTCAATTATCTCCTCAAGAGGCTAATTTTCGACTATGAAGAGGTATGGAGGCTGATGGGTAGGTTATATTATATCTAGGAAGGAAAGAAATCAAGTTCCCAATATTTCCAAAATACCGCTGGCGATCGATCGCCATAAGGTGGCGATCGATCGCTAGCTCTTTTTTTTCGGCGAAATAACTTAGGCGATCGATCGCCAGTTTCATGCGATCGATCGCTTGGCTCCAGTGGACTTTGGCGATCGATCGCCTAAACCTCGCGATCGATCGCTGCCTCGTGAATTTTGTTGCTCAACTTTCTGTCCATAGGTGATCGATTGCCTCTTCCTTGCGGTCGATCGCCTCCTCCAAAATTACATTTTTAGCCTTTTTCTTGATCTACATTGAGTCCTTATTAGCTCCAAAGCTTTTCTTGACCTTTATTCCTTAGTTAGCTCGATTTCTTCGATTCCACCTACAATTACACAAATATATGATTAGGTAGCATATGTATCAAATTATCCATCAAAACATACCAAATCGTAAACAATTAAACACAATAGATGTGTCTATCTCTAGTCACATCAGCCGCTGCCTCCTTCTTCACGGCCACCGCCGTCGTGTAGTGTTTGAGATCGGCGGTCGTTGATCGGTTTTGAACCTTGATTCTTGTTTTGGTTTAAGAACGAGTCTAGCAACTTGTTCTTGAACACCCTTTCGATTTGATCGTGTGGATACCGTAGAGGCAAGATCTTGGAGGTTTTGCTCGTGACTCGTGGTTTGGCATCGCTTCTGCATCAAACACGCTACAAGGGTGAGACTCCTTTACAATCCGATATGAATACTTTGTATAGGTCCTCGGTTAGGAATCCAAATTTTTATTTTCCGCTGCACACTTTGCATGTTGGATTCCTTTCAAATACCTGGCTAGCGATTCACTGGTCCCATAGGCTTATACCAAACTATCAATGTGACACACGTCTCATCCCGGTATACCATACCGTACAAACCATTAGAGTTGTGGGTCATCATCCAACATATCTCTAAAACACCAAGCATAATGGACATCCAGGGGTCCTTGCTCAACTACCATGCAATCCTAATCCATTAGGACTTATTCCACACCCTCAAGGTGGGTGTAACCATGCCTACCCCACATCACAACAACAAACGAGTAGTTTCCTCAATGACTACTCTTACCACCAATCACTTGGTCTTAGCCATCCCAGCGAGCATACCCAACGGTATCACTGCTCGACAGATATTTACCTCTATAACATGATGCGGTACTCTCACCGGTATAATGCATCCAATGCTCCATCGAGCAAACCTGCTCGGCAAAAAGGTCTCGTCAACTAGTGACCCAGACTCTACCATGTGCTCACCATCGGCACTCAAACCATTCAACCAAATACATAACATGAATGTATTATTCACCAAAACGATGCCACGCGTCCACATAGACATCCCAAATAACATCGTCAAACATATGACGGTACCTGTCGATACACGACACTCATAATCTCATCGTCAAACACATGACGGTACATGTCGATACACGACATCCATAATCTCATCGTCAAACACATGACGGTACATGTCGATACACGACATCCATAATCTCATCGTCAAACACATGACGGTACATGTCGATACACGACATACATAATCTCATCGTCAAACACATGACGGTATAAAACAACACATAGTATTCACAATAATGAGAACAAAAGTAATATGCCATACCTCATCGCTATCAAGATAGCAGAATACGTGTATCCATCGTCCCCCAGCAGTACACAAGCAGCACCCATCGCTCGTAGGCGGCATAATCCAGTGCTACGCGCATAGCGGTATAACTCATCGCTATAGAATCAGCGGCATAAAACATCGCTATAGATATCCGACGGTATGAACCATCACCATAGATGTAGCGGAATGTACCATCGCTATATGATACCTGGCCGCATAAGCCATCGCCATAGAATACCCAGCGGAATGAACCATCGCCAATAGAATACCCGGCCGCATGAACCATCGCCAATAAAATACACAGCGGCATGAACCATCGCCAATAGAATACCCGGCGGCATGAACCATCGCCAATAGAATACCTGGCGGCATGAACGATCGCCAATAGAATAGCGGAATAATCGCGGACTCAAGAGGTACTCACACTCATGTAGTACTTTGTTCCCGATCGCATCGCTACGTCATGACAGCGGCATCATCGCTTCGACGTGACAGCGGCATGTATCATCGCTTCAACACGACAGTGGCATCATCGCTTCGACATGATGGTGGTATCCTCGCTTCGACGTGACAGCGGCATTTACCATCGCTTCGACACGACAACGGCATTTACCATCGCTTCGGCATGACAGCGGAAATACCCCTCGCTTCGACATATTAGCGGCATAATATCCCTGATAGTAATATGACAACGGCATTATCCTTCGCTTCGACATATTTGCGGCAAATATTCTTCATCGCTATTATATGACAGCGGCAAGTATTCGCATCGCTACGCCATGCATGCAACCATAATGCATAACTCATATTCCAATAAACATCGCCATGAGTGTATCTTAATGCACCTCGCTTCAAATGTGACATGCGGAATTTTACCATCGCTTCAACATTTAGCGGCAAAGCATTAGAATCATCACTCCGATGTATATCTATGCAACCGTAATGCATAGTCCATGTCTCATATGACCCTGCAACCACCATGGTTAGCAACCATAGATTCCAATGATAAACACATATCATAAACGCACATAAGCAATATAGTTGTGCCACGCAACACTAACTACCATCATGCATAAGTATGTGCTTCTCATTCCCATTAACATTTTCCTAGGCCCTCAACAGCCCCAAAGAGCTAACCACAGCTCTAATACCACTAATGTAAGGACCCCCATACCCTTAACCCGTTATTAGTGTATTAATCCATACCATTAGTGCATATAATCATACTATCATGGGGAAAAGCCATATGCAAGTACAACACCATAAGCCATCTAGATAATTTCTTGCATTTGATCCACATAATATTCAAATTCCCCAACCAAGATTACATATATAACATGCACCTTCATAATACACTAACATGCTCTCAGTTCATTTAGCAATTCCCTAGTTAATTGCATGCAAACCATGAATGTACGGAGAAAAGCCGTAGCCCATTTATACATCCCATATACACGTAAAATGTACTCACATAAGAGCACCCCAATGAATAAGCGTGTATCCAATGTATAAAAACACTCTACCGAATACCGTTACTGGCACTTCAATCCTGGAAGCACCTCCCAAGCACAACTCGATCTCAACTCTGGATCTATGCACTTATTCAATCAGTTATGGTACCTCGATCCGGGAAGTACCTCTAATCAACAGCCCGAGCTCAACTCCAAAGCTGCTGCTACACCTGTAACACCTGCCCCAACAGAGACAGCCCCCACACGGGGTGAGCATACCAATACCACCAATCCAATAATCATAACATTGCAATTCATAATTTACAGAATGTAAATGCCATAATTTAAATGATACTCCCTGGATGGTAACACCCTCATCCGGGATCCCCTGTATTGTCCCTGTTCTCAAAATAACCAAACTCATCAAATTCCCAAAGCCAGTTAATCGCCACATAGATTAACTAATACCGTTCTATTATGCCAGTTCCATAATCAATATGGTAAAATCATTATATAAAAGACCGTAGATCTCATATATATCTAACCAATGATTTCATGTTCCTATTTCATTGCTCGCTCCACAATAGCGGCATTCTAAACCCCGCGCACGCTCAACAATAGCGGCGTCATAACCGATGGTCGCTCAACGGCGACAGCATCCCAAATCATTACTCGCTCAATAGCGGCACCGTATGGTTCCCAATGTATAACCATTTGACGCAAATACCATTTACCATGCATGTCGCTATCCATTTATCGCAAGTATCATGTACCATGCATTTCAATGCCTATTTGATGCAATTACCACATACCATGTATTTCAATGTCCATATAATGCGATTATTACACACCATGTGTTTCAATGTCCATTTAATGCAATTATCACATACCATGCATTTTACAGTTGCAACATTATAATAGGTTATGCTCGTACGTCATAAGTACCTTAAGTTTCCGTAGTCCAAGCCAACCTTGCTTGAGTTCCATGCCTCGAGAAATATGTGCTAAAACACGTAAATAACTCTCAATCAAGTAAAAGCATGCGATCACGTGCCCACGCACGTTTGCAACCTCAAAACCCATCGTCAATCCATGACGATTGCCAAAATAAAAGCCCCTGGCTAGCATGCATAATACCCAAAAATATTCCATTTAGAACGTTTAAAAGATAGCCAAAAACTCAACCGAGAGTTCCATTTAATTTAACTTGGCTCCACCAACCATTTTAAAAGTCTAGCATTCCCATTGGAATGTAAACATTGCCCCGGAAGCCGACCATTTAAGTCGCAAATCCAAAATCCCACGAAAAAGCCAAGAAAAACAAAAATCACCTGCTGGCGATCGATCGCTAGCCCCTTGGCGATCAATCGTTAGCCCCTTGGCGATCGATCGCTCGATATAGCGATCGATCGCCAGACCTTACTGGCGTGAGGCGATCGATCGATCAAAAGTAGCGATCGATCGCTACCATGCTGAAAAGCCTACTGCTCTAATGCGATCGATCGCCTGCTTTGGGCGATCGATCTCCATGCCCTGCAACTCGAAATCCTCCATTTTTAAAAGCTTAAAACCTTCACCAAACACACCCCAACTTCTCCCAACTCAAAACCACAACAAATCCACACACAAGGACCTCCCACAAGGGTGATAAACTCAAATTAAAACAAACCCAAAAGATTTTATGATTTTCACCAAAATCACACAAACCAACCCAAACCCAAAACTCAACCAAAACCAACAAAATTACAATCAAATCAAAGCTACAAGAGAGGAGAATGAGATTACTAGCTTTTCTTCAAGAAATCCGGCACCTAAATCGGGTTCCCAACGATTTCCATTGAAGGGGAAAGAGGGGAAGGGTTTTGGGGTAAAGGGGGGGGAGAGCGCTGAGAGAGAGAGGTGATTCCGGAAAAATGACGGAATCCCGAGTCCATCTGGTATAAATAGCAAAAATGCTCCAAAATACTAATACCTTCACAAATACATCATGATTCATTAAAAATCATCTGTTTCAAAAACTCTCTCTCCAGCATCAAATCCCCATTACCAGCCCCAGTACAAAGTAGTCCGGACCCCAAATCCCACCAAAGACCAAATTCCAAGATTATCACCACGATGAGAATACAATCTCATTCCTTGGATCCAACGACTCCATAAATTGGATTCAAAATCCCCGAGAGTCCCAAAACCGTAATTAATTCCTAATTGCCACAATTAAAATCCATTAAGGATTATCACCACATCGGGATTAACACCATTAATCCCCGGGCATCACAGATGATTTCCGATCACAATCAGGATATGTGTTTTACCTAAATGGAGGTGTTGTGAGCTGGAAGAGTTCAAAGCAAGAGACAATAGCCGATTCTACAACTGAAGCTGAATACATTGCTGCCTCAGATGCAACAAAGGAAGCTGTTTGGATCAAGAAGTTCATCTCTGAACTTGGGGTGATGCCTAGCATACTAGATCCGATTGAACTCTATTGTGACAACAATGGAGCCATCGCATTGGCTAAGGAATCTAGATCTCACCAAAGATCCAAGCACATACTTCGGCGCTTTCATTTCATTCGAGAAATCGTTGAAAGGAGAGATGTAAAAATATGCAAAGTACCAACTGATGATAATGTATCTGACCCACTGACGAAGCCACTATCACAGCAGAAGCATGATCGTCATACTAGATCTCTAGGCATTAAGTATATGTCTAATTGGTCTTAGTGCAAGTGGGAGATTTGTTGGGATATGCCCTAAGACAACTCATTAGATGACTGTTTATGACATACAATGTATTATGGTTTTATTAATGGCAATTCATTATTATATATTATTCGAGTATCTGTGTAATATGAATTAATATATAAGTTAATGTCCTTAGAATAATATTGTATTGTTCTTAAAGATTGTTCCTAGTCAAGTATTATCATGAATAAGGATAATGATAAAGAATTGAGTGATCAAGAAAGGATTTGTCCCTCCTATATAACAGGAGAAGTGTTTGGGCCCTTGATCAAGTAAGACTAAAATGCATGGCCGTGCTCGAATGAGTCGATATGTGATATCGAGCTTATTCGTTTATTCTAGTTCTACTTGGGGATCAAGAAATAAAAGATGGAATATACGAGTATGACTATTCCATGACTCGTGTTCAATCTAAACACATTGGACAAAGAGATTAAGTTACATGGTTAATATTATCACAGTCCGTAGGTTATGTCGAGTCAAAGACATTCTTGTAATTTGGGTAGCCTTGATGTGTTGCTAGATACCGATCATTGCTTGTAACATAAAATTAGATTTTATGTCACTGCCAACATTGCAAGATCCTATCGGGTCGCACAAAAGATTAAATCGATAAAGGGAGATAAAATTAATTGGATGAATTAATTAATTAAGAAGAGTCTTAATTACAAATATTAGATATATGAATTTAATTAATATTGGGTATGGGCCAATAAGGCTTTTGGAAAGCCTTTTAATTAAATCTAATCTAATATATATATATAAACTAACAAGGTTGTAATTAAGGGTTAATTATTCAAAACCTAGATAGCCACATCAAAGCTCACGACCGTCGCCTTCTTGCACCCTAGACGATGTCGCCGCCGCCGTGGTGTAGTGGAGCTTTTGAACGGCCGTCGTTGATCGGTTTTGAACCGTGAGTCTTGTTTTGATTTAAGAACGGGTCTAGCAACTTGTTCTTGAACCACCTTTTCAATTTGATCGTGTGGATACCGTAGAGGCGAAGGTGCAAATCTTTGTTCGTGACTCGTGGTCTTGCAACGAGGATTCTGCTACAAACACGCTACAAGGGTATGATTCTTATCAAGCTCGGTATGATAAACTTTGTATAGGTCCAGTGGTATGAATCAAGTTTTATTTTCCGCTGCGTATTGCTTGATTGATTCCTAACAATATACTCCGACATATGTACTCGTATCAAGAAGATTCTGCAACTATCCTTCTATATTTGTCAACTCTGTTGATGGCGTTCCGTACAATGCTTTTGATATTGAATCTATTCTTTGGCATTAACGAGCAGTTAAAATCGATATCCTTTTTTAGTGGAACTTCTATTATATCCTTAGGAAAATATGGGCATGTTTTCTTACCACTATGATATCAGTCAACCTCGACTCTTCTTGATCAGCATTAACCGCTTCTTATATAAGAAAAAAAAATCCTTCAAATTTCCAAGTATCGCAATCGCAATACGTTCATAGCTGATACTATCGGTATCTTAACTTGTTATTCGTGGCTATAAACATTTCCTTTGGAGCCACAATACGGTTAAAAATCATTATACCCTGAAATCAACTTACAATACCTCAAAATTTATTAGAGTATCCGTAACCTTGATACAATCGAAACCATATCTCGGCAACACCATTTAATTCAAATCCATAACACTATCATCAAACTGTAAGATACAATTCACTATTACATGTATGGATAGTATAGTCATTTCGGCTGGTATATTTCCCAAATCATCATAATCAATACACATTTGATGCAATGTATGAAAATAATGAAACTCGTGTAGTGTGATCAGATACACAACATGTATCTGCGATCACTACTTCTGTAGCATCTCTAACCTTATCCTTTGTCAAGGTATACTTTCTGGTCTGTTAGGGAACCAAAAATAACTATCAGGTATGACCTCTAGTTTATAGGTAACAAGCTGCTCCTGGAACTGAGTGGTCAAAATGAATAACCATTCTGATATCTACCTCTAGCTCAGAGTATTTGTTGTTATGGCTGCATCTATTCCGTAGCACGTAACAGACATGCTCTGACTATCCACAATCAATATCAGTTCTTATTATTCTTTCAAGTGGATTAGTGGATATTTACATCCACAGTGACCTCGAAAAGATTTGGTATTCTACAATCTCATAGTACCTCCAGAACTACAGGAGCTGGATAAATTGGAGTGATACTTCTGAAACTTTTCTAGGACTACTTGGATTATCCCGATGATAGCCACTTCATTAATCTTTAATCCAGTTTTAACTACTTCGCACCACATCGGTATCTTATTCTGCAGTCGATATTTAATCTCTTCACTAGTGAATAGTTATTTAGATTAAGCAGATATTTTCATTTCTCAAGTCCACGATAATCAATTATCATTTTCCATTTCATCAACATGGCCTTCTCGTAAACATATTTTCCCGTATCAGAAAGAGGAAAAATCGTCATCCGTCACTACCATTAGTCTAGAACTATTATCTAGAAGAATTCCTATTGTAGTTTTTATTCACAATTTGGACATATAAATTAGAACTGAATTACGACAGTCCCCATATCCAAGTCCTCATTCAAACCAATCGTTGTTTCTCACAACAACTACATTCATTCTTCAAATGAAATATTGCTAGTTCTAATATCCTTAAGTTCTAAATCATCATCTCGACGTGCACAGGTTTTGACGTAAACTCATACGTATTACCCTGGTCTTTCGGACTCAAATTCCTGATGTCAATCGACAAAATGTGTGTTAAAGAGTTCTAGTGTCATCCCACTAAACACAAGGATTAAGTCCCAAACTGATAAATAAACTTCTAAATAAATATCACTAAGTGAATTCAATTCACAGTTTACAGTGCCTACAGGTTCACGAAATAGCTATGACAGTTCATATCACTGCTGCCTAATACTAACTGTCCATCATAAAATCAAAACATCATACACAATCTCAAGTCAGAGATGTTCTCAACACTTATTCTATATCAACATCCTATCAGCAACTATCAGTGCTAACAGATAAAATTCTCAAATTACCTAGATTGTATGCAACTCAGCATTCAAATTTTCTAGATTATATGCAACTCAGCATTAAAATTCTGTAGATTCTATGCAACTCAGCATTCAAATTCTCTAGATTCTATGCAACTCAGCATATTAAAATAGTCAAAGATATGACATCTAATTATCCCTGCTTAATAATCCATTACATGTATAAAATCTCATTATCGAACATGTAAACATAGCAGGCAAGAGCTGTGATACCCCCGAAATAATTATATGCATTTGGGCATTAATTATGTTTATGTGATTAATTATGGCGATAATTAAATTATGTGTAGGAATTAATTATCATGGTTTAAATTGTGATGGTTGATAATTATTTGGCGAAGCATGTGTTTAAATGGGAATTTGTTGCATTTTGGTAAAATGCTTTTAAAATATCATGTTGGGGTATTTTATACATCATGTTAATTGTTTGGGGTATAATTTTTAACTAACCCCTTATACCCCCACTACCCCAACTTACCATCACTTTACCAATTCCCAAATTCACTCCCAACCCTAACCCCTTACTCATTTTCGAAATTGGGTCCAAGGAAGAAGGGAAATCCTTGCAAAAACTTGATTTGAGTGATCTTTGGTAGGATTTGGAGTCCTTAAGAGGTATGGATACCTCCTTGATACTTTATTGGTGTTTAGTTTGGATTTTTGTTTTGGTATGTTGAGTTTTAAAATGGGTTTGTGTTGGGTTGTTATTGGTATTGGTTGGGAGTTGGATTTTTGGTTGTTAATGGTGTATATTGAAGGTTTAAGGTGTTTTTATGTTTTTGGTTTGTTGGTATAAGTGTTGGTGAGGTTGGTGAAAAATTTATGGTGCAAAAATGGTGTTTCTCGCAACACAGATAGCGGCGATCGATCGCCCGTTTTTGGCGATCGATCGCGCGCAACCAATAGGCTCCTGAAACAATTGGCGATCGATCGCCACATTTGTGCGATCGATCGGTGCGGCTGGCGATCAATCACCGGCGATCGATCGGCAAGAGCATAAAATTTTAGAAGCGAGCAGTATGATCTCGCGATCGATCGGGCCTTGGTGGCGATCGATCGCGAGATACAAAATTTGTGTTTTTGGTATCTTTTTGTGGAATTTTGATATTAGACTATAATTGGCTTCTAATATTGATTTGTATGGTTGTGTAGAACCATCCCAGGTACCAACAACTTCAAGGAGATAAAGTTCTTCAACTTCTCCACTTTTGAGACTAAGGTACGTAGTGAGACGTACGGGCATCGGACGGTAAAATGTGTTCTTACGCTTTTGGCTATATATACATATCGTGGACAAGTGTGGATTACGAAATGTGTTGATATATATTGAGATAATGGTGATGCATTATGATTGTGGACTCAAGTGTTGTGTTTATTTATATGTGGTTGGAAATGCTTGATCGTTCCGGTAGTTGTTATTTACGAGCGAGGGAGGTACTTGCCGCTGTCATATGAAGCGATGGTAATATGATATTTGCCATTGTCATGTCGAAGCGATGTACATGCCACTGTCATTGTCGAAGCGAGGGATATCATATGATGCCGATATAGGTCGAAGCGAGGGGTCCTAAAATTCTGCTGTTGTAACTGGACCGGAACAGTCACATTCCTAGTGATTAATGTGGAATATTGTGGTTATAACTAGAACGTGGTATCGATCATTATATTATGAACTAATGATTTTGTGCATGAGTTTATGAAACAGGAACAACAATGAAAAATGTGCTAATGTAGTAAATCAGGGAGCATACATACATATATATCTCTTGCAATTATTTATGTTATTGTGCTTGGATTTTGTTGAATAGTGATGTATATCCTCATGGTGAGTTGTTCCTGTAGGTAAACCTTTTGGACTTGGAGGGCTATGGGCCGGATTGAGGCAGTGAGCTACGAGGAGCATTAAGGAATTAGGATACAGGATTTTTGGATAGTCTCTACTCTAGGAGTAGTGTAAATCTATAGTATTAACATTCATTATTGGGAATGTAATTAATTAGCTTTTGGAATTTTATTTTTGGCCTGTAATCCTGTTAGCTCAAGGCTACAATCGGAACCATAAACTGTCTTTAATGCATGTTAGCCCTATTTATATTTTTTTTTACACTGTTAAGGTAGAGAGGCCTTACATTAGTGGTATCAGAGCAGTGGTTAGCGAACCCGAGAATGTGTGAAGGGTAGCCTTAGCAATAGGTTGGCTAGGTGCTCTTTTTAAACATGTTTAGTGCATATAGAGTATATAAATGTTATACTAACATGTTTTGGTTATTGTTACTCATATTATCTAACGGCGTATTATATGAACTGTTTTTGGTGTTATTGTTAACCCTTGTGTTACAGCATGACAGCAAATATCGATATAGGAGACGCAGTGAGTGTTAATGCAAGTGCTGGGCGTACAAATCCTCTACCACCGCCAGCTTTGGGTGAAGAACCGTCTGAACAGCAGTTGTTGCCCGGGGAACTGAACTTGACTCAATTCCTTGCATACCGACCCCCGATGTTTGAAGGAACTGAGACAGGGGAATAGGCCGAAGAGTGGTTAGAAAGGGTGGAGCAAATCTTCGTGGCGGCTCCTTGTGCGAAGTCGGCCTGGATAAGGTTAGCAGAATTCCAACTGGCCAAGAAGGCACTAATGTGGTGGAAGACCACGGTGATAGAATAGGAGGCTCAAGGTCATGAAATAAACTGGAAGCTGTTCAGAACTCGATTCTTGACCCGGTACTTTTCGGCTACTGCACGGGAAGCTAAGGAGGATGAATTTACTAACCTAAAGCAAGGTACTATGCCGGTGTCAGACTATGCTCTTCACTACTGTTCTTTGCTCAGATATGTACCTCATGTCACCACAAATACTCAAGCAAAGATGAGGCACTTCATGAAAGGCTTGAGGCCTGAATTGTATGATAGGGTGATCACTTATGGCCCTACTTGTTTTGATGACGCCCTTGCACTGGCCGAGCTGGCAGAATTGGGAGTGGGTGCATATCCGACTGTAGCGCCATCTCCAGCACCGCCACAGATATCGACCCTGGAAAACTTGAAACCCAGGGGCAACCATTTATAGCCAAGGGCAAACTCATCAGCTTCCCGATTCAGTGGTAGATGGCCTGATGTGCGTGGAAGGGGAAATCGTGGGAATAATGGCCCGTCAAATAGGGGACAGTCACAAGCAAGTAATTATGGGAGAGTTAGATGTTTCCTTTGCGGGGGACCCCACTCGGTGAAAGAGTGTTCTGCTTGTTTTGAATGTGGTAAGCATTGCCACTTTGCTCAAGAATGTCCTAATCGGGGAGGACAACAGAACACTATGGGGAGACCTTTAGACAGGGCAGTGCAACAAAGACCACCGTTTGCACCGAGACCATTGGGAGGTCAGCCGTTGGGGCCACCTCAAGGGCAAGTGTACGCTCTGACCAGGGAGCAGCTACAGCGGCTCCAGAGGAAGTGATAGCGGGTACGTGTCATTTATTTACGCACCCTGCTTTTATTTTGATAGACACAGGTGCGTCACACTCCTTCGTGTCGACGAGTTTTGTGGAGAGGCACCGCATATGCACGTCTCCGTCGCCCACGCCTCTTCTGGTCTCGACACCCGCTGGAAAGAGTATGATTGCTAATCGGTTTGTTGTTGACGGCCTCAATTATTTTGAGGGCAACGATTTGAAGTCAGATTTGATTGTTCTGGTAATGTCAGACTTTGACTGCATTGTGGGCATTGATGTACTGAACAGGCATCAGGCAGTGGTGGACTGCAGACAGAGAACAGTTCGGTTTAGATCTGATTTGGGGGCTCAGTGGACTTTTTATGGGGATGGTTCCCGCTCAAAAATCCCATTGATATCGGCTATCAAGATGGCTCAGTTATTGGAACGTGGGCATATGGGTTATCTTATTTATGCCATTGATGTTGCTGAAAAGAAGGAAGAGTTAAGAGTCGAGGATATACCCGTAGTCGGGGAGTTTGCCGATGTATTCCAGAGGAGATTCCAGGATTTCCACCGGCTAGGGAAGTCGAGTTTGGGATTGAATTACTACCGGGAACACCCGCTATTTCTCGTGCCCCTTACAGGATGGCACCGACAGAGTTAAGGGAGTTGAAAGAGCAACTACAAGAACTCCTTGACAAGGGTTACATACGCCCCAGCGTATCACCTTGGGGTGCGCCTGTATTATTTGTGGAAAAGAAAGATGGATCGATGCGTCTGGGCATCGATTACAGACAATTGAACAAGGCCACAGTGAAGAATAAATACCCTCTTCCGCGGATCGATGACTTGTTTGATCAGTTACAGGGCACGAGGTTGTATAGTAAAATTGATTTGAGGTCGGGGTACCATCAGATTCGAGTTAGAGAGGAAGATGTGCAGAAGACAGCATTTCGGACCCGTTATGGTCATTATGATTTTTGGTCATGCCGTTTGGAGCGACAAACGCCCCGGCTGTCTTTATGAGCTTGATGAACCGAGTGTTCCAACCATACCTTGATCAGCTCGTCATAGTGTATATTGACGACATACTCATCTACTCTCGGAGTGAGGAAGAGCACAAGAATCATTTGAGAGCAGTGCTTCAGATTCTTAGGGACAATCAGTTGTACGCCAAGCTCAGCAAGTGTGAATTTTGGTTGAGCAGCGTGGTGTTTTTGGGGCACGTGATCTCTAGTAATGGGATATCTATGGATCCCAGGAAGGTAGAGGCAGTGTAAGGACCCTAATTCCTTAAGTGCGGATAAAAGGCGTAAAAGAGCTAAACATGCATATAAGACTATAAAGTTCGTGTTGATGTATTGAGCCGTTAAGATTACAGGCCAAAATAAAATTTCCAAAAGGGATTAATTACATTCCTAACCAATTGAATGTTAATCCTATAGGTTTACACTACTCCTAGAGTAGAAACTATACAAAAGAATTAGGCCTGCTATGCCAAAAGCACTCCTCACTGGCTCACCGCATCAACCCGCCTCAGCCCGTCCGCCCAAAGTACCTACAGGAACAACCCCAAAACCATGAGCATGTATGTAAACCATATTCACAATAATATGATCATAATTCAGTGCATAAACCATAATGCAATTCACTTCCTGTATGTAACACATATAAAAGCTCCCTTGGTTGTCCCTGTACCATAATTACAATCAATTGATTATAACACCAATAATGTATGTCATGACATGCATCCATTTCATGTATACCAATGGCCATCCTAGTCTTATTATATCAGTGGCATAATACCCCTCGCGTTACATGACAGCGGCATTAATACCCCTCGCTTCGACATATTAGCGGCATAATATCCCTCGCATCAACATGACAGCGGCATTATCCTTCGCTTCGACATGTTTGCGGCAAATATTCTTCATCGCTATAATATGACAGCGGCAAGTATTCTATCATCGCTTCGACATGAAGGCGGCAAGTATTCTTCATCACTGGAATATAATCTCGACCCACAATCACATGCAACCATAATGCATATTCCAATCATGTATGCAACCATAATGCATAATGAGACCATATACGCAACCATAATGCATAACCAATTTATAGCGTAATAAATATGGTTTACCGTCCGATGCCAATACGTCTCACTACGTACCTTAGTCCCAAAATGTGATGTGTCGTGGACTTTATCTCCTAAGCTGTGTGGCCACCTGGGATGGTTCTACACATTCACACAATTCAATATTAGGAGCCAATAATAGTCCAGTACCAAAAATTCCCCAAAAATATTCAAAAACACCATTTTTTGTATCTCGCGATCGATCGCCGCAAAGGGCCGATCGATCGCGAGATCACACTGCCCGTTAATAAATTTTTCACCTTTCGGCGATCGATCGCCAGCCTCACCGATCGATCGCCAAGATGTGGCGATCGATCGCCAAATGCCCCTGGAGCCTACTGTTGGCTCGCGATCGATCGCCAAAAATGGGCGATCGATCGCTGACCTCTGTACACCGAAATCCGCCATTTTTGCACACCATTTTCAACCCAAACCATACCAACACTTAAACCACCAAACCAACAACATAAATAACATCATAAACCTCCAAAATACACCTTAAAACAACCATAAATCCAACACCCAACCAAAACAACACCAACCCAAAACAAACCCATTTCAAAATCATCCAAAACCATTTCAAAACTAAACCAAACACCATAAAAATACCAAGGAGGTATCCATACCTCTTGGCAACTCTAAATCTCACAAAAATTTCCACAAACAAGCTTTTTGCAAGAATTTCCTTTCCTCTTATTAGCCAAAAACGAAAATAGGAGAAATGGTTAGGGTTGGGAGAGAAGTTGGGGATTTTGGTAAAGTAAATGGGTAAAGGTGGGATAGTGGGGTTAAGGGAAAATAATTAAAATTGTACCCCAACTATTAACATGATGTATAAAATATCCCAACACGATATTTTAAAAGCATTATACCAAAATGCACCAAAATCCCAATTAAATACATGCTCCATCAAATAATTACCCACCATCACACTTAAACAATAAAAGCACCAAATTATCCAACATGCATAACATGCACCCTGAAATGCTCTACCGGGTCACTCCTACCATGTGACTAAGCATTTCACCAAGATAATTAATGCCAACACAATATTAATTATCACCATTAAAATCACATAAACATAATTAATGCCCAAATTGTAATTAATTATTTCGGGGATATCACAATACTCCCCTACTTATAAGATTTCGACCTCGAAATCGCGTGCACTTACCCAAATCGAAGCTAAACATAAATCACATACCAGAAAATAGCTCCGGGTAGTACTACATCATATGCCGCTCCGTCTCCCACGTGGCCTCTTCGACACCCCTGCGATCCCACTGAACCTTGACCATCAGTATCACTTTGTTCCGAAGTCTGCGATCAGCCCTATCCAAAATCCTGACTTGTCGTTCCTCATATGATACATCAGAATCCAACTGAATCTCAGAAGGCTGCAATACATGCGACGGATCCGGCTCATATTTCCGCAGTATAGATACATGGAACACGTCGTGAATACCAGACAACGACGGTGGCAGTGCCAAACGGTAAGCCAAGGTACCGATGCGTTGTAAAATCTCATACGGTCCCACATACCTCGGAGACAATTTACCACGCATACCAAACCGAACCACACCCCTGAAAGGTGAGATCTTCAAAAAGACTCTGTCTCCCAACTGAAATTCCAACGGTCTCCGCCGTTTATTCGCATAAGCCGTTTGCCTATCTTGAGCTGCCTTCATTTTCAGACGGATAACCTTTACCTTATCCTCCATCTCCCGAATCAATTCGGGTCCTCCCACTGCTTTACTGGTCAAGTCATCCCAGTATAACGGCGACCTACAACGCCTACCATACAAAGCCTCAAACGGTGCCATCTGAATACTAGCCTGATAGCTGTTATTGTAAGAAATCTCTACCAAGGCTAAAGAGTCTTGCCATGAGGCATCAAATTCTAGCACACATGCCCGTAGCATGTCCTCGAGCGTCTGTATAGTGCGCTCAGTCTGACCATCCGTCTGGGGATGATAAGCCGTACTCAATCTTACCTCAGTGCCCAAAGCTGACTGTAAACCTTCCCAGAAATGAGATGTGAACCGCGGATCTCTGTCAGACACAATAGACACTGGAATCCCATGCAGTCTCACTATGTCCCGGACATACAACTGAGCCATCCTCAAGTATGTGTACGTCATACTGTAGGGGATGAAGTGAGCTACCTTTGTCAGCCTGTCGATGATCACCCAAATGGCATCACAACCTGAAGTAGTCCTCGGCAAGTGGGTCACAAAGTCCATAGATATGTGTTCCCACTTCCACTCCGGTATCTCTAAGCTCCTCATTTCACTACCGGGTCTCTGCCTCTCTGCCTTAACCTGCTGACAGATCAAACACCTCTTGACAAAAGCGATCACATCACGCTTCATCCGCTTCCACCAGAACTGATCACATAAGTCCTTATACATCTTCCTCCCTCCTGGGTGGATACTGAATCGGCTACTATGAGCTCGCTCCAATATTCCTCTACGCAACTCCGACGTACCTGGAACTACCCATCTGTTACCGAGTCTCAAAGAACCATCCTCAGCCACTCTGAACTTTGATGGCTGACCCTGAAGTGCTAATGATATCCATCTCTGAACCTCATCATCTGTCCTCTGAGCTCTCCCGATGTTCTCATAGATATCTGGCTCAGCCAATAAAGTCGATACCCAAACCGGCGATGCGTCCACATCGAAGTCATAGCCCAGATGGCAATAAGAAGTCATCATAGCCGACAAATGCATGACATCTTCAGCAGTGTTTTTCACCTTCCGACTCAAGGCGTCTGCTGTCAAATTGGCTTTCCCGTGATGGTACTCTATCTCGCAATCATAGTCTTTAAGCAGATCCATCCATCTCCTCTGACGCATATTCAATTCCGCCTGAGTGAACAAGAATTTCAGGATCTTATGATCCGTATATATGGTAAAGGATGTACCATACTGGTAATGCCTCCAAATTTTCAGGGCAAAAATAATAGCCGCCAACTCCAAATCATGGACTGGGTATCTAGCCTCATGCGGTTTCAACTGTCTCGATGCATAAGCTACTACATGCTTATCTTGCATCAGGACACAACCCAAGCCCTGCAATGATGCGTCAGTATAAAGGACAAACCTCTTGTTCTCCGTAGGAATCACCAATACCGGTGCCGTCGTCAATCGGTGCTTCAACTCTTGGAAGCTCTCCTCGCAAGCCTCTGACCAATAAAACGGTATTCCCTTCTGAGTCAACTGAGTCAAGGGTTTAGCAATCTTGGAAAATCCCTCGACGAAGCGTCGGTAATAGCCAGCCAAACCAAGAAAACTCCGAATCTCGGGCACAGAAGTGGGTGCAGCCCACTCCATCACCGCCTCAATCTTCCTGGGGTCCACTGAAATCCCACTGCTAGATATGACGTGCCCCAAAAATACTACACTGCTCAACCAAAACTCACACTTGCTGAGCTTGGCATATAATTGATGGTCTCTGAGGATCTGGAGCACTGTCCTCAAATGTCTCACGTGCTCTTCCTCGCTCCGGGAGTAGATGAGTATATCGTCGATAAACACAATGACGAACTGATCTAGATAGGGTTGAAATACCCGGTTCATCAAGCTCATAAAGACAGCCGGGGCGTTCGTCACACCGAACGGCATTACCAAGAACTCGTAGTGCCCATACCGAGTCCGAAAAGCTGTTTTCTGCACATCCTCCTCCCTGACCCGTATCTGATGGTACCCGGATCTCAAATCAATCTTGCTATACAGCTTCGTGCCTTGCAACTGATCAAATAAATCATCAATCCTCGGGAGAGGATACATGTTCTTTATCGTGGCCTTATTCAGTTGCCGATAATCGATGCACAAACGCATCGAACGATCCTTCTTCTTTACAAACAGAACCGGTGCGCCCCAAGGTGATACACTAGGGCGTATATATCCTTTATCAAGGAGCTCCTGCAACTGCTCCTTCAGTTCTCTCAACTCCGCCGGTGCCATCCGGTAAGGGGTACGAGAAATAGCGGATGTCCCCGGTAATAATTCAATCCCAAACTCGACTTCCCTAGCCGGTGGGAATCCTGGAATCTCCTCCAGGAATACGTCAGCAAATTCCGCTACCACTGGTATATCCTCAACCCTTAACTCTTTGCTCTTTCCCAACAAATCCACGGCATATATGAGATAGTCCGTGTGTCCGCGTTCCAACAATTGGGACATTTTGATTGCCGAAATCAACGGAATCTTCGCACGAGAACCGTTGCCATAAAAAGTCCATTGAACTCCCAAACCAGATCTGAACCGAACTGTCCTCTGCCGACAATCTACCACTGCCTGATATCTGTTCAGAATGTCGATGCCCACAATGCAGTCGAAATCTGACATACACAAAACAATCAAATCTGCCTTTATCTCACTGCCCTCAAAATAAATGAGGCAGTCCATCAGAAACCGATCAGCAACAACTCTCTTCCCAGTGGGTGTCGAGACCAATAGAGACGTGGGTAACGGAGACGTGCAAATATGATGTCTCGTCACAAAGTCCGCAGACACGAAGGAGTGCGAAGCACTTGTGTCTATCAAAATAAAGGCGGAATATGTAAATAGTAGGCACGTACCAGCTATAACCTCCTCTGGAACTGCATCGGCCTGCTCCCTGGTCAATGCATAGACCTGTCCCTGAGGTGGTCCCATCGTCTGTCCTCCCATCTGACGAGGCACCATCGGTGGCCTCTGCTGCACTGTACCACTAGAAAACCTCCCTCGACCTTCACTGAGATCCATCTGTCCCTCCCGGTTGGGGCAACGCCGATAAATGTGGCCCGACCTGCCACAAATGTAGCACGCAGAACAATCTCGCATCAAATGTGGCCCTCCACAAAAGTGGCACTTGACATCTCCAGCTCTACTAGCTTGAACCGGTTCCCCATAAGTAGATGCACCACTCCTCCGATCCCCTTGCTTTCGGCCCTCCGGCCGCCTTCCGCTAAACCGAGAAGAAGAAGAAGAAGAAGTCCCCCGCGACTTAAAAGATCCTCCTCGGGGCCTCAGATTTTCAGATGTTGATCATTGTGATGGAGCTGGTGAGGGTATGGCCTCAGGATAAGCACTCACCCCTATCTCTGCTAACTCCGCTCTAACTAGTGCATCATCAAAAGATGTCGGGTTGTTAGAAATGACCCGATCAAATAATTCCGGTCGCAGCCCCTTCAGAAAGTGCCTCATCTTGGCATGTCCATTTGTAGCAATATGTGGAACATAACTCAATAAGGACGAGTAGTGCATGGCATAGTCCGAAACTGTCAGGTTCCCTTGCTTCAGATTCGTAAATTCATCCTCCTTAGTTTGCCTAGCCGCGGCAGAGAAGTATCGGTTTAGAAACCGAGTCCGAAATAAAGTCCAGTCGATTACCATGCCTTGTGCCCTTAATTCCATTACAGTCGTCTTCCACCACATGGAAGACTTCTTTGCCAGTTGGAATTCTGTCAGTCTTAACCAAGCCGTCCTGGCACACGGCGCATATACAAAAATTTGTTCTAGTCTCTCCAGCCACTCTTCGGCCTCTTCTCCTGTCTCTGTTCCTTCAAACATGGGTGGGTGAAAGGTCAGAAATTGAGTCAGGCTAAGCTCCCCTGGTAACAGTAATTGAGCAACCGGTTCCATGCCCACAGCAGGTGGGGGGTAAAGGATTTGCCTGACCGATGCTAGCATTCACACTCCCAATATCACCCACCTCTTCGTTGAGGTTCCCTGCATTCATAGCCGCCATGCTTAACACAAAAGTTAACACAATTCCAAACAATACATATGCTAATCCGTTAGACAATATAAATGACAAGCATGTTAGTATAACAATTGTATACATAAATATGCACCACATGCATAAACATGCCCCAAATATAAACACCTAGCCAACCATGCTAAGGCTACCCTTCACTAGTTCCCGGGTTCTCTAACCACTGCTCTGATACCACTAATGTAAGGACCCTAGTTCCTTAAGTGCGGATAAAAGGCGTAAAAGAGCTAAACATGCATATAAGACTATAAAGTTCGTGTTGATGTATTGAGCCGTTAAGATTACAGGCCAAAATAAAATTTCCAAAAGGGATTAATTACATTCCTAACCAATTGAATGTTAATCCTATAGGTTTACACTACTCCTAGAGTAGAAACTATACAAAAGAATTAGGCCTGCTATGCCAAAAGCACTCCTCACTGGCTCACCGCATCAACCCGCCTCAGCCCGTCCGCCCAAAGTACCTACAGGAACAACCCCAAAACCATGAGCATGTATGTAAACCATATTCACAATAATATGATCATAATTCAGTGCATAAACCATAATGCAATTCACTTCCTGTATGTAACACATATAAAAGCTCCCTTGGTTGTCCCTGTACCATAATTACAATCAATTGATTATAATACCAATAATGTATGTCATGACATGCATCCATTTCATGTATACCAATGGCCAATCTCAGTCTTATTATATCAGTGGCATAATACCCCTCGCGTTACATGACAGCGGCATTAATACCCCTTGCTTCGACATATTAGCGGCATAATATCCCTCGCATCAACATGACAGCGGCATTATCCTTCGCTTCGAAATGTTTGCGGCAAATATTCTTCATCGCTATAATATGACAGCGGCAAGTATTCTATCATCGCTTCGACATGAAGGCGGCAAGTATTCTTCATCACTGGAATATAATCTCGACCCACAATCACATGCAACCATAATGCATATTCCAATCATGTATGCAACCATAATGCATAATGAGACCATATACGCAACCATAATGCATAACCAATTTATAGCGTAATAAATATGGTTTACCGTCTGATGCCAATACGTCTCACTACGTACCTTAGTCCCAAAATGTGATGTGTCGTGGACTTTATCTCCTAAGCTGTGTGGCCACCTGGGATGGTTCTACACATTCACACAATTCAATATTAGGAGCCAATAATAGTCCAGTATCAAAAATTCCCCAAAAATATTCAAAAACACCATTTTTTGTATCTCGCGATCGATCGCCGCAAAGGGCCGATCGATCGCGAGATCACACTGCCCGTTAATAAATTTTCACCTTTCGGCGATCGATCGCCAGCCTCACCGATCGATCGCCAAGATGTGGCGATCGATCGCCAAATGCCCCTGGAGCCTACTGTTGGCTCGCGATCGATCGCCAAAAACGGGCGATCGATCGCTGACCTCTGTACACCGAAATCCGCCATTTTTACACACCATTTTCAACCCAAACCATACCAACACTTAAACCACCAAACCAACAACATAAATAACATCATAAACCTCCAAAATACACCTTAAAACAACCATAAATCCCACACCCAACCAAAACAACACCAACCCAAAACAAACCCATTTCAAAATCATCCAAAACCATTTCAAAACTAAACCAAACACCATAAAAATACCAAGGAGGTATCCATACCTCTTGGGAACTCTAAATCTCACAAAAATTTCCACAAACAAGCTTTTTGCAAGAATTTCCTTTCCTCTTATTAGCCAAAAACGAAAATAGGAGAAATGGTTAGGGTTGGGAGAGAAGTTGGGGATTTTGGTAAAGTAAATGGGTAAAGGTGGGATAGTGGGGTTAAGGGAAAATAATTAAAATTGTACCCCAACTATTAACATGATGTATAAAATATCCCAACACGATATTTTAAAAGCATTATACCAAAATGCACCAAAATCCCAATTAAATACATGCTCCATCAAATAATTACCCACCATCACACTTAAATAATAAAAGCACCAAATTATCCAACATGCATAACATGCATCCTGAAATGCTCTACCGGGTCACTCCTACCATGTGACTAAGCATTTCACCAAGATAATTAATGCCAACACAATATTAATTATCACCATTAAAATCACATAAACATAATTAATGCCCAAATTGCAATTAATTATTTCGGGGATATCACAGGCAGTGATGGACTGGTATGCGCCTACATCTGTGCCCGAGATCCGGAGCTTCCTTGGTTTAGCGGGTTATTACCGACGTTTCATCGAGGGATTCTCTAAGATCGCTAAGCCGTTGATGCAGTTGACTCGGAAAGGAGTTCCGTTCTTGTGGTCCGAGGCATGTGAGCAGAGCTTCCAAGAGTTGAAGCATCGGTTGACTACAGCACCTGTACTGGTGATTCCTTCGGAGAACGAGAAGTTTGCTTTGTACATGGATGCATCACTGCAGGGTTTGGACTGTGTACTGATGCAGGATAAGCACGTGGTGGCTTATGCTTCGAGGCAGTTGAAGCCTCATGAGACCAGATACCCAGTTCATGATTTGGAACTGGCGGCTATCATTTTCGCCTTGAAAATTTCCCAGCATTACCTATATGGTACTTCATTTACCATTTATACGGACCATAAGAGCTTGAAGTTCTTATTCACCCAAGCGGAGCTGAATATGAGGCAGAGGAGATGGATGGACTTGCTCAAGGACTATGACTGTGAGATACAGTACCATCCGGGGAAGGCGGACCTGACAGCTGACGCCTTGAGTAGGAAGGTGAAGTATACCGCGGAGGATGTTATTCAGTTATCAGCCATGATGATTCCTGTTGTCATCTGGGATATGACTTTGATGTAGGTACATCACGGGTACATGTATATTGGCAGAGCCGGACATCTTTGAATCTATCAGGAAAGCTCAGATGTCAGACGTTGAGGTGCAGATATGGTTATCATATTTACTTCTGGGTCACTCATCAAAGTTCAGGGTGGCAGAAGATGGTTCTTTGAGGTTTGGTAACTGTTGGGTAGTGCCGAGGGCACCGGAGTTGCGTCAAGGGATCTTGCATCATGCTCATAGCAGTAGGTTTAGCATACATCCAGGTGGGAGAAAGATGTAAAAGGACTTATGCGACCAGTTTTGGTGGAGGCGGATGAAAAGAGACGTCATCACCTTTGTCAAGAAGTGCTTGATTTGTCAGCAAGTAACAGCGGAGAGGTAGAGACCTGGTGGCGAGTTGAAGAGTTTAGACATACCAGAGTGGAAGTGGGAACACATATCTATGGACTTCGTGACCCAGTTGCCAAGGACTGCCTCGGGATATGATGCGATCTGGGTGATCGTGGATAGATTGACGAAGGTGGCTCACTTCATCCTTATTGTATGTCGTACACATACTTAAAGATGGCCCAATTGTATGTACGGGACGTGGTAAGGTTGCATGGGATTCCAGTCTCGATTGTGTCTGACAGAGACCCACGGTTCACATCACATTTTTGGGAAGGTCTCCAGTCAGCTTTGGGTACGGAGGTGAGACTGAGTACAGCTTATCACCCTCAGACAGATGGTCAGACAGAGCGTACCATACAGACGCTCGAAGATATGTTGAGGGCATGTGTATTGGAGTTTGATACTCTGTGGCAAGATTCAGTGCCACTAGTAGAGTTCTCTTATAATAACAGCTATCAGGCGAGCATTCAGATGGCTCCATTCGAAGCTCTTTACGGTCGACGTTGTAGGTCACCGTTGTACTGGGAGGATTTGACTAGTAAGACGGTCGGGGGACCGGATTTGATTCGAGAAATGGAAGAGAAAATCAAAGTGATCCATCAGAAAAAGAAAGCGGCTCAGGATAGGCAAGCAGCCTACGCTAATAAACGGCGGCGACCGTTGGAATTCCAAGTGGGAGATAAGGTATTTTTGAAGATCTTACCTTTCAGATGTGTGGTTCGTTTTGGTATGCGCGGGAAGTTGTCTCCGAGGAATGTTGAGCCATATGAGATATTGCAGCGCATCGGTACCTTGGCTTACCGTTTGGCTCTACCGCCAGCATTGTCTGGTATACATGACGTCTTCCATGTCTCTATGCTGCGTAAGTATGAGCCAGATCCGTCTCATGTTTTACATCCCTCAAAGGTTCAGTTGGGTTCAGACGTGTCCTACGTGGAACGACCGGTTAGAATTCTAGGTCGAGAGGATTGCAGACTTCGGAGCAAGGTTATACCGATGGTAAAGGTTCAGAGGGATCGTAGGGGTGTCGAGGAGGCCACGTGGGAGATGGAGCAGCATACGGTGCATCATTACCCTGAACTATTTTCTGGTATGTGATTTATGTTTAGTTGCGTTTTGGGTAAGTGCAGGCGATTTCGAGGTCGAAATCTTGTAAGTAGGGGAGTATTGTGATACCGCCGAAATAATTATATGCATTTGGGCATTAATTATGTTTATGTGATTAATTATGGTGATAATTAAATTATGTGTTGGAATTAATTATCATGGTTTAAATTGTGATGGTTGATAATTATTTGGCGAAGCATGTGTTTAAATGGGAATTTGGTGCATTTTGGTAAAATGCTTTTAAAATATCATGTTGGAGTATTTTATACATCATGTTAATTGTTTGGGGTATAATTTTTAACTAACCCCTTATACCCCCACTACCCCAACTTACCATCACTTTACCAATTCCCAAATTCACTCCCAACCCTAACCCCTTACCCATTTTCGAAATTGGGTCCAAGGAAGAAGGGAAATCCTTGCAAAAACTTGATTTGAGTGATCTTTGGTAGGATTTGGAGTCCTTAAGAGGTATGGATACCTCCTTGATACTTTATTGGTGTTTAGTTTGGATTTTTGTTTTGGTATGTTGAGATTTAAAATGGGTTTGTGTTGGGTTGTTATTGGTATTGGTATTGGTTGGGAGTTGGATTTTTGGTTGTTAATGGTGTATATTGAAGGTTTATTGAAGGTTTTTATGTTTTTGGTTTGTTGGTATAAGTGTTGGTGAGGTTGGTGAAGAATTTATTGTGCAAAAATGGTGTTTCTCGCAACACAGACAGCGGCGATCGATCTCCCATTTTTGGCGATCGATCGCGCGCAACCAGTAGGCTCCTGAAACAATTGGCGATCGATCGTCACATTTGGGCCATTGATCGGTGCGGCTGGCGATTGATCGCGCCAAATGTGGCGATCGATCTCCAAGAGCATAAAATTTTAGAAGCGGGCAGTATGATCTCGCGATCGATCGGGCCTTGGTGGCGATCGATCGCGAGATACAAAATTTGTGTTTTTGGTATCTTTTTGTGGAATTTTGATATTAGACTATAATTGGCTTCTAATATTGATTTGTATGGTTGTGTAGAACCATCCCAGGTACCAACAACTTCAAGGAGATAAAGTTCTTCAACTTCTCCACTTTTGAGACTAAGGTACGTAGTGAGACGTACGGGCATCGGACGGTAAAATGTGTTCTTACGCTTTTGGCTATATATACATATCGTGGACAAGTGTGGATTACGAAATGTGTTGATATATATTGAGATAGTGGTGATGCATTATGATTGTGGACTCAAGTGTTGTGTTTATTTATGTGGTGGAAATGCTTGATTGTTCCGGTAGTTGTTATATACGAGCGAGGGAGGTACTTGCCGCTGTCATATGAAGCGATGGGAATATGATATTTGCCGTTGTCATGTCGAAGCGATGTACATGACGTTGTCATTGTCGAAGCGAGGGATATCATATGATGCCGATATATGTCGAAGCGAGGGGTCCTAAATTCCGCTGTTGTAACAGGACCTGAACAGTCTCATTCCTAGTGATTAATGTGGAATATTGTGGTTATAACTGGAACGTGGTATCGATCATTATATTATGAACTAATGATTTTGTGCATGAGTTTATGAAACAGGAACAACAATGAAAAATGAGATAATGTGGTAAATCAGGGAGCATACATACATATATATCTCATGCAATTATTTATGTTATTGTGCTTGGATTTTGTTGAATAGTGATGTATATGCTCATGGTGAGTTGTTCTTGTAGGTATACCTTTTGGACTTGGAGGGTTATGGGCCGGGTTGAGGCAGTGAGCTACGAGGAGCATTAAGGAATTAGGATACAAGATTTTTGGATAGTCTCTACTCTAGGAGTAGTGTAAATCTATAGTATTAACATTCATTATTGGGAATGTAATTAATTAGCTTTTGAAATTTTTTTTTGGCCTGTAATCCTGTTAGCTCAAGGCTACAACCGGAACCATAACTGTCTTTAATGCATGTTAGCCCTATTTATATATATTTTTTACACTGTTAATGTAGAGAGGCCTTACAAGAGCATATAAAATCACATAGTCAGACACATGCACAAACAATTCATTTGTGTCTATTCTCAGTGTCCTAACTCTAGTTCGAGCATATCCCAGATATATGCTCTGATACCATAATGTGAGGGCCCGATCCTAATGTGGTGTTTAATTAACACATAATGATTAATTTGCGTAAACAGTGGAATATTTATTTCAAAGGTCTTATCAAACGGCCCTAAAAATTTTTCTCTTTTAGGTGATACATATATAGTGATACTTAAAATATGTAATTACAGATTCCAATTCAACATGTTGATCATAACATAATTACCAAGTACAACATCAACCGGTAGTAGAATAATAAAATACAGATACCAGGGGCATACCCCGGTAAATTTAAAACATAAGTCAAAATACTCTAATAACTACTGGGAATCAAAACATAAAACATAAACCTGAGCTCGCTCTCAATGAGCTCCGGTATTCATCGATGCTTCACCTCGAGCATCCGCAGTACGTCTACCTGTACCACCTGTCATGCGCATACAACAAAGACATGACAGCCCCCACTACGGGGGTTAGAACCCAGTACGAGAAATAAATAGATCATGTCAAGTATGACAAAGTATCATGCAATGCATACCATGTATGAATGCTATGTATGAATGAGTATAAAGAATCGAATATCAAGATACCAAATATCGGAGTCCAAAGGAAGGTATCGTCAAAAATGTCAGCTCGAGCAGAGGGTGACAACACACGCACATTGCGCTAGGAGACTCATCCTATGTTCTGTGTTCGTCCATCCCTCGTGTCTAGGTCCGGTGACACGCGCGTGACTACAGTCGCTATGTATACTGCCTGTCATGCTCGTCGTCCCCGACACTCAGAGTGAATCAACTCGGTCATAATCAAGGATATCAAAGAAATGATAGATCAATATGATATGCCCATGAATCATTTATGCATCAAATGACATATGCAACTCAATATATCATGCAATCTCATGTGAAATCAATACATATCATGTACTACAATGTATCTCAACATATCATATAGTCACCTAAGAATCACATAGTGACAATTAAATAATATAATTCAATTAATGACATGTAAAATCATACAAAGCATCATTACACATCTTCGTCAGACGTCATGATAAAACTCATTTCTACGTACCTCGAACCAATGCTATATCTACAGAGTACTCCTCGAATCAACATCGAGATCTGTTAACCTTGTCATTTATTCCTCAATTATATCATCAAAGTGTTCAATTATTTCCAATATCAAGTTTATAATCTAAACATTGACCCTTTGAGAATTTCTTAAAATTTCATCTTACATGCTCATAGTAATTGGCTCATAAATTTTCCAATACTAAACCAAATTACATGGGTCTAGTTTAGCTTGATAACTAACTGAAAATATGATATTTCATATGTTTGACACTTCCCCAAATTCGTTCATTTATCTAAGGCAAATTGGGTCTAAACATTATTATGCGAAGCATGGGAAATTCTAAATTTCAGATTGACCACTTTTCGTAAAAACTTCATAACTAATGTATACGACATCCAATTCATGTGAGGCCAGTTTCTAATGAACGATAACTCAAAATTATACAATACATATCTTATCAGCTTTAAGCTAATTAGTTCATCTAGATGTACATTATTTGAAAATCGTACAAGCCTAAAAACTCGTATGAAATCCTTTTCCAGATTGAGCACTATGTGGTCAAATTAGCATAACTTCTGCATGTGAACTCCAAATTGAGTGAGGCAATTCCAAATGAAATCTAAATTCGAATAATACAACTCCTATTAGAACCTAAAACTTCAAATTCGTAGCCATTTATTCCCAGAAATTTGAAGAACGCACTGCATGAAACTTGAATGCACTGAATTTCCAGATTTTACACATTTTGGTAAAATGACCATAACCTTTTCATCCTAAATCCAAATTAGCTGATTTTTTTGGACAACTAAAGCTAACACAAATACTACAACTTTTCATAGGGGCATTATCTTCCAATTCGAATCCTAACTACGCTTAACATTCGAAATAACAGCATGCATATGTACTGATTCCAAACAGAATACATTTGACAGCAACATTGTCATCTATTACAGCAACACTTCCATCTAATTGCACAATAATTCGACCACGCCATGTTTATAAATTGCAAATATACATATAAACCTTCAATTGTGAAGATTTGAAGCCTTAACACCAGTCACAATCAACTGAAGCTCACGAATTTCCGCCTAAAACCTGTTGTTTCTGCTGCACTTTGAGGTTTCCTTGGGTTTTCTTGCTTCTTTCTTGCTGCAATTCGAATCTTGTTCCTTTGCTCCTTCAAATCCTAGCTTGCATGTGAATCTCAGATGGGTTTGATGGGGTTTTGAAGAGCAATTAGGAAGCAAGTGAAAGATGGGAGAAAGGAAAGGAGGAAGAATGAAAATCTGAAATGAAAATCTGAAATGATCGATGCTTTCTATGCATTTAGTGGGTATTTTGGTTGTATGTCTCAGTTTTTTCACATTATAATTTGGGTTTTGAGTTAGAATTTTAAAATTCAAACTTGATTTAAAAGCTTTATTAAATACATACTTTCGAGTTCGATTTTTTAACCTCAATAATCATTGCGCTTTATCACATACATACACAGACGATAACTAGCATATAATTAATAAATATTTCAACGCTTGTGAGTGGCTCGTTAATTATCAAATGAAATAATCTTAGGATCTCTAACGTTTGTCGCTTTACCAAATATAATAACTGATGATAATGACACTCACTTATGGGCGGATTTATTAAGGGGCAAAGGGGACAAGTGCTCCCCCATGTCCCAAAAAACTAATTTTTTTACCTTCAAATAATTTGTTTTAAAAAATGACAATTTTACACTGAAAAATTATAATTACATTTTGGCCCCCCTTTTTAACCCCTAAAATTGTTATTTTAATTTTTTTTTCCCACCCCCCACCCCCGCAAAAATCCTGCGTCCGTCACTGCACACTCAAACCTTTTGAAAAGTACCACAGAGCTCAAACGATATGTTTCGATCGCTCTCATAGCAACGACAATTCTCGCATCCTAATAATTTTCTCCCAATAATTGCACTACCATGCAACTATTTGGAATCGAGTACACGATATTAACTCTGATACCAATTGAAGGACCATTTGTCGTTTCACCAAAAAACAATAGCTGGTGGTAATTGTGTAGTTCAAATATTTTAAACTGTACTACAAGTCAACGTCACGTTTTGACCACTCTCCCAATAAGGACATTTGTTGTGTCTGTAATACCCCCGAAATGTTATATGATTACGTGCTACGATGATGATTTACGATGTGTTTAAGAGGGTTGTGGTACTTTAATTGGGGGTTATAATTATGATATGATGATATGGTTTAGGGGGCATGTTATGTGTTTTTAATTGTTGTATTGTTGTAGTGAAATTATAAAATATCAAGGGGAGATATTTTTATACATCGTATGAAATACCGGGACACAATTAAACACCACAAAACCACCCTACATGCAACCACCCTACCCCCACTTGCATGCAACCAACGCCCCCCTCCCCTGTTTTCTGGAAAAGGGTTGACCAAGTAGGCATGTTGGCACTTAGATATTTTCACTTTGGTCTCTTCCAAAAACCTCCTTCTTCCTCCCTTCTTTTCGTCTGTAATCTGGACTGCTACTAGGAGGAAAGTGATCGGAAATTCCTTGTCTTTTCTTGACAAAAATCGAAGAGCAAAAGTGGTGAGGAATCACGCTGGTTCACCAGCTTTTTCGTTTTATACATGTATGTTCTTCATAGCAATTTTGGCATGCTAGTGTTAGGTTTGTCCAAACCTTGTTATGAACACTTCTAGGTAATGTTTATGATGCCCCTAGCATGTTTTGTTAAGTAGCTTACATGCTTTATGTGTTAGATTTTCGGTTGCAAAAAGGGCTCCTCGAAAATCTGGGCAAGGAAGTGCCCTGTTTGTATGTTGAGTAGGGTTTTTGTTATGAAGATTTGAAGCATGCTAACTTAGGTTTTGGGTAAACCTTTGACGTGAATACATACATGGAAGTTTGGTGAATATGCCAGCATATTTGTTTAAGCATTAACTATGGGCTATGTGGTAGTTTCGTTGCTATAAAGATGTATATTCAAGAATTCTGGGCTGTATAATTATGCCCTGTTTTTCAGAAAAGTTGATCGAGTATTGATAAAAAGGGGTAGTTGTAATGCATGTCGGTTTAAGTTATGAGTGAACCTTTAATTTTAATACACGCATGGAAGTATGAGGAAGCTATTGATATGCTTGTTTAGGCATTGTATGTATGTTATGAAGTAGTTTGAAGGGTGTGAATTGAGGTGTTCGAGATTTCTGGAAAATCTCGCATGAATGGGAACGACCGATCGATCGGTGATGAACACCGATCGATCGGCAAATGTCGTAGCTAAAAGAAGAAAATGATGAACAGTTAGCGATCGATCGGTAAGGGAGTCCGATCGATCGGTAGTTACTGTTCATGTGTTATAAAATTTTATATTTTTTTAATTGATTTCGATTCTCGTATCGGTGCCTAATATTGTATTATGTGGTTGTGTAGAGCCATCCCAGGTACCAGCACAATCAAGGAGATAAGTATGTTGACTCCTCCTCCTTTTGAAAAGGTACGTAAGAGACGTACGGGCATCGGACGGTAAAACACATCTTTACACTACGACTATGCTTTTACTGCATGAGTATTCATGATGAAATGATGCTGTTTATAAGATGTTTACGATGTTTATAAGATGTTTACGATGTTGATAAGATGTTTATATATATATATCCATACGATGTTATTTGTGGTAAGATGCCATGGGGTAAGATGCCCCACACGGTAAGAGGCCATGCGATGTTTATTTGTGGTAAGATGCCACGGGGTAAGATGCCCCACATGGTAAGAGGCCATGCGATGTTTATTTGTGGTAAGATGCCACGGGGTAAGATGCCCCACATGGTAAGAGGCCATGCGATGTTTATAATGTGGTAAGATGCCACAGGGTAAGATGCCCATATGCATGATTATGAATCAGGGACAACGATAAGAAGTTAATGAATAACCAGCATTTTTACTTAACCAATGTTTCATGCATTTACTATGATGTTTTTATGATGTTAAGTAAGATTGTATATGCTTATGATGTGTTGTCCCTGTAGGTACGCTTTTGGGCTAAAGGACTAAGGGTCGGGTTGAGGCAGTGAGCTACGAGGAACACAGGAATGTATAGGATTCAAGTCACGATTAGTATCTACTCTAGGAGTAGTATAAATCTAAATATTAACATTCTTTTGGGAATGTAATGAATTATTTTTGAAGTCTTTTATTTTGGCCTGTAATCCTGTTAGCTCATGTAACAACTAGAACCTTAAGATATTATTAATGCATGATTAGTCCTTCTTATGTCTATTAATCACTGTTAAGGTGGGAAGACCCCACATTAGTGGTATCAGAGCAGTGGTTAGATAACTCGGGAATGAGTGAAGGGTAGCCTTAGCAATAAGTTGGCTAGGTGCTTACTTTTGAACATGTTTTATATGTATGTTGCATATGAAGTTTCTATGTTATGCTAACATGTTTAATTATCTAATGATGTGCTTTATGAACTACTTTCGGTGTTGTTATTAACCCTTGTGTTGCAGCATGGCAGCAAATATAGAAGTGGGTGACGCCATTAGTGTAAATGCAAGTGCTGGCCGTACGAATCCACTGCCACCACCAGCCTTGGGCGAAGAACCCTCTGAACAACAGTTGCTACCTGGGGAGTTGAGCTTGGCTCAATTTATGACGTACCGACCCCCGATGTTCGAAGGAACTGAAACAGGGGAAAAGGCTGAGGAATGGTTAGAGAGGATTGAACAGATATTTGTTGCAGCGCCTTGTGCAAAGACGGCATGGATCAGGTTAGCAGAATTTCAGCTGGCTAAGAAGGCACTGATGTGGTGGAAGACCACAGTGATTGAGCAAGAGGCTCTGGGGCAGAAAGTAAATTGGAAGATGTTCCGAACGCGTTTTCTGACCCGCTACTTCTCATCCGCTGCAAGACAGGCCAAGGAGGATGAGTTTACCAATTTAAGGCAAGGTACCATGCTTGTATCTGATTATACTCTTCATTACTATTCCTTGCTTCGGTATGTACCTCACATTGCTGCAAGCACTCAAGCGAAGATGAGGAGCTTCATGAAGGGCTTGAGGCCGGAACTGTATGACAGGGTAATTACCTATGGCCCTGCCTGTTTTGACGATGCACTTTCACGGGCTGAACTAGCTGAACTGGGAGTTGGTGCATATTCTGATGCCGTGCCACCTCCAGCACCCCCTCAGAAATCCACTTCTGACAATTTGAAGCCCAGGGGTGATCAGTTTAAGCCTAGGGGAAAACACTTCAGCGTCGAGATTCAGTGGCAAGAGGCCCGAGAATTGATGGAAAGGGAACCGTAGGAATGATGCTCCATCTGGGAGAGGACAGCCTCAGGGAGACAGATCTGGAAGAGTTCATTGCACTCTTTGTGGACAACCACATTTGGCAAAGGATTGCGTAGGATGCTATGTCTGTGGCGATAGAGGCCACTTTGCTCGGCAGTGTCCCAACAGGGGAAGACAGCAGAACTCTGCGGGGAGGCCTGCGGACAGAGCGGCACAACAAAGACCACCTTTCGCACCGAGGCAGTATGGAGGTCAGCCCACGGGGCCACCTCAGGGACATGTGTATGCTTTGACAAGGGAGCAGGCTACAGCAGCTTCGGAGGAGGTGATAACGGGTACGTGTCTTTTATTTACGCACCCTGCTCTTATATTGATAGACACAGGTGCATCACACTCTTTTGTGTCGACGAGTTTTGTTGAAAGGCACCACATATGCACTTCTCCGTCGCCCATGCCTCTTGTAGTCTCGACACCCGCTGGAAGAAGTTTGACTACAGATCAGATTGTCTATGATGGCCTCATTTATTTTGAGGATAATGAATTAAGATCAGATTTTGTGCTGGGAATGTCAGACTTTGATTGTATTGTAGGCATTGATGTTCTGAACAAGTATCAGGCAGTGGTAGACTGCAGACAAACGACTGTCCGATTCAGGTCTGATATGGAAGTCCAGTGGACATTCTTTGGGGATGGTTCTCGCCAAAAGATTCCGTTGATATCTGCTGTCAAGATGGCACAGTTATTGGAACGATGTCATACAGAATATCTTATCTATGCTGTTGATATGACGGAAAAGAGGAAAGAGTTAAAGGTTGAGGATGTGCCCGTAGTGGCAGAGTTTGCTGATGTCTTTCCGGAGGAAATTCCCGGATTCCCACCGACGAGAGAGGTCGAGTTTGGGATTGAGTTGCTACCCAGGACGTCTGCAATTTCTCGTGCCCCATATAGGATGGTACCAGCAGAGTTAAGGGAGTTAAAGATTCAGTTGCAAGAGCTCCTTGACAAGGGCTACATACGCCCTAGCGTATCGCCCTGGGGTGCGCCTGTCTTATTTGTTAAGAAGAAAGATGGATCGATGTGTCTATGCATTGACTACAGACAACTTAACAAAGCTACAGTAAAGAACAAGTATCCACTTCCGAGGATCGAGGACTTGTTCGATCAGTTGCAGGGTACGAGGCTCTACAGTAAGATCGATCTGAGGTCAGGGTACCATCAGATTCGAGTAAGGGAAGATGATGTTCAGAAGACGGCTTTCAGGACTAGATATGGGCACTATGAATTTCTGGTCATGCCTTTTGGGGTGACGAATGCCCCAGCTGTCTTCATGAGTTTGATGAACAGGGTGTTCCAGTCATATTTGGATCAGTTCGTCATAGTCTTCATTGACGACATACTTATTTACTCTCGGACTGAAGAAGAGCATGTAAGGCACTTGAGGACAGTGCTTCAGATCCTTAGGGATCATCAGTTATATGCAAAGCTTAGCAAGTGCGAGTTCTGGTTGGACAGCGTGGTATTCTTAGGCCATGTCATATCTAGCCACGGGATATCTGTGGATCCCAGGAAGATTGAAGCTGTGATAGAGTGGGTTGCACCCACTTCTGTACCGGAGATACGGAGTTTCCTCGGTTTGGCAGGTTATTACGTACGTTTCGTCGAAGGTTTCTCGAAGATTGCCAAACCCCTGACACAGCTGACTCAGAAAGGAGTCCCCTTCTTTTGGTCTGAGGCTTGTGAGGAAAGTTTTCAAGAACTGAAGCGTCGCTTGACTACAGCGCCTGTATTGGTGATTCCGTCTGAGAATAAGAGATTTGCCTTGTATACGGATGCGTCACTGCAGGGTTTGGGTTGTGTGTTGATGCAAGATAAGCATGTGGTGGCTTATGCATCGAGGCAGCTGAAGCCACACGAGGCTAGGTATCCAGTGCTTGATTTGGAACTGGCGGCCATCATATTTGCCTTGAAGATTTGGAGGCATTACTTGTATGGCACGTCTTTCACTATATATACGGACCATAAGAGCCTGAAGTTCTTATTCACTCAGGCAGAGTTGAATATGAGGCAAAGAAGGTGGATGGATTTGCTCAAAGACTATGATTGTGAAATTGAGTACCATCCAGGTAAAGCAAACTTGATAGCAGACGCCTTAAGTCGGAAGGTGAAGAGTACTGCAGAGGATGTCATGTGTTTGTCAGCTTTGATGACTTCTTACTGCCATCTGGGCTATGACTTCGATGTAGACACGTCGCCTGTGCGAGTGTCGACCTTATTGGTGGAGCCAGATATATTTGAGGCAATCAGGAAGGCCCAGAAGTTGGATAGTGAAGTTCAGAGATGGACATCATTGGTACTTCAGGGTCAGCCATCCAAGTTCAGAGTGGCTGAGGATGATTCTTTGAGACTGGGCAACCGATGGGTAGTCCCAGATACACCAGAGCTGCGTAGAGGAATATTGGAGCGAGCTCACAGTAGTCGGTTCAGTATCCACCCAGGGGGAAAGAAGATGTACAAAGACTTATGCGATCAATTCTGGTGGAGACGCATGAAGCGTGAGGTGATTACTTTTGTTAAAAGATGTTTGATCTGCCAGCATGTAAAGGCAGAGAGGCAGAGGCCTGGTGGTGAGCTGAAGAGCTTGGAGGTACCTGAATGGAAGTGGGAGCATATATCTATGGACTTCGTGACCCACTTGCCGAGGACGGCCTCAGGATTTGATGCGATCTGGGTGATCGTAGATAGGCTGACGAAGACGGCTCATTTCATCCCTTACAGTATGTCATATACATACTTAAAGATGGCCCATATGTATATACGGGATGTGGTGAGATTGCATGGTATTCCAGTCTCGATAGTGTCTGACAGAGACCCGAGGTTCACTTCACATTTCTGGGAGGGCCTCCAGACAGCTTTGGGCACAGAGGTGAGACTGAGCACGGCCTATCACCCTCAGACAGACGGCCAGACGGAGCGTACCATTCAGACGCTCGAGGACATGTTGAGGGCATGTATTTTGGAGTTTGATACTCCGTGGCAGGATTCAGTGCCGCTGGTGGAGTTCTCCTATAATAACAGTTATCAGGCGAGCATTCAAATGGCTCCTTTTGAAGCTCTGTATGGACGACGATATAGATCACCACTGTATTGGGAGGATTTGACTAGCAAAGCGGTCGGAGGACCGGATATGATCAAGGATATGGAAGGTAAGATAAAGTTGATACACCAAAAGATGAAAGCGGCCCAGGATAGGCAAGCAGCCTATGCCAATAAGCGGCGGCGACCGCTAGAATTCCAGTTAGGAGACAGGGTCTTCTTAAAGATCTCGCCCTTCAGGGGTGTGGTTCGTTTTGGGATGCGGGGAAAGTTATCTCCGAGATATGTTGGGCCATATGAAGTTTTGCAGCGTATCGGTTCATTGGCATATCGTTTGGCTCTACCGCCATCCTTGTCTGGCATACACGATGTTTCCCAAGTCTCTATGTTACGGAAGTATGAGCCAGACCCGTCTCATGTCTTACAGCCTACTGAAGTTCAGTTAGACTCAGATGTGTCCTACGTAGAGCGACCAATCAGAATTCTGGATCGAGAGGATCGCAGACTACGGAGCAAAGTTATACCGATGGTCAAAGTTCAGTGGGATCGTCGGGGTGTCGAGGAGGCTACGTGGGAGACGGAACGGCATATGGTGCAGCACTATCCGGAACTATTCTCTGGTATGTTTTTATGTTTAGTTCCCTTATGATGATGTATGTGGATTTCGAGGACGAAATCTTATAAGTAGGGGAGTAATGTAATACCCCCAAAATGTTATATGATTACGTGCTACGATGATGATTTACGATGTGTTTAAGAGGGTTGTGGTACTTTAATTGGGGGTTATAATTATGATATGATGATATGGTTTAGGGGGCATGTTATGTGTTTTTAATTGTTGTATTGTTGTAGTGAAATTATAAAATATCAATGGGAGATATTTTTATACATCGTATGAAATACCGGGACATAATTAAACACCACAAAACCACCCTACATGCAACCACCCTACCCCCACTTGCATGCAACCCACGCCCCTCTCCCCTGTTTTCTGGAAAAGGGTTGACCAAGTAGGCATGTTGGCACTTAGATATTTTCACTTTGGTCTCTTCCAAAAACCTCCTTCTTCCTCCCTTCTTTTCGTCTGTAATCTGGACTGCTACTAGGAGGAAAGTGATCGGAAATTCCTTGTCTTTTCATGACAAAAATCGAAGAGCAAAAGTGGTGAGGAATCACGCTGGTTCACCAGCTTTTTCGTTTTATACATGTATGTTCTTCATAGCAATTTTGGCATGCTAGTGTTAGGTTTGTCAAAACCTTGTTATGAACACTTGTAGGTAATGTTTATGATGTCCCTAGCATATTTTGTTAAGTAGCTTACATGCTTTATGTTTTAGATTTTCGGTTGCAAAAAGGGCTCCTCGAAAATCTGGGCAAGGAAGTGCCATGTTTGTATGTTGAGTAGGGCTTTTGTTATGAAGATTTGAAGCATGCTAACTTAGGTTATGGGTAAACCTTTGACGTGAATACATACATGGAAGTTTGGTGAATATGCCAGCATATTTGTTTAAGCATGAACTATGGGCTATGTGGTAGTTTCGTTGCTATAAAGATGTATGTTCAAGAATTCTGGGCTGTATAATTATGCCATGTTTTTCAGAAAAGTTGATCGAGTATTGATAAAAAGGGGTAGTTGTAATGCATGTCGGTTTAAGTTATGAGTGAACCTTTAATTTTAATACACGCATGGAAGTATGAGGTAGCTATTGATATGCTTGTTTAGGCATTGTATGTATGTTATGAAGTAGTTTGAAGGGTGTGAATTGAGGTGTTCGAGATTTCTGGAAAATCTCGCATGAATGGGAACGACCGATCGATCGGTGATGAACAGCGATCGATCGGCAAATGCCGTAGCTAAAAGAAGAAAATGATGAACAGTTAGCGATCGATCGGTAAGGGAGTCCGATCGATCGGTAGTTACTGTTCATGTGTTATAAAATTTTATATTTTTTTAATTGATTTCGATTCTCGTATCGGTGCCTAATATTGTATTATGTGGTTGTGTAGAGCCATCCCAGGTACCAGCACAATCAAGGAGATAAGTCTGTTGACTCCTCCTCCTTTTGAAAAGGTACGTAAGAGACGTACGGGCATCGGACGGTAAAACACATCTTTACACTACGACTATGCTTTTACTGCATGAGTATTCATGATGAAATGATGCTGTTTATAAGATGTTTACGATGTTTATAAGATGTTTACGATGTTGATAAGATGTTTATATATATATCCATACGATGTTATTTGTGGTAAGATGCCACGGGGTAAGATGCCTCACATGGTAAGAGGCCATGCGATGTTTATTTGTGGTAAGATGCCACGGGGTAAGATGCCCCACATGGTAAGAGGCCATGCGATGTTTATTTGTGGTAAGATGCCACGGGGTAAGATGCCCCCCATGGTAAGAGGCCATGCGATGTTTATAATGTGGTAAGATGCCACAGGGTAAGATGCTCATATGCATGATTATGAATCAGGGACAACGATAAGAAGTTAATGAATAACCTGCATTTTTACTTAACCAATGTTTCATGCATTTACTATGATGTTTTTTATGATGTTAAGTAAGATTGTATATGCATATGATGTGTTGTCCATGTAGGTACGCTTTTGGGCTAAAGGACTAAGGGTCGGGTTGAGGCAGTGAGCTACGAGGAACACAGGAATATATAGGATTCAAGTCACGATTAGTATCTACTCTAGGAGTAGTATAAATCTAAATATTAACATTCTTTTGGGAATGTAATGAATTATTTTTGAAGTCTTTTATTTTGGCCTGTAATCCTGTTAGCTCATGTAACAACCAGAACCTTAAGATATTATTAATGCATGATTAGTCCTTCTTATGTCTATTAATCACTGTTAAGGTGGGAAGACCCCACAGTGTCCAAACAATAACTTAATATAAAACATAACTCAAAATATATTTGAACATTTTTAAATCAAATCTAAATCAAATAATAGCAATCTTATCCAAAAGGTAGTGAAGTGAGTAAGATTGTGCACCTTAAATTGATGTAACCTATATGTGTTTAATAAATAAATATATATTTGTAATTTACAACTTTTTTAAAAAATATAATGTGTCGTATTCCGGAACACGTTTATTCGCATATATAATTTAATCATTCGGATTTTCTCAAAAGTTCACTAACTTGTTATATCCTTCAATTCCAAATAAATTATCCAAATTCTTAACTGACTAATTATCCGGTTTTGTATAATCATCGTCAATCCGGATTAATTAATAACGGGGGCTTACAGTTTGACTTCTCCGATCCCCACCACTCTATCCTTCAAAGATCCAGAGCTCGTGGTCGGGGGAAATTTATTGAGGAATAATGATGCAGTGCAGCCTGTGGTACGCGAATTTCATGCATGTCAGGGCCCAGTCCTAATCATGTGTTTAATTATGACACAATGATGATTACTTTTACGTACACAACGGAAAATTAATTTCAAATTTCTTGTCAAATGGCCCTAAAAATTTTCGCTTTTCGATGATACATATATAATGATACTGAAAATACATTAGTTATATATTCAGTTCACATATAATACATCATTCATCAGTCAACATGACAAATAAAGTTTTAAACTACGGTAATACTTCTATGTACATAATACTGGGGCATTCTCCGGAAAAGAACCATAGTTTTAAAAATATTCACAAAGACCTGGGACACAAAACGTAAAACATGAACCTGAGCTCTTTCTCCAGGTGCTCTTGTATTCATCGATGCTTCCTCTCGAGAAACCGCACTACGTCTACCTGTACCACCTGCCATCCCCATACAACAAAGACATGACAGCCCCCACGAAGGGGGTCAAAACCCAGTACGAGAAACAGGTAAAATCACAATGAATGACAAAGTATCATGCGATGCATGCCGTGCATGAATGCAAATGCATATGAGGGTAATCAAATCTCCAATATCAAGATCTCAGAAGTCCAATGGAAAGATCATCAATCAATCATCATGCTCGAGCAAGGCGTCGACACGCTCGTCGCTATGACATCTCTTTCAGTCGAGCCATCGGCGGTCAATCATCCCTCGTGTTTGTGCGACGTCGGCACACTCGTCGCTACGGCATCTCTCAGCTCACTCTCTCCGTCGAGCCATCGGCGTGCCCATCATCCCTAGACACGCATCACAGATACCAATGAAGTGATATAGGTATCAACGAAAGAATTGATATGATCAATATGACGTTCTCAACATGTGATGCAACTCAATATATATCAATATGTCCAATGTTCATGCATCAATGTATCATATCATCTCATATGATGCAGCTCAATATATATCATCTCATATCATGCAGTTCAATATATCATATAATCACATATATTGATTCAACATTTCATATAATCACATAGGAGTCAAATAATGACAAGTAAATCATACCCCGGGTATATCATGTCTTTGTCAGACACCGTGATAGAACCGATTTTCTACGTACCTCCACCGAGTCAAACAAAAATCGAGAATTTATGTACTCCTCAAATTGACTCGGGACATAGTCACCTAACCCAATATCATTCAAATAGACCAAGACTATCAACATCATTATTCTAAAGATCATGTTCGAAGCCTACTATAAATTTCAGCAACATGCATCCAATGATAAACCCATAATTCTGTCAAAACTTAATCAAATGACATGGGTCCAATTTAGCTTTAAAGCTAACCCGAAATATGAGATTTCATATGTTTGACACTTCTCCAAATTCGTTCATTTACCTAAGGCAAAATGGGTCTAAACATTATTTATCCAAAACAAGGGAAATTCTAAATTCCAGACTGACCACTTTCCGTAGAAACTTCATAAATAATTCACAACATCCAAATGACCTGATTCTAGCGGGAGAATTTAGATAACTCAAAATCCTACAATTCATATTTTATGAGCTTTAAGCTAATTAGTTCATCTTGAGGTACATTCAACGTAACAGCCTAAAAATTCTGCCTTTTCCAGATTGAGCGCCATGTGATAAAATTAGCATAACGTTTGAATATGAACTCCAAATTGAATAAGGCCAATTCCAAATGAAAGATAACACTGAATATTACAACTCTTATTAGGATATAAAACTTCAAATTTGTAGCCATTTATTCCCAGAAATTCGAAGAAGACACTGCATGTGACATGCATTCACATGCAGACTTGATTTGAGCACAGTAAAGTAAAATCAGCATATCTTTCTCATTTTAACTCCAAATTATTTTATTTTGGTGGCCAGTTAAAGCTAAGTTAAAATACTATAACTTTTATTAGATGTACCATTTACAAATTCGAACTCTAAGTAAATCAAAAAGTCTACACAAGTTGCTGCATATGGTGTCAAAATCTGCAGACTTATAGTTACGACAACTTTCTCTAAATATCTCATATATTTGCACCATAATTCGACCATTAAACATAAATCATGTTGATAAAACTCAAAATTCATGGTATACCTTCAATTATCTTGCAGATTGAAGCACCAAACAACCACCTAAGTCGACCCAAGCTGGATACACGAGCCAAACACGCAGCCACTTGCTCAAACTTACATTTCCTTGTTGGGTTCTTCTTCCCTAGCCTTGTAGCTTCTAAATCTTAAATTGCATGTAACATGCACTCACAAAATCAAGAGAAATTGAGAGAAAAAGTGCTGAAAATTCGAAATTCCTAGAGAGGAAGAGAATTTTTTTTTGATATAGTGGAAGGAGAGAGAAATGGTATTGGATTTATGAGATGGTGGCCGATGGGTTCATGTTTTGGTGGATGATTTTTTAAATATTTGATGTATTGTGAAATCCATGTGTCAATACATCAATATATTGCAAGATTAATGGTCCAAAATCATGTATTAAACATGAGTTAAGTAATTAGAGGCATGTGTTCTCCAAGTGTCATGTGATCATGCACGTGCACAAGCACTAAAAATATGTTCCACTAGTTGCTTGACTCATCGAAGTCCGGAACACCTTAATTAAAAGTCTGTACTTTTAATTATTCGGGTTTGCTTAGTCATCGTTAATCCGGATTAATTAGCGTCGGTGCCTTACATTTCTCTCCCCCGCCCCCCCCCCCCCCCCCCCCCCCCCCCCCTTATAAGATTTCATCCTCAAAATCCGAAAATTACAAATTCCAACACATAAATTATATTTGTTCGGCTTTACAAATGCATTGTTTGCTCGTATGAACTCGACATGGGATACAAATCAATGTTCTCATATAAGTATGGCCATTCATGTCGCATCTTGGCCTCCAAATCCCATGATTTCTAGGTACCATGTAAGTCATCAAAGGTTACGATTATGTGGTACCTTCTCATTATTGTTCACAAATCAAATAGATCGTCCCTTAAGGACAATGAACTATTCATCTCAATCTCTCTCGGCTGAAACATGCGAGATGGATATGGTTCCAACTTCCTTAGTATAGGTACATGAGGTACATCATGTATTATCGTAATCTTCCAAGATCTGGTAAGGACCAGTGTATGAGGTGACAGCCTACCTCGACGTCCGAACCGAATCGTCCCATAAAGAGATTCTGGAGAATATTCCATCGCTAATCTCCAATTCTAATGACCTCTCTTGTTGGCTGGTAGCATTTATCGCGTACGCCCAAATGAACGCTCTCAAGTTAATAACAATTATCGATCTCACGAGGAAGGTTATATATTTGTGTTAACTAGTGCAAACTAAAATAAAAAGGGGGTTTTTTTAAATCAATTGAATTACTACTATAATGCAAAATTAAACTAATATGCAAAATTAACTAGATGAATCAACCTATGAGAAAAGAGCAATTCTCGATTTTCGGTTGACTTTATAATTGATGTTTAATATCTCGATCATCGATCTTCACATACGATTCAATTTTGATATGAATATTCATCGTTGAACATTTAATCCAATAATCAAAGTCCTATCTCACCTTAAGTTTAGTTAAGTAGCCCAAGCGTTCTAGTTTTACCATTATCACACAATCAATCAAAATACAAGCGATTAAGATTTAAATCGATGATAGCGTATGAACTAGTGAGATCGATGAAGCTAAACAACATAATCCAAGCATCTATGTTTAATCTAGTCAATTATTTTTCCTAAGAATTTAACAAACTCACAAGCGGAATTTTATTAATCTTAGTTGCTTCGTAAATTAGAGGGATCAAACAATTCCGTATTGATATCTAATTTAGCGTTAAATTGTAATAGCTAGGTGATCAATCTAACAATCAAACATAAGAATCATGGCAATAGAATCAGAAAACAATTGATACTCAATGCAAATCAACAATCAAAACTTAATCTCACGAGAATTGTAAACTCCAATGTATCTCTTCCTCAACCGAGAATCACAAAGATGATTAGATACTCATAACTAAATTAAAAACAATCAAAACTAATATAGAAAGCTTTAAATTAATAGCATAAGAAAGAATTACTAAAGAGAAGCACGATTTCGGAGCGTCACTTCCGTCTTCGTTCTTCGTTCTTCAAAAGGTTGAGAGAAAATCTCTTCTAATCTCTAAAATATGTTGGAATCCTCTAAAATGATGAAAGATAGTCTGATTTAAGGTTCCCAAATCGGGAAATGGGAATCGGATATAGTAGGTAAAAATCTATCCAAGATGGTAAAAAGATCAAATTTCCTTTTTCTCGGACTCTCTGGCGAACGATCGCTACAAGCTAGCGATATATCGCTAGCTTTATTTTGTTGGGCCAAATTCTTTGGGCGATCGATCGCCCCTTTGTACAGATCGATCTCTTGGCTCCAGTAGTGTAAGGACCCCCGTGCCCTTAACCCGTTATTAGTGTATTAATCCAAACATTTAGTGCATGCAATCAAACATGTAGAGGAAAACCGACTTATCACCGTAGCAAATCATGCCAATAATAAAATTCTTTACATTATTCCATATAATGTCTAGTTTTTCCCCAACCAAGTCCACATACATCTCATGCACCATTATAATACACTAACATATTCTCAGTTCATTTAGCAATTCAATAAATAATTGCGTGCAACTCAAAAATGAAGAGAGAAAGGCTCTTGCCTTTTTATACATGCCATATACACATAATAGTGCTCACATGCGAGCATCAAATAGGTATGTGTGTATCAAATGTATAAAATACGGTGCTCAATACCGTCTGTGACACCCCCGAAATAATTAATTGTAATTTGGGCGTTAATTATGTTATATGATTAATTATGATGATAATTTATTTATGTAATGGAATTATTATCTTGTTGAAATGCTTAGTCACATGGTAAGCGTGACCTGGGGGTTGCATTTCAGGGTGCATGTTATGCATGTTGGAAAATGAGGTGTTAACATGATTAATTATATCGATTGTTAATTATGTGGAAAATATGAATTTATTGGGAGTTTGGTGCATTTTTGTAAAATGCTTTTAAAAATATCATGCTGGGGTATTTTGTACATCATGTTAATTGTTGGGGTACTAGTTTTAATTAAAACCCCCACCTTTATACCCCACTAACCCCACCTCACCTTTCACTTTACCAAATCTTCAATTCCTCTCCCAACCCTAACCCTCGCCCCCATTTTCGAGTTTGGCTTCAAGGTGGAAGAGAAGTCTTTGCAAAAACTCCATCCTTGTGATTGTTGGTAAGATTTGAGGCCTAGGATGGGCATATATCATTCCATGTTGTTTTTGTATGGATTTATTTTGTTTTGGGTTGATATTGGAGTTTTTGAAATGGGTTTGTTGGGGTTGGTATTATTTTGGTTGGGTGTTGGATTTATGGTTGTTTGAGGGTGTATGATGAAGGTTTTTAGTATTTATATGTTGCTGATGTAATGGTATTTGTGTTGGTGTTGTTGGGAAAGATTTATGCTAAAAAATGGTGAAGGATCGCGCACACAGCAGGTGGCGATCGATCGCTACAAATGCAGCGATCGATCGCCGAAGACCAGTGGCAAAAAAATGTTGCAGGCGATCGATCGCTACATCAAAGCGATCGATCCGTAAGGCTCGCGATCAATCGCCTCGATGCAGTGATCGATCGCCAGCTGCTTAAAAGTGGGAAATGATGTTTTTTGTTGAATTTTTGGTATTTGGACTATAATTGGCTTCTAATATTGATTTGTATGGTTGTGTAGAACCATCCCAGGTACCAACAACTTCAAGGAGATAAAGTTCTTCAACTTCTCCACTTTTGAGATTAAGGTACGTAAGAGACGTACGGGCATCACGGTAAAACACACTCCTATACTATGACTATGAAACGATTGCACAAGTATTTATGTAACAGGTTGATGATGTTAATGATAAGTAAGTGTACGATGATGATTATGATAAGTAAAGATACAATGATGTTTACAATAAGTGGGGATGATGTTTATGATGAGTAAGGATGCTATGATGTTTATGATGTATGTTAAACTATGTTATTAGAAATGGTATCGTGTTCCGGTGGTTGTTATGGGCAAGCGAGGAAGGTACTTACCGCTGACATAGCTAGCGAGGAGATATATCCGCTATTAAGGAGTAGCGAGGGATATCACAGTACCGCTATATGTCGAGCGAGGGGTCCAATTGTGCCGCTGACATAACATGACCAGAACAGTCACATTTCTAATTAACATTGTTGATTATGAGCATATAAGTACGATTTTAATCATTTATGTCAAGAACTAATGATTACATGCATGAATATGAAACAGGGACAACAAAAGTGGATTAATGCAATTAACCAGGAAGTATATGTTAACGATTATTTCATGCATTTATTTATATGTCATTATCTAATGATGTTAAGTAATGATGTACATGCTCATGATGGGTTGTCCTTGTAGGTACACTTTTGGACTGAAGGGCTATGGGCCGGGTTGAGGCAGTGAGCTACGAGGAGCATTAAGGAAGTAGGATACAGGATTTTGGATAGTCTCTACTCTAGTATAAATCTATAGTACCAACATTCATCATTGGGAATGTAATTAATTAACTTATGGAATTTTATTTTTGGCCTATAATCCTGTTAGCTCATGTAACAACCGGAACCCTAAGATGTTATTAATGCATGTTTAGTCCTTAATACGTTATTATAATCATGTTAAGGTAGGAAGACCCTACACCGTCGCTGGTATTTCGATCCCTGGAAGCACCTCCAATCCATAGCTCGAGCTCATCTCCAAAGCCATCGATGTACCTAATCACCTGCCCCAACAGAGACACCCCCCACACGGGGTGAGCATACCAATATCCCAAATCTCATAATCACAATAATACAATTCATAATTAAAAAAATGTAAATTATATGGTATCATCCTCATCCGGATTCCCTGTACTGTCCATGTTCTCAAAATAACTGAAACCATCAAATTCCCAAATGCCAGTTAATCATTACATTGACTAACAAATCCAATTGCCACATACCGATATCATAATCAATAATATCGAATCATTAAACAATGATTACAGATATTCCATATATCTCACTTATGGTTCCATAGTTCTATTTCATTGCTCGCTCTACAATAGCGGCATTTCATTCTCACGCATACTCAATAGCAATGGCGTCATATCCGATGTTCGCTCAAAGGCGACAACATCCCAATCATTGCTCGCTCAAAAGCGGCACCATATGATTCCCAATGCATATATATCCATTTGTAGCAATTACCATAAGCCATGCATTCCAATAACCGTTTATTGCTAATACCATATATCATGCATTTTCATACACATTTATTGCAATATAGTGTACCATGCACTCAACAATTGCAATCATAATAAAGGGCTATGCTCGTACGTCATACGTACCTTATAACTCCGTAGTTCAAGTCCAACCTTGCCTGAGTCCCACGACCCGATGAGTTAAGTGCTAACATGCAAATAACACCCAATTAAACATAGGCATGCAATCACGTGCCCAAGCGCGTTCACAATTTCCAAACCTAGCGTCCATCTATGACGATTACCAAAATAAAAGCCCCCCGGCTAAGCATGCATAATACCAAAAATATTCCATTTTGCAAGTTCAAAAGTTAGCCAATTACTCAATCGAGCATTCCATTTTTATTAATAAAATTTGGCTCCAATCATTCCCTTTTAAGAGTAGCATTCCCATTGGAATGTAGGCATTGCCCCGAAAATCGGTTAATTAAACTCCGTTTCCAAAATCCGACATTTTCCAAAATTTCCCAAAAAAACAAAATCCTACGGGCGGCGATCGATCGCCGATTTAGCGAGATCGATCGCCCCTGTCCAGTGGGCAACATCGCCTTATCGCGATCGATCGCCAACTCGCTCGCGATCGATCGTCGAGAACTCGCGATCGATCGCCCGCACTGTTCATCTTCACCAATTTAACAGCTGCTCGTCGCGATCGATCGCACCTCCTCGGCGATCAATCGCGACCTGCGATTTTCTGAGAAATTTGAGCTTCCATGGTGTTTTTGACACCCAAACTCAAAACCAACACCCATAACTTCCTCAACATCTCCAATACACCATTTTAACTCAATAAAAACACTAAAATCAACATTTTAGATTTTTAACCAAAACCCCCAAATCTCAAATCCAACCCAAAACTCAACAATTTAGCACAAAACTATAATCAAATCGAAGCTAAAGGTGAGGAGAAGAATATTACCAGTCTTTCTTCAAGAAATCGGGCTCCCAAGACGAGCCCCCATCGATTTGTTCCCAAGAGGAAAAGAGGGGAAGGGTTTGGGGTGAGAGAGAGAGGCGTGAGGGAGAGGAGAGGGGGAGAGATTCCGTATAATGGCGGAATACCGAGTTCATTTGGTATTTATAGCACCAAGGCTCCAAAATACCAATACCCCCACAACTACATCATGATTCATTAAAAATCATCTGTTTTCAAAAATCATCCCTCCAACTCAAATTCCATTGTCAGCCCCAGTACAAAGTACTCCGGACCCCAGATTCCACCAAAAACCAAATTCCAAGGTTATCACCACGATGAGAATACAATCTCATCCCCTGAATCCAACGACTCCAAATACCAGATTTAAAAATCCCTGGGAGTCTCAATACATCAATTAATTCATAATTGCCACAATTAAAATCCTTTAAGGATTATTACCACACCGGGACTAACACCATAAATTCCCGGGCATCACAAGTAGACTTTGGCGATGGATCGCTATAAACTAGCGATAGATCGCTGACCCACATATTTTATTGCTCAACTTTTTGTCCATAGGCGATCGATCTCTGCTCCAAAATTACATTTTAAGCCTTTTTCTTGGTCTACTTTGATCTTTTGTCATCTCCAATGCATTTCTTGATCTTTATTTGCCCTTGTTAGCTCGATTTCTTCGATTGCACCTACATTTACACAAATAGATGATTAGGTAGCATATGTATCAAATTATCCATCAAAACATCCCAAATGTTAGACAATTAAGTGCTATAGATGTGTCTATTTCTAGTCACATCAAACTCCCACAACAAAATACCATCTTCATGGCTAAAATGCCCTTAAAGATGCGTATAATTTGTTGTAATTCAGTCATACATGCATAGATGCTACCTTGGCATTTAGAGTGTTACAACTCAAAGAATCTGTTTCTTGATCCGTCTTTCGTGGATGCTACTGTAATTCACAGTAAAAGTCTTTCAGTAGTTTTAATCATCACTTCTGATTCGTATTCAATCCTGACTGAGTGCATATATTTATATACCAACCTCTTGTAGTCAGGGTGAATAATGGACTACTTTTTTCATATAAATACTGGTGCCATAACTTCAGAACAGGCTAATTCGAGATTATAGACAGAATGTCAATTCTCGTGAGTTTTCAATTGCTTTGAAGATTGGCAATATTTTCCATACGACATGAGGATACATTTCCAAACCTCCAATTGACTTTTAATCACAATCTCTTCATCCAGATGGTAAAGCTAATTCTGGAGCTCTAGTCATTGCTACTTGGAGCAAGCAGAGGCCGCTCCTGATAAAGTGATAGCGAGTAAGTGTTATTTATGTACTTATCCTGCTTTTCTATTAATTGATATTGGTACTTCCAATTCCTTTATCGCAAAGAGTTTTTTGGAGAAGTATCATATGTGCTTGTCCCCACTGTTGATGCCTTTTTTTGTTTTGACACCCGACGGGAACAGTATAGTTGCAACTAATATCATGTTTGATTATTCAATTCATGTTGAGGATAGTGTGTTACAGATGAATTTGATAATTTTATATATGAATGATTTTGATGTTATTATGGGCATCGATGGTTTGAAAAAATATCTTGATTGTAGTCAAAAGACATTTCATTTTCATTCTGAAGTTGGGGATTAGTGGACTTTCTATGGGCAGGGATCTCGTGCAAAGATTTCATTGGTATCTGCTGTTAAAATGTCAAGTTTGTTAGAACGTGGACATACATAATATCTTATTTATGCCGTTGATGTAACATAAAAGAAGGAGATAAAACTGGAAGAGATATTTGTAGTAGCAGAGTATATTGATGTATTTCCAGAAGAAATTCCTGGTTTTACTCCTAGTCGCGAAGTAGAGTTTGAAATTGAACTGCTACCTGATACCTCTGCGATATCTAGAGCACCATACAGAATGGCACCAACTGAGCTGAGAGAGTTAAAGACTCAGTTGCAGGACTTATTTGACAAAAGATACATACGTCCTAGTGTATCGCATTGGGGTGCTCCAGTGTTGTTTGTAAAGAAGAATGATGGATCAATGCGACTGTGCATTGACTACAGACAATTAAACAAGGTGACGATTAAGAACAAATACCCTCTCCCACGTATTGATGATTTATTTGACTAGTTAAAGGGATATATGATCTACTCTAAGATTGATTTAAGATCTGGTTATCATCAAATACAAGTTAGGGAGGAGAATGTACAGAAGACAACATTCATGACTCGATATGGACATTACGGGTTTTTAGTAATTCCCTATGGAGTGACCAATGCTTCAGCATGAGTTTTTGAAATGGGTATTTCATGCTTGCCTTGACCAGTTTGTGATTGTTTTCATTGTCGATATACTAATATATTCTAAGACTGAAGAAAAACATGTCCAACATCTATTTACGATGTTGCAAATTTTGAGAAATAATCAACTGTACGCCAAATTCAGCAAGTGTGAGTTTTGGTTAAAAGTTGTAGTGTTTTTGGGACATGTGATTTCTAAAGAGGGTATATCAGTGGATCCAAGAAAGATAGAGGCAGCAATGAACTGGTCAGCGCCTACTTCTATGCCAGAGATTCGTAGTTTCATGGGTTTAGCAGGGTACTATAGATCATTTGTTGAAGGATTTTCAAAGATTGCTAAACCACTGACGCAATTGACACATAATGGGGTACCGTTTATATGGTTAGAGGCTTGTGAACGGAGTTTCCAGGAGTTGAACATCGGTTGTCAACTGCACCGGTGTTGATAATCCCATCGAAACATGAGAGGTTTGCCTTATATACTGATACATCTTTACTTGGTTTAGGATGTGTATTGATGCAGGATAAACATGTTGTGGCTTATGCATCGAGAAAACTGAAGCCACATGAGATGCAATATCTAGTTCAAGACTTGGAATTAGCAGTCATAGTCTACAGAGACCCGAGATTCATTTCTCATTTTTGGGAAGGTTTGCAGTCAGCGATGGGGACTGAGGCTAGATTAAGTACGACCTATTATCCTCAGACAGATGGGCAGACAGAGCGGACCATACATATATGGAGGATATGTTGCGTGCCTGTATTTTAGAGTTTGATAACTCTTGGCAGACAGAGCGAACCATACAGATAGCCAATTTTTAATGATTAGTTTATTGAATTGTGAATTTATTTTGTTGTACAGTGAATAAATTGACTCTACAAGCTCAAGTCACCCTCATATATCGAGAAATAAAGGTATGTTGCGATCAGGTAACGTACGACATGTATCTGTATTATTTGATATATGATTTGATTAATTATGTGAATTATGTGATATTACGTAACTACGCGATTTTATTTAAATTATTTGGCATTCATAACATGCATACTTGATAATTGATGTATGAAAATAAATATTTGTTAATACTATCATTTTTAATACATACGTCGATGCATGACATACACGTTGAGCTACAATCATTTGATACCATGTTCTTTTGGATTCGAACAATCATAAGAGTTGTACATGATGCTATGACTGGCATTAAGTGGCCTGAAAGACATAGAGATTCGTAGCTGTTATGATTGCTATGATTTGTTGATATGAGGTGGCGTTTGCCGACATCATCCTACAGATTATCCATATTCGTTGAGATAGTTATGGGTGGCACCTTGTTGACATCATCAGTATGATTGATGTAAAGAACTGGGCTACGGTGACACTTTGACGACGCACCATATAGACATCCATGTGATTGACATGCTCGAGCTATTGAGACATTTAGACATTCATTTATTGGCTCTGAGTAACCAGTGGATGGGTGTATAATACCATGAATTACATTACATGCATTGCATTATATAATTTTATAGATACATATTGTATTTCTTTTTATCGTTTCATATTGAGCTTTTGCTCACCCCCAAGGGAGGTTGTTGTTATCTTTGTGTGTGGACAATGACAGATAGTACAGGTGGTCATAACCTCAGAGAGGGCACGTCTGGTAGGAGCCACACTCGAGAGATTTTTATTCCTGTATATCCCAGTAGTATATGTACCAAGAATGTGTCACAGGAGTGTGATGAATTTATGTATATTTATTTGATTTTAGCCAGTATGGTTACGTGTTTAATAGTTTGATTTGAGAATGCTGATTTATGTTGATGAATATGAAACTGATTGTATCTATATATATTTTCAATATATGTATATTGATAGTGGTTGTATATTCCTCGTGGAATGAAGTCATGCCAAAATTTTTAGGGCCACATGTTATTAAATGTTATACAAATCTTCTATTGTTTACGCTATAATTATCATTGTGTGATCATTAATCACATAATTAGGATTATGCCCTCACAATGAGTTTGTGAGTCAGAAGCATAAAATAGTCTTCCAGCCTTGCCACACGGTAGCCCCACGTATATGTTCCATCTCTCACATTTGATTACGAAACTTTAACGGCATTCAAAATATTTAAGTATAAATTCAATAAAGTACTTCCAAGACAATATAAATGAAGTGAGGATTAATTGAATCACAGATTCATAACTCATTGATGTACAACCAAAGAAAGCATGGGAATTGAGAGGCTGAGGTGAAGAAAGTATTCCCCTGATACTAATATCTAAAATTGAAATTGACATGGACCACATACCGCATCCTAATCTGCTCCACGTTGTAAACTATATATTCATTATACAACAAACTTCCCTGCACGAAAAGACAAAGCAACTGAATATGGTTCTTCTATCATTGTAAAAGAAAAAGTTAGAATGAAAGTATCTAAATGAAAGTCAAAAAGGAAGAATCTCAAGAGTGAGGAAAGACCGTTGGTCCTTGTTGCTCTTTTGGTTTTCCTAAGGGCACAACAACACCATCTTCAAGCGTTTGAGTCTCTGTACTATCTGGAGCAGTACCACCGACCCCTTTTGTGCTGTAAATTGGTCCACTATTTCATTAATTCCAACAGTCGGTACTATCAAGACTAAGACATCAAAGTAGTTAGATAATAAACCTAAGCTTCCCAGGAGGTAATCTGTCAGCATTACAGTTTGCCGTCAGCAGCTCAGCCATTTCTCCCAAAGCAACCTAGGTGCAAAGCATTTCCAATACATAAGTATTGAACACACATATGATTCATTGATTATGAGCTTGTAGATTCATTAATCCATTGCAAAAGGGTAAAATTTATAAGATCAATCGTACTTTCATCATTTCATACATTCCAGGAAAATATTCATGTTAGTAATTCAAAGGCACTTCCAGTACCTCACATAGAAGCAGCACGCCAGCGGGGGAATTACGATATGCACAGCAATAATTTGCACTTTTGGAGAACATGTCAGCAAAATAGACACCTTTCCCAAACATATAACCTGTTGAAGGTGCTTCCGGAGGAGCAATGCGTAGACCTAGCATTTTTTTTTTCACATCAAAGAACATAATCAAATACAGCAAGAGTAATTCCACTTGAATTACATTTTTATTTTTAAGGAAAATAACCTTGGGACAAAATCCCAGTCCAGTTTGTGAGTCGGGAACCATGCCATAGGAGCATTCTGTTTTTTGTCTCAGCAAACTGAGAGTCAGAATATAATCAAGTTTATCATACTTAAAGGCAGAGATGGCCTAAAGAAAGAATACAAAAGAGAACGCAAGTTCAGATTCACTAAGCACCTTCTTGAACCTTTCAGCCTCACCCTCTCTCGACACCCTAAATATCTGAACAATATCAATAGCATAATTTGCGTGCGTCTTTGCATGAGTGTTCACCGTGTACTTTTCAATCTGTGACATAAAGAGATTAAATAATTAGCAGGATCTTAAAAAAACACATAAATATAATTTAACAATGCAATTGTCACCAATAAATGAATCAACCTATCACATCGCAAGTTCTATTTAAAGGAAAAACTATAGGCCACATGAACAAAAAAACCTAAAAAACAAAACAAAATAAAAATATTACCATGGAGAACTCTTCAGAGTTCACTTCAAGTGGAGTCAGTTCACAGTGAAGCCGCCTGTAGTGAGAATCCACGGGATCCTGCAAGCCACAGGCAGAACAACAAGAGTAAAAACAGATAAATCAAGAAGGGAGACAATAACAATAAAGAAGCAGCTAGACTCTGACAAGAGTCTAAATGATGAGACTCAACGCATTATCAAAGGTACAAAGGAGATGCATCTGTGCATGGCCACTAAAGTACGAATTATTATGCAGGGATCAAGATTCATATTGCAAGGAACAAGCTAAAAATAATCAAGTCTTTTCAATCAAAAGTAACAAAGTTGATGGGCCATACCTCCATGTCAATGTCATCCTCCAACAATTTTGCTGCTACCTCAATTTCACCCAGTGCTTCTACCTGTAATTCTTTCCAAGAATCAGTTACTATAAACACTTATACATGGAAAGTTGAAATAGTAGATGTGAAACTAAAAAATCATTCTTGATTTCTTTTGCTAAGGTACTCGTGATAATCAACTATATAATTCATTAGCAGACACCAGCCCATGACATAAAGCTATCTTACACAACACAAGCTGATAAAGGGATCAATTATAAGGGAATAAGGAATTACCATTTCCAATTTGCTTTTTAACTTTTGAGGGGTATCAATGGTAAACAAACCTGCCATCACATTCAGCAATATGGGTTACAAGGAAAGCTTCCCAAGAATCGTGTAAGAGGGGACAGAACTTACTCATCTTTTTGAAACCAAAGTCATGAGGAATAACAGAGTAAAATTCCCTGTCATTAGATAACAAATCGTAATTAGGACAAAACAGTCAATTTTGAATGAAGTTTTCTAAAAAATAGATGGGTTGCAAAATTGCGGTTTGTTTGCCAAATTTGTAAACATGTAAGGAAAATGTAAAAGATAAACATGTGATATGGACTGAATTTATACCCGCTTAACTGCTCAAGTGTTTTCCTATCTGATCGGCCAATTACATCAGCAATTCTTTTCAAGACATCGTAACCCTGTATACATTTAATTTAAGCTGTAGAGGATTTACTGAAAAAGTTGACAGAGGTATTGAATAAATCTTGCTGTTTCCGGAACAACTTCAGTGGCAAAAGATGGGATGAAGAGGGCGTCAGTTCAGCAATCAGAAAATTGATCAACATTAATTAGACCAAGCTTGAGATAGTTTCAACTCAAATCACTAGCGATGCACCAAACAATTCATATTTGCCATACAACTAGATTTTACAAGAAGAGATTTAAAATGTAAAAACTCAAGGGTGTGGAAGAGCTAAGAAGCAAACAGCCCTTTGAAATGCCGCAAAATAATTCAACGAATCATATACCGTGTCATTTTGATTGATTTCTAACTAGTTGCTATTCATTATGACTAAAAAAACATAGAGCATGACAAACCTTAGTAAGTTTGACGCATTATATAAGTCGTGCATCTCACCTTTAATATGGTTGATTTGCTCAATTTACCCAATGGTAGTTTTTCAGCATTGTATCCTAGCATAAGATGAAATGAAAAATTCAAATGCAACGTAATCAAAAGATTTTGTACAAAAACAAAAAGAAATAATTGGGAATGCAGAGCTGCGGGGCCCATCCTGACGAAGCTGGTGGCTCGACCAATAAGAGCCGCAGGATCGTGTACTATAAAGAATTCTAGCATAATACAGGCAAACAAGACAAGATCATAAAAATCAAGTCAAGTGAAGATGGATAGTGAGACAAGTTCCAAATGTTGTTGAAGTAATGATTTATAGCTTCGAAGATATTTGTGAAGTATCAACTTAAGATTTTGTACTTTGCAATATAACAGTTGTAGGTCAAAGTTTACCACGAATGCTTCACAACTAGCTTTTACAAAGATTACTATCTTGCTGAAATATCCGGTTATGCAAAAGTTTTCCATCAATGACATAAGACGGAATCCATAAAAAATATGAGAGTGGAAAAAGCTCTGGGATCCTGACAGATAATAAAGCTTCGAATAAAGATGGAAGGATAAAAGTGGGCGTGCTATCAATTTTCAGTAGCAAATATAAAAACCAAAACTTTGATGTACTAACCTATTTCCATCATCTGTTGCTTCATCATATCAGTGTTGCAAATAAGAGAAATGAATTTTTCTACACGAGCCTCCAGCTTCGACTCTCGAATTTCAGTTTTTGACATAGATTCCTGTTCTCTTTGAACCTAAGGATGATTGTCAAGGCTTTAAATTTCTGATGTTTGTAACTACGTAAACTATGTTTGTATTAAATGCCACGATTAGTACTGCAAACACTTTATATAAAGCAGGTTGACGAGTTCTGTGCAAACGCTTAATAATTAGAGACAACGCACCACTGATTCATTCTCAGTTTTACTATAGTCCATTTCCAACCAAGTATAGCACTTTAGATGATGCACAAAGTCTTTGCGATTGGACCAATGATTCTTCGTCTTGTCAAAGAATTTTTTCTCAAACTCAGTAATGGCAGTGTGTTGCGAGTTGTAGGGTCCACTTAATTTATCCTGTCCCTTCACACCAACTCTTCCCCATCTGCTGTAAACCATGAATTGGAAAGCAGCATCAGATTCTGCAATTAGAAGTTTCAATCATGTAAGCCACAAATTTACTCTTATCATATTCGTAATAGGAAGGGGAAATAGTTGCAACTACTATTACATGTTATAACAGGTATTAAATACTTTAAAATAATGAGAAAACAGGTATTAAATCATACATGCGGTAGCACCAACTAGCTCTTATCCATAATAAAATAATGGAGTTATATGAACTATTGCGCCAGAAATAAGAATATAAGGGTACCAAGAACTTGAATGACATAAAATTTGTTATTGTTGTCCCCGACATTAGTTTGATTCAACATGGCATCATAAATTTCATCGCCCTGCATGAAAAATCAGGTCACAAAGGGCACTATGAACTAAATCAGATATTATTCTGTATCTCAATCTATTTGACTAAGGAAACATTTATTTTCTTACAACTTGCAAAACATGAAACTTGGCCTTAATATGGTCTGGCAGCCACTGATCCAATACAGCAGAGCCTTTCTTCACAGCTGTAATCATTTTAGTATCATTGCTCTCCTCTAGTGCTGCCAAAATTCATGATCATAGCAATAATATAATACATAATCAGCATCCAATGTATCATATGACTGCATGCTGACAGTGATTTACCGCAAAAGAGCAACGACGATAGCTTCAAGAAATCATGCTCACATATAATAAGAATACTCAGAAAGAAACAGTAATACCTTGATCATTGTCGCTTGGCTGGTCATCCCCATCCGCGCAAAGCCTCTCGAGAAGCTCTTTTTTAGTTCCGGTAGCAGAAATCCCTCGCAACTCGGCCTCTTCGCGAATCTGCTTGACACTCATACTTCGCAATTCATCAATGGTCCTGATTTTCCGTGGGCAATCGGAATCGGCATCCTTAACACTGGAGAACCTCGGCCTCTTGCGCTTATTGCTTGAATCCCCATTTGTATCCGCGGAGTTCTTGCTCTCTTCTTGAATAGCCGCCTCCAGTCTCTTAACCTTCAAACAATACAATAAAAATTCACAAAAAGAAACATTAATTTTTTAAGGGGAAAAAAGAAGAAGAAGCAATGTCAACCGACCAGAGTAGACTTAGTTCCGGCGGTGCTGAGACCGCGTTTGGCTAGTAGTCCTCTGAGTTGGTCCACTTTGAGATCGGTAGCCGCCATCATAGCGTATGACAGAGGTATTCGGTGGCAGTTAAAGGGAGAAAAATAGAAAATTGACGAGAGTTGAAGAAGATTGATGATTGGGAGTGGGAGTGCGAACAATAAATAACTAGGAATTACAAGGTAAAGCTTGCGAGGGAAGCTGATATTTGGCGCGCCTAGGTTGACTTGTAGATGTTCGTGCGTCCCAAATATTTAATCACTCACCCCCCAAACCTAAGTCACGTATCCTACCCCCTCCACGCACTAGCGTTTCGGCCGCGAACTGACGAACTGGGTGCTTGTGCGCAGCATTAAGGCTACTTAAGAATTTCTAGTTCGTGCTTTAAGATTTTATAATTCGCGCACTAAGATTTTATAATTCGCGCACTAAGAATTCATAATTCGCGTATTAAGAATTCATAAGTCGCGCACTCTACGTATTGTTAATTCTCCTTAATTCTCTAGTTTTTTTTTTTTGTAATTATAAAAAAATTCTCCGATTTTGGGTTTAAATGAATTTTTATGGTTTTTAGGTATTTTGGGTTGGTAAGAAAATTATATCATATGGTAAATAGATAGATAATGAATCATGAAAATGCATAATAACATATGAAAGTTTAAAATATGTGATAAAAGAAAGTATGATAAATCTATGATTTTGTAACATTTTTGCGGAGTAAATAATAAAAATTTTGATATCTTAGTTTTTTGCATGAAAATTAATAAATGAATTTTATAAATAAAAATTTTATTTTTATTGAGTTAATTTAAATGTTTATATTAGTCATTTCATAAGGTAATAATATAAGTCTCCGAAAATAATATGAGTCATTTTTAATAAATTCATATACCAAACATGTTGAAATAAATATGAATTTGGTTTCGTTTTTCAAATTCGGTATTTTATATCTTAGAATAAAACAAAGCTTTAATACTTCATTTCTTTTTCTAAAATATATTTTTCGGAGAATCCTTACTAGACAAACTATCAAATACAAGATTCAAATTACGTTGTATCACTGACTATAACATTTGCAAAGCTGCAAATGTTAGATCCTTCAATAAAATCTAATTTAATGTTTTTTTAAGAATGGTAAAGCTGCAAACACCAAAGTTGTTAAGAACTTCATATTGTAAATTTGTAAATAATATAATAATGATGTGAGTTTGTTAAATATGATGTATATTATGTATATTTAACTTCATTTCATCAGTGTGTATGTATATATATTTATTTATTTATTAATTTTTAATAGGCGCATTCAAGCGCACGCACACTCAAATTTTTTGAAAATTGACGCACTCGCGCACCGGACTTATGTGATCTAGCCCCCAACATTTTAAAATTTTTTTGATTAATAATGCATTTTGATTTACAGAAAAATCCCAATAAACCAATTTGTTTGTAGCTCTGACTTGACCCAGTTTTTTAATTATTTAACCGGATGTTTTAAACGTTTATCAAACTAACTCAAATTTTTTTTCTAATAAAACTAACATTTTTCATCATGTTCGATGACGACTTCAAGTAAAATTGTCATCTGACATAGCGACTATATAAAAAATTAATTAATTCATTGTTGTCGTCATCTCACATGGCGACATCAATAAAAAAAATATTTTTTTATTGATGTCACTTTCTGACATGACGACATCAATTAAAAACTAATTTTTAATTGATGTCGCCATGTGAGGATGGCAACAACCATTTAGATTCCCCCAAACCCTAGCTCTTTTATATGCACCAGCCTCTCAATCTTCCCCCATTTTTTTTCAGAAGCAGTCGACAATTCTTCACTCGTTTCGTAAGGTTTTTTTTTCTTTTCAATTTTTTAATTATTTGATTGTTAGATAAAACATACTTTATATTGGATATTATTATAGTTAGTTGATTATCTGAAGTTATATTAGATCTGAAACTATCTTTTATGGAATGAAATATTAGAATATGAGAAGACGTTGTCTGCCGGTGGTGGTCGTCGGTCATGGATGTGACATCCCTAAAATAATTATGTGTAATTGGGCCATTAATTATGTTTATGTAATTAATATGGTGTAAATTAATTATGGTGGTGAAATGTATAGTTATACGGTGGGCATGACCGGGTAGTACATTTCAGGGTGCATGTTGGGAAAATGGGTTTTGGCATAGTTTATTTGAGGTGAATATTAATTATTTTGGTAAAGCATGTTTAATTGAGTTTTGGTGCATTTTTGAAAAATGTTTTTAAAATATCATGTTGGGATATTTTATACATCATGCTAATTATTGGGGTACCATTTTAATTTTAACCCCCCACCTATTATACATCTCATCCCCTCACTCCTCTCATTCCCCACTGTTGGGATATGTCCTAAGACAAGTCATTAGATGATTGTTTATGACATACAATGTATTATGATTTTGTTAATGACAATTCATTATTATATATTATTCGTGTATCTGTGTAATATGAATTAATATATAAGTTAATGTCCTTAGAATAATATTGTATTGTTCTTAAAGATTGTTCCTAGTCAAGTATTATCATGAATAAGGATAATGATAAAGCATTGAGAATAGTATGTTTTGATTGATGAATTGTTCATAGATATGAGATATCAAATCAACACATGTGTACATGTTAGAGAACGATGTACTGGACAGACCCACCATGAGAATCTACATGGATACTTATATGAACGTCATAAGCAATTCTCATAGTGATAATAATGTATGTAATCCTTACGACTTGAGATCACCAGAGATCCCAACATAAGGAGTCATGTATCTTGATATTGTCAAACGTTACCAGCAACAGGGTAAACTATAAAGACAATCATTCATATTTTGAATTGTATTGCATGCTTTAAAACTGTATAATTCATATATGATATGGAAGAAATCTAGTTTGTGAAAATCATCGTATAATTGTATTTGATATATGTAAGGACCCCCGTGCCCTTAACCCGTTATTAGTGTATTAAGACATACCATTAGTGCATATAATCATACTATCATGGGGAAAACCATATGCAAGTGCAACACCATATGCTATCCAGAAAATTTCTTGCATTCAATCCACATAATATTCATATTCCCCAACCAATATTATTCATATAACATTCACCCTCATAATACACTAATATGCTCTTAGTTCATTTAGCAATTCCATAATTAATTGCATGCAACCACAATGAACAGAGAGAAGCCGTAGCCCATTTATACATTCCATATACACGTAAAATATACTCACATAAGAGTACCCAATGGATAAGCGTGTATCTGATGTATAAAACACTCTACCGGATACCGTTACTGGTACTTCAATCCTGGTAGCACCTCGCAAGCACAGCTCGATCTCAACTCTGGATCTATGTGCATATCCAACCAGCTCTGGTACCTCGATCCTGGAATACCTCTAATCAACAGCCTGGGTTCAACTCCAAAGCCGCTGCTACACCTGCAACACCTGCCCCAACAGAGACAGCCCCCACACGGGGTGAGCATACATATACCACCAATCCAATAATCATAACATTGTAATTCATAATTTACAGAATGTAAATGCCATAATTTAAATGATACTCCCTGGATGGTAACACCCTCATCCGGGATCCCATGTATTGTCCCTGTTCTCAAAATAACCAAACCATTAAATCCCAAAAGCCAGTTGATCATCTCATTGATCAACTAAAACTATTCCTGCTATACCAGTTCCATAACCAAATGCGATTAAACCATCAAAATAGAGTACTACAAATATCACATATATTTAGCAATTGACTCCATATTTCTATGTCATATCTCGCTCCACAATGGCGGCATTTCGACCCCACGCACGCTCAACAATAGCGGCGTCATAACCGATGGTCGCTCAACGGCGACAACATCCCAATCATTGCTCGCTCAAAACCGGCACCAGATAATTCCCAACGAATGTCCATCTATCGCAATTACCATATACCATGTGTTTCACTATCCATTTATAGCAAGTACCGCATACCATGCATTTCAATATCCATTTATGGTAAATACCACATACCATGCATTTCCATATCCATTTAATGCAATTATCACATACCATGCATTTTACAGTTGCAACATTATAATAGGCTATGCTCGTACGTCATACGTACCTTAAGTCCCCGTAGTCCAAGCCAAACCTTGCTTGAGTTCCATGCCTCGAGAAATATGTGCTAAAACACATTAACAACTCACAATCAAGAATAAGCATGCGATCACGTGTCCACGCACGTTTGCAACCTCAAAACCCATCGTCAATCCATGACGATTACCAAAAATAAAAGCCCCCCGGCTAAACATGCATAATACCGAAAATATACCATTCAAAGCGTTTAAAAGATAGCCAAAAACTCAACCGAGAGTTCCGTTTAATGAATTTGGCTCCAAGCATACCATTTTAAAAGTCTAGCATTCCCATTGGAATGTGAACATTGCCCCGGAAACGGCCCCTTAAAACCTCGATTCCAAAATCCCAACATTTTCCAAAAATTTCAAAAAAACCCAATTCCTTCGGGTGGGGATCGATAGCCACATTTACCGCGATCGATCGCCACACTCCAGTGGCCAACCAGTGCCTTCTCGCGATCGATCGCCCATCCACGCGATCGATCGCCAACACGCTCGCGATCGATCACCGAGACCTCGCGATCGATCGCCAGCATTGTTCATCGCCTTAAAAAATTGGACTGCTCGTCGCGATCGATCGCCCCACCTCGGCGATCGATCGCCACCTGCGATTTTCCGAAAAATTCGAGCTTCCATGGTGTTTTTCACACCCAAACTCAAAACCAACACCCCATACACCATCAATACCTCAAATACATCATTAAAACTCAAAATAAACTCCCAAAAACTCAACATTGGATTTTAAGCAAAAATCCTCAAAACCCATAACCAACCAAAACCTCAACCAAAATCTACCATACTACTATCAAATCGAAGCCAATGACGAGGGGAAGATTAATACCTGATTATCTTCGAGAAAACCGGCTCCCGAGCCAAGCTACCATCAAATTTCCCATCAAGGGAGAAGAGGGAAATGGGGAAGAGGGTTTGGATCGATAGAGAGCAAAATAGCCCAACACACCAATACCTCCACAAATACATCATGATTCATCAAAAATCATCTGTTTTCCAAAAACTCTCTCTCCAACATCAAATCCCCAGATTGGCCCCAACATAAGGCACCCCGGACTCCAAGTCCCACTAAAAACCCAACTCAAAGGTTTTCCACCGAAGTGAGAATACAATCTCAACCTTTGGATCCAGCGATCCCAAATGCCCGATTATACCACCTCGGGAGACCCAGAACCGCAATTAATTCCTAATTGCCACAATGAAAAATCCATTAAGGATTAATACCACACCGGGATTAACACCAATAATCCCCGGACATCACAATTATCCCCTACTAATAAAATTTCGTCCTCGAAATTACACCGGTGTACTCCACGTAACACCAGGACTACACAAACAAAACAAAGCCAAGACCCCGATTCTGAACCACCTTAGAATCGAATTAACAACTGCGAGAATACCAGTCTCGCACCAAGCCCTAAAATAGAGTGAACGCCAAAACCAATACAAACCCGAAATAAAAGAACATACCTCGACGTGAATCGTCCCAGAAGTCAGTCCACCATGACTGAAAATCAACCAAACTTTCCTTGGTCTAGACATAGATATCTCCCCATGATATCTCCATTACTTGCCCAGGATGCCTAACACGCATCGTTATGATGAGGACTACTTGCAAACGACAGTATACTCACAGAAAATCCGGTTCTTGTTTCCCAGTCCATCTCCTCCAAAGGAGTAGTTGCAACACCTACAACACGGGTCGGGCAACCCACGGTTACCGATCCACACAAAGCACATCTCCGAGGATGTTTATACCGGCGTGTTCCAAGAAATCATTTCTTGGTCCTGACACACCATCAAGACCCCCACAAGGTCTCAAGTTCCACAGGGGACATGCAAGACAAACAATTGCATTCCTACACACGTGTCAACCATGACACTAAACAAACCCGAATCTCGGTCATCCTTCATTTATCCTTGGATCCAACAATCCTAAAATAGGAAGGCTATCGAATTATCCAACAAGAATTACCATGATTCCAAAACACGTCGATCCCTCCTAAGGGGAAGTCAAACAACCCTCACGATCATTCATCAGAATGCATTGTGTCATTGAGATTACCGATCTCGAGGTTCCACAATCTCACACCGGAGATTCACCAAACCAAGCATACAAACTCGACGTTCAACAATGAATAAAATAACGTTGGCATTCGTATACACTCACGGCACACATACCCAACACCAATCACAACATGCATACGCAATGCAATAGACTCGGGTATCTGCAATCATACCCAAATCCCAAAACCAACTGTCAAACCTCGATTATTCTCACCCCACGGAGAATGATGGTTGACAAACCAAAACCAAAGGGTGTGATTTCAACATCACCACCACACGAACCAAAATAACGAATCTCCCCAAAAGATTCAACCGGTAGGCATCATAATACCGCCTTCCTCTCAAGGAAAAAGTCATGAATCCATGATCCTCCAATCCTCGAACCACCGTTCGGAAGACCTGGGTATATTTATACCAAAACATATCCCGAAACCCAGAAATACACAACTGGTTAGAGTAGTGCATCAATACCACCATTACCCGATCCAAAATCCGTATACGCCATGTATACACATCCCAACGATGCTCTGTACTAATGCCATAGTACTCCACAATCGAGCATCTCCCCGAAGACGTCTCCTCAAACGTCTCACCGAGGTGAGAAATCCATTACTCGGTCCAACACCAGTAATGCTTACCATGGCTGATTCACAATCAATCCACAACCGATACAAGATGTCTCCAAGACAGTACAATCCAAATCTCTCCAAGAGATAAGGTCAAAATAGTAGTGTCACCCCCCTAACTATATCTCACAAACCATTGTGACTCCCGTTGCATTCCATATGCAAGGATGCTCAACCAGAGCTAACCACGACTTGACGACACTCACGTTGGCATTCCCAACAGAATTGAGCTGCCCCAAAGCAAGTCCCTCAAAACATTTGACGTATAAACGTCTCCGTGAGGTATTCCCTACCTCAAATACCATGCCACAAAGAGACTACAAGAGTCTACCATAACCCTCATCGTATCACCATACGATTCACCAAACTCGAATCCAACGAGCATTATAATGGCTAACACAAGCACACTAAAGTACTGCAACAATACCTGGCTAGCGATTCGCTGGCCCTATAGGCTCATACCAACCTATCAACGTGACACACGTCTCAACCTGGTATACCATACCATACAAACCATTAGAGTTGTGGGTCATCACCCAACATATCTATAAAACACCAAGCACAATGGACATCCAGGTGTCCTTGCTTAACTACCATGCAATCCTAATCCATTAGGACTTATTCCACACCCTCAGGGTGGGTGTAACCATGCTTACTCCTCATCACAATAACAAGCGAGTAGTTTCCTCAATGACTACTCTTACCACCAATTACTTGGCCTTAGCCATCCCAGCGAGCATACCCAAGGGTATCATTGCTCGACAAATATTTACCTCTATAACATTATGCGGTACACTCACTGGTACAATGCATCCAATGCTCCATCGAGCAACCCTGCTCGGAAAAGGTCTCGTCAACTAGTGACCTAGACTCCACCATGTGCCCACCATCGGCACTCAAACCATACAACCAAATACATGAACACAAATGTATTATTCGCCAAAATGACGCCACGCGTCCACATAGACATCCCAAATAACATCATCAAACATATGACGGTACCCGTCGATATACGACATTCATAATCCCATCATCAAACACACGACGATATAAAACAACACATAATATTCACAATAATGATAACAAAAGTAGTATGCCATACCTCATCGCTATCAAGATAGCGGAATACCTGTATCCATCGTTCACCAGCGGTACACAAGCAGCACCCATCGCTCGTAGGCGGCATAATCCAGTGCTACACACATAGCGGTATAATCCATCGCTATAGAATCAGCGGCATAAAACATCGCTAAAGAATATCCAGCGGTATGAAGCATCGCCATAGATGTAGCGGAACGTGCCATCGCTACATGATACCTGGCGGCATAAACCATCGCCATAGAATACCCGGCGGTATGAACCATCGCCAATAGAATACCCGGCGGCATGAACCATCGCCAATAGAATACCCGGCGGCATGAACCATCGCCAATAGAATACCCGGCGGAATGAACCATTGCCAATAGAATACCCGGCGGAATGAACCATCGCCAATAAAATACCCGGCGAAACCATCGCCAATATAATAGCGGAATAATCGTGGACTCAAGAGGTACTCACACTCATGTAACACTTTGTTCCCGATCGCATCGCTACGCCATGACAGCGGCATCATCGCTTCGACGTGACAACGGCATGTATCATCGCTTCGACACGACAACGGCATCATCGCTTCGACATGACGGTGGTACCATCGCTTCGACGTGACAGCGGCATTTACCATCACTTCGACACGACAACGGCATTTACCATCGTCCCGGCATGACAGCGGAAATACCCCTCGCTTTACATGATAGTGGAAATACCCCTCGCTTCGACAATACCAGCGGAAAATAATATCCCTCGCTATTAATATGACAGCGACCGTGTTCTTCGCTTCATATTAGCGGCAAATATTCTCTCATCGCTACGGTATGACAGCGGCAAGTATTCACATCGCTACGCCATAAAGCGGCAAGTATTCACATCGCTACGCCACGCATGCAACCGTAATGCATATCCCGTGTCCCAATAATTGTTTCGGCATGACAGCGGCATCATCGCTTCGACGTGACAACGGCATTTACCATCGCTTCGACACGACAGCGGCATCATCGCTTCGACGTGCATGCAACCGTAATGCATAACCCGTATTCCCATAAACATCGCCATGAGTGTATTTTAATGCACCTCGCTCCAACATTTAGCGGCAAAGCATTAGAATCATCACTCCGATGTATATCTATGCAACCGTAATGCATAGTCCATGTCTCATAAGACCCTGCAACCACCATGGTTAGCAATAACATATTCTAATTATGAACACATATCATAAACGCACATAAGCAATATAGTTGTGCCACGCAACACTAACTACCATCATGCATAAGTATGTGCTTCTCATTCCCAATATCATTTTCCTAGGCCCTCAACAGCCCCAAAGAGCTAACCACTGCTCTGATACCACTAATGTAAGGACCCCCCGTGCCCTTAACCCGTTATTAGTGTATTAAGACATACCATTAGTGCATATAATCATACTATCATGGGGAAAACTATATGCAAGTGCAATACCATATGCTATCCAGAAAATTTCTTGCATTCAATCCACATAATATTCATATTCCCCAACCAAGATTATTCATATAACATGCACCCTCATTATACACTAATATGCTCTTAGTTCATTTAGCAATTCCATAATTAATTGCATGCAACCACAATGAACAGAGAGAAGCCGTAGCCCATTTATACATTCCATATACACGTAAAATATACTCACATAAGAGTACCCAATGGATAAGCGTGTATCTGATGTATAAAACACTCTACCGGATACCGTTACTGGTACTTCAATCCTGGTAGCACCTCCCAAGAACAGCTCGATCTCAACTCTGGATCTATGTGCATATCCAACCAGCTCTGGTACCTCGATCCTGGAAGTACCTCTAATCAACAGCCTGAGCTCAACTCCAAAGCCGCTGCTACACCTGCAACACCTGCCCCAACATAGACAGCCCCCACACGTGGTGAGCATACCAATACCACCAATCCAATAATCATAACATTGCAATTCATAATTTACAGAATGTAAATGCCATAATTTAAATGATACTCCATGGATGGTAACACCCTCATCCGGGATCCCCTGTATTGTCACTGTTCTCAAAATAACCAAACCATTAAATTCCCAAAAGCCAGTTGATCATCTCATTGATCAACTAAAACTATTCCTGCTATACCAGTTCCATAACCAAATGCGATTAAACCATCAAAATAGAGTACTACAAATATCACATATATTTAGCAATTGACTCCATATTTCTATGTCATAGTTCGCTCCACAATGGCGGCATTTCGACCCCACGCACGCTCAACAATAGCGGCGTCATAACCGATGGTTGCTCAACGGCGACAACATCCCAATCATTGCTCGCTCAAAAGCGGCACCATATAATTCCCAACGAATGTCCATCTATCGCAATTACCATATACCATGCGTTTCATTATCCATTTATAGCAAGTACCGTTTACCATGCATTTCAATATCCATTTATGGTAAATACCACATACCATGCATTTCCATATCCATTTAATGTAATTATCACATACCATGCATTTTACAGTTGCAACATTATAATAGGCTATGCTCGTACGTCATACGTACCTTAAGTCCCGGTAGTCCAAGCCAAACCTTGCTTGAGTTCCATGCCTCGAGAAATATGTGCTAAAACACATAAACAACTCACAATCAAGAATAAGCATGCGATCACGTGTCCACGCACGTTTGCAACCTCAAAACCCATCGTCAATCCATGACGATTACCAAAAATAAAAGCCCCCCGGCTAAACATGCATAATACCCAAAATATACCATTCAAAGCGTTTAAAAGATAGCCAAAAACTCAACCGAGAGTTCCGTTTAATGAATTTGGCTCCAAGCATACCATTTTAAAAGTCTAGCATTCCCATTGGAATGTGAACATTGCCCCGGAAACGGCCCCTTAAAACCTCGATTCCAAAATCCCAACATTTTCCAAAAATTTCAAAAAAAACCAATTCCTTCGGGTGTCGATCGATCGCCACATTTACCGCGATCGATCGCCACACTCCAGTGGCCAACCAGTGCCTTCTCGCGATCGATCGCCCATCCACGCGATCGATCGCCGAGACCTCGCGATCGATCGCCAGCACGGTTCATCGCCTTCAAAAATTGGACTGCTCGTCGCGATCGATCGCCCCACCTCGGCGATCGATCGCCACCTGCGATTTTCCGAAAAATTCGAGCTTCCATGGTGTTTTTCACACCCAAACTCAAAACCAACACCCCATATACCATCAATACCTCAAATACATCATTAAAACTCAAAATAAGCTCCCAAAAACTCAACATTGGATTTTAAGCAAAAACCCTCAAAACCCATAACCAACCAAAACCTCAACCAAAAGCTACCATACTACTATCAAATCGAAGCCAATGACGAGGGGAAGATTAATACCTGATTATCTTCGAGAAAACCGGCTCCCGAGCCAAGCTACCATCAAATTTCCCATCAAGGGAGAAGAGGGAAATGGGGAAGAGGGTTTGGATCGATAGAGAGAGAGAGAGGGAGAGAAATGGATTCCGAATGACGGAATCCCGAGACCAATGGGTATATATAGCAAAATACCCCAACACACCAATACCTCCACAAATATATCATGATTCATCAAAAATCATTTGTTTTCCAAAAAATCTCTCTCCAACATCAAATCCCCAGACTAGCCCCAACATAAGGCACCCCGGACTCCAAGTCCCACTAAAAACCCAACTCAAAGGTTTTCCACCGAAGTGAGAATACAATCTCAACCTTTGGATCCAGCGATCCCAAATGCCCGATTATACCACCTCGTGCATGGTCGGGCCGTGGCTCATGGCTAAGATTTCGAACCTTTTAGGCTCGATAAAGCCATGGACGACGCTAGGGTTACGAACCCTTATGGCACATTGAGTCACGACTGCCGTTCATGGCTCAACGTGCATGGGCCGAGACTTAGGCTAGGGTTTCGAACCCTAGGCTCATGCGTGGTCCAGCCATATGGCTAGGGTTATTCGAACCCTTATGGTCCATGGCTTGTGACGCGCCAAGTTTCGTGGCATGTGATGTCCCGAGCGTACGATAATTTTCCAAAATTTTATTTTACAGTTTTAATTATAATTAAATTTTAAAATGTTTAGAATTTAATTAATTAAATGTTATAGCATGTTTTATGTGTTGTTTGAGCATGGTGCATGGTTATAGCCATATGACCTATTAGATAGGATTTGTGAATGTTTGTAATTTATTACGGCCTGCGAGTCGTACCTTCTTTATTTTTCCTAAATGTTATCCCTCCCCTATGTTCCCCTCGAATGTGACTCGAGGAATTCTCTATATCTTGTAAGTGTTATATAGTATAGTTTATTTCATTGATGGAGATCAACGAAGATGGACCATAGTGCCGGGATGAAGAGGCTATTCACAAAAGGGAGCCATAGAGGTGCTTTGTGAAGTAACCTTAGGTTGACTCTTTGGATTTTCTCATTGGCTTGAGAAAATCTCTAGTAGGGGCTATAACCATGTCACGTTTATTTATGTTGATGTATGATATGCATGTTTAATGTTTTATTTAATATTGATGCTTGATATACATATATGTAGATATGCATATATTCATATATGTACCAGACATATTTTCAATATTAATAAAATCATGAGATCTATAAGTCCCTCTTATAATATTAAGTTTCAAGATGCCTTCCAATTATAAATACTCGTCAAGACTTCGATTGAACATGTGTGGGTTTGCCAAAGCAAAGCACCGTGACAATCTTAGTAAGGCGCGAAAGGATAAAAGTGATATCCGTGTTATTTTAAAATTGGGTTCGACTTAACTAGCGTTATCTCAATAGGATTGGGAACCTAGAGGCATGGGGTTGAAAAATAATTCATTAGATGAATTTGAACAAAGCGTTGTTCGTCCAACCATCCAAGAATTACATGTGATTGTAATTGACAAAGAGTTGTCTACCTAAATAACCGAGTCTTGGGCGATTAGCCAAATCTAACTCAAGATTAAGTGAATATGGATCTTGGCCCACTAAAGTTTTCGAGGGTTGATTATTTTAAACAAAATAGTGGGAGTGTCATTTAATATAAGACCATATTAAATGATTAAAATCATAAAATTATTTTGCATATTTATATTGTAGATATTCATGGCAACCAACAACGTTACAAGCACACTATCATTGCGATCGGTCCTTGAGAAGGACAAACTTAATCGGACTAATTTTCTAGACTGGTATATGTTGGGATATGCCCTAAGACAAGTCATTAGATGATTGTTTTGACATACAATGTTTATGATTTTATGAATAGCAATTCATTATTATATATTATTCGTTTAACTGTGCAATATGAATTAATATATATGTTAATGTCCTTAGAATAATATTGTATTATTCTTAAAGATGTCCCTAGTCAAGTATTATCATGAATAGGGATAATGATAATACGTAGAGACCAGTATGTGTTGATTGATGAATTGTTCATTGATATGAGATATCAAATCAACACATGGGTACATGTTAGAGAACGATGTACTGGACAGACTCACCATGAGAATGCAACATGGATAGTTATATGATCGTCATATGCAATTCTCATAGTGATAATAATGTATGTAATCCTTACGACTTGTGATCATCAGAGATCCCAACATAAGGAGTTATGTATCTTGATATTGTCAAACGTTACCCGTAACAGGGTAAACTATAAAGGCGACTATTGGATACACTATGAATTATGTAGAGGGATGTTGACTGATCGAGATAGGATTTGTCCCTCCTATATAACAGGAGATGTGTTTGGCCCTTGATCAAGTGAGAACTAAAATGCATGGCCATGCTCGAATGAGTCGATATGAGATATCGAGCTTAATCGTTTATTCTAGTTCTACTTGGGGATCAAGAAATAAAGATTGAATATACGAGTATGACTATTCCATGACTCGTGTTCAATCTAAACACAAAGGACAAAGGGATTAAATTACATGGTTAATATTATCACAAGTTCTAAAGATTATGTCGAGTCATTGACATTCTTGTAATTTGGGTAGCCTTGATGTGTTGCTAGACACCGCTCCTTGCTTGTGACGTAAAATGAGATTTTATGTCACTGCCAACATTACAAGATCCTATCGGGTCGCACAAAAGATTAAATCGAGAAGGGAAATTAAATTCATGGGATGAATTAAATAATTAAGAGGAGTCTTAATTAATAATTATAAGGATTAAATTAAAATCATGGGCTTAAGCCCATGAGGCTTTATGAAAGCCTTTAATTAAATCATATATAATTTGATTACATGGTGATTAAAAGCAAGACTTTCATATCATAACCTAATAATCTAAGAAGCTCACGGCCGCACCACCTTGAAGTGCTCTCTGTTTTTCGTGATAGCCGTAGAGTGCTCTAGGTATTTTGTGCCATCTTTTGATTGTGAATCAAGTGTGCTTATTGTTCCGGTCTAAGAACGAGTCTAGCAACTTGTTCTTTGACTATCCCTTCACCCGATTTGATCGTGTGGATACCGTTGAGGCAAAACTTGACAAGTTTTGCTAGTGACTCGAAGGAGACGTTGGAGGTGGTGCTGCTCCGTGGAATTTGCTCAAACACGCTACAGGGGTGAGACTTTTGTAAACCTTTATCCGATATGAATCCCTATGTATAGATCCGCGGTTATAGTAATCCAAAATTTTATTATTCCGCTGCGTTCCATGGTTGTTGGATTACTTACAGTGGTATCAGAGCCGTGTACAAGGCTCATATCGGATTTATGTGGTTAAATAGTTTAATCATAATTAGATTAATATTGCATGCTATTTAAAACTGTATGAACATATATGATATGTTAATATTAAGTTTGTGAAATTATCATGAAATTATATTTGATATAATTGATGTTTGATGTATATGATACACGAAGCAAATTATCAAATTAATTGAGCAATGTTTCGGCCACCACCTTGCACAATTGACCCACGGCTTAGCCACATGAGGGCTAGGGTTTTCGAACCCTTGGCTCGAGATGGCCTAGTCGTTGTGGCTCAAGTTCGTGCATGGAGGTTTCGAGACATGGATGAGTTTTGAACTCTTTGGCTCGATAATGGTTCAAGCATGCATGGATAAGTGGCTTCACCACATGAGAGCTAGGGTTTTCGAACCCTTGGCTCGAGATGGTTGAGCTACCACCGTGCATGACCTGACCATGATTCGTGGCTCAAGAATTCCGGCGTTTCGAACAAGATGACTCGATGAAAACTCAAAGTGGTGCGTGGCGGCTAGGGTTTGGAACCCTAGTGCCGCCGCCGCTCGCTCAAGGCTCGGCCATGGGCTAGGGTTTCGAACCCTAGGCCCATGCATGGTCCAGTCGTGTGGTTAGATGGGTCGGACCCATTTGGTTCATGTTTTGAGTCGCATTAAGTTCATGGCATGTGATGTCCCGAGCGTACGATAATTTTTCAAAAATTATTTTACAGTTTTAATTAGAATTAAATTTTAAAATGTTTAGAATTTAATTAATTAAATGTTAAAGCATGTTTTATGTGTTGTTTGAGCATGGTGCATGGTTATAGCCCTTTGACCAATTAGATAGGATTTGTGAATGTTTGTAATTTATAATACGACCTACGTGTCGTGCCTTCTCTATTTTATTCTAAATGTTATTCCTCCCCTATGTTCCCCTCGAATGTGAATCGAGGTATTCTATATCTTGTAAATAGTATATTTTAATTGTTGATGGTGATCAATGAAGATGGAGCATCGTGCCGGGATGAGGAGGCTATTCACAAATTGGAGCCAAAGGAAGGTGTTTGTGAAGTTACCTTAGGTTGACTCTTAGGATTTTCTCATTGGCTTGAGAAAATCGTTAGTAGGGGCTATAACCATGTCACGTTTAATTATGTAGGTTGATGCATGATTTATCTTATATTTTAGATTGATAATTGTATTACACATATATGTAGATATGTATACAACTATATGTAGTGGATATATTTTAAATTATCAAACTAATCATGAGATCAATAAATCCCTCTAAAATATTAAGTTTTAGATGCCTTCCAAAATTAAAAGTACTCGTCAAAAACTTCGATTGTACATGTGTGGGTTTGCCAAAACAAAGCACCGTGGCAATCTTAGTAAGGCGCGAAAGGATAAAAGTGATATCCGTTATACTTTAAATTGGGTACGACTTAACTAGGTTATCTCAATAGGATTGGGAACCTAGAGGCATGGGTTGGATAATAATTCATTTGATGAATTGAACAAAGTGTTGTTCGTCCAACTATCCAAGAATTACATGTGATGAAATTGACAAAGTGTTGTCTACCTAAATAACCGAGTCTTGGGCGATTAGCCAAAGCTAACTCAAGATTAGGCGAAATATGGATCTTGGCCCACTAAAGGTTTCGAGGGTTGATATTTTTTTAAACAAAATAGTGGGAGTATCATTTAATATAAGACCATGTTAAATGATTAAATCATAAACTAATTTTGCATATTTATATTGTAGATATCCATGGCAACTAACAACGTAACAAGCACTTTATCATTGCGATCGGTCCTTGAGAAGGACAAATTAAATGGGACAAATTTCCTAGACTGGCATAGGAACTTGAGGATAATCCTCAAACAAGAAAAGAAACAATATGTTCTAGAGGAACCCTTACCCGCTGAGGAACCTCCCCTAACGGCTACAAGAGCCGATAAAGATGCTTACAAGAAGCATAAAGTGACGCAGTTGATGTTGGGTGCCTTATGCTTGCCACCATGAACTCTGAGCTTCAGAAGCAACATGAGGAAATGGAGGCATTTGATATGATCGAGCACCTTAAGCAACTGTACCAACAACAAGCAAGACAAGAGAGGTATGACGTCTCTAAGGCGTTATTCCAGTGTAGAATGGTAGAAGGAAGTCTGGTTGGAACTCATGTACTCAAGATGATTGGGTATATTGATGTGACTAGAAATAGACACATCTATTGCGCTTAGTTATCTACGATTTGGTTTTGATTGATAAATTGATGCAGATGCTATCTAATCGTATATTTGTGTAAATGTAGGGAAATGTGAAGAAATCAAGCTAAAATGATGAAAGAAGCAATAAAGTTGAAGAAAAGAGGAAAAAACCGGAATCCAAGACGCATGTTGCTCCTTTCTCCTCAACTTTCTATATGTTCCAGCCATCTTTTAGAAATGTGGTCCATAGAAAAGTTGTAGAACTTTGAGTTATCTTCGCGTGGACAGCTGATTCATCAAATTCGGAGTTCGGACGAGAAAGTTACGGCCAAAATACGAAACTCGCCAGAAAAATGGAGGACAGGCGTAATTACGCCATTCACAGGCGTAATTACGCCAACGCTACGGCATGGACAGGCGTAGCTACGCCATTATGAGGCGTAATTACGCCAGAAATGCAGAAAGCCATTTTTGTGACACGTCACGAGGCGTCTTTACGCCACTTTCAGGCGTAGCTACGCCAGAAGAGTTTTGGAAAGTGTAAAAACTTGATTTCTTTCCTTCCCACATGGATTTTACCCTACTCCATCAGCCTCCATACCTGATATACACGATTTCTACCTCATATTAAGGATAATTTAATACCTTAGAATAATTTTTAGATTTTAGAATAATTTTTCTTTCAATTTTTGTGAAGAACGCTCGAAGAACGAGGACGGAATCGACAAGCCGGAATCGTGCTTCCTTTTAGTAACTTTTTCTTTTCCTATTAGTTTGATGCTTACTAGATTAATTTTGATTGTTTTTAATCTAGTTATGAGTAGCTAAATACTTTTGTGATTCTCGGTTTAGGAAAACGATACATTGGATGTTTACGATTCTTGTGAGATAAGTTTTGATTGTTGATTTTCTTTGAGTATCAATTGTTTTTCTGATTTGATTTTTCATAATTGTTATGCATGATTGTTGGATTGATCACCTAGCTATTGTTCATACAATTTAACGCTAAATTAGATATCAAATACGGAATCGTTTGATCCCTCTAATTTACGAAGCAACTAAGATTAATTAAATTCCGCTTGTGAGTTTGTTAATTCTTAGGAAAAAACAATTGACTAGATTAAACATAGACGCTTGGATTATGTTGTTTAGCTTCATCGATCTCACTAGTTCATATGCAATCATCGATTTAAATCTTAATCGCTTGTATTTTGATTGATTGTTTGATAAGGGTTAAACTAGAACGCTTGGGCTACTTAACTAAATTTAAGGTGAGATAGGACTTTGATTATTGGATTAAACGTCCACGATGAATATTCATATGAGAATTGAATCGTATGTGAAGATCGATGATCAAGATAGTAAACGCCAATTGTAAAGTTAACCGAAAACCGAGAATCGCTCTTTTCTCATAAGTTAATTCATCTAGTTTAATTTTGCATCATAGTAGTAGTATTATTCAATTGATTTCAAAAACCCCTTTTTATTTTAGTTTGCATAAGTTAACACAAAGATATAACCTTCCTCGTGGGATCGATCCCTACTCACGCTACTACATTCATTACTGTTATTAACTTGAGAGGGTTAATTTGGGCGTACGCGATAAACGCTACCAAATTTTGGCGCCGTTGCCGGGGAAGGCAATTTTATTAATTTGTGTTAACTTTTATTGATATTCTTCATCCCGTGCTTTTTACCTGTTTGTTCATGCACGCAGGCGATTTTTCATTTGAGGAGAACTGACCGCTTTATTTTTAAACAAAAGATATTTCAAAGAATGGGTTGAAGCGATTCTACCGCAAGTGCACGGTTGTCAAGTTTTAGTATAGTGAAAATTAAGTACAGGTTGTCGAATCCACAGGGACTAACGTATAAGTACCAAATAAGATTAATAAAATTATATTTAGCCTACGATAAAAGAGGTTTGATTAACTAAAGCTAAATTAAACTAGAAAATAAAGATTAAACTAGAAACAAAGAATAGAATGGTTCCGGAAATGCGAAGGTAAGTCACTCGAGAAAATTACCAAGCTCGTCGTTCAATTATATTATCTCTACTGATTCAACGGAATTCTCAAATTATCACTCAATTGATTTTAAAGGTGAAAGGTTTTCACTATTATTCGATACACTCTCTCGAGCTGTAACGAAACTAACAATAAATTAGAATAAGTCACTCTCGTGCACCTATTTACTAATTCAAAGTTGCTTAAATTATCAAAACCTTATAACTCTAAATCTTTCGATTTCAAGTTCTCACGTACGCGATATCATCTCTCGATCTCAATCGTGACATACATCATAAATTAATGGAGCATGTTACAACGTTATCTCTCGATCTCGGTTGTAACTCTCAAATTCAATCAAAGCTAGCTAGACTTTGATCTACACATGCAATCAATCTATGAACAATAAATATCAATGCGCTCAAATACCAATGAACCAATATATCAAACACAACGAACTAAAACTTCAATAATATAAACCAAATTCAATTCAAATCAAATACAGATGAGTTTAATTGTCTCTCGACCTCAAAAACTTCAAATCAAAATGAAAATCAAATAAATTAAGGTTCAGAAATACGATAAACGATGGATGAATCCGTGCGTTGCACCGTAATTCCTTCTCTTGTTCCTTCCTTGCACTCCGGAAGAGATTGGCTCGACTTTGGACGAAGAACGGAGATTGGATCTCCTTGGCGGCGTTGGGCGGCGGCTCCTTGACCTAGAAATCGTCTGATAAATTCGTCTAATATCGTCCTTTCCTTTTGAAATGGATCCAGCCTCTCTAAAAAGCCCCAAAATCTCGATAAATAAGGAAAATAAAATCTTCAGATTTCGCGTCTCGATCGATCGAGAGTTTCACCGATCGATCGGTGCACTGTTCACGTCAGCCTTTTGCACTCACTGCCTCGCTCGATCGATCGACAATTTCCACCGATCGATCGAGATTTCTCAAAATTTGTTGCTGAGGTTACTGCCTCGCTCGATCGATCGAGATTTCCACCGATCGATCGAGCCTTCAAAAAATCTGATTCTCGCTTCTGGCTGGCTCGATCGATCGAGAATAAATCTCGATCGATCGAGATTTGGGAAATCCATCTTCTTTTATATTCTCTTCTTTTACGCCTCGATTTCGCCCGTTCTCTTCAAGTAAGCTCATTTCTTCCACTTCCGGTCTAATTTCCTGAAACAAACGAATAAACGCCAAAAAGCATAATATCATCCAGGAAAAAGTACGGAAAATGGGAAGAAATTACAGTTAAAATCACTCAAAATCTAAGCCTATCAACTCCCCCAAACTTAGACTTGATCGTCCTCGAGCAAGCAATAAACTCAAAAAGAAAAGTTAAACTCGATACTAAGCATGAATCATCTTTACAACATACGTAACAACTCAGAAATCCTACTTACACATCAATAGAAGTCAATCAACATTTAACAAGAAGCAATTTCTCCTAAGTTAAACAATACATCGCAACATCAGAACGTGCGTGTGTGCTATTGTCAAACATGAGTTACATATATATCTTTAACATCAACATGTGCCATATTAACTCCTAGTCAAGATTACTTTGAATTACTCTACAAGTTTACTATCCAGCACTTCTCCACTAATGTAATTGTTCCCTAGACTTGGATCAAAAGGTCTTGAAAGCTTATAACGTTAGGCCTTTTGGTGTCGGCTTCAAAGAAAAGGTAGGATGAATTCAAAGAAGAGAGTATAACAAAATCAGTTCAACTCTTTTTGAGCTTCTCTTCAACTTTTTTCTAGCCTTGGCCACTTTGGGTCTTATTTTGAATTTTTCTTTTCAAGGCTTTTCTCTACATCTTTTGTTTTTCTTTGCTCATTCTTTTGTTCCTTTTGAACTCATTTGCATATAACAATTATGTGCAATGAATGAGATTCATTATACTCTCCTAGGGGTAGGTAAAAATTTTCTTTTAGGCTCAAACCAAGGTGGGTATAATGAGTTGCCAAGAATGTCGAATGGGGGTCTAATCATATGCAATGCATATACCATTCTTTTTCCAATAAGGCTCAAAAGGGGACACTAAGGAATAATATATAACAGGTAGGCTTGAACGGCTCAAACGGTCCAAAGATCGCCTAAATCATCTCCAAGTCTAGTTCCTAATTATAAATTTCGCCTCAAAGTGCTTTCAACTAAACTGTAGAGTTATCTAAGATACTCAAGACTCATCATAGTTAACACAAGTTTTCAATTTAATCAATACATACTTCACTCAATCATGACTCAATAAGTGCTCAAAGTATTCCTCAGTTTTGACATGTAGTTAACAAAGGATATATACAAACAAGTTAAGCATTTCCATGACTCCTATCTAGATGAGGATTAATTTCATCATGTATTACCGTTGCAATTCCAACTCATCAATTCTCAAGAATAACTCAATCAATAGAAAAAAAATTTTGTTGGTAATGCTCAAGGACGAATTAGTCTCAACATCATGCAGTCATGCTAGGAAAAGAAACAAGACAAGTAGCAATATGTGCAAAAGCAAAATATATACAAATAATCAAAACCCCCCCCAAACATAGCATGTGAATTGCCCTCAATGAACAAGAAAAATAAATGCAATGGCAAAGACACATACCATGACGACGATCGTCACTGATCGTCGTCCTCATCATGCTCCGGAGGGGGGATTGGGTAGTGGTGCTCCTCGCCCTGATATGGCGGAAATGGTGGGTACTCGGAAGGTGGAGGTGCATGTGGCTGGTAAGGTGCGAAATGTGGTTCCTGCGGGAACTGGAAACCTGGAAAGCCCTGGGTCATGGCAGTGTTCCATGCACTCTGATAGTGCATGAACTCCATCTGACGCCGAGCTACCTGCTCATGGTCCATCTGCAATGCTCTCTGCATGCTATGAATGTCCCGCTGCATGCTGTGAATGCTCTGCTGCTCCAGGCGAATGTCTTGGAGATCCCTATGAAGAGACTCCAAAGTAACACGTGAATGTCCTGCAGCAGAGGATGATGCTCCAGCTTGTGTAGTGTCCGAGGGTCTTCGTCGGTTCGTAGGATCAGCTACAATGATTGGTGTCTTCGGCGGGAGTAGCTCCTCGTCTTCCCCCCATGTCACTCCGTATCGCTGACATAAGGCAGTGATCGTGGATGGAAACGGTAGTGCGGAGGTCGGTGGGCTACTTCCAATCTCTTGAATATGATCACTGATGATCTCACCGAAGTCCACATCCTTCCCTGAGAGGATGGCATAAACCAGGACCGCTCTATCTTTTGTCACCTCAGAAGTGTGGGTCGATGGCATGACCCGCGAGGCGACAAATGAAAACCATGCTTGGGCCTCTGGCTTCAAATTTTTCTTTAGAACCAACTGTGGCTCTGCTTTATCATTCCTTTGCCAATCCACTCCCGGCTTGCCAATGACTGTCAATACCTCGTCGTAGTCGATCCTGCTGTTCTTGAACGATTGGTATTCACAGTTGTGAATGAAAGGCATCCGGTGAATATTATTGATTGTGGCTCGATCCACCAACACATCTTTCCCTCGAACATAAACACTTACTCGGTGCCCTGGTTGAACAGCTCGAAGATTTGTATAGAACTCCCTCACCAGTGGCACCACAGCATCAATCGGTGCCTGAACGAATTGAAACCATCCTTTTCGGCGTACTGTCCTAATGACAGGACACTCCAATTTATCCAAGCTCATTCCCCTTTCACGGCTCAGGGGTTTCTTATGGTAGATGGGGTATAACTCAGCAATCTTGGCATTGAGAAACTTCTGTTCATCATAAACTGGCTCAGAAACAGTGGCCTCTGCCTGCTTTTGCTTCTGAGAAGCTTCCGCCTGCTTTGACCTCTTTCTGGATGACATTTTCTTGCCAACTGATTCCCAACTAATACAATTCAATTCAACTAACACCCCACAACACTGTCAATCCGACACCCTTCAATACCACAAAACTTCCTCCAAATTTCAATCTTTCCTAACCCAATCTACTACAATTCAAAACTCAGCACCAAAAGATAAAATCTTTGAGAATTAGAGACCAATTACCGCTTAAAAATCCGATCTTGGAAAGTTTGGCACTTGGCTTGGAATTCCCTTCTTTATGCGCTTCTACCCAATTTGCCTTGCAAGTCTTCAAATCTGCAATGAAAATCTCATTAGGATGAATATTACTTCTTAGAGTTGAAGTAAATTGAAATTTGATGAACAAAATGAGGAGATTAGATGAAGGGATTTGAAAGAGGCGGCTAGGGCTTTTGTTTGTGAGAGGAGAAAAATTGAGTTGGAAAGTGATGGATTGCTGCGTCTGTGCCCTTGTTTTTTTCAAAATTTTCTCTCGCTCGATCGATCGGAAAAATTCTCGATCGATCGAGCGAGGCAGTAAGCACAATGTCATTTTAAAAATTCGGGCGATCGATCGAGATTTCCACCGATCGATCGCCAGCAGCAGCAACCAAAATTTGAAAATTTTTTTTCTCAACATCTTTCTCTCGGATTGCCTCGCCTATAACAAACTTGCTCTTGCTTTCACATCTGCAATAGAAAATACACGAATTCATTCCCAGACAAACTCAAAACAAACAAACTAACAAAAACTCAACAAAACAAGAAATCAAAAACAAAACTCAAGGAAGGAAAAACGGAAGTTCTTAATTTATAGTCCCAAGCTGGACTGTCACCTCCTCGTCTTCATCAATTTGATGGCTCCTTCGGATTCTTTACAGAATCACTCGGGAGCGTACCTTGCGTCCTCCCAGATATCAACGTGGCCAACTGCCCTATCTGCACTTCCAAATTTTTAATTGATGCATCCTGATTCTGCATCCTCACCTCTGTTGATGAAATCAGCTTCGCCATAAGTTCCTCCATACTCGGCTTTTGTGTGAACCCTGCCTGCGGTTGAGGGTTCAACACATTTTCTTGATTCGACCACCTCAAATTCGGGTGGTTCCTCCATGGTTGGTTGTAGTTCGAGTAGGAATTATTGGGTGGCCTGTTACCTACAAAATTAACAGCTTCAACAGATTGGTTAAATTGATTACCTGCCTGGCACTCGATGCTAGGATGACCGCCTCCACACAGCTCACAGAAAATAGTTTGGGCCTGCATTGCTGCTGCTCCCATGCTGTCTATCTTCCGGTTCATGGCTTCTAATTGAGCCGAAAGAGCAGTGATCTAGTCCACTTGATGGACCCCCATTGGTTTCTGTGGCGTGCTCCTCTCTGATTGCCACTGATAACTGTTGCACGCCATTTCCTCCAACAAGCTATATGTGTGATATCCCTGAAATGATTAAATGCAATCTGGTGCATTAATTGTGATTATATGATTAATTATGGTAGTAATTAATTATGTGTTGGAATTATTATGTGGAAATGCTTAGTCACATGTTAGAGTGACCTGGGATAGCATTTCAGGGTGCATGTTGGGTATGTGGGGAATTATTGTTGGAAGCATGATTTATTTGCCTTGGTTAGCAATTAATTAGAAATCATGTGTTTAATTGATATTTTGGTGCATTTGGTTTAATGCTTTGGAAAATATCATGTTGGGGTGTTTTATACACCATGGAATTATTTTAGTATGCTTTTTAATCAATTAACCAACACCTTTTATTACCCCAACCCCACCATACACTCTCACTCTTACTTTACCAAAATCACCACCCAAACCCTTCCCCCCTTTCCATTTTCGAGTTGGAGCAAAAAGGTGGGGAGAAAACCTTCCAAAAGTCTTGATTTAAAGATTATTGGGTGATTTGAGGTCCCCAAGAGGTATGGATGCCTCATTATTATTTTTATTGTGTTTGGTTTAGTTTTGGAAGGGTTTTTAATGATTTTGAAATGGGTTTTGTTGGGTTGTTGTGGTTTTGGTTAAGGGTTGGATTTATGGTTGTTTTAAGGTGTATTTTGGTGGTTTATGTTGATATTTATGTTGTTGGTTTGTTTGGTTAAGTGTTGGTATGGATTGGAAGAAATTTTGGGAGCAAAAATGGTGAAAAACGCATGTCTGTGCGAGGCGATCGATCGCCTGAAAAGAGGCGACCGATCGCCAAGAGGCAGTAACATTTTTGCGGGTTAGGCGATCGATCGCCTAAAATGAGGCGACCGATTGCCGAGAGGCAGTGGCCAAATCAAAGGGATGGCGATCGATCGCCATGTTTGAGGCGACCGATCGCCGCAGTGTAAATTTTGAGGCGACCGATCGCCTGGGTGAAGCGATCGATCGCCGCCAGTGGATTTTTGAGAAATGATTTATTTTGTCAAATTTTTGGTATTTGGCTATTATTTGGCTTCTAATATGGGGTTGTCTGATTGTGTAGAACCATCCCAGGTAGCAACGCAACCAAGGAATTGAAGCCATATCAAATCCACTTTTGGAAAGGTACGTAGTGGACGTACGGGCACCCCAACGGTACATGTATCTTATATACTTATTGTTTATGCATTGTGGATGCAAGTATATATGTGGTATTGCATAGTGGATGCAAATACATGTTATGCATGATGTTTATAGATGCATATGATTATTGGTGCATATCCCATGAGTCGTGGTCATCCCTTGATGATTTTAATGCTTGCCGCTATTTGGTTTGGTTCCGCTAAATGTGAAGCGAGGGGTGGGAGCGCCGCATGTCACATTTGAGCGTGGTTATCATATAGGGCGAGGAAAGGGTATTTGCCGCTCAATGAGAGGCGAGGGGTGGGAGTCCCGCAGTCCATTGAAGCGAGGTTATCCTATGCCGCCTATATGTAAATAAGCGAGGGGCATTAAAATACATTGTGATGGACAGACTAGGGATTGGTGATCAGTATTTGGTATTGATGAAATGGTATATGTTCATGACATGTTTAGACCATTAAAAATAATCTATTGATTATACTCATGAGTTATGGTACAGGGACAACCAAACGGGAAGCGTTTGAAATGCATGGGGAAAACAGGAAGTGTTTTATTATGATTATGCATTTACGCTTTATCTTCATATTGTGTTGAATATGAATGATTATTATTGCTCATGTTTGGGGGTTGTCCTTGTAGGTACCTTTTTGGCATGATAGGAGGGTTTGAACGGGTTGAGGTGGTGAGCTTGACGAGCATTCTATTGAGGATGAAAGGACAGGATTATTTTGGATAGTATCTACTCTAGGAGTAGTATAAAACTATAGTTGCACACATTCTTTTGATTGGAATGTAATTAATCCTTTTGGTAGTCCTTATTTTTTTGGCATGTAATGCTTAAGCTCATAGACTCAACACGTTCTTTTATACTCTGATTATTTATTTAGCTCTATTATGCCTTGATTCCGCACTTAAGGATTAGGGTCCTTACATTAGTGGTATCAGAGCAGTGGTTAGAGAACCCGGGAACGAGTGAAGGGTAGCCTTAGCATGATAGGCTAGGTGCTTACATTTGAAGCATGTTTATGCATGTGGTGCATATTAATGTATATTCTGTTATACTAACATGCGTATTCTCATTCCTGTTATCTAACGGCATAATATATATACTGCTTTGGGATTGTTGTTAACATTTGTATTACAGCATGGCTGCTAATGAGGAAGTTGGAGATGTGGGTAGTGTGAATGCAAGTATCGGACAAGTGAACCCTCTACCTCCACCGGCCGTAGGCATGGAACCAGTGGTTCAGTTATTGCTACCGGGTGAGATTAGCTTGACTCAGTTTCTGTCTTATCATCCGCCCCGGTTTGAGGGGACAGAGTCCGGAGAAGAGGCTGAAGAGTGGTTGGAAAGGCTTGAGCAGATCTTTGTATCGGCTCCTTGTGCTGTGACAGCTTGGCTGCGACTGGCGGAGTTTCAATTAGCCAAGAAACCTCTGATGTGGTGGAGGAGCACAGTAATGGAAATGAGAGCACTGGGTGCTGTGATTGACTGGAAACTCTTCAGGACTAGGTTTTTGAACCGGTATTTCTCCGCAGCAGCAAGACAGACAAAGGAGGATGAATTTACAAGTCTGAGGCAGGGGAACATGACAGTGGCAGACTATGCCACACAGTACTCTTCGTTGTTGAGGTACGTCCCCCACATTGCCACCAGTGGACACGCTAAGATGAGGAACTTTATGAAAGGATTGCGACCGGAGCTCTATGACCGGGTTATCACTAATAACCCAAATTCTTTTGATGATGCTCTCACAAGGGCGGAGCTTGCTGAGCTAGGAGTGGGAGCTTACGCTATGCCACCACCGGTGCCGCAACAGAGGCAGACCAATGACAGCTTGAGGCCTCGGGGAGAACCATTTAAACCCCGTGGTGCCTCTTCATCTTCACGGTATGGTGGAAAGAAACACTTTGGTCAGAAACAGGATGGCAAGAAGGGTAATTGGTCGGCCAATAGAGGATCTTCACAAGGGGATAGGTCGGGAGAGCCGAGGTGCAATAATTGTGGAGGGCCACATTCTTCAAACAAGTGTCCTGCATGTTATGTCTGTGGCAAGATGGGCCACATCGCTCGGTATTGCCCCACACGGGGAGGACAGTCAGAGTATCAGGGCAACAGGCCGAGGTTTGAGGATAGGACAGTGCAGCAGAGGCAGTAGTTTGGGCCTCGACCATCGGGAGGTCAGACAGTAGGACCACCCCAGGGACAGGTGTATGCACTGACCAGGGAGCAGGCCCAGGCAGCCCCAGAGGAAGTGATTGCCGGTACGTGCCATTTATTTACGTACCCTGCTTTTATTTTGATCGATACAGGTGCCTCCCATTCTTTTGTATCGGTGGGTTTTGTGGAAAGACACCATATGCGCGCGTCTTCTTTACCCACGCCTCTCCTTGTCTCGACACCCACTGGAAGAAATGTCGTTGCTGATCAGTTTATGGCAGACTGCCTCATTTATTTTGAGGGCAACGAGTTGAGATCAGACTTGATTGTGCTGGGTATGTCAGACTTCGACTGCATCTTGGGTATTGATGTTCTGAACAGATATCAGGTAGTGGTAGATTGCCGACAGAGGATAGTGAAGTTCAGACCTGAGTTGGGCAGTCAGTGGACCTTCTATGGCAACGGTTCTCGTGCGAAGATTCCGTTGATTTCAGCGATCAAGATGACTCAACTGTTGGAACGTGGCCACACGGGCTATCTCATCTATGCCGTGGACACGTCTGGGAAGAGTAAAGAACTCAGAGTTGAGGATGTACCAGTGGTGGCAGAGTTCGCTGATGTATTTCCAGAAGAGATCCCAGGATTCCCACCGGCTAGGGAAGTCGAGTTTGGGATCGAGCTGTTGCCAGGGACATCCGCTATCTCTCGTGCACCTTATAGGATGGCACCGGCAGAATTGAGGGAGTTGAAAGAACAGTTGCAGGATCTCTTGGATAAGGGATATATACGCCCGAGCGTGTCGCCATGGGGCGCCCCAGTTCTCTTTGTGAAGAAGAAGGACGGTTCGATGCGGTTGTGCATCGATTACCGGCAACTGAATAAGGCTACAGTGAAGAACAAGTATCCTCTTCCAAGGATCGACGATCTGTTTGATCAGTTGCAAGGTACCAGGGTGTATAGCAAGATTGATTTGAGATCCGGGTATCATCAGATTCGGGTCAGAGAGGAAGATGTGCAGAAGACAGCATTCCGGACCCGATATGGACATTATGAGTTCCTAGTGATGCCGTTCGGCGTGACGAATGCTCCAGCAGTCTTTATGAGTCTGATGAACAGAGTGTTTCAGCAGTATCTTGATCAGTTCGTCATTGTGTTTATTGACGATATTCTTATCTACTCCCGGAGCGAGGAGGAGCATGTGAAACACTTGAGGACAGTGCTTCAGATTCTCAGAGAGCATCAGTTATATGCTAAGCTCAGTAAGTGTGAATTTTGGCTGAGCAGTGTAGTGTTTCTGGGGCATGTCATATCGAGCAGCGGGATATCTGTAGATCCCAAGAAGATTGAGGCTATGATGGAGTGGGCTGCCCCCACTTCTGTGCCTGAGATCCGGAGTTTTCTGGGTTTGGCCGGGTATTATCGGCGCTTCGTCGAGGGCTTTTCGAAGATTGCCAAGCCGTTGACACAGTTGACTCATAAGGGTGTACCTTTCTTTTGGTCAGAAGCTTGTGAGGAGAGCTTCCAGGAATTAAAGCACCGCTTGACGACGGCGCCAGTGTTAGTGATCCCGACGGAGAACTCCAGATTTGTTCTGTATACTGACGCATCACTTCAGGGCCTTGGGTGTGTACTGATGCAAGATAAGCATGTGGTAGCTTATGCATCGAGGCAGTTGAAGCCGCATGAGACCAGATATCCAGTTCATGACTTGGAATTGGCGGCTATCATCTTCGCCCTGAAGATCTGGAGACATTACTTATATGGGACTTCATTCACCATATACACGGATCACAAGAGCCTCAAATTTTTATTCACTCAGGCAGAGCTGAACATGAGGCAGAGGAGGTGGATAGACCTACTCAAGGACTATGATTGCGAGATAGAGTACCATCCCGGGAAAGCCAATTTGACAGCAGACGCTTTGAGCCGGAAAGTGAGGAGTTCTGCTGAGGACGTCATTCATTTGTCTGCTATGATGGCCTCCTATTGTCATTTGGGCTATGATTTTGACTTAGATGCATCGCCTGTGTATGTATCGACTTTGTTAGCCGAGCCAGACATCTATGAGAGCATCAGGAGAGCTCAGAAGTCAGATGATGAGGTTCAGAGGTGGTTATCTTTAGTACATCTTGGTCAGCCAACGAAGTTTAGAGTGGCCGATGACGGGTCTTTGAGATTGGGTGACCGATGGGTGGTTTCGAGTACGCCGAAGTTGCGTAAAGGGATCTTGGAGCGAGCTCACAGTAGCAGACTTAGCATCCACCCAGGTGGGAAGAAGATGTACAGAGATCTGCGTGGTCAGTTTTGGTGGAAAAGGATGAAGTCTGATGTCGTCGCTTTTGTAAAGAGATGTTTGATCTGCTAGCAAGTTAAGGCAGAGAGGCAGAGACCTGGCGGCGAGTTGAGAAGCTTGGAGATACCGAAGTGGAAGTGGGAGCACATTTCCATGGACTTCGTGACTCATTTGCCGAGGAGTGCTTCAGGCTTCGATGCTATTTGGGTGATTGTGGACAGATTGACTAAGGTAGCCCACTTTATTCCCTATAGCATGACTTTCACATTTTTGAGGATGGCGCAGTTGTATATTAGAGATGTGGTGAGATTGCATGGGATCCCCGTTTCCATAGTGTCAGATCGAGATCCGCGATTCACATCTCATTTCTGGGAAGGCCTTCAGTCAGCCTTGGGAACTGAAGTCAGATTGAGTACTGCTTATCATCCTCAGACGGATGGCCAGACCGAGCGCACTATTCAGACGCTCGAGGACATGTTAAGAGCTTGTGTTTTGGAGTTCGATGCCTCTTGGCAGGATTCAGTGCCTTTGGTAGAGTTTTCTTATAACAATAGCTACCAGGCGAGTATTCAGATGGCTCCGTTTGAAGCTCTTTATGGCAGACGGTGTAGATCACCCTTGTGTTGGGATGATTTGGACCGCAAATCGGTCGGAGGACCGGAGTTGATCCGAGAGATGGAAGAAAAGATAAAGACGATAAGGCAGAAAATGAAAGCGGCCCAGGACAGACAGGCAGCTTATGCGAATAAACGGCGGAGACCGTTGGAATTTCAGTTGGGAGATAAGGTCTTTTTGAAGATCTCGCCTTTCAGAGGCGTTGTGCGATTTGGGATGCGCGGGAAACTGTCTCCGAGGTATGTTGGACCGTACGAGATTTTGCAGCGCATTGGCACCTTAGCTTACCGACTGGCCTTGCCGCCTTCTTTATCTGGGATACATGATGTGTTTCATGTATCGATGCTGCGGAAGTATGAGCCGGATCCGTCGCATGTGTTACAGTCTTCCGAAGTTCAGTTAGAATCAGATGTATCTTATGTGGAACGGCCTGTTAGAATTCTGGACAGAGCAGACCGTAGACTTCGGAACAAAGTGATACCGATGATCAAGGTTCAGTGGGATCGCAGGGGTGTCGAGGAGGCTACGTGGGAGACGAAGCGGCATATGGTGCAGCACTACCCGGAACTATTCTCTGGTATGTGTTTATGTTTAGTTTCCTTTTGGGGTAAGTGCATGTGATTTCGAGGACGAAATCTTATAAGTAGGGGAGTAATGTGATATCCCTGAAATGATTAATTGCAATCTGGTGCATTAATTGTGATTATATGATTAATTATGGTAGTAATTAATTATGTGTTGGAATTATTATGTGGAAATGCTTAGTCACATGTTAGAGTGACCTGGGATAGCATTTCAGGGTGCATGTTGGGTATGTGGGAAATTATTGTTGGAAGCATGATTTATTTGCCTTGGTTAGCAATTAATTAGAAATCATGTGTTTAATTGATATTTTGGTGCATTTGGTTTAATGCTTTGGAAAATATCATGTTGGGGTGTTTTATACACCATGGAATTATTTTAGTATGCTTTTTAATCAATTAACCAACACCTTTTATTACCCCAACCCCACCATACACTCTCACTCTTACTTTACCAAAATCACCACCCAAACCCTTCCCCCCTTTCCATTTTCGAGTTGGAGCAAAAAGGTGGGGAGAAAACCTTCCAAAAGTCTTGATTTGTGAAGATTATTGGGTGATTTGAGGTCCCCAAGAGGTATGGATGCCTCATTATTATTTTTATTGTGTTTGGTTTAGTTTTGGAAGGGTTTTTAATGATTTTGAAATGGGTTTTGTTGGGTTGTTGTGGTTTTGGTTAAGGGTTGGATTTATGGTTGTTTTAAGGTGTATTTTGGTGGTTTATGTTGATATTTATGTTGTTGGTTTGTTTGGTTAAGTGTTGGTATGGATTGGAAGAAATTTTGGGAGCAAAAATGGTGAAAAACGCATGTCTGTGCGAGGCGATCGATCGCCTGAAAAGAGGCGACCGATCGCCAAGAGGCAGTAACATTTTTGCGGGTTAGGCGATCGATCGCCTAAAATGAGGCGACCGATCGCCGAGAGGCAGTGGCCAAATCAAAGGGATGGCGATCGATCGCCATGTTTGAGGCGACCGATCGCCGCAGTGTAAATTTTGAGGCGACCGATCGCCTGGGTGAAGCGATCGATCGCCGCCAGTGGATTTTTGAGAAATGATTTATTTTGTCAAATTTTTGGTATTTGGCTATTATTTGGCTTCTAATATGGGGTTGTCTGATTGTGTAGAACCATCCCAGGTAGCAACGCAACCAAGGAATTGAAGCCATATCAAATCCACTTTTGGAAAGGTACGTAGTGGACGTACGGGCACCCCAACGGTACATGTATCTTATATACTTATTGTTTATGCATTGTGGATGCAAGTATATATGTGGTATTGCATAGTGGATGCAAATACATGTTATGCATGATGTTTATAGATGCATATGATTATTGGTGCATATCCCATGAGTCGTGGTCATCCCTTGATGATTTTAATGCTTGCCGCTATTTGGTTTGGTTCCGCTAAATGTGAAGCGAGGGGTGGGAGCGCCGCATGTCACATTTGAGCGTGGTTATCATATAGGGCGAGTAAAGGGTATTTGCCGCTCAATGAGAGGCGAGGGGTGGGAGTCCCGCAGTCCATTGAAGCGAGGTTATCCTATGCCGCCTATATGTAAATAAGCGAGGGGCATTAAAATACATTGTGATGGACAGACTAGGGATTGGTGATCAGTATTTGGTATTGATGAAATGGTATATGTTCATGACATGTTTAGACCATTAAAAATAATCTATTGATTATACTCATGAGTTATGGTACAGGGACAACCAAACGGGAAGCGTTTGAAATGCATGGGGAAAACAGGAAGTGTTTTATTATGATTATGCATTTACGCTTTATCTTCATATTGTGTTGAATATGAATGATTATTATTGCTCATGTTTGGGGGTTGTCCTTGTAGGTACCTTTTTGGCATGATAGGAGGGTTTGAACGGGTTGAGGTGGTGAGCTTGACGAGCATTCTATTGAGGATGAAAGGACAGGATTATTTTGGATAGTATCTACTCTAGGAGTAGTATAAAACTATAGTTGCACACATTCTTTTGATTGGAATGTAATTAATCCTTTTGGTAGTCCTTATTTTTTTGGCATGTAATGCTTAAGCTCATAGACTCAACACGTTCTTTTATACTCTGATTATTTATTTAGCTCTATTATGCCTTGATTCCGCACTTAAGGATTAGGGTCCTTACAATATGCCTCTTCCGGCGTCTTTCTCATTATGGATCCCCCAGATGCTGCATCAATCATGGAACGGTTAGCAGAAAATAAACCGTTATAGAACGTTTGTACCTGTAGCCATATGGGTAGACCATGGTGTGGGCATCTCCTCAACAACTCCTTAAACCGATCCCACGCTTCGTATAAAGTCTCGGGGTCAAACTGACCAAAAGTCGTGATATCGTTCCGCATTTTCGCCGTCTTGGAAGGGGGAAAGTACTTTGACAAAAACGCCTTTGTCATCCCCTCCCATGTTGTGATAGAACCTGCAGGTAAAGAATTCAACCATGCCTTAGCTTTGTCTCGTAATGAAAAGGGAAAGAGTCTTAACCTGATGGCATCGTCAGAGACGCCATTGTGTTTGAATGTATCACAAATCTCCAAAAAGTTGGAGATGTGATTGTTCGGATCATCTGTAGCTGCTCCCCCGAACATCACTGAGTGCTGAATCATTTGTATGATTGCCGGCTTGATCTCAAAATTGTTTGCTTGAATCGTTGGCCTTGTAATACTCGACAACGATCCATGAAATGCGGGTTGTGCAAAGTCCATCATCGATCTAGGGTGCTGTGCTTCGTTATTGTCAGCCATTTCTCGAGCTTCTCGTAATCTTCTTAGTAACGTTCTCTCTATCTCTGGATCAAACGGCTCGAGAAAGGGTTCCTCTCTTCTATGCATGCACTAAAGAACCGATTCCTGTACAAAGTAGACAAAAGGAGACAACAAAATGCACAAAGTAAATATTAACAAAGATCAACAAAAGAAAACAAAGAAAACAAAAATGCAATAATAAAAGAATTGGCTAAATTACAATTAACTAATCTCGTATGATATTATACAGATTAGTCCCCGGCAACGGCGCCAAAAACTTGACCGCTTTATTTTTAAACAAAAGATATTTCAAAGAATGGGTTGAAGCGATTCTACCGCAAGTGCACGGTTGTCAAGTTTTAGTGTGATGACCAGGGATTATAGGTGTTAATCCCGGAGTATTAATAATCCCTAAAGTGGTTTTACGTGGCGATTCGAAATTTAAGAGAGGTGTTGGGCCTTCTGGGCTCGTTTATTTGGGCAGTTGGGATCGTTGGACCCAGAGGTTGAGATTGTATTCACATTACGGTGTAAAACCTAAGAGTTGGGTTTTTGATGTGTCTCGGAATCTCGGGTGCTATGTGAGCACCGGTAGAGGATTTTGGAGTTAGAGAGAGAGTTTTTGAAAACAGATGATTTTTAATGAATCACGATGTATTTGTGGGGCTATTAGTTTTTCGGGGTATTTTGCTATAAATACAAGTTGAACCCGAGATTTGGAATTAATTTCATTTCCGCCCCGATCTCTTTCTCTCTCCCCGCGTGCGACCTCTTCCGCCTGCCCTGCGCCCTCGCCGCTTCAGGCGCTTCGGCCGCCGCCGTCCGGCCGCCGCTCGCCGCGTGCGACCTATCACCGTCTTCGTCCCGACGAGACGCAGCTTTCCCCTCCATCAATTCGAAGTTTCATCGCGATTTGAAGTCGGATTTTTCAGAAAGGCGTCGATCCCCAAATGTTAGGGTTCATCGGATTTCGTCCGATTTTGCTTCCGATTTTCGTTGGGTAACCTCTCTAACCCCTTGTTCGTCTTTTTCATGTATTTCCATGCCTTTATTGTTTCGAATTTCCCCAATTTAGTAGGGTTTAATTTTCGAATAATTGGGGGTTTTTGTCAAGGGATGTTGATTCTTGTTTGAATAGCTTAATTGGCATTTTAGATGAATTATGGTATTTTATTGGGTTCGAAATTGTGAGATTAAGGTTCGATTTTGTAGGGCATTCTTGAACAAATTTCGATTGTCTCATTTATTTCCTTCCCTGCATGTACCCTGCCCCGGGTCTTTTAAGAGGATAATTGTCGTGTATTGACAATGTTGTGAGGGATATGGGTGTGCTTGAGCATAGGTTACATGTTCGTAAATAATTGTGAATTATTTATCGTGTTAGCACATCATTCCTCGGGGCATGGAACTCGAGCAAGGCTTGGCTCGGACTTCGGAGATTTAAGGTACGTGCGACGTACGAGCATTACTATATATATGTGAAATGCATAAGGTATTTTTGATTGCATTGAATGTTTTGCGTATGGTTATACATACATGTTGATATAGCCAAGGAATGACCCAAATCTTGATATCGCCGCTTGTAGCGTGCGTGACACTAGAGTAGGATGACTCTTACATGATATAAGGGGTACTGGGTTTATATGACTATATTATGAGACATTTGAGATGTCTAGGTTTGTAGAATCATGCATTCTTCGTAAGACATTTGAGATGTCTAGGTTCGTAGAATCATGTATTCATTATGAGACATTTGAGATGTCTAGGTTCATAGACTCATGTTTTCATTATAAGACATATGAGATGTCTAAGTATAATGGAAAGCAAGGTTATGAAATCCATATTAGATATTGATATATCTATTTTTGCATGTATATGAACTTGGAATCATTCATTATTGATATTGTAAATCAGGCATGCGATGTGTAAATCAATGTGTTGATTTACTGATTTATGAGATTTGATGAGTTTGATGTTGTGAGAACAGGGACAGTACACGGAATCCCGGATGAGGATGTTGCCATCCAGGGAGTATCATTTAAATTCATTAGCATTTACCTTTGTTGTAAATTATGAATTTCATTATTATGATTATGGGATTTTGTGTATTGGTATGCTCACCCCGTTGGGGGCTGTCTCTGTTGGGACAGGTGGACAGGTACATCGATGGCTATGGAGCTGAGCTCGAGCTGTTGATTTGAGGTACTCCCAGGATCGTGGTACCAGGGCTTGATGGAGCACGGTATCGTATAGAGTACCTATATATACACCTGAGGATTTATACATATTCATGATGCTCGCATGTGAGCACGATTATACTTGTATATGGATTGTATATAAAGGCATGAGCCTTTCTCTCTTTCATTTAAGGTTGCATGCAATTAGGTTGAATTGCTAGAATGATATGAGAGTCATTGGTGTATTATGTGGGTGTTGGAACCCACTTTTGTTGACATATGTGTGGTGTCTTCCCTGGCTGGGAATCTACTTGTATTACTGCTTTCTGTTGAGTATTATGCTTTCCCTGGCCGGGAATTTGGTTATGTGTTGTACTCTTTTTTTGGGATAGCTCTATTTATGGGGAAACTCTGCCCAAATTTTTATAAAAGTTTACAATGTGAAAAGTGGCACCAAAGGGGTTGGTAAAGGGCAAACATATGAGTCTTTCATTGATAGGCAATGATTAAGTATCATCAGAGCTTCCCGATTGACATTTTATAGAAAGCATGTACCACACATAGTGGTTAATACACTAATCAAGGTTTAAGGGCTTGGGGTCCTTACATTAGTGGTATCAGAGCAGTGGTTGCTCATTGGGGCTGTTAAGGGCCTAGGAAGTTATTGATAGCACATATTTATGCATGATGGCATTAATGTTGTATGACATAACAAATTGTTTATGTGCTCTTATGATATGAAAAGTGGTATTGCTAACCATTGTGGTTGCAGGAATCGTGTGGAACACGATAGGATGGCATTAATAGCGATGTCTAACACTCTATATGCTACGTGCCAAGGAACCTGATTTTGGAAGAAAATCAGGAGAAGAAAGATATGATGTATTGTCTGAGGGCAGACTGGGTAGACAACCGACAGTGGAATACTTCGGTATGGTCTCAATTATTATTGAATATATTAATGCGTTTGTTCATGTAATGCTCAAGCAAGGAAAGTACGTAAGAAACGTACGAGCATCAAACGGTAACATATTCCTAAACTATGACCTTGCATTAATTGCATGAGTATATATGATGATGTTTACGATGATAATGATCATGACGATATTTATGATGACGTATATGATTGGGTAAGATGCCCCTGTGGTAAGATGCCACACAGTGTTTATGATATGGTAAAACGCCATATGATTGGGTAAGATACCCATGTGGTAAGATGCCACATGATGATTATATTATGGTAAGATGTCATATAACAGGGTAAGATGCCCATATGGTAAGAGACCATACAATGTTATTATGTGGTAAGATGCCACAGGGTAAGATGCCCACATGGTAAGAGGCCATGCGATGTTATTGTGGTAAGACGCCACGGGGTAAGATGCCCCACATGGTAAGAGGCCATGCGATGTTATTGTGGTAAGACGCCACGGGGTAAGATGCCCCACATGGTAAGAGGCCATGCGATGTTATTGTGGTAAGACGCCACGGGGTAAGATGCCCCACATGGTAAGAGGCCATGCGATGTTATTGTGGTAAGATGCCACGGGGTAAGATGCCCCACATGGTAAGTAGCCATGCGATATTATGCCACGGGGTAAGGTGCCCCATATGGTAAGAGGCCATACGATATTATTATGTGAATTTACGATGACTCATTCTTTTATGATGATTGACGATGATTTTACATATGCACGGGCATCCCAAGGGCAACATGTATTATGTGGTTAGTCATTTAACACAAGGTAAATCAAGGTATGCATAAGATAGTGCATTATGATATGATACATGTTGATACGCATCGTTTTGCATATGTATATTGTGAAATATAAAGTGAGGATTTCAATGCTTACACTAAGGTCCATATGAAGCGAGGAAGGATTCCGCTTATATGGAGTAGTGAGAAGCATTGAAATGCATTGATATTTCACGAGTCCAGGTTATCCTAGTGAGGATTTCAATGCTTGCGCTAAGGTCCATATGAAGCGAGGAAGGATTCCGCTTATATGGAGTAGTGAGAAGCATTGAAATACACTACTGATAAGTGACTCGATTCGAGGTTTATTTATAGCGATGGTTCATTCCGCTATATCTATTGGCGATGGTTCATTCCGCCAGGTGTATTTATAGCGATGGTTCATTCCGCTATATCTATTGGCGATGGTTCATTCCGCCAGGTGTATTTATAGCGATGGTTCATTCCGCTATATCTATTGGCGATGGTTCATTCCGCCAGGTGTATTTATAGCGATGGTTCATTCCGCTATATCTATTGGCGATGGTTCATTCCGCCAGGTGTATTTATAGCGACGGTTCATTCAGCTATATTTGTTGGCGATGGTTCATTCCGCCAGGTATATTTATAGCGATGGTTCATTCCGCTATATCTATTGGCGATGGTTCATTCCGCCAGGTATATTGATAGCGATGCCTCTTTCCGCTACTATGTGGACGATGATTCATGCTCAGGGTATAGCGAGGTTTCATGCCACTTATTATCTGACGAGGTGTCATACCGTCGATTCTATAGCGAGGGATTGTGCCGCTATGTACTCAGCACAGGATTTTGCCGCCTTCGAGCGATGGGTGCTGATTACGCACTATTATTGAGCGACGGAGACAGGTATGACGCTATATTGCTAGCGATGAGGTATGAGATATTGCTATTTTATTAGCTTTATTTTAGCTGGCATGCATTGATATACATGTTTTATTATGCCTATTTTACTAGCATGATAGTGGATGACATACGCTGATGTACATGTATCGTCACTAGTTGGCAATGTTTTAGATGCCATGAGTTGGCATGTGTCGTCACAGGATGACGATGACGATGGTGTAGGAGATGTCTTATTAGACATGCATCATCGTTACGATGATCGATGCGTTGAGTATACGTATTCAGTGGTATGCCTTGGGTGCCAGTACCGAGCACAAGGTGGTGTGTGCGACACCGATTGACGTGACCCTTATACCGAGCGGGTTGCTCGAGGAATGGATGGATGCGCTGTACATGTGATTGTACCGCAGCTTATGTTTGGGGGTAATCATTTTACGAGTGGTGATACCCTTGAGGTATGCTCGTTGGAATGGCTTTTGGCCATGTGATTTGACGACAGGAGTAATCATGGAGGAAAGTACTCGCTTTCTGTCGATGTGACATGTGGTGGACATGGTCACACCACCCTTGAGGGTGTAGGATGGGTCCTAAGGGAGTAGGATCAGGTTATGTTAAGTACATAGGGACATTGGAGTGTCCAGGGTATATCGGCATTGAGGAATGTTGGATAAAGACCCGCTACTCTATTGAGTTTTTCTTCCCATAGTATGTTATACCATGTGGAAACGTCCGTCTTGTTGGTAGGTTTGAGGTAAACCTAAAGAGGCAGAGACTAGGTTGTCTGCCGTGTGTGTGTAGCACCATGATGGACTTGCTAGAGCCGTTACACTGCTCATTGGAACCAAGTTTGGCAAATCGTAAGGTGATACGATGTGGATTGTGGTGGACTCTAGTAGTCACCATGTCATTGAGGTTAAGGTTGTTCATGCCTCGCTGAAACGTGTATACGTTTATGTTTAATCTTGGAGACTTGTCTGGGACAGCTCAGGATGTTGGAGTACCAACAAGAGAGTCATCAGGTTGTTATTGACTCAATCTAAAGGAACCCGTGTATTGGGATACAATGGGTGTTATTGTATCCAGTTTTTCCGAACGATGGTTCGAGACTTGTGGATCTCGAGTTCGATGGCACTTCCCTTGCGAGGAAGGAGGTAGTATTATACCTATTTGGGAATCTTGAAAGATTCGGTAAGTTGGTACAAGTGGTGTTGATTTTGGGAATCACACCGTGTATTGTTAATCGTCGATTTTCATCCTCCACTGAGTAAGGAATGACTCAGAATTGACGGTTGTGTTTGGGGCTTAGGGATATGTGGTAGATACCCGAGCCGAGTGCATTGAGTATGCATGTGATATCAGTGCTTAGGCAGGTATACCGGTGAGTATACGGATGCCAGTTATTGATTTCCTCTCTGTTAAGCATAGAGTTATGCTATTTTTGGATGGTTAAATCTCTGATGAGAGATATAGAACACCTTGAGATTGGGAATCTCCATGGCACGATGATTATGAGGAATGATCGTGAAGTTAGTTGACTCCCTTGAGGAGGGATTTTCTTGCGAGGGTTAAGGTACTTCCCTTGTTGGTGTTTTCCTTCGAGTTATGCGACAGCCTTCCCAAGTTTGGATTGTTAAATCCGAGGATTTTCAAGGGATGGAAGGATTTCGGATTGGTTGAGTGTCGCTGACGACACAAGCGTTGAGGATGCAATGGGTTTATTGCATGCCCCTTGAGAATTTTAAACTCTGCGGAGTCTCGGTTGTTATTTATGATCAGGACGTGATTCTTGGAACATCCGGAGGTGGACATCTTGTGAGATGTCTTTTGTTTGAATTTGTGGCCGTGAGTTGCCCAAATTAAGTTGCAATGAGGCGACTACTCCTTCGATGGAGGAAGTTTGAAAGTGGAAACCAGGTTTGGTATGGGTACACCGTGGTTGTACTAGTGTTTCCCTCGTAACGATGTATGTTAGACATCGTAAGTCATAGTAAAATATCATTGGATGATATCTACGATAGAATCAAGAGCGATTCGAATCCTTGCAGTTTCAGTTGACTAACTGCTTTTGGACTGTTAGCGTTGAGTTGTGCTGACGCTCTTTGACGTTATGATGGATTTGGAAGTCTACTCCACTCCAGAGTTTGACACGAGGTCAACGTTCTTACGGTTGAGGTGTCATTCAGGATGTGTTCGTACTGTTGTATTAGAACGAAGGATGACTGACCGATCTACGGTCGTAAGTATTGGTTGATTTGCAGTCATGAGAGGCTGACTTTTGGGATGACCCGCATCGAGGTACGTTTTACCTCTTGGGTGATATATTGGTTTTGGGTAAGTCGCCCTGTTTCGGAGTTGATGTGAGGTAAGTATCCTCGCGTTTATTAAGACGATTCTGATATGGTCAGGAATCGAGGTTATGGCTTCATGTTGTTGTGTAGCCTGGGTGTTACGTGATACACCAGTGCTAATTTCGAGGACGAAATTCTTTTAGTGGGGGATATTGTGATGACCAGGGATTATAGGTGTTAATCCCGGAGTATTAATAATCCCTAAAGTGGTTTTACGTGGCGATTCGAAATTTAAGAGAGGTGTTGGGCCTTCTGGGCTCGTTTATTTGGGCAGTTGGGATCGTTGGACCCAGAGGTTGAGATTGTATTCACATTACGGTGTAAAACCTAAGAGTTGGGTTTTTGATGTGTCTCGGAATCTCGGGTGCTATGTGAGCACCGGTAGAGGATTTTGGAGTTAGAGAGAGAGTTTTTGAAAACAGATGATTTTTAATGAATCACGATGTATTTGTGGGGCTATTAGTTTTTCGGGGTATTTTGCTATAAATACAAGTTGAACCCGAGATTTTGGAATTAATTTCATTTCTGCCCCAATCTCTTTCTCTCTCCCCGCGTGCGACCTCTTCCGCCTGCCCTGCGCCCTCGCCGCTTCAGGCGCTTCGGCCGCCGCTCGCCGCGTGCGACCTATCACCGTCTTCGTCCCGACGAGACGCAGCTTTCCCCTCCATCAATTCGAAGTTTCATCGCGATTTGAAGTCGGATTTTTCAGAAAGGCGTCGATCCCCAAATGTTAGGGTTCATCGGATTTCGTCCGATTTTGCTTCCGATTTTCGTTGGGTAACCTCTCTAACCCCTTGTTCGTCTTTTTCATGTATTTCCATGCCTTTATTGTTTCGAATTTCCCCAATTTAGTAGGGTTTAATTTTCGAATAATTGGGGGTTTTTGTCAAGGGATGTTGATTCTTGTTTGAATAGCTTAATTGGCATTTTAGATGAATTATGGTATTTTATTGGGTTCGAAATTGTGAGATTAAGGTTCGATTTTGTAGGGCATTCTTGAACAAATTTCGATTGTCTCATTTATTTCCTTCCCTGCATGTACCCTGCCCCGGGTCTTTTAAGAGGATAATTGTCGTGTATTGACAATGTTGTGAGGGATATGGGTGTGCTTGAGCATAGGTTACATGTTCGTAAATAATTGTGAATTATTTATCGTGTTAGCACATCATTCCTCGGGGCATGGAACTCGAGCAAGGCTTGGCTCGGACTTCGGAGATTTAAGGTACGTGCGACGTACGAGCATTACTATATATATGTGAAATGCATAAGGTATTTTTGATTGCATTGAATGTTTTGCGTATGGTTATACATACATGTTGATATAGCCAAGGAATGACCCAAATCTTGATATCGCCGCTTGTAGCGTGCGTGACACTAGAGTAGGATGACTCTTACATGATATAAGGGGTACTGGGTTTATATGACTATATTATGAGACATTTGAGATGTCTAGGTTTGTAGAATCATGCATTCTTCGTAAGACATTTGAGATGTCTAGGTTCGTAGAATCATGTATTCATTATGAGACATTTGAGATGTCTAGGTTCATAGACTCATGTTTTCATTATAAGACATATGAGATGTCTAAGTATAATGGAAAGCAAGGTTATGAAATCCATATTAGATATTGATATATCTATTTTTGCATGTATATGAACTTGGAATCATTCATTATTGATATTGTAAATCAGGCATGCGATGTGTAAATCAATGTGTTGATTTACTGATTTATGAGATTTGATGAGTTTGATGTTGTGAGAACAGGGACAGTACACGGAATCCCGGATGAGGATGTTGCCATCCAGGGAGTATCATTTAAATTCATTAGCATTTACCTTTGTTGTAAATTATGAATTTCATTATTATGATTATGGGATTTTGTGTATTGGTATGCTCACCCCGTTGGGGGCTGTCTCTGTTGGGACAGGTGGACAGGTACATCGATGGCTATGGAGCTGAGCTCGAGCTGTTGATTTGAGGTACTCCCAGGATCGTGGTACCAGGGCTTGATGGAGCACGGTATCGTATAGAGTACCTATATATACACCTGAGGATTTATACATATTCATGATGCTCGCATGTGAGCACGATTATACTTGTATATGGATTGTATATAAAGGCATGAGCCTTTCTCTCTTTCAGTTAAGGTTGCATGCAATTAGGTTGAATTGCTAGAATGATATGAGAGTCATTGGTGTATTATGTGGGTGTTGGAACCCACTTTTGTTGACATATGTGTGGTGTCTTCCCTGGCTGGGAATCTACTTGTATTACTGCTTTCTGTTGAGTATTATGCTTTCCCTGGCCGGGAATTTGGTTATGTGTTGTACTCTTTTTTTGGGATAGCTCTATTTATGGGGAAACTCTGCCCAAATTTTTATAAAAGTTTACAATGTGAAAAGTGGCACCAAAGGGGTTGGTAAAGGGCAAACATATGAGTCTTTCATTGATAGGCAATGATTAAGTATCATCAGAGCTTCCCGATTGACATTTTATAGAAAGCATGTACCACACATAGTGGTTAATACACTAATCAAGGTTTAAGGGCTTGGGGTCCTTACATTTAGTATAGTGAAAATTAAGTACAGGTTGTCGAATCCACAGGGACTAACGTATAAGTACCAAATAAGATTAATAAAATTATATTTAGCCTACGATAAAAGAGGTTTGATTAACTAAAGCTAAATTAAACTAGAAAATAAAGATTAAACTAGAAACAAAGAATAGAATGGTTCCGGAAATGCGAAGGTAAGTCACTCGAGAAAATTACCAAGCTCGTCGTTCAATTATATTATCTCTACTGATTCAACGGAATTCTCAAATTATCACTCAATTGATTTTAAAGGTGAAAGGTTTTCATTATTATTCGATACACTCTCTCGAGCTGTAACGAAACTAACAATAAATTAGAATAAGTCACTCTCGTGCACCTATTTACTAATTCAAAGTTGCTTAAATTATCAAAACATTATAACTCTAAATCTTTCGATTTCAAGTTCTCACGTACGCGATATCATCTCTCGATCTCAATCGTGACATACATCATAAATTAATGGAGCATGTTACAACGTTATCTCTCGATCTCGGTTGTAACTCTCAAATTCAATCAAAGCTAGCTAGACTTTGATCTACACATGCAATCAATCTATGAACAATAAATATCAATGCGCTCAAATACCAATGAACCAATATATCAAACACAACGAACTAAAACTTCAATAATATAAACCAAATTCAATTCAAATCAAATACAGATGAGTTTAATTGTCTCTCGACCTCAAAAACTTCAAATGAAAATGAAAATCAAATAAATTAAGGTTCAGAAATACGATAAACGATGGATGAATCCGTGCGTTGCACCGTAATTCCTTCTCTTGTTCCTTCCTTGCACTCCGGAAGAGATTGGCTCGACTTTGGACGAAGAACGGAGATTGGATCTCCTTGGCGGCGTTGGGCGGCGGCTCCTTGACCTAGAAATCGTCTGATAAATTCGTCTAATATCGTCCTTTCCTTTTGAAATGGATCCAGCCTCTCTAAAAAGCCCCAAAATCTCGATAAATAAGGAAAATAAAATCTTCAGATTTCGCGTCTCGATCGATCGAGAGTTTCACCGTTCGATCGGTGCACTGTTCACGTCAGCCTTTTGCACTCACTGCCTCGCTCGATCGATCGACAATTTCCACCGATCGATCGAGATTTCTCAAAATTTGTTGCTGAGGTTACTGCCTCGCTCGATCGATCGAGATTTCCATCGATCGATCGAGCCTTCAAAAAATCTGATTCTCGCTTCTGGCTGGCTCGATCGATCGAGAATAAATCTCGATCGATCGAGATTTGGGAAATCCATCTTCTTTTATTGTCTCTTCTTTTACGCCTCGATTTCGCCCGTTCTCTTCAAGTAAGCTCATTTCTTCCACTTCCGGTCTAATTTCCTGAAACAAACGAATAAACGCCAAAAAGCATAATATCATCCAGGAAAAAGTACGGAAAATGGGAAGAAATTACAGTTAAAATCACTCAAAATCTAAGCCTATCAAGAACGAACATCAATACGATCCCGAGATAGAAAGGACCTTATACCACCTACGAAGAGAAAATCGAAGACAAGTGAAAGAAGAAGAGGAAAGGACCATCATGGCGGAGAATCAAAGCCTACGACAGCTAGCTAATCCTACTTTGGATCAGCAACCTCTCTGCATAACCTTTCCTACACTTGCTACTAATATAAATTTTGAATTAAAATCTGGCCTAATACATCTTTTACCTTCTTTTCATGGCCTTGCAGGTGAGGATCCGCATAAGCATTTGATGGAATTCCATGTAGTGTGCACTACAATGAAGCCGACTGGAATAACCGAGGAACAAATCAAATTACGAGCTTTTCCGTTCTCTTTGAAGGACGCGGCTAAAGATTGGCTCTTCTATTTACCTTCTGGATCCATCACTACATGGAACGAGCTGAAAAGAACCTTCTTGGAGAAATACTTTCCTGCATCAAGAGCGACGAATATCCGCAAAGATATATATGGCATTCGACAACTCCAAGAGGAATCACTGCATGAATATTGGGAGCGCTTCAAGAAGCTTTGTGCAAGCTGCCCTCAACATCAGATAAGTGAACATTTACTGATTCAATATTTTTATGAGGGTCTTTTGCCAAATGACAGGAATTTGGTGGATGCTGCTAGTGGAGGAGAATTTGTAGATAAGACGCCAACGGAAGCAAGACACTTGATTGCGAACATGGCAGCCAACTCTCAACAGTTTGGAACTGCTCGATCGGACCATAAACTTAGGAAGCAAGGCGAGGTAAATGTTTCTAGCCTCGAACAACAATTGATTGATTTAACAGGTATTGTGAAACAACTTGCGATCGGAATGGGACAAAGTGCTAAGGTATGTGGAATTTGTGCACTACCGAGTCATCCAACTGACGCTTGCCCCACACTTCAAGAACCTTCAATTGAGGAAGCAAATGCGGCAGGCGGATTTCCAGGACAACCACAACGGAAGTATGATCCCTATTCTAACACTTACAACCCGGGGTGGCGAGATCATCCAAATTTGAGATATGGGAATCAAAATGAGCCACAGATGCAACAACATCCACCACCATATAGGCCACCACTCCAAAGGCCACAACAAGCCATTCCAACCCCAACACCTGGTGAGTATTTAGAAAATATTGTTAAGGAACTTGCTACTGAATCTCTAAAATTTCAACAGGAGACAAGAGCAAGCATCCAAAGCTTGACTACTCAAATGGGTCAGATGGCAACAGCAATAAATCGCATCGATTCTCAAAGATCAAACACTCTCCCGTCACAACCAGTAGTGAACCCAAGGGAGAATGTGAGTGCCATCACTTTGAAGATGAGCGAAGATGAAGATGATGAGAAAGTGGTACTGACACCACCCGGAAGAGAAGATGCGAAAGAGATGAAGGAGATGGAGAAGGACGTTGAAGAGCCCATACAAGAGGAGGAACCACGGGGTAAGTTCCCTAAATTTTCTGAATATAAAATTGAACCCCCATTCCCCCTTGCTTTTAAGGAAAATAGGAAAGATGAGGATATCAAGGAACTCTACGAGACTTTCCGACGATGTGATGCAAACGCTCCACTACATGAAGCCATGATGAAGATACCTCGATGTGCGAGATTTTTGAAGGAGGTATGGAAAGTGGGTAAGAACAAGGAAGGCAAAGGGTACCCCAAGATTGAGTTAGGTGAGAATGTTTCCGCGGACATCCAAAGAAGCATTCGCACAAAGTGTAAGGACCCTGGTATGTTTTATATCCCTTGTGTGATTGGAACCACTAGAATTGATAAGGCAATGCTAGATTTAGGATCGTCCATTAATGTCATGCCTTACTCAATCTACACTCAACTGAAACCCGGCCCTTTGAAACAAGACCATACTGTGATTCAATTAGCTGATAGGTCCACGGTTATTCCTAGGGGGGGTAGTAGAAGATGTACTTATGCATGTAGAGAACTTGGTCTTCCCCGCCGATTTCTATGTCTTAGACATGGAAAATGGTGATCCATCCAGCCCCATCCTTTTAGGGAGACCATTCTTGAAAACATCAAAATCTGTGATCGACGTGAATAGCGGCCTGTTTACAATAGAGTCTAATGGTGAAATTGCAAAATTTAATATCTATGAACCCATTAAAACCCACAAGCATTCTAGTTACGCTATTGATATAAATGATGCATATGATTCTGATTTTGATAATGATGAATTGTGGGAGATGGGAAAGGCTACTGATGGCCTTGATGACAACGGAGGTATGGATTCTCATTTTGTGCATAATGTTCATAATGTTGCCGCTTTATCTACTCATGATAGTGCTGACCCTCTCTTTTCTAACTTGCAAGATCATACCATTGAAAAGAAGCACCCTCCGGATCGACCAAAGCAAGCAACAAATGCTGGAGGAGTAACAAAGACTGGGGACGACCACTCAAAGAGCAACAAGCCGAAATACAGAGGAGTGAAGAAGATATTGAGGTGGTTAAGGAAGGACAGAACGACACCGCATCACCCACCTTGATAGAGGACTGGCGTCGGGCCACCGACGTTAAACAGAGGCGCTGCTTGGGAGGCAACCCAAGGGGAGTTAGTTTCCTTTCTCCCCCGCCCAGTCAGGGAGTATCTCGTCCAAACGTTCCCTATGGTCTTCCACGAGAAAAGGGCCGATGGGCGTACTAATTTTCGCGGCTCCTTTCAGGGCAGACCACGTGGATGGAGGCCAGTAAGGAACCCAGGAGAACAGGAACTACCTAAGAATAACCCGCTCCCCCGAGGTTTTATCAACATGATCTCAGGGGGAACTACTGATGGTGATTCTAATAGAGCTCGGAAGGCTATGAGCAGGAGGGAAGTGATGAGCGTGGGAAGGGTTTCGATGCTGAGGAAGAGGTGGTAATTAGCTTCGGTCCTAAGGATTTGGAAGGCGTGCAAACACCTCACAATGATGCCCTGGTAATAAGGGCTATTGTCGCAAACTATGAGATCGGAAGAGTTTTTGTGGATTCAGGAAGCTCTGTAAATGTATTATTCCAGGAAGCTTTCCAGCAGATGGAGTTAGGTGAGTATACTCTTGAGCAAATATCTACTCCTCTCTTTGGTTTTGCAGGACATACCGTATACCCTTTAGGACAGATCATTCTACCCCTTTCTATGGGCCAGGGGGAGAGCAGGAAGACCCGTTTAACTTGTTTCACTATTGTGGAAGCCCCGTCTTCCTATAACGTCATTTTAGGAAGGCCCGCCATGAATGAATTCAGGGCTATAGCTTCCACTTTCCACCAAAAAATCAAGTTCCCCGTCGGGATGAAGGTGGGAGAAGTAAAGGGGGACCAGCCATCATCAAAGAGGTGTTACACTAGCACAGTGAGGGTCGAGGTGAAGAGATCAAAACGGGCCGACGGCAATGGCCCGAAGGATCAAGGGGTTCATCTCATACAAAGGGCTCGAGAAGGGCAGGAGGTACACGCATTGTTGAAAGGAGAGGACGAGGTGATTTGGTCCCAGGACAACCTGAGAGAACGATAAGGGTGGCAGCAGACCTTAGTAGTAACCTGAAACAAGATCTGTTGAGGTGCCTATCAAGGTATGCTGATGTGTTCGCCTGGTCTTCTGTTGAATTGATTGGGATTTGCCCGGAAGTTGCACAACATCGGTTGAGTGTCGATCCGAAGGTCAAAATAATCAAGCAAAAGAAGAGACATTTCGGACCGGAAAAAGACAAAGTCATAAGCCAGGAAGTTCGAACTTTGTTAAGAGCGGGGCAAATAAGGGAAGTCCAGTTCCCGACCTGGCTCTCCAACGTGGTCCTGGTGCCAAAGTCGTCCGGGAAATGGAGGATGTGTGTTGATTTCAGGGATCTCAATAAAGCTTGCCCCAAAGATTGCTACCCTTTGCCCCGCATTGATCAGCTCGTAGATTCCACCTCAGGGTATGAGTTATTATGCTTTATGGACGCCTATCAAGGGTATCATCAGATCCCCTTGGCCAAAGAAGATCAGGATAAAGTCAGCTTCGTCACCTTCGAAGGAACATACTGTTACGTGGTTATGCCCTTTGGCCTTAAAAACGCCGGGGCCACATACCAAAGATTGATGGATAAAATATTTGAAGGACAGGCGGGGCGGAATATTGAGGTATACGTTGATGATATACTGGTAAAATCAAAGGGCAGCTCAGATCTCATACCTGACTTGGAGGAAACTTTTGATACCCTAAAGAAGTTTGGTCTGAAGTTGAATCCTGCTAAATGTGTGTTTGGGGTAAAGAGCGGGAAATTTTTGGGTTTTGTAGTGACAGATAGAGGAATAGAGGTCAACCCCGAAAAGGTAAGGGCAGTGCAGGACATGGTTTCTCCCAAAAGCATAAGGGAAGTCCAGAAGCTGACTGGCCGAATTGCCTCCCTAGCCCGGTTTATTTCCCGGTCAGCGCATAGAAGCTATCCTTTCTTTCAAGTGTTAAGAAAAGCAAGGAACTTCGAGTGGAACGAAGATTGTGAGAGGGCCTTTGCTGATTTAAAAAGACATCTGACCGAGTTGCCAGTATTGGTCAAGCCAGGTCTCGGAGAAAAATTGTGGGTCTACCTTTCGGCCACGGAGCATGCCGTTAGCTCGGTATTAATCAAACAGGAAGGACCAGATCAGAAACCAGTTTATTATGTTAGCCACGCTCTCCGGGGTGCCGAGCTCAGATATCCCGAGGTAGAGAAGTTAGCACTGGCTCTAGTTATAACTGCAAGGAAGCTGAGACCATATTTTCTGTCCCACCCTATTACGGTATTGACAAATAGTCAAATCGGGAGAATCATGACGCAGTCCGATGTATCAGGCAGATTGGTCAAATGGACTATTGAGCTTGGCGAGTATGATATTTCCTACCAGCCTAGGACATCTATCAAGGGTCAAGCCTTATCAGATTTTTTCGCAGAGATGATTGGATCCGATCTGGAAGAGGCGTGGAATGTGTATGTTGACGGAGCTTCCAATAACGAAGGGTGTGGCGTTGGAATAGTATTGATCTCACCAACCGGCGAGAAAGTAAAAGCTATGATCAGGTTAGATTTCCGGATATCCAACAATGAGGCAGAGTACGAGGCGATACTAACTGGGCTGAAATTAGCTCGGGAGGTAGGAGCCAGTAGGGTGGTCCTTCATTCAGACTCCCAATTGGCGGCCCAGCAGGTAAATGGAAATTTTGAGGTCAGAAGCGAGAAGCTAGTGGAGTATCTTAAGGCAGTCCAAGAAATGTCTGAAAGTTTCTCTGAATGGAGTATAGTGCAGATACCTCGGGAAGAGAATCAAGAAGCTGATCAGCTAGCAAAATGGGCCACGTCATTAGGGCCCATATGCCGAAGAGAGGTCATTTGCCAAACCGAGCTATTGCCATCAACTCAGATAGCATTAGAGCCTCCCGGCGCGGAAAGTTGGATGACCCTAATCATAAAATACTTGAGGAACGCAGAGCTACCTTCGGATAAAAAGGAAGCAAGAAAAGTAGAGAGACAGTCTTTTAGGTTTGCTCTGGTTCAGGATGATTTATATAAGAGGTCTTTTGCAGGGCCTTTGCTCAGGTGCCTAAAGGAGGAAGAGGCTAGGTATGTGCTTCACGAGATACATGAGGGTTGCTATGGGGATCATTTGGGGAGCCTGGCCTTGGCACAAAAAACCATACTAGCAGGGTACTTTTGGCCAACACTGAGAAGGGATGCAGTAGAAGTCGTAGCAACTTGTGAGGGCTGCCAGAGGCATGGAAGAATCCAACGACAGCCGGCTCAATTCATGAAGTCCGTGATCTCAGCTTGCCCATTCGACCAGTGGGGGATGGATATCGTGGGACCTTTCCCCATTGCCCCAAGGCAGAAGAAGTTCCTGATAGTAGCCGTGGACTACTTCTCAAAGTGGGTTGAAGCCGAGGCTCTAGCTCGGATTACTGAGGAGGATGTACTGAACTTTTTGTGGAGGAATATTGTATGTCGGTTTGGGGTGCCAAGGAAGTTGATTTCCGATAACGGGAGACAATTCCAGGGGCGAAAGATGACCACCTGGTGCCAGGAAATGAAGATCATACAAGCCTTCACTTCCGTGGCCTACCCCCAGAGTAATGGACAAGCAGAGGTCACTAACCGATCTATAGTACAGGCATTAAAAACAAGGCTATATGGGGTAGGAAAGGACTGGGCTGAAGAGCTTCCCAGTGTACTTTGGGCTTATAGAACTACGCCTCGAACTCCTACGGGGGAGACGCCTTTCAGCATGGTTTATGGTTCCGAAGCAGTCTTGCCCGCGGAAATAGGAGCGACCTCGGCTAGAGTCCAAGCTTATGACACTGACAATGACGAGCGCCGAGCTCTAGACCTGGATATGATCTTCGAAAAAAGGGAGAGAGCCATGATCAGGATGGAGTCCTATAGAAACAAGGTCATCAAAGCCTATAATAAACGGGTGATGCCTCGGAGTTTTCAGGTTGGAGACCTGGTACTCAAAAAAGTCCAGTCAGCAGAAGTCAGGAAGCTTGACCCTAAATGGGAAGGACCCTATAAGGTTATTCAGAAGGTGGGCTCTGGAGCATACTACCTGGGAGATGCGGAGGGAAAAAAGCTAAAGAGACCCTGGAATGTATTTCATCTTAGAAAATATTATTCGTAGGCGTATATTTCTATGATGTATGAGCTCGGGATACCGAGTTTTGTTTCTGTTTTTAATGAAGTCTTATTCAGAAATGCATGTCAAAATCCTGACTACTATAAAGTTATGGTCCGCCCTGACTATGAAAGTTATGGTCCGCCCTGACTATTATAAAGTTATGGTCCGCCATGACTATAAAGTTATGGTCCGCCCTGACTATGAAAGTTATGGTCCGCCCTGACTACTATAAAGTTATGGTCCGCCCTGACTATGAAAGTTATGGTCCGCCCTGACTACTATAAAGTTATGGTCCGCCCTGACTATGAAAGTTATGGTCCGCCCTGACTATAAAAGTTATGGTCCGCCCTGACTACAATAAAGTTATGGTCCGCCCTGACTATAAAAGTTATGGTCCGCCCTGACTATAAAAGTTATGGTCCGCCCTGACTACAATAAAGTTATGGTCCGCCCTGACTATGAAAGTTATGGTCCGCCCTGACTATAAAAGTTATGGTCCGCCCTGACTACAATAAAGTTATGGTCCGCCCTGACTATGAAAGTTATGGTCCGCCCTGACTACTATAAAGTTATGGTCCGCCCTGGCTATGCAAGTTATGGTCCGCCCTGACTACTATAAAGTTATGGTCCGCCCTGACTATGAAGGTTATGGTCCGCCCTGACTATAAAAGTTATGGTCCGCCCTGACTATAAAAGTTATGGTCCGCCCTGACTATGAAAGTTATGGTCCGCCCTGACTATAAAGTTATGATCCTCCCTGACCAAGAAAGTCGAGGTCCGCCCTGACTATGAACTCTAGACGGTTCCCTTCACTGAATGGTAATTACCATAAACAGAGATCAGATCAGGCAAAAGTAATCTATCTGATTCTCCAGTACAGGTCAGTATTGTTTTATACTTATGACTCTGTCATTTCTTCTCAGTTCAGTTAAGTAAAATATTCTTCTCAGTTCAGTTAGTAAGATAACATCACAATACAATTTTTCATTAAGTAAAAGGGTGCATGAATTACAAGGCGTTCCTTCAAAACAAAAAAACAAAAAAAAGAAAAAAAAAGGAGGGGAAGTAAACTTTAAGGAGCCGGGTCAGACATCCGATCTATAAAATCAGAGGGGATGTTATTCACGATGGCCTGCAGATCTAGGAAGTCATCTGGATCTTGATCCTCCGGAGGAAAACCATGAGTCCTAAATTGATCTTTGCAGCCCTCGAAGCCAAGATCCAAAAATCGAAACGCCTTCGCTGCAAGGAGCCTCTTGAACTCCTCGGACTTCAGAAAAGCCTCTTTTCGACCAACTTCTCCAGCGACATATGATTCCAGTTCAGAACGTGCGCGGCTCATTTCAGCTGAAGACTTTGTAAGGGCAATCTCTTTCTCCTCAATAACAGATCGTAGTCGATTGACCTCAGCACGGTATTTTGACGGCTCTGCCTCTACAGTTGTAAGCCTGGCATTGGCTTCATTCGACTCAGCCACTGCAGCTTCAGCCCGGTGTACAGCATCTCGGGCTTTCTTCCTGGCATTTGATGAAGATTGGCCATAGTTGGATCCCCTCCTAACGCTTTCGCGTAACATTAGTAAGCCCTGGATAAGGATAACCCAGTAAGAAGATATTTGCAAGGAGGCAAGTAAGAACAATAAAAATATGTACCGATAAAGCTCGGGACAGCCCCTCCTGGGCCAGAGGTCTCCATTTCATCCCCGCCATGGCTTGTTGATATGCGCCTGTAGTAATACACTCCAAGATCTCAGCCGGTAGTCCAGAGGGGGCCCCAGTAATCAGACTGGTGGACTGTGTATACTCCACGGGAAGTCCAGGAGAACCGGGTCCTGCAGTCCGAGCCGACTGCGGGCTTTGAATAGAGTCCTGTGACGTTGCAGTCTGTGGTCCTGGAGAGGTGGCCACCTCTTCCCGGGCCGAAGGACCAGGGACGTTCTCAGCCCTCTTCCTTTTGAGCAGCGAGTTACCACCACCCCCACTCTCTTCCGATTGGAGAATGACTATTGGAGCAGCCTGGGAGATAGGAGGCGGCGAGGAAGCTCGCCCTTCAGTGCGGGATTTTGGAATCACCTTTCCTTTCCCCTTTTTCTGGGAAACCATGGCCGAAAGCATCTGATTGAACGACATTTTACCTGTACGGGAATGAAAGACATGAATAGCAAGTTACTAGAAAATAAAGTCAGGTTAGTAGAGGACGCACCAGGAGGAGGACTAGCCGGGTAAGAGCTCAGCCTATATCGCCTGAGTACGTCCTCTCGAATTAGTACAGTTGTATCAAATTGTCGACGCCCAATGGCTGACATAACTCTATGATAAAATATGTCTTCTTTGTACCGATGCGGAAGAGGACACCCGGGGGAATAGAATCTCTCCAGGCCATTGGGCATGACCAAGGTCTGGGTGGTTTGATAAAGAAAAATGTTTCTTTCCACCCTTTATGGGAGCTCGGGATTTTCTCCAGAAATTTACACGAGGGCCTGGACCCAAAGTAGAACAAACCAGGAAAGGTGGTGTTTTTGACGTGGAAAAAATAATGTAGAAGAGGAGGAGAAAAGGGGAGGTTTAGAGATTGGAACAAGCAGGCCATGGCAGCCATAATCTGATAGGAATTAGGGCTAAGTTGGCTAAGGGAAACGCAGAAAAAGTGGGAAATATCTTGATACAGAGCCGGAATGGGGAAGCGCAATCCACTCCTGATTTGTTCGACAAAGAAGGGGAAGAATCCCGGAGGGGGCAAATGAGGACGATCGCCCGACCTTGGTATTTGAATTTCATGGTCGGGAGGAATGATGTGACGACGGAGAAGAGGCTCCGCCTCAGGAGAGATTCGAGAACTAAGAACCTCATACCAGGGCAGCCCAGCCCGAACCAGATCGCGAGGATCAACCTCGAAGTTCTGGGGGGAGGGGTCACGAATAGATGTAGGAAGAACTTGAAGAAGAGGAACGGCAGTAATAATTGGCTCTGCCCGGTCACTCAAGGTCGGAGGGCTCGAAAGCCCCGAGCCCGAGGCATCGGCGGCCGATCCCCTAAGGGCAGCCCCAGAAGTTGAGGATGTTGAGGCAGACATGAAAGAGTAGAAATAATAAGAGCAAGGGTAAAGAACTTACAGAAAAATCCGTGCAAATGGAGCGGAAGGAGGCGAAGAAAGAAAGTGATGCGAATGAAGAATGGGGTTTGATTTATAAGCGTCCAAAAGATTGGGCCACTAGGGCCAGGCCCATTTCAATGGCCAGAATCAAGGGAGTTCAAACGTCTCGGCTGTAGATATTGCCGCGTGGCAGTTATATCAACACATCAACGGTCTTATCTTGCTGACACCCCGTCTTGTCAGGAATTCAAAATTTGAATCTGACAGTACGACTCAAGCCTCGATCCAAGCATAGTCGAGAACAGCGTTACACTAGCTCGACTAGGAGGGGATACTCATGATATCTGGGTATCATGTCCAGTCCAATTCTTGCCCTTACACTAGTATGATCTCGTCCGGAAGTGCTCAGCCCGGAAATAATTGACAGGGGCGTGTTCTTGGGGCCGTTAAGAGCAGGTCGGGGTACATTACTTACACTGATGATCAGCTCGGGATATATGCATGGGTCGGGTGCATTTCAATCAGTATGCTCAGCTCAGGGAGTGTCTTCAGTCCTACTGGGTTGGACCAGAGAGCACGGGTTATTAGCCCGACCTTAAACTTTTATCTTGGCCTCCCCTACAGAGGTCGGGAAGGTACTTTGGATACTAGTGTGGTCCTCTACCCGGGAAATATATACCTGATTTTTGTCTTATTAGGGGACCACTTGCCAAAAGAACCAATCATATAGTGACTAGTGTTTGGAGGGAATATTTTCTGGTATTAGTGGAATCCTCTAGGTAGTGCGCAATAGGCGGTTATGGTGTTTTGTCAGTGGTCCCCCCAGGTCCCAGCCATGCATGATGAGGGCATCTTTTCTCTCACCATTCCATATATATACAGGGGGAATATCAGGTGAAAGAGGGACCGGACTCCCGCAATTTTGAGAGAAACGTGTGATTTTTTACTATATAACAAATGATCTTGACTTGATCATCGGAGGTATCCAACCGGAGAGTACTCTCCGACCTCCTCCTCATCTTTCCTTTTCAGAATCACTTATTTCTAGTAAGTGAAGAATTATTGTTAACCAAATTAACCCGCTACCCAAAAATCGAGTTAACAAGTATATTAATTACAAAGCATCTGTTTAGATTGTTGATATAATAAGTTTAATTGAATCATAGGAAGGACGTGATAATATCTGGGCATGCAATGGTGAGCAAAGTAGTTTGTTTTATCTAACCGTGGGGACTTTGCACGGAATTTGAGAAAGAGTAGTGGTCAAGGAAAAAGGGACCCCAGAAAGAATGGTAATCCCCATCTTTTATATATATATATGTTCAATCGAGCGTCTTTTTGTATTAACCCGTTGACATTTTGGTTTTACATACATATAGTTTGAAGTTTTTTTGTTTCTTTTTGCTTGAAGCACTAATTCTAGGACCACCACTAACCAAAGAGAGACTTCTCTTTTTAACTCACGCTTTGCTTCATTTTTACAATTTCATCTTTTTTTTTTATTGAGCAACAATTTCATCTTCTTCTTTTTCTTTACATAAAGAGCACAACAATTCCTTTTTTTTTTGTGTTTAGTTCAGGAAATCATGCAAGATTTAGCAATTGACGGAGCTTGCATTTCATTAATACTATTCTCACTGTTCTGTCTTAATTAGACGTCTATCTCGGAAAGCTCGTGGTTCAGATTTCATTATAAAATGTTACTCTACATTTCCTGTTTAAAAAGTGGCAAAATGAAATATTGTCAATCATAAGTATATATTTTTTTTTAAATATTGTTCTCTTGACCCATTATAGATTTTTTTATTTAGATGATATTTTTTTATAACTTTCAATATTCTTATACGTTTTTTTCAAGTATAAAGATTACATGATTTTCTACAGAAAATTACATGATTTTCGACGCCAATTGAAACTAAAGTGGGATTTCGACATGCTTATTAAGTCCTGACCTTGTTTTGTTAAAGGAAAAAAATCAACATCTACAATGAACTCTACGAGATGCTCCCATTTATTGCTGGCTGCTAATTTTTTATTGCTGAAACTTTGGTCAACGATTTTCAAATGGAACAGAAGTTCAAGAGGATCACATTTGTTTTCTCGAAAATGAAGCACCATATTTATGTTGTCATAAAAACAGCCATAGTAATAATTCATTTTGTTAATATGTTTTTGGCCTCTTCTGAATTTAGTAAAAGATCAATAGCTATGCCATCTTGAACAATTTTCCCATGTTCCGGAGTAGGTTTCAGAAAATCCAAACCCTTGATGCTTCAAAGATGCACGATTGCCATCATATGCCTCTAATTCTCCGCCGGTCGTGAAAGATAGTATTTCCCCAGAATTCCTATTGCATGCGCCGCCATTGCCAGCATCTCCACCACCCCATTGATCTTCCTTCAGACCCAGAAAATCCCGAGTCATATTATCACTCTTCTGCCAAGTCCCTGGTGCTGCCCCGGCGCCATGCATATGCATCATGTCCAGGTGATCCATGTTGGAGCCAATGTGACCCACCGCCGCCCCCATTGTGGCTGCCTTCTGGAGTAATGCGGTCGCTGAGAGGCTACCGGAAAAGCTGACATGGAGATTCCGCAATGGGGACATCATAAGATTTTGTTCTTGGTATAGTGGTGAAGTGAAGGGAATGTAGAGGGCTTCAGGTTTGATGAAGGGGTTGGAGTCTGAGTTCTGGGGTGCTGGATCCCAGGAGGTGAGGGGAATATGGCAGTGCTGGGAGGCCAATGGAAAGAGAGGCGGATGTGGCAGTGGTGTTTTGTGGTGGTCGAAATTATGGGAAGGTGGGATATTGTTGGGATTTGGTGGTGGCAAGGTAGTGAGTGTGGCTGCAGAGAGCCTGACGCTTTCTTGAGCTAAAGCATCACAGAATGCCCTGTGGGTGATGAAACTATCCTTCCTGAATTTTTTTTAATGTAAATTAGATGTATATATATTTTACCATTACAAAAAACTCACTTTATACACTTTTTCTTTCGTACTTGCAAGAAAACAAAATTCCAAATCCCTCCCATTATGTGTAGCTATAACAAGAAGGAAGTGACATGCCTGCTTACATAGACTTTAGCAGATTTTAATTCAAATTTTTTATAGCTCCTCTGACCGTAACAAACAAAAATTACAGGGATTTTATGAGAATGTTTCCAACACGACCACGCAAAAGAAAGTACCAAGAACCGATCATTGCTTATGGATTTCTTTTTAATCACACAAAGTACACGCACTAGAAAAGGTTCAAAAAAGACTGTTACATGCAAACCTTAATTTGCATAGTATTGTTCACCATGATTCTTGAGTTCAGGCTATAAAGTCTGAGTTATCCTACTTTATGCACTGGCTAAAGTTCTTTTTTTTTTTTTTTCCCTAAAAAATTATTCATAAAATTTATTTTTAAAGCAAATAAATGGTTAACCAAAGGATCGATAAGGGAAGAAAAAGATTAATTAAAATACCTGGAGAAAATGGTTCCACAATCGCACTTGTATTCTCTAGTTCCACAAGTTCTAGAATGTGCTTTCCAATCTGACTGAACAGCATAGATCTTGGAACATTTCTCACATTTCCATTTCTTGTCCCCGTGTTTCCTGGAATAATGCTTCTTGATTCCTGTTAAATCACCTAAAGCCCTTGAAGGATGATGATGAACACATGAAATCTCAGGACAAACATAGGCTTTCTTCCTGTTAACTTCTTTGCTGTTTCTCTGCTTCAGTTTCCATGGTAGATTGTGTCCTCTTCTGTGAAGTTGAAGATTTTGATCTCTCTGGAAACCCTTTTTGCAAACCTCACAAACATATCTGTTTGTAGCCAAAAGGGTTCTTGGAGATAATGCAATTACTTCTGCATCAGGATCTAATGTAACAAATTACAAAAAATAAATATAAATGAATAAAGATCCAAGAAAATTAGCTTGAATTCTTGCAATAACAGAGAGCAAATTAAATATTTTTAATCACCTGGATTTCCAGGTAGATTTCTTTTCTTCTTCATTTTCAGTGGTTCCTGATTGGATAAAGAAGAATTATCCATGCGCACTGTATTTGAAAAACTAAAATTTTGAACAATATAGCCAGATGAAACACTGGCTTCCTCAGAAACACAGGTTGAATTGGACATCACTGCAGAAAACATGACTTTCAAGAAGTTGAAGGAGATAGAAATGAAACATCAACATTAAACAAAAAAACCCACTAATTCAGTTTAGTTTTTGAACTTTTCTTTTATTGTCACCGACCTTAATTGAAAGCCATTTAACTGAAATCAACAGGTGTAAATAAAAACAATCCAAAATAGCTGAATCCCACCTGTATACACAACAACAAAGAAGTCATTCTTGTTAGAACAGGTGGCCGTAAGGTTCAGCAACGGAAATCAGGAATAATTCAAATGGGGTGGCAAAAGATTTAATTTTATTTTCTTGGAATTATTTATGCAAATCAAGATCATGGGCTAAAGAAAAAATCTTGTGAAAACACTCAAAATTAATTAGCATGGGAAGAAGAGATGAACGTTTGTAGCTATCGGTATCTCTATATATATAAGTACAAGGAGATGTGGCGGGGTACATATACAATGAAAGTGAGAACAAATATTATTATTTATACTTTAATTTACTGATAAGACTTCTTGTTGTGTTATTAATTTGCAATGTCATGGTTGATATCATACATAATCATGCAAATATTATATATATATATATATATATATATATGTGTTATAGCACTTATTTTGCACATATAGCCATATTTTATACTCATTATTTTTACTATTATTTTTATTATTTAATTAAATTAGCAATTAGGATGTATAATTCGAATATAGAGAATTTATATTAATAGTTGTAGATTTTAATATAAATTATCTAATTATCTAAATGACATTGTTCTAACTTATTTAACATCTTTAATTATTATGTTTATATTAAACACTTATCATTTTATTATATTTTTATTACTATTATTGTGAGGGTCTCGTCATAATCATGTATTTAATTGTCACACAATGATTATTTTACGTAAACAAAGGAAGATTTGTTTAAAATTTATTAACAAGTGACCCTAAACTTTTTTCGATATTACATATACCATAATAATGAAAATATATTTCTAGTTCACAATTAGCATGTAATTCATCATTCAAATACCAACTAAAGTCTCCAAGTAATTTATTACTCAAAAATACAAAATACTCGAGGCATACAACAGTAAATTTAATTAATTTAAAATTTAAATACTATTACTGGGACCAATACACAATACATCGAACCTGAGCTCGTTCATCGAGCTCTGTTTTCCCTAGATTCGTCATCCTGAGCATCAGAAACATGTCCTCGTGTAGACCCTGTCTTGGCCAAGTAACAAATATATGACCCCCACAACGGAGGTCAGTACTCCAGTACGAGAAATAAATAAAATCACGTCAAGAATGCAAAGTATCGTGCAATGCATACCGTGTATGAATGTGATGCATAATGGGTACAATGAATCAAATCTCAAGATACCAAATATCGGAGTCCAAAGAAAATATCGTTAACAATATCAATCTCGAGCAAATGGTTGCGACACACACTGCGCTACGACATCCCTCCTTCGTCGTGCCCAGCATCCCTCGTGTCTAGGCCCGACGACAACATGCGTGATTATAGTCCTTACCTAAACTATCTGTCATCACCGTGCCCAGTATTCCCATGACAATATAGATCACATCATAATCGAATGTTATCAAAGGAGCTGTAGATCAGTATGATATGTCAAATGTGTGTTCAATAATTATCTCTCACTCACTAATTACATCACAAACCTCAATCCAAAGCTCCCGAGACTCCATATCTCACTACCACTACAATTCCAAGGTTCAACACCTCTATGAGAATAAAATCTCAACCCTTGGATCCAACAACCCCGATATCGGATTAAAATCATCAGGAGTCTCAACACCGTCAATTAAAATCCATTAAGGATTGATCGCTTTTATTTTAAACAATTATTTCCAATCTAGCGATTTTAGACCGCAAGTGCACGGTGTCAAGTTTTAGTAAAGATAGGAAGATACGGATTATCGAACCCACAGAGACTAACAAGTAAGTACCAAATAAGATGTCTTTTAACTTTATTTAACCTACGATAATAAATTGATAATTAAACTAAACTAAATTAAACTACTCTAATCCAACCAAGTCAATAAAAGTAAACGAGAAAAATCCACAAGATAAGATTATCGAGACTTTGGCTCACCAATGTAATTCCCTACAATTCTCGATTGAATATTCAAATATTTCTAAGGTGACGAGTTCTCCCAATTTATCTAATACACTCTCTCGAGCTATATTAAACCTAACACCAAATTGCAGTAAGTAACTCTCGTTCACTTATTTAACAATTCAATATTGCATAAGATCCATGAAAACTCCTAGCTTTCGATTACTAGATATCTATGGCTATCACGCATGTATTTGACGTCATCTCTCGATCTCGGTCTTAAATCCATGGTATGATTTATTAATTCCGTATCATAAAATCATCTCTCGATCTCAATTACGATACTAACATCATTCAAAGGTGATCAATCCTCTAAAAGCATGAAGAACATAAAACATACGCAAAGAACTATAAGAATTCAATCATTAAATCATAAAATCGAAGGTTCATAACAAAGGATTCGCCTAGCCTCGATAAATAAAATTAGTTCAACATATTGAATCAAAACAAATCAAAACTAAGAATTAAAGACAAAGAAAAACTCCCAGCGTCGACTCCGGTTGTAGATCTTCGCTCCTTCTCTTGCTTCCTTCTCGATCGTCTCTTTTTATCGCCTTGTTGGGTTGTTCCAAATCCTAGGATGAAGGGTTGATGAAGGTTGGTGATGGTGATATATGGAAGAAAGATGGAGGTTATGGTGGAGGTTTTTACGTGTGGTTTGTGAAGGAAAAGGGGGCTGTGGTGATGGTGGATGAAGGTGAAGAAAGGTTGGACGTATGTATGGTGTGGAAGAATGATGGAGGCTATTCCCTAGGTTAAAATCTGATGATGCTCTTGAGTAGGTCTCGTTCCTGCCTTTTAAAAATCCCGTGCATCAAATAAGGAAAGCAGTCCAAAATTTCCAAAATTCATCAGGCGTAATGACGCCTCCGAAGTGGCGTAGTTACGCCTGTCAATGTGTCAACAAATCTGGCTTCCCGCGTGATAGGCGTAATTACGCCTCCAAAGTGGCGTAATTACGCCACTTAAATTTTCAAAAGCCGTGGGCTAGGCGTAGTTACGCCTCAAATTAGGCGTAATTACGCCTGTTGAATTAATTCAATGATGTTTCTTCGCCTTTTTTCAGCTTCTGGCGAGTTTCGTATTTTGGCCATAACTTTCTCATATGAACTCTAAATTTGATGAATCAGCTGTCCACGCGAAGATAAGAGAAAGTTATACAACTTTTATATGGACCATATTTCCAAAACATGGCTCGAACATATAGTAATTTTAGGAGAAAGGAGCAACATGTGTCTTGGATTCTGGTTTTTTTCCTCTTTTCTTCAACTTTATTCATTCTTTCATCATTTTTGGTTCATTTCTTCTACTTTTATGCATTTCAACATTGATTCCTGAAATATAGAAATATATACCATAAACCGTAAAATAATCCAAGAAACAACACGAAAACATATACATATCATAGCCTAAAAACGCGTAATATTCAACCCTATCAACTCCCCCAAACTTATCACTTAATCGTCCTCGATTAAGCATTAAGATCATAAGGTAGAGTTCACTCTTGATATTTGAAACAATTATTTCATGGCTTGCTTATTCTCAGAAATCTCATGCACATATACAAAAGTTGACAAGACATGTTTTCTCCTAATTCAAGCAACATATCTCAAAATCGGAACGTGTGTGTGTGCTCTAGTCAATCTCAAGTTTCATGCACATATTCAAGATCAAATCATGCTAATCAACTCAAAGTCGAGATTATCATCAAGCATTACATAGGCCTATTTTCAAACAACTTATCCACTAATGATAGTTACTCCCTAAACTTGGATCAAAAGGACTTTTTAAGCTTGTAATGTAAGGCCTTTGGTGTTGGCTTCAAAGAAAAGATAGGATAAGCGCAAAGAAGAGAGTATAATCATTTACAGTTCAAATTTTTCGTACACATCGAGCTTCTCTTCTTTTTCTTTTATAGCCTTGGCCACTTTGGGTCTTATATGTTTCTTTTTTTTCTTTTCAAGGCTCTTTCTTTTTCTTCTTTTCTTTTTCTCATTCATCAATATTTTTTTTATAAGCTCATCAAAATATAACAATTCAAGTGCATCGAATGATATTCATTATACTCCCTTAGGGTAAAGATAACTTTTTTTCATTTAGGCTCAAATAAGGGTAAGTATAATGAGTTTGCCAAGAATGTCGAATGTAGTCTAATTATATGCAATGCATATACCATTCTTTTTCAATAAAGCTCAAATGGGACACTAGGGATTGATATGAATCATGGTAAGCTTGAAAGGCTCAAACGTTTCAAAGATCGCCTAGATCATTTCCAAGTCAAGTTTGTAACTATAAAATTTCGCCTCAAAGTGTCATCATCAAATAAGTTCTAGGATAACTCTAAGATGTTCAAGACAAATCGTCAAGTTCACAACAATTATCACTATTCAACATGCAATCCACAAGATCATGACTCATTGTGCTCAAAGTATTCCTCATTCTTGACATGCTAACTCAAATTAGGATATTCATGTACAAGTCCAATCACAAATCAAGTTCATATGCATAGTGAGATCAAAATCCTCATTGAATAGTCACTACTATAATTCATTCTTTTCTCAAGTTTGAACTCATAAAAAAAAAAATTTAGCTCATAATAATCGGACGATTCAAGTGTCAATTAAGCACACAACAGGTGGTTAAAACAAGTAAAACATGCAAGCTACTACTCCCCCAAACTTAAATCAAACATTGCCCTCAATGTTTAAAAGAATCAAAAGGGAAAACAGTGAACTCCCCTGATCAAGACGCTTGCATGAGGGTTGAGGAAGATTTGCTTTTGAAAGCTCCACTGTTGTTGGGGTTCATCGCTCCAACTGAGTACTTAGCAAGAGAAGAATACAAATAAAATAGTCGACACGAGAGATAAACAAACTAAATGCAAAAACTAAAAATAAACAAAACTAAATGGCAAAAGGATAAGCTTGGGTTGCCTCCCAAGAAGTGCTGATTTTTAGTCGTCGGCTTGACCATCAGAAGCAACCATCAAAGAGCGGCTGCCGCCCATAGTAAGTATCGTATGATACCACTAATGGGTCTTCATTCAGTATGCCCTCAAGATTGGCAAGATTGTAACAATGTAAGCTCGTCGCTCCAACAACATTCTTGAATTGGTAGGCATGGGAGAAGGATTCTTGGCTTGGCTTCATATCTTGGAAGAGGTAGTGTGGTGAAGTTGGCATCGATGGAACATACGGATCCACATATGGCATAGAACATGTCTCCATCGATGGGCTCAAATCGGAATCTTCGAAGGTCTCTTCCTCTTCCAACATCACACTCGATTCATCTTCATATGGGAACTCCTCGGATGACATCTCTGAAGTATGCTCAATCTCTTGAAGAGGCTCAAGTTCCTTTGAATCTTCCACACTAGGCGGATCACTCCCCCAAACTTGGTTGGTTGAGTGATCGTCATCATATAACCAAACTCGATGTAAGGCCCCAACACTTAAACTCGTCATTAGTTCATTTATGACGTCGTATGTGTATAAATTTTTCATTTTCTTTTCATTCTTTAAAACGAATCATTACTTGTTTCCCATCATCCCAAGACACAAACAAATGCTCAACATAATATGTTCATCTTTGCCAACAAATAGACTCATAGGGTTCGCCCAATACACCACTTTTTACATTGTGGACTTTTATAAAAATTTGGGCAGAGTCTCCCCATAAATAGAGCTATCCCGAAATAAAAGCACAACGCATAACATAATTCCCGGCCAGGGAAGACATAAAACTCATCAGAAAACAGCAATATCAAGTAAATTCCCAGCCAGGGAAGACACCACACATATGACAACAAAAGTGAGTTTCAACACCCACAATACACCAATGACTCTCATATCATTTAGCAATTCTACCTCTAATTGCATGCAATCATAGAATGAAAGAGAGAAAGGCTCATGCCTTTATATACAACGCATATACAAGTAATCTTGCTCACATGCGAGCATCATGAATATGTATATAACCCTCATGGGTATATAAGTACTCTATACGATACCGTGCTCCATCAAGCCCTGGTACCACGATCCTGGGAGTACATCCAATCAACAGCTCGAGCTCATCTCCAAAGCCATCGATGTACCTGTTCACCTGCCCCAACAGAGACAGCCCCCAACGGGGTGAGCATACCAATTCCACAATTTCATAATCATAATGACATAATACATAATTTACGAAAATATAAATATTGTGGAACATATGTGATACTTCCTGGATGGTATCATCCTCATCATAGCGTACCCCTGTAATCACCCTGTTCTCAAAACAGATAAATCATCAAATCCTGAATATACAATTAATCATCATATTGGTTAACCCTAGCCAGTTTCAATTTAACAACATTTCATAACATCTTTCTTTATCTAGCAATTATCATAATTCTAGATATCATATTGAGATTTCCTTAACTTCCGATACTAGTTAATCACTTCTCTGATTAACTACGTCTCTGTTCTTATTCATTACCAATAGGGAATAAAATACAGATATCCTAGATATCTAATCAAATACCACCTTTTTTCATTTCTTACTTCAAGTAGCATCATACTATCGGTGTTTGCTCCGTAGCAACCACACCCCATCATTTGCTCGCTTCATAGCGGCACTAAGCATTTCACCATGTGAATCAACATAACGTAATCAAGTCCCGGTACCATCATAGTAAAACATTTCATGTATTTTAAATCATGCATCATACTTGCAAAAATATCATTTAAACTATGCTCGTACGCTAAACGTACCTTAAATCCTCGAAGTCCGAGCCAAACCTTGCTCGAGTTCCATGCCCCGAGGAACGATGTGCTAACACGATAAATAATTCACAATTATTTACGAACATGTAACCCATGCTCAAGCACATCCATAACCCTCAAAATATTGTCGACACACGACAATTAAACATCTAAAAGACCCGGGGCAGGGTACATGCAGGGAGGGAAAACGAATGCAACATATCGAAAAATTGCTCAAGAACACCTTCAATAATTCGAACCCAACCAACACAAATCAAACCCGAATAATCACCATAATTCATCTAACACATGAATTAATCAATTAACAACAACAACAATCGCCCCACATGCCAAAACCCCCAAAATTCGAATTCAAGCCCTAACTTCGAATCCAATTCCTCAATTTCGAACACAATCAAGCATCATAATGCATTTAAACATGAATTAATCGAATAACAACAAGAATCATCATCCTCATGCCAAAAATCCAAATTTTCGAACCCTAACTCACAAAAATCGAGCTGAAATTCGAACTAAAAGCAACAATTATTTCGAACCATAAAAGTCTGAAATCATCGACTCAAAATCAGCTTAAAAACGCCCCAAAAACACCAGAAAAATCGTACAAAAAACATACCAAAATCGAGCTCCAAAAATCGGACAGAAACCAGTTTTCGAACCCTACGCTTTTCTGGCAAACCCGAGCTCAAATCGCGACCAAACTTCAAATTGATGGTATGGATAGGAGCGCCTGGAAGAGACGATTCCAACGGCGGGTGGCACGCGCCGAACGGCGGCCGGACGGCGGCGGGCCGACGACTTTTACGCGCGGGGTCAAAAGGGGATCGGGAAAGCTACGCGGGGAAGAGAGAGGGAGAAGGTGCTGAAATGGTTCCGATAATTAAAATCTCGGGTTTAACTGGTATTTATAGCAAAAATACCCCGAAATACTAATATCCCCACAAATACATCATGATTCATTAAAAATCATCTGTTTTCAAAAATTCTCTCTCTAACTCAAAAATCCCCTACCGGTGCCCACACACAGCACCCGAGATTCTGAGTCACACTAAAAACCCAACTCACAGGTTTTCATCGAAATGAGAATACGATCTCAACCTCGGGATCCAACGATCCCAACTACTCAAATAGACGAGTCCGGAAGGCCCAACGCCTCGATTAAACTCCAAATCGCCACGTAAAACAACTTTAGGGGTTATTAATACTCCGGGATTAACATCCCTAATCTCAGGTCATCACAATATCCCCCACTAAAAGAATTTCGTCCTCGAAATTAGCACCGGTGTATCACATAACACCCAGGCTACACAACAACATGAAGCCAGAACCTCGATTCTTGACCATAACAGAATCGTCTTAAAAACCTCGAGAATACTTACCTCACATCGAACTCTGAAACAGAGCGACATACCAAAACCAACATATCACTCAAGAGGCAAAACGTACCTCGATGTGGGTCATCCCAAAAGTCAGTCCCTCATGACTGCAAAACAACCGATACTTACGACTGTAGATCGGACAGTCATCCTTCGTTCTAATACCACTAGTAAGAACGCATCATGAATGACACCTCAACCTTGAGAACGTTGACTTCGTGTCAAACTCTGGAGTGGAATAGACTTCCAAATCCATCATAACGTCAAAGAGCGTCAGTACCACTCAACGCTAACAACCCAAAAGCAGTTAGTCAACTGAAACTGCAAGTATTCGAATTGCTTCCGATTCCATCGTAGATATCATTCAAAGACATCTCTATCATGACTCACAATGTCTAACATACATCGTTACGAGGGAAACATTAGCATACCACGGTGTACACATACCAAGCCTGGTTTCCACTTTCAAACCTCCTCCATCGAATGAGCAGTCGCATCATTGCAACTCAATTTGGGCAACTCACGGCCACAGATTCACACAAAAGACATCTCACCAGATGTCCACCTCCGGATATCCTAAGAATCACATCCTGATCATAAATAAACAATCGAGACTCCTCAGAGTTTCAAATTTGAAAGGACATGCAATAAACCCAATGCATCCCAAATACATGGATTCCCAGGCCAAATCAACGACGACTTGATGACTCTCTTGTTGGTACTTCAACATCATGAGCTGTCCCAGACAAATCTCACCAAGATTAAACATAAACATATATATGTTTCAGTGAGGCATACTCAACTTCAACTTCAAATGACGTGGTGACTACCAGAGTCCACCACAATCCACCTCGTATCACCTTACGATTTGCCAAACTTGGTTCCAATGAGCAGTATAACGGCTCTAGCAAGCCCATCATGGTGCTGCACACACGCGACAGACAAACTAGTCGCTGCCTCACTAGGTTCACCTCAAACCTACCAATCAGATGGACGTTTCCGCACGGCATACCATACCATGGGAAGAAAATCAATAGAGTAGTGGGTCTTTACCCAACATTCCTCCAATGCTGACATACCCTGGACACTCCAATGTCCCCATGTACTTAACATAACCTGATCCTACTTCCTTAGGACCCATCTTACACTCTCATGGGTGGTGTGACCATGTCTACCACATGTCATATCAATAGAAAGCGAGTAATTCCTCCACGATTACTCCTGTCGCAAAATACATGGCCAAAAAGCCATTCCAACGAGCATACCTCAAGGGTATCACCACTCGTAATATGATCGCCCCAAACATAAGCTGCGGTACAATCACATGTACAGCGCATCCATCCATTCCTCGAGCAACCCGCTCGGTATAAGGGTCACGTCAATCGGTGACGCACACACCACCTTGTGCTCGGTACTGGCACCCAAGGCATACCACTGAATACGTATACTCAACGCATTATCCATCATAACGATGAAGCATGTCTAATAAGACATCTCCTACACTATCGTCATCGTCATCCTGTGACGACACATGCCAACTCATGGCATCTAAGGCATTGCCAACTAGTGACGATACATGTCCACAATGACATCTAAACAACCCAGTCAGCTCGTGACGGTCCATGTACATCAGCGTATGTCATCCACCATCATGCTAGTAAAATAGGCATAATAAAACATGTATATCAACGCATGCCAGCTACAATAAAGCTAATAAAATAGCAATATCTCATACCTCATCGTTAACAAGATAGCGGCATACCTGTCTCCGTCGCTCGATAATAGTGCGAAATCAGCACTCATCGCTCGAAGGCGGCATAATCCTGTGCTGAGTACATAGCGGCACAATCCATCGCTATAGAATCGACAACATGATACCTCGTCATATAATAAGTGGCATGAAACCTCGCTATACACCTGAGCCTGAATCATTGTCTACATAACAGCGGAAAGAGGCATCGCTATCAACATATCTGGTGGCACTAATCATCGCCAATCCTCATAGAAGAATAAGTCATCGTAAATCCACATAATAGCGGAATGGGGCATCGCTATTAACATATCCGGTGGCATAAACCATCGCCAATCCTCATAAAAGAGTGAGTCATCGTAAATAGCGGAATGAGGCATCGCTATCATCATATCCGGCGGCATAAATCATCGCCAATCCTCATAAAAGAATGAGTCATCGTAAATCCACATAATAGCGGAATGGGGCATCCTATCATCATAAACATCATCATAATCATCATATCATCTTTACTCATCATAAACATCATCATAAACATCATATTCACATATATACTCACAACAAACTATGTTAATTAGAAATGGGACTGTCCGGGTTCCATTATGACAGCGGCACAATTGGCCCCCTCGCTCGACATAACACATCGTATGATACCCATCGCTACGCCTTGATAGCGGATGTATCTCTTATTCAGCGGATGATACCCATCGCTACGCCTTGATAGCGGATGTACCCCATCGCTCAGCGGATGATACCCATCGCTACACCTTGATAGCGGATGTACCCCATCGCTCATCAGCGGATGATACCCATCGCTACACCTTGATAGCGGATGTACCCCATCGCTCATCAGCTATGTGAGCGGCAAGACCTTCCTCGCTTGCCCATAATGACCACCGGACATTCAACCATTCTAAGTAACATAGTTAAACATATATTATCATCATATAAACATCATCATCTTATAGCATTATTATCTTAGAGATAAAACAGTAAATATACGAAATCATAGTTGAGTAAGCCTGCTGGTTATTCATTAACTTCTTTTCATTTTCCCTGGTTCATATTCATGCATATGGGCATCTTACCCTGTGTCATCTTACCACCTTATAAACATCATATCATTCTATAAACATCATATTAACATCATCATTACTTATCATAGTCGTCATCGTAAACGTCATATCATCTTCATTTATCATAACATCATCGTAAGTATCTTGTCATCTTTATTCATTATAAAATCATCTTCATCGTGAACTTACTTATCATAACATTATCTTAAACATCTTATCATTTTTATTCATTATACACATCATCATGGCATCGTAAATTCTTATGCAATCATAGTATGATCATAATATAGGAGTATGGCCTCTTACCATATGGGCATCTTACCCCGTGGCATCTTACCACATCATAACATCGTATCACATCATCATAAACTTACTTATCATAAACATCGTCATCATAACATATTCGTCATAAACTTACTTATCAAAATCATCATAATCATCATCATCATAAACATCATAAATACTTATGCATTCAATGCATAGTCAGAGTTAGGAGTGTGTTACCGTCCGATGCCCGTACGATTCTTACGTACCTTCCTTGCTTGAACATTACATGAACAAACGCATGAGTATATTCAATAATAATTGAGACCATACCGAAGTATTCCACTGTCGGTTGTCTACGCAGTCTGTCCTCAGACAATACGTCATATCTTTCTTTTCCCTGATTTTCTTCCAAAATCAGATTCCTTGGCACGTAGCATATAGAGTGTTAGACATCACTATTAATGCCATCCTATCGTGTTCCACACGATTCCTGCAACCACAATGGTTAGCAATACCACTTTTCATAACATAAAAGCACATAAACAATTAGTCATGTCGTATAACATTAATGCCATCATGCATAAATATGTGCTATCAATAACTTCCTAGGCCCTCAACAGCCCCAATGAGCAACCACTGCTCTGATACCACTAATGTAAGGCCCCAACACTTAAACTCGTCATTAGTTCATTTATGACGTCGTATGTGTATAAATTTTTCATTTTCTTTTCATTCTTTAAAACGAATCATTACTTGTTTCCCATCATCCCAAGACACAAACAAATGCTCAACATAATATGTTCATCTTTGCCAACAAATAGACTCATAGGGTTCGCCCAATACACCACTTTTTACATTGTGGACTTTTATAAAAATTTGGGCAGAGTCTCCCCATAAATAGAGCTATCCCGAAATAAAAGCACAACGCATAACATAATTCCCGGCCAGGGAAGACATAAAACTCATCAGAAAACAGCAATATCAAGTAAATTCCCAGCCAGGGAAGACACCACACATATGACAACAAAAGTGAGTTTCAACACCCACAATACACCAATGACTCTCATATCATTTAGCAATTCTACCTCTAATTGCATGCAATCATAGAATGAAAGAGAGAAAGGCTCATGCCTTTATATACAACGCATATACAAGTAATCTTGCTCACATGCGAGCATCATGAATATGTATATAACCCTCATGGGTATATAAGTACTCTATACGATACCGTGCTCCATCAAGCCCTGGTACCACGATCCTGGGAGTACATCCAGTCAACAGCTCGAGCTCATCTCCAAAGCCATCGATGTACCTGTTCACCTGCCCCAACAGAGACAGCCCCCAACGGGGTGAGCATACCAATTTCACAATTTCATAATCATAATGACATAATACATAATTTACGAAAATGTAAATATTGTGGAACATATGTGATACTTCCTGGATGGTATCATCCTCATCATAGCGTACCCCTGTAATCACCCTGTTCTCAAAACAGATAAATCATCAAATCCTGAATATACAATTAATCATCATATTGGTTAACCCTAGCCAGTTTCAATTTAACAACATTTCATAACATCTTTCTTTATCTAGCAATTATCATAATTCTAGATATCATATTGAGATTTCCTTAACTTCCGATACTAGTTAATCACTTCTCTGATTAACTACGTCTCTGTTCTTATTCATTACCAATAGGGAATAAAATACAGATATCCTAGATATCTAATCAAATACCACCTTTTTTCATTTCTTACTTCAAGTAGCATCATACTATCGGTGTTTGCTCCGTAGCAACCACACCCCATCATTTGCTCGCTTCATAGCGGCACTAAGCATTTCACCATGTGAATCAACATAACGTAATCAAGTCCCGGTACCATCATAGTAAAACATTTCATGTATTTTAAATCATGCATCATACTTGCAAAAATATCATTTAAACTATGCTCGTACGCTATACGTACCTTAAATCCTCGAAGTCCGAGCCAAACCTTGCTCGAGTTCCATGCCCCGAGGAACGATGTGCTAACACGATAAATAATTCACAATTATTTACGAACATGTAACCCATGCTCAAGCACATCCATAACCCTCAAAATATTGTCGACACACGACAATTAAACATCTAAAAGACCCGGGGCAGGGTACATGCAGGGAGGGAAAACGAATGCAACATATCGAAAAATTGCTCAAGAACACCTTCAATAATTCGAACCCAACCAACACAAATCAAACCCGAATAATCACCATAATTCATCTAACACATGAATTAATCAATTAACAACAACAACAATCGCCCCACATGCCAAAACCCCCAAAATTCGAATTCAAGCCCTAACTTCGAATCCAATTCCTCAATTTCGAACACAATCAAGCATCATAATGCATTTAAACATGAATTAATCGAATAACAACAAGAATCATCATCCTCATGCCAAAAATCCAAATTTTCGAACCCTAACTCACAAAAATCGAGCTGAAATTCGAACTAAAAGCAACAATTATTTCGAACCATAAAAGTCTGAAATCATCGACTCAAAATCAGCTTAAAAACGCCCCAAAAACACCAGAAAAATCGTACAAAAAACATACCAAAATCGAGCTCCAAAAATCGGACAGAAACCAGTTTTCGAACCCTACGCTTTTCTGGCAAATCCGAGCTCAAATCGCGACCAAACTTCAAATTGATGGTATGGATAGGAGCGCCTGGAAGAGACGATTCCAACGGCGGGTGGCACGCGCCGAACGGCGGCCGGACGGCGGCGGGCCGACGACTTTTACGCGCGGGGTCAAAAGGGGATCGGGAAAGCTACGCGGGGAAGAGAGAGGGAGAAGGTGCTGAAATGGTTCCGATAATTAAAATCTCGGGTTTAACTGGTATTTATAGCAAAAATACTCCGAAATACTAATATCCCCACAAATACATCATGATTCATTAAAAATCATCTATTTTCAAAAATTCTCTCTCTAACTCAAAAATCCCCTACCGGTGCCCACACACAGCACCCGAGATTCTGAGTCACACTAAAAACCCAACTCACAGGTTTTCATCGAAATGAGAATACGATCTCAACCTCGGGATCCAACGATCCCAACTACTCAAATAGACGAGCCCGGAAGGACCAACGCCTCGATTAAACTCCAAATCGCCACGTAAAACAACTTTAGGGGTTATTAATACTCCGGGATTAACATCCATAGTCTCAGGTCATCACACTCGATTCGTCGCCTCTTGATTTGTAGCCCTCATCTCTTCCTCTTGGCATCTAGTTGAAATTGTTTCGATGAGGACCGCCATTTGCTGCTCCAGGTGACACATAGAGTTGGTTTGGCACTCCAAACTGTTCTCAGTTGATGCCATGAATCTTATTAAGGTATCTTCTAACTGAGTCGTGACCTCTGCAGAACTATCTCTCCTCTCTTCGCGATGTTCAAATGGTTGTGGTGTATCAATAGGGTAGCGAGGCTCCGGTGGGTAATTGTGACTCCAACCTTGTAGCGAAGGATCACAATGCCAGTGATGATCGAAGTCTGCCATATCATTGAACAGGTGCACCACACTGTCATCATGTCTATCAACCAGGGGACTCCCAGTCACCAGTGCTCCGCTAAATACCCATTCTCGTGTCTGTGCATCCAACCCTTTGAAGAAATATTGCAGGAGAGTGTAGTTCGAAAAGTTGTGATACCGGAATGTGTTGGCCAATTCATTGAATCTCTCCCAAACAGCGTAGAACGGCTTGGAACGTTGTTGGGCAAAGCTTGTGAAGGCTAGTTGATGTAACATCTCCAAGTACCTCACAAGACAAACAAAACAAAAACAAAATAAATATATATAATATTTTTTTTTTTGAAATAAATAAACAAAAATGGTTAAATTACAGTCAAAGAACCTAGATGATATTACTAAAGTTAGTCCCCGGCAACGGCGCCAAAAACTTGATCGCTTTTATTTTAAACAATTATTTCCAATCTAGCGATTTTAGACCGCAAGTGCACGGTGTCAAGTTTTAGTATAGATAGGAAGATACGGATTGTCGAACCCACAGAGACTAACAAGTAAGTACCAAATAAGATGTCTTTTAACTATATTTAACCTACGATAATAAATTGATAATTAAACTAAACTAAATTAAACTACTCTAATCCAACCAAGTCAATAAAAGTAAACGAGAAAAATCCACAAGATAAGATTATCGAGACTTTGGCTCACCAATGTAATTCCCTACAATTCTCGATTGAATATTCAAATATTTCTAAGGTGACGAGTTCTCCCAATTTATCTAATACACTCTCTCGAGCTATATTAAACCTAACACCAAATTGCAGTAAGTAACTCTCGTTCACTTATTTAACAATTCAATATTGCATAAGATCCATGAAAATCCTAGCTTTCGATTACTAGATATCTATGGCTATCACGCATGTATTTGACGTCATCTCTCGATCTCGGTCTTAAATCCATGGTATGATTTATTAATTCCGTATCATAAAATCATCTCTCGATCTCAATTACGATACTAACATCATTCAAAGGTGATCAATCCTCTAAAAGCATGAAGAACATAAAACATACGCAAAGAACTATAAGAATTCAATCATTAAATCATAAAATCGAAGGTTCATAACAAAGGATTCGCCTAGCCTCGATAAATAAAATTAGTTCAACATATTGAATCAAAACAAATCAAAACTAAGAATTAAAGACAAAGAAAAACTCCCAGCGTCGACTCCGGTTGTAGATCTTCGCTCCTTCTCTTGCTTCCTTCTCGATCGTCTCTTTTTATCGCCTTGTTGGGTTGTTCCAAATCCTAGGATGAAGGGTTGATGAAGGTTGGTGATGGTGATATATGGAAGAAAGATGGAGGTTATGGTGGAGGTTTTTACGTGTGGTTTGTGAAGGAAAAGGGGGTTGTGGTGATGGTGGATGAAGGTGAAGAAAGGTTGGACGTGTGTATGGTGTGGAAGAATGATGGAGGCTATTCCCTAGGTTAAAATCTGATGATGCTCTTGAGTAGGTCTCGTTCCTGCCTTTTAAAAATCCCGTGCATCAAATAAGGAAAGCAGTCCAAAATTTCCAAAATTCATCAGGCGTAATGACGCCTCCGAAGTGGCGTAGTTACGCCTGTCGATGTGTCAACAAATCTGGCTTCCCGCGTGATAGGCGTAATTACGCCTCCAAAGTGGCGTAATTACGCCACTTAAATTTTCAAAAGCCGTGGGCTAGGCGTAGTTACGCCTCAAATTAGGCGTAATTACGCCTGTTGAATTAATTCAATAATGTTTCTTCGCCTTTTTTCAGCTTCTGGCGAGTTTCGTATTTTGGCCATAACTTTCTCATATGAACTCCAAATTTGATGAATCAGCTGTCCACGCGAAGATAAGAGAAAGTTCTACAACTTTTATATGGACCACATTTCCAAAACATGGCTCGAACATATAGTAATGTTAGGAGAAAGGAGCAACATGTGTCTTGGATTCTGGTTTTTTTCCTCTTTTCTTCAACTTTATTCATTCTTTCATCATTTTTGGTTCATTTCTTCTACTTTTATGCATTTCAATATTGATTCCTGAAATATAGAAATATATACCATAAACCGTAAAATAATCCAAGAATCAACACGAAAACATATACATATCATAGCCTAAAAACGCGTAATATTCAACCCTATCAAGGATCATAATCACTCCGAGATTAACACAATAAATTTCCAGATATCACACTATCAGCTTAGGATCTTGTTCATTGAAGGCCATGTTATTTTGGATTGTCTTTTTAAACAGTTTCAATCAACTTGTCAGCTTTGCAACCTGTAGAGATGTTGCAAATGCAGGATGGTTTTAACCATCATTCTATGTTGTGAAAATTGTGCTAATCTCGTTCCTATTGGTTTATGATCATGAATCTGATATATCAACACATGACAAATCTTGCCTTTTGTAATGCATTTTAAGATTCATGTGATGTATGACGTGGATTGAAGCATGAATGATTGGTGAAGAAATGTTCTAAGGGACTTTTGCGACTTAGTTTGAATGCCAAGTACCTGTTGGTGGCTTCTCTATCCAAGGTCATAAGACTAAATTTACCTCCTAGCTCATTTACTGCTTTTTGATTGAAGCAAAACAATCAAATTACTACTAGGGCCTTCAAGTGGGGGGCAGGTTGAGAGAAATGGGTTGCATGCAAGTATCACATATCATGCAGGCGTGCGTGTTTGCCTGCGCATGGCGATGGTGTTGTGCATTCTGTTTTCCTGCTTGAATGATGTATTGATGTCATTATTTATATTTGGGCAGCTCTCTGTACGTAATTGCTTCATCAGAGGATCAGTGGTTAGGTACGTCCAATTGCCACCGGAGGGAGTTGATGTTGAATTGCTTCATGATGCCACTAGAAGAGAAGCTCGAGGCTTCTAGATTCTCTATACTCTATTCTAATGTTGTGATGACCCCAAATTTTGCCTTGCCCCAAATCATGTTAGTCATTCAATGGACTTGCCCAAATCTTGTCATTAGTCATTCAATGACATTAAGTGCTTAACACAAATCTTGTCGCCATCCAATCCAATTCAACCAATAAAATGACATTTAATGGCTTACTTAAATCATGTCACTATATTGCCAAAGTTTTGTAATTTTCAATAAATTCCTCTACATTACCCATTGATTACCACATTCATTACTTACTCAATTATGAAATGTCATGACCACTCAATTTGCCTATTCAAGTGCATTTTTCCAATCTTGATTAGTCATTCATCTCCTTGCTAAAATTATAAACTAAATGGCTAGGATTTATGATTAACTTAAATGTCTCTAAATCATGCTCATAAACTAAAGATGATGACCCCATATGTTCATCCCATTAATGACCCCAACTTATGCCCATCAATCCTCCATACTTAAATGCCTCCCAATTACATTAACACCATCCACTTATCATCCACTTAAGTCTTGCAATTAGGAGCCAACATAGAGGATCTAAATTGGAGTACACCTCCCCACATTAAAATCACACTACATCTTGCCAATAAAAGACTACTCTACACTTAGCATTTTTCGAAAATACACACCATCTCACATACAAGAATTTCGAACACTTCAAGGCAAGGGAATAGAGCTTTTGTACTATCTTTCAACCAAGGATCCATTATACCAAGCTTCGTAAATCCGACTGTAAGTGGGCTCTTGTTATATATTCAATTTTTTGAAAAATCATAAGTATGCTTTGAAACCTCAATCGATTATGTGAATTATGTTGAAACTATGAAATTCTGATGTTTTGATGAAAATTATATTTTTGAAGCACTTTAAATTTTGAAATCCAATTGGTGGGAATTCCGAATTCTGTTTCTGTTTCTGACTCTGATGCGGTGGGATTATAACCGACATTCTGACCTGATACGGTGGTTAACCGTTGTCCTGGAAAGTCCAGACCCTTTATTCGTGGGTGATCCGATGTTCTGACCTTATCTCTAGGAGGGTTAAGTCTATAGAACTGATATCAGTACCAGGAGGAAATTAGAGGATTTAATGTGCTTTACGTATATGAAAATTATTCTGATATGACATGTTATGTTCTGGCTCTGATTAGAGCAACTCTGTTAAGTTTATGTTTCAGTATTCATATCAGTGCTCCGATTATAATATATGTTTTGGAAAAATTATGAAAAAGTATTATATTGTCACATCGATTGGCCCCCTCTTGCTGGGTGTTTTTCCCAAACACTCACCCCATTACATCCCCTCCCAGACAAAGTCGAAGGAGAAGAGATCGAGGAAGAAAGAGAAGAATTATTCTGGGGATGGTGATCCATGAGGAGTCTCCAAGAAGATTTTGTGATGTCCAGATTTATTAATAATCATTTGTTGGACTAAATATGATTTGGATTTTATTGATAATTAATTTAGAATTAATTAATTAGAAGTGGAATTGACCAAGTGAAGGTCAACTGGCAAGTTAATCGGATCATAAAATATTTCGAGATTGTAAAATATACTCCGATAATATTTTAGAGATAAATTAATTAAAATGAAGAATTTAAGTTTTGGGTTTTTGGAGTGCGTATAAATCCCAATCGTTGTCTATAAATAATATATCAGTGCACCGGCGACACTTCGATGTACAAAACCGGGTCAGGGTACAAAAAAATAAATATGTTATGTTGGCATTTTCGGACACACATTAAAACATGTAAAATCACGCACACAAAACCCGATCCCCTTTTCTCTTCGCTGCTGCTCGACCCTCGCCGCTAAATCGCTCGCGCCCGCCGCCTTCGTCTCTCCCAGGCGCTTCTTTCCATACCAAGAACATGAATTTTCGTCGCGGATTGCGTCTGGATCTTGCAAGGAAGCGCAGCGGTAAAAATCGCAAATTCGTCCGTTTTGGGGACGATTTTCTCCCAATAATTTTGTGGGTAATTCTCCTCATCCTTCAATCGTTTTCCCCCTGAAATCCTCGAATTTTTGATGAAGTTTTGGTTCGATTTTGCTAGCATTTTGGAAGGGTTTGCTAGTGTGTGTTCGTGTGTGTGCAGCATTGTGTGCGTGAGTGTGTGTTCTGTGCGTGTATTTGTATCCAGCATGTATTAGGGTGTGTAGGTGAAGTTTATGCAAGAAAATGTGTATTCCAACATGTATTGGTATAGGTACAAGACTTCTATATGTTGTGCCTTGTGGTTGGATGATGTTTTGTTAATGTAGAAGGCAAACTTGGTTTGGCGTGGTGGGTTAAGGCGATAATGTGGCTATAATTTGAGTATGAACATTATAATTTGGAATGGGATAGCATGAGGAATGTTTTTGATTGTTGGAAGTCGATTGGGGCTCACTTTATTGAATGGTTAATTGTTGAAAATAAATTGTGGAATATGTCTTGGCTTAGTATTATTGTTGGTTAAAAGATGACTAAAATCATGCATGGAAGGTGTTTGTTAATATGCTTAAAATGTAATTCAAGTGAGGGTCTAAACCTTGTTAGTTGCTAATAGGTGGTGAAAAGAATTGACTTCTATGGTTTGTAGCCATTATAATATTTTGGTGGGTGTTGGGCTATTGTGATGACCAGAGATTATAGATGTTAATTCCGGAGTGTTAATAACCCCTAAAGTTGTTTTACGTGGCGATTTGGAGTTTAATCGAGGTGTTGGGCCTTCCGGGCTCGTCTATTTGAGTAGTTGGGATCGTTGGATCCCGAGGTTGAAATTGTATTATCATTTCGGTGAAAAACCTATGAGTTGGGTTTTTAGTGTGACTCGGAATCTCGGGTGCTTTGTGTGGGCACCGGTAGGGGGTTTTGGAGTTAGAGAGAGAATTTTGGAAACAGATGATTTTTAATGAATCATGATGGATTTGTGGGGCTATTAGTATTTCGGGATATTTTTGCTATAAATACCAGTTGAACCCGAGATTTTAATTATTGGAACCATTTTCCCCACCTTTCCCGTCACTTTCTCTCTCCTCGCGACCGCGCCCTTTCCCGTTTCCTTCGACCCCCGCCGCTTCAAGGCGTGCGCCCGCCGCCGTCCGGCCGCCGTTCGGCGCGTCTGACCCACCGGTAGCTTCGTCTCTTCCAGGCGCACCTCTCCATACCATCAATTTGAAGTTTCGTCGAGAATCGCGTTTGGATTTGCCAGAAAAGCGCTAGGGTTCGAAACTGGATTCTGTCCGATTTGGGGCTCGATTTTGGTACGTTTTTGGGGCTTTTCTTCCGGTGTTTTTGGGGCGTTTTTGTGCTGTTGTTGGGTCGAAAATTTCAGACTTTAATGGTTCGAAAATTTGTGGCTTATGGTTCGAATTTTTCCAGTATGTTTGAGGGGTTTGAGTTCGAAATTTGGGGGTTTTTGGCAGGGGATGATGATTCTTGTTGTTGATCGATTAATTCATGTTTAGATGAATTATGGTGTTTAATTGGGTTCGATTTGTGAGAATAGGGTTCGAAAATTGATGGGTGTTCTTGAACAATTTTCGATATGTCTCATTCGTTTTCCCTCCCTGCATATGCCCTGCCCCGGGTCTTTTAAATGGTTAATTGTCGTGTGTTGACAATATTTTGAGGGTTATGGATGTGCTTGAGCATGGGTTACATGTTCGTAAATAATTGTGAATTATTTATCGTGTTAGCACATCGTTCCTCGGGGCATGGAACTCGAGCAAGGTTTGGCTCGGACTTCGGAGATTTAAGGTACGTGCGACGTACGAGCATTACTTTATATGAGAGCATTTGTGAAATGCATAATGTATTTTGATTGCATTGATGGTTGTGCGTATGGTTATATATATGTGTTGATATAGTTATGGAACGACCCAACCTTGACATCGCCGCCACAAGCGTGCGTGATACTATTGTAGTATGACCTTATAAGAGATATGGGGTACTGGGTTTATATGACTATTGTAGGGCATTTGAGATGCCTGAGAATGATCGTGGAATCATGTATTCATTATAAGACATGTGAGATGTCTAAGTGAAATGGAGAATTGGTAAAATAAATGCTAGGCATTTGAGCTATCTTGATTGGTAGCAAAGTTGAAAATCAGTATTAGATATCGAGATATCTATATTTGTATGTATAATGAATTTGGAATCATTAATTATTGATACTTGAGAATCAGGCATGCTATGAGTTAAATCAATGTGTTGATTTACTGATTTTTGAGATTTGATGATTGTGAGAACAGGGACAGTACACGGAATCCCGGATGAGGACGTTGCCATCCAGGGAGTATCATTTAAAATTCATTAGTATTTACTTTTGTTGTAAATTATGAATTTCATTATTGTGATTATGGGATTTTGTGTATTGGTATGCTCACCCCGTTGGGGGCTGTCTCTGTTGGGGCAGGTGAACAGGTACATCGATGGCTGTGGAGCTGAGCTCGAGCTGTTGATTGGATGTACTCCCAGGATCGTGGTCCAGGGCTTGATGGAGCACGGTATCGTATAGAGTACTTATATACACCCGAAGGTTATATACATATTTATGATGCTCGCATGTGAGCACGGTTATGCTTGTATATGGGTTGTATATAAAGGCATGAGCCTTTCTCTCTTTCATTCTATGTTGCATGCAATTAAGAGTAGAATTGCTAATGATATGAGAGTCATGGGTGTATTATGTGGGTGTTGAAACCCATTTATGTTGTCTTATGTGTGGTGTCTTCCCTGGCTGGGAATTTACTTAGCGTTGCTGTATTCTGTTGAGTATGTGTTTTCCCTGGCCGGGAACATATATTATGATGTGCTTTTATTTCGGGATGGCTCTATTTATGGGGAGACTCTGCCCAAATTTTTATAAAAGTCGACCATGTAAAAAGTGGTGTAATGGGGATGGAAATGGGCGGAATCTATGAGTCTATTTGTTGGTAGAGATGATCTTAATGTTGAATATTAAAGAAATTTTTTAATTGCCATTCAATGGTAAAGTATCATCTGTGTTTCCCGATTGATTTTATTGAAAGCATGTGCCACACATAATGATTAATACACTAATCAAGGGTTAAGGGCTTGGGGTCCTTACATTAGTGGTATCAGAGCAGTGGTTAGCTCTTTGGGACTGTTGAAGGTCTGGAACATGCTGATAGGGATGAGTAGCACATATTTATACATGATAGTAGTTAGTGTTGTGTGACACAAATATTTTGCTTATGTGCATTTGTGATATGTGATCATAGTGAAACGATTATATGTCATGACATCTATAGAATCATAATATAACCTGTTGATTATGATTGTGAGTTGTGACACAGGGACAACCAAGTGGAGCATCTTGAAATGCATTGGGATACAGGAAGTACTTATCATATTGTGGGGAATATGAATTATCTTATGCTCATGGTTTGGGATTGTTCCTGTAGGGACACTATGACGTGGAAAGGCTAAGGCCATGGTTGAAAGACACGAAACGGTAACCTGTGTTTTATATACATCATGGAATTATGCATTGTGGTTGCATGTGTACATGTAGTGATGATTTTAATGCTTTGCCGCCAAATGTTGAAGCGAGGGGTGGGAGTGCCGCATGTCGCATTTGAGCGAGGTGCATTAAAATACACTCATTATGATGTGCTTTTATTTCGGGATGGCTCTATTTATGGGGAGACTCTGCCCAAATTTTTATAAAAGTCCACCATGTAAAAAGTGGTGTAATGGGGATGGAAATGGGCGGAATCTATGAGTCTATTTGTTGGTAGAGATGATCTTAATGTTGAATATTAAAGAAATTTTGTAATTGCCATTCAATGGTAAAGTATCATCTGTGTTTCCCGATTGATTTTATTGAAAGCATGTGCCACACATAATGATTAATACACTAATCAAGGGTTAAGGGCTTGGGGTCCTTACAGCTATGGTGTGGATTATATTACCTTTAGAGGCATGTATGGTATGTGTTGGGCTATGGTGTGGATTATATTACCTTTAGAGGCATGTATGGTATGTGTTAACATGGAATAGAATTTATGGTGATGTATATGCTTGAATGTGTATCATGGCATGTATTGTTGATTTATGTTACTTTATTGAATTACTACTCTTAGTAGTGAGTTCTAAATCAAGAATTTTGGAATCCAATGCATCTTTAAATTGTTAAAGTTGAATTTAATCAATAAATGACTTTATGTAGGGATTAAGGGAATTAGATTTAAAATGGTAGAATCTTGTATCTTCATGGATCCCTTCTTTTGTGTCTTGGTCTGAATCACCTCGGTGTGGGTTTGAATGTTTGGAGCATGTTAATTGGCTTAATTGGATTGTTTTAGTGAGACACTAGTTGGATATTATTATGCATACACCTTGCACTTCCTTTCCATCTGTTGAACTTGTGTGTCTAGTGAACTGCTATGTGAGTTGGGCGTGATCTTGCACGTATGGGTGTGTGTATCCTGCATCATGTGTGTGATGTAGAGGATGGTGGGAGAAAATGGGGTTTTGCGTCACCAATGTTATACCATGATTAATGTGAGGATGTGTGCATCCAGAGTATTGATTATGATTTGATTCATAATATTGAGTTATTGATTTGTGATATGGAAATGAAAGTAAGAACTAATTGATGGTTATTCATTGCTTGGATTATGAGCTAATATTGAATTGATATTCGATATAGACTCTACAGGAGACTTCGGACGTTGATGATAGCTTGTTCATGCTGTCTTCTATAAGGTACGTGGTGACGTACGAGCAGGTATATCTAGTATCTATACATTCATGTATACATGCAATTTTGAATATGATGATTCAGGTAAGTGGTTGACTTTAATAATTGAGTTTCATATACGAGTTATGGGGGACACGTAGTGGTACGTGATCCGACTTTCCTTGTTGAGTAGTGATGCCGTGGGCATGGGCGATATGAGAAAATATCGAGAATGAGATGGTGGGATAACCAGGTTTACATTGGGATAACCAGGTTTACATTGATGTTGAACTATTTATGTTTGAGCATAAATAATATATTGTCATTGTATTGAATTCATAAGCGTTGTTGAGTATTACATTTTCAGTGACAATACTAAACTTGACATTATGAAGTGCGTGAGTTCGAAACAGGAATAGTGTGTGGAAGACATAAAACTCGGAATTGTACAGGGAGTATATTTTATGAGTTTTGAATAATCTAAATTATTGCATTATGATTTTGTATGTTGATTTGTGATTGAATATTGAGTGGGAGTGTGCTCACCCTGTGTGGGGGCTGTTTCTGTTGAAACAGGTACAACAGGTACGATGCTGCTTTGGAGTGCTAGGCTCGAACCTTGTTGGATGATGCTTCCAGAAGCATAGTATGAGATTGAGCCGATATACGAGGTCGAGCGGTTGGTATTTATACTAATTATGCATCCAGATGTGTATCCGTTATTCGTTGCTCTTCTGTGAGCACTTGTATCTGTATATGGACTGTATAAGGGTGTTGAAACCCACTTTTGTTGTCTTATTAGTGTGGTGTCTTCCCTGGCTGAGAATTTACTTGTGTTTCTGTATTCTGTTTAGAATCGTGTTGTCCCTGGTCGGGAGTTATGTTTATGTGATTGGTTTTTATTTCGGGATAGCTCAGTTTGTGGGGAGACTCTGCCCAAATTTTTATAAAAACCCACAATGTAAAAGTGGTGTAATGGGGATCGTATTGGGTGAAATCCTTGAGTCTATTTGTCGGTAGAGATGATCATATAATGTTGGACATTATTTATGCCATGGGATTATGGGAAACATGTAATGATTCTTTTTAAAGAATGAAAAGAAAATGAAAAATTTATACACATACGACGTCATAAATGAACTAATGACGATTTTAAGTGTTGGGGCCTTACAGATTTACTATATTTATTTACGCTTCCGTAATTTTTATTAAATTCGAGACAATTGTATTTCGTATTTGCAATTGTAATGACAAGTTATTGATTTTGGAATAAATAGACTGGTTTTATCATAGATCTGTTGTAATACCCCCGAAAGGTTAAAGGATTATATGCTACGATGATGAAATGATATATGATTATGTGCTACAATAATGAATTACGATGTATTTAAGAGGGTTGTGGTATTTTAAATTGGGGGCCACGATTTATGATATGATGATATGATGTGGGGAGCATATTGGGTGTTTTTAAAGGATGTATTAATTAAATGAAGTTAGAAAATATCGAGTGAGGATATTTTAATGCATCGTACAAAATACCGGGATACAATTAAACACCACAAAACCACCCTACATGCAACCACCCACCCCCCACTTGTATGCAACCCACGCCCCCCTCCCCTGTTTTCTGGAAAAGAAGTTGACCAGGCATGCATGTTCCCACTTAGATATTTTCACCAAAATCTCTTCCAAAAACCTCCTTCTATCTCCCTTCTCTTCGTCTGATATCTGGACTGCTGCTAGGAGGAAAGTGGTCGGAAATTACTTGTCTTTTCTTGACAAAAATCGGAGAGCAAAAGTGGTGAGGGATCACGCTGGTTCACCAGCTTTTCGTGTTTTTATATGTATGTTATACATAGCAGTTTTGGCATGCTAGTGTTAGGGTTATTGAAACCATGTTATGAACACTTGTAGGTAATGTTTATGATGTCCCTAGCATGCTTTGTTAAGTGGCTTACATGACTTATGTGCTAGATTTTCGATTGTAAAAAGGGCTCCTCGAAAATCTGGGAAAGGAAGTACCCTGTTTTTATGTTGAGTAGGGCTTTTATTATGAAGATTTGAAGCACGCTAGCTTAGGTTATGAATAAACCTTTGGCATGAGTACATACACGGAAGTTTGGTGAACATGCCAACATATTTTTTTAAGCATGAACTACGGGATATGTAGTAGTTTCATTGCTATAAAGATGTGTGTTCAAGAATTCTGGACTGAAGAATCATGCCCTGTTTTCTGAAAAAGCTGGTCGGGTAATGATAAAAAGGGGTAGAATTAATGCATGTAGGTTTAAGTTATAAGTGAACCTTTAATTTTATTACATGCATGAAAGTATGTGGAAGTTATTGATATTCTTGTTTAAGCACGTTATGTGTGTTATGAAGTAGAATTGATGGTATGAAATGGGGTGCTAAAAAATCTGGGGAAATCCCGATCATTCAGAGTTCTCGATCGATCGAGATTTGGTCCCGATCGATCGAGCAAGTCAGTAGGTCTAATGTATGTTGTGATGACCAGGGATCATAGATGTTAATCCCGTAGTGTTAAAAATCCCTAAAGTTGTTTTACGTGGCGATTTGAAGTTTAATCGCGATGTTGGGCCTTCTGGGCTCGTTTATTTGAGTAGTTGGGATCGTTGGATCCCGAGGTTGAGATCGTATTCTCATTTCGGTGAAAACCTGTGAGTTGGGTTTTTAGTGTGACTCGGAATCTCGGGTGCTTGGTGTGGGCACCGGTAGGGGGTTTTTGAGTTAGAGAGAGAGTTTTTGAAAACAGATGATTTTTAATGAATCATGATGTATTTGTGGGGATATTAGTATTTCGGGGTATTTTTGCTATAAATACCAGTTGAACCCGAGATTTTAATTATCGGAACCATTTTTCCCCACCTCCTCTCTCTCTTCCCGCCCGCGCACTTCTCGATCCCCTTTGACCCCCGCGCGTAAAAGTCGTTCGCCCGCCGCCGTCCGGCCGCCGTTCGGCGCGTGCCACCCGCCGTTGGAATCGTCTCTTCCAGGCGCTCCTATCCATACCAACAATTCGAAGTTTCGTCGAGAATCGCGTTCGGATTTGTGATATGACATGTGGTAGACATGGTCACACCACCCATGAGGGTGTAGAATGGGTCCTAAGGGAGTAGGATCAGGTTATGTTAAGTACATGGGGACATTGGAGTGTCCAGGGTATATCAGCATTGGAGGAATGTTGGGTAAAGACCCACTACTCCATTGATTTTCTTCCCACAGTATGGTATGCCGTGCGGAAACGTCCATCTTATTGGTAGGTTTGAGGTGAACCTAGAGAGGCAGCGACTAGTTTGTCTGCCGTGTGTGTGCAGCACCAAGAGGGGCATGTTAGAGCCGTTATACTGCTCGTAGGAACCAAGTGTGGCAAATCGTAAGGTGATACGATGTGGATTGTGGTGGACTCTAGTAGTCACCATGTCATCGAGGTTGAGATTGTGCATGCCTCACTGAAACGTGTATACGTTTATGTTTAAATCTTGGTGAGACTTGTCTGGGACAGCTCATGATGTTGAAGTACCAACAAGAGAGTCATCAAGTCGTCGTTGATTCGATCTGGGAATCCATGTATTTGGGATGCAATGGGTTTATTGCATGTCCTTTCAAATTTGAAACTCTGAGGAGTCTCGATTGTTTCTTTATGACCAGGATGTGGTTCTTGGGATATCCGGAGGTGGACATCTTATGAGATATCTTTCGTGTGAATCTATGGCCGTGAGTTGCCCAACTTGAGTTGCAATGATGCGACTGCTCCTTCGATAGAGGAGGTTTGGAAGTGGAAACCAGGTTTGGTATGTGTACACCGTGGTGTACTGATGTTTCCCTTGTAACGATGTATGTTAGACATCGTGAGTCATGATAAGAGATGTCAATGGATGATATCTACGATGGAATCGGGAGCGATTCGAATCCTTGCAGTTTCAGTTGACTAACTGCTTTTGGATTATTAGCGTTGAGTTGTGCTGACGCTCTTTGACGTTATGATGGATTTGAAAGTCTATTCCACTCCAGAGTTTGACACGAGGTCAACGTTCTCACGGTTGAGGTGTCATTTAGGATGCGTTCATACTAATTGTATTAGAACTAAGGATGACTGTCCGACCTACAGCCGTAAGTATTGGTTGTTTGCAGTCATGAAAGGCTGACTTTTAGGATGACCCGCATTGAGGTACGTTTTGCCTCTTGGGTGATATGTTGGTTTTGGTATGTCGCTCTGTTTCAGAGTTTGATGTGAGGTAAGTATCCTCGCGTTTATTAATACGATTCTGATATGGTCAAGAATCGAAGTTATGGCTTCATGTTGTTGTGTAGCCTGGGTGTTATGTGATACACCGGTGCTAATTTCGAGGACGAAATTCTTTTAGTGGGGGATATTGTGATGACCAGGGATCATAGATGTTAATCCCGTAGTGTTAAAAATCCCTAAAGTTGTTTTACGTGGCGATTTGAAGTTTAATCGCGATGTTGGGCCTTCTGGGCTCGTTTATTTGAGTAGTTGGGATCGTTGGATCCCAAGGTTGAGATCGTATTCTCATTTCGGTGAAAACCTGTGAGTTGGGTTTTTAGTGTGACTCGGAATCTCGGGTGCTTGGTGTGGGCACCGGTAGGGGGTTTTTGAGTTAGAGAGAGAGTTTTTGAAAACAGATGATTTTTAATGAATCATGATGTATTTGTGGGGATATTAGTATTTCGGGGTATTTTTGCTATAAATACCAGTTGAACCCGAGATTTTAATTATCGGAACCATTTTTCCCCACCTCCTCTCTCTCTTCCCGCCCGCGCACTTCTCGATCCCCTTTGAGCCCCGCGCGTAAAAGTCGTTCGCCCGCCGCCGTCCGGCCGCCGTTCGGCGCGTGCCACCCGCCGTTGGAATCGTCTCTTCCAGGCGCTCCTATCCATACCAACAATTCGAAGTTTCGTCGAGAATCGCGTTCGGATTTGCCAGAAAAGCGTAGGGTTCGAAAACTGGAGTTCATCCGATTTTTGGGGCTCGATTTTGGTATGATTTTGGCACGATTATTCTAGTGTTTTTGGGGCGTTTTTAAGCTGATTTTGAGTCGATGATTTCAGACTTTTGTGGTTCGAAATAATTGTTGCATTTAGTTCGAATTTCAGCTCGATTTTCATGAGTTAGGGTTCGAAAAATTGGGGCTTTTGACAAGGAGTGATGATTCTTGTTAGTAATTGATTATTACATGTTTTAGATGTATTATTGATGCTTATTGGGTTCGAATTTAAGGGCTTGAGTTCGAAAATTTGGGGGTTTTTGGCAAGGATGATGATTCTTGCTATTGATGGTTTAATTCACATTTTTTTAGATGATTTATGGTGTTTAATTGGGTTCGATTTGTGAGATAAGGGTTCGAAAATTTGTAGGGTGTTCTTGAACAATTTTCGATATTGTCTCATTTGTTCCCTCCCTGCATGTACCCTGCCCCGGGTCTTTTTAAAGGTTAATTGTCGTGTGTTGATAATATTTTGAGGGATATGGGTGTGCTTGAGCATGGGTTGCATGTTCGTAAATAATTGTGAATTATTTATCGTGTTAGCACATCATTCCTCGGGACATGGAACTCGAGCAAGGTTTGGCTCGGACTTCGAGGATTTAAGGTACGTTTAGCGTACGAGCATAGCTTAAATGATGTTTTACAAGTATGATGCATGAATTAAATACATGAAATGTCTTACTATGATGGCACCGGGACTTGGTTGCGTTATTTTGATTCACATGATGAAATGCTTGGTGCCGCTATGAAGCGAGCAAATGATGGGTGTGGTCGCTACGGAGCGAACACCAGTAGTATGACGCTACTTTGAAGTAAGAAATGAAAATGTGGTATTGATTAGATATCTAGGATATCTGTATTTTATTCCCTATTGGTAATGAATAGGAACAGAGACGTAGTTAATCAGAGAAGTGATTAACTAGTATCGGAAGTTAAGGAAATCTCATTATGATATCTAGAATTACGATAATTGCTAGATAAAGAAAGATGTTATGAAATGTTGTTAATTCGAAACTGGTTAGGGTTAACCAATATGATGATTAACTGCATATTCAGGATTTGATGATTTATCTGTTTTGAGAACAGGGTTATTACAGGAGTACGCTAGGATGAGGATGATACCATCCAGGAAGTGTCACATATGTTCCACAATATTTACATTTTCGTAAATTATGTATTATATCGTTATGATTATGAAATTGTGGAATTGGTATGCTCACCCCGTTGGGGGCTGTCTCTGTTGGGGGCAGGTGAACAGGTACATCGATGGCTTTGGAGATGAGCTCGAGCTGTTGATTGGATGTACTCTCAGGATCGTGGTACCAGGGCTTGATGGAGCACGGTATCTTATAGAGTACCTACATATATATATACCCATGATGGTTATACACATATTTATGATGCTCGCATGTGAGCACGATTATACTTGTTTATGGGTTGTATATAAAGGCATGAGCCTTTCTCTCTTTCATTCTATGTTGCATGCAATTAGAGGTAGAATTGCTAAAGATTATGAGAGTCATTGGTGTATTGTGGGTGTTGAAACCCACTTTTGTTGCCATATGTGTGGTGTCTTCCCTGGCTGGGAATTTACTTGATATTGCTGCATTCTGATGAGTATTATGTTTTCCCTGGCCGGGAATTATGTTATGTGTTGTACTTTTATTTCGGGATAGCTCTATTTATGGGGAGACTCTGCCCAAATTTTTATAAAAGTCCACAATGAAAAAAAAGTGATGTAATGGGCGAACTCCATGAGTCTCTTGTTGTTAGGATGATGAACTTATAACATTGTATGTTAAAGAAAACTTTGTAATTGCCATTCAATGGTAAAGTATCATCTGAGTTTCCCGAATGATTTTATGGAAAGCATATGCCACACATAATGATTAATACACTAATCAAGGGTTAAGTATATGGGGTCCTTACATATGTTTTAAAATTTTGATGCCGATCGATCGATGAATTTCTCGATCGATCGGTGAAGCTTCTCGATCGATCGGTAAAATACTTCGATCGATCGAGCGAGGCAGGAAGCTAAGGCACTGTTAGTGCACAGTGTCTCGATCGATCGAGATCTTGGGCCGATCGACCGGGAGAGGCAGTAAGTTGAAAAATATAATGATGTTTTATTTTGTAAGTTTATGATGTGAGATGGTTTTGAGGCATCTAACATGGTATTATGCGGTCTTGTAGAACCATCCCAGGTACCGGCACCATCGAGGAGATAAAGTCTGTGACTCCTCCTCCTTTTGAAAAGGTACGTAAGAGACGTACGGGCATCGGACGGTAAAACACATCCCTACACTATGACTATGCATTTATCGCATGAATATACACGATGAAATAATGATGTTTATATGACATTTATATGATGATGTGTATACGATGTTTATATGATGATGTTTATGCGATGTTATTGTGGTAAGGTGCCACGGGGTAAGGTGCCCCACATGGTAAGTACCCATGCGATGTTATTGTGGTAAGTTGCCACGGGGTAAGGTGCCCCACATGGTAAGTAGCCATGCGATGTTATTGTGGTAAGGTGCCACGGGGTAAGGTGCCCCACATGGTAAGTAGCCATGCGATGTTATTGTGGTAAGGTGCCACGGGGTAAGGTGCCCCATATGCATGATTATGAATCAGGGACAACAATAAGAAGTTAATGAATATCCAGCATATTTACTTAACCAAGATTTCATGCATTTACTATAATGTTTATATGTTGTTAAGTAAAATTGTATATGCTCATAATGTGTTGTTCCTGTAGGTACGCTTTTGGGACGAAAGGACTAAGGGTCGGGTTGAGGCAGTGAGCTACGAGGGACACAGGAACGTATAGGATTTCAAGTCATGATTAGTATCTACTCTAGTAGTAGTGTAAACCTAAATGACATTCTTTTGGAATGTAATGAATTTTTTTTTTGAAATTTTGTATTTTGGCCTGTAATCCTGTTAGCTCGTGTAACAACCGAATCCTTAAGACGTTATTATGCATGATTAGTCCTTCTTATGTCTAGTAATCACTGTTAAGGTGGGAAGACCCCACATTAGTGGTATCAGAGCAGTGGTTAGATAACTCGGGAATGAGTGAAGGGTAGCCTTAGCAATAAGTTGGCTATGTACTTACTATTGAACATGTTTTATATGTATGTTGCATATGAAGTTTCTATGTTATGCTAACATGTTTAATTATCTAACGATGTGCTTTATGAACTGCTTTTGGTGTTGTTATTAACCCTTGTGTTGCAGCATGGCAGCAAATATAGAAGTGGGTGACGCCATTAGTGTAAATGCAAGTGCTGGGCGTACGAATCCATTGCCACCACCAGCCTTGGGCGAGGAACCCTCTGAACAGCAGTTGCTACCTGGGGAGTTGAGCTTGGCTCAATTTATGATGTATCGACCCCCGATGTTTGAGGGAACAGAATCAGGGGAAAAAGCTGAGGAATGGCTGGAGAGGATTGAACAGATATTTGTGGCAGCGCCGTGTGCAAAGACGGCCTGGATCAGATTAGCAGAATTTCAGCTGTCCAAGAAGGCATTGATGTGGTGGAAAACCACAGTGATTGAGCAAGAGGCTCTGGGACAGGATGTAAATTGGAAGATGTTCCGAACGCGGTTTTTGAACCGCTATTTCTCAGCCGCTGCAAGACAGGCCAAGGAGGATGAGTTTACCAGTTTAAGACAAGGTACCATGCCTGTATCTGACTATGCTTTGCATTACTGTTCCTTACTACGATATGTGCCACACATTGCTGCAAGCACTCAAGCGAAGATGCGGAACTTCATGAAGGGCTTGAGGCCTGAACTGTATGACAGGGTGATCACTTATGGCCCTGCTTGTTTTGATGATGCACTCTCACGAGCTGAGCTAGCTGAGCTGGGAGTTGGTGCATATCCTGATGCGGTGCCACCTCCAGCACCCCCTCAGAAATCTGCTTCTGACCACTTGAAGCCCAGGGGTGATCAGTTCAAGCCTAGGGGGAACACGTCAGCATCGAGATTCAGTGGCAAGAGGCCCGAGAATCGATGGAAAGGGAAAGGTAGGAATGATACTCCATCTGGGAGAGGACAGCCTCAGGGAGATAGATCTGGAAGAGCTCAGTGCACTATATGTGGACTATCACATTTGGCAAAGGACTGTGTTGGCTGTTATGTCTGTGGCGACAGAGGCCACTTCGCTCGACAGTGTCCCAACAGGGGAAGACAGCAGAACTCTGCGGGGAGGCCTGCGGACAGAGCGGCACCGCACAGACCACCTTTCGCACCGAGGCAGTATGGAGGTCAGCCCACGGGGCCACCTCAGGGTCAGGTGTATGCTTTGACGAGGGAGCAGGATACAGCGGCTCCGGAGGAGGTGATAGCGGGTACGTGTCTTTTATTTACGCACCCTGCTCTTATATTGATAGACATAGGTGCGTCACACTCTTTTGTGTCGACGAGTTTTGTTGAAAGGCACCACATATGCACTTCTCCGTCGCCCATGCCTCTTTTAGTCTCGACCCCCGAGGAAGAAGTTTGACTACGGATCAGATTGTCTATGATGGCATCATTTATTTTGAGGAATGAGTTAAGATCAGATTTGATTGTGCTGGGAATGACAGACTTCGATTGCATTGTGGGCATCGATGTGCTGAACAAGTACCAGGCGGTCGTTAACTGCAGGCAAAGGACTGTCCGATTCAGGTCTGATATGGGAGTCCAGTGGACATTCTTTGGGGATGGTTCTCGCCCAAAGATTCCGTTGGTATCGGCTGTGAAGATGGCACAGTTATTAGAACGAGGCCATACAGGATATCTTATCTATGCCATTGATATGACGGAAAAGAGGAAGGAGTTGAAGGTTGAGGATGTGCCCGTAGTGGCGGAGTTTCCTGATGTCTTTCCGGAGGAGATTCCCGGATTCCCACCGATGAGAGAGGTCGAGTTTGGGATTGAGCTGCTACCAGGGACGTCTGCAATTTCTCGTGCCCCATATAGGATGGCACCAGCTGAGTTAAGGGAGTTAAAGATGCAGTTGTAGGAGCTCCTTGACAAGGGCTACATACGCCCTAGCGTATCGCCATGGGGTGCGCCTGTCTTATTTGTTAAGAAGAAAGATGGATCGATGCGCCTATGCATTGACTATAGGCAACTGAATAAGGCCACAGTCAAGAACAAGTATCCACTTCCGAGGATTGATGACTTGTTTGATCAGTTGCAGGGAACGAGGCTCTACAGTAAGATCGATCTGAGGTCGGGGTACCATCAGATACGAGTAAGAGAAGATGATGTTCAGAAGACGGCTTTCAGGACCAGATATGGGCACTATGAATTTCTGGTCATGCCTTTTGGGGTGACGAATGCCCCAGCTGTCTTCATGAGTTTGATGAACAGGGTGTTCCAGCCGTATTTGGATCAGTTCGTCATAGTCTTCATTGACGACATACTTATCTACTCTCGAACGGAAGAAGAGCACGTAAGACACTTGAGGATAGTGCTTCAGATCCTTAGGGATCATCAGTTATACACAAAGCTTAGCAAGTGTGAGTTCTGGTTGGACAGCGTGGTATTCTTAGGCCATGTCATATCTAGCCATGGAATATCTGTGGATCCAAGAAAGATTGAGGCTGTGATGGAGTGGGCTGCACCCACTTCTGTACCAGAAATACGGAGTTTCCTCGGTTTGGCAGGTTATTACCGACGTTTCGTCGAAGGTTTCTCGAAGATTGCCAAACCCCTGACACAGCTGACTCAGAAAGGAGTCCCCTTCTTTTGGTCTAAGGCTTGTGAGGAAAGCTTCCAAGAGCTGAAGCGTCGTTTGACTACAGCGCCTGTACTGGTGATTCCATCTGAGGATAAGAAGTTCGCCTTATATACGGATGCGTCATTACAGGGCTTGGGCTGTGTGTTGATGCAAGATAAGCATGTGGTGGCTTATGCATCGAGGCAGCTGAAGCCACACGAAGCCAGGTATCCAGTGCATGATTTGGAATTGGCGGCCATCATATTCGCCTTAAAGATCTGGAGGCATTACTTGTATGGTATATATACGGACCATAAGAGCCTGAAGTTCTTATTCACTCAGGCAGAGTTGAATATGAGGCAAAGAAGATGGATGGATTTGCTCAAAGATTATGATTGTGAAATTGAGTACCATCCAGGTAAAGCAAACTTGATAGCAGACGCCTTAAGTCGGAAGGTAAAGAGTACTGCAGAGGATGTTATGTGTTTGTCAGCCTTGATGACGTCTTATTGCCAACTGGGCTATGATTTCGATGTAGACACGTCGCCTGTGCGAGTGTCGACCCTATTGGCGGAGCCAGACATATTTGAGGCGATCAGGAAGGCCCATAAGTCGGATAGTGAGGTTCAGAGGTGGACATCATTGGTACTTCAAGGTCAACCATCCAAGTTTAGAGTGGCTGAGGATGATTCCTTGAGACTGGGCAACCGATGGGTAGTCCCAGATACACCAGAACTGCGTAGAGGAATATTGGAGCGAGCTCACATTAGTCGATTCAGTATCCACCCAGGGGGAAAGAAGATGTACAAAGATCTATGCGATCAATTCTGGTGGAGACGCATGAAGCGTGAGGTAATCGTTTTCGTTAAAAGATGTTTGATCTGCCAACAGGTAAAGGCAGAGAGGCAGAGGCCTGGTGGTGAGCTGAAGAGCTTAGAGGTGCCTGAATGGAAGTGGGAGCATATATCTATGGACTTTGTGACCCACTTACCTAGGACGGCCTCAGGATTTGATGCGATCTGGGTGATCGTGGATAGGCTGACGAAGACGGCTCATTTCATCCCTTACAGTATGTCATATACATACTTGAAGATGGCCCAGATGTATATACGGGATGTGGTGAGGTTGCATGGTATTCCAGTCTCGATAGTGTCTGACAGGGACCCGAGGTTCACTTCACATTTCTGGGAGGGTCTCCAGACAGCTTTGGGCACAGAGGTGAGACTGAGTACGGCCTATCACCCTCAGACAGACGGCCAAACAGAGCGTACCATTCAGATGCTCGAGGACATGTTGAGGGCGTGTATTTTGGAGTTTGATACTCCGTGGCAGGATTCAGTGCCGCTGGTGGAGTTCTCCTATAATAACAGTTATCAGGCGAGCATTCAAATGGCCCCTTTTGAAGCTCTGTATGGACGATGATGTAGATCACCACTGTATTGGGAGGACTTGACTAGCAAAGCGGTCGGAGGACCGGATATGATCAGGGATATGGTAGGTAAGATAAAGTTGATACGCCAGAAGATGAAAGCGGCCCAGGACAGGCAAGCGGCCTATGCCAATAAGCGGCGACAACCACTAGAATTCCAGTTAGGAGACAGGGTCTTCTTAAAGATCTCGCCCTTCAGGGGTGTGGTTCGTTTTGGGATGCGGGGAAAGTTATCTCCAAGGTATGTTGGGCCATATGAAGTGTTACAGCGTATCGGTACTTTGGCATATCGTTTGGCTCTACCGCCATCCTTGTCTGGCATACACGATGTTTTCCATGTATCTATGTTACGAAAGTATGAGCCAGATCCGTCTCATGTCTTACAGCCTACAGAAGTTCAGTTAGACTCAGATATGTCCTACGAGGAACGACCAATCAGAATTCTGGATCGAGAGGATCGCAGACTACGGAGCAAAGTTATACCGATGGTCAAAGTTCAGTGGGATCGTCGTGGTGTCGAGGAGGCTACATGGGAGACGGAACGGCATATGGTGCAGCACTATCCGGAACTATTTCTCTGGTATGTATTTATGTTTAGTCCCGTTATGATAATGCATGTGGATTTCGAGGACGAAATCTTATAAGTAGGGGAGTAATGTAATACCCCCGAAAGGTTAAAGGATTATATGCTACGATGATGAAATGATATATGATTATGTGCTACAATAATGAATTACGATGTATTTAAGAGGGTTGTGGTATTTTAAATTGGGGGCCACGATTTATGATATGATGATATGATGTGGGGAGCATATTGGGTGTTTTTAAAGGATGTATTAATTAAATGAAGTTAGAAAATATCGAGTGAGGATATTTTAATGCATCGTACAAAATACCGGGATACAATTAAACACCACAAAACCACCCTACATGCAACCACCCACCCCCCACTTGCATGCAACCCACGCCCCCCTCCCCTGTTTTCTGGAAAAGAAGTTGACCAGGCAGGCATGTTCCCACTTAGATATTTTCACCAAAATCTCTTCCAAAAACCTCCTTCTTCCTCCCTTCTCTTCGTCTGATATCTGGACTGCTGCTAGGAGGAAAGTGGTCGGAAATTACTTGTCTTTTCTTGACAAAAATCGGAGAGCAAAAGTGGTGAGGGATCACGCTGGTTCACCAGCTTTTCGTGTTTTTATATGTATGTTATACATAGCAGTTTTGGCATGCTAGTGTTAGGGTTATTGAAACCATGTTATGAACACTTGTAGGTAATGTTTATGATGTCCCTAGCATGCTTTGTTAAGTGGCTTACATGACTTATGTGCTAGATTTTCGATTGTAAAAAGGGCTCCTCAAAAATTTGGGAAAGGAAGTACCCTGTTTTTATGTTGAGTAGGGCTTTTATTATGAAGATTTGAAGCACGCTAGCTTAGGTTATGAATAAACCTTTGGCATGAGTACATACACGGAAGTTTGGTGAACATGCCAACATATTTTTTTAAGCATGAACTACGGGATATGTAGTAGTTTCATTGCTATAAAGATGTGTGTTCAAGAATTCTGGACTGAAGAATCATGCCCTGTTTTCTGAAAAAGCTGGTCGGGTAATGATAAAAAGGGGTAGATTTAATGCATGTAGGTTTAAATTATAAGTGAACCTTTAATTTTATTACATGCATGAAAGTATGTGGAAGTTATTGATATTCTTGTTTAAGCACGTTATGTGTGTTATGAAGTAGAATTGATGGTATGAAATGGGGTGCTAAAAAATCTGGGGAAATCCCGATCATTCAGAGTTCTCGATCGATCGAGATTTGGTCCCGATCGATCGAGCAAGTCAGTAGGTCTAATGTATGTTTCAAAATTTTGATGCCGATTGATCGATGAATTTCTCGATCGATCGGTGAAGCTTCTCGATCGATCGGTAAAATACTTCGATCGATCGAGCGAGGCAGGAAGCTAAGGCACTGTTAGTGCACAGTGTCTCGATCGATCGAGATCTTGGGCCGATCGATCGGGAGAGGCAGTAAGTTGAAAAATATAATGATGTTTTATTTTGTTAAGTTTATGATGTGAGATGGTTTTGAGGCATATAACATGGTATTAGGCGGTCTTGTAGAACCATCCCAGGTACCGGCACCATCGAGGAGATAAAGTCTGTGACTCCTCCTCCTTTTGAAAAGGTACGTAAGAGACGTACGGGCATCGGACGGTAAAACACATCCCTACACTATGACTATGCATTTATCGCATGAATATACACGATGAAATAATGATGTTTATATGACATTTATATGATGATGTGTATACGATGTTTATATGATGATGTTTATGCGATGTTATTGTGGTAAGGTGCCACGGGGTAAGGTGCCCCACATGGTAAGTACCCATGCGATGTTATTGTGGTAAGTTGCCACGGGGTAAGGTGCCCCACATGGTAAGTAGCCATGCGATGTTATTGTGGTAAGGTGCCACGGGGTAAGGTGCCCCACATGGTAAGTAGCCATGCGATGTTATTGTGGTAAGGTGCCACGGGGTAAGGTGCCCCATATGCATGATTATGAATCAGGGACAACAATAAGAAGTTAATGAATATCCAGCATATTTACTTAACCAAGATTTCATGCATTTACTATAATGTTTATATGTTGTTAAGTAAAATTGTATATGCTCATGATGTGTTGTTCCTGTAGGTACGCTTTTGGGACGAAAGGACTAAGGGTCGGGTTGAGGCAGTGAGCTACGAGGGACACAGGAACGTATAGGATTTCAAGTCATGATTAGTATCTACTCTAGTAGTAGTGTAAACCTAAATGACATTCTTTTGGAATGTAATGAATTTTTTTTTTGAAATTTTGTATTTTGGCCTGTAATCCTGTTAGCTCGTGTAACAACCGAATCCTTAAGACGTTATTATGCATGATTAGTCCTTCTTATGTCTAGTAATCACTGTTAAGGTGGGAAGACCCCACATCCGTACACGAGGCTTGTTGTATCTGAACATCATGTTTGGATTCAACGCCGGTGTCACGAGCTCGGGTTTCGGGGCGTGACATTTTAGTAGTATCAGAGCAAAACCAGGTTCCATGATCCCGCTGTGAAAGATTTTTGGTTGATATAAATCAACTGAATTATAAATCCCGGATATAATAGACAATTGATTAAAAATCAAAAATCAGTTGGAATCCAAAATTTGAAAATAGTATTTTTTTTTAAAAAAAATAAATAAATAAATTCTGAAACCCTAGATATAAGGTCATCATCGCCGCCACCTCGCCACCACCGGAAAAATGACGGCTGACCATCGATCTAGAGCGCCTCCACCGGACGATCTCACGTCCAAATTATCAGCCCCATCGGACCTAGCATTCCTGGTCAATTTCGTCGCTGAAGATCCACGCCTGGAGAGTTTTCTATCGCTCCCGTTTCCAGTACTTTCGAACGTCGATTGGGAAGTCCAATTTGCTTTCGCCGAGGAACGAGCATAGATGAACAATAGCCAACGGATTCCAAAATTCAGGCACCAATCATCTTTCGAATTTATCCCAAGAACCCTAATTTTTGAAAAAATTCCAAATTCGATTAATCAATCAATCCGAACACCATTCCCAAATTAAATCTGGGATTCTATTCTTTGAAACACGTCGATCCAAAGCCCTCTATTTTATTGAATTCATAAGCGACGTAAGACGATCAATTTCAAGGCGAACTTCACGCCTCAGGAACCCTAAAATCCGAAACTTTGGCCCTCGATTTCCGCTATCATCCGAACACAAATTTCAAATTAATTTCGGGTTAATGATCCAATCATCATCCCTAATAAAAGCCCTATGACGTTATCGAGTCACAAACAAAGGAAAGGCGTCAATTGCGGATCACGCTTTGCACCCTAAAAACCCTAACTGCCCAAAATTTAGCCATCGATTTTGCCCACCAATTGCAACAAAATTTCCAAATTAATTCAGGAGTGTTAATTGAATTATCATCCTTGACAAAAGCCCTCAACTAAATTCGAACCCCAGCCGCAGAATTATTGCAAATTGTAAATCTAATATCCTTGGGTAAGAACCCTAAAAATACGAAATTCCCATTATTGATTTCTCAATCAATCCGAACACCATTTCCAAATTACTTCTGGGTTATTAATCCCGTTAGCATTTCAATCCAAAGCCCTATGAAAATTTTGAATTCCAATAATTAAACGTTGAGTAATTTTGAATCGAAATTGCTCCCCAGAACCCTAATGGGCGAAAAATTTCACTACCGATTTTATCCATCATTCGAACACTAAAATCCAATTAATTTTAGGATCTCACTCGAAATCATGCCATAAATAAAAGCCCTCTTCCAATTTTAAATTCCAATCGACGATTCATGACGAAATTCAAAACCCTAATTGCAGCCTTATGAACTCTAAATATATATATATATATATATATATATATATATATAAATTATTACTTTAAGTTTTTAATTGGACAAAACTCTCTTCCTAATTGAGATTAGGTGATGTCGAACCGAGCACAGACCGCTAGGATCCGTCGTTTGGGGCAGGAGATGGAAGAATCCAAGGAGTCCATAACAGAGCTTCTAGAGTTTATGGACCATTTGCACGGAGAGGTACAACGGTTTGCCTATTATGACAATCAAACTGAGAAAGATGTCAACGGAGTTAAATAGGAGATCACGAGGCTCACCGATCTCCGTAGAGCTGATATTGATAGAATTCAAACCATGGCAAACCAAAGTGAGAACCTCCGGCAGGAATACGATACTGGTCGAGTGCTAAGAGAGGCTAGGATTATTGCCCTCGAGATGCAAATCGAAGAGCTCACCGAGATGAACCATGGGTGTTGCACGATCTCGAAGAGCTGCATGGATCCTCAACAACATGCAAGAGGAGGAAAACCCCGAGATAGACCCAATAGAAGAAGATGATGAGGAGGAATTCGGAGATAGGGACATTATCGATTAGTTTAAAATATGTATGTTAATAAAATATTACATATTGTAATTTAACAAGAATATTAAGAATCTTTAGTATTTTATTAATTTCAGTTGAATTCATTGGAAACCTTGTTCAACTATCAATAAAATTATTTTATTCAAAGTTGTCTCCATTTTGTCTATCTCGAACATACACTCGTTATACCATTGCACAACAATCTTAGAGAGTTACGAATTTGTAGGAAATGGCCGGTCGACCTATTCGTAACAATCGAAACCCCAACTACGCAGTTCCTCCTAACACTAATGAGGAGAGAACGGATGGAGACCAGAATCCTCCACCTCCACCGCCACAACCCCCGAGGGTGTGTCTGAGCCACGAAGACTTGATGGCAATAGCCACCATTGTGGCTACAACACTACAAGGCATGGGTAACCCTGCTAACAACCAGCCACAACTGCATCCTGCCTCACCTCCACAAGGAGTCAAGTACCATTATGAGTCTCTTCGCAAGAACAGGGTTCCGACATTTGATGGCAACCCAGATCCCGAAATGGCCCAGAATTGGCTTAAGCAAATAGAAAATCACCACAGACTGCTGGAAGTACCTGAACATCAAGGTTGAAGTCACTACATCATTTCTCATTGATCAGGAGGGTAAATGGTGGGAAAACGTGTCACCATTGATGGTGGAAACAGAACCAATCACTTGGCAAAGGTTCCGAAACTCATTCCTAAAGCAATATTTCCCAGCAGCAGTGCAAATTCAGAAGCTGAGAGAGTTTGAGCACTTGATACATACTACTGACATGTCGGTGGTAGAATATACCTCGAAGTTCAACTCTCTATGAACTTATGCACCAACCATTATGGCAGATGAGACCCTGAAACTACATCGCTTCAGGAATGGGTTAAACAATTGTATCCAATCTGCCCTAGCAATCTATGAAACCACAAACTTTGGAGACTTAATGGGAGCAGCCATCAGGGATGAAGCGGATATACGACGTCGTGAAGAGGAATTTAAGCGCAAGCGACCTCCCCTTAGCCAACACGCCGCCAATGGTCAGGATTTCAAACGACCAAACCAATCCAATAAGCAGCAAGAGGGACGCATATCCGTCCCATTCAATCAAAGGATTCCAAAATGTCCCACTTGTGACTTCGCACATAGCGGCGAATGTCACAGAAAGACTGGAGCTTGCTTCCGATGTGGGAAGTTCGAACATAGAATTGCCGATTGTCCTGAAGTCGAGAAAAGGAGGACAAATTCAGGAAATAGTGCCCCTCCAAACAAGCCAATGGTGAACAAACCAAATGCTCGGGTCTATGCCATAACCCAAAAGAAAACAGAGGCCATGAACGAAGCCGTGGCAGGTACCATTTTATTAAACAAATTTCCATTATATGCATTGCTTGATTCTGGTGTCACGCATTCATTATATCCAAGAGGTTCTGAGGAACTAGCACTCAAGCCATATACACCCTTATCTTTTCTAACGTCAAATTGACTCAAGTTTCGAGGACGAAACTTCCAATAAGGAGGGAGGGATGTGATGACCCCAAATTTTGCCTTGCCCCAAATCATGTTAGTCATTCAATGGACTTGCCCAAATCTTGTCACTAGTCATTCAATGACATTAAGTGCTTAACACAAATCTTGTCACCATCCAATCCCATTCAACCAATATAATGACATTTAATGGCTTACTTAAATCATGCCACTATATTGCCAAAGTTTTGTAATTTTCAATAAATTCCTCTACATTACCCATTGATTACCACATTCATTACTTACTCAATTATGAAATGTCATGACCACTCAATTTGCCTATTCAAGTGCATTTTTCCAATCTTGATTAGTCATTCATCTCCTTGCTAAAATTATAAACTAACTGGCTAGGATTTATGATCAACTTAAATGTCTCTAAATCATGCTCCTAAACTAAAGATGATGACCCCATATGTTCATCCCATTAATGACCACAACTCATGCCCCTCAATCCTCCCTACTTAAATGCCTCCCAATTACATTAACACCATCCACTTATCATCCACTTAAGTCTTGCAATTAGGAGCCAACATAGAGGATCTAAATTGGAGTACACCTCCCCACATTAAAATCACACTACATCTTGCCAAGAAAAGACTACTCTACACTTAGCATTTTTCGAAAATACACACCATCTCACACACAAGAATTTCGAACACTTCAAGGCAAGGGAATAGAGCTTTTGTACTATCTTTCAACCAAGAATCCATTATACCAAGCTTCGTAAATCCGACTGTAAGTGGGCTCTGTTATATATTCATTTTTTTGAAAAATCATAAGTATGCTTTGAAACCTCAATCGATTATGTGAATTATGTTGAAACTATGAAATTCTGATGTTTTGATGAAAATTATATTTTTGAAGCACTTTAAATTTTGAAATCCAATTGGTGGGAATTCCGAGTTCTGTTTCTGTTTCTGACCCTGATGCGGTGGGATTATAACCGACATTCTGACCTGATAATGTGGTTAACCGTTGTTCTGGAAAGTCCAGACCCTTTATTCGTGGGTGATCCGATGTTCTGACCTTATCTCTATGAGGGTTAAGTCTAGAGAACTGATATCAGTACCAGGAGGAAATTAGAGGATTTAATGTGCTTTACGTATATGAAAAATATTTCTGATATGACATGTTCTGTTCTGGCTCTGATTAGAGCAACTCTGTTAAGTTTATGTTTCAGTATTCATATCAGTGCTCCGATTATAATATATGTTTTGGAAAAATTATGAAAAAGTATTATATTGTCACATTGATTGGCCCCCGCTTGCTGGGTGTTTTTCCCAAACACTCACCCCCTTACCTCCCCTCCCAGACAAAGTCGAAGGAGAAGAGATCGAGGAAGAAAGAGAAGAACAATTTTGGGGATGGTGATCATGAGGAGTCTCCAAGAAGATTTACTATATTTATTTACGCTTCCGCAATTTTTATTAAATTTGAGACAATTGTATTTCGTATTTGCAATTGTAATAACAATTTATTGATTTTGGAATAAATAGACTGGTTTTATCATAGATCTGTACACGAGGTTTGTTGTATCTGAATATCATGTTTGGATTCAACGCCGGTGTCACGAGCTCGGGTTTCGGGGCGTCACAAATGTGATGAGTTCAAACATGTACGCATTCTTTAGTGTAAAATTCTAAAACTTTTTTTCATTTTGCGGGTTTTAAGAAGGTATCACCTCGTTTAAATGCAGTGGTTTCGAGTGATGATTGTTATCAAAGATACTTAGTAGGGATAATTCCGTTGGAAGGAGATGTGATTTTGATCGGTTCTTGATTTTTGAACTTCTCTAGCATGATTGTCTTGTAGTAGTCATCATTCTCCTTTGCAAATTCTCGTAGAATGGACATGAAGATCTGATAATATGTTCATGACTCATGAGTGTTTAAACCCAAGCCTATTTTTTTCAAATTTTTATTCATCATATTCTTTTTTTTCATTTTTTTTTGAATGAAAATTTTCAAATTTATCGAATAAGATATATTATCAACTTAAAATAAATAAAATATTCATTTTTTTTGAATGAAAATTTTCAAATTTATCGAATAAGATATATTATCAACTTAAAATAAATAAAGATATTGAAGAAAAGCAATGCAAAAATACAAATGAAATTTATCTGATAAGATTTATATGGCGAACGAGATATGAAATTTGTGTATTGTTGCACGTTCAGTGGCTGATTGTTGGGTGCGGTGCTGCGTAAGACACATAGTAAGCCAAATGGATTGAAGTGTGCTGCGTTCTGATGCCCTCTGTAGTGTTTTCAAACCAGGACCTGACCTGAAACCGATACCCTCACTAGTTACAAGTATATCAGTTCGATAGGTTGAACCAGGTGATGATATCAACATTATGTAATACCTATTTTTTTTTTTGTAAAATATGTATATTACATATACGTGCTATAGTTTCAAGTTATTCATAATAAAAAAATATTATTACACTAACATAACATATCAAATTTCAAAATCAGATCAAACAAAATGTCCAACATAAAAGAATACAAAAAAACATCTCAAAAACATGCAATGACCAAAATTAACAATGTCCGAAATCATATCTTTATAATTTATGAGAAACTATATATATATATATATATATAGAAAACGGAGCCCGTAAAGGGGTTGTGGATACTGCTGTACGAACATCCGATGCTGGATATCTCACGCGCAGGCTTGTTGAAGTAGTTCAACACATTGCTGTACGTCGAACAGATTGTGGCACCATCCGTGGTATTTCTGTGAGTCCTCGGAATGGGATGATGCCAGAAATGATTTTTATCCAAACATTAATTGGTCGTGTATTAGCCGACTAACGTAGGACAGCTTAAGTAACCACCTCTCATATCCGATAATAATAAAGGCGTCTTTTATATGATTTTTTATAAGACATGCATAAAATATTATTTTGTAATTAGTTAACAATAAATTATACATACTATGTTTTTTTTTAAAAAAATTGATTTATAATTTTAACAAGAATAAAAAAAATTAAAAAAATTTAAAAAATAAAGAAAAATCAAGGAGTCCGCCGGTACAAGATCGGTTCACTATTTGAACCGATTTTTGATTGGTTCAATCCGATTCCCACTGATTTTTTAGCATTATGATTTTGTATGGTTAACCGGATCGGTCCAAACAGCGATCAACGGGTAAACAAGTTGAATCGGCCGGTTCGATCTGATTTTCAAAATAGTACCCTCTGCTATTAGATTTTTTCCATTATTGGGTTTATGCTCCTCCTTTAAAGGGTTCAGCTTCGATGACTTTCTAAAATGGTCTTCTATGCATTATTAATTTTTATAAATCATGTTAAACACGTTTTACATGAACACACAATTATGTTAAATTGCTAATACTATAAAATAATTATACACTAAGTCGTACTCAAAATTTATAATTTTGTTAAAGTATTGTTATTAATTTAATTAAATAAAGAACAAATAAATTTTAAAACAAAAAGCAGGTAGAAGTGATGCAAAAGAGACTGATTCAATTCAACGTCAAAATTATTGGGGAAATTACAAGGAATCACACTTTTGTGATACAAAATCTACTTAAGTCTTGGGAAAAAATCTTAGTGCATAAAAAGTCAAATTGGAAACAGTTTTGTTGAAATAGTTCCACTTTTCAAATTTACAAATCAATTAGGTGTTTTATGATGACTCTTTTACCCCTCAATAGTTTGATATATTGCATTCTATCTGTTAGGCTTTTGTTTAAATTATAAAGAAGTCCATATATAATATTTAATTATCTTTTTTATCCTTATATTCATAGAAAATTAACATTAAGTCGTCTTTTTACAAGTCCCCGTTTTTTGCGATCCTTGGCACAAATGGTATCAGAGCCTAGGTTTATTCTGGAAATACTATGATAATATCTTGAATATTAATTGGTAACCGATACGGAGGAGACGATTCAAAAAAATATGGACCCGAACGAATATTCGAAGTGTCATTCTTACAGGTAGTATTTCCAGAAATTGGAAAAACTAAATCAGAAGCATATGGCAGAAGCTCAACGCTTCAACCATAAGTGGAAACTTTTACGAGGAACAGGTTTAGACACACCCGGTATAAACCATTACAAGAAACTCGAAAGGATGGCGAAGATGCTCCATCAAGTGAACCTCAAACTACAATTCGAGTTAGCAGAACTTCAGGAAGACGGTCATCCTGAACATGAAGATGTGGTTCCAGCTGCCAATGATCCAACAGGGTCTGGACCAGATGATTAGAATGTGAGAACCAACCTTTCGAGAAATCGAGCCAGATTCTTTTAAGATATCCCAAGATCTTAGAGAGATTCAGAAGACAGTGCAGCGCTATGGCTACCTTCAACACCATGTCCCTGCACAGATCCATCAGATTCAGAGTCAGATGGAGATTATGATTAAATATCAGAAGGAGATTCTTGAAAACCTTCAAGATGTTCAATCCCGAGTAAAGGAATTGGAGTGAAGGCCAAGTACGACAGGAAGAAGGAACGGAGGATGGTTACCACCGTCCTACGGAACAGAACCCTTTTTACATCAAAAAGGGAAAGCAGAGGAGGTCCGGAGGCCTTTGACAGAGACTGGAAAAATGATTGCAGTCCTACGATGAGAGCCATTACATCCCACAAAGTAATAGAAAGAATCAACCTGGAAGATCTACGTGATCTTGCTGATTCATTTGCGGGATTAAATCTCGTAGAGTTCAAGACAGGAGAGCTTGTACAAAGACCTCCACCACAAGAGAGTTTCGGGTCACACAATCCACCCGAAGTTGATCAAAGTATGCCTAACAGGGAAGATTTTACCTCAGCAACTTTGGATCCCCCAGTTGGAACAAGGAATCATTCCCGAAGGCCAGATATACATCAGACGCCCTACGGGAAATCTCAGTTAGATCCAATCCATCCATATGGACTTATGCTCAACATGGATATCTTGGATTTCAGAAACAGAGAAATTCTTATTGATGAATGGGCTTCAGCAATGAAATAGCAGCAGGAACCCTTGACTTAAGCAAAGAATGATTCATTTTTCTTCTTAAAATGAGTCTGGAAGGATCAGTCAAGATTGCCAGGGATATGGGAGACCCGGGTGCCAAGGAAGAAGTTTTAGCCGGAGAGTCCCTAAAAGAGATCGTGGACAAGATGGCGAAATTCTTTAAAATCTGTTTCATTGGAGTAAGTTACTTCGAAGGAATGGAAGAAGAGAAGGCTAAAAAATACAGACAAGCTCTAATTAGCCTGGAACTACATGATATCAGTTATGTAGACGAGTACATCAAACTCTTTACAGAGTATCGATGGAAGGCAAAGATGGACGAAAAGGATGCAACAGAACTGTTCTTTGCCAAAATTCCGAGCCCATGGAGAGAAATGCTTATCCAGGAGTATACACTGCATGCAATCGAGACGATGTCCAGGAGAATATCATTTCTTAAAGTAAAGCTTGCGGAGTGGTGCTACCAAGCAAAGCTCCAAAAGAATTTCAAGAAGCTCAGAGGAATCAACAAAATGGCTCCTCTTTGCTGTACAGGGAATGATATCCCTACAATCATTGGAAACTATCCACAAAGGTGAAAGATGAAGAAGCACAGAAGTCATCCATATGCCCGAGGAGGTAGTTCAAGAAGAAGTAGGTCTTCATGGAGACCTAGAAAGGTCTGGTCAAAACAGAAAGCCCGAAGCTACAGATCAGGGCAAAGATCAGGACCAACAATGAGTAGAATCTCGTCAACAGGTTCTAACCAAGCTAGTTCTAGCAGAACACCAACGAAGAGAACTTTCAGACTCACACCTACTCGTGCAAATGAGAGTTTCAGAGATTGAAACTGCTGGACATGCTGAGCAAGATGACATATCTCTACAGATTGTCCAGAAAACCTAAGCCGATGAGTAAGACAGTTTAGCATACCAAGGAATTTGAGGATGCTGTCTATTTTCAGGATTTGGTATAGGTGTATCAATGAGGATATTCCCTCAGATGAAAGCATCTACGAAAAAGAGATCTATTCTGAGGATGGAGGTGAATCTAGCTCAGAATCAGAGTGAAGGAGAGTTCCTTCAGCACGTGATCAGAGAAGAGTCGTCATGGTTTTTCTCTCATACCACTGTTTCTCATAAAACTCTTATGAGGATCATGAAGGAAGAACCAAAGCTTCAAATGTATGATGGATTTACAATTGGAACGATGGAGAAAGCAATGGATATGATTGGTCTTCGAAGTAGGAAGCATCAGATTATCCATAGGGTTATAACAGGTGAATTTGCTATCCCGATGGAATTCACGGGAAACCAAATTGAGATGCAGCTAATCCTCTACAGAGAAATCCAGGAGATTAATAACAAGGTCAAAAGAGAAGGTGCTAACACGCTCTCATGGATTCACATTGGAGCCGTTAGAGTAATCATCAAGGCAACTTTCAAGGAAGGAATTGATTCGCCCCTCAACCTGGCAATCTTTGACAAGAGAATCCCGAACCTCAAAGATTCTTGTTTGGGAGCAGTGACAGGAAATTTGTATGCAGGAAAGATGGCCTTCAACATCTATCCGAGGATTGCATACAATTTAGGAGATCGGGACTTCAACAAAGTTCTCACTCTTCATCAAGATTTTAAAAGAGAAGATTTGATGAAAGAAGGGAGCAGGCCTTACTCAATCACCTACAAGGTGTCATACACACTCTCAAATACTCATCATTCCGAGGTATTCTTGAGAAAGGAATTCATCGAAGTCCCCAGAATCTTCGAAGATTTCGCCAACAGTATTGCCGGACATCATTGATACTTCGACAATACGAGAGATCGACATGAGGATACAAGATCAACCTATTTTGAACAGAAGCAAGAGCCTTATGATCGAGCCAAGAAGAATGTCCTTCCAACAGGATAGGTTAATCAACAACTATCCGAAGGAAAAACAGAAGGCATGCTCAAGCAGAATTCAGAAAATTCCTGATGTATTCAAAACAATAGGAAAACTGAAATGCCCAGAAGGCTGGAGAGAAGTGCAGATAGTTTTGATATCACCGAGAAGAACAATATCTTCCCCTGCGATGTTCTATATTATTTGCAACAACCTACAGTTGGCAAATTTCAAGGAAACCTTCAAATTGGTGAAATTGACCTCACAATTGAAGGAATTGCCGGAAGAATCCCAGAACAGCTTATTCTAGGGATTGAATTTCTCGAGGAACATAAACCTTAGGAACGATTGCAAGATGGAATGGAATTCACGGTCGACGGAAAGAGATACCAAATTTGATGATCACCAGTCCATTCTTAATATACATCTCCGTTGGATGTTATATGAGAAGTACCGGGCAGAATATTTTGCAGCCTACATTGACTCAGGAGCTGGAATATGCACTGCCAGACGAGAAATCTTCACCAAAGAAGTTGGTGAGAAATTATTAGCCATTGCCGGAAGTGACTTTTCCAAACTGATCCTTATTCTTAAATGAAGGAATCCATAGAGCGGAAATAATTATCGGAGGAGCAGGCGGTACCCCATGGTACAAAGTCAAAACTCAACCTATATATTTCCATGATACAGGTGCAGATATGCTGTTAGGAAGCAATTTCCTACAGACATTCAAGACATTCACTCAAGAGAATGAAACGAGAAGACTTCTTTTCACAACTCTGTGTGATCATAAGATTATGGTACAGAGATTACGGGAGGCGTTTCATAGAAAATTCCCATTTGTTTTTGCAACAAGCGTGGTGATGAAGGAAAACTTCGACACCCAAAGATGAAAGATCAGCGGAAATTTGGAGAGGCAATTCTTCAGTTCCGACAACAAGGTCCTAGTGAAAATGATTCTCAAACTTTTGACTGTGTTAATATCATGTCTTTCAGAGAGCAGGATGAGGAAAGACTAACTCCAGCTGAAAAATGCTTTACGAGAAGAAGTTCCACAACCTGAAACTACCCTCGAAGAGCGAATCACTCTATAGGATGAAAAAAGGAAGATTCGTAGGAACTACAACGAGGATCCACTAGCATGGTGGAACAAAAATGAGCTCAGAGCTACTTTGAAGGTGAAAATTGGAAGAAAAAAAATGACTTTGTTAAGTACAGGCCGATCCACATGAACCAGGAAGATCGGAAGGATATGCAGATCATACTTAAGGAACATCTTGAGCTTAAGTTGATCTCAGCTCCATACAATAGCCCAGGATTTCTTGTTCGGAATCACTGAGAAAATAAACGAGGAAAGCCGAGATTGGTGATCAACTATAAAGGGATCAACGAAATCTTGGAATTCGATGGATATTTTATCCCAAGCAGAGAACATTTTGTAAATAGTATCAAGAGTGCCAAAGTGTTTTCTAAGTTCGATTGTAAGTCTGGGTTCTACCAGATCAAAATGGAGGAAGCAAGCAGAAAGTTCACAGCATTCTCCACACCACAAGGACATTATATCTTGAATGTCATGCCAATGGGATTAGCAAATGTTCCCCAGATATATCAGAGAAATATGGATAATCTTTTCAAGGATTACTTCAACTTCATATTCGTGTATATTGACGACATCCTCATAGCGTCAAAAAACATGAAAGAACATCTTAAACATCTGGAAATCTTTTCAGACGTTTGTTACAAGGAATGATTAGTGCTTTCTAAAAAGAAAGCAGTAATTGCTACAAGACAGATCGAGTTCCTTGGAATCGAGATCAACGAATCTGGAATCATCCTGCAGAATCAAATTGTTGAAAAAGTACAAAGATATCCTGATGACCTCAAGGATTTAAAACAACTTCAGAGTTTTTTAGGAGTTGTTAATTTTGCTGGGATGTTTATCAACAATCTATCAAACCACAGGAAGGTGTTCAGTCCACTACTCAAAAAAGATGTTAAGTTTGAGTGGAATGAAGATCACAGACAAGTTGTCAAACAGCTGAAGGAGGTTTGTAGGCAACTACCAAAGCTTGCAATACCAAACGACGAGGATGAACTGGTATTATACACAGATGCCAGTGATCATTGGTGGGCTGCAGTCCTCATGAAAGTTATGTTGGGATATGCCCTAAGACAACTCATTAGATGATTGTTTATGACATACAATGTATTATGGTTTTATTAATGGCAATTCATTATTATATATTATTCGAGTATCTGTGTAACATGAATTAATATATAAGTTAATGTCCTCAGAATAATATTGTATTGTTCTTAAAGATTGTCCCTAGTCAAGTATTATAATGAATCGGGATAATGATAATGTATTGAGATTAGTATGTTTTGATTGATGAATTGTTCATAGATATGAGATATAAAATCAACACATGGGTGCATGTTAGATAATGATGTACTGGACAGACCCACCATGAGAATGCTACATGGATAGTTATATGAACGTCATAAGCAATTCTCATAGTGATAATAATGTATGTAATCCTTACGACTTGAGATCACCAGAGATCCCAACATAAGGAGTCATGTATCTTGATATTGTCAAATGTTACCTGTAACAGGGTAATCTATAAAGACAATCATTGGATACACCACGAATTATGTAGAGGGATGTTGAGTGATCAAGAAAGGATTTGTCCCTCCTATATAACAGGAGAAGTGTTTGGGCCCTTGATCAAGTAAGACTAAAATGCATGGCCATGCTCGAATGAGTCGATATGTGATATCGAGCTTATTCGTTTATTCTAGTTCTACTTGGGGATCAAGAAATAAAAGATTGAATATACGAGTATGACTATTCCATGACTCATGTTCGATCTAAACACAATTGACAAAGGAATTAAGTTACATGGTTAATATTATCATAGTCCGTAGGTTATGTCGAGTCAATGACATTCTTGTAATTTGGGTAGCCTTGATGTGTTGCTAGATACCGCTCATTGCTTGTGACATAAAATTAGATTTTATATCGCTGCCAACATTGCAAGATCCTATCGGGTCACACAAAAGATTAAATCGATAAAGGGAGATATAATTCATTGGATGAATTAATTAATTAAGAAGAGTCTTAATTATAAATATTAGATATATGGATTTAATTAAGATATTGGGTTTGGGCCAATGAGGCTTTTTAAAGCCTTTAATTAAATCTAGTATATATTATATAATATGATAACAAGGTTGATGAGGAGTTAATCATATTAAAAACCTAATAGCCACCAAAACTTGCTCTCGGCCGCCGCCTCTTGATCTCTACCTCACGCCGCCGCCGCCGCCGTGAATAGGGATTTGAACGGCTGTCGTTGATCGGTTTTGAACCGTGAGTTTAGTTTTTGTTTAAGAACGAGTCTAGCAACTTGTTCTTGAACACCCTTTTCGATTTGATCGTGTGGATACCGTAGAGACGAAGGTGCAAATCTTTGTTCGTGACTCATGGTCTTGCAACGAGGATTCTGCTACAAACACGCTACAAGGGTATGATTCTTATCAATCTCGATATGATTAACTTTGTATAGGTCCATGGTAGGCATCCAATTTTTATTTTCCGCTGCGTATTGCTTGATGGATTCCTAACAGTGGTATCAGAGCCAGGTTCAAAGCTCATATCGAATTTATGTGATTAATTGTTTAATCATGTTTTGAATCTTTTGCATGCTTTGAAACTGTTTGATTCATATATGATATGTGTTAATCGATTTTGTGGGAATTATCGCAATATTATATGTGATATAATTGACGGATCGAAGTATATGATAATTCGTTCTCAAAACCGAGCCATTGGCTCACGAGATACTCACGGCCGCTGCATGAGGCTAGGGTATCGGACCCTTGGCTCGAGCATGGGCCAAGCCGCCGCCAAAGAGCTAGGGTTTCGAACCCTTGGCTCCATGGCTCTCGTCCGGCGCCGCCATGTAACTAGGGTTTCAAACCCTTTTGGCTCGATGAGGTCCAAGCCGCCGCACATGGCTAGGGTTTCGAACCCTAGTCTCGTGCATGGTTGGGCTGTGGGTTAGGCTAGGGTTTCGAACCTTGGTCCGAGACATGGCTGCAACCGTGGGCTTGCTAAGGTTAGCAAGTCCATGGCTTGAGACGCGCCAAGTATCCGTGGCATGTGATGTCCCGAGCGTACGATAATTTTTCATAAAATTTTTTTTTACAGTTTTAATTGGAATTAAATTTTAAAACGTTTAGAATTTAATTCATTAATTGTTATAGCATGTTTTTATGTGTTGTCTGAGCATGGTGCATGGTTATAGCCCTATGACCTATTAGATAGGATTTTGTGAATGTTTGTAATTTAATACGGCCTGCGTGTCGTGCCTTCTCTATTTTTCCTAAATGTTATCCCTCCCCTATGTTCCCCTCGAATGTAACTCGAGGAATTCTCTATATCATGTAATTATTATATAGTATAGTTTATTTTGTTGATGGAGATCAATGAAGATGGACCAACGTGCCGGAAGAGGAGGCCATTCACAAAAGGGAGCCAAAGAGGTGCTTGGAGAAGTTACCTTAGGTTGACCTTTTAGGATTTTCTCATTGGCTTGAGAAAATCTTTAGTAGGGCTATAACCATGTCACGTTTATTTTATGTTGATGTATGAGATGCATGTTTATCGTTTTATTTAATATTGATGCTTGATATACATATATGTAGATATGTATATATTTATATATGTACCAGACATATTTTCAATATTAATAAAATCACGAGATCTTTAAACCCTCTTATAATATTAAGTCAATCAAGATGCCTTCCAATTAAAAATACTCGTCAAGACTTCGATTGAACATGTGTGGGTTTGCCAAAGCAAAGCACCGTGACAATCTTAGTAAGGCGCGAAAGGATAAAAGTTATATCCGTGTTATTTTAAAATTGGGTTCGACTTAACTAGCGTTATCTCAATAGGATTGGGAACCTAGAGGCATGGGCTTGGATAATAATTCATTAGATGAATTTGAACTAAGTGTTGTGCGTCCAACCATCCAAGAATTACATGTGATGTAATTGACAAAGTGTTGTCTACCTAAATAACCGAGTCTTGGGTGATTAGCCAAAGCTAACTCAGGATTAGGTGAAATATGGATCTTGGCCCACTAAGGTTTCGAGGGTTGATAATTTTAAACAAAATAGTGGGAGTGTAATTTAATATAAGACCTTATTAAATGATTAAAGCATAAACTTATTTTGCATATTTATATTGTAGATATCCATGACATCAAACAACGTAACTAGCACACTATCATTGCGATCGGTCTTTGAGAAGGACAAACTGAATGGGACTAATTTCCTAGACTGGTATAGGAATTTGAGGATTGTCCTCAAACAAGAGAAAAAACAATATGGCCTAGAGGAACCCTTACCTGTTGAGGAACCTCTCGTAACGGCCGCTAAAACCGATAAGGATGCTTACAAGAAGCATCAAAATGACGCACTTGATGTTGGTTGCTTTATGCTTGCCACCATGAACTCTGAGCTTCAGAAGCAACATGAGGAAATGGAGGCGTTCGATATGATCGAGCACTTAAAGCAACTCTACCAACAACAAGCTAGACAAGAGAGGTATGACGTCTCTAGAGCGTTATTCCAGTGCAGAATGGTAGAAGGAAGCCTTGTTGGAACTCATGTACTGAAGATGGTTGGGTATATTGAGAATCTTGAGAAGCTGGGTTTTCCATTGGACCAAGAGTTGGCCACTGACATAATCTTGCAATCGTTGCCTGATAGCTACAGTCAATTTGTCTTGAATTACAATATGATTGAAATCGAGAAGACTCTACCGCAATTGCTTGGTATGTTGAGAACATATGAAGCAAACTCAAAGAAGTCTAAGCCCACTAATGTTTTTATTATGAATAAGAGCAAGTGAAAGGCTAAAGCAAAAGGCTTTAAGAAGAACAAGAAAGTCTTTGTTAAATCTAAGTCTCATGCTTCTGCACTCAAGCCAAAGGGAGGAGTGGCTACGGAAGGGAACTGCTTCCATTGCGGTGAGACCGGTCATTGGAAGAGGAACTGCAAATTATATCTGGAAGATCTTAAGAAGACAAAGGGAAGTGTGACTTCCACTTCATGTATTTTTGTTATAGAAGTCAATTTATCTACTTTTTCATCATTGGTATTAGATACTGGATGTGGTTCTCACATTTGTGTTAATGAGCAGGATCTCAAAAGGAGTAGGATGTTGGCGAAAGGAGAGGTTGATCTCCGAGTGGGAAATGGAGCAAGAGTTGCTGCATTACTATTGGAGATTATTCATTAACTTTGCCTTCTGGTTTAATATTAGATTTAAAAGACTGTTATTTTGTGCCGTCAATTACTAGAAACATAATTTCAATTTCTTGTTTGGACAATGTTGGTTTTTCATTTATTATAAAGGACAAATGTTGCTCCATTTATTTGAATGAGATGTTTTATGCTAGTGCACAATTGATTAATGGTCTTTATGTTTTAAATCTAGATATGTCTGTCTATAACATAAATAATAAAAGGTCGCTTGGGCCATATAAACAAGAATCGCATATCAAAACTTCATAAGGATGAAGTATTAGATTCATTTGATTTTGAATCATATGAAACATGTAACTTTTGTTTAATGGGCAAGATGACTAAAGCCCCTTTCAAGGGACATGTTGAAAGGACGAATGATTTATTGAGTCTCATACATAGTGATGTATGTGGACCAATAAGCACACAAGCTAGATGTGGTTTTCAATACTTAGTTACATTTACTGATGACTTCAGTAGATATGGGTATGTGTACCTAATGAAACATAAACATGAAACATTTGAAAAGTTCAAAGATTTCAAGAATGAAGTACAAAACCAACTTGGCAAAAGTATCAAAACCCTTCGATCAGATCGAGGATGAGAATACCTAAGCCAAGAGTTTCATGACTATCTAAAGGAGTGTGGGATAGTCCCACAACTCACACCTCCGTATACTCCACAATGGAATGGTGTATCCGAAAGGAGGAATCGAACTTTGTTGTACATGGTTGGTAGCGTTTATCGCGTACGCCCAAATTAACCCTCTCAAGTTAATAACAGTAATGAATGTAGTAGCGTGAGTAGGGATCGATCCCACGAGGAAGGTTATATCTTTGTGTTAACTTATGCAAACAGAAATAAAAAGGGGTTTTGAAGTCAAAGTAATAATACTACGATGCAAAATTAAACTAATATGCAAAATTATCTAGATGAATTAACTTATGAGAAAAGTGCGATTCTCGGTTTTCGGTTAACTTTACAATTAGCGTTTACTATCTCGATCATCGATCTTCACAAACGGTTCAATTTCCATATGAATATTCATCGTGGACGTTTAATCCAATAATCAAAGTCCTATCTCACCTTAAGTTTAGTTAAGTAGCTCAAGCGTTCTAGTTTAACCCTTATCACACAATCAATCAAAATACAAGCGATTAAGATTTAAATCGATGATAGCATATGAACTAGTGAGATCGATGAAGCTAAACAACATAATCCAAGCGTCTATGTTTAATCTAGTCAATTATTTACCCAAAGAATTTAACAAACTCACAAACGGAATTTAATCAATCTTAGTTGCTTCGTAAATTAGAGGGATCAAACGATTCCGTATTTGATATCTAATTTAGCTATAAATTGTATGAACGATAGCTAGGTGATCAATCCAACAATCATGCATAACAATTATGACAATCAAATCAGAAAAAAATTGATACTCAATGCAAATCAACAATCAAAACTTATCTCACAAGAATCGTAAACATCCAATGTATCGTTTTCCTTAACCGAGAATCACAAAAGTATTTAGCTACTCATAACTAGATTAACAACAATCAAAATTAATCTAAAAAAACATCAAACTAATAAGAGAAGAAAGAGTTACTAAAAGGGATCACGATTCCGGCTTGTCGATTCCGGTTCCGTTCTTCGTTGTTCTTGATGAAAACTTGAAAGAAAATTAATCTAAAATCTAAAATTATTCTAAGAGTATGAAAAAACTATGCCTAAGACTCAATAATCTCGAGTTATGGGGGTTGGTGGCTGATAAAATAGGTTACAACCTTTTAAACATGGTAAAAGACCTAATTTCCTTATTTCCGGACTCCTCGGCGATCGATCGCCTTGAATGTGGCGATCGATCGCTGCAATATTTTTTTCGGAAAAACCCTTGAGGCGATCGATCGCTATAAAGTGGCGATCGATCGCCGAGCTCCAGTAGACTTTGGCGATCGATCGCCACTTCTTCGCGATCGATCGCTGACTCTTCAAATTTGATGCAAATGTTTCTGTCCATAGGCGATCGATCTCCTCTTCGTGGCAATCGATCTCCTCCTTCAAACTTACAGTTTTGCCCTTTTCTTGATCAACTTTGAGTCCTTGTGTGAGACCCCGTTAACACATCAAGATATTAAGGTGCAATTTAGAGAACTAAACATTTATGTGAATATATCAGAGTAACGTGCCGTGTTGATTAACCTGAGCTTTAGGGATTACAGTACCAAAATGTTTCAAAAGGAAGACACAATTCCTATAAAGGTACTACATTATAGTCTTACTCTACTCAGTAGAAGCTATACAAAAATTTTCTCTAACATGCTAATCCTGTAGCACTCCTTACAGCTCAGCATATCAACCCCGACCCTGGTTCTCGTCAACAAAAGCACCTACAAAGACAACCCCCAACACATGAGCATAACACAATTCATATTCAACATAATATGAAAGTAAGGCATAAATGCACAATCTTAAACACAAGCCCTTCCTGTATTTCCAGCATTTATAACGCCCATTGGTTGTCCCTGTACCATAATTCATAATAAAAATGCATTATAAGAATGTATGGTTTCACAAATAAATGTAATGACATCCTTCCTCCTTAAATCCTTATTTCAATCCTGAGCCCTTATCATTAGTACATTTTAATGCTTCTTGCTACTCCATGTAAGCGGAATTCTTCCTCGCTTCCAATGGACCTTAGCGTAAGCAATTAAAATCCTTACTAAGATAACCTTGACTCGTGAAATACACCTCTTATATTTCACAACATACATATGCAAAAACAATGCATAATAACATGTATCATAACCTTAATGCACCACATTGCATTCATAATGCGTCAAAAAGACAAACATAAAGCACATGTTACCGTTGGGATGCCCGTACGTCGCTTACGTACCTTTCCAAAAGATAGAGGAGTCAATCGACTTTATCTCCTCGGTTGTGATGGCACCTGGGATGGTTCTACATAGCCACACAACACAATATTAGGCACCTCATAATAATCCGGAAGCAAAACCAAATTAAAAACCAAATTAAACCTACAATATCATCTCGCATACCAAAAAAAATGCATTCAGCGATCGATCGCCCCAATATTGGCGATCGATCGCCAAAACCCACTGGAACGTCGCGATCGATCGCGCCTCCTTGGCGATCGATCGCCAACTCTGTTCCTTTGGCGATTTTCCAGAATTGCTTAACACCGATATTCATACCCTTAAATCTAACATGTAGGACATAATACATGCCAATACCAACATGCTAGCAGTTGCACTACACCACTCTGAGTGTAGTCAATTCAAATTTACACCCTAAGCATAAGCCTACATGCATAAACGTCGATCATTTAAACAAGTACTGGATCAACTTTTCTGGAAACAAGGTAACATATTCATTTCCAGATTTCTTGAGCATCTCACTTCATGCTATTAAACCTATCACATATAGCATAAAGAAAGCTCGAACAAACATGCCATGGGCTTCACAAAACTACCATGCATATTTTCACATCAAAGTTTTACCAAAGCCTAAGCTTGACGTGTATGATAATGCCTTCATAAAAACACTCCCCACACATATATTTCCAGAAAACAGGGCACTTGAACCTTGCCCAGAATTTTCGAACACTACCTTTCACATGATTAAATCCTTCACATAATACATGCAACATGTTCAAGGAAATATACTGGTACCTTCTACAAGCTACCATACACAAAAGCATATCGAAGGTTCAACCAAAACCTAAGTTAGCATGCTTCAAATATTCATGGTAAAACCCTTCCTAACATGAAAAACAGAGCACTTCCCTGCTCGGATGTTCGAGGAACCCTTTTCTCTACTACAAATCTAGCACATAAAGCATGCAAGTTACTTAACTAAACATGCTAAGGGCTTCACAAACATCACATAAAGGTACTCATAACAATATTTCTTTAAACCCTACACTAGCATGCCAAATCTGCTACTAGAAACATACATGCTAGAAATCAGAAAACTGGGAAGAACATGTGACTCCTCACCACTTTTGCCATTCGATTTTCTATATGAAAAGGAGAATGAAACCCGATCACTTTTCTCCTGGAAATCGACCAAGTTGCAGACAAAAGGAAGGGAAAAAGAAGGAAGCTTTTTGGAAGAGGCAAGATGAAAATATCTAAGTCCAAAGTTGCCTCTTAGTCAATCTGCTTTCCAGAAAAACATGGGAGGGGCGTGGGTTGAGTCAAGTGGGGGTGGGGTGGTTGCATGTAGGGTGGTTTTGTGGTGTTTAATTGTGTCCCGGTATTTCATACGATGTATAAAAATATCTCTCCTTGATATTTTATTATATTACCACATCAACACAACAATTAAAAACACCTAACATGCTCCCTAAACCACATCATCAAAATAAATAAATCACTCCCACATACAAAACGCCCTTTTAACACATAGGTTCATAATTAGCAACCCTTAATTGCATGATTACCCACATAATCATTCCGGGGATATCACAATACTCCCCTACTTATAAGATTTCGTCCCCGAAATCAAACATGCTGCTAACAAGATATAAAACAATACATAAACGCATACCAGAAAACAGCTCTGGATAGTGCTGCACCATGTGTCGCTCTGTCTCCCACGTGGCCTCCTCGACACCCCTACGATCCCACTGAACCTTGGTCATAGGAATAACCTTGTTCCGAAGTCTGCGGTCTGCCCTATCCAAAATCCTGATAGGCCGCTCCACATAAGAAACATCGGACTCAATCTGTACCTCTAAAGGCTGCAACACATGTGAAGGATCCGGCTCATACTTCCTCAGCATAGACACATGAAATACGTCGTGTATACCCGACAGAGAAGGCGGTAAAGCCAAACGGTACGCCAGAGTACCCACACGCTGTAAGATCTCATACGGCCCTACATACCTCGGGGATAACTTTCCTCGCATCCCAAATCGTACTACGCCTCTGAAAGGTGAGATCTTCAGAAAAACTCTGTCGCCTAACTGAAACTCCAACGACCTACGCTGCTGATTGGCATATGCTGCCTGCCTGTCCTGAGCTGCCTTCATCTTTCCTTTGATAACCTTAACTTTCTCTTCCATTTCCTGAACCAACTCTGGTCCTCCAACCGACTTACGGTCCACGTCATCCCAACACAAGGGTGACCTACAACGCCTACCATAGAGGGCCTCGAAAGGAGCCATCTGTATACTTGCCTGGTAGCTGTTGTTGTAAGAGAACTCCACTAAGGCTATCGAGTCCTGCCATGATATGTCGAACTCTAGCACACAAGCTCTCAACATATCCTCGAGCGTCTGTATCGTACGCTCGGTCTGTCCGTCCGTCTGAGGGTGATAGGTTGTCCTCAGCCTCAACTCTGTACCTAGAGCTGTCTGCAGACCCTCCCAGAAGTGAGATGTGAACCGCGGATCTCGATCGGACACTATCGAAACAGGGATCCCGTGCAGTCTCACCACATCTCTGACATATAACTGTGCCATCCTCAAGTGCGTATATGTCATACAATAGGGAATGAAGTGAGCCACTTTAGTCAGTCTATCCACGACTACCCAGATGGCATCGAAACCCGAAACAGTCCTCGGTAAGTGGGTCACGAAATCCATAGACACGTGCTGCCACTTCCACTCGGGTATCTCCAAACTCTTTAGTTCACCTCCAGGCCTCTGCCTCTCAGCCTTCACCTGCTGACAAATCAAACAGCGCTTGACAAATGAGGTGACATCTTGTTTCATACGCCTCCACCAGAACTGGCTGCGTAAATCCTTATACATCTCCTTCCCTCCTGGGTGGACACTCATCCTGCTGCAATGAGCTCGCTGTAATAAACCCTGACGCAACTCAGGTGCATCTGGAACCACCCATCTGTCGCCAAGTCTCAGAGAACCATCCTCAGCCACTCTGAATCTCGATGGCTGACCTGAATGAACCACTAATATCCATCTCTGAACCTCTGCATCGGTCCCCTGAGCCTTCCTGATGTGATCATATATAACAGGCTCAGCTAGCAAGGTCAAAACCTGTACTGGTGAAGAGGATACATCATAATCAAAACCCAAATGGCAGTAGGAGCCAAACATAGCTGATAGAGACATAGCATCCTCTGATGTACTCCTCACCTTCCGACTCAAAGCGTCGGCTGTCAAATTTGCCTTCCCCGGGTGATATTCAATTTCACAGTCGTAGTCCTTCAGCAGGTCCATCCATCTCCTCTGCCTCATGTTTAGCTCAGCCTGTGTAAACAAGAACTTCAGGCTCTTGTGATCAGTGAAGATGGTGAATGAGGTACCATATAAGTAGTGTCGCCATATCTTCAAGGCGAACACTATAGCTGCCAACTCCAGATCATGGACTGGATACCTCGTCTCGTGTGGCTTCAACTGTCTCGAAGCGTAAGCCACTACATGTTTGTCATGCATCAGTACGCACCCTAAGCCCTGTAGCGATGCGTTTGTATAAAGAACAAATCCTTTGTTCTCCTTGGGAATCACTAGAACCGGTGCAGTAGTCAGTCTGTGCTTCAATTCCCTGAAACTCTGCTCACAAGCCTCTGACCAACAAAAAGAGACTCCCTTCTGAGTCAGCTGTGTAAGTGGCTTGGCGATCTTTGAGAAACCCTCGACGAAACGTCGATAATAGCCAGCCAGACCAAGAAAACTTCGAATCTCACTGATTGAAGTAGGGGTAGACCAATCCATAACTGCCTCTATCTTCCTCGGGTCTACTGATATCCCCTCTCGTGATATGATATGGCCCAAGAATGCTACACTGTTTAGCCAAACTCACACTTGCTGAGTTTGGCGTACAACTGATGATCTCTGAGGATCTGGAGCACTATCCTCAGGTGATCGGCATGATCCTCCTCATTCCTTGAATAGACCAGGATGTCATCAATGAACACGATCACAAACTGATCGAGGTACTCCTGAAATACTCTGTTCATCAGGCTCATAAAGACTGCAGGTGCATTTGTCACACCGAACGGCATCACCAAGAACTCATAGTGCCCATACCGAGTTCTAAAAGCCATCTTTTGGACATCACCAGCTCTAACCCGTACCTGGTGATAGCCTGACCTCAAATCTATCTTGGAGTACACCTCCGTACCCTGAAGCTGGTCGAACAGATCATCAATCCTCGGAAGCGGATATCTGTTCTTCACTGTAGCCTTGTTCAGTTGCCTGTAGTCAATGCACAGACGCATTGACCCATCCTTCTTTTTCACGAACAAGACTGGCGCACCCCAAGGCGATACACTAGGACGGATGTATCCCTTGTCGAGGAGCTCCTGTAACTGTACCTTCAGTTCCCTCAGCTCTGCCGGTGCCATCCTGTATGGGGCACGAGAAATGGCTGATGTCCCTGGCAGCAGCTCAATAGCAAACTCAACATCCCTGAAAGGCGGAAATCCCGGAATCTCATCTGGAAACACATCAATGAACTCCGCCACGACTGGAATGTCCTCGGCTCTCACTTCCTTCTCCTCTGAAGTATCCATGGCATAAATAAGGTACCCAGTGTGGCAGCGTTCCAATAACCGCGACATCTTAACCGCCGAGATTACTGGTATCTTTGGACGAGAGCCGTCCCCATAAAAAGTCCACTGGAACCCCTGATCAGACAGAAAACGAACCATCCTCTTTTGGCAATCTACCATAGCTCGGTATCTGCTCAACACGTCAATGCCGATAATGCAGTCAAAGTCTGCCATCTCTAACTGAATCAAATCGGCCCTCAGATCATTGCCCTCAAAATAAATGAGGCAATCAGATAGCAGCCGATCCGCAATCACATGCTTTCCCGTGGGTGTCGAGACCATGAGAGGCGTGGGTAACAGAGACGAGCACAAGCGGTGTCTTTCCACAAAAGCAGTAGATACAAAGGAATGGGAAGCACCTGTATCTATCAATAAAAGTGCAGGGTACGTAAGTAAATGGCACGTACCAGCAATGACCTCCTCTGGGGCTGCCTCAACCTGATCCCTGGTCAGGGCATACACTTGTCCCTGCGGCTGTCCTGCCGTCTGACCTCCCTGTGGTCGTGGTGCAAACTGCTGCCTCTGTGGTGCCCTCCCAGCATCAAACCTTGGCCTATTCGGCCCTGAGTCTGTCTGAACTGCCCGATTTGGGCAACCTCGAGCCATGTGGCCCATCTTGCCACAGACATAGCAACCTAGACAGTCACGTAACAAGTGCCATCCTCCACAGTTGGTACACCTGGTTACCCCTGTCTTGCTCCCCTGTGTGGGCCCCCGGTTGTTGTGCTTCTGTCTCTGAGGCTTCTTCCCACTAAACCTGGAAGATGATGAGGCCCTACGAGCCTTGAACTGATCCCCTCGTGGCCTCAGACTATCAGCAGCAGGCCTCTGTGGTGGTACGAAAGGGGGTACAACATCCTTGTACGCGCCCACGGCAATCTCCGCCAACTCTGCCCGTGTCAGGGCGTCCTCAAATGAGCTGGGGTTGTTGGAGATAACCCGATCAAACAGCTCTGGCCTCAGACCCTTCAGAAAGTTCCTCATCTTGGCATGGCTGCTGACAGCAATATGAGGTACATACCTCAGCAGTGAGGAATACTGCATAGCGTAGTCTGCCACCGACATGCTACCCTGCTTCAAACTGTTGAACTCATCCTCCTTTAATTGTCTGGCAGCTGCAGAGAAATACCGGTTAAGGAACCGGGTCCGGAATACAGTCCAGTCTACCGTCATACTCTGAGCTCTCAGCTCCATGACTGTGGTCTTCCACCACATAGCAGGCTTCTTAGCCATCTGAAACTCGGCTAACCTTAGCCATGCCGTGCGTGCACAGGGTGCAGTCACAAGTATTTGCTCTATACGCTCCAACCACTCCTCGGCTACTTCACCAGACTCAATCCCCTCAAACATGGGCGGATGGAAACTCAGAAACTGCTTCAAACTGAGCTCCCCTGGCAGTAACATCTGCTCGCTGGGCTCCACGCCTACAGCAGGTGGTGGTAAAGGATTCAGCTGAGCGATACTGGCATTCCTACTGTCCATATCTCCTACCTCCTCATTGGGGTTCCCCGGGTTAATCTCAGCCATGCTGTAACACAAGAGTTAACAACCATACCAAAAGCAGTTCATAATATAAGCCGTTAGATAACAAGAGTATAATATTCAAAAGCATGTTAGTATAGCACTTATACAACAATATGCATCACATGCATAACATGCCCAACAATGAATACCTAGCCAACTTGTCTCTAAAGGCTACCCTTCACTCTTCCCTGGTTATCTAACCACTGCTCTGATACCACTAAATGTGAGACCCCGTTAACACATCAAGATATTAAGGTGCAATTTAGAGAACTAAACATTTATGTGAATATATCAGAGTAACGTGCCGTGTTGATTAACCTGAGCTTTAGGGATTACAGTACCAAAATGTTTCAAAAGGAAGACACAATTCCTATAAAGGTACTACATTATAGTCTTACTTGTGACATCCCCGAAATGGTTAATTGCTATTTGGCTCTAATTGTGTTTACATAATTAATTATGTGGTAATTGATTATGTGTTGGGATTTATTTACCTTATGGAAAATGCATGGTCATATGGATAGGGATGACCCGGGGTTGCATTTTAGGGTGCATGTGGTGCATGTTGGGTAAATATTATTGGAAGCATGATTTATTTGCATTGGTTAGCAATTAATTGGAAATCATGTGTTTATTTGATATTTGGTGCATTTTGAGTAAATGCTTTGAAAAATATCATGTTGGGGTGTTTTATACACCATGGAATTATTTTGGGTATACCTTTAATTAAATTAACCCAATCCCCCTTTTATCCCCAACCCCACTCTTTTAACCTCATTCTTACATTACCAAATCAAAACCACAAACCCTTCCCTTCTCCAAATTTCGAGCTCAAGCCTTGGGTGGAAGAGGAACCTTGCAAAAATCTTGATTTGTGGAGCATATTGGGTGATTTGAGATCCCCAAGAGGTATGGGTACATCATGTTTTAATTTTGTGAAGTTTTGTTTGAGTTTGGTTTGATTTTGAAGGGTTTTAAAATGGGTTTTGTTGGGTTGTTGTGGTTTTGGTTAAAGGTTGGATTTATGGTTGTTTTAAGGTGTATTTTGATGGTTTATGTTGTTATTTGAGTTGTAGGTTTGTTGGTTAAGAGTTGGAATGGGTTGGAATGGTTTTGAGATGCAAAAATGGAGGATTTTCGGGTTACAGGGGATGGCGATCGATCGCCCATTCCAGGCGATCGATCGCGCCCAGGCAGTAGGCTTTTCAAGCCTTTGGCGATCGATCGCCACTCTTGGGCGATCGATCGGCGGGTCTGGCGATCGATCGCGCCAGGGGTGGCGATCGATCGCCGAAGGGTGCAAAATTTGGTACTCGGGCAGTAGGGTTTGGCGATCGATCGCCGTGATGGGCGATCGATCGCGAAAGCCAAAATATGGTTTTTTTGGATATTTTTGTGGGATTTTTGGTATTGGACTATTATTGGGTTCTAATATTGGTATTTGTGAATATGTAGAACCAACCTAGGTGCCAACACAGCCGAGGAATTGAAGTCCTACCATATTCCACTTTTGGAAAGGTACGTAGTGGACGTACGGGCACCCAACGGTAACATGTATTTTATATGCTCATTGTTTATGCATTGTGGATGCGAGTATATATGTGGTATTGCATTGTGGATGCATATACATGTTGATTTATGCCATATGAGGTATTGCATTGTGGATGCATATACATGGTAATTTATGCATATTGATGTTAGATGCATATTATGATTATTGGATGCACATCCCATGAGTCGTGGTCATCCTTTGATGATTTTAATGCTTGCCGCTTTTTGTATTGGTTCCGCTAAATGTGAAGCGAGGGGTGGGAGCGCCGCATGTCACATTTGAGCGTGGTTGTCATATGGGGCGAGGAAAGGGTATTTGCCGCTCTCTGTGAAGCGAGGGGTGGGAGCGCCGCATGTCCATTGTAGCGAGGTTATCCTATGCCGCCCATATGAATATAAGCGAGGGGCATTAAAATACACTGTGATGGACAGACTAGGGAATGGTGACCAATATGTGGTACAGTTGAGATGGTATATGATGTCATGACATGTTTGGCCATTAAAAATAATCTGTTGATTATACTCATGAGTTATGGTACAGGGACAACCAAACGGGAAGCGTTTGAAATGCATGGGAAAACAGGAAGTGTTTTATATTGATTATGCATTTACGCTTTATCTTCATATTGTGTTGAATATGAATGATTATTATTGCTCATGTTTGGGGGTTGTCCTTGTAGGTACCTTTTTGGCATGATAGATGGACTTGAACGGGTTGAGACAGTGAGCTTCACGAGCATCTTTGGTAGATGAAAGGACAGGATTCTTTTGTATAGTGCCTACTCTAGGAGTAGCGTAAAACTATAGTGGAACATTCATTGATTGGAATGTAATTAATCCTTTTTGTAGTCCTTTATTTTGGCATGTAAACACTTAAGCTCATAGACTCAACTTGTTTACTCTACTCTGATCATTTATTTAGCTCTATTATGCCTTTATTCCGCACTTAAGGATTAGGGTCCTTACATTAGTGGTATCAGAGCAGTGGTTAGAGAACCCGGGAACGAGTGAAGGGTAGCCTTAGCATGGTTGGCTAGGTGCTTACATTTGGAGCATGTTTATGCATGTGGTGCATATTATTGTATATCCTGTTATACTAACATGCTTATATCACTCCTGTTATCTAACGACATGTTATATATTGCTTTGGATTGTTGTTAACATTTGTGTTACAGCATGGCTGCTAATGAGGAAGTCGGAGATGTTGGGAGTGTAAATGCGAGTATTGGACAGGCTAATCCTCTACCTCCACCGGCTGTAGGGATGGAACCAGTAGTTCAGTTATTGCTACCGGGTGAGATTAGCTTGACGCAGTTTCTGTCTTATCATCCGCCCCGGTTTGAGGGGACAGAGTCCGGAGAAGAAGCTGAAGAGTGGTTAGAAAGACTTGAGCAGATCTTTGTATCGGCTCCGTGTGCTATTACTGCTTGGCTGAGGCTGGCGGAGTTCCAGTTGGCTAAGAAACCATTGATGTGGTGGAGGAGCACAGTGATGGAGATGAGAGCACTGGGTGCTGTGATTGACTGGACGCTCTTCAGGACCAGGTTCTTGAACCGATACTTCTCCGCGGCAGCAAGGCAGACAAAAGAGGATGAATTTACCAATCTGAGGCAAGGGAACATGACAGTGGCAGACTATGCCACACAGTACTCATCACTACTTAGGTATGTCCCCCATATTGCCTCTGATGGACGCGCCAAGATGAGAAATTTCATGAAAGGACTGCGACCGGAGCTCTATGACCGGGTTATTATCAATAACCCAACCTCTTTTGATGATGCTCTCACAAGAGCGGAGCTTGCTGAGCTTGGCGTGGGAGCTTATGCCATGCCACCACCGGTACCGCAACAGAGGCAGACTAGTGACAGTTTGAGGCCTCGGGGTGAGCCATTTAAACCCCGTGGTGCCTCCTCATCTTCGAGGTATGGTGGAAAGAAATACTTTGGCCAGAAACAGGATGGCAAGAAAGGAAATTGGTCCGCTAGTCGAGGATCTTCACAAGGGGATAGGCCGGGAGAGCCTAGGTGCAATAATTGCGGAGGACCACATTCTTCAAACAAGTGTCCTGCATGTTATGTCTGTGGCAAGATGGGCCACATTGCTCGGTATTGTCCCACCAGGGGAGGCCAGTCAGAGTATCAGGGCAGCAGGCCAAGGTTTGAGGATAGGACAGTGCAGCAGAGGCAGCAATTTGGGCCTCGTCCATCGGGAGGTCAGACAGCAGGACCACCCCAGGGGCAAGTATATGCACTGACCAGGGAGCAGGCTCAGGCAGCTCCAGAGGAGGTGATTGCCGGTACGTGTCATTTATTTACGTACCCTGCTTTTGTTTTGATAGATACAGGTGCCTCCCATTCCTTTGTGTCTGTGGGATTTGTGGAAAGACACCATATGCGCACGTCTCCTTTGCCCACGCCTCTATTGGTCTCGACACCCACTGGAAGAAACGTCGTTGCTGATCAGTTTTTGGCAGATAGCCTCATTTATTTTGAGGGCAACGAGTTGAGATCAGACTTGATTGTGCTGGGTATGTCAGATTTTGACTGCATTTTGGGTATTGATGTTCTGAACAGATATCAGGCAGTGGTAGATTGCCGACAGAGGACAGTGAAGTTCAGACCTGAGTTGGGCAGTCAGTGGACTTTCTTTGGCAACGGTTCTCGTGCGAAGATTCCGTTGATTTCAGCGATCAAGATGTCTCAGCTGTTGGAACGTGGGCACACGGGCTATCTTATTTATGCCGTGGACACGTCTGGAAAGAGTAAAGAACTGAGGGTTGAGGATGTACCAGTTGTGGCAGAATTTGCTGATGTATTTCCAGAAGAGATCCCAGGATTTCCACCGGCCAGGGAAGTTGAATTTGGGATCGAGTTGCTGCCAGGGACATCCGCTATCTCTCGTGCACCTTATAGGATGGCACCGGCTGAGTTGAGAGAATTGAAAGAACAGTTGCAGGATCTCTTGGACAAGGGGTATATACGCCCGAGCGTGTCGCCATGGGGCGCACCAGTTCTCTTTGTGAAGAAGAAGGACGGTTCGATGCGGCTGTGCATCGATTACCGGCAACTGAATAAGGCTACAGTGAAGAACAAGTATCCTCTCCCAAGGATAGATGACTTGTTTGATCAGTTGCAAGGTACCAGGGTGTATAGCAAGATTGATTTGAGATCCGGGTATCATCAGATTCGGGTCAGAGAGGAAGATGTGCAAAAGACAGCGTTCCGGACTCGATACGGGCATTATGAGTTCTTGGTGATGCCGTTCGGTGTGACGAACGCCCCGGTCGTCTTCATGAGTCTGATGAACAGAGTGTTTCAGCAGTATCTTGATCAGTTCGTCATCGTGTTTATTGACGACATTCTTATCTACTCCCGGAGTGAGGAAGATCATGTGAAACACTTGAGGACAGTGCTTCAGATTCTTAGAGAGCATCAGTTGTATGCTAAGCTCAGTAAATGCGAGTTTTGGCTGAGCAGTGTAGTGTTTCTGGGGCATGTCATTTCGAGCAGCGGGATATCAGTGGACCCCAAGAAGATTGAGGCTGTGATGGAGTGGGCTGCCCCCACTTCTGTGCCTGAGATCCGGAGTTTTCTTGGTTTGGCCGGGTATTATCGACGCTTTGTTGAGGGCTTTTCGAAGATTGCCAAGCCGTTGACTCAGTTGACTCAGAAGGGTATGCCTTTCTTTTGGTCAGAAGCTTGTGAGGGGAGCTTCCAGGAGTTGAAGCACCGGTTGACGACGGCGCCAGTGTTAGTGATCCCGACGGAGAACTCCAGATTTGTTCTGTATACTGATGCATCACTGCAGGGCCTCGGATGTGTTCTGATGCAAGATAAGCATGTGGTAGCTTATGCATCGAGACAGTTGAAGCCGCATGAGACCAGATATCCAGTTCATGACTTGGAATTGGCGGCTATCATCTTCGCCCTGAAGATCTGGAGACATTACTTATATGGCACTTCATTCACCATTTATACGGATCACAAAAGCCTCAAGTTTCTATTCACTCAGGCGGAGCTGAACATGAGGCAGAGGAGATGGATGGACCTACTCAAGGACTATGACTGCGAGATTGAGTACCATCCGGGGAAAGCCAATTTGACAGCAGACGCTTTGAGCCGGAAAGTGAGGAGTTCTGCTGAGGACGTCATCCATTTGTCGGCTATGATGACCTCCTATTGCCATCTCGGCTATGATTTTGATATAGATGCATCGCCAGTGTATGTCTCTACCTTACTAGCTGAGCCAGATATTTATGAGAACATCAGGAGAGCTCAGAGGTCAGATGCCGAGGTTCAGAGATGGTTGTCTATAGTGCATCTTGGCCAGCCGACGAAGTTCAGAGTGGCCGACGACGGATCTTTGAGATTGGGTAACCGCTGGGTAGTTCCGAGTACGCCGGAGTTGCGTAAGGGGATCTTGGAGCGAGCTCACAGTAGCAGACTTAGCATCCACCCAGGCGGGAAGAAGATGTACAGAGATCTGCGTGGTCAGTTTTGGTGGAAGAGAATGAAGTCCGATGTCGTCGCTTTTGTGAAGAGGTGTTTGATCTGCCAGCAGGTTAAGGCAGAGAGACAGAGACCTGGCGGCGAATTGAGAAGCTTGGAGATACCGAAGTGGAAGTGGGAGCACATTTCCATGGACTTCGTGACTCATTTGCCGAGGAGTGCTTCAGGCTTCGATGCTATTTGGGTGATTGTGGACAGATTGACCAAGGTAGCCCACTTTATCCCCTATAGCATGACATTTACATTTTTGAGGATGGCGCAGCTGTATGTTAGAGATGTGGTGAGATTGCATGGGATTCCCGTTTCTATTGTGTCAGATCGAGATCCGCGATTCACATCTCATTTTTGGGAAGGCCTTCAGTCAGCTTTGGGAACTGAGGTCAGATTGAGCACTGCTTATCATCCTCAGACGGATGGCCAGACCGAGCGCACTATTCAGACGCTCGAGGACATGTTAAGAGCTTGTGTTTTGGAGTTCGATGCTTCTTGGCAGGATTCAGTGCCTTTGGTAGAGTTTTCGTATAACAATAGCTACCAGGCAAGTATTCAGATGGCTCCGTTTGAAGCTCTTTATGGCAGACGATGTAGATCGCCCTTGTGTTGGGACGATTTGGACAGTAGATCAGTCGGAGGGCCTGAGTTGATCCGGGAAATGGAAGAGAAGATAAAGACTATAAGGCAGAAAATGAAAGCAGCCCAAGACAGACAGGCAGCTTATGCAAATAAACGGCGGAGACCGTTAGAGTTTCAGTTGGGAGATAAGGTCTTTTTGAAGATCTCGCCTTTCAGAGGCGTTGTGCGGTTTGGGATGCGCGGGAAACTGTCTCCGAGGTTTGTGGGACCGTACGAGATTTTGCAGCGCATTGGCACATTGGCTTACCGACTGGCTTTGCCGCCTTCTTTATCTGGGATACATGATGTGTTTCATGTATCGATGCTGCGAAAGTATGAGCCGGATCCGTCTCACGTGTTGCAGCCTTCCGAAGTTCAGTTAGAGTCAGATATATCTTATGTGGAACGGCCTGTTAGAATTCTGGACAGAGCAGACCGTAGACTTCGGAACAAAGTGATACCGATGATCAAAGTTCAGTGGGATCGCAGGGGTGTCGAGGAGGCTACGTGGGAGACGGAGCAGCATATGGTGCAGCACTACCCGGAACTATTCTCTGGTATGAGTTCATGTTTAATTTCTGTTGGGGTAAGTGCATGTGATTTCGAGGACGAAATCTTATAAGTAGGGGAGTATTGTGACATCCCCGAAATGGTTAATTGCTATTTGGCTCTAATTGTGTTTACATAATTAATTATGTGGTAATTGATTATGTGTTGGGATTTATTTACCTTATGGAAAATGCATGGTCATATGGATAGGGATGACCCGGGGTTGCATTTTAGGGTGCATGTGGTGCATGTTGGGTAAATATTATTGGAAGCATGATTTATTTGCATTGGTTAGCAATTAATTGGAAATCATGTGTTTATTTGATATTTGGTGCATTTTGAGTAAATGCTTTGAAAAATATCATGTTGGGGTGTTTTATACACCATGGAATTATTTTGGGTATACCTTTAATTAAATTAACCCAATCCCCCTTTTATCCCCAACCCCACTCTTTTAACCTCATTCTTACATTACCAAATCAAAACCACAAACCCTTCCCTTCTCCAAATTTCGAGCTCAAGCCTTGGGTGGAAGAGGAACCTTGCAAAAATCTTGATTTGTGGAGCATATTGGGTGATTTGAGATCCCCAAGAGGTATGGGTACATCATGTTTTAATTTTGTGAAGTTTTGTTTGAGTTTGGTTTGATTTTGAAGGGTTTTAAAATGGGTTTTGTTGGGTTGTTGTGGTTTTGGTTAAAGGTTGGATTTATGGTTGTTTTAAGGTGTATTTTGATGGTTTATGTTGTTATTTGAGTTGTAGGTTTGTTGGTTAAGAGTTGGAATGGGTTGGAATGGTTTTGAGATGCAAAAATGGAGGATTTTCGGGTTACAGGGGATGGCGATCGATCGCCCATTCCAGGCGATCGATCGCGCCCAGGCAGTAGGCTTTTCAAGCCTTTGGCGATCGATCGCCACTCTTGGGCGATCGATCGGCGGGTCTGGCGATCGATCGCGCCAGGGGTGGCGATCGATCGCCGAAGGGTGCAAAATTTGGTACTCGGGCAGTAGGGTTTGGCGATCGATCGCCGTGATGGGCGATCGATCGCGAAAGCCAAAATATGGTTTTTTTGGATATTTTTGTGGGATTTTTGGTATTGGACTATTATTGGGTTCTAATATTGGTATTTGTGAATATGTAGAACCAACCCAGGTGGCAACACAGCCGAGGAATTGAAGTCCTACCATATTCCACTTTTGGAAAGGTACGTAGTGGACGTACGGGCACCCAACGGTAACATGTATTTTATATGCTCATTGTTTATGCATTGTGGATGCGAGTATATATGTGGTATTGCATTGTGGATGCATATACATGTTGATTTATGCCATATGAGGTATTGCATTGTGGATGCATATACATGGTAATTTATGCATATTGATGTTAGATGCATATTATGATTATTGGATGCACATCCCATGAGTCGTGGTCATCCTTTGATGATTTTAATGCTTGCCGCTTTTTGTATTGGTTCCGCTAAATGTGAAGCGAGGGGTGGGAGCGCCGCATGTCACATTTGAGCGTGGTTGTCATATGGGGCGAGGAAAGGGTATTTGCCGCTCTCTGTGAAGCGAGGGGTGGGAGCGCCGCATGTCCATTGTAGCGAGGTTATCCTATGCCGCCCATATGAATATAAGCGAGGGGCATTAAAATACACTGTGATGGACAGACTAGGGAATGGTGACCAATATGTGGTACAGTTGAGATGGTATATGATGTCATGACATGTTTGGCCATTAAAAATAATCTGTTGATTATACTCATGAGTTATGGTACAGGGACAACCAAACGGGAAGCGTTTGAAATGCATGGGAAAACAGGAAGTGTTTTATATTGATTATGCATTTACGCTTTATCTTCATATTGTGTTGAATATGAATGATTATTATTGCTCATGTTTGGGGGTTGTCCTTGTAGGTACCTTTTTGGCATGATAGATGGACTTGAACGGGTTGAGACAGTGAGCTTCACGAGCATCTTTGGTAGATGAAAGGACAGGATTCTTTTGTATAGTGCCTACTCTAGGAGTAGCGTAAAACTATAGTGGAACATTCATTGATTGGAATGTAATTAATCCTTTTTGTAGTCCTTTATTTTGGCATGTAAACACTTAAGCTCATAGACTCAACTTGTTTACTCTACTCTGATCATTTATTTAGCTCTATTATGCCTTTATTCCGCACTTAAGGATTAGGGTCCTTACATTACTCTACTCAGTAGAAGCTATACAAAAATTTTCTCTAACATGCTAATCCTGTAGCACTCCTTACAGCTCAGCATATCAACCCCGACCCTGGTTCTCGTCAACAAAAGCACCTACAAAGACAACCCCCAACACATGAGCATAACACAATTCATATTCAACATAATATGAAAGTAAGGCATAAATGCACAATCTTAAACACAAGCCCTTCCTGTATTTCCAGCATTTATAACGCCCATTGGTTGTCCCTGTACCATAATTCATAATAAAAATGCATTATAAGAATGTATGGTTTCACAAATAAATGTAATGACATCCTTCCTCCTTAAATCCTTATTTCAATCCTGAGCCCTTATCATTAGTACATTTTAATGCTTCTTGCTACTCCATGTAAGCGGAATTCTTCCTCGCTTCCAATGGACCTTAGCGTAAGCAATTAAAATCCTTACTAAGATAACCTTGACTCGTGAAATACACCTCTTATATTTCACAACATACATATGCAAAAACAATGCATAATAACATGTATCATAACCTTAATGCACCACATTGCATTCATAATGCGTCAAAAAGACAAACATAAAGTACATGTTACCGTTGGGATGCCCGTACGTCGCTTACGTACCTTTCCAAAAGATAGAGGAGTCAATCGACTTTATCTCCTCGGTTGTGATGGCACCTGGGATGGTTCTACATAGCCACACAACACAATATTAGGCACCTCATAATAATCCGGAAGCAAAACCAAATTAAAAACCAAATTAAACCTACAATATCATCTCGCATACCAAAAAAAATGCATTCAGCGATCGATCGCCCCAATATTGGCGATCGATCGCCAAAACCCACTGGAACGTCGCGATCGATCGCGCCTCCTTGGCGATCGATCGCCAACTCTGTTCCTTTGGCGATTTTCCAGAATTGCTTAACACCGATATTCATACCCTTAAATCTAACATGTAGGACATAATACATGCCAATACCAACATGCTAGCAGTTGCACTACACCACCCTGAGTGTAGTCAATTCAAATTTACACCCTAAGCATAAGCCTACATGCATAAACGTCGATCATTTAAACAAGTACTGGATCAACTTTTCTGGAAACAGGGTAACATATTCATTTCCAGATTTCTTGAGCATCTCACTTCATGCTATTAAACCTATCACATATAGCATAAAGAAAGCTCGAACAAACATGCCATGGGCTTCACAAAACTACCATGCATATTTTCACATCAAAGTTTTACCAAAACCTAAGCTTGACGTGTATGATAATGCCTTCATAAAAACACTCCCCACACATATATTTTCAGAAAACAGGGCACTTGAACCTTGCCCAGAATTTTCGAACACTACCTTTCACATGATTAAATCCTTCACATAATACATGCAACATGTTCAAGGAAATATACTGGCACCTTCTACAATCTAGCATACACAAAAGCCTATCGAAGGTTCAACCAAAACCTATGTTAGCATGCTTCAAATATTCATGGTAAAACCCTTCCTAACATGAAAAACAGAGCACTTCCCTGCTCGGATGTTCGAGGAACCCTTTTCTCTACTACAAATCTAGCACATAAAGCATGCAAGTTACTTAACTAAACATGCTAAGGGCTTCACAAACATCACATAAAGGTACTCATAACAATATTTCTTTAAACCCTACACTAGCATGCCAAATCTGCTACTAAGAACATACATGCTAGAAATCAGAAAACTGGGAAGAACATGTGACTCCTCACCACTTTTGCCCTTCGATTTTCTATATGAAAAGGAGAATGAAACCCGATCACTTTTCTCCTGGAAATCGACCAAGTTGCAGACAAAAGGAAGGGAAAAAGAAGGAAGCTTTTTGGAAGAGGCAAGATGAAAATATCTAAGTCCAAAGTTGTCTCTTAGTCAATCTGCTTTCCAGAAAAACAGGGGAGGGGCGTGGGTTGAGTCAAGTGGGGGTGGGGTGGTTGCATGTAGGGTGGTTTTGTGGTGTTTAATTGTGTCCCGGTATTTCATACGATGTATAAAAATATCTCTTCTTGATATTTTATTATATTACCACATCAACACAACAATTAAAAACACCTAACATGCTCCCTAAACCACATCATCAAAATAAATAAATCACTCCCACATACAAAACGCCCTTTTAACACATAGGTTCATAATTAGCAACCCTTAATTGCATGATTACCCACATAATCATTTCGGGGATATCACACCTTGTCATGTCCATGTCTCTTCTTGGTCTTTACACATCATTTTTAGCTCGTTTTCTTCGATTGTACCTATAATTACACAAATATACGATTAGGTAGCATACGTATCAATTTATCCATCAAAACCTACCAAATCGTAGACAATTAAGCATAAAGATGTGTCTATTTCTAGTCACATCAAACTCCCCCATACTTACTCTTTACTCGACCTCGAGTAAACAAATAAAACTACAATATTTTTGGTTGGCTCATAGGTTCATAACAAAGCAACTTGTCCTCACTTTAATGCCTCAACAATTTTAACATGCATAATAATGAACGGCGGTGAAAAGTTAACAGTGGAACAAGTTCAATCCCTAAACATTTTGTACCCAACGAAGTAGTGAACGTGTGTGTGTGGTCATAAACAAGTGTCGTGTACAAATTATAGATCCAAAATATGCAAAGCCATAATAGTTCAAGTCATACACTAACACAAGTATAAGCTCACTTGCACACTCTTCTCCACTATCTTAGCCACTTTGCAAACACAAATCAAGTAGGTCTTTATTAGCTTGTAGCTTGGCCTAGGTATTGGCTTATGAAAGAAAGGGTAAGGATATTCAAACAAGATAGTATGATGAAATGCACACTAAAAGCTTCTCTTCTTGCATGAATTTTTCAACTTTGTTCTTTTTCACAAGGTTTATTTCAACACTTTTCTTCTTTTGTGCCTTGGCTCCCCTTGGAGTCATATTTTTATCTATTTTTTCAAGGCATCCCTTTTTCTTTCATGTATTTCATTCTTTTGACAATTAAGCTCACAAATATACTTCAATGATTCCCAAGTGCATTTGAATGAAATACAGCATACTCCCTTAAAAGGTATGGATTAAAATCACATTTAGGCTTAAAGGGTAGGATGATAAGCTAGTCAAGAAATGTTGAATAGGGGTCTTTAGTATGCTTAGCATACTACCATTCTTTTATATTTATGGCTCAAAATAGGTACTAGAGAATGATTTTGTTTATATGGTAGGCTTGAAAGGCTCAAACGCATCAAAGATCGCCTATATCACTTTCATGTTTGCAAGTAGTTTAGACATACGCCTCGAAGAGCATGTAGTTAAGTTGTAGCATGTATTAGAGACTTCTTAAGACTATTACAAAGTTCACACAATCTTCACTAAGCTATGCACACTTCACAAGCCATGACAATAATGTGCTCAAAATATTCAACTTACTAAGTTAAAGTACACTTTGCATTAGAGTTCAAAGTGTTCCAAGGTTAACAATTCACATATGTTCAAAAGCATGCATGATATCAATTAGGTTTCATCATGGGCTAGTGATTCTAAGCATGTGTCCATTACTAACTATGAGCTCAAAATTTTAAATTTTTCGATTTTTTTGTATTTTTGCAATAAGAAAAACAATAACACACTACTAATCCCTCCCCCATACTTAAATCTTACATTGTCCCCAATGTAAGACAAAAAGACAAGAAAAGAGAAAAGTTTAAACTAAAAAGCAATAAAAATAAAACGGTAAAAGGGAAACTAACTCCCCTTGGGTTGCCTCTCAAGCAGCACCTCTGTTTAACGTCGGTGGCCCGACGCCAGTGCATTGATCACGTGATGCTTGGTGGATCTTCAAGATCCACTTCTCCTTCTTTGGCGGCATGGAAACCTTCATAGTATGGTTTCAGTCTATGTCCGTTTACCTTGAATGTTTTATCTTTTGCTAGGCTTTGGACTTCAACTGCACCATGTGGAAAAACAGCAGTTACTATAAAAGGTCCAACCCATCGAGAACGTAGTTTACCTGGAAAGAGACGAAGGCGGGAAAGGTAGAGGAGGACTTTTTGACCAACGACAAATTCCTTCCTCGAGATTATCTTGTCATGAAATGTCTTCGTTTTTTCTTTGTAAAGCTTTGCACTTTCATACGCATCATTGCGGATCTCTTCTAATTCTTGCAATTGCAGCTTTCTATGTTCCCCGCTCTTGTCCATAGCCATGTTTAGGTGTTTGATGGCCCAAAATGCTCGATGCTCCAACTCTACAGGCAAATGACAGGGTTTACCAAAGATTAGTCTATAAGGAGACATACCTATTGGCGTTTTGTATGCCGTTCGATAAGCCCATAGTGCATCGTCTAGTTTCAAGCTCCAATCCTTTCTAGTGGGATTCATAGTCTTTTCCAAGATATATTTGATTTCTCGATTTGAGACTTCAGCTTGTCCATTTGTTTGCGGATGGTAGGCGGTGGACACCTTGTGTGTCACATGGTACTTCTTTAATAGACTCTCCACCGTCCTGTTGCAAAAATGGGCGCCTCGATCACTTATGATTGCTCTTGGAGTCCCAAACCTAGAGAAAATGTTATGCTTTATAAAACCTGCAACCACTTTCGAATCATCAGTACGGGTGGCTAAAGCTTCCACCCATTTCGACACATAATCCACAGCAAGTAAAATGTAAATGTGGCCAAAAGATTGTGGAAATGGTCCCATGAAGTCGATGCCCCATACATCAAATATTTCACAATAAAGTATGGGTTGTTGGGGCATCTCATTTCGTCGAGATATGTTGCCTGTCTTTTGACACTCATGGCACGATTTACAGAAATTATATGCATCATGAAACAAAGTTGGCCAAAAGAATCCACATTCTAATACTTTGTGTGCCGTTCTTTTGGCTCCAAAGTGGCCACCAACCTCATGGGAATGACAAAAATGGAGTATAGAAGATACCTCATTGTCCGGAATGCAACGCCTGATGACTTGATCCGCACAATGTTTCCATAAGTATGGCTCATCCCAAACATAATACTTGGCGTCGCTTCGAATTTTCCCGCGTTGATTCCTATTCAATCCATTAGGAAAAGTGTTAGTGGCCAAAAAATTAGCAATACCTGCATACCATGGTAAAATGTCGTGTACAACAAATAGTCGTTCATCCGGGAATTCTTCTTTTAGACACGGTGTATCATTCACATTAACCAAACGACTTAGGTGATCCGCCACTTTATTTTCTGCGCCTCGCTTATCTTTGATTTCGGCATCAAATTCACTCAACAGTAAGATCCATCTTATGAGTCTCGGCTTTGCTTCCTTCTTTGTCATCAAGTACCGCAAGGCTGCATGATCAGAATAAATGACAACTTTAGCCTCGAGTAAATAAGATCGAAATTTTTCTAAAGAAAACACAACAGCTAATATGTGATGCCCCGAAATTAATTAATTACGATTAAGGCATTAATTATGTTTATATGATGAATCATGTGGTAATTGATTTATGTGTTGGGTAATAAGATGTTAACATGATTTAATTGTGTTGATTATTAAATATGAGGAAGATGTGATTTTAGATGAAGTTTAGAGCATTTTTGTAAAATGCTTTTAAAATACCATGTTGGAGTGTTTTATACATCATGTTAAGTTTGGGGTACAATTTTTAATTAAATTACACAACCCCTTCTATCCCCAATATACCCACCTTTTTCCTACACTTTATCTCACTTTACACTTTTACACTCTAAATCCCCAAATTACTTCCAAACCCTACCATTTTACCCATTTTCGAAATCCACCAAAGAAGAAGAAGGAAAGTGCCACAAAACTTGTGTTTGTGTGATTTTTATCAAGATTTGGAGTTTTTAAGAGGTATGGAACACTTCCTAAAGTTTTGATGATGTTTGGATTTGAAATGGGTTCATGTTGAAGTGATTTATATGGGTTTGGTTGGGTATATGTTATTTATGTTTGGGGTATGATTTTTGAAGTGTTTTATGTGGGTTTTAGTGGGTTGTGATGTTGTTGATGTTGTAGGAAAGTTTGGTTTTGAAAGATATGAGGATGAGCTTGGAAAATGCACATAAAAATGGTGAAATCGCGGCCACTGGTTGTGGCGATCGATCGCTACAAAAGCAGCGATCGATCGCCGAGTGGCAGTAGGCAAAAATGAAGGTAGGCGATCGATCGCCTCAAATGGCGCGATCGATCGCCAACGTCCAGTAGCGAAATGTGCATCAGGCGATCGATCGCCTCATTTTAAGCGATCGATCGCCGCGAAGTGAAAAATCAGGCGATCGATCGCCATGATTTGAGCGATCGATCGCCACTGCTCAAAAGTAGGAAAATGATGATTTTTGTTAAATTTTTGGTATTGGGCTATTGTTTAGCTTCTAATATCAATTTGTATGGTTATGTAGAACCGTCCCAGGTACCCACAACTTCAAGGAGATAAAGTTCTGCAATTTCTCCTTCTTTTGGAATTAAGGTACGTAAGAAACGTACGAGCATCGGACGGTAAACCATACTCCTACATTTATGATGATGATGTTTATGAGGATGTTTACGATGATGATGTTTATGATGATGTTTACGATGATGATGTTTATGATGATGATGTTTATGATGATGTTATGATGATGATGTTTATGATGATGATTATGATGATGTTTACGATGATGATGTTTATGATGACGTTTATGATGATGATGTTTATGATAAGTAAGTTTATGATAAGGTCATACGACGTATATGATTGGGTAAGACGCCCATGTGGTAAGATGCCACCCAATGTATGTGAGGGGGTAAGATGCCCCTGTGGTAAGATGCCACACAATGGTTATGATATGGTAAGACGCCATATGATTGGGTAAGATGCCCATGTGGTAAGATGCCACACGATGGTTATGTTATGGTAAGATGCCATACAATGGGGTAAGATGCCCTTATACATGAACAAGAATCAGGGATAACAAAGGAAGTTGAAGAACGACCAATAACTTTTACTTAACTAAGATGATATGCATTGTTGTATGCCTTTTTAATATAATGTTAAGTAAATATGTATATGCCCACGACGTGTTGTCCCTGTAGGTACACTTTTGGACCGAAGGGCCTAGGGTCGGGTTTAGGCGGTGAGCTAAAAGGGAACAAGATGAATATAGGATGCAGGATTTTGATAGTCTCTACTCTAGGAGTAGTGTAAACCTATAGCTTTAACATTCATTGTTGAGAATGTAATTAAATAGCTTTTGGAAATTTTATTTTGGCCTGTAATCTTCTTAGCTCAAGCTACAACCGGAACCCTTAAGAGGTTATAAATGCATGTTCTGTCCATTATACGTGTACTATATGATGTTAAGGTAGGAAGACCCTACATAATAGCTCCTTTTCAGTAGTGGAATAGTGCCGCTGAGCATCATTCAAGGTCATGGAAGCATAGTAGATGGCATGAGAAATCTTCCCAATCTTTTGGCCCAAAACGGCGCCCACTGCATAGTCGCTTGCATCACACATGATCTCAAATGGCTTACTCAGTCAGGAGGTTGGATAATGGGTGTGGATGTCAAGGATGTCTTTAATGTATCAAATGCGGTCTTGCATGCCTCATCAAATTCGAATGCCATATCCTTTTGTAATAATTTGCACAATGGTGATGCGATCTTGGCGAAGTCCTTGATATACCTCCGATAGAAACCTGCATGGCCAAGAAAGGAACGCACATCCCGCACACAAATAGGATAAGGTAGAGACTGAATAATATCAACTTTCGCTTTATCTACCTCTATACCCTTTGATGAGACCACATGACCCAAAACAATACCTTGCTCTACCATAAAGTGGCATTTTTCAGAATTTAGCACCAGGTTTGTTTCTATGCAACGCTTTAGGACAAGGGTAAGGTTAGTTAGACAAGCATTGAATGAGTCACCATAAACAGTAAAGTCATCCATGAATACCTCTAATATGTGCTCAGTGAACTCAGAAAATATACTAACCATACACCGTTGAAATGTGGCCGTGCGTTGCAAAGTCCAAAGGGCATGCGCCTATAAGCGAAGGTTCCAAAGGGGCATGTGAACGTGGTCTTTTCTTGATCTTCCGGAGCAATTGCAATCTGGAAATAACCGGAATATCCATCAAGAAAACAGTAATAAGAATGACATGCTAACCTTTCAAGCATTTGATCAATGAAGGGCAATGGAAAATGGTCTTTGCGGGTCACGGTGTTCAATTTGCGGTAGTCAATGCAAACTCTCCACCCATTCTGAATGCGGGTGGTCACTAATTCATCGTCTTTGTTCCTCACCACTGTAATGCCAGTCTTCTTTAGAACTACTTGGACAGGGCTGACCCACTGGCTATCAGAAATAGGGTATATCATTCCAACTGCAAGAAGCTTTAAGATTTCCTCTTTCACTACTTCCATCATCGGTGGGTTGAGTTTCCTTTGCGGTTGGCGTGTAGGTTTTGATCCTTCTTCAAGTAGAATCCTATGCATGCATGTCGAGGGGCTTATTCCTTTGATGTCAGCAATGGTCCATCCTATCGCGGTCTTGTGCTCCTCTAGCACTTGAATGAGCTCCTTCTCTTGGCTATCTCCCAACTTGCCAGAGATTATCACCGGTAATGTGTTTCCTTCTCCAAGGAACACATACTTTAGGTGACTTGGTAATGGCTTCAACGCAATAGTGGGTGCCTGCGATACCGAAGGGAGAGGTCTAGAGTTAGGAATAGGCAATGACACAAATGAAATATTACCTTGTATCTCGGGCGTGGTATCCAACGCAATGATGTTGTGTTCCACTTCATCTCCAAGTGGCAACTTGTGATGTCCCCGAAATGATTAATTGTGTTTAAGGCATTAATTGTGTTCATATGATTAAATATGATTAATTATGGTGGTAATTGCCTTATGTGTTAGAATTAATTGCCATGTGGAAATGCTTGGTCATGTGGGCTGGTGGAGCATTTCAGGGTGCATGTTGGGCATGTTGGGATAATTGTTACTAGCATGATTTATTTGCCATGGCTAGCAATTAATTTGGAAATCTTGAGTTTAATTGATATTTTGGTGCATTTTGGATTAATGCTTTTAAAAATATCATGTTGGGGTGTTTTATACACCATGGGATAGTGGAATGCATTTTAATTAAACTCAAACCCTTATACCCCAACCCCCACCTTTACCAAATCACTTTACCTTTACCAAACCACCACCCAAACCCTTCCTTTTCTCTTCATTATCGTTTTTGAGCTTAAGGGTGAAGAGAAATTCTTGCAAAAAGTTGATTTGTGGAGTTTATTGGGAGATTTGAGGTCCCCAAGAGGTATGGATGCCTCCATGTCATTTTTGTTGTGTTTGGTTTAGTTTTGAAATGGTTTTGAATGATTTTGAAATGGGTTTGTTGTGGGTTGGTGTTGTTTTGGTTGAGGGTTGGATTTATGTTTGTTTGAGGTGTATTTTGAAGGTTTATGTTGTTATTTATGTTGTTGGTTTGATGGTTTAAGTGTTGGTATGGGTTGGAAGGAATTTTGGTGCAAAAATGGTGAAAAATCGCGTGTCTGTGCGAGGCGATCGACCGCCTGAAAAGAGGCGACCGATCGCCTATGGGCAGTAGCCAAATTGCAGGGCAGGCGATCGATCGCCTGAAATGAGGCGACCGATCGCCAAGAGGCAGTAGCCAATTCAAGGGGTAGGCGATCGATCGCCATATTTGGCGCGATCGATCGCCGCGAAGAAAAATTTGAGGCGATCGATCGCCTCAGCGAAGCGATCGATCGCCAGCTGTGGAATTTTAAAAAATAATTTCTTTTGTGGAATTTTTGGTATTTGGCTATTGTTTAGCTTCTAATATTGATTTGTGTGGTTGTGTAGAACCACCCCAGGTGCCAACAACATCGAGGAGATAAAGTTCTCCAACTTCTCCACTTTTGGGAATTAAGGTACGTGGTGAGACGTACGAGCATCGGACGGTAAAATGTGTTACGCTTTCGATTATGTATTGTGTATACCGTGGATAGTGAATACTTATATGTGGTGATTTATGTGAAATGATAGTGATATATCGTGATAATGGAATCAACTATTGTGTTTGATTATTGTGGTAGAATTGATGAATGTTCCGGTAGCCTTTATCTCCGAGCGAAGGAGGTACTTGCCGCTGTCATATGAAGCGATGGTAGTATGATATTTGCCGCTGTCATGTCTAAGCAAGGTAACATGCCGCTGTCATTCTCGAAGCGAGGGATATCATATGATGCCGCTATATGTCGAAGCGAGGGGTCCTAAAATTCCGTTGTTGTGTTGGGACCGGAACAGTCACAATTCTAGTGATTAATGTGGAATATAGTGATTAATGTGTAATCTAGTGATTAATGTGGAATATAGTGATTAATGTGGAATATTGTGATTAATGTGGAATATTGTGATTATAACTGGAATGTGATATCGATCATTACCTTGTGAGCTAATGATTTTGTGCATGAGTTTATGAAACAGGAACAACAAAGGAAGTGTGCTAATGTGGTGAATCAGGGAGCATATATACAAATATATCTCATGCAACTAATTACGTTATTATGTTTGATTGTGTTTAATAGTGATGTGTATGCTCATGGTGAGTTGTTCCTGTAGGTACACCTTTGGATTTGGAGGGCTATGGGCCGGGTTGAGGCAGTGAGCTTCGAGGAGCCTTGTGAATTAGGATACAGGATTTGGTATAGTCTCTACTCTAGGAGTAGTGTAAATCTATAGTGTTAACATTCATTTGGGAATGTAATTAATTAGCTTCGAAGTTTTATTTTGGCCTGTAATCCTATTAGCTCACGTAATAACCGGAACCATAAACTGGCTGTGATGCATGTTTAGCCCTATTTATGTCTCGATTACGCTGTTAGGGTAGAGAGGCCCTACACAACTCGTCCCCAAAATGATCTAGAGGGGTGGTGAGGGCCATCTCCAACTCGTCTTTACCTGCAGTCTCAAAGATCCCTTGGGACAAGTAATCAATAATATCGATAGAGTAAACAGTATCATCATCATCACAAGGATATTTCATGGCATCATGTATATTGAATTTAACGACCTCACCATCAAACTCCATCGTAAGTGTGCCACTATGAACATCTATATTAGTCTTGGATGTTTTCAAGAAGGGTCTCCCTAACAATATAGGACTATTATTGTCCCCCTTTGCCATATCAAGCACATAAAAATCAGCGGGAAATACCAACTCATTTACCTGTACTAAGACATCTTCTAAAATTCCCCTAGGGTATGCATTAGATCTATCTGCTAACTGAACAACTACCCTTGTGTCATTTAAAGGTCCTAGATTCAAAGAAGCATAGAGAGAGTATGGCATGGCATTTATCGATGCTCCTAGATCTAGCATAGCTTTTTCAAGACGTGTTGTGCCAATTGTGCATGGAATGGTGAACATACCTGGGTCCTTGCACTTGGTAGGGATTTTCCTTTGGATGACTGCTGAGATGTTCTCCCCCAACTCAACCTTGTGGCATCCTTTAAGCCTTTGTTTCCTCTTGGCGGTGCACAACTCCTTTAAGAACTTTGCATAGCGCGGCACTTGCTTTATCGCATCCAACAGTGGAATGTTCACCTCACATCTTCGAAATGTTTCGTATAGGTCCTTGATGCTTTCATTCCTCCTATCTTTCTGATATGCGAGAGGGAAAGGGGGTTCAATCTTATACTCACGGAGTGGAGGAGACTCACCTTTTGGTTCTTCTTCTTGCATGGAATTATTTCCCGTAGGCTTGATCTCTTTCTCTTCATCTTCTTTTTCGAGTTCTTTCCCACTCCTTAGTTTAATTGCGCTTGCATTCTCCCTTGGATTCACTACTGGTTGTGACGGGAGAGTGTTTGATCTTTGAGAATCAATGTGATTTATTGCTGTTGCCATCTGACCCATTTGAGTAGTCAAGCTCTGGATGCTTGCTCTTGTCTCCTGTTGAAATTTTAGAGATCCATTAGCAAGTTCCTTAACAATATTTTCTAAATACTCACCAGGTGTTGGGGTTGGAATGGCTTGTTGTGGCCTTTGGAATGGTGGCTTATATGGTGGTGGGTGTTGTTGCATCTGTGGCTCATTTTGATTCCCATATCTCAAATTTGGATGATCTCGCCATCCTGGGTTGTAAGTGTTAAAATAGGGATCATACTTCCGTTGTGGTTGTCCCGGAAATCCGCCTGCCGCATTTGCTTCCTCAAATGAAGGTTCTTGAAGTTTGGGGCAAGCGTCAGTTGGATGACTCGGTAGTGCACAAATTCCACATACCTTAGCACTTTGTCGCATTCCGATCGCAAGTTGTTTCACAATACCTGTTAAATCAATCAATTGTTGTTCGAGGCTAGAAACATTTACCTCGCCTTGCTTCCTAAGTTTATGGTCCGATCGAGCAGTTCCAAACTGTTGAGAGTTGGCTGCCATGTTCGCAATCAAGTGTCTTGCTTTCGTTGGCGTCTTTTCTACAAATGCTCCTCCACTAGCAGCGTCCACCAAATTCATGTCATTTGGCAAAAGACCCTCATAAAAATATTGAATCAGTAAATGTTCACTTATCTGATGTTGAGGGCAGCTTGCACAAAGCTTTTTGAAGCGCTCCCAATATTCATGCAGTGATTCCTCTTGGAGTTGTCTAATGCCGTATATATCTTTTGGGATATTCGTCGCTCTTGATGCAGGAAAGTATTTTTCCAAGAAGGTTCTTTTCAGCTCGTTCCATGTAGTGATGGATCCAGAAGGTAAATAGAAGAGCCAATCTTTAGCCGCGTCCTTCAAAGAGAACGGAAAAGCACGTAATTTGATTTGTTCCTCGGTTATTCCAGTCGGCTTCATTGTAGTGCACACTACATGGAATTCCATCAAATGCTTATGCGGATCCTCACCTGCAAGGCCATGAAAAGAAGGTAAAAGATGTATTAGGCCAGATTTTAATTCAAATTTTATATTAGTAGCAAGTGTAGGAAAGGTTATGCAGAGAGGCTGCTGATCCAAAGTAGGATTAGCTAGTTGTCGTAGGCTTTGATTCTCTGCCATGATGGTCCTTTCCTCTTCTTCTTTCACTTGTCTTCGATTTTCTCTTCTTAGGTGGTATAAAGTCCTTTCTCTCTCGGGATCGTATTGATGTTCGTCCTCCTCAAATGAAAAATCGCCTGCGTGCATGAACAAATAGGTAAAAAGCACGGGAAGAAGAATATCAATAAAAGTTAACACAAATTAATAAAATTGCCTTCCCCGGCAACGGCGCCAAAATTTGGTAGCGTTTATCGCGTACGCCCAAATTAACCCTCTCAAGTTAATAACAGTAATGAATGTAGTAGCGTGAGTAGGGATCGATCCCACGAGGAAGGTTATATCTTTGTGTTAACTTATGCAAACGAAAATAAAAAGGGGTTTTGAAGTCAAAGTAATAATACTACGATGCAAAATTAAACTAATATGCAAAATTATCTAGATGAATTAACTTATGAGAAAAGTGCGATTCTCGGTTTTCGGTTAACTTTACAATTGGCGTTTACTATCTCGATCATCGATCTTCACAAACGGTTCAATTTCCATATGAATATTCATCGTGGACGTTTAATCCAATAAGCAAAGTCCTATCTCACCTTAAGTTTAGTTAAGTAGCCCAAGCGTTCTAGTTTAACCCTTATCACACAATCAATCAAAATACAAGCGTTCTAGTTTAACCCTTATCACACAATCAATCAAAATACAAGCGATTAAGATTTAAATCGATGATTGCATATGAACTAGTGAGATCGATGAAGCTAAACAACATAATCCAAGCGTCTATGTTAATCTAGTCAATTATTTACCCTAAGAATTTAACAAACTCACAAACGGAATTTAATCAATCTTAGTTGCTTCGTAAATTGGAGGGATCAAACGATTCCGTATTTGATATCTAATTTAGCTATAAATTGTATGAACGATAGCTAGGTGATCAATCCAACAATCATGCATAACAATTATGACAATCAAATCAGAAAAACAATTGATACTCAATGCAAATCAACAATCAAAACTTATCTCACAAGAATCGTAAACATCCAATGTATCGTTTTCCTTAACCGAGAATCACAAAAGTATTTAGCTACTCATAACTAGATTAACAACAATCAAAATTAATCTAAAAAAACATCAAACTAATAAGAGAAGAAAGAGTTACTAAAAGGGATCACGATTCCGGCTTGTCGATTCCGGTTCCGTTCTTCGTTGTTCTTGATGAAAACTTGAAAGAAAATTAATCTAAAATCTAAAATTATTCTAAGAGTATGAAAAACTATGCCTAAGACTCAATAATCTCGAGTTATGGGGGTTGGTGGCTGATAAAATAGGTTACAACCTTTTAAACATGGTAAAAGACCTAATTTCCTTATTTCCGGACTCCTCGGCGATCGATCGCCTTGAATGTGGCGATCGATCGCTGCATTATTTTTTTCGGAAAAACCCTTGAGGCGATCGATCGCTATAAAGTGGCAATCGATCGCCGAGCTCCAGTAGACTTTGGCGATCGATCGCCACTTCTTCGCGATCGATCGCCACTTCTTCGCGATCGATCGCTGACTCTTCAAATTTGGTGCAAATGTTTCTGTCCATAGGCGATCGATCTCCTCTTCGTGGCAATTGATCTCCTCCTTCAAAATTACATTTTTGCCCTTTTCTTGATCAACTTTGAGTCCTTGTCATGTCCATGTCTCTTCTTGGTCTTTACACATCATTTTTAGCTCGTTTTCTTCGATTGTACCTATAATTACACAAATATACGATTAGGTAGCATACGTATCAATTTATCCATCAAAACCTACCAAATCGTAGACAATTAAGCACTAAAGATGTGTCTATTTCTAGTCACATGGTTCGATCAATGATGAGTCATGCAGATCTTCCGACTTCCTTTTGCGGACATGCTGTAGAAACAACAATACTTATACCGAACCGTGTTCCATCTAAATCAGTAGAAAAGACACCATATGAGATATGGACTAAGAAGCGTCCTATTATGTCTTTTATAAAGATTTGGGGTTGTGAGGCTTACGTGAGACGTCATGCCTCCAATAAACTTGGACCCAAATCTGATAAGTGTTTATTTGTGGGGTATCCTAAGGAAACGAAATGATACTATTTCAATTATCCCACCGAGAACAAAGTGGTTGTTGCTCTGACTGGTGTCTTTCTTGAAAGAGAATTTATTTCTAGAAAAACCAGTGGGAGACATATAGAACTTAGTGAAGTTCAACCACAAGAAAACACTGAACATGATATTGAGATGGAAAATGAGCAGTCATCACAAGCTGTTGTGGATGAAGTGTGTAAGGACCCCGTGCCCTTATTACTTGCTTAGTGTATTAATCATCACATAAGTGTTGCATGCTTTCATTGTATATAAGGGGAAAACACATATAACCTTTCCTAGCATAGCAATAAGAAAATTCCTTTAGACATTTCTTTTCATATTGTCTAGTTTTCCCCAATCGTAAACATTTATAAGGTCATCTCTACCAACAAATAGACTCATAGATTTCGCCCATTACCATCCCCATTACACCACTTTTACATTGTGGACTTTTATAAAAAATTTGGGCAGAGTCTCCCCATAAATTGAGCTATCCGGAAATAAAAGCACATTACATAACATAACTCCCGGCCAGGGAAAGCACAACACTTAACAGAATACAGCAACACTAAGTAAATTCCCAGCCAGGGAAGACACCACACTAATAAGACAACAAAAGTGGGTTTCAACACCCTCATAACACACCAATGGCTCTCATATCATTTAGCAATTCTACCACTAATTGCATGCAACCTAGAATGAAAGAGAGAAAAACTCATGCCTTTATATACAACCCATATACAAGTATAGTTGTGCTCACATGCGAGCATCAAGAATGTGTATATATCCCTCAGGTGTATGTAAGTACCATATACGATACCGTGCTCCATCAAGCCCTGATACTCCCTGGATGTCAACGTCCTCATCCGGGATTCCATGTACTGTCCCTGTTCTCACAATCATCAAACTCACCAAATCTCAAAAATCAGTAAATCCACACATTGATCAACTCATCGCATGCCTAATTCTCGAATATCAATAAATAATGATTCCAATTTCCTTATACATGCAAATATAGATATCTCAATATCTAATACTGATTTCTCAACTTCGCTACCAATCACAGATAGCTCAAATGCCTCGCATTTATTTTACCAATTCTCCATTATTCTCAGACATCTCAAATGTCTCACAATGATTACATGATTCCACAGTCATTCTCAGGCATCTCAATGCCCCACAATGGTCATATAAATCCAGTACCCCATATGTCTTGTAAAGGTTATACTACTCTAGTATCACGCACGCTTGTGGCAGCGATGTCAAGATTAGGTCGCTCCATAGCTATATCAACACATATATATAACCACACGCACAACTATTTAATGCAATCAAAATATATTATGCATTTCACAAATGCTCTAATATAAAGTAATGCTCGTACGTCGCACGTACCTTAACTCTCCGTAGTCCAAGCCAAACCTTGCTCGAGTTCCATGCCCCGAGGAATGATGTGCTAACACGTTAAATAATTTACAATTATTTACGAACATGCAAACCCATGCTCAAGCACATCCATAACCCTTATATAAAAATATTGTCAACACACGACAATTGACCATTAAAAGACCCGGGGCAAGGCACAAACGATAACCAAAATGTAGCAACACATGCAGGGAGGGAAAACGGATGAGACAACAACGAAAAGTTGTTCAAGAACCACCCCTCATCGAACCATTAAGCATCATAAATGAACCCATAACAGCAAGATTTTTTGGACCTAAACATCACAAATTCCCCCCCCCCCCCCCCCCCCCCTCAACAACAATCACAACCGAGCCTCCAACCCCAAAAATCCAATTGAAATTATAACCCCACAAATCAGAAATTTCGAAACACCCTCATAATGAACCCAAGCCCTCTCCATATAGACCCAAAAGCTGAACCATATGAAGCAAAACAGCAAGAATTAATCCAAAAATCAGCCCAGATTTTCGATCAACAAGGAAGAACTTATGCCCCTGCCAAAACCCCAAAAATTGATCGCTACACTCACCCATGCAACGAGCAATTCGAACCAAACAACACAAAAATAGTAGAGGATTTCAGGAGAAGAACGAAAAAGGGGTAAGGAAGGTTACCCAATCGAAAAATCTGAAGAAAATCGATTGAAATCGGATGAACCCTAGAATTCGGACCTCTGCGCTTTTCTGGTAAATCCGAACGAGAACTGCGACGAAATTTCAGGTTCTTGGTGTGGAAAGTTGCGCCTGGAAGAGACGAAGACAATGGTGGTCCGGACGCGCCGGATGGTGGCCGAACGGCGGCGGGCGCGCGACTTTTATCGGCGAGGGTTGAGGGAAAAACGGGAAGAGGCAGAGGAGGGAGAGAGAGACGGGCGAGGCGTGAAAATGATTCCAAAATTAAAATCTCGGGTTCAACTGGTATATATAGCAAAATTGCCCCGAAATACCAATAGCCCCACAAATACATAATGATTCATTAAAAATCATCTGTTTTCAAAAACTCTCTCTCTAACCTCAAAAACCCAAACCGGTGCCCACACAAGGCACCCCAGATCCCGAGTCACACCAAAAACCCAACTCATAGGTTTTTCATCGAAATGAGAATACAATCTCAACCTCGGGATCCAATGATTCCAACTACCCAAATAGACGAGCTCGAGAGGCCCAACACCGCGATTAAACTCCAAATCGCCACGTATAAAAACTTTAGGGGTTATTAATACTCCGGGATTAACATCTATAATCCCAGGTCATCACAATATCCCCCACTAAAAGAATTTCATCCTCGGAATTAACACAGGCGTACTCCAAGTATAGCCGCAACAACCCAAACCAGAACACATGACTATGAATCGAACAGTCACCCTTAGCCCCGACATGGCTATCATGAACGCATCATGGATGACACATCAGCCGCGAGGACACTGACCTCGCACCAAACCCTGGAATGAAATAAACTTTCCAGTACACAAAAAAAAATTCGAAAGAGCGTCGGCACAACACAACGCTAACAATCCAAAAGCAGCCAGTCAACTGAATGCAAGGATTCGAATCGCTCCCGATTCTATCATAGATATCATTCAATGACATCTTTACTATGACTCACGATGTCTAACACACATCGTTACGATGGAAACACTAGTATACCACGGTATACTCATACCAGACTTGGTTCCCGCTACACAGACCACCTCCATCCAAGGAGCAGTTGCACCCTCTGCAACTCGGATCGGGCAACTCACGGCCACCGATCCACACCCAAACACATCTCACAAGATGTCCACCTCCGGATGTTCCAAGAATCACTTCCTGATTAAAAGAAACAATCGAGATTCCACAGAGTCTCAAATTCTGAAAGGGCATGCAATACACCAATTGCATCCTCAACACTTGTGTCGACAGTGACACCCTACGAATCCGAATTTCTACCATCCCTTGTTGCCCTAGGATTTAACAATCCAAACTTGGGAAGGCTATCGAATAAGTCGGAGGAAAACACCAACAAGGAAACACCTTAACCCACACAAGACGATCCCTCCTCAAAGGGAGTCAACCCAACCTCACGATCATTCCCCAGAATTATCGTGCCATGGAGATTCCCAATCTCGAGGTGTTCCATATCTCTCATCAGATATTTAACCATCCAAACATAGCATAACTCTATGCTTGACAAAAAGGAAATCAATAACTGGCATCCGTATACTCACCGGTATACCTGCCTAAGCATGGACACCACATGCATACTCAATGCACTTGGCTCGGGTATCTACAACATACCCTTAAGCCCCCACCACAACCGGCAATTCTGAGTCATTCTCATCAGTGGAGAATGATAATCGACGATTAACAACACATGGTGTGATTCCCAAAATCAACACCACATGGACCAACTTACCGAATCTTTCAAAGATTCCCAATAGGTATAATACTACCTCCTTCCTCACAAGGAAAGTGTCATCGAACTCGAGATCCACTAGTCTCGAACCACCGTTCGGAAAACCTAGATACAATAGCACCCATTGCATCCTGAAATACACGGATTCCCCAGATCGAGTCAACAACGACTTGATGACTCTCTTGTTGGTACTCCAACAACACGAGCTGTCCCAGACAAGTCTCACCAAGATTAAAACATAAACATATACACATTTCAGTGTGGCATGCCCAACCTCACTCTCAAATGACGTGGTGACTACTAGAGTCCAACGCAATCCATACCGTATTACCTTACGATTTACCAAACTTGGTTCCAACGAGCAGTATAACGGCTCTAGCAAGCCCATGAAGGTACTGCACACACGCGGCAAACGAACAAGTCGCCGCCTCTTTAGGTTTACTTCAAACCTACCAACAAGACGGACGTTTCCACATGGCATACCATACCATGGGAAGAAAATCAATAGAATAGTGGGTCTTTACCCAACATTCATCTAATGCCGATACACCCTGGACACTCTAGTGTCCCTATGTACTTAACATAACCTGATCATAATCCTTTAGGATCCATTCTACACCCTCAAGGGTGGTGTGACCATGTCTACCACATGTCACATCGACAGAAAGCGAGTAATTTCCTCCATGATTACTCCTGTCGTCAAATCACATGGCCCGAAAAGTCATTCCGATGAGCATACCTCAAGGGTATCACCACTCGTAATATGATCACCTCAAACATATGTTGCGGTACAATCACATGTACAACGCGTCCATCCATTCCTCGAGCAACCCGCTCGGTATAAGGGTCATGTCAACCGGTGAAGTAGACACCACCTTGTGCTCGGCACTGGCACCCATGGCATACAACTGAATACGTATACTCAACGCATTGTTCATGGTAACGATGATGCATGTCTAATAAGACATCTCCTACACCATCGTCATTGTCATCCCGTGACGATACATGCCCACTCATGGCATCTAAGGCATCGTCAACTAGTGATGATACATGTCAACAATGACATCTAAACAACCTAGTCAACTCGTGACGGTCCATGTACATCAACGTATGCCAGCTACAATAATGCTAATAGAATAGCAATATCCCATACCTAATCGCTAACAAGATAGCGGCATACCTGTCTCCGTCGCTCGATAATAGTGCGTAATCAGCACCCATCGCTCGAAGGCGGCATAATCCTGTGCTGCGTACATAGTGGCACAATCCATCGCTATAGAATCGACGGCATGATACCTTGTCATATAATAAGTGGCATGAAACCTTGCTATACACCTGAGCATGAATCATCGTCCACAAAATAGCGGAACGAGGCATCGCTATCAACATATCCGGCGGCACGAATCATCGCCAATCCTCATAGAAGAATGAGTCATCGTAAATCATCATATACATATGCCCGACGGCATGAACCATCGTCAACCGACACAGCGGAATGCCTCATCGCTATACATGTGTATGGCGGTATGAATCATCGCCCATCATCATAGAAGAATGAATCATCATCATCGACACAGCGGAATGAACCATCACTATCATCCGTGTCATCATGAAGGAATGAATCATCATCATCGACACAGCGGAATACATCATCGCTATCATCCGTGTCATCATAAAGAAATGAATCATCATCATCGACACATCGGAATACATCATCGCTATCATCCGTGTCATCATAAAGAAATGAATCATCATCATCGACACAGCGGAATACATCATCGCTATCATCCATGTCATCATAAAGAAATGAATCATCATCATCGACACAGCGGAATACATCATCGCTATCATCCGTGTCATCATAAAGGAATGAATCATCATCATCGACACAGCGGAATACATCATCGCTATCATCCGTGTCATCATAAAGGAATGAATCATCATCATTGACACAGCGGAATACATCATCGCTATCATCCGTGTCATCATAAAGAAATGAATCATCATCATCGACACAGCGGAATACATCATCGCTATCATCCGTGTCATCATAAAGGAATGAATCATCATCATCGACACGGCGGAATACATCATCGCTATCATCTGTGTCATCATAAAGAAATGAATCATCATCATCGACACAACGGAATACATCATCGCTATCATCCGTGTCATCATAAAGGAATGAATCATCATCATCGACACAGCGGAATACATCATCGCTATCATCCGTGTCATCATAAAGGAATGAATCATCATCAACATAGCGGAAAAGACATCGCTATCACTAACCAATCCCCAGTCTGTTTGCCATCAGTGTATTTTAATGCTTCTTACTTCATAATCTCATAATGAGCGGTACCATCTTCCCCGCTTCATTACTACATAACAAGCGGTACATTCTTCCCCGCTAGCGATACCTTCTTCCCCGCTCTTCATACTAGCGGTACCTCTTTCCCCGCTTAGTATGGTATACCCCGCCTCCATGTGCAAGCGGGCCTCCCCCCTCCCGTTCCACATTTTCAGCGGTAGAAGCGTAAGCATTAAAATCCTCACTGTGATAAACAAGACTCCTGGGATGCATAATCATCATTCCTTTTCATGCTCCATATTTCCTGTAACCTGCAACCATCATGGTTAGCAACAATAGCTTTATGCACTATGCATCAAACATGTAATACATATATATGCAACCACTTGCATGTCAATACGTATACCAATGCATGTTACCTCGGAAATATCCCTTTACCTGATTTTCTTACAAAACCAGATTCCTTGGCACATAACATACTGAGTGCCAGACATAACCATTAATGCCATCTTATCGTGTTTCACACGATTCCTGCAACCACAATGGTTAGCAATACCACTTTTCATATTATAAAAGCACATACACTAGTTGTGTCATACAACATTAATGACATCATGCATAATTATGTGCTATCAACAATTTTCTAGGCCCTTAACAGCCCCAAAGAGCAACCACTGCTCTGATGCCACTAATGTAAGGACACCGTGCCCTTATTACTTGCTTAGTGTATTAATCATCACATAAGTGTTGCATGCTTTCATTGGATATAAGGGGAAAACACATATAACCTTTCCTAGCATAACAATAAGAAAATTCCTTTAGACATTTCTTTTCATATTGTCTAGTTTTCCCCAATCGTAACCATTAATAAGGTCATCTCTACCAACAAATAGACTCATAGATTTTGCCCATTACCATCCCCATTACACCATTTTTACATTGTGGACTTTTATAAAAAATTTGGGCAGAGTCTCCCCATAAATTGAGCTATCCGAAAATAAAAGCACATTACATAACATAACTCCCGGCCAGGGAAAGCACAACACTTAACAGAATACAGCAACAATAAGTAAATTCCCAGCCAGGGAAGACACCACACTAATAAGACAACAAAAGTGGGTTTCAACACCCAAACACACCAATGGCTCTCATATCATTTAGCAATTCTACTACTAATTGCATGCAACCTAGAATGAAAGAGAGAAAGGCTCATGCCTTTATATACAACCCATATACAAGTATAGTCGTGCTCACATGCGAGCATCAAGAATGTGTATATATCCCTCAGGTGTATGTAAGTACCCTATACGATATCGTGCTCCATCAAGCCATGGTACCACGATCCTGGAAGTACCTCCAATCAACAGCTCGATCTCAGCTCCAAAGCCATCGATGTACCTGTTCACCTGCCCCAACAGAGACAGCCCCCACACGGGGTGAGCATACCAATACACAAAATTCCATAATCACAATCATGAAATCCATAATTTACAAAAATGTAAATAGTAATGAATTTAAATGATACTCACTGGATGGCAACGTCCTCATCCGGGATTCCATGTACTGTCCCTGTTCTCACAATCAACAAACTCGTCAAATCTCAAAAATCAGTAAATCCACACATTGATTAACTCATCGCATGCCTAATTCTCGAATATCAATAAATAATGATTCCAATTTCCTTATACATGCAAATATAGATATCTCAATATCTAATACTGATTTCTCAACTTCGCTACCAATCACAGATAGCTCAAATGCCTCGCATTTATTTTACCAATTCTCCATTATTCTCAGACATCTCAAATGTCTCACAATGATTACATGATTCCACAGTCATTCTCAGGCATCTCAATGCCCCACAATGGTCATATAAATCCAGTACCCCATATGTCTTGTAAAGGTTATACTACTCTAGTATCACGCACGCTTGTGGCGGCGATGTCAAGATTAGGTCGCTCCATAGCTATATCAACACATATATATAAACACACTGTGATATCCCCGAAATGATTATGTGATTTTAATCATTTATTTATATTATGATGATTTAGTGTTAATTCATGGGGTTGAATTAATATGGTTGAGGAGTTACATTTCGGGGTGCATGCGACATATGTTGGGATTTTGGGGTTGTGGCATAATTATTGGGGTGTGTGTTATTTATTTTGGTAAAGCATGTTTAAATGGGAGTTGAAGTATTTTATTGAGAAAATACTATAAATATCATGTGAGGATATTTTAATACAACGTGCTAAATACCGGGACCAAAAACATAACACATCACATAACCCACCACCCAACCACCCCCCTTAACCCATACCCTGCTGCCAGCTGCCAGCTGCTCACCCATACCTCTTGGCCCATCTCCCACTCCACCTTTGCATTGCTGAAACTCCTCCATTTCTCTCCCATTTTTCGTCCAACATCTGATAAGTAAGAAAAGGAGGAGATCCACCATTTTTATTGCTTGGAAAGCTTCCAAAAATCGGAGCAAAAAAGGGTGATAAACCATGTTCTGGTTTTGAAATTAAGTTGTTGAGTTCATGCTTTTTGTTGGTGTAAAAATGGCATGTTAGATTTGATTTCTTAAAACCTTCGATTTAAATGCTTACATGGTGTTGTTATGAAGCTCTCAGTATTTTTCCTTATGTATATTACATGTTTTATGTAGAGGAAATAAGCATGTAAAGTATGGTGTTCGAAAATCTGGGTAAGGTTGTGCCCTGTTTTCTGGAAAAATATGAGTTGGGAGTGTTTTTATGAAGGTGATATCATGCACGTTAGCTTAGGTTTTGGTAAACCTTTGATGTGAAAATATGCATGGTAGTTTTGTGAAGCCCTTGGCATGTTTGTTCGAGCATGCTTTATGTTATATGTTGTAGTTTTAATAGCATGAAATGAGGTGCTCAAGAAATCTGGAAATGATTATGTTGCCCTGTTTCCAGAAAAGTTGATCGAGTACTTGTGTGAATGGTCGACGTTTATGCATGTGGGCTTATGTTTGGGGTGTAAATTTGATATGAATACACTCAGGGTAGTGTGTTATAACTGCTAGCATGTTGGTCTTGGCATGTTGTATGTCTTACATGTTAGATTTAAGGGTATGAATATCGGTGTTAGGGAATTCTGGAAAACCTGGGTTGAAACAGAGCGACCGATCGATCGGTGAAGAACACCGATCGATCGGCAAAAGCCGTAGCGAATTCCAAAATTCAAACAGTTCACCGATCGATTGGTAGTGCCTTTTTTTAAAAATGTGGAATTTGTTTAAATTTGATATTGGATTGTAATGAGACATCTAATATTGTGTTGTACACTGGTGTAGAGCCTTCACAGACAGCTACACAGCGCAGGGGATAGAGTCCCACAACACACTACATTTTGGAAAGGTACGTAAGCGACATACGGGCATCCCAACGGTAACATGTATTTTGTGTTTGTCTATTTGACACATGGTGAATGCAATGTGATGCATTAAGAGTATGATACATGTTATTATGCATTGTTGTTGCATATTATGCATTGTTGTTGCATATTGTGATGTGGAATAAAGAGGTGTATTCCACGAGTCAGGGGTGATCACAGTGAAGGTTTTAATGCTTACGCTTGACCGCTAAAAATGTGGAGCGGGAGGGGGGAGGCTCGCTTGCACATGGAGGCGGGGTATACCATACTAAGCGAGGATGAGATACCGCTAGTATGAAGAAGCGAGGATGAGATACCGCTTGTTTTGAGATTGTAAAGCGAAGAAGCATTAAAATAACTGATGATGACTGACTCAAGAAAAAGAGATGATATGTCATGACATTTATTGGTGAAGCCATATATTCATATAGTGTTTTGATTATGAATTGTGGTACAGGGACAACCAATGGGCATTGTAAATGCGATGGAAATACAGGAAGTGCTTTGTATTTTATGATTATGCATTTACGTCTTACATTCATATTTTGTGGTATATGAATTATGTTATGCTCATGTGTTGGGGGTTGTCTTTGTAGGTGCTTTTGATGATGAGAACTAGGGTCGGGGTTGAAAAGCTGAGCTATAAGGAGTGCTACAGGATTAGCATGTTAGAGAAAATTTTTGTATAGCTTCTACATGTGGTAGAGTAAGACTATAGTGTAGTACCTTTTGTAGGAATTTGTGAAATTCTTTTTGAAACTTTTGGTACTGTACCTCTTAAGCTCAGGTTAATCAACATGACTCATTACTCTGATTTATTCATATGAATGTTTAGTTCTCTTAATCGCACCTATTAGTATCTTTGAGATATCGGGGTCTCACATTTAGTGGTATCAGAGCAGTGGTTAGATAACCAGGGAAGAGTGAAGGGTAGCCTTTAGAGACAAGATGGTTAGGTATTCATTGTTGGGCATGTTATGCATGTGATGCATATTTTTGTATAAGTGTCATACTAACATGCTTTGAATATAATACTCTTGTTATCTAACGGCTTATACTATGAACTGCTTTTGGTATTGTTGTTAACTCTTGTGTTGCAGCATGTCGGCTATTAACCCGGAGAACCTCAATGAAGAGGTAGGGGATATGGGCAGTATGAATGCTAGTGTTGCTCAGATGAATCCTTTACCGCCACCTGCTGTGGGAGTGGAGCCCAGTGCACAGATGTTATTACCAGGGGAGCTCAGTTTGACACAGTTTCTGAACTTCCGTCCACCCATGTTTGAGGGGACCGAGTCTGGAGAAGGGGCCGAAGAGTGGCTAGAACGGATAGAGCAAATACTTGTGACTGCGCCCTGTGCACGTACCGCATGGATGAGGTTAGCCGAGTTTCAAATGGCGAAAAAGCCTTCTATGTGGTGGAAGACCACTGTGATGGAGCTGAGGGCTCAGGGTATGGTAGTAACTGGACTGTATTCAGGACCCGGTTTCTTAACCGGTATTTTTCTGCAGCTGCCAGACAAGTAAAGGAGGACGAGTTCACTAATTTGAAGCAGGGCAGCATGTCAGTTTCAGACTTTGCTTTGCAGTATTCCTCACAGTTGAGGTATGTCCCCCATATCGCTGTGAGCAGCCATGCAAAGATGAGGCATTTCCTGAAGGGACTGAGGCCAGAACTATTTGACCGGGTTGTCTCCAACAACCCCATCTCTTTTGATGACGCCCTGACACGGGCAGAGTTGGCAGAGATTGCAGTGGGCGCGTACAAGGATGTTGTACCCCCTTTCGTACCACCACAGAGGCCTGTTACTGATAGTTTGAAACTACGAGGGGATCAGTTCAAGGCTCGTGGAGCCTCATCATCTTCCAGATTTAGTGGGAAGAAATCTCAGGGTCAGAAGCAGAGCAATCCAGGACCTACACAGGGGAGTAAGGCAGGAGGGGACAGGTGTGACCGATGTGGAGGATTTCACTTGTCACGTGACTGCCGAGGCTGTTATGTTTGTGGCAAGGTGGGCCACTTAGCTCGGAACTGCCCCAATCGGGCAAGTCAGGCAGACTCAGGGCCGAATAGGCCAAGATTTGACGCTAGGATGGCACCGCCGAGACAGCAGTTTGCGCCTCGACCGCAGGGAGGTCAGGCGGCGGGACCGCCGCAGGGTCAGGTGTATGCACTGACTAGGGAGCAGGCTGAGGCAGCCCCGGAGGAGGTCATTGCTGGTACGTGTCATTTATTTACGTACCCTGCATTTATTTTGATAGATACAGGTGCTTCTCATTCTTTTGTATCTGTTGCTTTTGTGGAGAGACACCGCTTGTGCTCATCTCTGTTACCCACGCCTCTCATGGTCTCGACACCCACGGGAAAGCATGTGATTGCGGACCGACTGTTATCTGATTGCCTCATTTATTTTGAGGGCAATGATCTGAGGGCCGATCTGATTCAGTTAGAGATGGCAGATTTTGACTGCACTATCGACATTGATGTGTTGAGCAGATACCGAGCTGTGGTAGATTGCCAACAGAGGATGGTACGTTTTCTATCTGATCAGGGGTTCCAGTGGACCTTTTATGGGGACGGCTCTCGTCCAAGGATTCCAGTGATCTCAGCGGTTAAGATGTCGCGGTTATTGGAACGCGGCCACACGGGCTACCTTATTTATGCCATGGATGCATCGGATGAAAAGGAAATGAGAGCCGAGGACATTCCAGTTGTGGCGGAATTCATTGATGTGTTCCCAGATGAGATTCCAGGGTTTCCGCCTGTCAGGGATGTTGAGTTCGCCATTGAGCTGCTGCCGGGGACTTCTGCTATTTCTCGTGCCCCGTACAGGATGGCACCGACAGAGCTGAGAGAGCTGAAGATACAATTACAGGAGCTCCTCGACAAGGGATACATTCATCCTAGTGTATTGCCTTGGGGTGCACCAGTCTTGTTCGTGAAAAAGAAGGATGGATCAATGCGTCTGTGCATTGACTACAGGCAATTGAACAAGGCCACAATGAAGAACAGGTTTCCACTTCCGAGGATTGATGACCTGTTCGATCAGCTTCAGGGTACAGAGGTTTACTCAAAGATAGATTTGAGGTCAGGTTATCACCAGGTGCGGGTTAGAGCTGACGATGTCCAAAAGACGGCTTTTAGAACTCGGTATGGGCACTACGAGTTCTTAGTGATGCCATTTGGGGTGACAAATGCACCTGCAGTTTTTATGAGCCTGATGAACAGAGTATTTATGGAGTACCTCGATCAATTTGTGATCGTATTCATTGATGACATCCTTGTCTATTCAAGGAGTGAGGAGGATCATGCCGATCATCTGAGGATAGTGCTCCAGATCCTCAGAGATCATCAGTTGTACGCCAAACTCAGCAAGTGTGAGTTTTGGCTTAGCAGTGTTGCATTCTTGGGCCATATCATTTCACGAGAGGGGATATCAGTAGACCCAAGGAAGATAGAGGCAGTTATGGATTGGTCTACCCCTACTTCAGTCAGTGAGATTCGGAGTTTTCTTGGGTTGGCTGGCTATTATCGACGTTTCGTCGAGGGTTTCTCAAAGATCGCTAAGCCACTTACACAGCTAACTCAGAAGGGAGTCACTTTTTGTTGGACAGAGGCTTGTGAGCAGAGCTTTAGGGAATTAAAGCACAGACTGACTACGGCACCAGTTCTAGTGATTCCCAAGGAGAACAAGGGGTTTATCCTTTATACTGACGCATCGCTACAGGTCCTAGGATGCGTACTGATGCAGGACAGACATGTAGTGGCTTATGCTTCTAGACAGTTGAAGCCACACGAGACGAGGTATCCAGTCCATGATTTGGAGTTAGCAGCTATAGTGTTTGCCTTGAAGATATGGCGACACTACTTATACGGTACCTCATTCACCATCTTCACTGATCACAAGAGCCTGAAGTTCTTGTTTACACAGGCTGAGCTGAACATGAGGCAGAGGAGATGGATGGATCTGCTGAAGGATTATGATTGTGAAATCCTATACCATCCCGGGAAAGCAAATTTGACAGCTGACGCTTTGAGTCAGAAAGTGAGGAGCACAGCAGAGGATGCCATGTGCTTATCAGCTATGTTGGGCTCCTACTGTCAGTTGGGGTTTGATTATGATGTATCTACTTCACCAGTACAGGTTTTGACCTTGCTAGCTGAGCCTGTTATTTATGATCACATCAGGAAGGCTCAGGGGACCGACGCAGAGGTTCAGAGATAGATGTTAGTGGTTCATTCAGGTCAGCCATCGAGATTCGGAGTGGCTGAGGACGGTTCTCTGAGACTTGACGACAGATGGGTGGTTCCAGATACACCCGAGTTGCGACGGGGTATATTACAGCGAGCTCATTGCAGCAGGATGAGTGTCCATCCGGGCGGGAAGAAGATGTAAAAGGATCTACGCAACCAATTCTGGTGGAGGCGTATGAAACAAGATGTCACCTCATTCGTTAAGAGATGTTTGATCTGTCAGCAGGTGAAGGCTGAGAGGCAGAGGCCTGGAGGTGAACTAAGGAGTTTGGAGATACCCGAGTGGAAGTGGCAACACGTGTCTATGGATTTTGTGACCCACTTACAGAGGACTGTTTCCGGTTTTGATGCCATCTGGGTAGTCGTGGACAGATTGACTAAAGTGGCTCACTTCATTCCCTACTGTATGACATATACGCACTTGAGGATGGCACAGTTATATGTCAGAGATGTGGTGAGACTGCACGGGATCCCTGTTTCGATTGTGTCTGATCGAGATCCGCGGTTTACATCTCACTTTTGGGAGGGTCTTCAGTCAACTCTTGGTACAGAGTTGAGGTTGAGCACATCCTATCATCCCCAGACGGACGGACAGACCGAGCGTACGATACAGACGCTCGAAGATATGTTGAGGGCTTGTGTGCTGGAGTTCGCACTTCTTGGCAGGACTCAGTAGCCTTGGTGGAATTTTCTTACAATAACAGTTACCAGGCTAGCATACAGATGGCTCCATTTGAAGCCCTATATGGCAGGCGTTGCAGGTCGCCTTTGTGTTGGGATGATGTGGACCAAAAATCGGTCGGAGGGCCAGAGTTGGTCCAGGATATGGAAGAAAAGGTAAAGGTTATCAGGAGAAAGATGAAGGCAGCTCAGGACAGACAGGCAGCGTATGCCAATCAGCGGCATAGGTCGTTGGAGTTTCAGTTGGGCGACAGAGTCTTTCTGAAGATCTCACCTTTCAGAGGTGTAGTACGGTTTGGTATGCGGGGGAAGTTGTCCCCGAGATATGTGGGGCCGTATGAGATCTTACAGCGTGTGGGTACTCTGGCGTACCGTTTAGCTTTACCGCCCTCTCTGTCTGGCATTCACGATGTATTTCATGTGTCTATGTTGCGGAAGTACGAGCCAGATCCTTCTCATGTGTTGCAGCCTTCTGAGGTTCAGATTGAGTCCGATGTTTCCTATGTGGAGCGACCTATCAGGATTTTGGATAGGGCGGATCACAGACTGAGAAACAAAGTTATTCCTATGGTCAAAGTTCAGTGGGATCGTAGGGGTGTCGAGGAGGCCACGTGGGAGACGGAGCGACACATGGTGCAGCACTATCCAGAACTGTTTTCTGGTATGTGATTTATGTTTTGTTTATTTTGGGTAAGTGCATGCTGATTTCGAGGGCGAAATCTTATAAGTAGGGGAGTATTGTGATATCCCCGAAATGATTATGTGATTTTAATCATTTATTTATATTATGATGATTTAGTGTTAATTCATGGGGTTGAATTAATATGGTTGAGGAGTTACATTTCGGGGTGCATGCGACATATGTTGGGATTTTGGGGTTGTGGCATAATTATTGGGGTGTGTGTTATTTATTTTGGTAAAGCATGTTTAAATGGGAGTTGAAGTATTTTATTGAGAAAATACTATAAATATCATGTGAGGATATTTTAATACAACGTGCTAAATACCGGGACCAAAACATTACACATCACATAACCCACCACCCAACCACCCCCCTTAACCCATACCCTGCTGCCAGCTGCCAGCTGCTCACCCATACCTCTTGGCCCATCTCCCACTCCACCTTTGCATTGCTGAAACTCCTCCATTTCTCTCCCATTTTTCGTCCAACATCTGATAAGTAAGAAAAGGAGGAGATCCACCATTTTTATTGCTTGGAAAGCTTCCAAAAATCGGAGCAAAAAGGGGTGAGAAACCATGTTCTGGTTTTGAAATTAAGTTGTTGAGTTCATGCTTTTTGTTGGTGTAAAAATGGCATGTTAGATTTGATTTCTTAAAACCTTCGATTTAAATGCTTACATGGTGTTGTTATGAAGCTCTCAGTATTTTTCCTTATGTATATTACATGTTTTATGTAGAGGAAATAAGCATGTAAAGTATGGTGTTCGAAAATCTGGGTAAGGTTGTGCCCTGTTTTCTGGAAAAATATGAGTTGGGAGTGTTTTTATGAAGGTGATATCATGCACGTTAGCTTAGGTTTTGGTAAACCTTTGATGTGAAAATATGCATGGTAGTTTTGTGAAGCCCTTGGCATGTTTGTTCGAGCATGCTTTATGTTATATGTTGTAGTTTTAATAGCATGAAATGAGGTGCTCAAGAAATCTGGAAATGATTATGTTGCCCTGTTTCCAGAAAAGTTGATCGAGTACTTGTGTGAATGGTCGACGTTTATGCATGTGGGCTTATGTTTGGGGTGTAAATTTGATATGAATACACTCAGGGTAGTGTGTTATAACTGCTAGCATGTTGGTCTTGGCATGTTGTATGTCTTACATGTTAGATTTAAGGCTATGAATATCGGTGTTAGGGAATTCTGAAAAACCTGGGTTCAAACAGAGCGACCGATCGATCGGTGAAGAACACCGATCGATCGGCAAAAGCCGTAGCGTTTTTCCAAAATTCAAACAGTTCACCGATCGATCGGTAGTGCCTTTTTTTAAAAATGTGGAATTTGTTTAAATTTGATATTGGATTGTAATGAGACATCTAATATTGTGTTGTACACTGGTGTAGAGCCTTCACAGACAGCTACACAGCGCAGGGGATAGAGTCCCACAACACACTACATTTTGGAAAGGTACGTAAGCGACGTACGGGCATCCCAACGGTAACATGTATTTTGTGTTTGTCTATTTGACACATGGTGAATGCAATGTGATGCATTAAGAGTATGATACATGTTATTATGCATTGTTGTTGCATATTATGCATTGTTGTTGCATATTGCGATGTAGAATAAAGAGGTGTATTCCACGAGTCAGGGGTGATCACAGTGAAGGTTTTAATGCTTACGCTTGACCGCTAAAAATGTGGAGCGGGAGGGGGGAGGCTCGCTTGCACATGGAGGCGGGGTATACCATACTAAGCGAGGATGAGATACCGCTAGTATGAAGAAGCGAGGATGAGATACCGCTTGTTTTGAGATTGTAAAGCGAAGAAGCATTAAAATAACTGATGATGACTGACTCAAGAAAAAGAGATGATATGTCATGACATTTATTGGTGAAGCCATATATTCATATAGTGTTTTGATTATGAATTGTGGTACAGGGACAACCAATGGGCATTGTAAATGCGATGGAAATACAGAAGTGCTTTGTATTTTATGATTATGCATTTACGTTCATATTTTGTGGTATATGAATTATGTTATGCTCATGTGTTGGGGGTTGTCTTTGTAGGTGCTTTTGATGATGAGAACCAGGGTCGGGGTTGAAAAGCTGAGCTGTAAGGAGTGCTACAGGATTAGCATGTTAGAGAAATTTTTTGTATAGCTTCTACATGTGGTAGAGTAAGACTATAGTGTAGTACCTTTTGTAGGAATTTGTGAAATTCTTTTTGAAACTTTTGGTACTGTATCTCTTAAGCTCAGGTTAATCAACATGACTCATTACTCTGATTTATTCATATGAATGTTTAGTTCTCTTAATCGCACCTATTAGTATCTTTGAGATATCGGGGTCTCACACACACGCACAACTATTTAATGCAATCAAAATACATTATGCATTTCACAAATGCTCTAATATAAAGTAATGCTCGTACGTCGCACGTACCTTAAATTTCCGTAGTCCAAGCCAAACCTTGCTCGAGTTCCATGCCCCGAGGAATGATGTGCTAACACGTTAAATAATTTACAATTATTTACGAACATGCAAACCCATGCTCAAGCACATCCATAACCCTTATAAAAAAATATTGTCAACACACGACAATTGACCATTAAAAGACCCGGGGCAAGGCACAAACGATAACCAAAATGTAGCAACACATGCAGGGATGGAAAACGGATGAGACAACAACGAAAAGTTGTTCAAGAACCACCCCTCATCGAACCATTAAGCATCATAAATGAACCCATAACAGCAAGATTTTTGGACCTAAACATCAAAAATCCCCCCCCCCCCCTCAACAGCAATCACAACCGAGCCTCCAACCCCAAAAATCCAATTGAAATTATAACCCCACAAATCAGAAATTTCGAACCACCCTCATAACGAACCCAAGCCCTCTCCATATAGACCCAAAAGCTGAACCATACGAAGCAAAACAGCAAGAATTAATCCAAAAATCAGCCCAGATTTTCGATCAACAAGGAAGAACATATGCCCCTGCCAAAACCCCAAAAATCGATCGCTACACTCACCCATGCAACGAGCAATTCAAACCAAACAACACAAAAATAGTAGGGGATTTTAGGAGAAGAACGAAAAAGGGGTAAGGAAGGTTACCCAATCGAAAAATCTGAAGAAAATCGATTGAAATCGGATGAACCCTATAATTCGGACCTCTGTGCTTTTCTGGTAAATCCGAACGAGAACCGCGATGAAATTTCAGGTTCTTGGTGTGGAAAGTTGCGCCTGGAAGAGACGAAGACAACGGTGGTCCGGACGCGCCGGATGTTGGCCGGACGGCGGCGGGCGCGCGGCTTTTATCGGCGAGGGTTGAGGGAAAAATGGGAAGAGGCAGAGGAGGGAGAGAGACACGGGCGAGGCGTGAAAATGATTCCAAAATTAAAATCTCAGGTTCAACTGGTATATATAGCAAAATTGCCCCGAAATACCAATAGCCCCACAAATACATCATGATTCATTAAAAATCATCTGTTTTCAAAAACTCTCTCTCTAACCTCAAAAACCCTAACCGGTGCCCACACAAGGCACCCCAGATCCCGAGTCACACATGTAAGGACCCTAGTTCCTTAAATGCTGATAAAAAGGCGTAATAGAGCTAAACATGCATATAAGACTATAATGTTCGTGTTGATGTATTGAGCCGTTAAGATTACAGGCCAAATGAAAATTTCCAAAAGGGATTAATTACATTCCCAACCAATTGAATGTTAATCCTATAGTTTTACACTACTCCTAGAGTAGAAACTATACAAAAGAATTAGGCCTGCTATGCCAAAAGCACTCCTCACTGGCTCACCGCATCAACCCGCCTCAGCCCGTACGCCCAAAAGTACCTACAGGAACAACCCCAGAACCATGAGCATGTATGTAAACCATATTCACAATAATATGATCATAATTCAATGCATAAACCGTAAATGCAAATCACTTCCTGTATTTAACACATATAAAGAAGCTCCCTCGGTTGTCCCTGTACCATAATTACAATCAATTGATTATAACACCAATAATGTATGTCATGACATGCATCCATTCCATGTATACCAATGGCCAATCCCGGTCTTATTATATCAGTGGCATAATACCCCTCGCGTTACATGACAGCGGCATTAATACCCCTCGCTTCGACATATTAGCGGCATAATATCCCTCGCATCAACATGACAGCGGCATTATCCTTCACTTCGACATGTTTGCGGCAAATATTCTTCATCGCTATAATATGACAGCGGCAAGTATTCTACCATCGCTTCGACATGAAGGCGGCAAGTATTCTTCATCACTGTAATATAATCTCGACCCACAATCACATGCAACCATAATGCATATTCCAATCATGTATGCAACCATAATGCATAATGAGACCATATACGCAACCATAATGCATAACCAATTTATAGCGTAATAAATACGTTTTACCGTCCGATGCCCGTACGTCTCACTACGTACCTTGGTTCCAAAAGTGGAGATATCGTGGACTTTATCTCCTAAGCTGTGTGGCCACCTGGGATGGTTCTACACATTCACACAAATCAATATTAGGAGCCAATAATAGTCCAATATCAAAAATTCCACAAAAATACCCAAAAATGCCAAATTTTGTCTTTTGCGATCGATCGCCAGTTCGGGCGATCGATCGCGAAACCTTACTGCCCGAAGCCAAAATTTTCCACCCTTCGGCGATCGATCGCCATGCGCTCCAAAAGCCTACTGCCAGTGCGCGATCGATCGCCTGAAATGGGCGATCGATCGCCAACCCCTGTAACCCGAAAATCCTCCATTTTTGCTCCAAAATTTATCTCCAATCCATACCCACTCTTCTACCTTCAAACCAACAACATCAAACACATAATAACCTTCAAAATACACCTTAACCATCCCAAAAATCCAACATTCAACTCAAATAATACCAACCCATAAAAACCCATTTCAAAACCATACAAAACCACAACAAACTCAATCCAAACACAACAAAAACAATAAGGAGGCATCCATACCTCTTGGGGACTCCTAATCACCCAATAACTGCCACAAACCAAACTTTTAGACAGATTTCTCTTCACCTCTTTACCAAATTTCGAAAATGAGAGGTAGAGAAGGGTTTTGGATGAGTTAATTGGGAAAGTGGAAAATGAAGGTATAAGGGGGGGTTTGGGGTATAAGTGGGTTGAGTTTAATTAAATTACATCTCACAATTTCCATGGTGTATAAAACACCCCAACATGATATTTTAAAAGGCATTTTACCATAATGCTCCAAAATCACAATTAAAACATGATTCACCCAAATAATCACAAACCATCTCATTTAAACCATTAAAATCCCCAATTACCCAACATGATAACATGCACCCCGAAATGCTCCACCGGGTCACTCCTCCCATGTGACTAAGCATTTCACCAAGATAAATAATGCCAACACAGATATTAATTATCACCATAAAATCACATAAACATAATTAACGCCCAAATGCAATTAATCATTTCGGGGATATCACAACACCAAAAACGCAACTCATAGGTTTTTCACCGAAATGAGAATACAATCTCAACCTCGGGATCCAATGATCCCAACTACCCAAATAGACGAGCTCGGGAGGCCCAACACCGCGATTAAACTCCAAATCGCCACATATAAAAACTTTAGGGGTTATTAATACTCCGGGGTTAACATCTATAATCCCAGGTCATCACAAGTGCCTGCTCAAGAGACACAAGCCCAGCGTAGGTCTGTAAGAGAACACCGGGAGCCACAGAGATATGAATTTCTTATGACTCAACAAGGTGACTTACTACTTATTGATGAGGATGAGCCGTCATCTTATAAAGAAGCTGTAATGGGCACTGATTCTGAGAAATGGCAAGAAGCCATGAAATCTGAGATGGAATCCATGTATGCAAACCAAGTATGGACTTTGGTTGACCCACCTGAAGGGGTGAGACCCATAGGGTGCAAATGGATTTTCAAGAAAAAGACCGACATGGATGGTAATGTACAAACCTTTAAGGTCGACTGTTTGGTAAAGTTTTTAAACAAATTCATGGTATTGACTATGATTAAACGTTTTCACCAGTTGCCATGGTTAAATCCATTAGGATCTTACTTACAATAGCTGCATTTCATGATTATGAAATCTGGCAGATGGATGTCAAAACAGCTTTCCTTAATGGAAATTTACTTGAGGATGTGTACATGACACAACCTGAGGGTTTTGTCGATCCAAAGGATGCTGGAAAGATATGCAAGCTACAACGATCCATTTATGGATTGAAGCAACCTTCTCGGAGTTGGAATCTTTTTTTGATGATGTAGTCAAAGAGTTTGGTTTCATCAAAAACGTAGATGAACCTTGTGTCTACAAGAAGGTCAGTGGGAGCATAATTATCTTCCTAATATTGTATGTAGATGACATAATTCTCATTGGGAATGATATCCCTGCCTTAAAATCTGTAAAGATTTGGCTAGAGAATTGCTTTTCTATGAAATACTTGGGTGAAGCCACCTATGTACTAGGTATCAAGATCTATAGAGATAGATCAAGAAGATTACATGGCCTAAGTCAAAGTACATATATAGACAAAGTGCTAAAACGGTTTAGCATGCAAGAATCAAAGAAAGGATTCATGCCTATGACACATGGGATACATCTCTCGAAGGATCAGTGTCCTTCAACACCAGATGAGAGACAACACATGAGTAAGATTCCATATGCGTCAGCTATTGGATCTATCATGTATGCCATGATATGTACTCGTCCCGATGTCTCGTATGCCCTGAGCATGACGAGCAGATATCAGGTTTGTAAGGACCCTAGTTCCTTAACGGTGAAATCAAGATATAAACAGGGCTAAATATGTATTAGAGACACCTTAGAGTTCTGGTTGTTATGTGAGCTCAATGTAATTACAGGCCAAAAAAAATAAAACTTCAATAGTTAGTTAATTACATTCCCAAAAATGAATGATAAGACTAACAAAAATCCTGAATTCTATCTTCTTTCAAGTCTCCTTCAGCTCACAATGCAACCCAACCCTTAGTCCCTTTTGTCCAAAAGCGTACCTACAGGAACAACTCACCATGAGCATATATATATACACTTAACACAATTCAACTTAATACAATAATTAAGCACATGCGATAAATAATAGATATGCTCCTCAATTACCACATTTGCACATTTCACTGTCGTTCCTGTTTCACAAACTTATGCACAAAATCATTAGTTCACAATATAATGATCGATAACGCGTTTCCAATTATGTCACAATATTCCACATTAATCACTAGAATTGTGACTGTTCCGGTCCCAATACAACAGCGGAATTTTAGGACCCCTCGCTTCGACATATAGCGGCATCATATGATATCCCTCGCTTCGACAATGACAGCGGCATGTTACTTCGCTTAGACATGACAGCGGCAAATATCATACTACCATCGCTTCATATGACAGCGGCAAGTACCTCCCTCGCTGGGAGATAAAGGCTACCGGAACATTCATCAATTCTACCACAATAATCAAACACAATTGATTCCAATATCATGATATAACACTATCATTTCACATATTTCATCACATATAAGGATACAACATTCACAATATACATCATCAAAGTTGTAACACGTTTTACCGTCGATGCTCGTACGTCTCACTACGTACCTTAGTTTCAAAAGTGGAGAAGTTGTATAACTTTATCTCCTCGATGTTGTTGGCACCTGGGATGGTTCTACACAACCATACAAATCAATATTAGAAGCCAAATAATAGCCAAATACCAAAAATTCGTCAAAAGAAATCATTTTTCAAAATTCCACAGCTGGCGATCGATCGCTTCGCTGAGGCGATCGAGCGCCTCAAATTTTTCTTCGCGGCGATCGATCGCGCCAAATATGGCGATCGATCGCCTACCCCTTGAATTGGCTACTGCCTCTCGGCGATCGGTCGCCTCATTTCAGGCGATCGATCGCCTGCCCTGCACTTTGGCTACTGCCCATAGGCGATCGGTCGCCTCTTTTCAGGCGGTCGATCGCCTCGCACAGACACGCGATTTTCACCATTTTTGCACCAAAATTCCTTCCAATCCATACCAACACTTAAACCCTCAAACCAACAACATAAATAACAACATAAACCTTCAAAATACACCTCAAACAAACCTAAATCCAACCCTCAACCAAAACAACACCAACCCACAACAAACCCATTTCAAAATCATTCAAAACCATTTCAAAACTAAACCAAACACAACAAAAATGACATGGAGGCATCTACCTCTTGGGGACCTTAAATCTCCCAATAAACTTCACAAATCAACTTTTTGCAAGAATTTCTCTTCACCCTTAAGCTCAAGAACGAAAATGAAGAGAAAGGAAGGGTTTGGGTGGTGGTTTGGTAAAGGTAAAGTGATTTGGTAAAGGTGGGGGTTGGGGTATAAGGGTTGAGTTTAATTAAAATGTATTCCACAATCCCATGGTGTATAAAACACCCCAACATGATATTTTTAAAAGCATTAATCCAAAATGCACCAAAACATCAATTAAACTCAAGATTTCCAATTAATTGCTAGCCATGGCAAATAAATCACGCTAATAACAATTATCCCAACATGCCCAACATGCACCCTGAAATGCTCCACCAGTCCACATGACCAAGCATTTCCACATGGCAATTAATTCTAACACATAAGGCAATTACCACCATAATTAATCATATTTAATCATATGAACACAATTAATGCCTTAAACACAATTAATCATTTCGGGGACATCACAATACTCCCCTACTTAGAAGATTTCGTCCTCGAAATCGCATGCACTTACCCCAAAAGAAACTAAACATAAACACATACCAGAGAATAGTTTCGGGTAGTGCTGCACCATATGCCGTTCCGTCTCCCACGTGGCCTCTTCGACACCCCGACGATCCCACTGAACCTTGACCATCGGTATCACCTTGCTTCAAAGTCTACGATCCTCTCGATCCAGAATTCTGACTGGCCGTTCAACATAGGATACATCTGAACTCAACTGAACCTCTGAAGGCTGCAACACATTACACGGGTCTGGTTCATACTTCCTCAACATAGATACATGGAAGACATCATGTATACCAGACAAGGACGGCGGTAGGGCCAAACGGTAAGCCAAAGTGCCGATGCGCTGCAATACCTCGTACGGCCCAACATATCTCGGAGACAACTTCCCGCGCATACCGAAACGAACTACACCTCTGAAAGGTGAGATTTTCAGAAAGACTCTGTCTCCCACTTGAAATTCCAATGGTCGCCATCGTTTATTAGCATAGGCCGCTTGCTTATCTTGAGCCGCTTTCATTTTCTGACGGATCACTTTGATTTTCTCTTCCATTTCTCGAATCAATTCCGGTCCTCCGACCGTCTTACTAGTCAAATCTTCCCAGTACAACGGTGACCTACATCGTCGACCGTAAAGGGCCTCGAATGGAGCCATCTGAATGCTCGCCTGATAACTGTTGTTATAAGAGAATTCCACTAGTGGCACTGAATCTTGCCACGGAGTATCGAACTCCAAAACACATGCCCTCAATATGTCCTCAAGCGTCTATATGGTACGCTCTGTCTGACCATCTGTCTGAGGGTGATAAGCCGTACTCAGCCTCACTTCTGTACCCAAAGCCGATTGAAGACCCTCCCAAAAGTGCGATGTGAACCGCGGGTCTCTATCAGACACAATCGAGACTGGGATGCCATGCAATCTCACCACGTCCCGTACATACAACTGGGCCATCTTTAAGTATGTGAAAGACATACAATATGGGATGAAGTGAGCCACCTTCGTCAGTCGATCCACAATTACCCAGATCGCATTGAATCCCAAGGCAGTCCTTGGCAAGTGGGTCACGAAATCCATAGAGATGTGTTCCCACTTCCACTCTGGTATCTCTAAACTCTTCAACTCGCCTCCGGGCCTCTGCCTTTCTACTTTCACTTGTTGGCAAATCAGGCACTTCTTAACGAATGACATAACGTCTCTCTTCATCCGTCTCCACCAAAATTGATCACACAAGTCCTTGTACATCTTTCTCCCACCTGGATGGATGCTAAGGGGGGTGTATTGGTTATAGACTTTTATTGACTTTTAATGACTTTTATGGAGTTTAAAAGTCTAGAGGTATTCAATCCAGACTTTTATATACTCTACAAAAGTCTAATGGTATTCAAGACAGACTTTTGTAGAGTTTTAAAAAGTCAAGTGGTATTCAAACTTGAATTTTTAAAATTCCATAAAAGTCTATAGGTATCCAAAATCTCATAGACTTTTAATGACTTCTGTTGAAATCTTTAGGTACAAACTTTGATGCCCCATGTACATCCCAAAAAAGTTCAAAATTCTCCACCACTCCTAGTAAAGATTTGGAATGACTTTTAATTCCTAATTACCATAATCTCTCTTTACTCTTTGCTATTTTCATTTCCGACACGACCATATCCCCATTGGCTTTTCCTCCCCTGTTTTCTACATGTACCATTTCTTTAATTCCTAATGTGTGGCTCTTTCTTCAATTATTGTTTTTTTCACATCTTATTTTTTATCCAATATAATACTAATATTTACACAAGTATTTTGATAAAATAGCAAGTTAATGTGCTCAATTTTATATTAGATGATAGATTTTTAAAACGATTGTATGTGTCTATATCTATAGACAATTATAATAAATATTTTTCTAAAACAAAAGATATTTATAACGATAATCATGCTTAACGGATCGATGAACATCAGCCTGACCAGATCGAAGCTTCAGAACAGCATGAACCAGAATGGCAAGTGCCCAAAAGAATAAGACTGTAGCGTACTCAGAGTTTGAGCATAGTCAAGAGTTGCACATAAAGGAAAATAATGTTGTTGGTACATACAACTATATAAGGATGCAACAGAATAGCTCAAGAAAGAGTCTGATCAATCGAAAAACGCAAAAAGAAAGCTAAACAGCACAAGCTTACAAGCTCAGACATTCTCGAGCTAAAAATCTTCATAAGCACAATCATATTGTAATATTTGATCATCTTAGGATCATTGTGTGCATAGACTAAAATCTATCTTTTGTATTCTGTACTAAGATAGAGAAGTGAGGTAGTGAGGTAAAGCCAGCTGAATTGGGTTTGTACAACATGATTGTATAAATCAAAGTCTTCTAGTGGAATCCTTCCTTAATTGGAAGAAGGGGAGACGTAGAAGGATTACACCACCTTCGAACTTTCAGAAACATATTATGTCTTTTATCATTCTGCACATGTTATACTTTTCAAGCCATCGAGCCGTTCTTACTAGCCTAAGAACAGACCGTTCCGCACTAAATTATTCAGTGGTATGTTCTGCAGAAAAGTTGATTAAGAAACAGATTTCTTTCACTAATCCGAAAGAAATCACAAAGGATTATTTTTAATAGGAGTGTTCATTCACCTCCCCTCTAAACACTCCGGACCGATCCTAACAGTTATTTAATAGAAAACTTTTGTTTTATTACACAAAATGATAGATTACAATTATATAGCAACATTAACTGTCGTCATCTTGAAGATGCAAAAAAGTTGTTCAATATTTTCTATGCAAAAGAATTAAATAAGTATTTTTCACATTTTTTTACTGTTAAATAAGTAAAATGTGTTTACATTAATAGTAAAAATAATTATATATTGAAGAAGTTATTTATATTCAATCGTTAGTTCAAAGAAATAACTTTTAAGTTATAAAATCTATAGAGTCTATAAAATTCTTTTGATAATTTCATATAATTCTATAAAAATTATTATAAATCTATCAATTTCATAAAAGTCCATCATTTAAAAAAATCACCAAAAGTCGATAAAGTCCATAGAAATCTATTGAAAAAGTCTACGAGACTCTATACAAATCTTTTTATAACTCCATGAAATTCTACAAAAGTCAATAGAAATCTATCAACTCCATAAAAATCAATCATTTAAAAAAGTCATTAAAAGTCAATAAAAGTCTAGATTGAATACACCCCCCTAAATCTGCTACTATGAGCACGATGCAAGATTCCTTGATGCAACTCTGGTGCCCTCGGCACTACCCAACGGTTACCAAGCCTCAAGGAACCATCTTCTGCTACTCTGAACTTCGATAACTGACCCAGACGTAAATATTATAACCATCTCTGTACCTCAACGTCTGTCATCTGAGCTTTCCTGATAAGTTCAAAGATGTCCGGTTCTGCCAATAGGGTCGATACCAGCACCGGCGATACATCTAAATCAAAGTCATATCCCAAATGACAACAAGAGGTCATCAAGGCCGATAACTGAATAACATCATCTGCCGTACACTTCACCTTCCTACTTAAGGCGTCAGCTGTCAGGTTCGCCTTCCCTGGATGGTACTCTATCTCGCAATCATAGTCCTTGAGTAAGTCCATCCACCTCCTTTGCCTCATATTCAGTTCCGCTTGGGTAAATAGGAACTTCAAGCTCTTATGGTCCGTGTAAATGGTAAAAGAAGTACCATAAAGATAATGCCGCCAAATTTTCAAAGCGAAAATAATGGCCGCCAGTTCCAAATCATGAACCGGGTACCTGGTCTCATGAGGCTTCAACTGCCTCGATGCATAAGCCACCACATGCTTATCCTGCATCAGTACACAGCCCAATCCCTGCAGTGATGCATCCGTGTACAAAGCAAACCTTTCGTTCTCCGAAGGGATCACCAGAACAGGTGCTGTAGTCAACCGATGCTTCAACTCTTGGAAGCTTTGCTCACATGCCTCAGACCAAGAAAACGGAACACCCTTCTGAGTCAACTGCGTCAACGTGTAAGGACCCTAATCCTTAAGTGCGGAATCAAGGCATAATAGAGCTAATATAAATGATCAGAGTGAGAAATAACGTGTTGAGTTTATGAGCTTAAGCATTACATGCCAAAAATAAGGACTACCAAAAATTGATTAATTACATTCCCCATCAAAAGAATGTTATCCACTATTTTTACACTACTCCTAGAGTAGACACTAGGCAAAACAATCCTGTCCTTCAATTCACAAAAGCATCCTCGAGCTCACTGTCTCAACCCGTCTAGCCCTCCTATTATGCCAAACGTGTACCTACAAGGACAACCCCCAAACATGAGCAATAATAATCATTCATATTCAACACAATATGAAGATAAAGCGTAAATGCATAATCATAATAAAACACTTCCTGTTTTCCCCATGCATTTCAAACGCTTCCCGTTTGGTTGTCCCTGTACCATAACTCATGAGTATAATCAACAGATTATTTTTAATGGTCAAAACATGTCATGAACATATACCATTTCATCAATACCAAATACTGATCACCAATCCCTAGTCTATCCATCACAATGTATTTTAATGCCCCTCGCTTATTTACATATAGGCGGCATAGGATAACCTCGCTTCAATGGACTGCGGGACTCCCACCCCTCGCCTCTCATTGAGCGGCAAATACCCTTTCCTCGCCCTATATGATAACCACGCTCAAATGTGACATGCGGCGCTCCCACCCCTCGCTTCACATTTAGCGGAACTAAACCAAATAGCGGCAAGCATTAAAATCATCAAGGGATGACCACGACTCATGGGATGTGCACCAATAATCATATGCATCTATAAACATCATGCATAAAATGTATTTGCATCCACTATGCAATACCACATATATACTTGCATCCACAATGCATAAACAATAAGTATATAAGATTGTGATATCCCCGAAATGATTATGTGATTTTAATCATTTAAGTTATATTGTGATGTTAATGTGTTAATTCATGGGATTGGATGAATTATATTGGGGAGAATTACTTCAGGGTGCATGTAACATGTATTGGGTTTTTGGGGTGTGTATTGTTGTTTTGGTAAAGCATGCAAAAGGGTAATTGAAGTATTTTGTTGAGAAAATACTATAAATATCATGTGGGGATATTTTAAATACATCGTGCTAAATCGGGACCAAAACATAACACATCAAACCACCCAACACTTAACCACCCCCCCCAACCCATACTTTGACTCAGCATGAGCTGGCCATGCTTCCACTTGGCTCAATAATTTAACACCTTTCCAGCACTCCAAATTTCGAACCTCCTCTTCCAAAATACCATCCAGCAGCTGCTAAGCAATTTTAGGAGGAGCCCTTCCATTTCCATCGCCTGGAAATCCTTCAAAAATCGGGGCAAAGTAGGGTGAGGAACTACCCTGTTTCTTTCTGGAAAAACTGGTTTGGTTCTACTTTTGAGCATGGTGAAAAACGGCATGTTAGCATATGTTTCTTGAAACCTGTGATTTAAATGCTTACATGGTGTTTTTATGAGTCTCTCTGTAATTTTCCTTAAGCATGATGCATGTTTTATGTGGAAGATTTAAGCTTGTGAAAAGTAGTGCTCAAAAATCTGGGTAGAGATTTCCTCTGTTTTTCTGGAAACGTGGGTTGGGAGTGTTTTTGAGGAGGTGTTATCATGCATGATAAGCTTATGTATTGGAGAAACTTTGATGTAAAAATATGCTTGGTAGTTTTGTGAAACCCATGGCATGTTTAGTTGAGCACGGTTTATGTTATATGTGTTAGTTTTGATAGCATGTAAAGAGGTGCTCAAGAATTCTGGAAATGAAAATGTGCCCTGTTTCCAGAAAAAGTTGATCCACAACTTGTTTAAATGATCGATGTTTATGCATGTAGGTTTATGCTCAGGGTGTATATTTGGTTTGAATACACTCAGGGTAGTGTAGTTCAAATGCTAGCATGATGATCTTAGTATGTATTATGTCCTACATATTAGATTTAAGGGTATAAATATCGGTGTTAAGCAATTCTGGAAAATCGCCAAAGGAACAAGGTTGGCGATCGATCGCCAAGGAGGCGCGATCGATCGCGACGTTCCAGTGGGTTTTGGCGATCGATCGCCAATATTGGGGCGATCGATCGCTGAATGTTTTTTTTTGGTATGCAAGGCAGTAGCATCTCGCGATCGATCGGGGCTCATGGGCGATCGATCGCGAGATGATATTGAAGGATTAATTTGGTTTTTTATTTGGTTTTGCTTCCGGATTATTATGAGGTGCCTAATATTGTGTTGTGTGGCTATGTAGAACCATCCCAGGTGCCAGCACAACCGAGGAGATAAAGTCGATTGACTCCTCTATCTTTTGAAAGGTACGTAAGCGACGTACGGGCATCCCAACGGTAACATGTACTTTATGTTTGTCTTTATGACACATGATGAATGCAATGTGGTGCATTAAGATTATGATACATGTTTTTATGCATTGTTTTTGCATATGTATGTTGTGAAATATAAGAGGTGTATTTCACGAGTCAAAGTTATCTTAGTAAGGATTTTAATGGCTTACGCTAAAGTCCATTGGAAGCGATGAAGAATTCCGCTTACATGGAGTAGCAACGCTAAAGTCCATTGGAAGCGAGGAAGAATTCCGCTTACATGGAGTAGCAAGAAGCATTAAAATGTACTAATGATAAGGGCTCAGGATGAAATAAGGATTTAAGGGAAAAAGGAATGTCATGACATTGCATATCCATACATTCATATAATGTGTTTCTATTATGAATTATGGTACAGGGACAACCAATGGGCGATATAAATGCTGGAAATACAGGAAGGACTTGTGTTTAAGATTTGCATTTATGCCTTACTTTCATATTATGTTAAATATGAATTGTGTTATGCTCATGTGTTGGGGGTTGTCTTTGTAGGTGCTTTTGTTGACGAGAACCAGGGCCGGGGTTGATATGCTGAGCTGTAAGGAGTGCTACAGGATTAGCATGATAGAGTTTTTGTATAGCTTCTACTGAGTAGAGTAAGACTATGATGTAGTACCTTTGTAGGAAGTATGTCTTTCCTTTTGGAACATTTTGGTACTGTAATCTCTAAAGCTCAGGTTAATCAACACGGCACATTACTCTGATATAATCACTTGTATGTTTAGTTCTCTAAATTGCACCTTAATATCTTGATGTGATAACGGGGTCTCACATTTAGTGGTATCAGAGCAGTGGTTAGATAACCAGGGAAGAGTGAAGGGTAGCCTTTAGAGACAAGTTGGCTAGGTATTCATTTAGGCATGCTTATGCATGTGATGCATATGGTTGTATACGTGATATACTAACATGCTTTGAATATTTTACTCTTGTTATCTAACGGCTTATATTATGAACTGCTTTTGGTATTGTTGTTAACTATTTTGTTGCAGCATGGCGAACCTCAATGAAGAGGTAGGAGATATGGACAGTAGACATGCCAGTATTGCTCAGCCGAACCCCTTACCACCACCTGCTGTGGGCGTGGAGCCCTGTGTACATATATTACTGCCAGGGGAGCTCAGTTTGAAGCAGTTTCTGAGTTTCCATCCGCCCATGTTTGAGGGGACTGAGTCTGGCGAAGTAGCTGAGGAGTGGTTGGAACGTATAGAGCAGATACTTGTGACTGCACCTTGTGCACTCACGGCATGGCTGAGGTTAGCAGAGTTTCAGCTGGCTAAGAAGCCTGCTATGTGGTGGAAGACCACCGTGATGGAGCTGAGAGCTCTAGGTATGGCAGTTGACTGGACTGTATTCCGGACCCGGTTCCTTAACCGGTATTTCTCTGCAGCTGCCAGACAATTGAAGGAGGATGAGTTCAACAGTTTGAAGCAGGGTAGCATGTCTGTAGCAGACTACGCTATGCAGTATTCCTCACTGCTGAGGTATGTACCTCATATTGCTGTCAGCAGCCATGCCAAGATGAGGAACTTTCTGAAAGGTCTGAGGCCGGAGCTATTCGATAGGGTTATCTCTAACAACCCCAGCTCGTTTGACGACGCCCTGACACGGGCAGAGTTGGCAGAGATTGCCGTAGACGCATACAAGGATGTTGTACCCCCTTTTGTACCATCACAAAGGCCTACTACTGATAGTCTGAGGCCACGAGGGGATCAGTTTAAGGCTCGTGGGGCCTCATCATCTTCCAGGTTTAGTGGGAAGAAGTCTCATGGACAGAAGCAGAACACCCGGGGGCACACACAGGGAAGCAGGACAGAGGTAACCAGGTGTACCAACTGTGGAGGATGGCATTTGTTACGTGACTGTCGAGGTTGCTATATCTGTGGCAAGATGGGCCACATAGCTCGGGGTTGCCCCAATCGGGCAGTTCAGACGGATTCAGGGCCGAATAGGCCAAGGTTTGATGCTGGGAGGGCACCACAGAGGCAGCAGTTTGCACCACGACCCCTGGGAGGTCAGACGACAGGACCGCCGCAAGGACAGGTGTATGCACTGACCAGGGAGCAGGCCGAGGCAGCCCCAGAGGAGGTCATTGCTGGTACGTGTCATTTACTTACGTACCCTGCACTTATATTGATAGATACAGGTGCTTCCCATTCCTTTGTATCTACTGCCTTTGTGGAAGGACACCATTTGTGCTCGTCTCTGTTACCCACGCCTCTCATGGTCTCGACACCCACGGGGAAGCATGTGATTGCGGATCGACAGTTATCAGATTGCCTCATTTATTTTGAGGGCAATGATCTGAGGGCCGATTTGATTCAGTTAGAGATGGCAGACTTTGACTGCATTATCGGCATTGATGTGTTGAGCAGATACCGAGCTATGGTAGATTGCCAAAAGAGGATGGTTCGTTTTCTGTCTGATCAGGGGTTCCAGTGGACTTTTTATGGGGACGGCTCTCGTCCAAGGATACCAGTAATCTCGGCGGTTAAGATGTCGCAGTTATTGGAACGTGGCCATACTGGGTACCTTATTTATGCTATGGATGCTTCAGAGGAGAAGGAAGTGAGAGCCGAGGACATTCCAGTTGTGGCGGAGTTCAGTGATGTGTTTCCAGATGAGATTCCGGGATTTCCGCCTGTCAGGGATGTGGAGTTTGCTATTGAGCTGCTGCCGGGGACATCAGCCATTTCTCGTGCCCCATACAGGATGGCACCGGCAGAGCTGAGGGAGCTGAAGGTACAGTTACAGGAGCTCCTCGACAAGGGATACATCCGTCCTAGTGTATCGCCTTGGGGTGCGCCAGTCTTGTTCGTGAAAAAGAAGGACGGATCAATGCGTCTGTGCATTGACTACAGGCAACTGAACAAGGCTACAGTGAAGAACAGATATCCGCTTCCGAGGATTGATGATCTGTTCGACCAACTTCAGGGTACGGAGGTGTACTCCAAGATAGATTTGAGGTCAGGCTATCACCAGGTACGGGTTAGAGCTGGTGATGTCCAAAAGACGGCTTTTAGAACTCGGTATGGACACTATGAGTTCTTGGTGATGCCGTTCGGTGTGACAAATGCACCTGCAGTCTTTATGAGCCTGATGAACAGAGTATTTCAGGAGTACCTCGATCAGTTTGTGATCGTGTTTATTGATGACATCCTAGTCTATTCGAGGAAGGAGGAGGATCATGCCGATCATCTGAGGATAGTACTCCAGATCCTCAGAGATCATCAGTTGTACGCCAAACTCAGCAAGTGTGAGTTTTGGCTGAACAGTGTTGCATTTTTGGGCCATATCATATCACGAGAGGGGATATCAGTAGACCCGAGGAAGATAGAGGCAGTTATGGATTGGTCTACCCCTACTTCAGTCAGTGAGATTCGAAGTTTTCTTGGTCTGGCTGGCTATTATCGACGTTTCGTCGAGGGTTTCTCAAAGATCGCCAAGCCACTTACACAGCTGACTCAGAAGGGAGTCCCATTTTGTTGGTCAGAGGCTTGTGAGCAGAGCTTCCGGGAATTAAAGCACAGATTGACTACTGCGCCAGTTCTAGTGATACCCAAGGAGAACAAAGGATTTGTTCTTTATACCGATGCATCTCTACAGGGATTAGGGTGCGTACTGATGCAGGACAGACATGTAGTGGCTTACGCTTCGAGACAGTTGAAGCCACATGAGGCGAGGTATCCAGTCCATGATCTGGAGTTGGCAGCTATAGTGTTCGCCTTGAAGATATGGCGACACTACTTATACGGTACCTCATTCACCATCTTCACTGATCACAAGAGCCTGAAGTTCTTGTTTACACAGGCTGAGCTGAACATGAGGCAGAGGAGATGGATGGACCTGCTGAAGGACTACGATTGTGAAATCGAATATCACCCGGGAAAAGCAAATTTGACAGCCGACGCTTTGAGTCGGAAGGTGAGGAGCACAGCAGAGGATGCTATGTCTCTGTCAGCTATGTTTAGCTCCTACTGCCATTTGGGATTCGATTATGATGTATCTTCTTCGCCAGTACAGGTTTTGACCTTGCTAGCTGAGCCTGTTATATTTGATCACATCAGGAAGGCTCAGGGGACCGATGTAGAGGTTCAGAGATGGATGTTAGTGGTTCATTCAGGACAGCCATCGAAATTCAGAGTGGCTGATGACGGTTCTCTGAGGCTCGGCGACAGATGGGTGGTTCCAGATACACCCGAGTTGCGCCAAGGTATATTACAGCGAGCTCATTGTAGCAGGATGAGTGTCCATCCAGGTGGGAAGAAGATGTATAAGGATCTACGCAGCCAGTTCTGGTGGAGGCGTATGAAACAGGATGTCACCTCTTTTGTCAAGCGTTGTTTGATTTCTCAGCAAGTGAAAGCTGAGAGACAAAGGCCTGGAGGTGAACTAAGAAGTTTAGAGGTACCCGAGTGGAAGTGGCAGCACGTATCTATGGATTTTCGTGACCCACTTGCCGAGGACTGTTTCGGGTTTTGATGCCATCTGGGTAGTCGTGGACAGGTTGACTAAGAGTGCTCATTTCATTCCCTACTGTATGACCTTCACACACTTAAGAATGGCGCAGTTATATGTCAAAGATGTGGTGAGACTGCACGGGATCCCTGTTTCGATTGTGTCAGATCGAGATCCGCGGTTTACATCTCACTTTTGGGAGGGTCTGCAGACAGCTCTAGGTACAGAGTTGAGGTGGAGCACAGCCTATCATCCCCAGACGGACGGACAGACCGAGCGTACGATACAGACGCTCGAAGATATGTTGAGGGCTTGTGTGCTGGAGTTCGACACTTCATGGCAGGACTCGATAGCCTTGGTGGAATTTTCTTACAACAACAGCTACCAGGCAAGTATTCAGATGGCTCCTTTCGAGGCCCTCTATGGTAGGCGTTGTAGGTCACCCTTGTGTTGGGATGACATGGACCGTAAGTCGGTTGGAGGACCTGAGTTGGTTCAGGAAATGGAAGAGAAAGTTAAGGTTATCAGAACAAAGATGAAGGCAGCTCAGGATAGACAGGCAGCATATGCCAATCAGCGGCGTAGACCGTTGGAGTTTCAGTTAGGCGACAGAGTGTTTTTGAAGATCTCACCCTTCAGAGGCGTAGTACGGTTTGGGATGCGAGGGAAGTTATCCCCGAGGTATGTAGGGCCGTATGAGATCTTACAGCGTATTGGTACTCTGGCATACCGGTTGGCTTTACCGCCCTCTCTGTCTGGCATACACGACGTTTTTCATGTGTCTATGCTGAGGAAGTATGAGCCAGATCCCTCACATGTGTTGCAGCCTTCAGAGGTTCAGATTGAGTCCGATGTTTCTTATGTGGAGCGGCCTATCAGGATTTTGGATAGAGCAGACCGCAGACTTCGGAACAAGGTTATTCCTATGATCAAGGTACAGTGGGATCGTAGGGGTGTCGAGGAGGCCACGTGGGAGACAGAGCGACACATGGTGCAGCACTATCCAGAGTTATTTTCTGGTATGCGTTTATATACTGTTTTATTTCTGGTTAGTAGCATGTTTGATTTCGGGACGAAATCCTATAAGTAGGGGAGTATTGTGATATCCCCGAAATGATTATGTGATTTTAATCATTTAAGTTATATTGTGATGTTAATGTGTTAATTCATGGGATTGGATGAATTATATTGGGGAGAATTACTTCAGGGTGCATGTAACATGTATTGGGTTTTTGGGGTGTGTATTGTTGTTTTGGTAAAGCATGCAAAAGGGTAATTGAAGTATTTTGTTGAGAAAATACTATAAATATCATGTGGGGATATTTTAAATACATCGTGCTAAATCGGGACCAAAACATAACACATCAAACCACCCAACACTTAACCACCCCCCCCAACCCATACTTTGACTCAGCATGAGCTGGCCATGCTTCCACTTGGCTCAATAATTTAACACCTTTCCAGCACTCCAAATTTCGAACCTCCTCTTCCAAAATACCATCCAGCAGCTGCTAAGCAATTTTAGGAGGAGCCCTTCCATTTCCATCGCCTGGAAATCCTTCAAAAATCGGGGCAAAATAGGGTGAGGAACTACCCTGTTTCTTTCTGGAAAAACTGGTTTGGTTCTACTTTTGAGCATGGTGAAAAACGGCATGTTAGCATATGTTTCTTGAAACCTGTGATTTAAATGCTTACATGGTGTTTTTATGAGTCTCTCTGTAATTTTCCTTAAGCATGATGCATGTTTTATGTGGAAGATTTAAGCTTGTGAAAAGTAGTGCTCAAAAATCTGGGTAGAGATTTCCTCTGTTTTTCTGGAAACGTGGGTTGGGAGTGTTTTTGAGGAGGTGTTATCATGCATGATAAGCTTATGTATTGGAGAAACTTTGATGTAAAAATATGCTTGGTAGTTTTGTGAAACCCATGGCATGTTTAGTTGAGCACGGTTTATGTTATATGTGTTAGTTTTGATAGCATGTAAAGAGGTGCTCAAGAATTCTGGAAATGAAAATGTGCCCTGTTTCCAGAAAAAGTTGATCCAGTACTTGTTTAAATGATCGATGTTTATGCATGTAGGTTTATGCTCAGGGTGTATATTTGGTTTGAATACACTCAGGGTAGTGTAGTTCAAATGCTAGCATGATGATCTTAGTATGTATTATGTCCTACATATTAGATTTAAGGGTATAAATATCGGTGTTAAGCAATTCTGGAAAATCGCCAAAGGAACAAGGTTGGCGATCGATCGCCAAGGAGGCGCGATCGATCGCGACGTTCCAGTGGGTTTTGGCGATCGATCGCCAATATTGGGGCGATCGATCGCTGAATGTTTTTTTTTGGTATGCGAGGCAGTAGCATCTCGCGATCGATCGGGGCTCATGGGCGATCGATCGCGAGATGATATTGAAGGATTAATTTGGTTTTTTATTTGGTTTTGCTTCCGGATTATTATGAGGTGCCTAATATTGTGTTGTGTGGCTATGTAGAACCATCCCAGGTGCCAGCACAACCGAGGAGATAAAGTCGATTGACTCCTCTATCTTTTGAAAGGTACGTAAGCGACGTACGGGCATCCCAACGGTAACATGTACTTTATGTTTGTCTTTATGACACATGATGAATGCAATGTGGTGCATTAAGATTATGATACATGTTTTTATGCATTGTTTTTGCATATGTATGTTGTGAAATATAAGAGGTGTATTTCACGAGTCAAAGTTATCTTAGTAAGGATTTTAATGGCTTACGCTAAAGTCCATTGGAAGCGATGAAGAATTCCGCTTACATGGAGTAGCAACGCTAAAGTCCATTGGAAGCGAGGAAGAATTCCGCTTACATGGAGTAGCAAGAAGCATTAAAATGTACTAATGATAAGGGCTCAGGATGAAATAAGGATTTAAGGGAAAAAGGAATGTCATGACATTGCATATCCATACATTCATATAATGTGTTTCTATTATGAATTATGGTACAGGGACAACCAATGGGCGATATAAATGCTGGAAATACAGGAAGGACTTGTGTTTAAGATTTGCATTTATGCCTTACTTTCATATTATGTTAAATATGAATTGTGTTATGCTCATGTGTTGGGGGTTGTCTTTGTAGGTGCTTTTGTTGACGAGAACCAGGGCCGGGGTTGATATGCTGAGCTGTAAGGAGTGCTACAGGATTAGCATGATAGAGTTTTTGTATAGCTTCTACTGAGTAGAGTAAGACTATGATGTAGTACCTTTGTAGGAAGTATGTCTTTCCTTTTGGAACATTTTGGTACTGTAATCTCTAAAGCTCAGGTTAATCAACACGGCACATTACTCTGATATAATCACTTGTATGTTTAGTTCTCTAAATTGCACCTTAATATCTTGATGTGATAACGGGGTCTCACAAAGATACATGTACCGTTGGGGTGCCCGTACGTCCACTACGTACCTTTCCAAAAGTGGATTTGATATGGCTTCAATTCCTCGGTTGCGTTGCTACCTGGGATGGTTCTACACAATCACACAACACAATATTAGAAGCCAAATAATAGCCAAATACCAAAAATTTGACAAAAGAAAGCATTTCTCAAAAATCCACTGGCGGCGATCGATCGCTTCACCCAGGCGATCGGTCGCCTCGAAATTGTCACTGCGGCGATCGGTCGCCTCAAACATGGCGATCGATCGCCATTCCTTTGATTTGGCTACTGCCTCTCGGCGATCGGTCGCCTCATTTTAGGCGATCGATCGCCTAACCCGCAAAAATGTTACTACCTCTTGGCGATCGGTCGCCTCTTTTCAGGCGATCGATCGCCTCGCATAGACATGCGATTTTTCACCATTTTTGCTCCCAAAAACCTTCCAATCCATATCAACACTTTACCCAACAAACCAACAACATCAAATACAACATAAACCACCAAAATATACTTCAAAACAAGTATAAATCCAACATATAACCAAACCCACAACAACCCAACAAAAACCCATTTTAAAACCATCCAAAATCATACTAAACTCAAACAAAACCTTACAAAATTAACCATGAGGTATCCATACCTCTTGGGGACCTCAAATCACCCAACAATCTTCACAAAACAAGATTTTTGAAAGGTTCCTCTTCACCCCAAGGCTTGAGTTCGAAAATGGAGAGAAAAGGGTTTGTAGATTTGATTTTTTTGGTAAAGTGAAAGTGGATGAGGTGGGGTTATAAGGGTAATAAAAGTGTTTGAGTTAAATTAAATTGCAATCCATAACCCATGGTGTATAAAACACCCCAACATGATATTTTCCAAAGCATTAAACCAAATGCACCCAAAATATCAATTAAACACATGATTTCCAATTAATTGCTAACCAAGGCAAATAAATCATGCTTCCAACAATAATTCCCCACATACCCAACATGCACCCTGAAATGCTATCCCGGGTCATTCTAACACATGACTAAGCATTTCAACATAATAATTCCAACACATAATTAATTACCACCATAATTAATCATAATAATCGCAATTAATGCCCAAATGCAATTAACCATTTCGGGGATATCACAATACTCCCCTACTTATAAGATTTCGTCCTCGAAATCACATGCACTTACCCCAATAGGAAACTAAACTTAAACACATACCAGAGAATAGTTCCGGGTAGTGCTGCACCATATGCCGCTCCGTCTCCCACGTAGCCTCCTCGACACCCCTGCGATCCCACTGAACCTTGATCATAGGTATCACTTTGTTCCGAAGTCTACGGTCTGCTCGATCCAGAATTCTGACAGGCCGTTCCACATAAGACACATCGGACTCTAACTGAACTTCGGAAGGCTGTAACACATGCGACGAATCCGGCGCATACTTCCGCAGCATCGATACATGAAACACATCATGTATCCCAGATAAAGAAGGAGGCAAGGACAGTCGGTAAGCTAAGGTGCCAATGCGCTGCAAGATCTCGTACGGTCCAACATACCTCGGAGACAGTTTCCCGCGCATCCCAAATCGCACAACGCCTCTGAAAGGCGAGATCTTCAAAAAGACCTTATCTCCCAACTGAAATTCCAACGGTCTCCGCCGTTTATTTGCATAAGCTGCCTGTCTGTCCTGGGCCGCTTTCATTTTCTGCCTTATCGTCTTTATCTTTTCTTCCATCTCCCGAATCAATTCCGGTCCTCCGACCGATTTGCGGTCCAAATCATCCCAACACAAGGGTGATCTACACCGTCTGCCATAAAGAGCTTCAAACGGAGCCATCTGAATACTCGCCTGGTAGCTATTGTTATAAGAAAACTCTACCAAAGGCACTGAATCCTGCCAAGAGGCATCGAACTCCAAAACACAAGCTCTCAGCATGTCCTCGAGCGTCTGAATAGTGCGCTCGGTCTGGCCATTCGTCTGAGGATGATAAGCAGTGCTCAATCTGACTTCAGTTCCCAAGGCTGACTGAAGGCCTTCCCAAAAATGAGATGTGAATCGCGGATCTCGATCTGACACTATGGAAACGGGGATCCCATGCAATCTCACCACATCTCTAATATATAACTGCGCCATCCTCAAAAATGTGAAAGTCATGCTATAGGGGATAAAATGAGCCACCTTGGTCAATCGATCCACAATCACCCAAATAGCATCGAAGCCTGAAGCACTCCTCGGCAAATGAGTCACGAAGTCCATGGAAATGTGCTCCCACTTCCACTTCGGTATCTCCAAGCTTCTCAACTCGCCGCCAGGTCTCTGTCTCTCTGCCTTAACCTGCTGGCAGATCAAACACCTCTTTACAAAAGCGACGACATCAGACTTCATCCTTTTCCACCAAAACTGACCACGCAGATCTTTATACATCTTCTTCCCGCCTGGGTGGATGCTAAGTCTGCTACTATGAGCTCGCTCCAAGATCCCTTTACGCAGCTCCGGCGTACTCGGAACCACCCAACGGTCACCCAATCTCAAAGATCCGTCATCGGCCACTCTGAATTTCGTTGGCTGACCAAGATGTGTTGGGATATGCCCTAAGACAAGTCATTAGATGATTGTTTAAGACATACACTGTTTATGGTTTTATGAATGGCAATTCATTATTATATATTATTCTTTTAACTGTGCATTGTGAATTAATATATATGTTAATGTCCTTAGAATAATATTGTATTATTCTTAAAGATGTCCCTAGTCAAGTATTATCATGAATAGGGATAATGATAATACGTAGAGACTAGTATATGTTGATCGATGAATTGTTCATTGATATGAGATATCAAATCAACATATGGGTACATGTTAGAGAACGATGTACTGGACAGACCCACCATGAGAATGCAACATGGATAGTTATATGATCGTCATATGCAATTCTCATAGTGATAATAATGTATACAATCCTTACGACTTGTGATCATCAGAGATCCCAACATAAGGAGTTATGTATCTTGATATCGTCAAACGTTACCCGTAACAGGGTAATCTATAAAGGTGACTATTGGATACACTACGAATTATGTAGAGGGATGTTGACTGATCGAGATAGGATTTGTCCCTCCTATATAACAGGAGATGTGTTTGGCCCTTGATCAAGTGAGAACTAAAATGCATGGCCATGCTCGAATGAGTCGATATGAGATATCGAGCTTATTCGTTTATTCTAGTTCTACTTGGGGATCAAGAAATGAAGATTGAATATACGAGTATGACTATTCCATGACTCGTGTTCAATCTAAACACAAAGGACAAAGGGATTAAGTTACATGATTAATATTATCACAAGTTCTAAAGGTTATGTCGAGTCATTGACATTCTCGTAATTTGGGTAGCATCGATGTGTTGCTAGATACCGCTCGATGCTTGCGACATAAAATGAGATTTTATGTCACTGCCAACATTACGAGATCCTATCGGGTCGCACAAAAGATTAAATCGAGAAGGGAAATTAAATTCATGGGATGAATTAAATAATTAAGAGGAGTCTTAATTAATAATCATAAGGATTAATTAAATCATGGGCTTAAGCCCATGAAGCTTTAAGAAAGCCTTTAATTAATCATATATAATGTGTTAACAAGTTTTTAATTAGATGAATACTTGAATAACATTCCAAGACAATTGGAGAACACTTCAAAAGAAAAACCCTAAGCTATCACACGGCCGCATCATTCATTCTCTCTCGGTTTTCTTCATAGCCGAAGAGGGTTGAGTGATTTTGTGCCAATTTGATTGTGAATCAAAGTGTGGTTTTTGGTTCCGGTTTAATATCTTGTCTAGCAACTTGATATTAAACAATCCCTTCGTTCGATTCGATCGTGTGGATACCGTTGAGGCAAAACCATTCTAGTTTTGCTAAGTGACTCGGAGAAGGCGTAGGACGTGGTGCAGCTCCGTGGATTCTGCTTCAAACACGCTACAAGGGTAAGACACTTGTAATTCTCTAATCCGATATGAATCCCTATGTATAGATCCGGTGTTAGTAATCCCAAAATTTTATTCCGCTGCGTTGTATGCTTATGGGGATACTTACAGTGGTATCAGAGCCGTGTACAAGGCTCATATCGGATTTATGTGATTAAATTGTGTTAATCATATTAGAATTAATATTGCATGCTATTAAAACTGTTTAATTCATATATGATATGAAATAAATTGAGTTTGTGAAAATCATCGTATAATTGTATTTGATATAATTGGCGAATAATTGTATACGATACATGAAAGCGTAAAATCGAGATGTTAGCTTCCCATGGCTCACGGCCGCCGCATAAGCTAGGGTTTCGAACCCATTGGCTCGTGCATGGCCGAGCAGCCGCCGCTTAAGGGCTAGGGTTCGGACCCTTGGCTTGAGCGTGGGCGAGCCGCCGAACCAATTAGGGTTTAGAACCCTTTTGGCTCGATAAAGTCTAAAGTGGCTCGAGATGGTCAAGCCGCCAATGCTCATGGATCGAACATGGTTGGAACCGTGACTCATGGCTAGGTTTGGAACCTTTTGGCTCGACAGACATCAAGACGGCCGGCGCAAAGGGATTAGGGTTAGGACCCACGGTTCGATGTTGCGCCGCATGGTCACGTGGGTGACGGCCGAGTCATGGGCTAGGGTTTCGATCCCTTGGCCCATGCATGGTCCAACCTTGTGGCTAGGTTTTTCGAAAACCATCTTGGTTCGTGTTTTAGTCGCTTTAGTTCGTGACATGTGATGTCCCGAGCGTACGATAATTTTTCAAAAAAATTATATTACAGTTTTAATTAGAATTAAATTTAAAATGTTTAGAATTTAATTAATTAAATGTTAATGCATGCTTTATGTGTTGTTTGAGCATGGTGCGTGGTTATAGCCCTTTGACCTATTAGATAGGATTTGTGGATGTTTGTAATTTATAATACGACCTGCGCATCGTGCCTTTCTCTATTTCATTCTAAATGTAATCCCTCCCCTATGTTCCCCTCGAATGTGAATCGAGGAATTCTATATCTTGTAAATAGTATAGTTTATTTTATTGATGGTGATCAATGAAGATGGAGCATCGTGCCGGGATGAGGAGGCCATTCACAAATTGGAGCCAAAGGAAGGTGCTTATGAAGTTACCTTAGGTTGACTCATAGGATTTTCTCATTGGCTTGAGAAAATCATTAGTAGGGGCTATAACCATGTCACGTTTAATTATGTATGTTGATGCATGATTTATCTTATGTTTTAGTTTGATAATAGTATTACACATATATGTAGATATGTATACAACTATATGTAGTGGACATATTTTAAATTATCAAATTAATCATGAGATCAATAAATCCCTCTAAAATATTAAGTTTTAGATGCCTTCCAAATAAAGGTACTCGTCAATAACTTCGATTGTACATGTGTGGGTTTGCCAAAGCAAAGCACCGTGGCAATCTTAGTAAGGCGCGAAAGGATAAAAGTGATATCCGTTATACTTTAATTGGGTACGACTTAACTAGGTTATCTCAATAGGATTGGGAACCTAGAGGCATGGGTTGGATTTTAATTCATTTGATGAATTGAACAAAGCGTTGTTCGTCCAACTATCCAAGAATTATATGTGATGTAATTGACAAAGTGTTGTCTACCTAAATAACCGAGTCTTGGGCGATTAGCCAAAGCTAACTCCAGATTAAGTGAAATATGGATCTTGGCCCACTAAAGGTTTCGAGGGTTGATATTTTTCAAACAAAATAGTGGGAGTATCATTTAATATAAGACCATGTTAAATGATTTAAATCATAAACTTATTTTGCATATTTATATTGTAGATATCCATGGCAACTAACAACGTTACTAGCACTTTATCACTGCGATCGGTCCTTGAGAAGGACAAACTAAATGGGACGAATTTCCTAGACTGGCATAGGAACTTGAGGATAGTGCTCAAACAAGAAAAGAAACAATATGTCCTAGAGGAACCCTTACCCGCTGAGGAACCTCCCCTAACGGCTACAAGAACCGAAAAAGATGCTTACAAGAAGCATCAGAGTGACGCACTTGATGTTGGGTGCCTCATGCTTGCCACCATGAACTCTGAGCTTCAGAAGCAACATGAGGAAATGGAGGCGTTCGATATGATCGAACACTTAAAGCAGTTGTACCAACAGCAAGCTAGACAAGAGAGGTATGACGTCTCTAAAGCGTTATTCCAGTGCAGGATGGTAGAAGGAAGCTTGGTTGGAACTCATGTACTCAAGATGATTGGGTACATTGAGAATCTGGACAAGCTGGGTTTTCCATTGGACCAAGAGTTGGCCACCGATGTGATCTTGCAATCGTTGCCTGAAAGCTTCAGTCAATTTGTAGTAAATTACAATATGACTGACATGGAAAAGACTCTACCACAGTTGCTTGGTATGTTGAGAACATATGAAGCAAATACTAAGAAGACTAAGGCCACAAATGTCCTTATTGTGAATAAGGGCAAAGGAAGGGCCAAAGCTAAAGGCAACAAGAAAGCAAAGAAGGTCTTTGCTAAATCTAAGCCAAAGTCTCATGCACAGAAACCAAAGGGAGGGATAGCAAAGGAAGGGAACTGTTTCCATTGCGGTGAGACCGGCCATTGGAAAAGGAACTGCAAAGTATATCTGGAGGATCTAAAGAAAGGAAGTGTGACTTCCGCTTCAGGTATTTTTGTTATAGAAGTCAATTTATCTACTTCTTCATCATGGGTATTAGATACTGGATGTGGATCTCACATTTGTGTAAATGTGCAGGATCTCAAAAGGAGTAGGACATTGGCGAAAGGTGAAGTTGATCTCCGAGTTGGAAATGGAGCAAGAGTTGCTACATTAGCTATAGGAGATTATCATTTAGCTTTACCTTCTGGTTTATCACTGATTTTAAAAGACTGTTATTTTGTGCCTTCAATTACTAAAACATTATTTCTATTTCTTGTTTAGACAAGTATGGTTTTTCATTTATAATAAAGGACAATTGTTGTTCTATTTATTTAAATGATATGTTTTATGCTAGTGCACAAATGGTGAATGGTCTTTCTGTATTGAATCTTGATATGCCTATCTATAACATAAATACTAAAAGGATTAAAAATAATGATTGTAATCCGACTTATCTCTGGCACTGTCGCTTGGGCCACATAAACGAGAACCGCATATCTAAACTTCATAAGGATGGAGTATTAGATTCATTTGATTTTGAATCATATGAAACATGCGAATCTTGTTTAATGGGCAAGATGACAAAAGCCCCTTTCAAGGGACATGTTGAAAGGGCAAATGTTTTATTGGGACTAATACATAGTGATGTATGTGGACCAATAAGTACGCAATCTAGAGGTGGTTTTCAATACTTCGTTACATTTACTGATGACCTCAGTAGATATGGGTATGTGTACCTAATGAAACATAAACATGAAACCTTTGAAAAGTTCAAAGATTTCAAGAATGAAGTACAAAACCAACTTGGCAAAAGTATCAAAATCCTTCGATCAGATCGAGGAGGAGAATACTTAAGCCAAGAGTTTCATGACTATCTAAAGGAGTGTGGGATAGTCCCACAACTCACTCCTCCGTATACTCCACAATGGAATGGTGTATCCGAGAGGAGAAATCGAACCTTGTTAGACATGGTTAGATCAATGATGAGTCATGCAGATCTTCCGATATCGTTTTGGGGACACGCTCTAGAAACAGCAATTTTCTTACTGAACCGTGTTCCATCTAAATCAGTGGAAAAGACACCATATGAGATATGGACTGGGAAGCGTCCTAGTATGTCTTTTATGAAGATTTGGGGTTGTGAGGCTTTCGTTAGACGTCACGCCACTAACAAACTTGGACCCAAATCTGATAAGTGTTTATTTGTGGGGTATCCTAAGGAAACGAAAGGATACTATTTCTACTATCCCACCGAGAACAAAGTAGTTGTTGCTCGGACTGGTGTATTTCTTGAAAGATAATTTATTTCTAGAAAAACCAGTGGGAGAAAAATAGAACTTAGTGAAGTTCAACCACAAGAAAACACTGAACCTGAGATTGAGATGGAAGCAGAGCAGGCACCACAAACTGTTGTGGAAGAAGTACCTGCTCAAGAGACACAAGCCCAGCGTAGGTCTGTAAGAGAACACCGGGAGCCACAGAGATATGGATTTCTTGTGACTCAACAAGGTGACTTACTACTTATTGATGAGGATGAGCCGTCATCTTATCAACAAGCTATTATGGGCAATGATTCTGAGAAATGGCAAGAGGCCATGAAATCTGAGATGGAATCCATGTATGCAAACCAAGTATGGACTTTGGTTGATCCACCTGAAGGGGTACGACCCATAGGGTGCAAATGGATTTTCAAGAAAAAGACCGATATGGATGGTAACGTACAAACCTATAAAGGTCGGCTGGTTGCAAAAGGATTCAAACAAATTCATGGTATTGACTATGATGAAACCTTTTCACCAGTGGCCATGGTTAAATCCATAAGGATCTTACTTGCAATAGCTGCATTTCATGATTATGAAATCTGGCAGATGGATGTCAAAACAGCTTTCCTTAATGGAAATCTGCTCGAGGATGTGTACATGACACAGCCCGAGGGTTTTGTCGATCCAAAGGATGCTGGAAAGATATGCAAGCTACAACGATCCATTTATGGATTGAAGCAAGCTTCTCGGAGTTGGAATCTTCGTTTTGATGATGCAATCAAAGAGTTTGGTTTTATCAAAAATGAAGATGAACCTTGTGTCTACAAGAAGGTCAGTGGGAGCGTAATCATTTTCCTAGTGTTGTATGTAGATGACATACTTCTTATTGGAAATGATATCCCTGCCTTGCAATCTGTAAAGATTTGGCTAGGGAATTGCTTTTCGATGAAAGACTTAGGAGAAGCCACCTATGTATTAGGAATCAAGATCTATAGAGATAGATCGAGAAGGCTTCTTGGTCTAAGTCAAAGTACATACATAGACAAAGTGCTTAAAAGGTTTAGCATGCAAGAATCCAAGAAAGGATTCGTGCCTATGACACATGGTATTTATCTCTCGAAGGAACAGTGTCCTTCAACACCAGATGAGAGACAACGCATGAGTAAGATTCCATACGCGTCAGCTATTGGATCTATCATGTATGCCATGATATGTACTCGTCCCGATGTATCGTATGCTTTGAGCATGACGAGCAGATATCAAGTTGATCCAGGTGAAGGTCACTGGATTGCTGTCAAGAATATCCTGAAGTACTTGAGAAGGACTAAGGATACATTCTTGATTTATGGAGGTGAGGAAGAGCTCAATGTAATGGGTTACACTGATGCTAGCTTCCAAACCGACAAAGATGATTTTCGATCGCAATCTGGATATGTGTATTGCCTAAATGGGGGTGCTGTGAGCTGGAAGAGTTCAAAGCAAGAAACAGTAGCCGATTCTACAACGGAAGCTGAGTATATTGCTGCCTCGGATGCAGCAAAGGAAGCTGTTTGGATAAGGAAGTTCATTTCTGAACTTGGGGTGGTGCCTAGCATTAAAGATCCGATAGAACTCTATTGTGACAACAATGGAGCGATCGCATTGGCTAAGGAACCAAGATCTCACCAAAGATCCAAGCACATACTTAGGCGGTTCCATTTCATTCGAGAAATCGTTGAAAGGGGAGATGTTAAAATATGCAAAGTACCAACAGATGATAATGTATCTCACCCATTGACGAAGCCGCTGTCACAGCAGAAGCATGATCGTCATACTAGATCTCTAGGCATTAGGTATATGTCTGAGTGGTCTTAGTGCAAGTGGGAGATTTGTTGGGATATGCCCTAAGACAAGTCATTAGATGATTGTTTAAGACATACAATGTTTATGGTTTTATGAATGGCAATTCATTATTATATATTATTCTTTTAACTGTGCATTGTGAATTAATATATATGTTAATGTCCTTAGAATAATATTGTATTATTCTTAAAGATGTCCCTAGTCAAGTATTATCATGAATAGGGATAATGATAATACGTAGAGACTAGTATATGTTGATCGATGAATTGTTCATTGATATGAGATATCAAATCAACATATGGGTACATGTTAGAGAACGATGTACTGGACAGACCCACCATGAGAATGCAACATGGATAGTTATATGATCGTCATATGCAATTCTCATAGTGATAATAATGTATACAATCCTTACGACTTGTGATCATCAGAGATCCCAACATAAGGAGTTATGTATCTTGATATCGTCAAACGTTACCCGTAACAGGGTAATCTATAAAGGCGACTATTGGATACACTACGAATTATGTAGAGGGATGTTGACTGATCAAGATAGGATTTGTCCCTCCTATATAACAGGAGATGTGTTTGGCCCTTGATCAAGTGAGAACTAAAATGCATGGCCATGCTCGAATGAGTCGATATGAGATATCGAGCTTATTCGTTTATTCTAGTTCTACTTGGGGATCAAGAAATGAAGATTGAATATACGAGTATGACTATTCCATGACTCGTGTTCAATCTAAACACAAAGGACAAAGGGATTAAGTTACATGATTAATATTATCACAAGTTCTAAAGGTTATGTCGAGTCATTGACATTCTCGTAATTTGGGTAGCATCGATGTGTTGCTAGATACCGCTCGATGCTTGCGACATAAAATGAGATTTTATGTCACTGCCAACATTACGAGATCCTATCGGGTCGCACAAAAGATTAAATCGAGAAGGGAAATTAAATTCATGGGATGAATTAAATAATTAAGAGGAGTCTTAATTAATAATCATAAGGATTAATTAAATCATGGGCTTAAGCCCATGAAGCTTTAAGAAAGCCTTTAATTAATCATATATAATGTGTTAACAAGTTTTTAATTAGATGAATACTTGAATAACATTCCAAGACAATTGGAGAACACTTCAAAAGAAAAACCCTAAGCTATCACACGGCCGCATCATTCATTCTCTCTCGGTTTTCTTCATAGCCGAAGAGGGTTGAGTGATTTTGTGCCAATTTGATTGTGAATCAAAGTGTGGTTTTTGTTCCGGTTTAATATCTTGTCTAGCAACTTGATATTAAACAATCCCTTCGTTCGATTCGATCGTGTGGATACCGTTGAGGCAAAACCATTCTAGTTTTGCTAAGTGACTCGGAGAAGGCGTAGGACGTGGTGCAGCTCCGTGGATTCTGCTTCAAACACGCTACAAGGGTAAGACACTTGTAATTCTCTAATCCGATATGAATCCCTATGTATAGATCCGGTGTTAGTAATCCCAAAATTTTATTCCGCTGCGTTGTATGCTTATGGGGATACTTACAAGATGTACTAAAGATAACCATCTCTGAACCTCATCATCTGACCTCTGAGCTCTCCTGATGTTTTCATAGATATCTGGCTCAGCTAACAAGGTCGATACATACACAGGTGATGCATCAATGTTAAAATCATAGCCCAGATGGCAATAGGAGGTCATCATAGCCGACAAATGGATGACGTCCTCAGCAGAACTCCTCACTTTCCGGCTCAAAGCGTCTGCTGTCAAATTGGCTTTCCCGGGATGGTACTCTATCTCGCAATCATAGTCCTTGAGTAGGTCCATCCACCTCCTCTGCCTCATGTTCAGCTCTGCCTGAGTGAAAAAAAATTTGAGGCTCTTGTGGTCCGTGTAAATGGTAAACGAAGTACCATACAAATAATGCCTCCAAATCTTCAGGGCGAAGATGATAGCCGCCAGTTCCAAGTCATGAACTGGATATCTGGTCTCATGCGGCTTCAACTGCCTCGATGCATAAGCTACCACATGCTTATCTTGCATCAGAACACACCCAAGGCCCTGAAGTGATGTGTCAGTATACAGAACAAATCTGGAGTTCTCCGTAGGGATCACTAACACTGGCGCCGTCGTCAACCGGTGCTTTAACTCCTGGAAGCTCTCCTCACAAGCTTCTGACCAAAGGAAAGGTACACCCTTCTGGGTCAACTGAGTCAGCGGCTTGGCAATCTTCGAAAAGCCCTCGACAAAGCGCCGATAATACCCGGCTAAACCCAGAAAACTCTGGATCTCAGGCACAGAAGTGGGGGCAGCCCACTCCATCACAGCTTCAATCTTCTTGGGATCTACAGATATCCCGCTGCTCGATATGACATGCCCCAGAAACACCACACTGCTCAGCCAGAATTCACACTTACTGAGCTTAGCATATAACTGATGCTCTCTGAGAATCTGAAGCACTGTCCTCAAGTGTTTCACATGCTCTTCCTCACTCCGGGAGTAGATAAGAATATCGTCAATAAACACAATGACGAACTGATCAAGATATTGCTGAAACACTCTGTTCATCAGACTCATGAAGACTGCCGGAGCATTCGTCACGCCGAACGGCATCACTAGGAACTCATAATGCCCGTATCGAGTCCGGAATGCTGTCTTCTGCACATCTTCCTCTCTGACCCGAATCTGATGATACCCGGATCTCAAATCAATCTTGCTATACACCCTGGTACCTTGCAACTGATCAAACAGATCGTCGATCCTTGGAAGAGGATACTTGTTCTTCACTGTAGCCTTATTCAGTTGCCGGTAATCGATACACAACCGCATCGAACCGTCCTTCTTCTTCACAAAGAGAACTGGTGCGCCCCATGGCGACACGCTCGGGCGTATATATCCCTTGTCAAGGAGATCCTGCAACTGTTCTTTCAACTCTCTCAACTCAGCCGGTGCCATCCTATAAGGTGCACGAGAGATAGCGGATGTCCCTGGCAACAGCACGATTCCAAACTCAACTTCCCTAGCTGGTGGGAATCCTGGGATCTCTTCTGGGAATACATCAGCAAACTCTGCTACCACTGGCACATCCTCAACTCCTAGTTCCTTATCCTTACCAGACGTGTCCACGGCATAGATGAGATAGCCCGTGTGACCACGTTCCAACAGTTGAGTCATCTTGATCTGAAATCAATGGACTCTTCGCACGAGAACCGTTGCCATAGAAGGTCCACTGACTGCCCAACTCAGGTCTAAACTTTACTGTCCTCTGCCGGCAATCTACCACTGCCTGATATCTGTTCAGAACATCAATACCCAAGATGCAGTCGAAGTCTGACATGCCCAATACGATCAAGTCTGCCTTCAACTCGTTGCCCTCAAAATAAATGAGGCAGTCTGCCATAAACTGATCAGCAATGACATTTCTTCCAGTGGGTGTCGAGACAAGGAGAGGCGTGGGTAAAGAAGACGTGCGCATATGGTGTCTTTCCACAAAACCCACCGATACAAAAGAATGGGAGGCACCTGTATCGATCAAAATAAAAGCAGGGTACGTAAATAAATGACACGTACCGGCAATCACCTCCTCTGGGGCTGCCTGGGCCTGCTCCGTGGTCAGTGCATACACCTGTCCCTGGGGCGGTCCTACTGTCTGACCTCCCGATGGTCGAGGCCCAAACTGCTGCCTCTGCTGCACTGTCCTATCCTCAAACCTCGGCCTGCTGCCCCGATACTCTGACTGTCCTCCCCGTGTGGGGCAATACCGAGCGATGTGGCCCATCTTGCCACAGATATAACATGCAGGACACTTGTTTGAAGAATGTGGCCCTCCACAATTGTTGCACCTCGGCTCTCCCGGCCTATCCCCTTGTGAAGATCCTCGATTGGCCGACCAATTACCCTTCTTGCCATCCTGCTTCTGACCAAAGTATTTCTTTCCACCATACCGTGAAGATGAAGAGGCACCACGGGGTTTAAATGGCTCACCCCGAGGCCTCAAGCTGTCACTAGTCTGCCTCTGTTGCGGTACCGGTGGTGGCATAGCGTAAGCTCCCACTCCTAGCTCAGCAAGTTCCGCCCTTGTGAGAGCATCATCAAAAGAAGTTGGGTTATTGGTGATAACCCGGTCATAGAGCTCCGGTCGCAACCCTTTCATAAAGTTCCTCATCTTAGCGTGCCCACTGGTGGCAATGTGGGGAACGTACCTCAACAACGAAGAGTACCGTGTGGCATAGTCTGCCACTGTCATGTTCCCCTGCTTCAAACTTGTAAATTCATCCTCCTTTGTCTGTCTCGCCGCAGCGGAGAAATACCGGTTCAGAAACCTAGTCCTGAAGAGTGTCCAATCAATCACAGCACCCAGTGCTCTCATTTCCATTACTGTGCTCCTCCACCACATGAGAGGTTTCTTTGCTAACTGGAATTCCGCCAGCCTCAGCCAAGCTGTAACAGCACAAGGAGCCGATACAAAGATCTGCTCAAGTCTTTCCAACCACTGTTCAGCCTCTTCTCCGGACTCTGTCCCCTCAAACCGGGGCGGATGATAAGATAGAAATTGTGTCAGACTGATCTCACCCGATAGCAATAACTGAACCACTGGTTCCATGCCTACAGTCGGTGGAGGTAGAGGGTTCGCCTGTCCGATACTTGCATTCACACTACCCACATCTCCAACTTCCTCATTAGCAGCCATGCTGTAATACAAATGTTAACAACAATTCCAAAGCAGTATATATGTTATGCCGTTAGATAACAGGAATGAGAATACGCATGTTAGTATAACAGAATATACATCAATATGCACCACATGCATAAACATGCTTCAAATGTAAGCACCTAGCCAAACATGCTAAGGCTACCCTTCACTCGTTCCCGGGTTCTCTAACCACTGCTCTGATACCACTAATGTAAGGACCCTAATCCTTAAGTGCGGAATCAAGGCATAATAGAGCTAATATAAATGACCAGAGTGAGAAATAACGTGTTGAGTTTATGAGCTTAAGCATTACATGCCAAAAATAAGGACTACCAAAAATTGATTAATTACATTCCCCATCAAAAGAATGTTATCCACTAGTTTTACACTACTCCTAGAGTAGACACTAGGCAAAACAATCATGTCCTTCAATTCACAAAAGCATCCTCGAGCTCACTATCTCAACCCGTCTAGCCCTCCTATTATGCCAAACGTGTACCTACAAGGACAACCCCCAAACATGAGCAATAATAATCATTCATATTCAACACAATATGAAGATAAAGCGTAAATGCATAATCATAATAAAACACTCCTGTTTTCCCCATGCATTTCAAACGCTTCCCGTTTGGTTGTCCCTGTACCATAACTCATGAGTATAATCAACAGATTATTTTTAATGGTCAAAACATGTCATGAACATATACCATTTCATCAATACCAAATACTGATCACCAATCCCTAGTCTGTCCATCACAATGTATTTTAATGCCCCTCGCTTATTTACATATAGGCGGCATAGGATAACCTCGCTTCAATGGACTGCGGGACTCCCACCCCTCGCCTCTCATTGAGCGGCAAATACCCTTTCCTCGCCCTATATGATAACCACGCTCAAATGTGACATGCGGCGCTCCCACCCCTCGCTTCACATTTAACGGAACTAAACCAAATAGCGGCAAGCATTAAAATCATCAAGGGATGACCACGACTCATGGGATGTGCACCAATAATCATATGCATCTATAAACATCATGCATAACATGTATTTGCATCCACTATGCAATACCACATATATACTTGCATCCACAATGCATAAACAATAAGTATATAAGATACATGTACCGTTGGGGTGCCCGTACGTCCACTACGTACCTTTCCAAAAGTGGATTTGATATGGCTTCAATTCCTCGGTTGCGTTGCTACCTGGGATGGTTCTACACAATCACACAACCCCATATTAGAAGCCAAATAATAGCCAAATACCAAAAATTTGACAAAAGAAAGCATTTCTCAAAAATCCACTGGCGGCGATCGATCGCTTCACCCAGGCGATCGGTCGCCTCGAAATTGTCACTGCGGCGATCGGTCGCCTCAAACATGGCGATCGATCGCCATTCCTTTGATTTGGCTACTGCCTCTCGGCGATCGGTCGCCTCATTTTAGGCGATCGATCGCCTAACCCGCAAAAATGTTACTGCCTCTTGGCGATCGGTCGCCTCTTTTCAGGCGATCGATCGCCTCGCACAGACATGCGATTTTTCACCATTTTTGCTCCCAAAAACCTTCCAATCCATATCAACACTTTACCCAACAAACCAACAACATCAAATACAACATAAACCACCAAAATATACTTCAAAACAAGTATAAATCCAACATATAACCAAACCCACAACAACCCAACAAAAACCCATTTTAAAACCATCCAAAATCATACTAAACTCAAACAAAACCTTACAAAATTAACCATGAGGTATCCATACCTCTTGGGGACCTCAAATCACCCAACAATCTTCACAAAACTAGATTTTTGAAAGGTTCCTCTTCACCCCAAGGCTTGAGTTCGAAAATGGAGAGAAAAGGGTTTGTAGATTTGATTTTTTTGGTAAAGTGAAAGTGGATGAGGTGGGGTTATAAGGGTAATAAAAGTGTTTGAGTTAAATTAAATTGCAATCCATAACCCATGGTGTATAAAACACCCCAACATGATATTTTCCAAAGCATTAAACCAAATGCACCCAAAATATCAATTAAACACATGATTTCCAATTAATTGCTAACCAAGGTAAATAAATCATGCTTCCAACAATAATTCCCCACATACCCAACATGCACCCTGAAATGCTATCCCGGGTCATTCTAACACATGACTAAGCATTTCAACATAATAATTCCAACACATAATTAATTACCACCATAATTAATCATAATAATCGCAATTAATGCCCAAATGCAATTAACCATTTCGGGGATATCACACAACGGCTTAGCGATCTTATGATATCCCTCGCTTCGACATATAGCGGCATCATATGATATCCCTCGCTTCGACAATGACAGCGGCATGTTACTTCGCTTAGACATGACAGCGGCAAATATCATACTACCATCGCTTCATATGACAGCGGCAAGTACCTCCCTCGCTGGGAGATAAAGGCTACCGGAACATTCATCAATTCTACCACAATAATCAAACACAATTGATTCCAATATCATGATATAACACTATCATTTCACATATTTCATCACATATAAGGACACAACATTCACAATATACATCATCAAAGTTGTAACACGTTTTACCGTCGATGCTCGTACGTCTCACTACGTACCTTAGTTTCAAAAGTGGAGAAGTTGTATAACTTTATCTCCTCGATGTTGTTGGCACCTGGGATGGTTCTACACAACCATACAAATCAATATTAGAAGCCAAATAATAGCCAAATACCAAAAATTCGTCAAAAGAAATCATTTTTCAAAATTCCACAGCTGGCGATCGATCGCTTCGCTGAGGCGATCGATCGCCTCAAATTTTTCTTCGCGGTGATCGATCACGCCAAATATGGCGATCGATCGCCTACCCCTTGAATTGGCTACTGCCTCTCGGCGATCGGTCGCCTCATTTCAGGCGATCGATCGCCTGCCCTGCACTTTGGCTACTGCCCATAGGCGATCGGTCGCCTATTTTCAGGCGGTCGATCGCCTCGCACAAACACGCGATTTTCACCATTTTTGCACCAAAATTCCTTCCAATCCATACCAACACTTAAACCCTCAAACCAACAACATAAATAACAACATAAACCTTCAAAATACACCTCAAACAAACCTAAATCCAACCCTCAACCAAAACAACACCAACCCACAACAAACCCATTTCAAAATCATTCAAAACCATTTCAAAACTAAACCAAACACAACAAAAATGACATGGAGGCATCCATACCTCTTGGGGACCTTAAATCTCCCAATAAACTTCACAAATCAACTTTTTGCAAGAATTTCTCTTCACCCTTAAGCTCAAGAACGAAAATGAAGAGAAAGGAAGGGTTTGGGTGGTGGTTTGGTAAAGGTAAAGTGATTTGGTAAAGGTGGGGGTTGGGGTATAAGGGTTGAGTTTAATTAAAATGTATTCCACAATCCCATGGTGTATAAAACACCCCAACATGATATTTTTAAAAGCATTAATCCAAAATGCAACAAAACATCAATTAAACTCAAGATTTCCAATTAATTGCTAGCCATGGCAAATAAATCACGCTAATAACAATTATCCCAACATGCACCCTGAAATGCTCCACCAGTCCACATGACCAAGCATTTCCACATGGCAATTAATTCTAACACATAAGGCAATTACCACCATAATTAATCATATTTAATCATATGAACACAATTAATGCCTTAAACACAATTAATCATTTCGGGGACATCACAATACTCCCCTATTTAGAAGATTTCGTCCTCGAAATCGCATGCACTTACCCCAAAAGAAACTAAACATAAACACATACCAGAGAATAGTTCCGGGTAGTGCTGCACCATATGCCGTTCCGTCTCCCACGTGGCTTCTTCGACACCCCGACGATCCCACTGAACCTTGACCATCGGTATCACCTTGCTTCGAAGTCTGCGATCCTCTCGATCCAGAATTCTGACTGGCCGTTCAACATAGGATACATCTGAACTCAACTGAACCTCTGAAGGCTGCAACACATCAGACGGGTCTGGTTCATACTTCCTCAACATAGATACATGGAAGACATCATGTATACCAGACAAGGACGGCGGTAGGGTCAAACGGTAAGCCAAAGTGCCGATGCGCTGCAATACCTCGTACGGCCCAACATATCTCGGAGACAACTTTCCGCGCATACCGAAATGAACTACACCTCTGAAAGGTGAGATTTTCAGAAAGACTCTGTCTCCCACTTGAAATTCCAATGGTCGCCGTCGTTTATTAGCCGCTTTCATTTTCTGACGGATCACTTTGATTTTCTCTTCCATTTCTCGAATCAATTCCGGTCCTCCGACCGTCTTACTAGTCAAATCTTCCCAGTACAACGGTGACCTACATCGTCGACCGTAAAGGGCCTCGAATGGAGCCATCTGAACGCTCGCCTGATAACTGTTGTTATAAGAGAATTCCACTAGTGGCACTGAATCTTGCCACGGAGTATCGAACTCCAAAATACATGCCCTCAATATGTCCTCAAGCGTCTATATGGTACGCTCTGTCTGACCATCTGTCTGAGGGTGATAAGCCGTACTCAGCCTCACTTCTGTACCCAAAGCCGATTGAAGACCCTCCCAAAAGTGCGATGTGAACCGCGGGTCTCTATCAACACAATCGAGACTGGGATGCCATGCAATCTCACCACGTCCCGTACATACAACTGGGCCATCTTTAAGTATGTGAAAGACATACAATATGGGATGAAGTGAGCCACCTTCGTCAGTCGATCCACAATTACCCAGATCGCATCGAATCCCAAGGCAGTCCTTGGCAAGTGGGTCACGAAATCCATAGAGATGTGTTCCCACTTCCACTCTGGTATCTCTAAACTCTTCAACTCGTCTCCGGGCCTCTGCCTTTCTACTTTCACTTGTTGGCAAATCAGGCACTTCTTAACGAATGACATAACGTCTCTCTTCATCCGTCTCCACCAAAATTGATCACACAAGTCCTTGTACATCTTTCTCCCACCTGGATGGATGCTAAATCTGCTACTATGAGCACGATGCAAGATTCCTTGACGCAACTCTGGTGCCCTCGGCACTACCCAACGATTACCAAGCCTCAAGGAACCATCTTCTGCTACTCTGAACTTCGATAACTGACCCAGACGTAAATATTATAACCATCTCTGTACCTCAACGTCTGTCATCTGAGCTTTCCTGATAAGTTCAAAGATGTCCGGTTCTGCCAATAGGGTCGATACCAGCACCGGCGATACATCTAAATCAAAGTCATATCCCAAATGACAACAAGAGGTCATCAAGGCCGATAACTGAATAACATCATCTGCCGTACACTTCACCTTCCTACTTAAGGCATCAGCTGTCAGGTTCGCCTTCCCTGGATGGTACTCTATCTCGCAATCATAGTCCTTGAGTAAGTCCATCCACCTCCTTTGCCTCATATTCAGTTCCGCTTGGGTAAATAGGAACTTCAAGCTCTTATGGTCCGTGTAAATGGTAAAAGAAGTACCATAAAGATAATGCCGCCAAATTTTCAAAGCGAAAATAATGGCCGCCAGTTCCAAATCATGAACCGGGTACCTGGTCTCATGAGGCTTCAACTGCCTCGATGCATAAGCCACCACATGCTTATCCTGCATCAGTACACAGCCCAATCCCTGCAGTGATGCATCCGTGTACAAAGCAAACCTTTCGTTCTCCGAAGGGATCACCAGAACAGGTGCTGTAGTCAACCGATGCTTCAACTCTTGGAAGCTTTGCTCACATGCCTCAGACCAAGAAAACGGAACACCATTCTGAGTCAACTGCGTCAACGGCTTAGCGATCTTAGAGAATCCCTCGATGAAACGTCGGTAGTAACCCGCTAAACCGAGGAAGCTACGGATCTCGGGCACAGATGTAGGCGCAGACCAATCCATCACTGCTTCCACTTTCCTGGGATCCACAGAAATCCCATCACTAGAGATCACATGCCCCAAAAATACCACGCTGCTCAGCCAAAATTCACACTTGCTCAGCTTTGCATACAACTGATTGTCCCTCAGAATCTGGAGCACTGTCCTCAAATGATTCCTGTGATCTTCCTCGCTCCGAGAATAGATAAGTATATCGTCAATAAATACGATGACGAATTGATCCAAATAGGGTTGGAACACTCGATTCATCAAGCTCATAAACACAGCCGGGGCGTTTGTCACTCCAAACGGCATGACCAAAAACTCATAGTGACCGTAAGTTCCTGTAGCTGCTCCTTCAGCTCTCTTAACTCCGCTGGTGCCATCCTGTAAGGGGCACGAGAAATAGCGGATGTCCCCGGTAATAATTCGATCCCGAACTCAACTTCCCTAACCGGCGGGAATCCGGGAATCTCCTCCGGAAATACATCGGCAAACTCGGCAACCACGGGTATATCTTCGACTCTTAACTCTTCTTTCTTGCCAGCAATGTCAATGGCATAAATAAGATAACCCTCGTGCCCACGTTCCAATAACTGAGTCATCTTTAAAGCCGATATCAACGGAATTCTTGAGCGGGAACCATCCCCATAAAAAGTCCACCGAACCCCTAAATCAGATCTGAACCGTACTGTCCTCTGACTGCAGTCCACTACTGCCTGATATCTGTTCAGCACATCAATACCAACAATGCAGTCGAAGTCCGACATCCCCAGAACAATCAAATCTGACTTCAACTCGTTGCCCTCAAAATAAATGAGGCCGCCATCAACAAACCGATCTGCAATCACACTCTTTCCAGTGGGTGTCGAAACCACAAGAGGCGTGGGTGACGGAGTCGTGCATATACGGTGCCTCTCCACAAAACTTGTCGACACAAAGGAGTGTGACGCACCTGTATCTATCAAAATATAAGCAGGGTGCGTAAATAAATAACACGTACCCGCTATCACTTCCTCTGGAGCTGCTGTAGCCTGCTCCCTGGTGAGGGCATACACTTGCCCTTGAGGTGGCCCCAACGGCTGTCCTCCCAATGGCCTTGGTGCAAATGGTGGTCTCTGCTGTGCTGGCCTGTCTGAAGGTCTCCCCATAGTATTCTGTGGCCCTCCCCGGTTAGGACAATTTCGGGCCAAATGACCATGTTTCCCACACTCATAACAAGCAGAGCATCCTTTCACTGAATGGGGTCCCCCGCACAGAAAACACTTAACCTTCTCAAAATTGCTAGCCTGAGACTGTCCCCTATGGGACGGAGCATTACTTCCACGACCACCCCTTCCACGAGCATCTTGCCATCTACCACTGAATCTGGAAGATGATGAGTTTCCCTTTGACTTAAAATGATCGCCCCTTGGTTTCAAGTTTTCAGGGGTCGGTCTCTGTGATGGTGCTGGAGGCGGTGCCACAGTCGGATATGCACCCACTCCTAATTCTGCCAGTTCAGCTCGTGCTAGGGCGTCATCAAAACAAGTAGGGCCATAAGTGATCACCCTATCATACAACTCCGGCCTCAAGCCTTTCATAAAGTTCCTCATCTTTGCTTGGGTGCTAGAGGCGATATGAGGCACATATCTGAGTAAGGAACAGTACTGGAGAGCATAGTCAGACACCGGCATAGTACCTTGCCTCAAGCTAGTGAATTCATCTTCTTTAGCCTGCCGTGCCGCTGCTGAGAAGTATCGGGTCAGAAATCGAGTCCTAAACAGCTTCCAGTTTATTTCCTGACCCTGAGCCTCCTGTTCAATCACTGTGGTCTTCCACCACATCAGCGCCTTTTTGGCCAATTGAAATTCTGTTAGCCGTATCCAAGCTGTCTTTGCGCACGGGGCAGCTACAAATATTTGTTCCAACCTCTCTAGCCATTCCTCAGCCTTCTCCCCTGTTTCAGTCCCTTCAAAAGTCGGGGGTCGATAAGCTAGAAATTGCGTCAAACTCAGTTCTCCCGGCAATAACTGCTGTTCGGACGGCTCTTCGCCCAAGCTGGCGGCGGTAGGGGATTTGTATGCCTAGCACTAGCATTTACATTTACTGCATCACCAACATCGACATTTGCTGCCATACTGCAACACAAGGGTTAACAACAATATACAAACAATTCACATAATACATCGTTAGAAAACCATAACACGTTAGCATAACAGTCACATGCTTCATATGCACACAACATGTTTAAAAGTAGACGCCTAGCCAACTTATTGCTAAGGCTACCCTTCACTCGTTCCCGGGTTCTCTAACCACTGCTCTGATACCACTAATGTAAGGACCCTAGTTCCTTAACGGTGAAATCAAGATATAAACAGGGCTAAATATGTATTAGAGACACCTTAGAGTTCTGGTTGTTATGTGAGCTCAATGTAATTACAGGCCAAAAAAAATAAAACTTCAATAGTTAGTTAATTACATTCCCAAAAATGAATGATAAGACTAACAAAAATCCTGAATTCTATCTTCTTTCAAGTCTCCTTCAGCTCACAATGCAACCCAACCCTTAGTCCCTTTTGTCCAAAAGCGTACCTACAGGAACAACTCACCATGAGCATATATATATATACACTTAACACAATTCAACTTAATACAATAATTAAGCACATGCGATAAATAATAGATATGCTCCTCAATTACCACATTTGCACATTTCACTGTCGTTCCTGTTTCACAAACTTATGCACAAAATCATTAGTTCACAATATAATGATCGATAACGCGTTTCCAATTATGTCACAATATTCCACATTAATCACTAGAATTGTGACTGTTCCGGTCCCAATACAACAGCGGAATTTTAGGACCCCTCGCTTCGACATATAGCGGCATCATATGATATCCCTCGCTTCGACAATGACAGCGGCATGTTACTTCGCTTAGACATGACAGCTGCAAATATCATACTACCATCGCTTCATATGACAGCGGCAAGTACCTCCCTCGCTGGGAGATAAAGGCTACCGGAACATTCATCAATTCTACCACAATAATCAAACACGATTGATTCCAATATCATGATATAACACTATCATTTCACATATTTCATCACATATAAGGACACAACATTCACAATATACATCATCAAAGTTGTAACACGTTTTACCGTCGATGCTCGTACGTCTCACTACGTACCTTAGTTTCAAAAGTGGAGAAGTTGTATAACTTTATCTCCTCGATGTTGTTGGCACCTGGGATGGTTCTACACAACCATACAAATCAATATTAGAAGCCAAATAATAGCCAAATACCAAAAATTCGTCAAAAGAAATCATTTTTCAAAATTCCACAGCTGGCGATTGATCGCTTCGCTGAGGCGATCGATCGCCTCAAAATTTTCTTCGCGGCGATCGATCGCGCCAAATATGGCGATCGATCGCCTACCCCTTGAATTGGCTACTGCCTCTCGGCGATCGGTCGCCTCATTTCAGGCGATCGATCGCCTGCCCTGCACTTTGGCTACTGCCCATAGGCGATCGGTCGCCTCTTTTCAGGCGGTCGATCGCCTCGCACAGACACGCGATTTTCACCATTTTTGCACCAAAATTCCTTCCAATCCATACCAACACTTAAACCCTCAAACCAACAACATAAATAACAACATAAACCTTCAAAATACACCTCAAACAAACCTAAATCCAACCCTCAACCAAAACAACACCAACCCACAACAAACCCATTTCAAAATCATTCAAAACCATTTCAAAACTAAACCAAACACAAAAAAAATGACATGGAGCCATCCATACCTCTTGGGGACCTTAAATCTCCCAATAAACTTCACAAATCAACTTTTTGCAAGAATTTCTCTTCACCCTTAAGCTCAAGAACGGAAATGAAGAGAAAGGAAGGGTTTGGGTGGTGGTTTGGTAAAGGTAAAGTGATTTGGTAAAGGTGGGGGTTGGGGTATAAGGGTTGAGTTTAATTAAAATGTATTCCACAATCCCATGGTGTATAAAACACCCCAACATGATATTTTTAAAAGCATTAATCCAAAATGCACCAAAACATCAATTAAACTCAAGATTTCCAATTAATTGCTAGCCATGGCAAATAAATCATGCTAATAACAATTATCCCAACATGCCCAACATGCACCCTGAAATGCTCCACCAGTCCACATGACCAAGCATTTCCACATGGCAATTAATTCTAACACATAAGGCAATTACCACCATAATTAATCATATTTAATCATATGAACACAATTAATGCCTTAAACACAATTAATCATTCACTGATGCAAGCTTCCAAACCAACAAAGATGATTTTCGATCGCAATCAGGATATGTGTTTTGCCTAAATGGAGGTGCTGTGAGATGGAAGAGTGCAAAGCAAGAGACAGTAGCCAATTCTACAACTGAAGCTGAATACATTGCTGCCTCAGATGCAGCAAAGGAAGCTGTTTGGATCAAGAAGTTCATTTCTGAACTTGGGGTGATGCCTAGCATACTATATCCGATTGAACTCTATTGTGACAACAATGGAGCCATCGTATTGGCTAAGGAACCTAGATCTCACCAAAGATCCAAGCACATACTTCGGCGCTTTTATTTCAATCGAGAAATCGTTGAAAGAGGAGATGTAAAAATATGCAAAATACCAACTGATGATAATGTATCTGACCCACTGACTAAGCCACTATCACAGCAGATGCATGATCGTCATACTAGATCTCTAGGCATTAAGTATATGTCTGATTGGTCTTAGTACAAGTGGGAGATTTGTTGGGATATGCCCTAAGACAACTCATTAGATGATTGTTTATGACATACAATGTATTATGGTTTTATTAATGGCAATTCATTATTATATACTATTCGAACATCTGTGTAATATGAATTAATATATATGTTAATGTCCTTAGAATAATATTGTATTGTTCTTAAAGATTGTCCTTAGTCAAGTGTTATCATGAATCGGGATAATGATAGTGCATTGAGACTAGTATGTTTTGATTGATTAATAGTTCAAAGATATGAGATATAAAATCAACACATGGGTGCATGTTAGAGAACGATGTACTGGACAGACCCACCATGAGAATGCTACATGGATAGTTATATGAACTTCTTTAGCAATTCTCATTGTGATAATAATGTATCTAATCCTTACGATTTGAGATCACCAGAGATCCCAACAATAATGTATGTAATCCTTACGACTTGAGATCACCAGAGATCCCAACATAAGGAGTCATGTATCTTGATATTGTCAAACGTTACTTGTAACATGGTAATCTATAAAGACAATCATTGGATACACCACGAATTATGTAGAGGGATGTTGAGTGATCAAGAAAGGATTTGTCCCTCCTATATAACAGAAGAAGTGTTTGGGCCGTTGATCAAGTAAGACTAAAATGCATGGCCATGCTCGAATGAGTCGATATGTGATATCGAGCTTATTCGTTTATTCTAGTTCTACTTGGGAATCAAGAAATAAAAGATTGAATATACGAGTATGACTATTCCATGACTCGTGTTCGATCTAAACACAATGGACAAAGGGATTAAGTTACATGGTTAATATTATCACAGTCCGTAGGTTATGTCGAGTCAATGACATTCTTGTAATTTGGGTAGCCTTGATGTGTTGCTAGATACCGCTCATTGCTTGTGACATAAAATTAGATTTTATGTCGCTGCCAACATTGCAAGATCCTATCGGGTCACACAAAAGATTAAATCCATAAAGGGAGATATAATTCATTGGATGAATTAATTAATTAAGAAGAGTCTTAATTATAAATATTAGATATATGGATTTAATTAAGATATTGGGTTTGGGCCAATGAGGCTTTTTGAAAGCCTTTAATTAAATCTAATATATATTATATAATATGATAATCATATTAAAAACCTAATAGCCACCAAAACTTGCTCTCGGCCGCCGCCTCTTGATCTCTACCTCACGCCGCAGCCGCCGCCGCCGTGGATAGGGATTTGAACGGCTGTCGTTGATCGGTTTTGAACCGTGATTTTAGTTTTGGTTTAAGAACGAGTCTAGCAACTTGTTCTTGAACACCCTTTTCGATTTGATCGTGGATACCGTAGAGACGAAGGTGCAAATCTTTGTTCGTGACTCGTGGTCTTGCAACGAGGATTCTGCTACAAATACGCTACAAGGGTATGATTCTTATCAATCTCGGTATGATTAACTTTGTATAGGCCCATGGTAGGAATCCAATTTTTATTTTCCGCTGCGTATTGCTTGATGGATTCATAATAGTGGTATCAGAGCCAGGTTCAAAGCTCATATCGGATTTATGTGATTAATTGTTTAATCATGTTTTGAATCTTTTACATGCTTTGAAACTGTTTGATTCATATATGATATATGTTAATCGATTTTGTGGGAATTATCGTAATATTATATGTGATAAAATTGACGGATCGAAGTATATGATAATTCGTGCTCAAAACCGAGCCATTGGCTCACGAGATCCTCACGGCCGCCGCATGAAGCTAGGGTCTCGGACCCTTGGCTCGAGCATGGGCAGAGCCACCGCCAAAGAGCTAGGGTTTCGAACCCTTGGCTCCATGGCTCTCGGCCGCCGCCGCAATGTAACTAGGGTTTTCGAACCCTTTTGGCTCGATGAGGTCCAAGCCGCCGCACATGGCTAGGGTTTCGAACCCTAGTCTCGTGCATGGTTGGGCCGTGGGTTAGGCTAGGGTTTCGAACCTTGGTCCAAGAAATGGCTGCAACCATGGGCTTGCTAGGGTTAGCAAGTCCATGGCTTGAGACAGGACAAGTATCTGTGGCATGTGATGTCCCGAGCGTACGATAAGTTTTCATAAAATTTTATTTTACAGTTTTAATTGGAATTAAATTTTAAAACGTTTAGAATTTAATTCATTAATTGTTATAGCATGTTTTTATGTGTTGTTTGAGCATGGTGCATGGTTATAGCCCTATGACCTATTAGATATGATTTTGTGAATGTTTGTAATTTAATACGGCCTGCGTGTCGTGCCTTCTCTATTTTTCCTAAATGTTATCCCTCCCCTATGTTCCCCTCGAATGTAACTCGAGGAATTCTCTATATCATGTAATTATTATATAGTATAGTTTATTTTGTTGATGGAGATCAATGAAGATGGACCAACGTGCCGGAAGAGGAGGCCATTCACAAAAGGGAGCCAAAGAGGTGCTTGTAGAAGTTACCTTAGGTTGACCTTTTAGGATTTTCTCATTGGCTTGAGAAAATCTTTAGTAGGGCTATAACCATGTCACGTTTATTTTATGTTGATGTATGAGATGCATGTTTATCGTTTTATATAATATTGATGCTTGATATACATATATGTAGATATGTATATATTTATATATGTACCAGACATATTTTCAATATTAATAAAATCACGAGATCTTTAAATCCCTCTTATAATATTAAGTCAATCAAGATGTCTTCCAATTAAAAATACTCGTCAAGACTTCGATTGAACATGTGTGGGTTTACCAAAGCAAAGCACCGTGACAATCTTAGTAAGGCGCAAAAGGATAAAAGTGATATCCGTGTTATTTTAAAATTGGGTTCGACTTAACTAGCGTTATCTCAATAGGATTGGGAACCTAGAGGCATGGGGTTGGATAATAATTCATTAGATGAATTTGAACTAAGTGTTGTTCGTACAACCATCCAAGAATTACATGTGATGTAATTGACAAAGTGTTGTCTACCTAAATAACCGAGTCTTGGGTGATTAGCCAAAGCTAACTCAGGATTAGGTGAAATATGGATCTTGGCCCACTAAGGTTTCGAGGGTTGATAATTTTAAACAAAATAGTGGGAGTGTCATTTAATATAAGACCTTATTAAATGATTAAAATCATAAACTTATTTTGCATATTTATATTGTAGATATCCATGGCATCAAACAACGTAACTAGCACACTATCATTGCGATCGGTCCTTGAGAAGGACAAACTGAATGGGACTAATTTCCTAGACTGGTATAGGAATTTGAGAATTGTCCTCAAACAAGAGAAAACACAATATGTCCTAGAGGAACCCTTACCTGCTGAGGAACCTCTTGTAACGGCCGCTAAAACCGATAAGGATGCTTACAAGAAGCATCAAAATGACGCACTTGATATTGGTTGCCTTATGCTTGCCACCATGAACTCTGAGCTTCAGAAGCAACATGAAGAAATGGAGGCGTTCGATATGATCGAGCACTTAAAGCAACTCTACCAACAACAAGCTAGACAAGAGAGGTATGACGTCTCTAGAGCGTTATTCCAGTGCAGAATGGTAGAAGGAAGCCTTGTTGGAACTCATGTACTGAAGATGATTGGGTATATTGAGAATCTTGAGAAGCTGGGTTTTCCATTGGACCAAGAGTTGGCCACTGACGTAATCTTGCAATCGTTGCCTGATAGCTACAGTCAATTTGTCTTGAATTACAATATGATTGAAATCGAGAAGACTCTACCGCAATTGCTTGGTATCTTGAGAACATATGAAGCAAACTCAAAGAAGTCTAAGCCCACTAATGTTCTTATTGTGAATAAGAGCAAGGGAAAGCTAAAGCAAAAGGCTTTAAGAAGAACAAGAAAGTCTTTGTTAAATCTAAGCCTCATGCTTCTGTACTCAAGCCAAAGGGAGGAGTGGCTAAGGAAGGGAACTGCTTCCATTGCGGTGAGACCGGTCATTAGAAGAGGAACTGCAAATTATATCTGGAAGATCTTAAGAAGACAAAGGGAAGTGTGACTTCCACTTCAGGTATTTTTGTTATAGAAGTCAATTTATCTACTTCTTCATCATGGATATTAGATACTGGATGTGGTTCTCACATTTGTGTTAATGTGCAGGATCTCAAAACGAGTAGGATGTTGGCGAAAGGAGAGGTTGATCTCCGAGTGGGAAATGGAGCAAGAGTTGCTGCATTAGCTATTGGAGATTATTCATTAACTTTGCCTTCTGGTTTAATATTAGATTTAAATGATTGTTATTTTGTGCCGTCGATTACTAGAAACATAATTTCAATTTCTTGTTTGGACAAGGTTGGTTTTTCATTTATTATAAAGGACAAATGTTGCTCCATTTATTTGAATGAGATGTTTTATGCTAGTGCACAATTGATTAATGATCTTTATGTTTTAAATCTAGATGTGCCTGTCTTAAATACTAAAAGGATTAAGAATAATGATTTAAATCCAACTTATCTCTGGCATTGTCGCTTGGGCCATATAAACGAGAATCGCATATCAAAAAGGATGGAGTATTAGATTCATTTGATTTTGAATCATATGAAACATGTAAATCTTGTTTAATGGGCAAGATGACTAAAGCCCCTTTCAAGGGACATGTTGAAAGGACGAATGATTTATTGAGTCTCATACAAAGTGATGTATGTGGACCAATAAGCACACAAGCTAGAGGTGGTTTTCAATACTTCGTTACATTTACTGATGACTTCAGTAGATATGGGTATGTGTACCTAATGAAACATAAACATGAAACATTTGAAAAGTTCAAAGATTTCAAGAATGAAGTACAAAACCAACTTGGCAAAAGTATCAAAACCCTCCGATCAGATCGAGGATGAGAATACCTAAGCCAAGAGTTTCATGACTATCTAAAGGAGTGTGGGATAGTCCCACAACTCACACCTCCGTATACTACACAATGGAATGGTGTATCCGAAAGGAGGAATCGAACTTTGTTGGACATGGTTCGATCAATGATGAGTCATGCAGATCTTCCGACTTCTTTTTGGGGACATGCTTTAGAAACAACAATATTTATACTGAACCGTGTTCCATCTAAATCAGTAGAAAAGACACCATATGAGATATGGACTAAGAAGCGTCCTATTATGTCTTTTATGAAGATTTGGGGTTGTGAGGCTTACGTGAGACGTCATGCCTCCAATAAACTTGGACCCAAATCTGATAAGTGTCTATTTGTGGGGTATCCTAAGGAAACGAAAGGATATTATTTCTATTATCCCACCGAGAACAAAGTAGTTGTTGCTCGGACTGGTGTCTTTTTTTAAAGAGAATTTATTTCGAGAAGAACCAGTGGGAGACAAATAGAAGTTAGTGAAGTTCAACCACAAGAAAACATTGAACATGATATTGAGATGGAAACATAAGTGTCATTTTTACACTTATATTTGCATATATTTCTTGCGATTTTTATAGTGATTCTTGGAAGATTTTATACTTTTGGTTGTGTTTTGTTGTATTTCCAGGAATCCAGTAGAAGTGCAAGAAATACTGGAAAAACCACGTTTTATGGACTAGAAGGTGGAACTATGATTGGACGAGGCAATCCATGGGAAAAGATGTGAAAATGACTTAAAAAATGAAAAAAGCTTCAGGCGATCGATCGCCTATTTCGAAGAGATTGATCGCCTGAAGCCAGAGAGCTCATGGAATTTTCAAGCGATAGGCGATCGATCGCAACAAATCAGGCGATCGATCACCTCGGGGCAGAACATATTGGGGCCTTACAATACATGTGGATTGTGTATTATTTCGATTGATTTATATTGGTTTATGAAAACATGATTATTTGGTATACTGTGAGATTAATGATCTGTTAATCATGTTATGTTGAGTTAAATTTAACCATGTTGGAATGTGATTAACGAACAGGTCATGTAATGACATGGGACGTCACGGGATGACGTGAGATTGCTATGAATGTCCTGTGTGGACGTGTGATCATTGTGAACGTGCGGGTCGACGTAGTAAGTACGAAATTATGATGTTATTCTCTGGTATATAATGACAACACTGATAAATAATCATGGAGTGATTAATGATGAGTTAGACATGATGTGATAGACAATATAATGATGTCACAATGAGAATATATGGGATATATGAGCATTCACTTTAAATGATTGATCATTTTGATATTGTGTTAGAAACTGGGAGGCATATAAATGATGATATATGCGATGAGACTGATGTATGAGAAATCATGAATACATACTACACTATGATATATTATTCATTCATGAAATAGTACTTTGTTGAATAAAGGATCGAAAGGAATTACGTCATTGAGGCATGGAATTGATTCTTATGTTGAATTTCAATCACACAGATATGTGATAGTTGGTGTAGCATGATGTGTACAGGATTGCGTGAAACTTTTGATGTAGGGATATTAATGTTTGATGACGGAAACACTATGAATATCAATAATGCGTAAATGACGAGGTACGTGGTTATGTTATGAGTATTTGAGAAATGCTAATGAGTTTATTTTGTACTTGTCACATGACAGATGATAGTTGGGTGATGAAATGCGAAAGTTGATGCTTAAGAGCATGTGAGTACTGTGATGAACATGATAGTATGATGCTATTGTGTATTGTAGATGATTCCATCTATAAAGGTATGATACGAATTATTCGATATTGATGTTGACGCCTTGTTTTAGATGGAGTATATTCGTGACATAGGAATATTGATGTTAGGCCATTCATCATGATTTGATATTGATGATATGTGGCTGTTGGTGCGTATAATGTGGGCATATGTATGTGTGGGGTCTTCCCACCTTAACAGTGATTAAAAGACATAAGAAGGACAAATCATGCATTAAGGTAACATCTTAAGGTTTTGGTTGTTACACGAGCTAACAGGATTACAGGTCAAAATACAAAACTTCAAAAATAATTCATTACATTCCAAAAGAATGTCATTTAGATTTACACTACTCCTAGAGTAGATACTAATCATAACTTGAATCCTATGCATTCCCGTGTCCCTAGTAGCTCACTGCCTCAACCCGACCCTTAGTCCTTTCGTCCAAAAGTGTACCTACAGGGACAACACATCATGAGCATATATAATCTTACTTAACATTATAAACATCATAGTAAATGCATGAAACATTAGTTAAGTAATATGCTGGTTATACATTCACTTCTTATTGTTGTCCCTGACTTAGAATCATGCATATGGGGCATCTTACCCCCGTGGCATCTTACCACAACATCATCGTATGGTCTCTTACCATATGGGGCATCTTACCCCGTGGCATCTTACCACAATACATCGCATGGCCTCTTACCATGTAGGGCATCTTACCCCGTGGCATCTTACCACAATACATCGCATGGCCTCTTACCATGTGGGGCATCTTACCCCGTGGCGTCTTACCACAATACATCACATAAATGTCATCATATAAGCATCGTATAAGCAATAAACATCATATGAACTTCATCGTATAAACATCATATAAACATCATCGTGTAAACATCGTATAAACACCGTCGTTTCATCGTGAATACTCATGCAATAAAAGCATAGTTGTAGAATAGAGATGTGTGTTACCGTCCGATGCCCGTACGCTTCTTAAGTACCTTTTCAAAAAGAGGAGGAGTCAACAGACTTTATCTCCTTGATGGTGCCGGTACCTGGGATGGTTCTACAAGACCACATAATACCATATTAGATGCCTCAAAACCATCTTACATCATAAACTTAACAAAATAAAACATTATCATAATTTTCAACTTTCTGCCTCCCTCGATCGATCGGCCCTAGGTCTCGATCGATCGAGACACTGTGCACCAACAGTGTCTTGGCTTCCTGCCTCGCTCGATCGATCGAACATTTTACCGATCGATCGAGGAGCTTCACCGATCGATCGAGAAATCCTTCGATCGATCGGCACCAAATTTTTGAAAACATGTTTAGACCTTCTGTCTCGCTCGATCGATCGGGACCAAATCTCGATCGATCGAGAGCTCTGAAAAAATCGGGATTTCCCCAGATTTTTGAGCACCTCATTACACACCATCTTTTCTACTTCATAACACATCTTTCTTGCTGAAAATAACATGTGAAGAACTTCATAAAACATCCATGTAAGCACTTAAATCAAAGGTTTAGCAAAACCTAAGCCAACATGCATCATAACATCATCAAAAACTTAGAGTTCAACCAACTTACAGAAAACAGAGCATCATGGCATTACCCAGATTTTCGAGCACATAGTTTCATAACTAGAAATCTATCATATAAAACATGTAACATGCTCGAATAAACATGCTAGTAGTTACATAATACTACCATGTAAGCATCCCTACCAAGGTTCCACCCATACTTATATTTATCATGCAATAAAACATCCCACCAAAACCCAAGCTTAGCCAAAGACCTCCGAAAAACAGAGTACACATCCTTACCCCTCTTCTTGCTCCTCTTTTTGCAAGGACTTTGAACACTTTTACCAAGCTTTCCTTGCCTTAAAGCAGCTTGTTCTGGACGACCATGGAGGAGAGAAGGAGAGGAATTGATTGGAATGGGAGGAGAGTGGGGGCATGGTGGTGATTGGGCATGGGTTAAGCAAGTGGGGGGTATGGGTTTGTCAAGTGGGGGGGCGAGTGGCAGGGGGTGGCGTGGGTTGGGTGGTCATGTGGTGTTTAATTGTGTCCCGGTATTTAGTACGATGTATTAAAATATCCTCACTCGATATTTTCTAACTTCATATAATTAATACATCCCTTAAAATACCCAACATGCTCCCCACATCATATCATCATAACATAAATCGTGGCCCCCAATTTAAATACACCATAACCCTTAAACACATCATAATTCATCATCATAGAACATAATCATATTACATTTCGGGGGTATTACAGTATGTGAGAATTACTAATGGGTTTTCTAGTAATTACTTTGCACCAGATAATAGCCAGGAGATGATATATGAGAGGTTGATGCGTAAAGGCTCAAGAGTACCTCTACTTCATGCGGACGATGGTGATGATGTTGGTATAAGTTGCATACATTTGCAACAACACATGTATGAAGTTATTTATACGATAAAGGTTGGTGTATTGTCATACATTCTTATATACACATGATATGCATGGATTGCATGATTTAGCGATTTTATGATGTGTACTATGATGAAAGTAAACTGTGACGGATTTAGATCTTGTGCAAGGAAACTGTACCGATGCGAGTACACAGGTACTGAAGTATGACAAGAAGTGCTTGATTGCTAAACACTGTATGAACTGTTAGCAATTTTCTTGATAAGTTAATTATAGGAATGAACTTTTGAAATGTAAAGAAAATTGAACAGGGCAAGTATGATGTTAACCTCGTATTGATTTACATGAATAGAGGAATTCATATGTTAGATTATTAAATACTAATGTTGGGATAAAATAAAGTGATGTGATTTGCAGTCTTACCATTGTTGGTGTAATGGGGGCACATGTGTGGGCCCTGATAATTCAAATAACTGTCATCCTACAGATGGTCAAATCACTCTCTTGATCTTTTTAATGATACGTAAATTTTACAGTTGGATTTTTGGTAAGCATGTATTTAAATTTCGAGGTCAAAATTTTATTAGGTGAGGAGAATTGTAATGCCCGGAATAATTATTAATTGTCAAATGGATTTAATTATGATATTTTTATGATATGGTAGGATTTAATTATTGGGTATCGAATTTTGGAAAGGAGTTGGGATAAATGATTTCGGGATTGTATTTATAATGTTAATTTAATTCAAGGAGATTCTTAAATTCTTGGGGTAAATATTTTGGTCAAGAGATAAATAAATAATTTTGGGTTGAACTTGTGGTGTAAATTAAATTCATAGGGATTCTTGCAAATATTGAAATTTAAATTAAAGTAATTATTGTTGGTTGAGAGGATTTTAAATGAAAGGTGTAGATTTATTGTTAGGGTTTAACTTAAACACACACTTCTCAACCAAACACACACAAAAATTGCCACCCTCACCCTTCTCTCTCTGCGTCGCCAACTCACTCTGAAAAGAGAGATTTCAGCTTGGTTTTGGGTTCAATTTCTGGTGCTATATCGTGTGAGTGAGCTGCTTTTCAATGCCTTGATTCATCATGATTCTTCTGATGGCGGGATAGCCTATCATGTCGTCGATTTTAAGGTACGTGGTGACGTACGAGCAGGTATAATATAAATTATTTCATATTCCAGCATTCATATATGTGAATAATTGTGATGACTGAATATAAGAGAACGAATATGTGAAATGAGTTTGATATATGTGGTATGGGGACACGTAAATGTACGTTGTCCGGATTGGGAGTTGGGTATTATGTGAATTGAGTTTGATATATGTGGTATGGTGGACACGTAAATGTACGTGGTCCAGATATGGAGTTGGGTATGGATGTCTTTGGCATGACCAATATGAGAAAGTGTTGAGTGAGATAGATTGATAGACAAAACTGCATTGACATGGAATTATTTATGATTGAGCATAAATAATAGATTCTTGTTGTATTGAATTCATTGTGTGGTTGAGTATCATATTTTCCGTGACGATACTAAACTTGATGTTATGAAAGCGTGTAAGCTTGAAACAGGAACATTGTGTGGAAGCTATACAGATTCAAAACTTCACAGGGAGTACATTTTATAGATTTTCGATACTCTTAAATCGTGATATCATTATCTTTATGCATTGTTATGATATGGGTAGTGTGATGTTGGAATGCTCACCCTGTGTGGGGGCTGTTTCTGTTGAAACACGTATTACAGCTACAAAGTTATTTTGGCGTAGCAAGCTCGAGCTTGTTTGGACAATATTGCTTCCTGAAGCGTAGAATGAGATTGGGTAAATGGTATACATTATTTATGCAACTAGATGGGTATTCATTATTTGTTGCTCGTATGTGAGCACTTGGAGTTGTGTATATGGACTGTATATTGGCGTTGAAGTCCACTTTTTATATCTTCTTAGTACGGTGACTTCCCTGGCTGGGAACTTACTTATTCTTTTGATTTCTTTTAGTATCGTGTTTTTCCCTGGCTGGGAATTATTTTTGGTGATGTGTTTTATTTTGAGATAGCTCAATTTATGGGGAGACTCTGCCCAAATTTTTATACAAACTCAGAATGTAAAAGTGGTGCAATGGTGATGATAATGGGTGAACCTTGAGTCTTATTGCTGAGTATTATTTCTGTCATGGATAATATGTGAAGCATGTAATGATTCTTTTAAAAGAATGAAATTTTTTTATACTCATACGACGTCATAAATGCACTAATGACGAGTTAAGGGTTGGGGCCCTACAAGTTACCAGTGGCAGTCCGAAAGGAATGTGCCCAAAAGACCGATTGGGAAGCATCAAGTTGATGAGGTGACATCAATACAAGCTCAGTTGGAGGCATTGCATAAGAAAATGGATAGCTTGAGCATGACAGCGATGCAAGCTCAAGTAGTCATATGTGATTTATGTGGAGGCAACCATCAGAGCACGGAATGCCAAGCAGGTAATCCTTTTGTGCAATCTACTGAAAATGCTAACTTTGTAGGAAACAGGCCACAACAGGGTAACTAGTACTCCAACAATTATAACCAACCGTGGAGGAATCATCCAAACTTCTCTTGGTCTAACGAAAATAATTTTTTGAATCCACAACCTCCACCGGGTTATCCATCAAAGCCGAGTATGGAAGAGTTGCTGACCAAGTTTATTACATCAACGGAGAATAGAATGCAGAACCAGGATGCATCAATAAAGAACTTGGAGACTCAAGTGGGACAGTTGGCGAATATTTTGTCAGGAATAATGCAAGGAACCTTGCCTAGCGATAACGAGAAAAATCCAAAGGAGCAAGTAAAGGTTGTATCATTGAGAAGTGGTAAGCAGACCGGATCACCTAGTGAGGAGAAAGAGGAAGCTGAGGACGTACAAATAGAGGAAAGTGAACAGACTGAAGCAGACGTTGAAGATAAAGGTAAGTCTTCTATCAAGACACCCATCACACCACCAATGCAGGTACAAATCCCACCTCCTTTTCCCGCTGCATTAAAAAGAGCTAAGGTAGATGCAAGTTTTGCAAAATTTCTGGAAATGTTTAAGAAATTACATATCAATATACCATTTGCTGATGCTTTACTTCAAATGCCTTGTTATGCTAAGTTTTTGAAGGAAATTTTATCGAATAAGCGGAAATTAGGAGAGCATGAGACGGTAAGTTTAACAGAGGAGTGTTCAGCGATTGTGCAAAACAAAATACATCCTAAGTTAAAAGATCCAGGGAGTTTCTCTATACCCTGCACCATTGGCTCTATTTCATTTACTAAATCTTTGTGTGATTTGGGTGCGAGTATTAATTTAATGCCACTGTCGATTTTCAGGAAGTTGGGATTAGGCGAGCCTAAACCCACTACAGTGTCACTTCAACTGGCGGATAGATCTATCACCTACCCTCGAGGACTCATCGAGGATGTACTTGTCAAAGTGGATAAATTCATTTTCCCGGTGGATTTTCTCGTGTTAGATATGGAAGAAGACGCTGAAATGCCCTTGATCTTGGGAAGACCATTCTTAGCCACTGGCAAAGCACTCATAGATGTGCATCAAGGGAAGTTGATCCTCCGTGTAGGGGAGGATCAGGTTACTTTTAATGTTTTCAAAGCTATGAAACACCCTCATGACGAGCATATGTTTTTTAGTATTGACCATGTTGATGTGTTGTGATGTCCGGAAAAATTATTAATTGTCAAATGGATTTAATTATGATATTTATATGATGTGTCGGGATTTAATTCTTGGGTGTCAGACTTTGGACCGGAGTTGATATAAATGATTTCGAGATGAATTTATTATGTTAATTGAATTCAAGGAGATTCTTAAATACTTGGTCATATTATTTTGGATCGGAGTTAGAATAAATTATTCCGGGTTGAATTTATTGTGTAAATTAAATTCAAGGGATTTTTAATCATAGTGAATAACTTTCTTATTGGAGATCAATATTTAAGTGTTAATAGAAAAGGGTAGTAATGAAAATTGTGTGGTATCTTTATAAGCAAGGTTGAAAATAAAAACACACATCTCACCATTTTTCACACATTAAAAATCGATTTCCCCCTTTCCCTCCTACACCTCTCGCGTCGCCTTCTTCCCAAAATTGGGCAGGGGGGTTCAAGCTCGATTTTCACCCTGTTTCAGTCGATTCTTGTGCAGGTTTGTAGGTTAAATCTTTCATCATTTCTTAAGCATGCTTTCTTGGTCATTTTTATGGATTTGTGTTCGATTTTAGGGCTCGAAATTCATGCTGTTTGGGGTTCGATTTTGACATGTTTTGGGGCGATTCTTCAGACTTTTTTGGACGATTTTTGGTTGATATTTGGTCGAAGCTATGATGTTATTTATTTCATGAATTCCTTGTTGTTTTGGCTTCCCCTGCTGCACGTGAACTTGCTGTCCTCTATGTCTTTCTGTTTGGATGATACATGTTGCTGGTTTAATCATGTTGTGGTCGAAAAATCTACTGCCATTTAGGTCGAAAAACATTGCTGATTGGACTTCGATTTCTTCGGTTTAGGACTCGATTTTTCTGCTGTTTGCTGGCAGAACTTGCACATCTTTAGATTTCAAATTTTTGATGTAATATGGTTCGAATTTGTGTGCTGTTTTGGGGTCGATTCTGTGCATGTTCTTAATGAGAAAATATCATCATGTTAGTCTCTAAATTTAACTGGTTATCGTTCGAAAGTCGGATGTTATACATGTTCGAAATTATAGTACTTTGAGGCTGAGATCATGATGTTGTGTTGAGTTGAAACTTGTTGTTTTGCTTCGAAAATCATGCTGAAGGGTAGACATTTTGCAGTTGTTTTAAACGACATGTTGCTACAATTTTTGGAGAAATATTGTTGTCCAGGGGCTTTTGTTTTCTTGTTTGGTTGATATTTACTTCTTTGGGTTGGTGTTTTAGCATGGTTGAACATTAGTTAGTTGGTTGTACAATTGCTTCTCTGCATTTCATTTTTCCCCTGCTGCTAGGTCGATCAAGCTTGCTGCTGTGGTTAGGGATTTTGTTGGTGGTGAATCCTGCTTGTTTTCTTATTGGTTCTAGCATATATTGAGTTGTTGTGGTTTGTTTTAGTTTAACAAAAATCGTACAAACTAGGATGATATGGCAAGAGAATGTAGTATGGATGTATTGATCTAATTGATGAAACCCATCATTGAGTTATTGATATTGAATTAATAATGAGTTATTGATTTATGATATGGATATGGAAGTAAGAAATTTATGATGGTTATGAATTGCTTTGATTTCGAGCTAATATTGAATGAATATTCGATATAGACTCTTCAGGAGACTTCGAACGTTGATGATAGCTTGTTCATGTTGTCTACTATAAGGTACGTGGTGACGTACGAGCAGGTATATCTAGTATCTATACATTCATGTATACATGCAATTTTGAATATGATGATTCAGGTAAGCGTTTGACTTTAATAATTGAGCTCCATATACGAGTTATGGGGGACACGTAGTGGTACGTGATCCAATGTTACTTGTTGAGTAGTGATGCATTGGGCATGAGCGATATGAGAAAGTATCGAGAATGAGATGGTGGGATCACCAGGGTTACATTGGGATAACCAGGTTCACATTGATGTTGAACTATTTATGTTTGAGCATAAATAATATATTGTCATTGTATTGAATTCATAAGTGTTGTTGAGTATTACATTTTCAGTGACAATACTAAACTTGACATTATGAAGTGCGTGAGTTTGAAACAGGAACAGTGTGTGGAAGCTATACAGATTCGGAATTGTACAGGGAGTATATTTTATGAGTTTGAATAATCTAAATTGTTGCATTATGATTTCGTATGTTGATTTGTGATCGAATATTGAGTTGGAGTGCTCACCCTGTGTGGGGGCTGTTTCTGTTGAACAGGTACAACATGTACGATGCTGCTTTGGCGTACTAGGCTCGAACCTTGTTGGATGATGCTTCCAGGAGCATAGTGTGAGATTGAGCCGATATACGAGGTTGAGCGGTTGGTATTTATACTAACTATGTATCCGGATGTGTATCCGTTATTCGTTGCTCTTCTGTGAGCACTTGTATGTGTATATGGACTGTATAAGGGTGTTGAAACCCACTTTTGTTGTCTTATTAGTGTGGTGTCTTCCCTGGCCGGGAATTTACTTGTGTTTCTATATTCTGTTTAATATTGTGTTGTCCCTGGTCGGGAATTATATTATGTGATGAGTTTTTATTTCCGGATAGCTCAGTTTGTGGGGAGACTCTGCCCAAATTTTTATAAAAACCCACAATGTAAAAGTGGTGTAATGGGGATGGTTTTGGGTGAAACCCCTGAGTCTGTTTGTTGGTCGAGATGATCATATAACGTCGAACATTATTTATGTTATGGGATAATGGGAAACTTGAAAGGATTCTTTTTCAAGAATGAAAAGAAAAATGAAAATTTTATACACATACGACGTCATAAATGAACTAATGACGAGTTTAAGTGTTGGGGCCTTACATGTGTTATCTGACAAGGTATTTCGAACAGAATGCAAAGATGCAGTGGAAGCTTATCTCATTAATGATGAGGACATGCTTGAGAATGAAGAAGAACAAGAGGTTGTTGCTCAGATGCGAGCTAACCCTCCTTACATTAGACGTCAAAGCAATAATTTAGGAGAGTTGGGAGAAAGGGACATCAAGCCACAGAAATCTTCAATTGAAGAACCACCTAATCTTGAACTCAAGACCCTACCAACTCACCTCAAGTACGTTTATTTGGGTAATAATAATTCGCTACCAGTAATTGTGTCTTCATCTCTGACAGGTATTGACGAGGAGAAGCTCCTTAGGATTTTGAGGGAGCACAAGCAAGCCTTTGCATGGAAAGGTGCGGACATAAAAGGAATAAGCCCATCGATGTGCATGCATAAAATTTTGATGGAAGACACTTACAAGCCGTTGGTGAACCACAACGCCGTTTGAATCCAAAGATGCAAGAAGTAGTCAAGGCGGAAGTGATTAAGCTACTCGATGCAGGTATTATCTATCCTATCTCAGATAGTGCATGGGTGAGTCCGGTGCAATGTGTACCAAAGAAAGGAGGTATGACTGTTATTACTAATGAAAAGAATGAATTAATACCTACTAGAACAGTCACTGGTTGGAGAGTCTGTATTGACTATAGAAAACTTAATGAAGCTACACGTAAGGATCACTTCCCCCTCCCCTTCATTGATCAAATGATAGAGAGACTAGCTGGGTATGATTATTATTGCTTCCTAGATGGGTATTCGGGATATAATCAGATAGCAATTGCACCTGAGGACCAAGAGAAGACCACATTCACTTGTCCTTATGGTACATTTGCATTTAGGAGAATGCATTTTGGGTTATGTAATGCACCGGCTACGTTTCAAAGATGCATGATGTCGATATTCCATGACATGGTAGGAATGTTTTTAGAAGTATTCATGGATGATTTTTCTGTGTTTGGAAATTCATTTGATGCATGTCTGCATAATCTTGATCTCGTATTGACAAGGTGTGAGGAGAACAGCTTAGTACTAAACTGGGAGAAGTGTCACTTCATGGTACAAGAAGGTATAGTCTTGGGCCATAAAATATCCCAAAATGGTATTGAAGTGGATCGAGAAAAGGTACAAGTGATACAGGAACTACCTCCACCAGTATCAGTGAAGGGAATTCGCAGTTTCTTAGGCCATGCTGGGTTCTATCGACGATTTATAAAGGATTTTTCTCAAATTTCAAAACCTTTATCTCAATTGTTGACTAAAGAAGCACCATTTGATTTTAATGCTGATTGCTTGCAGGCATTTGAGACACTAAAGGAGAGATTGGTCACAGCACCTATTTTGATAGCACCTGACTGGGATATACCATTTGAGTTGATGTGTGATGCTAGTGACACAGCTGTCGGAGCAGTATTGGGACAAAGAAGGAATAAGGTATTTCATACTATTTACTATGCTAGTAGAACGTTAAATGAGGCAAAACAGAACTATGCCACCACTGAGAAAGAACTTCTAGCAGTAGTATTTGCTTTCGATAAATTTCACTCTTATCTTTGTCTATCAAAAGTCATCGTGTACACTGATCACTCGGCACTCAAATATATTCTTGCTAAAAAAGACACTAAACCACGTTTAATCCGATGGATTCTCTTATTGCAAGAATTTGACTTAGAAATTAAGGATAAGAGGTGTGTAAAAAACGTAGTGGCGGATCATTTATCTAGGATTGATTTTGAAATTGAGAAACATGATAATGAAGTGGACGAGATCAATGAAAAATTCCCCGATGAACAGCTCTTTCAAGTTCTTGCCCCACCTTGGTATGCCGATTTTGCAAACTATTTGGTTAGCGGTATCCTCCCACAAATGACATTTTATCAAAAAAAGAAATTATTATCTGATGTTAAACACTACATGTGGGAGGAACCATTGTTGTTCAAAGTTTGTGCAGACAACATGATCAGGAGGTGTGTTTCAGAGGAGGAGATGTCATCTATATTGAGCCATTGTCATGATCGCGAGGTAGGGGGACACATGGGTCCAACCAAAACTGCTGCAAAGGTACTGGAATCTGGATTTTATTGGCCTACATTATTTAAAGATGCATACAGGTATGTTTCAGCTTGTGATAGATGTCAACGAACTGGTAACATTTCTAGGAGACAGGAGATGCCTTTGAACAACATTCTTGAATGTGAATTGTTCGATGTTTGGGGCATCGATTTTATGGGACCATTTCCAGTTTCATGTTCACACTACTATATACTAGTTGCGGTCGATTATGTGTCAAAGTGGGTTGAGGCTGCAGCTTCTCGCACTAATGATGCTAGAGTGGTGGTGCAGTTTTTGAAAAAACATATTTTTACTCGATTTGGCACCCCTCGGGCAATCATTAGTGACGGTGGGTCACATTTTTGCAACAAACTTTTTGACAAACTCTTAAGCAAATATGGAGTCACCCACAAAGTTGCAACACCTTACCATCCACAAACTTGTGGGCAAGTGGAAGTGTCGAATAGGGAAGTAAAACGCATTTTAGAAAAAAACTGTCAATACTTCTCGAAAAGACTGGTTTTTACGGTTAGATGATGCTTTATGGGCATATAGAACTGCATATAAAACACCTATTGGCACAACACCATACAAGTTGGTTTTTGGAAAATCATGTCATCTTCCGGTTGAACTGGAACATAAAGCATATTGGGCAATAAAGAATCTAAACTTCGACTTAACTGCTGCAGGTGATCACCGTCTCTTCCAAGTGAACGAAATGGAAGAGTTTCGGAACCAATCATACGAGAATTCCATGATCTATAAAGAAAAGACAAAAAAATGGCATTACGCATGGATCAGTCAACGTGATTTCAAGGAAGAAGATATTGTGTTATTATTTAACTCCAAATTACGGCTGTTTCCAGGCAAGCTTAAATCTCGTTGGTCCGGACCATTCCGTATTTCCAAGGTGTTTCCCTCAGGTGCAATCGAGCTCTATGATCCAACCAAGGGAACGTTCACAGTGAATGCACAGCGATTGAAGCACTACCACGGGCATGATTTTAGTATACTAGAGTGCACCACTGTCCATTTTGTTGAATGAAGCGACAGACGCCAGAAGTCCAGCTTGGGACTATAAATCAAGAACTAATTTTTCTTCCTTCTCCTTCGTTTTTGAATTTAGTAAATAGTTTCTTGACTTTGGTTTGGATTTTAGTTGTTTATAAATTTTTTAGAAAATGACTTTCAAAAAAAAAAAAAAGCCTACTGGAGGTAGGCGATCGATCACTGTATCTGAGGCGATCGATCGCCTCCACCAGAAATCTGAAAAAACTTACTGGAGGCAGGCGATCGATCGCTTAACATGAGGCGATCGATCGCCTTGAACATCAGCTTTTCAAAAAGCCTACTGGAGGTAGGCGATCGATCGCTTAAAATTAGGCGATCGATCGCCTCAACGGAAATTTTTTTAAAAAAATGCTACTGGACACAGGCGATCGATCGCCTAATCTGAGGCGATCGATCGCCTGTCGCAATTTTGGTTTTTAAAAAGCATCAGATTCACTTACTCTTTCAAGTTCTTGCCCCACCTTGGTATGCCGATTTTGCAAACTATTTGGTTAGCGGTATCCTCCCACAAATGACATTTTATCAAAAAAAGAAATTATTATCTGATGTTAAACACTACATGTGGGAGGAACCATTGTTGTTCAAAGTTTGTGCAGACAACATGATCAGGAGGTGTGTTTCAGAGGAGGAGATGTCATCTATATTGAGCCATTGTCATGATCGCGAGGTAGGGGGACACATGGGTCCAACCAAAACTGCTGCAAAGGTACTGGAATCTGGATTTTATTGGCCTACATTATTTAAAGATGCATACAGGTATGTTTCAGCTTGTGATAGATGTCAACGAACTGGTAACATTTCTAGGAGACAGGAGATGCCTTTGAACAACATTCTTGAATGTGAATTGTTCGATGTTTGGGGCATCGATTTTATGGGACCATTTCCAGTTTCATGTTCACACTACTATATACTAGTTGCGGTCGATTATGTGTCAAAGTGGGTTGAGGCTGCAGCTTCTTGCACTAATGATGCTAGAGTGGTGGTGCAGTTTTTGAAAAAACATATTTTTACTCGATTTGGCACCCCTCGGGCAATCATTAGTGACGGTGGGTCACATTTTTGCAACAAACTTTTTGACAAACTCTTAAGCAAATATGGAGTCACCCACAAAGTTGCAACACCTTACCATCCACAAACTTGTGGGCAAGTGGAAGTGTCGAATAGGGAAGTAAAACGCATTTTAGAAAAAAGCTGTCAATACTTCTCGAAAAGACTGGTTTTTACGGTTAGATGATGCTTTATGGGCATATAGAACTGCATATAAAACACCTATTGGCACAACACCATACAAGTTGGTTTTTGGAAAATCATGTCATCTTCCGGTTGAACTGGAACATAAAGCATATTGGGCAATAAAGAATCTAAACTTCGACTTAACTGCTGCAGGTGATCACCGTCTCTTCCAAGTGAACGAAATGGAAGAGTTTCGGAACCAATCATACGAGAATTCCAAGATCTATAAAGAAAAGACAAAAAAATGGCATGACGCAAGGATCAGTCAACGTGATTTCAAGGAAGAAGATATTGTGTTATTATTTAACTCCAAATTACGGCTGTTTCCAGGCAAGCTTAAATCTCGTTGGTCCGGACCATTCCGTATTTCCAAGGTGTTTCCCTCAGGTGCAATCGAGCTCTATGATCCAACCAAGGGAACGTTCACAGTGAATGCACAGCGATTGAAGCACTACCACGGGCATGATTTTAGTATACTAGAGTGCACCACTGTCCATTTTGTTGAATGAAGCGACAGACGCCAAAAGTCCAGCTTGGGACTATAAATCAAGAACTAATTTTTCTTCCTTCTCCTTCGTTTTTGAATTTAGTAAATAGTTTCTTGACTTTGGTTTGGATTTTAGTTGTTTATAAATTTTTTAGAAAATGACTTTCAAAAAAAAAAAAAAAGCCTACTGGAGGTAGGCGATCGATCACTGTATCTGAGGCGATCGATCGCCTCCACCAGAAATCTGAAAAAACTTACTGGAGGCAGGCGATCGATCGCTTAACATGAGGCGATCGATCGCCTTGAACATCAGCTTTTCAAAAAGCCTACTGGAGGTAGGCGATCGATCGCTTAAAATTAGGCGATCGATCGCCTCAACGGAAATTTTTTTAAAAAAATGCTACTGGACACAGGCGATCGATCGCCTAATCTGAGGCGATCGATCGCCTGTCGCAATTTTGGTTTTTAAAAAGCATCAGATTCACTCACTCTTTCAAGTTCTTGCCCCACCTTGGTATGCCGATTTTGCAAACTATTTGGTTAGCGGTATCCTCCCACAAATGACATTTTATCAAAAAAAGAAATTATTATCTGATGTTAAACACTACATGTGGGAGGAACCATTGTTGTTCAAAGTTTGTGCAGACAACATGATCAGGAGGTGTGTTTCAGAGGAGGAGATGTCATCTATATTGAGCCATTGTCATGATCGCGAGGTAGGGGGACACATGGGTCCAACCAAAACTGCTGCAAAGGTACTGGAATCTGGATTTTATTGGCCTACATTATTTAAAGATGCATACAGGTATGTTTCAGCTTGTGATAGATGTCAACGAACTGGTAACATTTCTAGGAGACAGGAGATGCCTTTGAACAACATTCTTGAATGTGAATTGTTCGATGTTTGGGGCATCGATTTTATGGGACCATTTCCAGTTTCATGTTCACACTACTATATACTAGTTGCGGTCGATTATGTGTCAAAGTGGGTTGAGGCTGCAGCTTCTCGCACTAATGATGCTAGAGTGGTGGTGCAGTTTTTGAAAAAACATATTTTTACTCGATTTGGCACCCCTCGGGCAATCATTAGTGACGGTGGGTCACATTTTTGCAACAAACTTTTTGACAAACTCTTAAGCAAATATGGAGTCACCCACAAAGTTGCAACACCTTACCATCCACAAACTTGTGGGCAAGTGGAAGTGTCGAATAGGGAAGTAAAACGCATTTTAGAAAAAAGCTGTCAATACTTCTCGAAAAGACTGGTTTTTACGGTTAGATGATGCTTTATGGGCATATAGAACTGCATATAAAACACCTATTGGCACAACACCATACAAGTTGGTTTTTGGAAAATCATGTCATCTTCCGGTTGAACTGGAACATAAAGCATATTGGGCAATAAAGAATCTAAACTTCGACTTAACTGCTGCAGGTGATCACCGTCTCTTCCAAGTGAACGAAATGGAAGAGTTTCGGAACCAATCATACGAGAATTCCAAGATCTATAAAGAAAAGACAAAAAAATGGCATGACGCAAGGATCAGTCAACGTGATTTCAAGGAAGAAGATATTGTGTTATTATTTAACTCCAAATTACGGCTGTTTCCAGGCAAGCTTAAATCTCGTTGGTCCGGACCATTCCGTATTTCCAAGGTGTTTCCCTCAGGTGCAATCGAGCTCTATGATCCAACCAAGGGAACGTTCACAGTGAATGCACAGCGATTGAAGCACTACCACGGGCATGATTTTAGTATACTAGAGTGCACCACTGTCCATTTTGTTGAATGAAGCGACAGACGCCAGAAGTCCAGCTTGGGACTATAAATCAAGAACTAATTTTTCTTCCTTCTCCTTCGTTTTTGAATTTAGTAAATAGTTTCTTGACTTTGGTTTGGATTTTAGTTGTTTATAAATTTTTTTAGAAAATGACTTTCAAAAAAAAAAAAAAGCCTACTGGAGGTAGGCGATCGATCACTGTATCTGAGGCGATCGATCGCCTCCACCAGAAATCTGAAAAAACTTACTGGAGGCAGGCGATCGATCGCTTAACATGAGGCGATCGATCGCCTTGAACATCAGCTTTTCAAAAAGCCTACTGGAGGTAGGCGATCGATCGCTTAAAATTAGGCGATCGATCGCCTCAACGGAAATTTTTTTAAAAAAATGCTACTGGACACAGGCGATCGATCGCCTAATCTGAGGCGATCGATCGCCTGTCGCAATTTTGGTTTTTAAAAAGCATCAGATTCACTCACTCAGCATAATTTCACCTCACCTCTTCCTCTCAAATCCCTAATCCCTAAATCCCCAATCCCCAATTTCCTTCCAAATCTCTTCTCAATTCTTCATATAATCACAAATTCCTTTCCTCTCCACTACTATTGGCTAAGTTGTGCAAATTTCTTCTACAGATTCCAAGCTCGGGTGGACATTCAAGCATCAAGGGGAGATTACTCCAAGCCAAGGACCACACTCCATCAAAGTTTCGAAATTTAGAGGTAACTTGGCTTGAGATTTCAGGGTCATGCTTAATTACTAGATATTTGGGGGAAGTTGGAAAGGATTTGAATTCTTTGTTGGTAGGAAAGTTAATTTGGAGATTGGTGTTAGAAGCTTGCTAGTATTGATGTTGTTGAGGCTTGGTGGTGCTTAATAACTTCTTGGAAGTGGTGTGAGGCAAGTTGGATTTTGTAGGAACTTATTGAGGCATTGCTTGTCGTTTTCATATATCTCATAGCATGGCACCTACAAATAAGCCAAGACGAGGGGCTTCCTCTTCAGCCCCCACCCCAACTTATGACACGACTCGTTTTGCCAATCATGCCGCATCAGAATTCTATGAAAAATGGCATGCTAGGCCTTTGGTAAGGGAGAGGGGAATGGAAATGGACACACCCGATTCGTCCATCCTCCGAGAGGCGGAGCGCCGTGGATGGTTGCGCTTTGTGTCACCCCCGTGCCATGCAGTCATCCCCTTAGTCAAGGAATTCTATGCCAACTTTAAAGTCGAAGCGAACGGACCGTATCTGACTATTCGGCGGAAGAAGTTTCTTTTTCTTAGCGAACGCATCAATCGTATATATGAGATGCTGGTTATAAGAGATGATGAATACTCGGCTTATTTGCATCACCACCTTGACTATAATGAAGTGATTGAGACCATCTGTGGGGAAGGGGCAGAATGGATACTAAATTCGGAGTGGCAGATCCGACATTGCAAGAAAACTCATTTGAAACCAGAGGCAGACATCTGGTTTACATTTATCTCCCATCGAGTCCTTCCATCTACTCACACTTCCGTGGTTACTAAGGAGAGAGCGGTGTTAGTTTTCGCTATCATGACACACCGCTCGGTGGATATTGGGAGCATCATATACTCCTCGATGAAATTAGCGGTGGAAGGCTCTACCACGATTGGTCTCCCCTTTCCGTCTTTAGTCACTGATTTGTGCCGCCAGGAACAAGTCCCTTGGGAGTCTTTTGAGGAAACAAGTGTTCCATTTATTCCCCTTCGCCTTCCTAGACCACCGTCCGAGCCCGAGTCTGCACCAGGGCCTTCCAATGATCCGGAACAGCCCCAGTCTTCACATCGACGAGCTCCTCATGGCCATTCTCCAATAGCTCATCCTACCACCAATGCTCAAAGATTTCAATCTTTAGAGGATGAGCTTAGGGCCCTCAAATTGCAACAGCGATTGGTGTGTGATGGTCAACGAGAGCTCCGGCGCAATCAAGAGGAGATGTTGCACAATCAAGATGACATGCGCCTGGAGCTTCGTGAGTTTCTGCGTTTTTCATACGACTGGCACACAGTCGCCGCACAGGCCCATCCAGACTTGGCGTTTCCATTGCCACCCACTCTCCAGCCATACCCGCCACCCACCGATGCCGATGATGATGATGCTGGCGATGCCGATGCGGATGAGGGTGACGACCACTGACGGTTGTCACCACAGGTATTACGTTGTCCTATTATTTATTCATGTTCACTACATTGAGGACAATGTATTACTTAAGTTTGGGGGAGCAGTTGTTAAACTGGTATTTGATATTGTGGAATTGAGGATTGTGTTTTGCTTATATATGGGGTGTGCATGGTGTTGAGTCTGAGTCTTAATTTGTTTCATTATGCGTCTGAACATGTCTACTGCTGCGGAATCTATGATGTTAGCTTAATATTGATGAGTCCGATGAAGAGCATGGAAAGTTGTTGTTAGTGTAATTGGATTAAAGTAGTGACTCCATGCTATGATGACATTATTTTACTCTACTTATGACTTGTATCTTGATGATTGTAAACATGTTGTGAATATTTTGAGTTGAGTTGACATGTTGAAAATGAGGAATGATTTGAGCACATTGAGTCATGAACTTGTTGATTACATTTGAAGTAGTGATGATATGTGTGAACTTGATGACATGTCTTGAGCATCTTAGAGTAATCATAGAACCCATTTGATGATGGCACTTCGAGGCGAAATTTTTATAATTATGAACTAGACTTGGATATGATTTAGGCGATCTTTGGAACGTTTGAGCCTTTCAAGCCTACCTTGTTTACATCATTCCTTAGTGTCCCCTCTTGAGCCTTATTGAAAAAGAATGGTATATGCATTGCATATAATTAGACCCCCATTCGATACTTTTTGGCTACCTCATATACCTACCTTGGGTTGAGCCTAAAGGAAAAATTTTATCCGTCCCTAAGGGAGTATAATGAATCTCATTCATTGCACTGAATTGTATATGTAGATGAGTTCATTGTGAAAAACAAAATGAAAGAACTGAGCAATAAGAAAAGATGTAGAGAAAAGCCTTGAAAAAAAAAATTAAGAAAAAAAAATAAAAAAAAAAGATGAAAACATTCAAATAAGACCCAAAGTGGCCAAGGCTATAAAAACAATTGAAGAGAAGCTCAATATTGTGCGAACAAGTTTGAACTGATTCTTTTATACTCTCTTCTTTGCATTCATCCTACCTTTTCTTTGGAGCCGACACCAAAAGGCCTAACGTTATAAGCTTTAAAAGTCCTTTTGATCCAAGTCTAGGAATTGATTACATTAGTGGAGAAGTGCTTGAAAACTAGGTATATGAGATTCTCGATGAAAAATCTTGATTGTTATTGATTAACACTGTTTGATCTATGAGGATTGTATGATACTTGGGATTGACAACAGCACACACACACGTTCCGAATTTGAAACTGTTATTTGACTTAAAGAGAAAACACTTTGTGTCCAACAATTTGAAGGATTCTTTGTTGTGGTATGAGTAAAAGTTCTGAGATAAACATATGAGCACGAAATGATCCATGTCACTTATCTGTTGTGAATTCACTGTTTTTGATTCTATTCTTGCTCGAGGACGATCAAGAGCTAAGTTTGGGGGAGTCGATAAGTGTCATTTTTACACTTATATTTGCATATATTTCTTGCGATTTTTATAGTGATTCTTGGAAGATTTATACTTTTGGTTGTGTTTTGTTGTATTTCCAGGAATCCAGTAGAAGTGCAAGAAATACTGGAAAAACCACGTTTTATGGACTAGAAGGTGGAACTATGATTGGACGAGGCAATCCATAAGAAAAGATGTGAAAATGACTTAAAAAATGAAAAAAGCTTCAGGCGATCGATCGCCTATTTCGAAGAGATCGATCGCCTGATGCCAGAGAGCTCATGGAATTTTCAAGCGATAGGCGATCGATCGCAACAAATCAGGCAATCGATCGCCTCGGGGCAGAACATATAGGCGATCGATCGCCTATCTCGAAGAGATCGATCGCATGCAGAGTCCCAGATTTAAAAACTTCCTTAATTAAGTTTTGGGCTATTTTTGGTACCAGATTTCTTTGGGCTCGTGAGGATAGATATAAATTGGAGTTTTTAGGTCATTTTCAGGGTTCTTTCACCTCTTGATAGGCAGCCACCTCTTGGAAGAGAATATTGATTCAAGACGATTCAAAGGAACGCAGCTAGAGACGGGAACAACGGATCGACGCACGATTCAACATCGAGTGTTTATTAGTATTTCTAAACTTTTGTTTAGTTTTATTTTTGAATTCCAAATGTTTATAATGTTGTTAGATGTTATAAAACGTTATTTTTCCGTTAATATGCTAGGCTAAGTTTGTTATCGAGACAAGGGGATCTTGTGTATGAACCCACAGTTTTAATTCTAGTTTTTGATTGAGTTATTGTTATTTTTGAGTTTATGTTATGCTTTTAATGCTTTTAAAGGATTAGCTACTCTTTGAATGTTGTTAGTTTACAATTGAGGTCAAGAGATGATATTGTAAAACGGAACCAATAACATAAACCGTGGATTTCAGACCGAGATCGAGAGATGACGTCAAATACACGAGTGATAGCTATAGATATCTGGTAATCGAAGGCTAGGGGTTTTCATAGAATGTATGCAACATTGAATTGTTAAATAAGTGAACGAGAGTTACTTACTGCAATTCAGTGTTAGGTTTAATATAGCTCGAGAGAGTATATTGGATATAACCGGAAAACTTGTCACCTTAGATGCATTAATTTTAATTAGAACTAGTAGGTAAATTGTGGGGGATTACTCAAGTGAACCAAAGTCTCGATATTTATCTCTACTGTTTATTATCTTAATTCTTTGTGGTGCGGTTGAATATTGGACTTGAGTAAATTAGTTAATATTTCAAACACTTTCGTAGGTTACATATAGAATGCTAGTTAAATTTGGTAATTACTACTATTCCTCGTGGGTTCGACAATTCTTACTTCTAGATCATTATACTAAAACTTGACACCGTGCACTTGTGGTAGAATCGCTAGAAATTATTGTTTAAAATAAAAGCGATCAAAACAGAGCAGACACCACAAGCTGTTGTGGATGAAATGCTTGCTCAAGAGACACATGCCCAGCGTAGGTCTGTAAGAGAACACCGTGAGCCACAGAGATATGGATTTCTTGTGACTCAACAAGGTGACTTACTACTTATTGATGAGGATGAGCCGTCATCTTATCAAGAAGCTATAATGGGCCCTGATTCTGAGAAATGGCAAGAGGCCATGAAATCTGAGATGGAATCCATGTATGCAAACCAAGTATGGACTTTGGTTGACCCGCCTGAAGGGGTAAGACCCATAGGGTGCAAATGAATTTTCAAGAAAAAGACCGACATGGATGGTAATGTACAAACCTTTAAAGGTCGAGTGGTTGCTAAATGTTTCAAACAAATTCATGGTATTGACTATGATGAAACTTTTTCACCAGTTGCCATGGTTAAATCCATTAGGATCTTACTTGCAATAACTGCATTTCATAATTATGAAATCTGGCAGATGGATGTCAAAACAGCTTTCCTTAATGGAAATTTACTTGAGGATGTGTACATGACACAACCTGAGGGTTTTGTCGATCCAAAGGATGCTGGAAAGATATGCAAGCTACAACGATCCATTTATGGATTGAAGCAAGCTTCTCGGAGTTGGAATCTTCGTTTTGATGATGCAGTCAAAGAGTTTGGTTTCATCAAAAACGTAGATGAACCTTGTGTTTACAAGAAGGTCAGTGGGAGCATAATTATCTTCCTAATATTGTATGTAGATGACATACTTCTCATTGGGAATGATATCCCTGCCTTACAATCTGTAAAGATTTGGCTAGGGAATTGCTTTTCTATGAAAGACTTGGGTGAAGCCACCTATGTATTAGGTATCAAGATCTATAGAGATAGATCAAGAATATTACTTGGCCTAAGTCAAAGTACATACATAGACAAAGTGCTAAAACGGTTTAGCATGCAAGAATCAAAGAAAGGATTCGTGCCTATGACACATGGGATACATCTCTCGAAGGATCAGTGACCTTCAACACCAAATGAGAGACAACGCATGAGTAAGATTCCATATGCGTCAGCTATTGGATCTATCATGTATGACATGATATGTACTCATCCCGATGTCTCGTATGACCTGCGCATGACGAGCAGGTATCAGGTTGATCCAGGTGAATGTCACTAGATTGCTGTCAAGACTATCCTGAAGTACTTGAGAAGAACTAAGGATACATTCTTGATTTATGGAGGTGAGGAAGAGCTCAATGCAAGCTTCCAAACCGACAAAGATGATTTCCGATCGCAATCAGGATATGTGTTTTGCCTAAATGGAGGTGCTGTAAGTTTGAAGAGTTCAAAGCAAGAGACAGTAGCCGATTCTACAACTGAAACTGAATACATTGCTGCCTCAGATGCAGCAAAGGAAGCTGTTTGGATCAAGAAGTTCATTTCTGAACATGGGGTGATGCCTAGCATACTAGATCCGATTGAACTCTATTGTGACAACAATGGAGCCATCGCATTGGCTAAGGAACCTAGATCTCATCAAAGATCCAAGCACATACTTCGGCGCTTTCATTTCATTCGAGAAATCGTTGAAAGAGGAGATGTAAAAATATGCAAAGTACCAACTGATGATAATGTATCTGACCCACTGACGAAGCCACTATCACAACAGAAGCATGATCGTCATACTAGATCTCTAGGCATTAAGTATATGTCTGATTGGTCTTAATGCAAGTAAGAAATTTGTTGGGATATGCCCTAAGACAACTCATTAGATGATTGTTTATGACATACAATGTATTATGGTTTTATTAATGGCAATTCATTATTATATATTATTCGAGTATCTGTGTAACATGAATTAATATATAAGTTAATGTCGTTAGAATAATATTGTATTGTTCTTAAAGATTGTCCCTAGTCAAGTATTATCATGAATCGGGATAATGATAGTGCATTGAGATTAGTATGTTTTGATTGATGAATTGTTCATAGATATGAGATGTCAAATCAACACATGGGTGCATGTTAGAGAAAGATGTACTGGACAGACCCACCATGAGAATGCTACATGGATAGTTATATGAACGTCATAAGCAATTCTCATAGTGATAATAATGTATGTAATCCTTACAACTTCAGATCACCAGAGATCCAACATAAAGAGTCATGTATCTTGATATTGTCAAACGTTACCTGTAACAGGGTAAACTATAAAGACAATCATTGGATACACCACGAATTATGTAGAGGGATGTTGAGTGATCAAGAATGGATTTGTCCCTCCTATATAACAGGAGAAGTGTTTGGGCCCTTGATCAAGTAAGACTAAAATGCATGGCCATGCTCGAATGAGTTGATATGTGATATCGAGCTTATTCGTTTATTCTAGTTCTACTTGGGGATAAAGAAATAAAAGATTGAATATACGAGTATGACTATTCCATGACTCGTGTTCGATCTAAACACAATGGACAAAGGGATTAAGTTACATGGTTAATATTATCACAGTCCGTAGGTTATGTCGAGTCAATGACATTCTTGTAATTTGGGTAGTCTTGATGTGTTGCTAGATACCGCTCATTGCTTGTGACTTAAAATTAGATTTTATGTCGCTGCCAACATTGCAAGATCCTATCGGGTCACACAAAAGATTAAATCGATAAAGGGAGATATAATTCATTGGATGAATTAATTAATTAAGAAGAGTCTTAATTATAAATATTAGATATATGGATTTAATTAAGATATTGGGTTTGGGCCAATGAGGCTTTTTGAAAGCCTTTAATTAAATCTTATATATATTATATAATATGATAACAAGGTTGATTAGGAGTTAATCATATTAAAAACCTAATAGCCTCTAAAACTTGCTCTCGGCCGCCGCCTCTTGATCTCTACCTCACGGCGCCGCTGCCGCCGTGAATAGGGATTTGAACGGCTGTCGTTGATCGGTTTTGAACCGTGAGTTTAGTTTTGGTTTAAGAACGAGTCTAGCAACTTGTTCTTGAACACCCTTTTCGATTTGATCGTGTGGATACCGTAGAGACGAAGGTGCAAATCTTTGTTCGTGACTCGTGGTCTTGCAACGAGGATTCTGCTACAAACACGCTACAAGGGTATGATTCATATCAATCTCGGTATGATTAACTTTGTATAGGTCCATGGTAGGAATCCAATTTTATTTTCCGTTGCGTATTGCTTGATGGATTCCTAACAAGGTACACCAGAAGGAGAAGTGCCATGCAGATATTGTAGTGGGCTATCTGATAACAGCGAAGTTTTCAGATGGCACATCAACGAGAAGGAGTTCTTTGCAGTTCGAAAGGCTTTTAAAAAATGGCCATTATTTTTACTTGCAAATAAATTTATCTTAAAAATAGATAATACTAGTGTTAAGTCTTTTCTGAAAAATAAAATTGAATCAAAACTAGAAAAGGCTAGACTTTTAAGATGGCAGGCTGAATGCCAATATTATGATTATGATATTGTCATTGTGAAATCTGATAAAAATATTCTTGCAGATTTCTTAACACGAGATGGAGGGACACATTGCTAGCGATACCCTCAAGCGAGTTAGGAATCTCAGGGAAAACCTGGAGATCCTGGAACGCGATTTTGGGACTCTTTGTCTCAATGCAGAGGTCGTGGGATGACTTCAACGAGCAGATCAGAAACTTGTTACTGATCATATACGAGCATGCTTTCCGGACCATGAACGATTGTTTGAAATCTTGAAAGGGCCTATCCTTCAGGCCGCACCTTCAATGGTGCAAAAAGAAGTGTTTAGAGAACGGGGTTCATCTAACCAGGAGACAAGTTCAAGTACCCCTGTCACGAGTGCTGCATATGATGCATTCCTTGAGGATGTACAAGCTGAAGTGAATGTTTAGGGTCAGGTGTCATCACAATCTGAACCTTCAAGTCAACTCAACACCACTGGGGTAAAAGAGGGAGAGTTGAATCTTAGGCCAATGACTGGCAAGTCTAATGTTCAAACTAATTATGATTTAGTTTCTTCACCTATGCAGGATCACCAACGCACTTGGGAGAAACTCATTACCAGGCAAGGTATCAAGCCAGACAAATCTATAGTTGATATCTCAGGGAAATATCCGAGAGTTTGGATGAAACCAGGCAGCCATCAAAACGATGTTCAGGAATGGTATAATTTCGGAGCTCTGGCTTCGGTTTATACTGTGGCACCAGCTTTCTCTGAAATATCAAAATTAGCGAAATGGATCAGAGAAGCTGTGTACGAGACTTGGGCCAATAATCCACATTTGGCAAGAGGCGACATTTTGGAGTTGTATTTTTTTAGTGCTGCTCCAGAACCGGCGAAGAAAGGCTTCATCGAAGCTTTTCATTTTATCAAGCTTAGAAGACCAGATGGAAACACCCTGAAAAATATAAAAATGGCGCTACCAGAAGGAATTCCAATTTTGGCTGGAACTATCACAGAAGATGAAGTTTCAACCAGACGAGCATGGGGTCTTTGGGTTTGTCTCACAGATATGGACAAAGTCAAATACTCATTCAAGTTCTTTCAGAACTCAGCCAATAGAACTTTCTTGCTGAATTCCATGACAGGAACATCCACGAGATTTGCCGAAGAACTCTTTGAAACAAAAAGAAGAATTCTTTGGGGAAAAAAGATCCCGGCAGGAAATGAGACTTATCGGAAATTATGCAACATGGCACACATTGGCCGATGGTTAGACCATATTTGCAAAGCATGCCCGGAGTAGAAAGAACCAGAGTTCGGGAAAGGATTCCGCTCCAAACCCGACAGATCAGAGGCAGGAAGAGACAAAAGACCTGCTGACAAGAGAGCCCGTTTTCCTAAAGCTCGGGGACCACAAAAATCACTAATGTAAAGATTCCCCGACAAAGGAAAAGAGGTGGACCATTAGAAGTTAGTGCGAACACTGTTCAACACACTCAGACAAAAAATAATGGACCACTCACGAGAAAACTTGGCACATTCAGACAAATATGCCAGACCACATGAAAGTTAAGGTGCACTCACAGGCGCACTCAACAATTATCAAGATTTGGAATCCGCAGTTGAAGTCCGGATTCATTCCTATATAATGGCACTCATTCAGGAAGCTAAGGACATCGAAAATTCTCCATAGTTTTTTGAGAATAAAAATTAGAGTTTCCAAGCTTTGTAATATTTCAACTTTCGTAGCTTGGTAATCTTTTTATTTTCTCTCTTTTGTAATCGTTTGTATTATTGTTTTGTTTGTTATAGTTTATGTGTTCTTGAGTCAAGCCTCATCTATATGAGAGGCTAAACAAGTCCGTCTCCTTCCAAAAGGAGACATTTTAATGTAAGAGATGTTATAAGTACTACAGAATGAAAATAAGGTTGTTGCCCAGCTATGATGCCTGTGAATTAATGGTGTTAATCCCGGAGTGGTAATGATCCTTAATGGATTTTATTTGTGGCAATTATGAATTAATTGTGGTTTTGGGACTCCCGGGGATTTTAAATCCTATTTTTGGAGTCATTGGATCCAAGGGATGAGATTGTATTCTCATCATGGTGATAACCTTGGAATTTGGTCTTTGGTGGGATGTGGGGACCGGAGTACTTTGTACTGGGGCTGGTGATGGAAATAGAGTTTGGGAGATAATTTTTGAAAACAGATGATATTTAATGAATCATGATGTATTTGTGGAGGTAATGGTATTTTCAAGTTTTGGTACTATATATACCAAGGTGACTCGGTATTCTGTCATTTTGACACGGAACACCTCTCTCTCCCCTCTCTCTACGCCTCACATCTTCCCCTTTCCCCTCTTCTTTCCTCTTGGAGGAAAATGGTTGGTAGCTTGGCTCGGGAGCCGGATTTCTCGGAGATAATAAGGTATTGATCTTCCCCTCGTTCTTATCTTCGATTTGATAGTAGTATGGTGGGTTTTGGTTGTGTATTTTGTTTGGTTTGGAAATTGGGGGTTTTTGATAAAAATTCAAAGTTGAGTTTTTAGTGTTTTTATTGGCTTTAAATGGAGTATTGGTGGTAATATAAGTGTATGGGGTGTTGGTTTTGAGTTTGGGTGTGAAAAACCCCATTAAAGCTCGAGTTTTTCGAAATATTGCAGGTCCCGATCGATCTTGGATGGGTCCCGATCGATCGCGACGTAAATCTGAAAAAATGGGTGACGATGAATAGTACTCGCAATCGATCGCGAGATATCACCGCTCGATCGCGAGGAACCAGAAACTTTTGGCGATCGATCGGCATATGCGGCGATCGATCACGGATGTTTTATTTTTCGGACAGTGGGTTATGGCGACCGATCGCGCCTGATGGGCGATCGATCGCGGCCCTGTTTGACTTGGTTTTTGTGGAATTTTGGAAAATGTCGAGATTTTGGAATCGAGGTTTAAATAGGCCGTTTCCGGGGCAATGTCTACATTCCAATGGGAATGCTATACTTTTAAAATGAATTGGTTGGAGCCAAAATTTAATATAACGGATTTCTCGATTGAGTTTTTGGCTATCTTGTAAACATATAAAATGGAATATTTTGGGTATTATGCATGCTTAGCCGAAGGGCTTTTATTTGGTAATCGTCATGGATGGACGATAGGTTTGGAAGCTGTGAACGTGCTTGTGCACGTGATTGCATGCCTATGTTTAATGGGGAGTTATTTGCATGTTAGCACTTAACTCGTCGGGTCGTGGGACTCAGGCAAGGTTGGACTCGAACTACGGAATCATAAGGTACGTATGACGTACGAGCATAGCCCGTTTATATAATTGCAATTGTTGAGTGCTTGGTACACTGTATTGCAACGAATGTGTATGGGAATGCATGATATATGGTATTAGCAATAAATGTATATGAAAATGCATGGTTTATGGTAATTGCTACAATGGATATATATGTATTGAGAATAAATCATATGGTGCCGCTTTTGAGCGAGCAATGATTAGGATGTCGTCGCCTTTGAGCGAACATCGGTTATGACGCCACTGCTGTTGAGCATGCGTGTGAATGAAATGCCGCTATTGTAGAGCGAGCAATGAAATAGAACTATGGAACCAAAAGTGAGATATATGGAATATCTGTAATCATTGTTTAATGATTTGATGCTATTGATTATGATATCGGTATATGGCTAATGGATATGTTAATCAATGTAATGATTAACTGGCATTTGGGAATTTGATGGTTTCAGTGTTTTGAGAACAGGGACAGTACAGGAAACCCCGGATGAGGATGATACCATCCAGGGAGTATATTTTGTATTTCATAGCATTTACATTGTTGTAAATTATGAATTGTATTATTGTAATTAATGGATTTGGGATATTGGTATGCTCACCCCGTGTGGGTGTTGTCTCTGTTGGGGCAGGTAATTAGGTACATCGATGGCTTTGGAGTTGAGCTCGAGTTGTGGAATGGAGGTTATTCCAGGGATCGAAGTACCAGTGACGGTATTGAGCACCGTATTTTATACATTTGATACACGCATACCTATTTGATGCTCGTATGTAAGCATTATTACGTGTATATGTCATGTATAAAAAGGGAAGGGCCTTTCTCTCTTCATTTATGAATAGCATACACTTATTTATTGAATTGCTAAATGAACTGAGAATATGTTAGTGTATTATATTGGTGCATGAGATGTATGTGGACTTGGTTGGGGAAAACTAGACATCATATGGAATAATGTGAAGAATTTTTATTACATGCATGACTGACATTTTATGATGATAAGTGGTTTTTCCCCTACATGTATGATTGTATGCACTAATGGCATGGATTAATACACTAATAATGGGTTAAGGGCACGGGGGTCCTTACATTAGTGGTATCAGAGCAGTGGTTTGCTCTTTGGGGCTGTTGAGGGCCTGTAACATGCTGATAGGAGTGGGTAGCTGTAGGGTCTTCCTACCTTAACAGTGACAGGATAACAAAATTGAAATAAACATGTATTTTATAACGTTTTAGGCTTCCGGTTGTTACGTGAACTAATAGGATTACATGCCAAAATAAAAACTTCATAACTTAATAGATACATTCCTAAACAAGAATGCTAACATTTTAGATTTATACTACTCCTAGAGTAGATACTAAACATAAACGGAATCCTATTCATCTTGCATCCTTGTGGCTCACTGCTTCAACCCGACCCTTAGCCCCTTCAGTCCAAAAGCGTACCTACAGGGACAACACATCATGAGCATATTCATCTTTACTTAACATCTTATTAAAAGGCATATCAGTAAATGCATGAAATCTTAGCTAAGTAAACTATTAACTTCTTTTTATTGTCCCTGATTCACATTCATGCATATGGGCATCTTACCCTATCGTATGGCATCTTACCATATCATAAACATCGTATGTCATCTTACCTTATGGGCATCTTACCCTGTGTCATCTTACCACATCATAAACATTGTATGGCCTCTTACCATATGGGCATCTTACCCTGTGGCATCTTACCACATCATAAACATCGTATGGCCTCTTACCATATGGGCATCTTACCCTGTGCCATCTTACCACATCATAAACATCGTATGGCCTCTTACCATATGGGCATCTTACCCTGTGGCATCTTACCACATCATAAGCATCGTATCATTACATCGTATCATTACATAAACATCATATAAACATCATCATTTCATCGTAAATACTCATGCGATAAATGCATAGTCATAGTGTAGATGTGTATTTTACCGTCCGATGCACGTACGTCTCTTACGTACCTTTTTAAAAGGAGGAGAAGTAGATCACTCTATCTCCTTGATTGCGCTGGTACCTGGGATGGTTCTACAAAATCACATAATACCATATTAGATGCCTCAATACCATCTCATACCATAAACTTAACAAAATAAATCATCATCATCATCATCAAATTTTTCAACATTCTGCCTCTCTCGATCGATCGGCCCCAAGGTTTCGATCGATCGAGAAAATATGCATAAACAGTGCCCAAACACTCTGCCTCGATCGATCGATCGGAAGGAATTATCGATCGATCGAAGAGTTTCACCGATCGATCGGAAAATCCTTCGATCGATCGGCACCTGAATTCCAAACCATGCTTTAAACTTTCTGCTTCGCTCGATCGATCGGGACCAAAATCTCGATCGATCGAGCACTCTGAAAAATCGGGACTTCTCCAGATTTTCGAGCACCTCATTTCCTACCATCATTTCTACTTCATAAAGCGTAAAACATGCTTGAACAAAAATGTTATAAGCTTCATAAAACTACCATGCATGTGTTCAAATCAAAGGTTTAACAAAACCTAAGCTAATATGCGTCATAACATCATCAAAATCTTCAACCTCATCCAAAAATTCAGGAAAACGGGGCATGCCAGTTCTGCCCAGTTTTTCGAGGACCACTTTTTACAACAGGAAATCTAACACATAAAACATGTAATATGCTCAAACAAACATGCTAGGAACTTCATAATACTTCCATGTAACCATTCATACCAAGGTTTCGTTCAAACCTATACTAGCATGCATAAAAATCATCCCACCAAAACCAAACCCACCCAAAAGCTCCGAAAAACAGAGTATGTCTTACCCCTCTCCTTTTGCTCCTCTTTTTGCAAGGTTTTTAAAGCCCTTTAAAACCCAGCCCTTTTCCTCACCTAGCAGCAGCACATTCAGCGACAATTTTGGGAGAGAAAGGAGGGAGGAGATGCAGGAGAATTGATTGACAAAACAATCATGGAAGAGGGGTATGGAGGCATGGGTTGGACAAGTGGGGAAAGGTTGCACTTGGGGGAGGGTGGCCAAGATATTGGGGTGGGGTGGTGTGGTTGGGGTGGTCATGTGGTGTTTAATTGTGCCCCGGTATTTAGCACGATGCATAAAAAAATATCCTAACTCGATATTTTTCATCTTTATTTAATTAATACATCATTTAAAACACTCAACATGCCTCCCACATCATATCATCATAACATAATTATAACCCCTAATATAAAATGCACCACCACCCTTAACCATAACATAATCATATATGATAACACATAATCACATAACATTTCGGGTGTATTACATTACTCCCCTACTTATAAGATTTCGTCCTCGAAATCGCATGCACTTACCCATAATGAAACTAAATATAAATAACATACCAGAAAATAGTTCCGGATAGTGATGCACCATATGCCATTCCGTCTCCCACGTAGCCTCCTCGACACCCCGACGATCCCACTGAACTTTGACCATTGGTATAACTTTGCTTCGTAGTCTGCAATCCTCGCGATCCAGAATTCTGATTGGTCGTTCTACGTAGGACACATCTGAGTCTAACTTTACTTCAGTAGGCTGTAAGACATGAGACGGGTCTGGCTCATACTTTCGTAACATAGAAACGTGAAAAACATCGTGTATGCCAGACAAGGATGGCGGTAGTGCCAAACGGTAGGCCAAAGTACCGATACGCTGCAAAACTTCATATGGCCCAACATACCTCGGAGATAACTTTCCCCGCATACCAAACCGAACCACACCCCTGAAGGGCGAGATCTTTAAGAAGACCTTGTCTCCTAACTGGAATTCCAGCGATCGTCGCCGCTTATTGGCATAGGCTGCTTGCCTATCCTGGGCCGCTTTCATCTTTTGGCGTATCAACTTTATCTTGTCTTCCATATTCCTGATCATATCCGGTCCTCCGACCGCTTTACTAGTCAAGTCCTCCCAATACAAAGGTGACCTACATCGTCGTCCGTACAGAGCTTCAAAAGGAGCCATTTGAATGCTCGCGTGATAGCTGTTATTATAGGAGAACTCTACCAGTGCTAGTGAATCCTGCCATGGAGTATCAAACTCCAAAATACATGCCCTCAACATGTCCTCGAGCGTCTGAATGGTACGCTCCGTCTGACCATCTGTCTGAGGGTGATAGGATGTACTCAGTCTCACCTCTGTGCCCAAAGCTGTCTGGAGACCCTCCCAGAAATGTGAAGTGAACCTCGGGTCTCTCTCAGATACTATCGAGACTGGAATACCATGCAATCTCACCACATCCCGTATATACATCTGGGCCATCTTCAAGTATGTGAAGGACATACAATAAGGGATGAAATGAGCCGTCTTCGTCAGCCTATATACGATCACCCAGATCGCATCAAATCCTGAGGCCGTCCTTGGCAAGTGGGTCACAAAGTCCATAGAGATATCCTCCCACTTCCATTCGGGTACCTCTAAGCTCTTCAGCTCGCCACCAGGCCTCTGTCTCTCTGCCTTTATCTGTTGGCAGATCAAACATCTTTTAACAAAAGTTATCACATCGCGCTTCATGCGTCTCCACCAGAATTGATCACTTAGGTCCTTATACATTTTTCTTCCTCCTGGGTGAATACTGAACCGGCTACCGTGAGCTCGCTCCAATACTCCTCTACGCAACTCCGGCGTATCTGGGACTACCCATCGGTTGCCCAGTCTCAAAGAATCATCCTCTGCCACTCTGAACTTGGATGGCTGACCCTGAAGTACCAATGATGTCCACCTCTGAACCTCATCATCCGACCTCTGAGCCTTCTTGATCGCCTCAAATATGTCTGGCTCAGCCAATAAGGTCGACACTCGCACTGGCGACGTGTCCACATCGAAATCATAGCCCAGATGGCAATAAGAAGTCATCAAAGCCGACAAACACATAGCATCCTCAGCAGTACTCTTCACCTTCCGACTTAAGGCGTCTGCTATCAAGTTCGCTTTACCAGGATGGTACTCAATCTCACAGTCATAGTCCTTGAGTAAATCCATCCACTTTCTTTGCCGCATATTCAACTCTGCCTGAGTGAATAAGAACTTCAGGCTCTTATGGTCTGTAAATATAGTGAAAGACGTACCATACAAGTAATGCCTCCAAATCTTCAAGGCAAAAATGATGGCCGCCAGTTCCAAATCATGCACTGGGTACCTGGTCTCATGAGGCTTTAACTGCCTCGAAGCATACGCCACCACGTGCTTATCTTGCATCAGCACACATCCCAAACCCTGCAGTGACGCATCCGTGTACAAGGCGAACCTCTTATTCTCAGACGGAATCACTAACACAGGCGCTGTAGTCAAACGACGCTTCAGCTCTTGGAAGCTTTCCTCACAAGCCTCAGACCAATAGAAGGGGACTCCTTTCTGAGTCAGCTGTGTCAGGGGTTAGGCAATCTTTGAAAAACCCTCGACGAAACGTCGGTAATATCCTGCCAAACCGAGAAAGCTCCGTATATCAGGTACAGAAGTGGGTGCAGCCCACTCCATCACAGCTTCAATCTTCCTGGGATCTACAGATATCCCGCTGCTAGATATAACATGACCCAAGAACACCACACTGCTCAACCAGAACTCGCACTTGCTAAGCTTTACATATAACTGATGATCCTAAGGATCTGGAGTACTGTCCTCAAGTGCTTTACGTGTTCTTCTTTGGTCCGAGAACAAACAAGTATATCGTCAATGAAGACTATGACGAACTGATCCAAATATGGCTGGAACACCCTGTTCATCATACTCATGAAGACAGCTGGGGCATTCGTCACCCCAAAAGGCATGACTAGGAATTCATAGTGCCCATACGTCGTCCTGAAAGCCGTCTTCTGAACATCATCCTCCCTTACTCGAATCTGATGATACCCCGATCTCAGATCGATCTTACTGTAGAGCCTCGTACCCTGCAACTGATCAAACAAGTCATTGATCCTCGGAAGTGGATACTTGTTCTTTACTGTGGCCTTATTCAGTTGCCTATAGTCAATGCATAGACGCATCGATCCATCCTTCTTCTTGACAAATAAAACATGCGCACCCCAGGGCGATACGCTAGGGCGTATGTAGCCCTTATCAAGGAGCTCTTGCAACTGAGTCTTTAACTCCCTTAGCTCTGCTGGTGCCATCCTATATGGGGCACAAGAAATGGCAGACGTCCCTGGTAGTAACTCAATTCCAAACTCGACCTCTCTCGTCGGTGGGAATCCAGGGATCTCCTCTGGAAAAACATCAGGGAACTCTGCCGCTACTGGCACATCCTCGACTTTCAAGTCTTCCTTCTTTCCAGTAACATCAACAGCATAGATCAAATATCTTGTATGGCCTTGTTCCAACAACTGCGCCATCTTGACAGCAGATATTAACGGAATCTTAGAACTAGAACCATCTCCATAGAATGTCCATAGGACTCCCAAATCAGATCTGAACCGGACAGTCCTCTGCCTGCAGTTCACGACTGCCTGATACCTGTTCAGAACATCAATGCCTACAATACAGTCAAAGTCTGACATCCCCAGAACAATCAAATCTGACTTTAGTTCATTATCCTCAAAATAAATGAGGCCATCATAGACAATCCGATCACTAATCATACTTCTTCCAGCTGGTGTCGAGACCATAAGAGGCATGGGCGACGGAGAAGTGCATATGTGGTGCCTTTCCACAAAACTCGTAGACACAAAAGAGTGTGACGCACCTGTGTCTATCAATATAAAAGCAGGGTACGTAAATAAAAGGCACGTACCCGCTATAACCTCCTCCGGAGCCGCCGTAGCCTGCTCCCTCGTCAAAGCATAAACCTGCCCCTGAGGTGGCCCCATGGGCTGACCTCCATACTGCCTTGGTGCAAAAGGTGGTCTGTGCTGTGTTGCTCTGTCCGCAGGCCTCCCCGCAGAGTTCTGTTGTCTTCCCCTATTGGGACACTGCCGAGCAAAGTGGCCTCATCGCCACAAACATAGCACCCTACGCAATCTTTTGCCAAATGTGGTTGCCCACAAAGAGTGCACTGAACCCTTCCAGATCTGTCTCCCTGAGACTGCCCTCTTCTAGATGGGGCATCGTTCCTTCGGTTTCCTTTCCAACGATTCTCAGGCCTCTTACCACTGAATCTCGAAGCCGATGTGTTCCCCCTTGGCTTAAACTGATCACCCCTGGGCTTCAAATTGTCAGAAGTAGATTTCTGAGGGGGTGCTGGAGGTGGCACTGCATCAGGATATGCGGCAACTCCCAGTTCGGCTAGCTCAGCCCGTGAAAGTGCATCATCAAAACAGGCAGGGCCATAAGTGATCACCCTGTCATACAGTTCAAGCTTCAAGCCCTTCATGAAGTTCCTCATCTTCGCTTGAGTGCTTGGAGCAATGTGAGGTACATATCTGAGCAAGGAACAGTATTGAAGAGCATAATCTGACACAGGCATATTACCTTGCTTGAGGTTGGTAAACTCATCTTCCTTAGCCTATCGTGCGGCAGCTGAAAAGTAGCGGGTCAGAAACCGAGTTCTGAACAGCTTCCAATTAATTTCCTGACCCTGAGCCTCTTGTTCTATCACTGTGGTCTTCCACCACATCAGCGCCTTCTTGGCCAGCTGAATTTCTGCTAACCTGATCCATGCGGACTTTGCACACGGAGCTGCCACAAAAATCTACTCCATCCTTTCTAGCCACTCTTCAGCCAATTCCCCTGTTTTAGTTCCCTCAAACATCGGGGTTCGGTATGCCAAAAACTGAGCCAAGCTCAACTCCCCAGGTAATAACTGCTGCTCAGAGGGTTCCTCGCCTAAGGCTGGCGGTGGTAGGGGATTCGTACGTCCAGCACTTGCATTGACGCTAATAGCATCACCTACTTCCACATTTGCTGCCATGCTGCAACACAAGGGTTAACAACAATACCAAAAGCAATACATACATATAAAACATGTTCAAAAGTAAGCACATAGCTAACTTATTGCTAAGGCTACCCTTCACTCATTCCCGGGTTATCTAACCACTGCTCTGATACCACTAATGTAGGGTCTTCCTACCTTAACAGTGACAGGATAACAAAATTGAACTAAACATGCATTTTATAACGTTTTAGGGTTCTGGTTGTTACGTGAGCTAATAGGATTACAGGCCAAAATAAAAACTTCATAACTTAATAGATACATTCCTAAACAAGAATGCTAACGTTTTAGATTTATACTACTCCTAGAGTAGATACTAAACATAAACGGAATCCTATTCATCTTGTATCCTTGTGGCTCACTACTTCAACCCAACTCTTAGCCCCTTCAGTCCAAAAACGTACCTACAGGGACAACACATCATGAGCATATTCATCTTTACTTAACATCTTATTAAAAGGCATATCAGTAAATGCATGAAATCTTAGCTAAGTAAACTTGTTGGCTATCCATTAACTTCTTTTTAGTCCCTGATTCACATTCATGCATATGGGCATCTTACCCTATCGTATGGCATCTTACCATATCATAAACATCGTATGGCATCTTACCATATGGGCATCTTACCCTGTGGCATCTTACCATATCATAAACATCGTATGGCCTCTTACCATATGGGCATCTTACCCTGTGGCATCTTACCACATCAAAAACATCGTATGGCCTCTTACCATATGGGCATCTTACCCTGTGGCATCTTACCACATCATAAACATCGTATGGCCTCTTACCATATGGGCATATTACCCTGTGGCATCTTACCACATCATAAGCATCGTATCATTACATCGTATCATTACATAAACATCATATAAACATCATCATTTCATCATAAATACTCATGCGATAAATGCATAGTCATAGTGTAGATGTGTATTTTACCGTCCGATGCCGGTACGTCTCTTACCTACCTTTTTAAAAGGAGGAGAAGTAGATCACTCTATCTCCTTGATTGCGCTGGTACCTGGGATGGTTCTACAAAATCACATAATACCATATTAGATGCCTCAATACCATCTCATACCATAAACTTAACAAAATAAATCATCGGAAGGAATTATCGATCGAGAAAATATGCATAAACAGTGCCCAAACACTCTGCCTCGATCGATCGATCGGAAGGAATTATCGATCGATCGAAGAGTTTCACCGATCGATCGGAAAATCCTTCGATCGATCGGCACCTGAATTCCAAACCATGCTTTAAACTTTCTGCTTCGCTCGATCGATCAGGACCAAAATCTCGATCGATCGAGCACTCTGAAAAATCGGGACTTCTCCAGATTTTCGAGCACCTCATTTCCTACCATCATTTCTACTTCATAAAGCGTAAAACATGCTTGAACAAAAATGTTATAAGCTTCATAAAACTACCATGCATGTGTTCAAATCAAAGGTTTAACAAAACCTAAGCTAATATGCGTCATAACATCATCAAAATCTTCAACCTCATCCAAAAATTCAGGAAAACTGGGCATGCCAGTTCTGCCCAGATTTTCGAGGACCACTTTTTACAACAGGAAATCTAACACATAAAACTTGTAATATGCTCGAACAAACATGCTAGGAACTTCATATTACTTCCATGTAACCATTCATACCAAGGTTTCGTTCAAACCTATACTAGCATGCATAAAAATCATCCCACCAAAACCAAACCCACCCAAAAGCTCCAAAAACAGAGTATGTCTTACCCCTCTCCTTTTGCTCCTCTTTTTGCAAGGTTTTTAAAGCCCTTTAAAACCCAGCCCTTTTCCTCACCTAGCAGCAGCACATTCAGCGACAATTTTGGGAGAGAAATGAGGGAGGAGATGCAGGAGAATTGATTGACAAAACAATCATGGAAGAGGGGTGTGGAGGCATGGGTTGGACAAGTGGGGAAAGGTTGCACTTGGGGGAGGGTGGCCGAGATATGGGGGTGGGGTGGTGTGGTTGGGGTGGTCATGTGGTGTTTAATTGTGCCCCGGTATTTAGCACGATGCATAAAAAAAATATCCTAACTCGATATTTTTCATCTTTATTTAATTAATACATCCTTTAAAACACTCAACATGCCTCCCACATCATATCATCATAACATAATTATAACCCCTAATATAAAATGCACCACCACCCTTAACCATAACATGATCATATATGATAACACATAATCACATAACATTTCGGGGGTATTACGGTAGCACATATTATGCATGATAGTAGTTAGTGTTGTGTGACACAACTATTTTTCTTAGGTGCATTTATGATATGTGATCATAGTGGAACAATTATATGTCATGACATCTATGGAATCATAATATAACCTGTTGATTATGATTGTGAGTTGTGGCACAGGGACAACCAAAGGGAGCATTTTGAAATGCATTGGGATACAGGAAGTACCTTGTAACCATAGTTTATGCATTTACTCATTATAATCATATGGTGGTGAATATGGATTATCTTATGCTCATGGTTTGGGATTGTTCCTATAGGGACGCTATGACACGAAAGGCTAAGGCCAGGGTTGAAAGACACGAAACGGTAACCTGCATTTTATATATATCATGGATTATGCATTGTGGTTGCATGTATATATCGGAGTGATGATTTTCATGCTTTGCCGCTGTCACTTGAATCGATGATAGAATACTTGCCGCTGTCATGACAAGCGAGGTGCATTAAAATACACTCATTGTGGTTATATATATATTGGAGTGATGATTTTAATGCTTTGCCGCCAAATGTTGAAGCGAGGGTGTTGCCGCATGTCGCATTTGAGCGAGGTGCATTAAAATACATTCATGATGATGTATTTTGGGATATGAATATGCATTGTATTGCAGGTATAGATGGAATGCTCGGTGAATATCCCATGAGTCGTTGTTATGGATGAGTGATGATTTTAAATGCTTTGCCGCTGTCACTTGACGCGATGATAGAATATTTGCCGCTGTCATATCGTAGCGAGGAAAGAATATTTGCCGCCAAATGTTGAAGCGAGGTTATTCTATGCCGCTGATATGTCAAAGCGAGGGGTATTAGTGCCGCGTTCATGACAAGCGAGGTGCATTAAAATACATTACCGTAACAAGACTAGGGATCAGCTATTCTATTGGCGATGATTCATGCCGCCGGGTATTATATAGCGATGGTTCATTCCACTATTCTATTGGCGATGGTTCATGCCGCCGAGTATTATATAGCGATGGTTCATTCGGCTATTCTATTGGCGATGGTTCATGCCGCCGGGTATTATATAGTGATAGTTCATTCCGCTAGCGATGGTTCATTCCGCTATTCTATTGGCGATGGTTCATGCCACCGGGTATTATATAGCGATGGTTCATTCCGCTATTCTATTGGCGATGGTTCATGCCGCCGAGTATTATATGGCGATGGTTCATTCCGCTACATCTATTGGCGATGGTTCATGCCGCCGGGTATTATTTAGCGATGGTACATTCCGCTACATCTATTGGCGATGGTTCATGCCGCCGGGTATTATATAGCGACGGTGCATTCCACTACATCTATGGCAATGGTTCATACCGCCGGATATCTATAGCGATGTTTTATGCCGCTGACTCTATGGCGAGAGATCATGCCTCGGATTCTATAGCGATGGGTTATACCGCTATGTACGTAGTACTGGATTATGCCGCCTACGAGCGATGGGTGCTGATTGCGTGCCACTGTTGGACGACAGAGACAGGTATGCCGCTATCTTGTTAGCGATGAGGTATGGCATATTACTGTTTATTTAGCATTATTGTGGATATCACGCGTTGTTTTACTTATGCCGTCATGTGTTTGACGATGAGACTATGGATGTCGTGTATCGACATATACCGTCACGAGTTGACGATGTTATTTTGAATGTCATATGTTGACAGGTACCGTCACGGGATGACGACGACATAGTGGATGTCTATGTAGACGCGTAGCGTCGTTTCGATGACTAATACATTTATGTATATGTATTTAGCTGTATGGTTGGAGTGCCGATGGTGGGCACAGAGTAGTGTCTGGGTCACTAGTTGACGGGACCATTATACCGAGCAGGTTTGCTCGATGGCTTATTGGATGCATTGTACCGGTGAGTGTACCGCATCATGTAATAGAGGTAAATATTTTTGAGTAGTGATACCTTTGGGTATACTCGCTGGAATGGCTAAGGCCAAGTGATTGGTGGTAAGAGTAGTCATAGAGGAAATTACTCGCTTGTCGTTGTAATGTGTTGTAGACATGGTTACACCCACCCTGAGGATGTGGAATAAGTCCTAATGGATTAGGATTGCACCATAGTTGAGCAAGGACACCGGGATGTCCATTATGCTTTGGTGTTTTAGAGAAATATTGGGTGATGACCCACTACTCTAATGGTTTGTACGGTATGACATACCGGGATGGAACGTTTGGCATGTTGATAGGTTTGGTACAAGCCTATGGGGGGCATCGTATTTCTAGCCAGGTATTGTTGCAGTGATATAGTGTGCTTGTTGTAGCCGTTACACTGCTCGCTGGAACCGAGTTTAGTGAATCGTACGGTGATACGATGAAGGTTTATGGTAGACTCTAGTAGTTTCTATGTGGCATGATGTTTGAGGCATGGAATACCTCACGGGGACGGTTATACGTCAAATGTTTCGAGAGACTTGTACCGGGACAACTCGATTCTGTTGGAAGTACCAACATGAGTGTCGGCAAGTCGTTGTCAGCTCTGGTTGAGCATCCTTACATATGGAATGCAACAGGAGTCACAATTGGAATTGAGGGATATAGCTAGTGGGGTAACACTACTATATTGTTTTTATCTCTTGGAGAGATTTGGATTGTACTGTCATGGAGACAGCTGGTATTGGTTGAGGGTTGATTGTGAATCAACTGGTGTAAGCCCTACTAGTGTTGGACTAGGTGATGGCTTCGTACTTCCGGTGAGACGTTCAAGGAGACGTCTCCGGAGTAATGTTCGAGATTGTGTAGTACTATGGTATTAGTACGGAGCATCTTTAGGATGAGTATACATGACGTATACGGGTTTTGAATTGGTAATAGTGGCTTTGATGCACTATTCTGAACCAGTTGCGTATTTTTTGGTTCCGTGATATGTTTTGATAAATATATCCAGGTTTTCCGAACGGTGGTTCGAGGTTGGAGGGTCATGGATTCATGACACTTTCCTTGTGAGGAATGCGGTATTGATATACCTACCAGTTGAATCTTTTCAAAGATTCGTTGATTTGGTTTGTGGGGTGTTGATGTTGAAATCACACCCTTTTTAGTTTGTCAACCATCATTCTCCGTGGAGAGAGAATGATTGAGGATTGACAGTTGGTTTTGGGTATGATTGGTGATACCCGAGTCTATTGCATTGACTATGCATGTTGTGTTGGTGCGTGGGCATGTGTGCCGGTGTGGGTATACAAATGCCAGCATTTTCTTGGTACTCGTCGAGCATCAGATTTATATGCTTTGATGAATGAATCTCCGGGTGAGATTGTGGCACTTTGAGATTGGTAATCTCGATGGCACGATACATTCTGATGAATGATCGTGAGGGTTGTTTGACTTCCCCTGATGAGGGATTGTCGTGTTTTGGAACCATGGTAGTTCTTGTTGGATAATTCGATAGCCTTCCTGTTTTAGGATTGTTAAATCCCATGATAAAAGAGGGATCGCCAGGATTCGGGTTTGTTTAGTGTCGTGGTTGACACGTGTGGAGGGAATGCAATTGATTGTCCTTGCATGTCCTTTCGAGGACCCGAGACCTTGTGGGGTCTCGATAGTGTGTCTGGACCGAGATGTGATCTCTTGGAACACGCGGTTGTAGACATCTTTGGAGATGTGTTTCGCATTGATCGGGGCCGTGTTGTGGCCCAATCTGTGTTGCAATGTGGTGCAACTACTCCTTTGATGGAGTTGGATTTGGAAAATGGGAACCGAATTTAGTATAAGTACACTGTAGTGTACTGGTGGTTTCCTTGGCAACGATGTGTGATTAACATTGTAGGCTAAATCGTGGAGATATCATCGAGACGATATCTATTTTAGAATCACAAATGATTCGTCTAAATTGCAGTTACGTTTGGTTGACTGCCTTTGAGATGGTTAGCATTGGGGAATGCTTATGTCTTCCGTGGATTTGTGTCGGTTGGAGAGGTTACTCCATTCCAGGTTTGGTGCGAGGTCGGTATCCTCGAGGTTGGAGTGTCGTTCGTGTTATGTTCATGATTCGACGTCGTGGATCCGTTTGGATTGTGTGTTCTTGGCGTTACGTGGAGTACGCCGTTCAAATTTCGAGGACGAAATTTTATTAGTGGGGGATAATTGTGATGCCCGGGAATTAATGGTGTTAATCCCGGAGTGGTAATGATCCTTAATGGATTTTATTTGTGGCAATTATGAATTAACTGTGGTTTTGGGACTCCAGGGGATTTTAAATCCTGTTTTTGGAGTCATTGGATCCAAGGGATGAGATTGTATTCTCATCGTGGTGATAACCTTGGAATTTGGTCTTTGGTGGGATGTGGGGACCGGAGTACTTTGTACTGGGGCTGGTGATGGAAATAGAGTTTGGGAGATAATTTTTGAAAACAGATGATATTTAATGAATCATGATGTATTTGTGGAGGTAATGGTATTTTCAAGTTTTGGTACTATATATACCAAGGTGACTCGGTATTCTGTCATTTTGACACGGAACACCTCTCTCTCCCCTCTCTCTACGCCTCACATCTTCCCCTTTCCCCTCTTCTTTCCTATTGGAGGAAAATGGTTGGTAGCTTGGATCGAGAGCCGGATTTCTCGGAGATAATAAGGTATTGATCTTCCCCTCGTTCTTATCTTCGATTTGATAGTAGTATGGTGGGTTTCAGTTGTGTATTTTGTTTGGTTTGGAAATTGGGGGTTTTTGATAAAAATTCAAAGTTGAGTTTTTAGTGTTTTATTGTCTTTAAATGGAGTATTGGTGGTAATATAAGTGTATGTGGTGTTGGTTTTGAGTTTGGGTGTGAAAAACCCCATTAAAGCTTGAGTTTTTCGAAATATTGCATGTCCCGATCTATCTTGGATGGGTCCCGATCGATCGCGACGTAAATCTGAAAGATGGGTGACGATGAACAGTACCCGCGATCGATCGCGAGATATCACCGATCGATCGCGAGGAACCATAAACTTTTGGCGATCGATCGGCATATGCGGCGATCGATCGCGGATGTTTTATTTTTCGGACAGTGGTTATGGCGATCGATCGCGCCTGATGGGCGATCGATCGCGGCCCTGTTTGACTTGGTTTTTGTGGAATTTTGGAAAATATCGGGATTTTGGAATCGAGGTTTAAAGGGGCCATTTCCGGGGCAATGTCTACATTATAATGGGAATGCTATACTTTTAAAATGAATTGGTTGGAGCCAAAATTTAATATAACGGATTTCCTGATTGAGTTTTTGGCTATCTTGTAAACATATAAAATGGAATATTTTGGGTATTATGCATACTTAGCCGGAGGGCTTTTATTTGGTAATCGTCATGGATGGACAAAGGTTTGGAAGTTGTGAACGTGCTTGTGCACGTGATTGCATGCCTATGCTTAATTGGGAGTTATTTGCATGTTAGCACTTAACTCGTCGGGTCGTGGGACTCAGGCAAGGTTGGACTCGAACTACGGAATCATAAGGTACGTATGACGTACGAGCATAGCCCGTTTATATAATTGCAATTGTTGAGTGCTTGGTACAATGTATTGCAACGAATGTGAATGGGAATGCATGATATATGGTATTAGCAATAAATGTATATGGAAATGCATGGTTTATGGTAATTGCTACAATGGATATATATGCATTGAGAATAAATCATATGGTGCCGCTTTTGAGCGAGCAATGATTAGGATGTCGTCGCCTTTGAGCGAACATCGGTTATGACGCCACTGCTGTTGAGCATGCGTGGGAATGAAATGTCGCTATTGTAGAGCGATCAATGGAATAGAACTATGGAACCAAAAGTGAGATATATGGAATATCTGTAATCATTGTTTAATGATTTGATGCTATTGATTATGATATCGGTATATGGCTAATGGATATGTTAATGAATGTAATGATTAACTGGCATTTGGGAATTTGATGGTTTCATTGTTTTGAGAACAGGGACAGTACAGGAAACCCCGGATGAGGATAATACCATCCAGGGAGTATATTTTGTATTTAATAGCATTTACATTGTTGTAAATTATGAATTGTATTATTGTGATTAATGGATTTGGGATATTGGTATGCTCACCCCGTGTGGGGGCTGTCTCTGTTGGGGCAGGTAATTAGGTACATCGATGGCTTTGGAGTTGAGCTCGAGCTATGGAATTGAGGTTATTCCAGGGATCGAAGTACCAGTGACGGTATTGAGCACCGTATTTTATACATTTGATACACGCATACCTATTTGATGCTCGTATGTAAGCATTATTACGTGTATATAGCATGTATAAAAAGGCAAGGGCCTTACCTCTTCATTTATGAATAGCATACAATTATTTATTGAATTGCTAAATGAACTGAGAATATGTTAGTGTATTATATTGGTGCATGAGATGTATGTGGACTTGGTTGGGGAAAACTAGACATCATATGGAATAATGTGAATAATTTTTATTACATGCATGACTGACATTTATGATGATAAGTGTTTTTCCCCTACATGTATGATTGTATGCACTAATGGCATGGATTAATACACTAATAATGGGTTAAGGGCACGGGGGTCCTTACACCAGCTATCTCCCAGATTTCTTTAAATCTTTTTTATATCTTGATTATACCTTACGCCCTAAGGTAAGAAACGAATTAGGGCTGTGCGATGCGGTTTCTGAAGGAGTCGGATAACTGACAGACTAACCTCATCCGTGAGCTGAGGTTGGATGGTGAGGAGCCATTCGTAAAACAGTCTGGAGGCAGTAAGTTTTCGACTGGTGGCGTTGCGACCCACCTCACCCGGTGCCGTTATGGTCAAAATGGTATATTTCAGTTTGTTAAAATTTTATTGTAATACGGAAGCATGTTAGGCCTTTTATTTATTTTGAACATTATCTTCAAATCGTGTTTTGAATTATAATTAGACGAACGTTATATAAACTGTGAGTCCTTTGCAAAAGTATGCTCTTGGGATTCATCCCGAGATGACAGAAACTGAAGGATCTCATGTGCATATAATGTTTCTGTTTGGTAAATATTTGGATGAAAACGATGATGAATAGTATATAGGGGCATATTTTGTTCTTTAAACATTTTCTAGAGGTGAAGAATGCAATTTTATTAAAGATTGGTTGGACCGCGTGGATCACTTGGACCACATGGACCACATGGGGTTATTATTGTCATTTCAACCAATTCAACTAATGTTTTTTTCCTGGACTAGGATAGAATATATTTCATGAAAGTATACCGGCCGTAATTTTCCCAAAATTATTTAATAAACATGCAGTAGCTCCTTGAGAGTCATAGACTCATCATATACAATATTTACTTGTGTACCGAATGAATTTATATAAATATCATCCTGTAATTGAATTTTTCCCTTTCATTATTCGTTATTAAAATCTAATAATTTATCAAAAATAAAACATATAAAAATTAAACTACGATATTTTAAAAAGCTGAAGTTTTTTTTATCAATAAAGTAAAAACATTGCAAAATGTGGTGATAGTTAGAAGTTGGTGAAAGATCCACTCCTCAATAGCTAAGCTAACAAAGTGATCAGCAGCACTGATCAAACATTTCAGATCAGTTGATCGGAGTTCAGCTCTGGATTAACATAACTAATTTATATTAGGACAACAAACCTACAATGTTTAATAAGAAAATGCTAGTCATTTAATAAGTGAAGTGAAACAAATCTACATCGTTCAGTAAAAGAAATAAGTGGAGTATTCAATTCAATTGATACAGACAAAAGACCAGATGTGATTCCTAGAACTTAATTACCTTGATTATTAAATGAATGTAATAATTAAGGGATAATTATGAATGAGTCGTTTTGCATTGGACTTATGACGGAACATAATTATTGAATTAATAAATGGCTGAGATGAATCATGTAAATTATGAAGGTGATTATGAGTTGGAGTTGTGAGAAAATTATTGATGTTATGGTTGGGTAAAATTTGTAATGTGGATTAGAGTTGAGGGACTAAATTGCAAATTCATTTTAATAAACTCAACTTCCCTTTACACATTTCACCCAAAACACACACAAAATTCCTACCAAATCCCTCTTCAAACCATTCCACCTTTTTAATCTCCATCCATTTTGGTGGAGAATCAAGCACGGATGATTGCATCTTTGATATTATGATCATGAAAGCTTAGGTAAGCTAATGCATGCCTTAGTCTTGGCATTAATCGTGTATTGAGTTGAAAATGTGTATGTTTGAGATAATTAATTTTGGTGAAGATTGTGGATTGTTGCTTGTTGTTAAAATGAGGTTTTATGATGTTTAGATATATTGTAGTTAAGAAAGGAGTATTATATGTTGTAGTATGTCTGTTGGATGGGGTTTATGCCGAAAAATGGAGGATTCTCGTTTTTACAGAGCCTCGAGATCGATCGCGAGGCAGGACGCGATTGATTGCGCGTATTCGAAACAATTATCGATCATGGGCATGGGGGCGATTGATCGCGGAGGGACGAAATTTGAATTTTTTGTTGAGGCTCAAGATCGATCGCGAGATGTTGCCGATCGATCGCGAGCTGCAAGATTTTGAAGAATTAATATTTTGTTGGGATTTTGAGATGTAGAATTTTATGACTGATACATATGATAATTATGATATTTTGGGGGAAATCATTAGCAATGAAATAATGTTATATATAATGAACCTTAGAAACATATATACTATCTGTTTGAGTGAAGTGATAACTCGAATGAATAAAGGGTTAAAGTGGTGGATTATATTGAATCTTTGTGATTGATTTAGATAGGAGGCATGTCGAACATATAGCAGTAATGATGATATTGTTGAGGGTAATTGGTAGCCCTTATCGTGTACGCCCAAATTAATACCACTCAATCCTCAAGATTGATAACAAAAATGTAGTAGCGTGAGTATGGATCGATCCACGAGGATGTGTGAATCTTTGTGTTAATGAAAATCAAAACAAAAACAATAAAATAAAAATGGGGCTGTGAAGATTGAATTATACTTAGTATTAAAAACGATTCTTGGTATCGGTCGACTCTACATTGGATATTATCATCTATTTCATTTATTCACAAAGACTCAATTTTATTTGAATATTCATCAATTGAAAATCAATTCCTCCATCACCTTATTCATAGTCAATTAGTCCAAGCATTCTAATTTAACTTTCATCAATCAATCAATCTCTATACGTGTAATCAAGATTAAAATCATGATAACATTCAAAACTATTGAGTGATGAATCTAAATAATATAAACACAAGCGGATTATATAAATTTAATCGATTATTTTCCCTAAGAATTTAATTACACCAACAGACAATTATAAATCTTAGTTGCTTTGTAAATTCGATTAATCAAACAATTATCAAATTTATCATTAGATTACATGCAAGTTATTAGGTTGTTAATCCAATAAACAAACATAAATCATATCATCAAAATCTGTAAACATTGATATCAATAAAAACTGATAATTAAAAGCATAGGAATCTCCCCAAGATAAATAAATCCAAGGTTTGTCTTTCTCAACCTAGAATTAAAAACTAGCTACACATAACTAAGAAAAACGTTAAATAAAAGAAAAAGGAAGAGAAACTAATCCGATCGCCACTCCGCCGAGGTTGTCAACCCCACATTCGTGTTGATCTTCATAGCGTTCTTCAACAAAATTGAAAGAGAAAATATAAACTAAGCCTAAACTATTCTACCTACTCTACCTAGATGCCCCAAAAGGTCTGATATTTTAGGGTTATAAATAAGGAGGCTGATCGGACAGGTTAAAGTCGATATAGGAAGAAAATAAATCGAGTTTCCTAAAATTTCAGGATTATGGGGTAATCGATCGCTGCATTCTCGTGATCGATGTTCCTTTGTTTCACCGAGCAATCGATCGCTTAAATCTACCGATCGAACGCTCGCTCGCTAATTTTGCTGCTTCGATTTTCTACCTCACGCGATCGATTTGTTATCTATTGGCGATGGATCTCGAGTCTTCAACACAATTTTATGCATTTTCTTACTTTAATTCCTTATCATCTTCATTGCATTTCTTGATCCTTATTCATCGTTATTAGCTCAATTCATTCGATTCCACCTACATTTATACAAATATACGATTAGGTAACATATGTATCAATTTATCCATCAAAATATACAAAATCGTAGACAATTAAGCATACTAGATGTGTCTATATATAGTCACATCAAATTCCCCCATACTTAATCTTTACTCGACCTTTAGTAAATCAGACAAAACTACAATCTTTTTGTTAGCTCATAGCATCATAACAAACTAATTTGTCCTCAATGTAATGTCTCAACAAGTTTAAACATGCATAATAATGAAAGGCAGTGAAAAGTTAACAGTGGAACAAGTTCAATCCCTAGACATTTCATACCCAACAAAGCAGCAAACGTGCGTGCGTGGTCATAATCAAATGCCATGTACATATTATAGATCCAATAAATGTAAACTAATAATATCTCATGTTATACTCTAATAAGTATAAGCTCTCTTGCACAGACTTATCCACTATCTTAGCTACTTGCGAACACAAATCAAGTAGGTCTTAATTAGCTTATAGCTTGGCCTAGGCATTGGCTTATGAAAGAAATGTAAAGATGTATCAAACAAGAGAGTATGATGATATGCACAATTAAAAACTCATCTCCTTGCATGACTTTTTTTTTCAAACCTTGTTCATTTTGTAAGGTTTATTTCAAGCTCTTTTTCTTTTGTGCCTTGGCTCCCATTGGAGTCTATCTTTTTATCTATTTTCTCAAGGTATCCATTTTCTTTCATGCATTTCATTCTTTTGACAATAAAGCTCTCAAACATATGAATCAATCATAGCATGTGCATGTGAATGAAACACATCATACCCCTTCAAAGGTATGAATCTAAATCATATTTAGGCTCATTATGGAAGATGATAAGCTAGTCAAAGAATGTCAAATGAGGTTTTTTAGTATGCTTAGCATACAACCATTCGTTTTTGCATTAAAGCTCAAAGGGACACTAAGGTTGATTTTATTTACAAGGTAAGTTTGAAACTCTCAAACGCATCTATATCACTTTCATGTTCACAAGTGGCCTAGACATATGCCTCAAAGAGCATGTAGTTAAGTTCTAGCATGTATCAGTTACTTCATAAGACTATCACAAAACTCACACAATCTTCACTACGCTACGCACACTTAACATATTATGACAATATCATGCTCAAAATATTCACTACTATGTCAAAGCATAATTTGCAATAGAGTTCAAAGTGTTCCAAGGTTAACAATTCACCTATGTTCAAAAGCATACATGCCATTAATTAGATTTAATCATGGGCTAGTGATTCAAAAGTATTTGTTCATCATTCACAATGAGCTCTAAATTTTTCATTTTTTTTTATTTTCATAATAAAAAAGCAATAAAATAACTAATAATCCCTCCTCCATTGTCCCCAATGTAAGTCAAAATTGCATGAAGAGAAATTAAACTAAGAAATCAATAAACAAAAAAAGAAAGGAAACTAACTCTCATTGGGTTGCCTCCCAAGTAGCGCCTCTGTTTAACGTCGCGGCCCGATGCCAGTTCTCGTGCTCATGTGGATCATGTTTGTATCTCGTTCTACCTTATTCCAACTCAGTATTTTATTGACAACTCAAAGGCGATGCATATTTGGCTTGTACCTCTTGGAGGTCCTCAACCCTTTTCTCATTCCCTCGTTTTCTATTGAAGGATCTTGAGATTGTTCAGGAGGAAGTTTCAGCTCAATCTCTGGTGCCTGCAATTCAGAATTGAGATTTTTAGGAGGGGAATTTGGTAAAGTAATAGTAATACATGAATTATCAGTCAAAATTTATTCCATACCTCCTTCGTCAACAAGTCGATCAATAGTTACCCCATATCCATGCTCAGTGACAGTATGTGATTTTTCCAGTGATAAGTGATGTATGATGCCAATAGTGTACTCAGTAGTAGGAGAATGAATGGATCACGAGTATGGAATTTAGCTATCTCACCATCAAACTCCATTGTAAAGGCACCACCACTTACATATATTATGCATTTGGAAGTTTTAAAAAATGGTCTCCCTAACAGAATATGGCTATTATTATCATCTTTTTACATGTCAAGTACATAGAAGTCAGCAGGAAAGATCAATTTATCAACTTTTACTAGAACGTTATCAAGTACTCCATAGGGTTCACAGTAGACCTATTTACTAATTGAATAGCAATTTCAGCTTTTTTTCAAAGGTCCTATTTCTAAAGAGGTATAGATTGAATAAGACATAACATTGATGGCTGCTCCTAAGTCTAGCATGATCTTATCAATTCTATTTCAAATTGCGCATGAGACAATGAACATACATGGATCCTTACATTTAGTAGGGGTTTCCTTCTCCTCATCGCCGGAAGAGTCATCCCATAGGTCTACTAAATCACGGTATTTTTTCTCCGTCCCTTCTTTTATAGCACACGATTCTTCTAAATATTTAACAAAACACTCAGTTGGAGACATACCTTTTGGAGTTGCAGGATGTGCAAGCTCATTTTCTTCTAGTGGCAAAATTGTCTCATCTTCTAGCTTAGGTGGCGTCAGTACCTCCTTCTCCGGGGTTTTTACCTCTTCGTCAGTCCTTGAGGCGATTGCAATCATTTTCTCTCTCAGTGTTTGTGGTGATGTCATATTGATCGTTGCTTTCAGTTGTTCCATTGGAGTGTTCAACTTCTGAATGCTAGCCTTGGATTCCTACTGAAATTGCAAAGTACTTTCATTAAGTTTAGCAACAAGATCCTCCAAAGACTCACCAGGGGTAGGGAGTTGAGGTTGTTGCGGCCATGGCTCATAATGTGGCATGTATGACGGTAGGCTGGACTGCATGTAAGGTTGAGGTGGGCTCATCCATTGATTTGCATAGCTGAGATTGGGATAATCACTCCCACTTTAGTTTTATGCGCTTTGTCCACTCCCTACGCTAAGTTGTTGCACAAGATACTCCAATTCGTCCAAGCTATTATATTCCGCCATGGTAATCGGTATGTCTCAGTGGTTCGAGATTAGATGTTTATCTGTAAGCACGAACAAACCAAAGTAGCAATAGAAGTAACAAAATTAACACAAAAAATTAACACAAAATATAACACGCCTCCCCAGCAACGGCGCCAAAATTAACCCCACTCAATCCTCAAGATTGATAAAAACAATGTAGTAGCATGAGTAGGGATCGATCCCACGACAAGACAAGGTGTGAATCTTTGTGTTAACGAAAATCAAAACCAAAACAGTAAAATAAAATGAGGTTGTGAAGATTGAATTATACTATTTAAATTTAAAAACAAAGATTAAACTATTAAAATCGATTCTTGGTATCAGTCGACTCTACCTGGATATTATCATCTATTTCATCGATTCACAAAAGACTCAATTTTATTTGAATATTCATCAATTGGAAATCTAATTCCTCACTCACCTTATTCATAGTCAATTAGTTCAAGCGTTTTAATCAATCTCTATATGCGCAATCAAGATTAAAATCATGATAACATTTAAAAACTAGTGAGTGATGAATATAAATAATATAAATACAATCGGTTTATATAAATTTAGACAATTATTTTCCCTATAAATTTAATAACACCAACAACAGACAATTATCAATCTTAGTTGCTTCGTAAATTCGATTAATCAAACAATTATCAAATTTAGCATTAGATTACACGCAACTTGTAAGGCCCCAAGAATTTATTAATGATAATTAAATTTAATTTGTGAATTAATTAATTAGAAGTGAAATTGATAATATGAATGTCAGCCGACAATTAAATCGGACATGAGATTATTTTGGAAATGGTAAAATAAACTCAATAAATATTTTAAAAATATATCATTAAATTAAAGAATTTAAAAATGAAGAATTTATTTTTGTGTTATACTAGTGGATATAAATCTCATGTGTCGACTGTACATTTAGTATATCAGTACACCGGTGACACTCTGATGTACATAACTAGGTTAGGATACAACTATTTATGTGTTGGAATGGCAATTAACGCAACACACACCAAAACATGTAAAACTTGCACACAGACCCCGATCCTCTCTTTGTTTTATCCTCACGCACGTCCGACCATTCGCCGCTGAAGCCGTGCGCACGCCACCGCCTTGACGATCCCGACCTACCACCATGCTCACCACTCACCCACGCATGTTTCTATACCATTAATTTGAGGTTTACGTCGCGGAGTGCATCGGATTTCTCCATAAAGCAGCGAGTCCGCGTAAGTTAGGGTTCTTGCGTTTTTGTTTCGATTTCTTTTTTTTTAATCTTAGCTTGGTTTGATTTTGCATGTCCAATCCTTTCCCCTCACCTAGACAAATGTTTTCCCTCCGGTCGCCGCTCCTACCGCCGTCGTGGATCACCGAAAATGGCACATGCAGCCTGCAGTTACTGTTCATGACAATGGGGTATCTTTGTTTTCGATTTCCAGCCTTCATTTAGAATTTTAGACTTCATTTGAGCTCTAATTATTACATAAAATATGATTTGGCTTTGTTATGGTTTTGGAGCATTATTGTGCGAAAATATTACATTTTAGAATTCAAAAATTTATGTTGCTTGTTGACTTGAACTTTTGTTGTTTTGATGCAAGATTTTTCTGTGGTTTTGGTTCAAAACTTTGCTGCTTGTGAGATTGATGTGTCAAGCTAATGTTTTGAACTTTACTCTGTTTTGGGGCGTTCTTTTGGGGAACATAGATGGAGTTTTTGGGGAATTTGATGCTGTTAGAATTGTTGGTTGTTACTCATAAACAATTGTAGCATCTTGTTCCTGTTAGCGATCAAAAAGTTGTTGTTAAGAGTTTATAAAGTAGCGTTTTGGTGCATGTGTGTGCATCTTAGCAAGTATGAGAATGTGTAATTGTTGAAGTGTATATGAGTAGGTATATGCTTGCCATTTGGGTCGAATGTGATGTTTTGAAGTCCAAATATGCTGTGAATTTAATCAAAATTTGACAGTTGAAATGTACCATTTTTTAGCGACTGAAATGAATTGTTTTAACCTAGAAATTGATAGGAAGAAGTGAACAAATAAAATGATAAGGATTAGACTAGACGAAGTTGGTTAATCAATATTGATAGAGAATCTAACTAGTAATGACATGGTGTGTTATTTGATTCTCTGTAGTGAACTTTTGGGAAGACAACGGTTCAGATGTTGATCAGAATTAAAAGAAATAGGTATGTTGCGATCGGTAACATACGATATGTATCTGTATTATTTGTACATGATTAACTGAAATTATGTGAATTAGTTGATATTACCTGGCTACGTGATTTTAATTGAATTATGGAGCATTCATGGCATTCATGATTTAGCATTCAGTGTATGAAAATAAATGTTTTGTAGACACATCATTTTTACATATATACATCGATGCATGACATACACGTTGAGCTATCGTTTCTTTGATACCAGTATGAGTCTTAATGAGATCTTTGTTATGGCGTCGTGAGGATGATGGGCACATCGCTAGTTGGCTCAGTTTAGTAACTATAGCGCCGAGTGTGCCGACGTCGCTCAGACACGGGGATGCTTGGACGCATCGGGCTCAGTAGACCCTGTAGCACCGAGTGTGTCTCCATCGCCCATTGTAGGATGGTTGGAGACCACGATGGCCTGTCGGGGCAACGTGTGTCCCATCCTAGCTCGAGCTTGAGATATTTGATAGCTATTCCTTGGATTCTGGACATTTGCTATCCCAAGATGATTTGTACATTTCATGCATTGCATTGCATCATGTCATATATCACATTTTATAGATACATGATGTAATTACTTGATAGTTTCATATTGAGCTTTGGCTCACCCCCAAATTAACCCTCTCAAGTTAATAGCAATAAGTAATGTAGTAGCGTGAGTAGGGATCGGTCACACGAGAATGATGCATTTTTTTTGTTAATTATGCAAGCAAATAGTAAAATGGGGTTTTTGGATATGAATTAAACTATTACTAACAAATATCTAAGAATTAAACTAATTATCAAAATTAAACTAAGGTGATTAAATTATGAGAAAAAATGATTCTTGGTTTTTCAGTCGACTTTACCTTGAAATTATGCATTCAATCATCGATTATCACAAAAGATGTAATTTTTACTTGAATATTCATCATTAGAGATTTAACTCTTATCTTATTGTATGCCTAGTTAAATAGCCAAAGCAGTCTAAATTAACCCGTATCGTTACATCAATCAAAACAACAGCAGTTACAATAGCTTTCAAATCTAGTAAGAATGATGAAACTTAGACAACATAATCCAAGCGTCTATGTTTAATCTAGTCAAGCGTTTTTCCTATGAATTTAACAATACCAACAGCAGGCAATCATTAATCTTAGTTACTTCAAAGGCCAATCATTAGATTGCATGTAAAAATAATTAGATGACCAATCTTAGAATCAAAACATAACAATCATGGCAATAATCATAGAAAAACACATGATACCCAATAAAAAACAATAAAAGAACATCAATCTCATTAAAACATAAACTCCAAGGTATTGTCTTCATTCAACCAAGAATAAAGTGTTTAACCAAGCATGACTAAATTAATAACAATCAAAAATAATATAGAAAACATTAAACTAAAAGCAAAGGAAGAATTAATAAAGCAGAGCACGATTCCGGAGCGTCACTTCCATCCCCATGTCTTGAATCTTCAAGAGAGAAATCTCTAAAAACTAATCTAAAACCTAAGACTATGATAAAAAGTATGAATCCTCATTAAGGATGCTAATTTTTGAGTTTATAGAGGTGGGGAAGCTTGGATGATAGGTTAGAGTTTCCCAAGATGGTAAAAAACTAAATTTTCTTATTTTAAAAGACTCTGTTGGCGATCGATCGCCGATCGCCAGCCTTTATTTTTCAGCCATATTGTTTCGCGATCATCGCTGCATTTTGCCGATCGATCGTCGAAACTTAAATTTGGTTGCCCAAGTTTCTGTCCATAGGCGATCGATCTCTCATTCCTAGGCGATGGATCTTGAGTCAAAAATCATATTTTAAGCATTTTCTTGGTATACTTTGATTCATTATCATCTCCAATGCTTTTCTTGATCCTTATTCATCGCTATTAGCTCGATTTCTTCGATTCCACCTATATATACCCAAATATACGATTAGGAAGCATATGTATCCAATTAACCATCAAAACATACCAAATCGTAGACAATTAAGTGCAATAGATGTGTCTATTTCTAGTCACATCAGTTACAGGCAACCAGGATCCAAAGAGGGAATACTCGTTGAAGTCTTACCGCCTTCTAGCTACCAAGCCAAAGACAGAAAGGAAGGGCGGGATAGAGCTCAAAGACGAGGTTGTTTCTTTTGTCTTTTTCCCAGTCATAGGATAGTTAAATTGTAACAGGGTGTGTCCTAGATCTTATAATTACGTAAATTAAGTTTATTCAGTTCGGTCTTGAATATTTGTGGTTATCATGTGTTTATTTACAGCTGATGGTATTATGTAAATATTTTGAGTATGAAATGTGTGATGGAGAGTTATTGTGCATGCTATGGTATGATGTAAATATTTTTAGTACGGATTATGTGCTGGATGCCTATGATGCATGATATAGTATTATGTATTTACTTTCTGCACTGGGGATATTATTATTGTGTTTTCATTTTTTGGTATGTCCCTCGTGCGGGGAGGTCATGCCGAAATTTTAGAGCCACTTGTTGGTAAAATTTTAAATAATTTTTCGATGTTTACAAATAAATAATCATTGTATGATAATTAAACACTTGATTAGGAACGGTTCCTCACAGTTGGTATCAGAGTATAAACTGAGAATGCTCTACTTTTGAGTCTTGTGTACACTTGAATAGGCACGAATTGTAAGGACCCTAGTTCCTTAAGTGCGGATTAAGGCGTAAATAAAATTTTCCATGCATAAACAGAGTATAAAGGTTGTGTTGATGCCCTGAGCTATTAAATTACAGTGCCAAAATAAAGTTCCCAAAAGGGATTAGTTACATTCCCAACCAATGAATGCTAATCCTATAGCTTTACACTACTCCTAGAGTAGATACTATGCAAAAGAATAAGCCTGCTACCAAGAGCACTCCTCACTAGCTCATCGCATCAACCCCGCCTTAGCCCCTTCCGCCCAAAAGTACCTACAGGAACAACCCCAAAACCATGAGCATGTATATAAATCATATTCACAATAATATGATCATAATTCAATGCATAAACCGTAAATGCAATTCACTTCCTGTATTTAACACATTTAAAAGCTCCCTTGGTTGTCCCTGTACCACAATAATAATCAAAGGATTATAATGTCAATATGCATGTCATGACATGTATCCATTCTGTGTATGCCAATGGCCAATTTCCAGTCTTATTATATCAGTGGCATAATACCTCTCGCGTTTATATGACAGCGGCATTAATACCCCTCGCTTCGACATATTAGCGGCATAATATCCCTCGCATCAATATGACAGCGGCATTATCCTTCGCTTCGACATATTTGCGGCAAATATTCTTCATCGCTAAATATGACAGCGGCAAGTATTCTATCATCGCTTCGACATGACGGCGGTAAGTATTCTATCATCACTGCAATATAATCTCGACTCACAATATATATGCAACCGTAATGCATATCCAACCAAGTATGCAACCATAATGCATAACCAACCATATATGCAACCATAATGCATATCTAATCATGTATGCAACCATAATGCATAATTAAGACCATGTATGCCACCATCATGCATAACCAACCTGGGATGGTTCTACACAATCACATGAATCCATATTAGAAGCCAATAAATGAACCATTACCAAAAACATCATCATTTAGAATAAAATCCCAAAACCCACATTTTTAGCCTTGCGATCGATCGGTCCCTAAGCCCCGATCGATCGGTCCCTAAGCCCCGATCGATCGCTAAGTGAAGAAAAATAGGCATCCAAGTACTGCCTCCACCGATCGATCGAGATTTTGTCTCGATCGATCGAGACATCACACTTCGATCGATCTGACCTTTTTCCCGATCGATCGGTGAGCTTGTTTCAAGCCTTATTCAGGCTCTGCCTTGCTCGATCGATCGGACCCATTTTTTCGATCGATCGAGCAGCCCTGTTTGTTGGGTTTTGGAAACCCGAATAATCTTGGTTTTGATGTTAACAAAACTTGTTATTGTGTTGCTAACATATTTCATCAAGTGTGCAGTTCATAGATCATAAGAGCTTGATGAATTACAAAGAAGTAGCTTGAAAATATCAAGCTGGACCAAGACTGAAATTCTGGCAGAGCGGTTTGTTTCGATCATATCTAATAGCTCGGATATCGAAATGGCGTGCTTCCAAAGAGATTGAACAGCCAACTTAAAATACTAAAAGTCATATTTCAAACAGATTGGCTAGTTCGAATGTTATCAAGGAGAAAAGACGCCTGCAAGATCGAGCTGAACCGCGAAGAAACAGCAAGCTGTTTCAGCAAGCAACTGTCAGTCTGGTGGCCATAAATCTTAGCTCGCTTATTGGAACGGAACGATTCAGTATGGGTTGGAAAGCTAAGACAAAGATCTACAAGTCATCTTTGGAAGTGAAAGACTGAATCGGACCTTCAGATGGCCAAAAAGCTTCTGCAAGTCACGCCATGTGACGCCTGTAAGATCGAGCTGACTGTCAGTCTGGTGGCCATAACTCTTAGCTCGCTTATCGGAACGGAACGATTCAGTATGGGTTGGAAATCTAAGACAAAGATCTACAAGTCATCTTTGGAAGTGAAAGACTGAATCGGATGTTAAGATGGCCAAAAAGCTTCTGCAAGTCACGCCACGTGCTGCTGCATCCAGCAAACAGACAGCAGGAGCATCGCCTCGTATTTCAAGCATAACTCTCTCATACAAACTCGAAATCGAGCGATTCTTGATTCCGTGGAAAGATAAAAGAAAGGGCTACAACTTTCATGTGGATCACTTTGCCCAGAAATCAAAGAATGAAGAGTTACAAGCAACAGATCGAAGAGCAAGTTTATCAATCTGTTTTTGTATCAAGCTGATTGTCCAGACTGATCCGGACCAAACTGATCCGGACCAGACTGATCTGCCCTTGCTGATCTGGACCAGACTGATCTGCCCGTGCTGATCTGCCAGACTGATCTACCATGCTGATCCGGCCAGACTGATCTGCCCAAGCTGATCCGGCCAATCCAATCCGAAATACAAATAGCCTAGAAACCAGAATATGATCGTTGCAAGCTCGGGAATGGTGCAGAACCTTTTCCAACGGGCATATTCTTGTGTCTAACGTATATATCATTACTTGGGGCTATATATACATGATTTGGAAGCTCAATAACAGCTGATTGAAGATCAATCCAAGCCTTCCAAAGCAAACCCACTTGGGATTCAATTGAGGAACTTCAAAGACAAAAGTTGTTAAATGAAGAGCACTCCTCAAACCTTTGGCACCTCTTACCTTGCTATATCAGATCTAGTTAGAGATCATGTGTGCCATTTATATTCACTCTATTCATTGTATTTGAGAGCTTAATAGATGAGTGAATATCATTGTAAAGGTTGATGATTTATCACAACCGATGAGAGGTCTTTGTATGTGAGACATTAAAGAACATACATAGTTGAGTTGCTAGGAGTTCTAGTTGGAGGGGAATTCCCAACTGGATCGGGTTTGTACAACGAGATTGTATAAATCAAAGTCTTCTAGTGGAATCCTTCCATGCGGTGGAAGAAGGGGAGACGTAGAAGGATTACACCACCTTCGAACTTCCATAAACAAATGCTTGTTTATTTACTTTATTTGCATATCTTTAAAATGTCTTTCAAATGTTTAATCGGTTATAGAGCGGGTTATGTCGAGTGTCTTCCTCTCGGTTTTGTAACCGAACTCGATATAATCTCTCGGTGCAATTATTTCAAGAACACGAGCTATTGAAGCTCAAGTTGGTTGAACTCGGGTGTGGAATGGTAACCCACCCCCGGAATCGATCCTGACACTGTTCCTGCGAGAAACTTCCATGTATGAGCTTCCAACGACACCTAAACTCATATACAACAAGATCAACCACCATTCTCAACATTTAACCATACAAAACAACCTTAAAATACATCCCCCAAACATAAACAACATGTTGGACCAAGATCCACCCTTTTAACCCCAAAAACAAGCTATAAACTCAACCAAAACTCAACAAGACTTCACCATAATGAAAGCATACCACTTGAGCTTTAAGTTTTTAGCAAGAACTCCCAAAAAGACCCCTTTTTCAAAGCTTTCTCCTCCTCTCTTGTTGCAGAAACGAAAATGGAAGCTTTTGGATAATTGAGGGGGTTGTAGGGACATAAAGTTGATAGAGAGGGGTGATGGGATATAAAGGTATGTGCAAGTGGCTCCCTTGCCATATATGGGATTTAAATGTGTATCAAGACACAAGTATGTTGTATAGAATACCCATACATGATATTTTAAAAGCATTTTACCACAATGCATCAAAACCCCTATTAAAATCATGCTTTACCTAATAAATACAACCCATTTCATTTAAGCCATTAAAATACCCAAACACCCAACATGCATAACATGCACCCTGAAATGCTCTACCGGGTCACGCCTACCATGTGACAAGCATTTCACCAAGATAATTAGTCCCAACACATAATCTAATTATCACCATAAGAACACATAAACATAATTAATGCCCAAATTGTAATTAATTATTTCGGGGATATCACACAAATGAACATGTGCATTTGTGTTTGAAACTTATTTGACCTATTTGCTCATGAATTAGAGTGAATAGTTGATGTCGATATGTGATTTATATTTGAGTATGCTGAGTTGTGTCGTACTGATATTGACCACTATATCGATATAATGTATATGTGGGACATAACAGGGTAGGGTAAGAGTATACACTCGAATACCTGCAAAACCTGTCAATATTGAGCGAGTTATGAATTTGATTATATAAATGAAGAGTATGCATATCATATGAGACATTCAAACTGTTTTATGCAATTTTAATGAGTAAGATGTCTTTGAGCAATGAAGTTGCTCTAGAACCTGTTGAGAACAACATGGTTGAATGAGTTATGAGAAAATTGAAATAAGAGTCCTTGGATGTGATTGAGATATCTCCAGGACATAGAGCATTTAGATTTCGGCAATGAGATGCTGGAAAAGAATGAAATATGGCTATATCAGAATGAGATTTGAGTATGATTTATTTTTACAAAAAGTAAAAAGAACTGATGAATATGTTGAATGAAAACATAGTTAGATACTAGTTTTGATAACATAGAATATATGTGCGATATTTTCACCAAGAATGAATTGTATAGAAACATCATGAGATGCTGGGAAAATACAAATATATGAGATATAGATCGAGAGCTTTTGAGAGGTCTATCCTTCGGATAAATTCACATGTATCTCAAAATTTTGAAATGAAATTTAGTGATGAGATGGCTATTTTGATGTATGATCGAACCTACTTAAGATTATGTTCATTAAGTAGTTCCATCCTAATTGATTAATATGAATATGTGGAATTTTATGGCAGGATGTCTAAGTCGAAATTCCTTCTATGTTGCGATACTTCATAATTTGACTGAGATGAAGTAATAAAATAGGAGTAATGAATTAGCTTGTAATTTATTCGAAATCTTAATTCTAAGAAAGGATTGAGTTTTTAATTTGTATTTGTTAATAACATAGATGAAGCACGAATGATGTGACTCATCAACATACATAATAAGAGAATGTACAAATGTACCTCCGGAAATGATTTGGACGATGCACAAAAATAATTAAATAAATGCTAAAAATGGTTCAATATATTTGAAAACATTAATGAAATGATTATATATGAACTTTGCGTAACTGTACCATAGAATCCATTTTCAAGTAAAGTTTAATTTTCTGAAAAATTAGAAGTTGTACGAACCCAGACCTGGAGGTCACACGGCTGTAGTATTGGACACGAACCCGTGCTCGGAACGATTATGGAATTCAGATTAACTGGAGTGATAATTTTTGGGTATATTACAAAATAGAAGTTGCATGGACCCGAATATTAACTCGGTTTAGACTTTGTGCATTGTGGTACAATTTTGAGAAAATTTATAAGACTGGTAAAACTTTCGAAGATACTTCCAATGCGATTTGTATGCACATCGATATAGAGATCATGACTCGGTGTTGAATTTAGAAAATTTGAATAATGATCGTCTTATGTTATGGATTTACCTGATTCAATATTTTCGGACAAGTCTTTATGTCTACTTAAAGATCTGTACTCTCAATAGTATCAGGTGTCGATCCAAACCAAGATCTGCCTAAATCTATTTGGTATGCTCGACATATGATTATGTCATACGAGTATTCTAATTCTTGATATTATTTTTTCATGAACTCGATGAGTCAGATCTTTTGACAAATTCTAATCGAATTGTATTTACTCCTATTCGTATTCTCTTGACATTCGCGATGAAAATAGACTGTGTTGAATATCCAAAACAGATATCTCAGATTACATACGTGAAATATTTTTGATCAATCCATCCAGCCTGAATGTGGATTGCACAAGATTGTAATCTTTCTATCATGTTATTTAGCGGGATACTATTGACCTTTTCCATCGATAGTGAATATATAAAAATATTATCATATCTTTTATGCGAATAACTCTAACGAGTCAGATATTTATCTGATCAGACGAGCATAACTTCGGTTCTTCGATTAACCACCGAATCTGTGTTTGTCATTCCTTCTGACACCAAAGCAAATATGATGTATCTGTCATCGATATCTCAGTGTACTATCAGGAAATGATTCTATATGCCAAGCTATCCAAATGGAAATTTGGATGATCGAAGTGATACTCTTGGGCCACGTCATTCTCTACGTAGCATTTCTGTTGATTCAACCAAGGTCGAAGTAGTGTTCAAATGGCTAAGACCTACCAATGTTCATGAGGTTCGATGTTTTATGGTTTAGCAGGATTTTAAACGTCGATTTATCGAAAGGTTTTGTTTTGAAAAAAATTGGCTAATCCTATTACTCAACGGACACAGAAAAGTAGAAAATGTATTTGGTCAGATGAGTATGCAATTTGTTTTCTTGAGACCCTGTATGTAGTTTTGAACTGGTAACAAATCTTTTGTTTTAAAAATTTGACGTCATTATTTATAAGGGGGGGAATTTGTTTTTATTCGGACCACAAGAACTTAAAATATCTATTCATTCAATCCGATCTGAATACGAGGCAACACATGTTGATGAATCTTTTGAAGGATTACGATGGGGAAACTCAGATGTCGATATGACTGTCTTCAGTCGTAAAGTCCACGAGTCTATTCTAGCTTATGTTCGTAGCACAAAGTACATGCTGATATTTATACATCTGAATGAGCTTTTCACCCATACTAGAAATTCTATCATTGTCTCAGCATTTCAAGTTGAGTCGGAATTTATTCTAAGCATCAGAAAAGCCTAATGAATTGATGTACAAACTTAGAAATCTAAAGAATTTGTATCTTCAGGACATCCTTTTAACTTTCAAATATCTTCTGATAGTTTTTACGACTTAATAGTTGATAAGCTGTTCCTGATAATTCTGATTTGACATCTGTCATTATTCATGAAGTTCATGGCTGTAAAGACAGTATTTACCCTGATGACGGAAGATGCATATAACTCTGAGACCTCAATTCTGATGGAGATGTATGAGATGGGGTGTTACTGAATTTATTTTTCAAATGTTGAGGTTGTCAGCAGGTTTAAACCAAATGAATGAAACTTAGTGGGTTACTTCATGGCTTTGAAAGTCCTCAAGGAGATTGGAAACATATTGCCGTGGATTTTTTGATCGTATTCCTCGATCACCTAAAGACCGTGATGCTATTTTGACCATATTGATCGTGTTAGTTCCGCACTTTATCGAAAAGGTTTTAAAGATGACAAAACATATCAGACCGGATCGAGAGAATTCAGACTGACCAGATCGATCGCTCAAAACAGATCAAGCTGATATGGTATATCGCATATCAGACCGGATCGATAGAAATCAGACTGACTAGATCGAAGCTTCAGATCGATCTCAATCTTTATCAGATCAGAGCAGTCAAGGATGAATAAAGATTAGGTCTTTCAGTCCGAATCATTAACGGCTATTTATTGAAGCATTTAATGTGGCAATTAATGCTGAAAAAGACCATAGACTGAAGATTACCATAAAAGGTAAGAAGACAAAGAAGAGCTTACCTGACAGTCACCGAAAGCATGAACCAGAATGGCAAGTACCTTAAAGAAGAAGACTGTAGCTTACTCAGAGTTTAAGCAGAGTCAAGAGTTGCACATTAAGGGAAATAATGTCGTTGGTACATGCAACTATAAAAGGATGCAACAGAAGAGCTCAACAAAGGTTTCTGATCAATCGAAAAACGCACAAGAAAGAAAAACAGGACAAAGCTTACCAACTCAGACATTCTCGAGCTGAAAATATTCATAAGCACAAGTATATTGTAATATTTGATCATTTAGGATCATTGTGTGCATAGACTAAAGTCTATCTTGTGTATTCTGTATTGAAATATAGAAGTGAGAAACAATTGTAACTGTCAGACAGAGTGTGTCTGAACAGATCGAGAGACTAGGAGTTTCAGTCTGGTAGTGAGGTAAATCCAGCTGAATCGGGTTTGTACAACAGGATTGTATAAATCAAAGTCTTCTAGTGGAATCCTTCCTTAATTGGAAGAATGGGAGACGTAGAAGGATTACACCACCTTCGAACTTCCAGAAACATATTCTGTGTTTTATCATTCTGCACTCGTTCTATTATTCAAGTCATCGAGCCGTTCTTACTAATTTAAGAACAGACCGTTCCGCACTAAATCAAAAGAAGACTATGATGATTGGAGAATCAGAATGCAAGCTCATCTGGCAGCACAGGATGGCGATATGTGGTTCGTCATCACTGATGGACCAATGAAGATTCTGAAAGTCAATACAACAGTATCCATTACTGGTGGTGAACCCCAAATGGTCGAGAAGGATAGATCCCTCTGGACGAATGAAGAAAGAAAGAAAGCAAACCTCGACAACGTTGCCAAGGACATCTTGTTCAAGACATTGGACAAGAACATGTTCAGTAAAATCAAAATGTGCTCTACTGCCAAAGAAATTTGGGAGAAGATAGCACAGCTCTGTGAAGGGAACGACCAGACCAAGGAAAACAAGCTGACTGTTGCTCTTCAAAGATTTGAGAGCATAAAAATGAAGATTGGTGAAACTCTAAATGAGTTTGATGAAAGAGTCACTGGTATCATCAATGAACTAAATGGTCTGGGCAAGGAATACTCAAACAGAGAGATCGCTCTGAAAGTTATGAGAGCCCTGCCAAAAGAATAGGATGTTAAGACCATTGCAATGAGGGAATCCAAAGATCTGAACAAAGTTGAACTTCATGATCTGTTCGCAGATCTTAAAGCATATGAGTTCGAACTGATAAGCAGAGGTGAAGCAGAGCCATTCATCTCTCAACCAAACAAAGCACTGGCAGCCATTCCAGACCAGACCGCCCCCACAACAGATCGATCTATCGAACAGATAAGTAATGATGCTATGTCATTATTTATCAAGAAATTTGGTAAATTCATGTCTAAAAATAAGAGGAACTTTAAACCCTCTCATCATTATAAATCAAGAAAGGACGATGCTGTTAATGATCAGGCTTGCTACAATTGTGGTAAGACCGGACATTTTATTGCAGATTGCACCAGACCGAAGAAAGAAGAACGTAAAGAGAAGCATCGTGATGACAGGAAAAAGAAGCACTACAAAGACCGAAAAAATCATGGAAAGTCCCAAAAGGTCCTAGTAGCAGAAGAAGGAAACAGCAAATGGGCTCAGACTGATTCAGACTCAGAAAGCTCTGAATATTCTTCCAGCGAAAGCGAAGAAGATATTCAATGTCTAATGGCAGACGAAAATATGAGTCAAACAGACGAGGTATTCGATCTTGACTCAAATGAATTTACACGTGAAGAACTCATGTCCGCACTGCAAGACATGGCTAATGATTATAGACTATTAGCTGAATCATTTGAGAAAAGTAAAGCTAAAGCCAATGATCAAATGGATGAGCACAACAAACCAAGCTACTCTGAGCAGGGTGAGTGCAATAATCTAAAGATCGAGCTGAATAAGCTGAAAAACTCTTATGATCAGCTCCATGAAGAAAATAAGAGAATTAGCACACAAAATGCTAAGCTTTCTCATATCTTCAAATCATGGACAAAATCCAGAACATCATTGGAAGAATTGCAAGAGGTACAAAGAAATGTCGGTGATGTTACAGGCATAGGCTTTGATATCAAAGACTGCACCAAAGATGAATCTGAACTGTTGCTGGTAAAGAACAAAATCAAACAAATGACATTTGTTAAATCCAGCACAGTATATGAGACTGAAGCACCTATAATTCAAACAGGAGTCTCTTTCGAGAATCAAGGTTTGAGAAAAGGGATTGGATATGTTAACCAAGCCAAAGAAAAGGCACCAGCAAGCTTTGCGTCTTTCAAACCAAATCTAAAGGTGCAAAATCTAAGGAGAGGAAGACCATCCAACTACTATAATTCAAAACCAATTCAACGAAGATATAGACTACCCTATGAGAATAAAAGGTTTCCATATCTCACACAGTATCACACACAACATCGAAACAGATCAGCTCACAACACACCAGACACACACAAGCCATTAAAGCTGATACAGGTGTGGGTTCCCAAAGGGCTAATCCGTTCTGCACCCAAGTAGGATTGGGTACCAACAATAATTATGTTTGATGACAGGTACCAATGAAACTTGCATCAGACTGGTACTTGGACAGTGGGTGTTCTCGTCACATGACTGGAAACATCGAGCTGCTGTCTGAAGTCACAGAAGGTACTGGACCCAAGATCATCTTCGGAGCTAACTCAAAGGGTAAGACCGTGGGCAAGGGTAAGATTGTCCATGGTAATATTATTATCAATGATGTGCTGTTAGTTGAAAATCTATGCTATAATCTGATTAGTATAAGTCAACTATGTGATAATGGTTATACTGTAGAATTTCACAAACACACTTGCACTGTTAAATCGTCAGACAGTATGACCATGCTTGTAGGAATCAGAAATGGAAATACATATAAGATTAACGGGAACTTTGCTCAACCTGATAATCCTACTTGCTTCATCGCTAATAATGATAATAAACACTGGCTATGGCATAAACGCTTGAATCATCTCAATTTTAAGACTATATCTAGCCTGTGTAAACATGATTTAGTTGTTGGTCTGCCCAAGATCGACTTTGCTAAGGATAAGATCTGTGAAGCGTGCCAAATGGGCAAACAGATCAGATCATCCTTCAAAAACAAGAATGCCAAATCCTCCTCACGCTGCTTAGAACTACTGCATATGGACTTGTTTGGTCCTATACCAATAACAAGTTTAGGGGGAATGCGGTATACTCTTGTTGTTATTGATGATTACTCACGTTTTACTTGGACTATATTTTTAAGCAGTAAAGATCAGACCGGTCCGAAATTGATAAAGCTGCTGAAACGTACTCAGAATGAGAAATCATCCAGCATAGACAGGATTCGAAGTGACAAAGGCACTGAGTTTTCAAATCAGAATCTTGAATCCTTTCTAGAAGATCATGGAATTAAGCACGAATTTTCAGCCGCCCGAACTCCCCAACAAAATGGAGTTGCAGAACGAAGAAACAGAACGCTCAAAGAGGCAGCAAGGACAATGCTTGCTGATTCTGGCATTTCGCAAAAGTTCTGGGTAGAAGCTGTAAATACTGCGTGCTACACTCAAAATCGGTCTATGATTAACAAGAAGTTGAATCTTACTCCATATGAAATATGGACTGGTAACAGACCGTCTATCTCTCACCTTCATGTATTTGGTTGCAAATGCTTCGTTCACAATAATGGTAAGAATCATCTTACAGCATTTGAAGCTAAATCAGATAATGGGATATTCTTAGGATATTCATCTAATAGCAAAGCTTTTCGCGTCTTCAATAATCGCACTAACTGTAGAAGAATCTGTTCATGTAGTTTTTGATGAATCTTTATGTATTGAGGGTAGCAAGGAATCAATTCAAAATCAGATGGAAAATATCCATCTCGAAGCTGACAGTGATGATGAGATTGTAGATAACAGGTCAAGAGACAATCTACCGGAACCTGAAGTACCAGACAGACCGGATCACGGCAATGAAGCTCCTTCAGATCGAGCTGATCTGGATGTTCCTCGCTCTAATGTTAAATCAGATGCTGATAATGCCACTACTATTCATCCGTCTGGACCAGACAATCCAGAATCGAGTTATCGATGGACAAAGAGGCATCCACCTGATCTCGTGATTGGAAGTCCTTCTGCACCGATTCGAACTAGAGGACAGATGATGGATGAATTCACTCATGCTGCTTTCATATCAAATCTGGAACCTAAAAAGATTGATGAAGCTTTGACTGATTTCAACTGGATTAAAGCAATGCAAGAAGAGCTTAATCAATTTGAACAAAATCAAGTTTGGAGTCTAACTCCCAGGCCAAGCGATCTGCCTGTTATTGGAACCAGATGGGTGTTTAGAAACAAGCTAGACACAGATGGAGTTGTGGTTAGAAACAAAGCCAGACTGGTAGCACAAGGATTCTGACAAGAAGAAGGAATTGACTTCGATGAATCGTTTGCACCAGTCGCCAGACTTGAAGCAATCCGAATATTTCTTGCTTATGCTGCTTTTAAAGACTTCAAGGTATATCAAATGGACGTTAAGAATGCCTTTCTTAATGGTAAGCTTCAGGAGGAAGTCTACATTGAGCAACCTCCTGGATTTCAGAACCACTCATTTCCTAATCATGTATATCTACTGAATAAAGCAGTATATGGTCTGAAACAAGCACCAAGAACCTGGTATGATACTCTGTCTCAATTTCTGCTGAACCATGATTTTCAGATCGGCTCAGTAGATAAAACTCTATTTAAATTTATTAAGGGGGAACATACTTTGTTAGTTCAAATTTATGTTGACGATATCATTTTTGGGTCAACTAACCCCAAATTATGCGAGAAATTCTCTAAGTTAATGCATGGACAGTTTGAGATGAGTATGATGGGAGAACTTTCATTCTTTCTGGGTCTCCAAGTCAAACAGCTCAACAATGGCATTTTCATCAATCAAACCAAGTATACCAAAGAGCTACTCAAGAGATTCGGAATGGAAACATGTTCAACTGCATCAACTCCAATGAGTCCTACAATCAAGTTAGATAAAGACGAAGGGGGAACAGCAGTTGAAGTATCTATGTATCGCGGACTGATCGGATCGCTCTTGTATCTTACAGCGAGCCGGCCTGATATTATGTTCTTAGTCTGTATGTGTGCTAGATTTCAGTCAGAACCAAAGCAATCACACTTCATTGCTGCTAAGTGTATTCTGAAATACTTGAAAGGATCTCAGAACGTTGGTCTTTGGTATTCCAAAGATTCAAATTTCAGCTTAATAGGATATTCAGACGCTGATTATGCTGGCTGTAAGATTGATCGCAAAAGCACCAGTGGAACATGTCAATTCTTAGGTGAAAGATTGATCTCTTGGTTTAGCAAGAAGCAAACATCTATTGCCACATCTACAGCTGAAGCAGAATATCTTGCCGCTGGAAGCTGTTGTGCTCAAATGCTCTGGATTCAACACCAGCTCAAAAACTATGGCATTCAAGCTGTTGAATCTCCGATATTTTGTGACAACACAAGTGCAATCGCTATAACGTATAATCCAATTTTGCACTCTCGAACAAAGCACATTGATATAAGACATCATTTTATTCGAGATCATGTTGGCAAAAAGAAAATTCGGATCGAGCATATTTCAACAGAACAGCAAGCAGCAGATATCTTCACCAAACCACTTCCTGAGGCTAAGTTTAATTACTTTCGTCAAATTCTTGGTTTAATAGATTTATCTTGATGTTTTTATAAGTATCTTTCTTTTAGTTATCTTTTAAAGATTGTATGCTGGCACAGATCGATAATACAATTATCAGAACGACACAGACCGGTCCGAACTTTCAGACCGATCTATGTCAAATCTGATGTTATCCCATGATCTGTCTGGTCAACAAATCTTTAAATAAAATAATTGTTTAAAACAGCCCGGACTGATCACAAATTTAACCGCCTTATCTCTCTTTTATCCTGACCGTTTATTTTGAATTATTTAATGATCAGTCATCGAGATAAAGACACGTGTCTTCTCTCTCTTATTTAGCGGGCTGAACATTTCATTTTCATTCACTTTTTACAATTTACCGTTGTCTGCTCTCTAACTCTCTCATATTATTTTTTCAAACTATTCGTATTTCTCCATTACACTCCAATGGCCACTATCACTCACAACTCTCTCTCCGTTGAGTTCGATGATATCTACAGGGCTGAAGATCCAGAGATGGTCTCTATTTTCAAAATTTTGGAATCATCTGGCTTAAGGAATTTTCTGGAGTGTGGCACGGTGGTTTACGAGTCGGAGATTCGCGAACTGTTCGCCAATGCTGTATCACAGAAGACATCCATCTCCACCTCCGTAAAGGGCAAATCTTTTGAAATCTCTCCGTTGACGCTGGCCAAGACCTTTGGTCTTCCCAACTCCGGACTGACTGAGTTTGGCCAGATTCCTCAAGCTTCTCTCTCGGCTCTTCAGGGGAGGGTATCCATATTTGGCCACCGCCTGCAGCCTTCATTCAAGAAGAAGGAAATGTCTTTCATTTCCAGGTGTTATGCAAGATCGTTGGCAAGCCATTATTGGGCAAAGCCGCAAGCTATGATGCTGTTACTGCTGAGAAGTTCCGGGCCATGGCTGCAATTCACTCATGCCAGAAGATGAACTGGTCTGTAATATTATTTGGAGTTCTACTTGAGACAGTCATCGCCTCCAAACAGGCTGTCTGTTTTGCTGTGCCCTTGAGCAAACTACTGGAGACGCTGGACATCGAGCTGGGGAAGCCGTCTGCTCTCAGTCCGTTTAAAATTCTCAACTCCAAGGGACTGGCTCTCCTAAAGTCCAAGAGTGGTCCACCCACTCCTACCAATCTGGTGGCAGTCAAGATTGAGAAAGGAGAAGAACGGGCTGCTGCTCGAAGACCTCGGGTCAAGCGCAAATTAACCATTCAGACTGACTCCGAGGAAACTCAGTCTGCTCCTTCATCACCAGCCAAGCCCCTTCCCAAAAAGCCAAGAACCCAGATCACCAAGCCACACAAAACCTTACCTCTCAAAACCCTACCCACTTTGCCTCCCACAAAAGCCACCCCTGCACCCCAACCTACAACCCAACCTTCGACACTTCAACCACTGCACCCAAAGTGACCATCCGAGTCCCCTCTGCCATTCCCGTGGTCAAAGGGATTGTTATCACTGAATTGGGAGACTACACCCAATCCGGGATCAAATCTCCATCTTCCACCGGCAAGGGCAAAGCCATTCTCACTGAACCCCTCTCCTCCAAACCCAAATCTGCCGCGCAAACAGCCATTGACATCGCTATGGAGGATGTTGAAAAAAAGGTCCAGGCACTCATTGTGGTCTTTGATGAATACGTCGAGTACAGAACGATCAATCACATTGATATGTTCTTCGGCAAGCTGCGAAGACTGCAGAAAATGGAAGAAGAAGTCCTTAAGGGGACAGAGACGGATGATGTGAGAGTCGCGGTGCTTCGCAAAGATCTTTTTCAGGCCAACCAGAGATTCAGACTGGCATCTTTGCTCTTGGCTGCTAAGAAAGCAAACTTCGATCCGAGCACTCCAACTGCCAAAGATGATGGTGCTGTTATTGCTCAACTGGAAATGGATATTCATGCTCTTCACTTAGCTGTCCGCTTTCAACGACAGAAGCTCAGCATATCCACTCCAGTACGCAGCCCAGATCATCCATCTACGAGCAAGACTCTGGCAGAAGCTTTCATAGAGACTGTTCCCTCTGGAGCAGCAGACCGGACAGCAGATCGAACAGCAGACCAGACAGCAGATCAAATAGCGGATCAGACAGCGGAGCAGCCAATGACTAATGCTCCGTCTGCTACAGAAGATGAACTGTTGAATGTCTTGTTGGACTCCCCAACAACGTCTATTCCTCTGGGATCATCAGTCTCCCATGTTCAACTCAGTCCAACCGCAGCACTTACAACAGTTGGCACACCAGAGTTCGTCGATTCGGATCTGGTGGTGTCCACCGTTGTTGCAGCTCTACAGATTGAGGAGCCTTCCAGACCCAACACTCTTCCAGTCCAATCTGATGAAGATTTGGCGTTCTTAGAAGATTTGTCTTCGGCCTTGGTCACCCTGATCCAGTCTGAAACACGCCATGCTGCCTTATCTTCAATTATACCCATTGCTGAAGAAGATGATCACACCATGTCGTCATCTGATCACTCTCTAAGCCGTTTATCTGACGCACCTCCATCCCTGGCAAGGACCCTTCAACACCTATCCGACAACTGTATGTCTCTCTCTCAACGTGTTATAGAGGTTCATCAAAGTCAGAGGATTACATCTTTGGACTTTGATTCAATTAAAGAGAAGATGACAGCCAGTATTAGCAGCCTTCAACGAGGACTGAATGATATGTTCTCTTAGCAAGCTTCTTATAAAAACAGCCTGAGAAAAGAGCAGATCGACCTGGCCACTGAAGTCAGAGCATCTGTCGCCAATTCCCTTCATGCTCAAGACACACGTCTTGACACTATCAGCGCTCAGCTAGCACAAGTTGTCGATTTTCTTCAAGAAATTGCTGCTGACAAAAAGGGGGAAAAGAGAAAAGACTTCAAGTCGCATCAGTCTCAGTCTTCAAGAAAATAGAAGTTTCGTTGCTTAAATAATCAGACTGTCTGTATGTAAGATTTTTGGTGATCAATAAAAATCTTTCTTTGTAAGTCCTTGTTCATTTATTTTGAACTAAAATAAAAGGCTTAATCGATCCGAAATCCAACTTAATAATGTTCATTTATTTTGAACAAGAAGAAGTAATCGATCCGAAAGCATACTCTTCAGATCTCTTAAAAGACTGGATAAAAAGATTTAGAAGCTAGGTTTTGTCATCATCAAAAAGGGGGAATTTTTTAGTTCCGGACTTTATCGATAAGGTTTTAAAGATGACAAAACATATCAGACCGGATCGAGAGAATTCAGACTGACCAGATCGATCGCTCAAAATAGATCAAACTGATATGGTATATCGCATATCAGACCGGATCGATAGAAATCAGACTGACTAGATCGAAGCTTCAGATCGATCTCAATCCTTATCAGATCAGAGCAGTCAAGGATGAATAAAGATTGGTTCTTCAGTCCGAATCATTAACGGCTATTTATTGAAGAATTTAATGTCGCAATTAATGCTGAAAAAGACCATAGACTGAAGATTACCATAAAAGGTAAGAAGACAAAGAAGAGCTTACCTGACAGTCGCCGAAAGCATGAACCAGAATGGCAAGTACCTTAAAGAAGAAGACTGTAGCTTACTCAGAGTTTAAGCAGAGTCAAGAGTTGCACATTAAGGGAAATAATGTCGTTGGTACATGCAACTATAAAAGGATGCAACAGAAGAGCTCAACAAAGGTTTCTGATCAATCGAAAAACGCACAAGAAAGAAAAACATCACAAAGCTTACCAACTCAGACATTCTCGAGCTGAAAATATTCATAAGCACAAGTATATTGTAATATTTGATCATTTAGGATCATTGTGTGCATAGACTAAAGTCTATCTTGTGTATTCTGTATTGAAATATAGAAGTGAGAAACAATTGTAACTGTCAGACAGAGTGTGTCTGAACAGATCGAGAGACTAGGAGTTTCAGTCTGGTAGTGAGGTAAATCCAGCTGAATCGGGTTTGTACAACAGGATTGTATAAATCAAAGTCTTCTAGTGGAATCCTTCCTTAATTTGGAAGAAGGGGAGACGTAGAAGGATTACACCACCTTCGAACTTCCAGAAACATATTCTGTGTTTTATCATTCTGCACTCGTTCTATTATTCAAGCCATCGAGCCGTTCTTACTAATTTAAGAACAGACCGTTCCGTACTAAAATATTCAGTGGTCTTTTTTGCAAAAGAGTTGATTAAGAAACAGATTTCTTTCACTAATCCGAAAGAAATCACAAGGGATTAATTTTTTAATAGGAGTGTTCATTCACCCCCCCTCTAAACACTCCGGACCGATCCTAACAGATCGACTTCCTAAGTCTGCACTTTTCTTTCCTTACGAGCGGACTTATCCTTATACAAATATGACCCCGTTGTTTATCGAGCGCACTGTGGTGAATGATTTTAACTTTGGAGGGCATGGAGCTTTGCCATTAATCGAATTTCTTATATGAATAGCTACCCAACGAGCCTAGGTTTGACATTTTGAAACCTTTTAGAAGAGACGAAGTAAATTGCCTGATTCTGGATAGAAATCGGTGAAAAACCAGTTGATTGAACCTGAGATACTACGAAAAACGAATGATAAGATGCACTTATTCAGATAACGAATGATGGCCGCCCAGGATTTCGTCAAGCTAGTTATGCTTCTAAATGAAGACGACCCATAGAACTTCATATGGGAGATCGTATGTTTCTGCAAATTTCTCCTTTCGAGACACTAATTGTTTTGTCATATGAGGCAAACTATCACCTTGTTACATTGGCTATGTAAGATCCGAGATCGAATTGGAAATCTTGCCGATAGATTGGCATTGTCACTAGCAATATCGGTCACCCGCGATGTATCTTTATTCATGTTGCTATGTTACCGAATATATTAATTGAATCTATCACGTCTTTCAGCTTGATGAATTTGAATTTGATCATTCATGTCAAACATCTTGTTTGTATCTTGGATCATAAGAATATCCATGTCCCAGTGTATTCAATATATCATGTAGTGTATTCTAATCCATATACTGTTTTCAGCGTTGATCTATATTTATGTTTGAGATTTCGAGGACGAAATCTGTTTAAGTGGGGGAGAAATGTAAGACCCCGAGAATTTATTAATGATAATTAAATATAATTTGGGAATTAATTAATTAGAAGTGAAATCGATAATATAAATGTCCACTGACAATTAAATCGGACATGAGATTATTCTGGAAATGGTAAAATGAACTCTGATAATATTTTAAAAATTATATCGTTAAATTAAAGAATTTAAAAATGAAGAATTTATTTTATGTTAAATATTCTGGTGTATCCTTCCATGAGATGGAAGAATGGGAGACGTAGAAGCATTGTGCTACGAACTTCCAGAAACAAATGCTTGTCTTATTTACTTTACTGCATTTATTTACTTTACTATTTTTACATACTTTCTTGCGTATCTTTAAAATGACTTTCAAATGGTTAATCTGTTATAGAGCGGGTTATGTCGAGTGTCTTCTGCTCGATTTTGCAACCGAACTCGATATAATCTCTCGGTGCAATTATTTCAAGAACACGAGCTATTGAAGCTCAAGTTGGTTGAACTCGGGTGTGGAATGACAACCCACCCCCGGAATCGATCCTAACAGACACGACGACACGAATTTTTTAAAATTTTCAGGATACGACACGGGTGAGACACGCCTGCATGTTTTTATATTATTTATATATTATATATTTACTATAATATAAAATACTAAAATTCATATTTCTCAAATTCTAAAACCATGTAAAAAGCAACAAAAATATTCTTACCAAATTCAAGAAGCATATAAATAAATGCATGTCACTTAATCATCATAATATCACTTATACTAACACACCAACATAAAATTTAACAAACGCGTCCAAATAAAAGATAACACCATAAATTTAGCTGTTTCTTTTTTATTTTGAATAGTTTTTAAAAACAAATGCAAAATACAAAAAGATTTGCAAAAAATCAATAAATTTTAGATTTAAAAAATTATAAAAGCTATAATTCTCATAAATTATATATATATATATATATATATATATATTGATGATTAAATAAAGATGTAGCTAATTTTTTATTTTATTTTTGAACAGGAAAAATATATTAGATTAAAAGATGTAGCTAAGTAGACAGATAAAAGTAAGAATCCATATGCGCCTGAGCGAGAAGAAAAATGGAGCGGCTAGCTCGTTTAGCGTATCTCCCGCCGCCGCTTCCACCCTCTACATCTTCGCGATTTCCTAAAGCTCTCCCATCCCCACATCTGCATAGGAGGAGGTTTCTTCTCGGTTCATGTTAGTTCGAACAGAGTGTATTATAATTTTCAGTTCAAGCATAATCAAAATATTTTTAAAATTTCTTTTGCTTTGCTCTTGGTTTTGTTTGCGATTAATAGCTCTGCATAGATGCAAGAATATAGAAGAGCAAGACTTGTATGGGCTTCCAAAAGAGTATTATGATGATGTACGTATATGTCATTGCTTGTAAATTTGTGCGTCGTTTCTTGCAATTTTTGGTGGGTTCTGCTCAATTTAGTGATTTTCTTGAGCGGTTGTGAGCTATTGGTCGAAAGGGATGAACTTATATATTTTAAAAAAAAAATTCAAGATAACGTTTTTTGTCGGTATTTGACTGATATAAAGGAATGTATGAAAGGTTTGGTTTTTATATTTTTCGGGACTGCTGCTAACTTTTTTTCAGGATAGGAATGGCAAGCCAGGCAGAGGGAAAAGACCAAGGAATTGCGTCGGAGGCAGCAGAAAGAAATTGAAGAAGAGGAAAGGATCGTGGATGAGTACCGTGAAATTGGTGTGCGGTTGCAGGATTATCCATTAGAAGAGCGCCAAAAAGCCAAGAAATTAGTTTCGAGCTTCATAAGATCAGCTGAAGAGGTCGAGGAGGTACTCATTTTTGTGGCAACAAATGTATTCTTTATGCATTATTGTCATATATTATTGTAAATAGAACACACTTACCGTACAGATGGGGCTTGTTTGAAGCTGTAAATCTAGTACCATGTAATAGATAACAATATTATGTTGGTTTTCCGTCCCCGGCGTCCGATCCAAACACAGCGGAAGAAAAAAACATAAACAGGTCTAAAACCGGGGACCGATCGATTGCCAGATTCATATATTAACATGCACATATCAAGTATAAAAGCACGAATAGGATTACCGTTCATCGACGTGAATCTGATAGCGGTGACCCTCGGGTCCAACCAACCTGATCAGATCTAAAAGCCCAGCACCAGTGCTAGTGTGATGACGGCTTTTCTATGAGAGTGAGTGTATTGAGTGGAATCACTTTAACCATAGACATGATGTTATATTTATAGTGGTTATGAGTTAGTTAATTGGGCTATAGTCCATAAAGCCAATCAGTCAACGTTTGGTTTGCTGGGCATTTATGCTAACATATTCATAATATGGAAGTCACTCCAGCGAATCTCAGTTACAAAGTGATTGTGATTTATGAACCATTGCATCACTAGCTGAGAGCTGAATTTGTGCATAAACTCGGAGTTTTGGCCTCCAACTCCAATGCAGCAAAAGTTAAATATGAATGTGAAGGTCTAGCAGTTGCTTTTTTCTGCCGTTTGGTGCTACCTAGTACTTAATTTTTCACAAGTCATTGCTCATGATTTTCTCACTCTAGATGTTGGTGCTCAGTGATTGGTGTAGCATATATATATATATATATATATATATATATATATATGAGTGTGTTTGCATATATATTAATTTTAATTTTGAAATAATTACGTGTAGTTATTGAGTCTAAAGTTTTTATGCCTCGTGGATGAGATTGAGTACCAACTACCTAGTTAATGTTCTGTTATATTAGACTGTTACTGTGTGCATCTTGCACTGCAGAAAATTGAGGAAGCTGCTGAGAAAGGTGAACTCAATGAACTTGTCCTGCTGGTCATATGGAATCGCCTGGATCTCGCTCGACGCGATGTGAGTTATCATGTCATATATTGATGGTGTCCACAGCTTATCTTGATGCTACTATCATTAATTATGACATGTGGTGGCTATAGATATCACGCCTTTTTTACTTTTATTTCAGAGTCTAGTCCTACATTAGTATTTAGTATGTGCGGTCGAATAGTATGTGAATTCACTTTGGTGTTTTGAACAAGTTGTTATAACTTATATATAATGAACAGTACTGGAAAACAATTGGGTTTAATATTTTATGACATTTGTGTTAGAAGGAAGCTTGACTTGAAGGACTGACGTAGTCATTGGTTTATTACATTTGACAAAATTGAGTATATGTATTGTTGATAATTTGACCTTGTCTTAGTCCCTAACTCGTTATGCTTTTATTATCCTTTCATGTCTTATGTGATTTTTAATTTTGCAATGAAACTCTTTTCAGGATGAAAAAGATGCCGTTAGAAGTCTTGATCTCCTATACCGACGGGTTGAGGTATACATCATGTGAAAACGGTATTTCTTGTTCTTGTGTTGTTACTCATACACAACCCTGTGGTATGATCCTGATTTTATGTCTCAATCTCCCCATACTTAATTCTATACGATGCGTCAACATCTTTTTTTTAAATCCCATTCATCCAAGTTGTCCTCTTATTTCAGACTGAGATTTTGAAACGGAAGGCTACACCTGCCATGAGATTACTCAATGATCTCCTGAATCTACATGACGGATTTGATGATGATATGTGGCTTAAGGAGTGTAAGAAGCGTATGGCTCGGACTTTTCCACGAGAGGATCCGTTCAGCATTCTTGTTCCTCCCGGATTTGACATTGATAAGGTAGGCTTCACTGACTTGAATATTTAATTTTGAAGGAAAAAAATATTTTGTTGCACCTGGAGTACAGATCGATGTTAGAGTGTTCAGTAATTTACGCTCGAATGTTCCTTTTTCGTCCAGCGATCCTCTTGAGGCATAGTTTTTTTCCAGTTTTTTGAGAAATTTCGACCAAATTTAGTTATTACCCAACGTGTTGTATATCTTATACGATTCATATTATTACAGACAAAGATAATAACTAAAGAAGTACAAGCATATGCTGTATTTGTTTAAATCTTGGCTAAACATTGGAAACTTATCTTACATTTTCTTGATGTTATATATGTATAATGTATCACTTTTCTTGTGTTTAGCATCATGGCCCAATCAGACCATCCTTTGAAGCAGATGACATTCTTTTGAGGGTAGATTTTGTGAGAGAAGTAGATGCATTGCTGCAAGAGGTACGATACGAACATAATGAAGCAGTAAACGATCAATCCCTCGACCCCGAGTCAGTTGGTAGTCGGTTAAAGCAACAGGAGAAGCAAAGAGCCATTCGCCAGGTTGAAACTCTGCTAAATTTGGCCATTAATTTGACATGGTAGCATGCATCTCAACTTTGCCATCGAATTTCCTAAGATTATTAGAAGGATCGAGAGACGACTGTTATGATTGTCTCACATCCAGATGCTTAGTCCGTCCGCCCTTTTTGCCAGAACTTACTTTTCTCTTTGTTGTTTTTGGTTGATCTATGCTACACAAGCAAAAATTAGATCGTTGAAGGTAATCTTGATAATCAAGAGAATAAGCAACCCACCCTGATTCTCAGAAATGTAAGACATGTGAATGGATGAGTAAATGGGCCCTTTCTAATTGAGTTTACTTACTCTATGGGCCCAATATAGACGTCCCAGACATCCATTCAAGGCCTGATACCAAATATGTGTCCACCAAATTGGCCAACAAGTTAGGGCCATGTTAAGTTGCCATTCATTTGTTTCATTCATTCATTCATTCATACATGTTAAGGCCCGATATCTACTAACTTATCGGTTAATTCTTCATACAACAAAATGCATTAAACCTAATGTTTTTAGTTTTTACCATCTCAATGCCACCATATCTACTCATTGATTCTTGATTACAGTATCCACATTGTCGATTTCGTAACAGTTTTTTTGCTTGTTTTCGACATAAGTAGTTCTTGTTCGTTTTCAAGCAATCATTCATTTAGAATTAATACTTAAAATTTTACGTCTTGGACGGAGATCTTTTCAATGCCTATCCATCCTCTTTTTCTTTTCAGATGAAGTTGGATTTTGATCTTGAAAAAATGATAGCCAGTAATCAAATTTCAATTTCTTGAAATGTTGTCCGATTTCAAACACAAAAGTATAGTTTGAGCTTTCTTAGGACATCTCTGGAGGGGTGATTAGCAAAAGCACTGATAAAAATAAATTTGAGATGTGACCAAATATTTATAGATTTTTAATGAAAATTACAAGATTATATATATATATATATATATATATATATATACACATATATATATATATGATGGTCATTATTCAAATAGAAAAATGTTATGCTATTCATACATATTATTAAAAATTATTAAAGAAGCGACCTCCAGACGGCAAGCATTTTTGGTCATCTTTTTTTATTTATGAAAGAGGTTTCTATCATTTAAAGATCAATAATATTCAATGGATACAATATTAGCTATGCAAATAGGGACATCGCCACTACCTTCCAGGGGTGAATGTGTACCTTATGTTTCGAATTTTAATAGCATAATGTATGCTATGTTATTTACTTATCCTGATGTATGTTCTTAGTGTAATGAGCAAATATCAGATAGATCTCGGTGAAGATCACTGGAAAATTGTGAAAATAATCCTCAAGTACTTATGAAGAACTTATGATATGTTCATGGTTTTTGGATCTGTAAGTGGAGGAATAAAAGTTAAAAGCTAAGCAGATGATAGTTTTAAGTCAGATGTAGATTACTCCAAATCGATGTTCGGATTTGTATTTAAGCTCAATGATGGTGCTGTCTCTTGGAAACGTTCCAAGCAAGACACCACATCGGATTCCACTACTGAAGCTGAATACATTGCAGCATACGATGCAACAAATAAGCAGTTTGGATATGAAATTTCATCCAAGAGTTGGGTGTAATTTCTAGTACGGTTGACACAGTTCCTGTGTACTGTGACAACAATTGAGTTATTATGAATAGCCAAGATCTCATCAGTATCCATACATATATTGAAAAAATACCATCTAATGAGAGATGGTAGATGCGACATTTTTATCGAGAGAATTGCTTCAACAGAGAAATATAGTGAATCAACTGACAATTGATGTATGTCAGACATCTTGGGAAGATGGTCTTGAGACACATGAGTTGTTGGCTTTGGGAAAGTGGAAGATATTGTTGTTATATGTAATTAAGTAAATCAATAGTTGATTGATTATACTTATAATCTTATTATGACAAATTGAATATGAATATATATGTCAATTCTTCATCTATTTACCCATGCATCTTGATGCGTTGATGAAGTCCTTGAGATTGCTATAGTCCATAGAATGTGGTTACGCATATGATGATGACCATGAAATACATTCTAGACTGCAATTTCTAAATGTTCCTGGTTGATGAGCCTTCGAGAATGGGATATTGATCTATGCTCGTTAGAGACTGGTATTCATGATGTGTCTAGTGTAGTGCGCCGCGTTTCATCGGCGTTGGCTTAGAGAAGTCAGCACACAGGAATAGGTGCTCATTAGGAATGAGTTCACTGAATGACCCTACTCGGAATTCTATAAGTGGTTACCATTTGTCGAGTATAGAATTCCTAGTAATAGTTGTAAGTACCCTAGTTCCTTAAGTGTGGATTTAGGTACAATGAGAACTAAGCATGCATAATCAGAGTGTAAAATTTCGTGTTGATGCCTTGAGTTATTAGGATTACAGTGTCAAAACAAAATTACAAAAAGGATTAATTACATTCCCATTTAAATGGATGTTAATCCTATAGATTTACACTACTCATAGATTAGAGACTATACAAAAGAATCATGTCTTCCTATACCAATAGTGCTCCTCACAAGCTCACCGCATCAACCCGGTCCTTAGTTCGTTATCCAAAGTACCTACATGAACAACCCCAAAACCATGAGCATGTAAACCATATTCACAATAATATGATTGTAATATAGAAATGCATAAACCGTAAATACAAATCACTTCCTGTATTTAATACATTTAAATGCTCACTTTGATTGTCCCTGTACCACAATCATAATCAATAAATTATAATGCCAATAATGTATGTCATGACATGCACCAGTTCCATTAATATCAATAACCAGTTTCCAAGTCTTATTTATCAGTGGCATAATACCCATCACGTTGACATGACATCGGCAATAATACCCATCGTTTCAACAATACCAGCGGCAAATAATATCCCATGCTAAAGTAATATGACAGCGGAATTAACCTTCGTTTCGACCATGATGATGACCATGAAATACATTCTAGACTGCAATTTCTAAATGTTCCTGGTTGATGAGCCTTCGAGAATGGGATATTGATCTATGCTCGTTAGATACTGGTATTCATGATGTGTCTAGTATAGTGTGCCGCGTTTCATCGGCGTTGGCTTGGAGAAGTCAGCACACATGAATAGGTGCTCATTAGGAATGAGTTCACTGAACGACCCTACTCGGAATTCTATAAGTGGTTACCATTTGTCGAGTATAGAATTCCTAGTAATAGTTGTAAGTACCCTAGTTCCTTAAGTGTGGATTTAGGTACAATGAGAACTAAGCATGCATAATCAGAGTGTAAAATTTCGTGTTGATGCCTTGAGTTATTAGGATTACAGTGTCAAAACAAAATTACAAAAAGGATTAATTACATTCCCATTTAAATGGATGTTAATCCTATAGATTTACACTACTCATAGATTAGAGACTATACAAAAGAATCATGTCTTCCTATACCAATAGTGCTCCTCACAAGCTCACCGCATCAACCCGGTCCTTAGTTCGTTATCCAAAGTACCTACATGAACCCCAAAACCATGAGCATGTAAACCATATTCACAATAATATGATTGTAATATAGAAATGCATAAACCGTAAATACAAATCACTTCCTGTATTTAATACATTTAAATGCTCACTTTGATTGTCCCTGTACCACAATCATAATCAATAAATTATAATGCCAATAATGTATGTCATGACATGCACCAGTTCCATTAATATCAATAACCAGTTTCCAAGTCTTATTTATCAGTGGCATAATACCCATCACGTTGACATGACATCGACAATAATACCCCTCGTTTCGACAATACCAGCGGCAAATAATATCCCATGCTAAAGTAATATGACAGCGGAATTAACCTTCGCTTCGACATATTAGCGGCAAATATTCTCTCATCGCTACGGTATGACAGCGGTAAGTATTCTTCATCGCTATGCCATGAAGGCGGCAAGTATTCTTCTCACTGGAATATAACCTCGACTTACAATCACATGCACCAATGCATCCCAAGAATGTATGCAACCATAATGCATAACCAAAATCATGTATGCAACCATAATGCATAACCAACGTATGTATGCAACCATAATGCATAGCCAAATCCAATGCGTAAAATACATTTTATCGTCCGATGCCCGTACGTCTCACTACGTACCTTTGTTCCAAAAATTGAGATGTCGCAAGACTTTATCTCCTTAGTTGTTGCCACCTGGGATGGTTCTACACATCCACACAAATCAATATTAGAAGCCCATAATAGTCCGATACCAAAAATCCCACAAAAATAACCAAAATATATTTGGTGACTCGCGATCGATCTCTACATTGCCTCGATCGATCACGAGATCACATTGCCATAGCCAACAATTTTCTATCCTCGACGATCGATCGCCATGTTTGGCGCTATCGATCGCAAAGCTACTGCCGGGTACTGCTTGGGCGCGATCGATCGCCAAAAACGGGCGATTGATCGCCACTACCTGTAACCCTAAAATCACCATTTTTCCTCCATTTTTCCTTCCCCAATCCACACCAACTTATATACCATCAAACCAACAACATTAAAACATAATAAACCTTCAATATACACCTTAACAAAAACAAAAATCCAACACCCAACCAAATACAACAAATACCAAAATCAAACCCATTTCAAACCCCTAAACACAAACCCATATCAAAACAAATCTTCATAAAAACAACAAGGAAGAATCCATACCCCTTTTGGACTTCAAATCCTTCCAAGAATCCCACAACTGAAGCCTTTGCAAGATTCTATTCTCTTCTCCTTGCTCAAAATTGAGATTGGGGTTTTTGGGGGAAGCGTTGGGTGATGTTTGATAAAGAGTGGTGAGTTATGAGGGGTAATGGGGTATAAGTGGGTTAATTAAATATGAACCGGTATTTAGCATGCTGTATAAAATATCCCCAACTTGATATTTTAAAAGCATTTTTCAAGAATGCACCAAAACTCCAATTAAACACGCTTTACCCAAAATAATTAACACCCACTCCCATTAAACCATGCCATAACTCAATTTCCCAACATGCATCACATGTACCCTGAAATGCATTACTAGGTCACGCCCACCATGTGACTAAGAATTTCACCATAATAATTCAACACTAAATTAATTAACACCATAAATATCACAAAAAAACATAATTAATGCCCAAATGCATATAATAATTTCGGGGATATCACAATACTCCCCTACTTATAAGATTTCGTCCTCGAAATCGCATGCACTTACCCATCCGAAACAAAATATAAATCACATACCAGAAAATAGTTCCAAGTAGTGCTGCACCATATGCCGCTCCGTCTCTCACTTGGCCTCCTCGACGCCCCTGCGATCCCACTGAACCTTGACCATCGGTATCACCTTGTTCCGAAGTCTGCGATCATCTCTATACAAAATCCTGACTGGCCGCTCCACATAAGACACATCAGAATCCAACTGTACCTCAGAAGGCTGCAACACATGTGACGGACACGGCTCGTACTTCCGCAACATAGATACATGGAACACGTCATGAATACCCGACAATGACGGTGGCAAAGCCAAACGGTAAGCCAAGGTACCAATTCGCTGTAAGATCTCAAACGGTCCCACATACCTTGGAGACAATTTCCCGCGCATACCAAACCGCACAACACCTCTGAAGGGTGAGATCTCCCGAATCAATTCGGGTCCTCCAACCGATTTACTGGTCAAATCATCCCAGTATAAGTGGCGACCTGCAACGTCGACCATATAGAGCCTCTAATGGAGCCATCTGAATGCTCGCCTGATAGCTATTGTTGTACGAGAACTCTACCAAGGTCAATGAATCTTGCCATGAAGAATCAAACTCTAAAACACATGCCCGTAGCATGTCCTCGAGTGTCTGTATAGTACGCTCGGTCTGACCGTCCGTTTGGGGATGATATGCCGTGCTCAACCTCACTTCAGTACCCAAAGCTGTCTGAAGGCCTCCCCAAAAGTGGGATGTAAATCGCGGATCTCGGTCAGATAGAATGGAAACTGGAATCCCATGCAGCCTCACTACATCTCGGACATACAATTGAGCCATCCTCAAGTATGTGAATGTCATACTGTACGGAATAAAATGAGCTACCTTCGTCAACCTATCCACGTTCACCCAAATCGCATCAAACCCCGAAGTAGTCTTCGGCAAGTGGGTCACAAAATCCATGGATATGTGTTCCCACTTTCATTCCGGTATCTCCAAGCTCTTCAGCTCGCCATCAGGCCTCTGCCTCTCTGCCTTAACCTGCTGACAGATCAAACACCTCTTAATAAAAGTGATAACATCACGCTTCATCCTCTTCTACCAAAAATGATCACATAGATCCTTATACATTTTCCTCCAGCCTGGGTGGATGCTAAGCCTGCTACTATGAGCTCGCTGTAAGATCCCACGACGCAACTCCGGCGTACTCGGAACTACCCAATCGTTACCCATTCTCAAAGAACCGTCCTCAGCCACTTTGAACTTCGACGGCTGTCCAAGAAGTACCAATGATAACCATCTCTGAATCTCATTATCTGCCTTTTGAGCCCTCCGGATATTCTCATAAATGTCCGGCTCTGCCAATAAAGTCGATACTCGTACCGGCGATGTATCCACATCAAAATCACAGCCCAGATGGCAGTAAGAAGTCATCATAGTCGATAGATGTATGTGTCCTCAGCAGTACACTTCACCTTCCGACTCAAGGCGTCTGCTGTCAAGTTCGCCTTTCCAGGATGGTACTCTATTTCACAATCATAATCCTTGAGTAAATCGATCCATCTCCTCTGTCTCATATTTAGCTCCGCCTGAGTAAACAAGAACTTCAGGCTCTTATTCCGTATAAATGGTAAATGACGTACCATACAAGTAATGCCGCCAAATCTTCAAGGCAAAAATAATAGCCGCCAACTCCAAGTCATGGACTGGATATTTAGCCTCATGCGGCTTCAACTACCTTGATGCATACACTACCACATGCTTATCCTGCATCAGTACACATCCTAAGCCCTGTAATGATGCATCAGTGTATATAACAAACCTCTTGTTCTCCGTAGGGATCACTGACACGGGCGCCGTCGTCAACCGGTGCTTCAACTCTTGGAAGCTCTACTCATAAGCCTCAGACCAATAGAATGGTACTCCCTTTTGAGCCAACTGAGTCAATGGCTTAGCAATCTTAGAAAATCCTTCGACGAAGCGTCGATAATATCCGGCCAAACCAAGAAAGCTCCGTATCTCGGGCACAGAAGTGGGTGTAGACCACTCCATCACTGCCTCCACCTTCCTGTGATCCACTGATATCCTACTGCTAGAGATGATATGCCCCAAAGATACCACGCTGCTCAACCAGAATTCGCATTTGCTGAGCTTGGCAAACAACTGATTATCTCTGAGGATCTGGAGCACTGTCCGTAAGTGTCTCACGTGCTCCTCCTCACTCCGAGAGTAGATAAGTATGTCGTCAATAAACACTATGACGAACAGGTCAAGATATGGCTGGAACACCCGGTTCATCAGACTCATAAAGACAGTCGGGGCGTTCGTCACACCAAACGGCATAACTAAGAACTCGTAGTGCCCATACCGAGTCCGGAATACTGTATTCTGAACATCTTCTTCCCTGACCCGTATCTGATGGTTTCTTGACCTCAAATCAATCTTGCTATACAGCTTCGTACCCTGCAACTGATCAAATAAGTCGTTGATCCTTGGGAGAGGGTACTTGTTCTTCATCGTTGCCTTATTCAGTTGCCGGTAATCGATGCACAAATGCATCAAACCATCCTTCTTCTTAACAAATAGAACCGGCGCGCCCCAAGGTGATACGCTAGGGCGTATGTAACATTTATCAAGGAGTTCCTCTAACCGCTCCTTGAATTCCCTTAAATTCGCAGGTGCCATCCTATAAGGGGCACGAGAAATGGCGGACGTTCCCGGTAATAACTCAATCCCAAACTCGACATCTCTAGTCGGCGGGAGCACTAGGATTTCCTCCGAAAACAAATCAGCAAACTCTGCCACCACGGGTACATCCTCAACCATCAACTCTTTATTCTTTACGCAATGTCCACGGCATAGATAAGATAGCCCGTGTGTCCACATCCAATAATCGGGACATTTTGACCGTCGATATCAATGGAATCTTCGCACGAGAACCGTTCCCATAGAAAGTTCACTGAATCCCCATATCAGATCAGAAGCGAACCGTCTTCTGCCGGGAATCTACCACTGCCTGATATCTATTCAGTATATCGATGCTCACAATACAATCAAAATCTGACATACCCAACATAATAAAATCTGCCTTCAACTCATTGCCCTCAAAATAAATGAGGCAGTCAGCAAGAAACCGATCAGCAATAACATTCTTCCCAGTGGGTGTCGAGACCAAAAGAGGCGTGGGTAACGGAGACGTGCACGTAAGATGTATCTCCACAAAATCCGCAGACACAAAGGAGTGTGAAGCACCCGTGTCTATCAAAATAAAAGCGGAATATGTAAATAAAAGGCACGTACCAGTAATCACCTCCTCTGGAGCTGCATCAACCTGCTCCATAGTTAGTGCATAAACCTGCCCTTGAGGTGGCCCCATCGCCTGACTTATAACTGTGATTTTTACACTTAATTTGATATATGATTAGGGGTGTTTTTGTAGTGATTCCTAGAAAATAGTACACATTTTGGTATATATTTGTATATGTCAGGAATCTAGGTCCAAATGCATAAAAGTGGATGAAATGTGCTTAAAAATGCTGAAAAAGGACCAAACTGAGCAAATCTGGAAAAGCAGGGACCAAATCGCAAGAATAGAGATTTGAGGTCCGCGATCGATCGCCAATAACGAAGATCGATCGCCACCATCCAGAATGTTTCCGCGATCGATCGCCAAATGACAAAGATCGATCGCCAAACCCTGAAAAATCGAGATTTTGTTTCCTACTTGGTGATTTTGTGTCCAAACTTTGGAAAACTCCTCCACATTATATATAGAAGATTTTATGACGTTTTGGGGGGGATTTTGCACACATTTTCTGAGACCTAACAGCCTCTCCTCCATCCAAAGCAAGACCACAAATCATTGAAGAGCAAGAGAACGCAAGGAACGAAAGAACGGAGCGACGAACGGAGCGACATCCTCGTTATCTTAGTATTTCTGAACTTAATATATTTTTATTTCAGATTGTGATTTTAAATTTGTTTAAAGACATGTTTTTGCATTATAATTTGATTATGGTTGTTGGCTAAGATATTTGTCAAGACATAGGGGATCCCATGTTTGAACCCTTGAGTTAATTAACGGTTTTGATTTAATTTCTATGATCTTTGCGCATAATTTATGTTTTTAATGCTTGTACAAGATTAGCTACCTTTTGCATGATATTGGTAATCGTAATTGAATTGACCATAGGAGATTACGATATGACGTAGTAAATTAGGCCGTGGGTTTTAGGTTGAGACGGACCAAGTAAAATCTAGCACACGTGTGATAGCAATAGATTTACCAAAATCGAAGGCTAGTAGTTTTCACAAAGCATTTTTCGGTATTAATCATTCAATAAAGACACGGGAGTGATTTATTGTAGATTAGTGCTAGACTTGTTATAACCGGACCAAGGTATAACAAATGAAATAGGAAAACTCGTCACCCTAGAACATAGAACATTGAATCTTAATTAATAGACAACTTTTGGGGGATTACATGGGTGAACCGACGTCTTGATAACTCGTTTATAAATTCTCTTCAATTATTCATCACTGTTGGTTAGGTTAATTTTTGTGCTTAAGTCAATTTAGTTTAATAATCATTCCATAATCGTAGGTTAAATATAGAAATTCTAATCGACCGTGGTAATTGCTACTAGTCCCTGTGGGTACGACACTCTTTACTCTTAAACCATTATATTAAAACTTGACACCGTGCACTTGCGGTAGAGAATCGCTACATTGAAATAACTGTTTAAAATAAAAGCGATCAAGTTTTTGGCGCCGTTGCCGGGGACTAGTTTAAGTAATATCATACTAGATTAATTGACTGTAATTAGCCATTTTCTTTTGTTTTAGGTTTTTGATTTTTTTCTTCTCTCTTTTCCTATCTACTATTCTACTATTGCCTTCTTTTTGGTTGGATTTTGTAGGTTATTACTCCCTAGTGCATGCTAAGGAGTGAACAACCGGCACTTGAGCCTTTTGACCCTGAAATTGAAAGAACTCTTCTTAGAAGACTAAGAGAAGTTCGAACAATGGCTGAAAACAATGCAGGAGGAGGTGGAAGAGATGAAAGACGGAACGAAGATGTGCTTAATAGAAGATCCCTCATGGATTATGCTCATCCCTCATTCCATGGGTCATTGTCTAGTATCACTAGACCAAGCATACAGGCGAACAACTTTGAAATCAAACCTGCAATCATACAAATGATCCAGCACTCAGTGCAGTTTGGGGGAGCGACCACTGATGATCCCAACACTCACATAGCGAATTTCTTGGAAATTTGCGACACCTTCAAGCATAATGGCGTCACTGATGACGCCATCAGGTTACGACTGTTCCCTTTCTCTTTAAATAATAAAGCTAAATCTTGGTTGCATTCTTTGCCTACAGGATCAATTACCACTTGGGATGGGATGGTGCAAGCTTTCATGTCAAAATACTTCCCACCATCAAAGACTGCTAAGATGCGAAATGATATCACTACATTTGCGCAACATGATCCTGAAACACTGTATGAAGCATGGGAGCGCTTCAAGGACTTATTGAGGAGATGCCCACACCATGGCCTTCCCATCTGGCTGCAGGTACAAACTTTCTATAACGGTTTATTTTCTGATAACCGTTCTATGATTGACGCAGCATCAGGAGGTACTGTGATGAGAAAGACGCCGGAGGAGGCCTATACACTGTTGGAGGAGATGGCTGCTAATAGCTGTCAATGGCAGTCCGAGAGGAACGTAACAAAGAAGCAAGCTGGAGTTCATCAAGTGAGCGAAGTTACTGCGTTAGCCGCTCAAATTGAGGCATTGAACAAAAGACTAGATAGCATGAGCACGACAGGGATGAAAGCTCAAGGGATTACTTGTGACCTATGTGGAGGAAATCATCCGAGCGTTGAATGCCAAACAGGTAACCCATTCGTTCAGACTAATGAAGCTGCGCATTATGTAGGAAATCGGCCGCAAAACAACCCCTGCCCATATCCATACAATACGGGGTTGAGGTATCAACCGCAACCACCACCGGGTTATCTACCACAACCGAGCATGGAGGAGCTATTGACCAAGTTCATATCCTCAACTGAAACAAGGATGAATAAACAAGATTCATCTATCAAAAGCTTGGAGCTTCAAGTAGGGCAGTTGGCAACTATCTTGGCTGGGAGAGCACAAGGAACTCTACCGAGTGACACAGAGAAGAATCCAAGGGAGCAAGCCAATGCTGTGACCCTAAGGAGTGGAAAAGAACTTGGTGATGAGAAGGAGACTGAAAAGATTGCTATTAAGCAAGAGGAGAAAGAGCAGCCACGCAACAAGGGTAAGTCCACTAGAGACACTACACCTATCACACCACAAGAAAAGGTACACATTCCGCTCCCATTCCCTGCAGCAGTTAATAGGGCAAAGGTTGATTCAAACTTTGCCAAATTTTTAGACATGCTTAAGAATTTGCATATAGATATACCATTTATTGATGCCTTACAAAAAATGCCAAATTATGCTAAATTCTTAAAGAAGATGTTGTCTAAGAAGCAGAAATTGAGAGAGCACGAGACTGTCTTTTTGACTGAGGAATGTAGTGCTATGGTGCAAAAGAAACCGGCCATGAAGTTAAAAGATTCAGGGAGTTTCTCTACTCCTTGCACTATTGGGCCTATTTCTTCCATTAAATCATTATGTGATTTGGGTGCTAGTGTGAATTTAATGCCTTTGTCTGTTTTTAGGCGACTTGGACTGGGAGAGCCGAAGACCACAAGGGTGGTGTTGCAAATGGCGGACAAGTCTATCACCTACCCACTAGGAATCGTCGAGGATGTTCCAGTCAAGATAGATCAATTCACTTTCCCGGTGGATTTTCTAGTGTTGGATATTGAGGAGGACGCGACTATGCCATTGATCCTGGGGCGCCCATTCCTAGCTACTGGAAGAGCTATTATCGATGTTGAAGAAGGGAAGTTGATCCTCCGTGTAGGAGAGGATCATGTTACCTTTACTGTAATACCCCAGAAATGTTATATGATTATGTGCTATGATGATGATTTATGTTAAGTTTAAGGGTTGTGGTGTAATTAATTTGGGGGAATATAATTACGATATGATGATATGATTTAGGGGGCATGATGGGTGTTTTAAAGGATGTATTAATTTAAATGAAGTTATAAAATATCGAGTGAGGATATTTTAATACATCGTACTATATACCGGGACACAATTAAACACCACATGACCACCCAACCCACACCACCCACCCCTGCCACTCGGCCACCCCCCCCCCCCCACTTGGCAGCCCATACCCCATCACATCCCTCACCCATGCTTCACTCATTTGCTTCCAAGACACTTCTTCCTCTCCCCTTCCTCTCCCCAAAATCGTCCAGGAAGAGCTGCAGTAAGGTGGAGATTTGGCTGGTGGATTGTGTTGTGAAATCCTTGCCAAAAAGGGAGCAAAAAAGGGTGAGGTAATCCACGACCCTGTTTTCTGGGAGCTTGGTTAAGATAGGGTTTGGTTGTGTGGTTTTCAGCATGCTAGTGTAAGGGTTGGTCGAAACCTTGGTTTGGGTGCTTACATGTTAGTGTTACGTAACTACTAGCATGTTAGATCGAACACTTTATACGATTTATGTAAGGACCCCCGTGCCCTTAACCCGTAATTAGCGCATAAATCCCACAACCGTGTACATGTAACCATATATGTTGGAAAATAACCATACGCTAGGTTAGCATAATATACCGATAATAAAATTCTTCCGTTTAATCCAATATATACCATTTCCATTTGTTCCAACTAAACCATTCAGTATGCCATGTACTCCCGAGATACACTAATTACTTCTCAATTCATCTAGCAATTCCCAATTAATTGCATATCACAATATAGATGAAAAGAAAAGACATTTGCCTTTTATACAACCCATGCACACATATACGTCGCTCACAGACGAGCACCAAATAATCGTATGTGTACATAAAGTATAAAATACCATACTTCCAGATGTCGTTACCGGTGCCTCAATCCTGGAAGCACCTTCCAAGCACAACTCGATCTCAACACTGGATCTGCGCACTTCTTTGACCAGCTCTGGTACCTCGATCCTGGAAGTACCTCAATCAATAGCCCGAGCTCAACTCCAAAGCTACCGCTACACCTGTATTACCTGCCCCAACAGAGACAGCCCCCACACGGGGTGAGCATACCAATACCACCAATCACAAAATAATAATATTGCAATTCATAATTTACAGAATGTAAATGCCATAATTTAAATGATACTCCCTGGATGGTAACACCCTCATCCGGGATCCCCTGTATTGTCCCTGTTCTCAAAATAACCAAACTCATCAAATTCTCAAAGCCAGTTAATCGCCATATAGATTAACTAATACAGTTCTATCATGCCAGTTCCATAATTAATGTGTAAAATCATTATATATAGGCCATGGATTTCACATATAATTAACCAAGGATTCCATGTTCCCATAACATTGCTCACTCCACAATAGCGGCACTAAACCCAGCGCACGCTCAACAATAGCGGCGTCATAACCGATGGTCGCTCAACGGCGACAATACTCAATCGTGGCTCGCTCGAAAGCGGCACCTTATGATTTCCAATGTATGTCTATTTATCACAGTTAGCATATACCATGCATTTCACTATCCAATATTGCAAGTACCATAAACCATGCATTTCGATACTCATCTATTTCCAATACCATAAACCATGCATATCACTATTGCAACATTATAAAAGGTTATGCTCGTACGTTATACGTACCTTAATTTCCGAAGTCCGAGCCAAACCTTGCTCGAGTTCCATGCCCCGAAGAACGATGTGCTAACACGATAAATAATTCACAATTAATTACGAACATGCAACCCATGCTCAAGCACACCCATAACCCTCAACATATTGTCAACCCACGACAATTTACCATTTACAAGACCCGGGGCAGGGCATATACAGGGAGGGGAAACGAATGAGACAATATCAAAAATTGCTCAAGAACCACTCCTAAAATTCGAACCCCAACAACACAAATCAAATCCAAAAATCACCATAATTCATCTAACACATGAATTAATCAATTAACAACAACAATAATCGCCCCACAAGCGAAACCCCCAAAATTCGAATTTAAAGCCCTAAATTCGAATCCAATTCTTCAATTTCGAACACAATAAGCATCATAATGCATCTAAAACATAAATTAATCAATTACCAACAAGAATCAACATCCTCAAGCCAAAGCCCCAAATTTTCGAACATAAACCCCCTAAAATCAAACATAACTCCACGCACACAATACAAAATCGAACCATTAAGCAACAAATTTTTCGAACCAAGAAAGTGTGAAATAATCGACCCAAACCAAGCACCAAAACGCCCCAAAAACACCTGAAAGAAAGCCCCAAAATCGTACCAAAAATCGAGCCCCAAATCGAAGAAATTCCAGTTTCGAACCCTAGCGTTTCCAGCAGAAATTCGAGCTCAAATCGCGACCAAACCTCAAATTGTTGGTATGGATAGGACCGCCTGGAAGAGACGAACGCGGCGGCGGGTCGGACGCGCCGAACGGCGGCCGGACGGCGGCGGGCGCAAGCCTTTTACGCGCGGGGGTCAAAAGGGGATCGGGAATCGCGGCTACGGGGAGAGAGAAGGAGGGGGAAGAAAATGGTTCCGATAATTAAAATCCCGGGTTTAATTGGTATTTATAGCAAAATACCCCGAAATACTAATAGCCCCACAAATACATCATGATTCATTAAAAATCATCTGTTTTCAAAAACTCTCTCTCTAACTCAAAAACCCCCTACCGGTGCCCACACCAAGCACCCGAGATTCCGAGTCACACTAAAAACCCAACTCGCAGGTTTTCACCGGAATGAGAATACGATCTCAACCTCGGGATCCAACGATCCCAAATGCCCGATTTACCAACCTCGGGAACCTCGGGATCCAACGATCCCAAATGCCCGATTTACCAACCTCGGGAGATGCCAAACCGCAATTAATTCCTAATTGCCACAATTAAAAATCCATCAAGGATTAATACAACACCGGGATTACCACCATAATTCCCGACATCACAATTATCCCCTACTAATAAAATTTCGTCCCCGAAATTGCACCGGTGTACTCCACGTAACACCAGGACTACACCAACAAAACAAAGCCAAGACCCTGATTTTGAACCACCTTAGAATCAAATTAACAACTGCGAGAATACTAGTCTCGCACCAAGCCCTAAAATAGCGCAACGCCAAAACCAATACAAGCCCGAAAGATAATAACATACCTCGACGTGAATCGTCCCAGAAGTCAGTCCACCAAGACTGTAACCCAACCAAATCATCATTGGTTCTGACATAGATAACATCCCGTGGTATACACCACCTGCCCACGATGCTTGACACGCATCGTCAAGATGGGGACCACGAGTATACAACAGTATACTCACAGAAAAACCAGATTCCGCTTCCCAGTCCATCTCCTCCAAAGGAGTAGTTGCACCACTTGCAACCCGGACCGGGTTACCCACGGTCATTGATCCACACAAAATACATCACCGAGGATGTTTACACCGGTGTGTTCCAAAAATCATATCTTAGTCCCGACACACCATCAAGACTCCACAAGGTCTCGAGTTCCATAGGGATACATGTAAGGTAACCAATTACATTCCTATACACGTGTCAACCATGACACTAAACACATCCGAATCTCGGTCATCCCTCATTTATCCTTGGATCCAACAATCCTAAAATAGGAAGGCTATCGAATTATCCAACAAGAACCACCATGATTCCAAAACACGTCGATCCCTCCTCGGGGAAAATCAAACAACCTTCACGATCATTCATCAGAATGCATCGTGCCATCGAGATTACCGATCTCGAGGTTCCACAATCTCACACCGGAGATCCACTAAACCAAGTATACACACTCGACGTTCCACAATGAACAAAATAATGTTGGCATTCGTATACACACACACGGCATACATGCCCATACACCCACACAACATGCATACGCAATGCAATAGACTCGGGTATCTCTGATCACACCCAAATCCCAAAACCAACTGTCAAACCCCGATTATTCTCGCCCCACGGAGAATGATGGTTGACAAACCAAAACCAAAGGGTGTGATTTCAACATCACCACCACACGAACCAAAATAACGAATCTCCCCAAAAGATTCAACCGGTAGGAATCACAATACCGCCTTCCTCTCAAGGAAGAAGTCATGAATCCATGATCCTCCAATCCTCGAACCACCGTTCGGAGAACCTGGGTATATTTATACCAAAACATATCCCGGAACCCAGAAATACACAATTGGTTAGAGTAGTGCATCAATACTACCATTACCCGATCCAAAATCCGTATACGCCATGTATACTCATCCCAACGACGCTCTGTACTAATACCATAGTACTCCACAATCGAGCATCTCCCGAAGACGTCTCCTCAAACGTCTCACCGAGGTAAGAAATCCATTACCCGGTCCAACACCAGTAATGCTTACCATGGCCGATTTACAATCAATCCACGACCGATGTAAGCTGTCTCTAAGACAGTACAATTCAAATCTCTCCAAGAGATAAAATCAATATAGTAGTGTCACCCCACTAACTATATCTCACAAACCATTGTGACTCCCATTGCATGCCATATGCAAGGATGCTCAACTAGAGCTAACAACGACTTGTTGACACTCACGTTGGTAATACCAACGAACTTGAGCTGTCCCAGTACAAGTCCCTCAAAACAATGACGTATAAACGTCCCCGTGAGGTATTCCCTACCTCAAATACCATGCCACATAGAGACTACAAGTGTCTACCATAACCCTCATCGTATCACCATACGATTCACCAAACTCGAATCCAACGAGCATTATAATAGCTAACACAAGCACACCAAGGTACTGCAACAATACCTGGCTAGTGATTCGCTGGTCCCATAGGCTCATACCAACCTATCAACGTGACACACATTACAATCCGGCATACCATACCGCACAAACCATTAGAGTTGTGGGTCATCGCCCAACATATCTCTAAAACACCAAAGCATACTAGACAACCCAGCGTCCATGCTCAATTATCATGCAATCCTAATCCATTAGGACTTATTCTACGCCCTTAGGGTGGGTGTAACCATGCATACACCACATCGTAACAACAAGCGAGTAGTTTCCTCAATGACTACTCTTACCACCAATCACTTGGCCTTAGCCATCCCAGCGAGCATACCCAAGGGTATCATTGCTCGACAAATATTTACCTCTACAATATGATGCGGTACACTCACCGGTACAATGCATCAATGCTCCATCGAGCAAACCTGCTCGGCAAAAGGTCTCGTCGACCAATGACCCAGACTCTACCATGTGCTCACCATCGGCACCCAAACCATACTACCAAATACATAAACATGAATGCATTAACCACCAAAATGATGCCACGCGTCCACATAGACATCCCAAATAACATCGTCAAACACATGACGGCTCATGTCGATATACGACATCCATAATCTCATCGTCAAACACATGACGGTAAACAACAATATACCATAATCCCAATACTGATAACAAAAGTAATATGCCATACCTCATCGCTATCGAGATAGCGGAATACCTGTATCCATCGTCCACTAGCGGTACATAAGCATCACCCATCGCTCGTAGGCGGCTTAACCCAGTGCTACACACATAGCGGTATAACCCATCGCTATAGAATCAGCGGCATGATCCCTCGCCATAGAGTCAGCGGTATAAAACGTCGTTATAGATACCCGGCGGTATGAACCATCGCCATAGATGTAGCGGAATGTGCCCTCGCTGTATGATACCTGGTGGCAAGAACCATCGCCAATAGAATAGCGGAATAAACCATCGCTAAGAATACCCGGCGGCATAAACCATCGCCAATAGAATAGCGGAATGAACCATCGCTAAGAATACTCGGCGGCATAAACCATCGCCAATAGAATAGCGGAATGAACCATCGCTAAGAATACCCGGCGGCATAAACCATCGCCAATAAAATACCCGGATAATCGCGGACTCAAGAGGTACTCACACTCATGTAGTACTTTGTTCCCGATCACATCGCTACGTCATGACAACGGCATCATCGCTTCGACGTGACAGCGGCATGTATCATCGCTTCGACACGACAGCGGCATCATCGTTTCGACATGACGGTGGTACCATTGCTTCGACGTGACAGCGGCATTTACCATCGCTTCGACACGACAGCGGCATTTACCATCATCCCGGCATGACAGCGGAAACACCCCTCGCTTCGACATATTAGCGGCATAATATCCCTCGCAATAGTAATATGACAGCGGCATTATCCTTCGCTTCGACATATTTGCGGCAAATATTCTTCATCGCTATAATATGACAGCGGCAAGTATTCACATCGCTACGCCATGCATGCAACCGTAATGCATAACCCGTATTTCAATAATTGTTTCGGCACGACAGCGGCATCATCGCTTCGACGTGACAGCGGCATTTACCATCGCTTCGACACGACAGCGGCATCATCGCTTCGACGTGCATGCAACCGTAATGCATAACCTGTATTCCCATAAACATCGCCATGAGTGTATTTTAATGCACCTCGCTCCAACATGTAGCGGCAAAGCATTAAAATCATCACTCCGATGTATACCTATGCAACCGTAATGCATAGTCCATGTCTCATAAGACCCTACAACCACCATGGTTAGCAATAGCATATTCCAATTATGAACACATATCATAAATGCACATAAGCAATATAGTCGTGCCACGCAACGCTAACTACCATCATGCATAAATATGTGCTTATCATTCCCATTAACATGTTCCTAGGCCCTCAACAGCCCCAAAGAGCTAACCACTGCTCTGATACCACTAATGTAAGGACCCCCGTGCCCTTAACCCGTAATTAGCGCATAAATCCCACAACCGTGTACATGTAACCATATATGTTGGAAAATAACCATACGCTAGGTTAGCATAATATACCGATAATAAAATTCTTCCGTTTAATCCAATATATACCATTTCCATTTGTTCCAACTAAACCATTCAGTATGCCATGTACTCCCGAGATACACTAATTACTTCTCAATTCATCTAGCAATTCCCAATTAATTGCATATCACAATATAGATGAAAAGAAAAGACATTTGCCTTTTATACAACCCATGCACACATATACGTCGCTCACAGACGAGCACCAAATAATCGTATGTGTACATAAAGTATAAAATACCATACTTCCAGATGTCGTTACCGGTGCCTCAATCCTGGAAGCACCTTCCAAGCACAACTCGATCTCAACACTGGATCTGCGCACTTCTTTGACCAGCTCTGGTACCTCGATCCTGGAAGTACCTCAATCAATAGCCCGAGCTCAACTCCAAAGCTACCGCTACACCTGTATTACCTGCCCCAACAGAGACAGCCCCCACACGGGGTGAGCATACCAATACCACCAATCACAAAATAATAATATTGCAATTCATAATTTACAGAATGTAAATGCCATAATTTAAATGATACTCCCTGGATGGTAACACCCTCATCCGGGATCCCCTGTATTGTCCCTGTTCTCAAAATAACCAAACTCATCAAATTCTCAAAGCCAGTTAATCGCCATATAGATTAACTAATACAGTTCTATCATGCCAGTTCCATAATTAATGTGTAAAATCATTATATATAGGCCATGGATTTCACATATAATTAACCAAGGATTCCATGTTCCCATAACATTGCTCACTCCACAATAGCGGCACTAAACCCAGCGCACGCTCAACAATAGCGGCGTCATAACCGATGGTCGCTCAACGGCGACAATACTCAATCGTGGCTCGCTCGAAAGCGGCACCTTATGATTTCCAATGTATGTCTATTTATCACAGTTAGCATATACCATGCATTTCACTATCCAATATTGCAAGTACCATAAACCATGCATTTCGATACTCATCTATTTCCAATACCATAAACCATGCATATCACTATTGCAACATTATAAAAGGTTATGCTCGTACGTTATACGTACCTTAATTTCCGAAGTCCGAGCCAAACCTTGCTCGAGTTCCATGCCCCGAAGAACGATGTGCTAACACGATAAATAATTCACAATTAATTACGAACATGCAACCCATGCTCAAGCACACCCATAACCCTCAACATATTGTCAACCCACGACAATTTACCATTTACAAGACCCGGGGCAGGGCATATACAGGGAGGGGAAACGAATGAGACAATATCAAAAATTGCTCAAGAACCACTCCTAAAATTCGAACCCCAACAACACAAATCAAATCCAAAAATCACCATAATTCATCTAACACATGAATTAATCAATTAACAACAACAATAATCGCCCCACAAGCGAAACCCCCAAAATTCGAATTTAAAGCCCTAAATTCGAATCCAATTCTTCAATTTCGAACACAATAAGCATCATAATGCATCTAAAACATAAATTAATCAATTACCAACAAGAATCAACATCCTCAAGCCAAAGCCCCAAATTTTCGAACATAAACCCCCTAAAATCAAACATAACTCCACGCACACAATACAAAATCGAACCATTAAGCAACAAATTTTTCGAACCAAGAAAGTGTGAAATAATCGACCCAAACCAAGCACCAAAACGCCCCAAAAACACCTGAAAGAAAGCCCCAAAATCGTACCAAAAATCGAGCCCCAAATCGAAGAAATTCCAGTTTCGAACCCTAGCGTTTCCAGCAGAAATTCGAGCTCAAATCGCGACCAAACCTCAAATTGTTGGTATGGATAGGACCGCCTGGAAGAGACGAACGCGGCGGCGGGTCGGACGCGCCGAACGGCGGCCGGACGGCGGCGGGCGCAAGCCTTTTACGCGCGGGGGTCAAAAGGGGATCGGGAATCGCGGCTACGGGGAGAGAGAAGGAGGGGGAAGAAAATGGTTCCGATAATTAAAATCCCGGGTTTAATTGGTATTTATAGCAAAATACCCCGAAATACTAATAGCCCCACAAATACATCATGATTCATTAAAAATCATCTGTTTTCAAAAACTCTCTCTCTAACTCAAAAACCCCCTACCGGTGCCCACACCAAGCACCCGAGATTCCGAGTCACACTAAAAACCCAACTCGCAGGTTTTCACCGGAATGAGAATACGATCTCAACCTCGGGATCCAACGATCCCAAATGCCCGATTTACCAACCTCGGGAACCTCGGGATCCAACGATCCCAAATGCCCGATTTACCAACCTCGGGAGATGCCAAACCGCAATTAATTCCTAATTGCCACAATTAAAAATCCATCAAGGATTAATACAACACCGGGATTACCACCATAATTCCCGACATCACAATTTATATGGTAGATTGCTGGCCTTGAAACTAGGTGTTCGAAAATCTGGGTAATGTCATAATGCCCTGTTTTCTGTAAGTTTGGTTGAGCTCTAAGTTTATGAGGATGTTATGATGCATGCTAGCTTAGGTTTAATGAAACCTTGAATTTACGTGCTTACATAGAAGTTTTATGAAGCCCCTAGCATATATGTTGGAACATGTTGCATGGTTCATATGTGAGAATCATTGCTATGAAAAGTAGTGCTCGAAAATCTGGGTAGAAGTTGTGATGCCCTGTTTTTACGAAAATGTGGATGAGCACTGATAAGATGAGTTATTTTAATGCATGTCGGTTTAAGTTAAGTGTGAACCTTTAATTTTAATACATGCATGGAAGTATGATGAAGCTATTGGTATGCTTGTTTAGGCATTATATGTATGCTATGAAGTAGTTTAAAGGGTGTGATTTGAGGTGTTCGAGATTTTTGGAAAATCTCGCATGAATGGGAACGACCGATCGATCGGTGATGAACACCGATCGATCGGCAAATGCCGTAGCTAAAAAGAGAAAATGATGAACAGTTAGCGATCGATCGGTAAGAGAGACCGATCGATCGGTAGTTACTGTTCATATGTTATAAAATTTTATGTTCCTTTTCTTTGAAATTTGATTTCGATTCTCGTATCGGTGCCTAATATTATATTATGTGGTTGTGTAGAGCCATCCCAGGTACCAGCACAATCAAGGAGATAAGTCTGTTGACTCCTCCTCCTTTTGAAAAGGTACGTAAGAGACGTACGGGCATCGGACGGTAAAACACATTTTTACACTATGACTATGCTTTTATTGCATGAGTATACATGATGAGATGATGATGTTTATAAGATGTTTACGACGTTTATAAGATGTCTATGATGTTATATGTGGTAAGATGCCACGGGGTAAGATGCCCCACATGGTAAGAGGCCATGCGATGTTATTTGTGGTAAGATGCCACGGGGTAAGATGCCCCACATGGTAAGAGGCCATGCGATACTATTTGTGGTAAGATGTCACGGGGTAAGATGCCCACATGGTAAGAGGCCATGCGATGTTTATAATGTGGTAAGATGCCACAGGGTAAGATGCCCATATGCATGATTATGAATCAGGGACAACAATAAGAAGTTAATGAATAACCAGCATATTTACTTAACCAATGTTTCATGCATTTACTATGATGTTTTATGATGTTAAATGAGATTGTATATGCTTATGATGTGTTGTCCCTGTAGGTACGCTTTTGGACTAAAGGACTAAGGGGTCGGGTTGAGCAGTGAGCTACGAGGAACACAGGAATGTATAGGAATCAAGTCTCGAATTAGTATCTACTCTAGGAGTAGTATAAATCTAAACATGAACCTTCTTTTGGAAGTGTAATGAATTTGTTTTTGAAGTCCTTTATTTTGGCCTGTAATTCTGATAGCTCATGTAACAACCAGAACCTTAGAATGTTATTAATGTATGATTAGTCCTTCTTATATCTATTGATCACTGTTAAGGTGGGAAGACCCCACATTAGTGGTATCAGAGCAGTGGTTAGATAACTCGGGAATGAGTGAACAGTAGCCTTATCAATAAGTTGGCTAGGTGCTTACTTTTGAACATGTTTTATAGGTATGTTGCATATGAAGTTCCTATGTTACGCTAACATGTTTAATTATCTAACGATGTGCTTTATGAACTGCTTTTGGTGTTGTTATTAACCCTTGTGTTGCAGCATGGCAGCAAATATAGAAGTGGGTGACGCTGTTAGTGTAAATGCAAGTGCTGGACGTACGAATCCACTGCCACCACCAGCCTTGGGCGAAGAACCCTCTGAACAACAGTTGCTACCTGGGGAGTTGAGCTTGGCTCAATTTATGATGTACCGACCCCCGATGTTCGAAGGAACTGAATCAGGGGAAAAAGCTGAAGAGTGGTTGGAGAGGATTGAGCAGATATTTGTGGCAGCGCCTTGTGCAAAGACAGTCTGGATCAGATTGGCAGAATTTCAGCTGGCAAAGAAGGCACTGATGTGGTGGAAGACCACCGTGATTGAGCAAGAGGCTCTGGGGCAGGAAATAAATTGGAAGATGTTCCAAACAGGGTTTCTGACCCGCTACTTCTCAGCCGCTGCAAGACAAGCCAAGGAGGATGAGTTCACCAGTTTAAGACAAGGTACCATGCCTGTGTCTGATTATGCTCTACATTACTGTTCCTTACTGCGATATGTGCCCCATATTGCTGCAAACCCTCAAGCGAAGATGAGGAATTTCATGAAGGGCTTGAGGCCGGAACTATATGACAGGGTAATTACCTATGGCCCTGCCTGTTTTGACGATGCGCTTTCACGAGCTGAACTAGCCAAACTGGGAGTTGGCGCATATCCTGATGCAGTGCCACCTCCAGCACCCCCTCAGGAATCCACTTCTGATAATTTGAAGCCCAGGGGTGATCAGTTTAAGCCTAGGGGAAACACTTCAGCGTCGAGATTCAGTGGCAAGAGGCCCGAGAATCGATGGAAAGGGAACCGTAGGAATGATGCTCCATCAGGGAGAGGACAGCCTCAGGGAGACAGATCTGGAAGAGTTCAGTGCACTCTTTGTGGACAACCACATTTGGCAAAGGATTGCGTAGGATGCTTTGTCTGTGGCGACAGAGGCCACTTTGCTCGACAGTTTCCCAACAGGGGAAGACAACAGAACTCTACGGGGAGGCCTGCGGACAGAGCGGCACAGCACCGACCACCTTTCGCACCGAGGCAGTATGGAGGTCAGCCCACGGGGCCACCTCAGGGACAGGTGTATGCTTTGACGAGGGAGCAGGCTACAGCAGCTCCGGAGGAGGTGATAGCGGGTACGTGTCTTTTATTTACGCACCCTGCTCTTATATTGATTGACACAGGTGCGTCACACTCTTTTGTGTCGATGAATTTTGTTGAAAGGCACCACATATGCACTTCTCCGTCGCCCATGCCTCTTATGGTCTCGACCCCCACTGGAAGAAGTTTGACTACGGATCAGATTGTCTATGATGGCCTCATTTATTTTGAGGATAATGAGTTAAGATCAGATTTGATTGTGCTGGGAATGACAGACTTCGATTGCATTGTGGGCATCGATGTTCTGAACAAGTATCAGGCGGTGGTAGACTGCAGGCAGAGGACTGTCCGATTCAGGTCTGATATGGGAGTCCAGTGGACATTCTTTGGGGATGGTTCTCGCCCAAAGATTCTGTTGATATCTGCTGTCAAGATGGCACAGTTATTGGAACGAGGTCATACAAGATATCTTATCTATGCTGTTGATATGACGGAAAAGAGGAAAGAGCTAAAGGTTGAGGATGTGCCCGTAGTGGCGGAGTTTGCTGATGTCTTTCCGGAGGAAATTCCCGGATTCCCACCGACGAGAGAGATCGAGTTTGGGATTGAGTTACTACCAGGGACGTCTGCAATTTCACGTGCCCCATATAGGATGGCACCAGCAGAGTTAAGGGAGTTAAAGATTCAGTTGCAAGAACTCCTTGACAAGGGCTACATACGCCCTAGCGTATCGCCCTGGGGTGCGCCTGTCTTATTTGTTAAGAAGAAAGATGGATCGATGCGTCTATGCATTGACTATAGACAACTGAACAAAGCTACAGTAAAGAACAAGTATCCACTTCCGAGGATCGATGACTTGTTCGATCAGTTGCAGGGTACGAGGCTTTATAGTAAGATCGATCTGAGGTCGGGGTTCAGAAGACGTCATTCAGGACTAGATATGGGCACTATGAATTCCTGGTCATGCCTTTTGGGGTGACGAATGCCCCAGCTGTTTTCATGAGTTTGATGAACAGGGTGTTCCAGCCATATTTGGATCAGTTCGTCATAGTCTTCATTGACGACATACTTATTTACTCTCGGACTGAAGAAGAGCATGTAAGGCACTTGAGGATAGTACTTCAGATCCTTAGGGATCATCAGCTATATGCAAAGCTTAGTAAGTGCAAGTTCTGGTTGGACAACGTGGTATTCTTGGGCCATGTCATATCTAGCCATGGGATATCTGTAGATCCCAGGAAGATTGAAGCTGTGTTAGAGTGGGCTGCACCCACTTCTTTAACGGAGATACGGAGTTTCCTCGGTTTGGCAGGTTATTACCGACGTTTTGTCGAAGGTTTCTCGAAGATTGCCAAACCCCTGACACAGCTGACTCAGAAAGGAGTCCCCTTCTTTTGGTCTGAGGCTTGTGAGGAAAATTTTCAAGAACTGAAGCGTCGCTTGACTACAGCGCCTGTACTGGTGATTCCGTCTGAGAATAAGAGGTTTGCCTTGTATACGGATGCGTCACTGCAGGGTTTGGGCTGTGTGTTGATGCAAGATAAGCACGTGGTGGCTTATGCATCGAGGCAGCTGAAGCCACACGAGGCTAGGTACCCAGTGCATGATTTGGAATTGGCGGCCATCATTTTTGCCTTGAAGATCTGGAGGCATTACTTGTATGGCACGTCTTTCACTATATATACGGACCATAAGAGCCTGAAGTTCTTATTCACTCAGGCAGAGTTGAATATGAGGCAAAGAAGGTGGATGGATTTGCTCAAAGACTATGATTGTGAAATTGAGTACCATCCAGGTAAAGCAAACTTGATAGCAGACGCCTTAAGTCGGAAGGTGAAGAGTACTGCAGAGGATGTTATGTGTTTGTCGGCCTTAATGACTTCTTATTGCCATCTGGGATATGATTTCGATGTAGACACGTCGCCTGTGCGAGTGTCGAACTTATTGGCGGAGCCAGATATATTTGAGGCGATCAGGAAGGCCCAGAAGTCGGATAGTGAGGTTCAGAGATGGACATCATTGGTACTTCAGGGTCAGCCATCCAAGTTCAGAGTGGCTGAGGATGATTCTTTGAGACTGGGCAACCGATGGGTAGTCCCAGATACACCAGAACTGCGTAGAGGAATATTGGAACGAGCTCACAGTAGTCGGTTCAGTATCCACCCAGGGGGAAAGAAGATGTACAAAGATCTATGCGATCAATTCTGGTGGAGACGCATGAAGCGTGAGGTGATCAATTTCGTTAAAAGATGTTTGATCTGCCAGCAGGTAAAGGCAGAGAGGCAGAGGCCTGGTGGTGAGCTGAAGAGCTTAGAGGTGCCTGAATGGAAGTGGGAGCATATATCTATGGACTTCGTGACCCACTTGCCGAGGACGGCCTCAGGATTTGACGCGATCTGGGTGATCGTAGATAGGCTGACGAAGACGGCTCATTTCATCCCTTACAGTATGTCTTATACATACTTGAAGATGGCCCAGATGTATATACGGGATGTTGTGAGATTGCATGGTATTCCAGTCTCGATAGTGTCTGACAGAGACCCGAGGTTCACTTTACATTTCTGGGAGGGTCTCCAGACAGCTTTGGGCACAGAGGTGAGACTGAGTACGGCCTATCACCCTCAGACAGACGGCCAAACATAGCATACCATTCAGACGCTCGAGGACATGTTGAGGGCATGTATTTTGGAATTTGATACTCCGTGGCAGGATTCAGTGCCGCTGGTGGAGTTCTCCTATAATAACAGTTATCAGGCGAGCATTCAAATGGCTCCTTTTGAAGCTCTGTATGGACGATGATGTAGATCACCGCTGTATTGGGAGGATTTGACTAGCAAAGCGGTCGGAGGACCGGATCTGATCAGAGATATGGAAGGTAAGATAAAATTGATACGCCAAAAGATGAAAGCGGCCCAGGATAGGCAGGCAGCCTATGCAAATAAGCGGCGACGACCGCTGGAATTCCAGTTAGGAGACAGGGTCTTCTTAAAGATCTCGCCCTTCAGGGGTGTGGTTCATTTTGGGATGCGGGGAAAGTTATCTCCGAGGTATGTTGGGCCATATGAAGTTTTACAGCGTATCAGTACTTTGGCATATCGTTTGGCTCTACCGCCATCCTTGTCTGGCATACATGATGTTTTCCATGTCTCTATGTTACGGAAGTATGAGCCAGACCCGTCTCATGTCTTACAGCCTACAGAAGTTCAGTTGGACTCAGATGTGTCCTACGTAGAACGACCAATCAGAATTCTGGATCGAGAGGATCGCAGACTACGAAGCAAAGTTATACCGATGGTCAAAGTTCAGTGGGATCGTCGGGGTGTCGAGGAGGCTACATGGGAGACGGAACGGCATATGGTGCAGCACTATCCGGAACTATTCTCTGGTATGTTCTTAATGTTTAGTTCCATTATGATGATGCATGTGGATTTCGAGGACGAAATCTTATAAGTAGGGGAGTAATGTAATACCCCCGAAATGTTATATGATTATGTGCTATGATGATGATTTATGTTAAGTTTAAGGGTTGTGGTGTAATTAATTTGGGGGAATATAATTATGATATGATGATATGATTTAGGGGGCATGATGGGTGTTTTAAAGGATGTATTAATTTAAATGAAGTTATAAAATATCGAGTGAGGATATTTTAATACATCGTACTATATACCGGGACACAATTAAACACCACATGACCACCCAACCCACACCACCCACCCCTGCCACTCGGCCACCCCCCCCACTTGGCAGCCCATACCCCATCACATCCCTCACCCATGCTTCACTCATTTGCTTCCAAGACACTTCTTCCTCTCCCCTTCCTCTCCCCAAAATCGTCCAGGAAGAGCTGCAGTAAGGTGGAGATTTGGCTGGTGGATTGTGTTGTGAAATCCTTGCCAAAAAGGGAGCAAAAAAGGGTGAGGTAATCCACGACCCTGTTTTCTGGGAGCTTGGTTAAGATAGGGTTTGGTTGTGTGGTTTTCAGCATGCTAGTGTAAGGGTTGGTCGAAACCTGGGTTTGGGTGCTTACATGTTAGTGTTATGTAACTACTAGCATGTTAGATCGAACACTTTATACGTTTTATATGGTAGATTGCTGGCCCCTTGAAACTAGGTGTTCGAAAATCTGGGTAATGTCATAATGCCCTGTTTTCTGTAAGTTTGGTTGAGCTCTAAGTTTATGAGGATGTTATGATGCATGCTAGCTTAGGTTTTATGAAACCTTGAATTTACGTGCTTACATAGAAGTTTTATGAAGCCCCTAGCATATATGTTGGAACATGTTGCATGGTTCATATGTGAGAATCATTGCTATGAAAAGTAGTGCTCGAAAATCTGGGTAGAAGTTGTGATGCCCTGTTTTTACGAAAATGTGGATGAGCACTGATAAAGATGAGTTATTTTAATGCATGTCGGTTTAAGTTATGTGTGAACCTTTAATTTTAATACATGCATGGAAGTATGATGAAGCTATTGGTATGCTTGTTTATGTATATATGTATGCTATGAAGTAGTTTAAAGGGTGTGATTTGAGGTGTTCGAGATTTCTGGAAAATCTCGCATGAATGGGAACGACCGATCGATCGGTGATGAACACCGATCGATCGGCAAATGCCGTAGCTAAAAAGAGAAAATGATGAACAGTTAGCGATCGATCGGTAAGAGAGACCGATCGATCGGTAGTTACTGTCCATATGTTATAAAATTTTATGTTCCTTTTCTTTGAAATTTGATTTTGATTCTCGTATCGGTGCCTAATATTATATTATGTGGTTGTGTAGAGACATCCCAGGTACCAGCACAATCAAGGAGATAAGTCTGTTGACTCCTCCTTTTGAAAAGGTACGTAAGAGACGTACGGGCATCGGACGGTAAAACACATCTTTACACTATGACTATGCTTTTATTGCATGAGTATACATGATGAGATGATGATGTTTATAAGATGTTTATAAGATGTTTACGGCGTTTATAAGATGTCTATGATGTTATATGTGGTAAGATGCCATGGGGTAAGATGCCCCACATGGTAAGAGGCCATGCGATGTTATTTGTGGTAAGATGCCACGGGGTAAGATGCCCCACATGGTAAGAGGCCATGCGATGTTTATAATGTGGTAAGATGCCACAGGGTAAGATGCCCATATGCATGATTATGAATCAGGGACAACAATAAGAAGTTAATGAATAACCAGCATATTTACTTAACCAATGTTTCATGCATTTACTATGATGTTTTATGATGTTAAATGTGATGCCCCGAAATTAACTGATGGCAATCTAAATATTAATTATGCTTATATGATGATTTATTACGATGATTAAGATATGCGTGGGAAATGAAGAAGTAACATGATTTAAGGATGTTGATTTTAATTATGAGGATGATATGGGATTAATGAAGTTGGTTGCATTTTGTAAATGCTTATCATGTTAATGTGTTTTATAGACATCATGTTAATTATTGGGGTACAAGTTAAAAGAAATGAAGATTTAACACTTAACCCACCATTTCACCTCACTTTACCCTTTACACTTAAATCCCCAAAATCACTCTCCCAAAACCCTTTTCCCCTCATTTTCGAATTTTGACCTAAGGGTGGGAAGAAATCCTTGTAAAAGCTTTGTTCTTGCACTTCTTGGTAAGATTTAGTGCCTATGATGTTTATATATATATCTCATTGATGTTCTTGAAGTGTTGATTGAGTTTGGAAGGGTTTTAAAAAGAGTTTGAAATGGGTTTGTTTGGGTTAGTGTGATTCTTTGTAGGATGTTGGATTTTTAGTTGTTTTATGATGTATATTGAAGGTTTAAAGTGTTTTTGTGTTTTGAGTTTGTTGGTATAAGTGTTGTGGAAGTTGGGAAGTAATTTTTGGTGTAAAAATGGTGAAAAACGTGTACCTGTGCGAGGCGATCGATCGCCTGAAAAGAGGCGACCGATCGCCTAAGGACAGTGGGCGAAGAACAGGGCAGGCGATCGATCGCCTGAAATGAGGCGACCGATCGCCGAGAGGCAGTAGCCAAATCAAAGGATAGGCGATCGATCGCCACATTTGGCGCGATCGATCGCCGCGAAGAAGAAATTGAGGCGATCGATCGCCTCAGCGAAGCGATCGATCGCCAGCTGTGTAATTTTGAAAAATGATGTTTTTTATAGAATTTTTGGTATTGGGCTATTGTTTAGCTTCTAATATTGATTTGTATGGTTGTGTAGAATCATCCCAGGTACCAACGACCTCGAGGAGATAAAGTACTACAACTTCACAATATTTTGAAAAGGTACGTAAGAAATGTACGGGCATCAAACGGTAACATATTCCTAAACTATGACTTTGCATTAATTGCATAAGTATTGATGATGATGATTATGATGATTATGATGAATAAGTTTATGATGATGAAGTTGTGATAAATGAAGATGATATGATGTTACGATGTCAATTATGATAAGATGATAATATTTGAAATGATGATGCTTATAAGATGGTGACGCATGTTTGACTATGCTATTTAGAATGGTTGAATGTCCGGTGACTATTATGGGCAAGCGAGGAAGGTCTTGCCGCTCACATAACTGAGCGATGGGGTACATCCGCTATCAAGGTGTAGCGATGGGTATCATCCGCTGAGCGATGGGGTACATCCGCTATCAAGGTGTAGCGATGGGTATCATCCGCTGAATAAGAGATACATCCGCTATCAAGGCGTAGCGATGGGTATCATACGATGAGTTATGTCGAGCGAGGGGGCCAATTATGCCGCTGTCATAATAGAACCCGGATAGTCCCATTTCTAATTAACATGGATTGATGTGAGCTTATATACGAAATATGATGTTAATCATTCATGTCTTGAACTAATGACTATACGCGTAATTATGACACAGGGACAACCAAGGAAGGATAGTACTATTAAACAGGAAGTATATGCTATCAATCATTTCCATGCATTATTTATATGCCATTTATTTACGATGTTAAGTAACGATGTACATGCTCACGATGGGTTGTTCGTGTAGGTACACTTTTGGATCGAGACTAAGGGTCGGGTTGAGATGGTGAGCTAAAGGAGCATAAGAAGATAGATACAGGATTTTGTTTGCCTTAACATTCATTTTGGGGAATGTAATTAAATAACTATTGAAGTTTCATTTTGGCCTGTAATTACTTTGAGCTCACATAACAACCAGAACTCTAAGATGTCTCTAATATATGTTTAGTTCATAATACGCTATTAAAATGATGTTAAGGTAGAAAGACCCTACATTAGTGGTATCAGAGCAGTGGTTAGATAACCCGGGGATGAGTGAAGGGTAGCCTTAGCAGTAGGTTGGCTAGGCGCTTACTTTTGACATATTATGTTGCACATGAAGTATATGGGTGTTATGATATCATGTTATGGTTTTCTAACGATGTTTATATGAACTGCTTTTGGATCTTGTTGTTAACCCTTGTGTTGCAGTATGGCAGCAAATATCGACATTGGTGATGCGGTAAGTGTGAACGCTAGTGCGGGGCGCACGAATGCCCTACCCCCGCCAGCCTTAGGCGAAGAACCGTCCGAGCAACAGTTATTGCCGGGAGAGTTGAGTTTGACTCAGTTTCTAGCGTATCGGCCCCCGACTTTTGAAGGGACTGAAACAGGGGAGCGAGCCGAGGAATGGCTAGAAAGGATAGAGCAAATATTTGTAGCAGCCCCGTGTGCAAAGACGGCATGGATAAGGCTAGCAGAATTCCAATTAGCTAAGAAAGCACTGATGTGGTGGAGGACCACCGTGATTGAGCAGGAGGCACAGGGTCAAGAGGTAAATTGGAAGCTGTTACGAACTAGATTCCTGGCCCGATACTTTTCAGCGGCTGCACGTCAAGCTAAAGAGGATGAGTTTAATAAGTTGAAGCAAGGTACCATGCCGGTGTCAGATTATGCCCTCCACTACTGTTCTCTACTCAGATATGTACCTCATATCGCCGCCGACACTCAAGCAAAAATGAGGAACTTTATGAAGGGCTTGAGGCCAGAACTCTATGATAGGGTGATTACATATGGCCCTACCTGCTTTGACGATGCACTTACACGGGCTGAGTTAGCCGAACTGGGGGTAGGTGCATACCCTGATGCTGTACCACCTCCAGCACCCCCTCAGAGATCTACTCCCGACAATTTAAGGCCAAGGCGTGATCGGTTCAAGTCTGGGGGGAACACTTCCGCGTCAAGATTTAGTGGTAGGAGGCCCGATAACCGATGGAGAGGAAACCGCAGGAATGACGCCCCACCAAGAGGAGGACAGTCTCGAGGAGGTATTGTTGGGGAGGTTCAATGCTCCATTTGTGGGTTACCACATTTGACGAAGAATTGTGTAGGATGCTATGTTTGTGGCGAGAGAGGCCACTTTGCTCGACAGTGTCCCAACAGGGGAAGGCAGCAGAACTCTACTGAGAGGTCTATGGTCAGGACAACACAGAACAGACCCCCATATGTACCAAGGCAGTTTGGAAGTCAGCCTACGGGGCCACCTCAAGGGCAGGTGTATGCATTGACAAGGGAGCAGGCTACAGCGGCTCCGGAGGAGGTTATAGCAGGTACGTGTCTTTTATTTACGCACCCTGCTTTTATATTGATCGACACAGGTGCGTCACACTCTTTTGTGTCGACAAGTTTTGTGGAAAGGCACCACATATGCACTTCTCCGTCGCCCACGCCTCTTATAGTCTCGACCCCCGCTGGAAGAAGTATGATTACTGATCGGATCGTCTACGATGGCCTCATTTATTTTGAGGATAAAGAACTAAGGTCAGATTTGATTGTTCTGGGAATGTCAGACTTTGACTGCATTCTGGGCATTGATGTTCTGAACAGGTATCAGGCAGTTGTGAACTGCAGACAGAGGACAGTGCGATTCAAATCTGATATGGGAGTTCCATGGACGTTCTATGGGGATGGTTCTCGTTCAAGGATTCCGTTGATATCCGCGGTCAAGATGACACAATTATTGGAACAAGGCCATACAGGATATCTTATTTATGCCGTTGATATTTCTGGAAAGAAGGAAGAGCTAAAGGTTGAAGATGTGCCCATAGTGGCGGAATTTCCTGATGTATTTCCTGAAGAGATTCCTGGATTCCCACCGGCGAGAGAGGTCGAGTTTGGAATCGAATTACTACCGGGGACGTCAGCCATTTCTCGTGCCCCGTACAGAATGGCACCAACAGAGTTAAAGGAGTTAAAGGTTCAGTTGCAAGAACTCCTTGACAAGGGCTATATACGACCTAGCGTATCGCCCTGGGGTGCACCAGTTTTGTTTGTCAAGAAGAAAGATGGCTCGATGCGTTTGTGCATCGATTACAGACAACTGAACAAAGCCACAGTAAAGAACAAGTATCCACTTCCGAGGATCGATGATTAATTTGATCAGTTGCAGGGTACGAGGCTCTACAGTAAGATCGATCTGAGATCGGGGTACCATCAGATTCGGGTAAGGGAGGATGATGTGCAGAAGACAGCTTTCAGGACCAGATATGGGCACTATGAATTCTTAGTCATGCCCTTTGGGGTGACGAATGCCCCAGCTGTTTTCATGAGTTTAATGAACAGGGTATTCCAGCCATATTTGGACCAGTTCGTCATAGTCTTCCTCGATGACATACTTATTTACTCCCGGACTGAAGAAGAACATGTTGAGCACTTGAGGACAGTACTTCAGATCCTTAGAGATCATCAATTATATGCAAAGCTTAGCAAGTGCGAGTTTTGGTTGGACAGTGTAGTATTCTTGGGCCACGTTATATCTAGCAGTGGGATATCTGTGGATCCCAGAAAGATTGAAGCTGTTATGGAGTGGGCTGCACCCACTTCTGTGCCCGAGATACGGAGCTTCCTTGGTTTAGCAGGTTATTACCGACGTTTCGTCGAGGGATTCTCTAAGATCGCTAAGCCGTTGACCCAACTGACTCTGAAGGGAGTCCCGTTTTATTGGTCCGAAGCTTGTGAGGAGAGCTTCCAAGAGTTGAAGCGTCGCTTGACGACGGCGCCAGTGTTGGTAATTCCTTCTGAGGATAAGAAATTTGCCTTGTACACGGATGCATCATTGCAAGGTTTGGGTTGTGTGTTGATGCAAGATAAGCACGTGGTAGCTTATGCTTCGAGGCAGTTGAAGCCCCATGAGACCAGATACCCAGTCCATGACCTGGAACTGGCGGCCATCATTTTTGCCTTGAAGATTTGGCGTCATTATCTCTATGGTACGACGTTCACCATCTTTACAGACCACAAGAGCTTGAAATTCTTATTCACCCAAGCAGAACTGAATATGAGGCAAAGAAGATGGATGGACTTACTCAAGGATTATGATTGTGAAATAGAGTACCATCCGGGTAAAGCAAACATGATAGCAGATGCCTTAAGTCGAAAAGTGAAGAATACCGCTGAGGATACTATGAGCTTATCAGCTATGATGACTTCTTATTGCCATCTGGGCTATGATTTTGATGTGGACACGTCCCGGTGCGAGTGTCGACCTTATTGGCTGAGCCAGATATATTTGAGGCTATTAGGAAAGCTCAGAGATCGGATAATGAAATTCAGAGGTGGTCATCAATAGTGCTCCAAGGGCAACCATCAAAGTTCCGAGTTGCTGAGGATGGTTCATTGAGACTAGGCAACCGTTGTGTGGTACCAAATACACCAGAATTACGCCAAGGAATCTTACACCGTGCCCACAGTAGCAGGTTCAGTATCCACCCAGGAGGAAGAAAGATGTACAAGGACCTATGTAGTCAATTTTGGTGGAGACGCATGAAGCGTGAAGTAATTGCTTTTGTTAAGAGGTGTCTAATCTGCCAGCAGGTAAAGGCAGAAAGACAGAGGCCTGGGGGTGAGTTGAAGAGCTTAGAGGTACCTAAATGGAAGTGGGAGCATATATCTATGGACTTCGTGACCCACTTGCCAAGGTCGGCCTCTGGATTTGATGCGATCTGGGTGATCGTGGATAGGCTGACAAAGGTAGCCCATTTCATCCCTTACAGTATGACCTTCACATATTTAAAGATGGCCCAACTCTATGTACGGGATGTGGTGAGGTTGCATGGTATTCCAGTTTCAATAGTGTCTGACAGAGACCCGAGGTTCACTTCACATTTCTGGGAGGGTCTCCAAACAGCGTTGGGCACAGAGGTAAGACTGAGTACAGCCTATCACCCTCAGACAGACGGTCAGACAGAGCGTACCATTCAGACGCTCGAGGATATGTTAAGGGCATGCGTTTTAGAGTTTGATACTCCGTGGCAGGATTCAGTACCACTGGTGGAGTTCTCCTATAACAACAGCTATCAGGCGAGCATTCAAATGGCTCCTTTTGAAGCTCTTTATGGACGACGATGTAGATCACCGCTGTATTGGGAGGACTTGACTAGTAAGGCGGTCGGAGGATCGGATATGATTAAAGATATGGAAGAAAAGATCAAGACGATACGCTTAAAGATGAAGGCGGCCCAAGATAGACAAGCGGCCTATGCCAATAAGCGGCGACGACCGCTAGAATTCCAAGTAGGAGATAAGGTCTTCTTGAAAATCTCACCCTTCAGGGGTGTGGTCCGTTTTGGTATGCGGGGAAAGTTATCTCCGAGGTATGTGGGGCCGTATGAGATATTGCAACGCATCGGTACTTTGGCTTACCGTTTGGCTCTACCACCGTCCTTATCCGGTATTCATGATGTCTTCCATGTTTCCATGTTTAGAAAGTATGAACCCGATCCGTCTCATGTATTGCAGCCTTCAGAGGTCCAGTTGAGTTCAGATGTATCCTATGTTGAACGACCGGTTAGAATTCTGGATCGTGAGGATCGCAGGCTACGAAGTAAGATTATACCGATGGTCAAAGTTCAGTGGGATCGCCGGGGTGTCGAGGAGGCTACGTGGGAGACGGAACGGCATATGGTGCAGCACTACCCGGAATTATTTTCTGGTATGATTTATGTTTAGTTTCTTTTTTGGGTAAGTGCATGTGATTTCGAGGACGAAATCTTATAAGTAGGGGAGTAATGTGATGCCCCGAAATTAACTGATGGCAATCTAAATATTAATTATGCTTATATGATGATTTATTACGATGATTAAGATATGCGTGGGAAATGAAGAAGTAACATGATTTAAGGATGTTGATTTTAATTATGAGGATGATATGGGATTAATGAAGTTGGTTGCATTTTGTAAATGCTTATCATGTTAATGTGTTTTATAGACATCATGTTAATTAATGGGGTACAAGTTAAAAGAAATGAAGATTTAACACTTAACCCACCATTTCACCTCACTTTACCCTTTACACTTAAATCCCCAAAATCACTCTCCCAAAACCCTTTTCCCCTCATTTTCGAATTTTGACCTAAGGGTGGGAAGAAATCCTTGTAAAAGCTTTGTTCTTGCACTTCTTGGTAAGATTTAGTGCCTATGATGTTTATATATATATCTCATTGATGTTCTTGAAGTGTTGATTGAGTTTGGAAGGGTTTTAAAAAGGGTTTGAAATGGGTTTGCTTGGGTTAGTGTGATTCTTTGTAGGATGTTGGATTTTTAGTGGTTTTATGATGTATATTGAAGGTTTAAAGTGTTTTTGTGTTTTGAGTTTGTTGGTATAAGTGTTGTGGAAGTTGGGAAGTAATTTTTGGTGTAAAAATGGTGAAAAACGTGTACCTGTGCGAGGCGATCGATCGCCTGAAAAGAGGCGACCGATCGCCTAAGGACAGTGGGCGAAGAATAGGGCAGGCGATCGATCGCCTGAAATGAGGCGACCGATCGCCGAGAGGCAGTAGCCAAATCAAAGGATAGGCGATCGATAGCCACATTTGGCGCGATCGATCGCCGCGAAGAAGAAATTGAGGCGATCGATCGCCTCAGCGAAGCGATCGATCGCCAGCTGTGTAATTTTGAAAAATGATGTTTTTTATAGAATTTTTGGTATTGGGCTATTGTTTAGCTTCTAATGTTGATTTGTATGGTTGTGTAGAACCATCCCAGGTACCAACGACCTCGAGGAGATAAAGTACTACAACTTCACAATATTTTGAAAAGGTACGTAAGAAACGTACGGGCATCAAACGGTAACATATTCCTAAACTATGACTTTGCATTAATTGCATAAGTATTGATGATGATGATTATGATGATTCTGATGAATAAGTTTATGATGATGAAGTTGTGATAAATGAAGATGATATGATGTTACGATGTCAATTATGATAAGATGATAATGTTTGAAATGATGATGCTTATAAGATGATGACGCATGTTTGACTATGCTATTTAGAATGGTTGAATGTCCGGTGACTATTATGGGCAAGCGAGGAAGGTCTTGCCGCTCACATAACTGAGCGATGGGGTACATCCGCTATCAAGGTGTAGCGATGGGTATCATCCGCTGAGCGATGGGGTACATCCGCTATCAAGGTGTAGCGATGGGTATCATCCGCTGAATAAGAGATACATCCGCTATCAAGGCGTAGCGATGGGTATCATACGATGAGTTATGTCGAGCGAGGGGGCCAATTGTGCCGCTGTCATAATAGAACCCGGATAGTCCCATTTCTAATTAACATGGATTGATGTGAGCTTATATACGAAATATGATGTTAATCATTCATGTCTTGAACTAATGACTATACGCGTAATTATGACACAGGGACAACCAAGGAAGGATAGTACTATTAAACAGGAAGTATATGCTATCAATCATTTCCATGCATTATTTATATGCCATTTATTTACGATGTTAAGTAACGATGTACATGCTCACGATGGGTTGTTCTTGTAGGTACACTTTTGGATCGAGACTAAGGGTCGAGTTGAGATGGTGAGCTAAAGGAGCATAAGAAGATAGATACAGGATTTTGTTAGCCTTAACATTCATTTTGGGGAATGTAATTAAATAACTATTGAAGTTTCATTTTGGCCTGTAATTACTTTGAGCTCACATAACAACCAGAACTCTAAGATGTCTCTAATATATGTTTAGTTCATAATACGCTATTAAAATGATGTTAAGGTAGGAAGACCCTACATTAGTGGTATCAGGGCAGTGGTTAGATAACCCGGGGATGAGTGAAGGGTAGCCTTAGCAGTAGGTTGGCTAGGCGCTTACTTTTGACATATTATGTTGCACATGAAGTATATGGGTGTTATGATTATGATATCATGTTATGGTTTTCTAACGATGTTTATATGAACTGCTTTTGGATCTTGTTGTTAACCCTTGTGTTGCAGTATGGCAGCAAATATCGACATTGGTGATGCGGTAAGTGTGAACGCTAGTGCGGGGCGCACGAATCCCCTACCCCCGCCAGCCTTAGGCGAAGACCGTCCGAGCAACAGTTATTGCCGGGAGAGTTGAGTTTGACTCAGTTTCAAGCGTATCGGCCCCCGACTTTTGAAGGGACTGAAACAGGGGAGCGAGCCGAGGAATGGCTAGAAAGGATAGAGCAAATATTTGTAGCCGCCCTGTGTGCAAAGACGGCATGGATAAGGCTAGCAGAATTCCAATTAGCTAAGAAAGCACTGATGTGGTGGAGGACCACCGTGATTGAGCAGGAGGCACAGGGTCAAGAGGTAAATTGGAAGCTGTTTCGAACTAGATTCTTGGCCCGATACTTTTCAGCGGCTGCACGTCAAGCTAAAGAGGATGAGTTTAATAAGTTGAAGCAAGGTACCATGCCGGTGTCAGATTATGCCCTCCACTACTGTTCTCTACTCAGATATGTACCTCATATCGCCGCCGACACTCAAGCAAAAATGAGGAACTTTATGAAGGGCTTGAGGCCAGAACTCTATGATAGGGTGATTACATATGGCCCTACCTGCTTTGACGATGCACTTACACGGGCTGAGTTAGCCGAACTGGGGGTAGGTGCATACCCTGATGCTGTACCACCTCCAGCACCCCCTCAGAGATCTACTCCCGACAATTTAAGGCCAAGGGGTGATCGGTTCAAGTCTGGGGGGAACACTTCCGCGTCAAGATTTAGTGGTAGGAGGCCCGATAACCGATGGAGAGGAAACCGCAGGAATGACGCCCCACCAAGAGGAGGACAGTCTCGAGGAGGTAGTGTTGGGGAGGTTCAATGCTCCATTTGTGGGTTACCACATTTGACGAAGAATTGTGTAGGATGCTATGTTTGTGGCGAGAGAGGCCACTTTGCTCGACAGTGTCCCAACAGGGGAAGGCAGCAGAACTCTACTGAGAGGTCTACGGTCAGGATAGCACAGAACAGACCCCCATATGTACCGAGGCAGTTTGGAAGTCAGCCTACGGGGCCACCTCAAGGGCAGGTGTATGCATTGACAAGGGAGCAGGCTACAGCGGCTCCGGAGGAGGTTATAGCGGGTACGTGTCTTTTATTTACGCACCCTGCTTTTATATTGATCGACACAGGTGCGTCACACTCTTTTGTGTCGACAAGTTTTGTGGAAAGGCACCACATATGCACTTCTCCGTCGCCCACGCCTCTTATAGTCTCGACCCCCGCTGGAAGAAGTATGATTACTGATCGGATCGTCTACGATGGCCTCATTTATTTTGAGGATAAAGAACTAAGGTCAGATTTGATTGTTCTGGGAATGTCAGACTTTGACTGCATTCTGGGCATTGATGTTCTGAACAGGTATCAGGCAGTTGTGAACTGCAGACAGAGGACAGTGCGATTCAAATCTGATATGGGAGTTCCATGGACGTTCTATGGGGATGGTTCTCGTTCAAGGATTCCGTTGATATCCGCGGTCAAGATGACACAATTATTGGAACAAGGCCATACATGATATCTTATTTATGCCGTTGATATTTCTGGAAAGAAGGAAGAGCTAAAGGTTGAAGATGTGCCCATAGTGGCGGAATTTCCTGATGTATTTCCTGAAGAGATTCCTGGATTCCCACCGGCGAGAGAGGTCGAGTTTGGAATCGAATTACTACCGGGGACGTCAGCCATTTCTCGTGCCCCGTACAGAATGGCACCAACAGAGTTAAAGGAGTTAAAGGTTCAGTTGCAAGAACTCCTTGACAAGGGCTATATACGACCTAGCGTATCGCCCTGGGGTGCACCAGTTTTGTTTGTCAAGAAGAAAGATGGCTCGATGCGTTTGTGCATCGATTACAGACAACTGAACAAAGCCACAGTAAAGAACAAGTATCCACTTCCGAGGATCGATGATTAATTTGATCAGTTGCAGGGTACGAGGCTCTACAGTAAGATCGATCTGAGATCGGGGTACCATCAGATTCGGGTAAGGGAGGATGATGTGCAGAAGACAGCTTTCAGGACCAGATATGGGCACTATGAATTCTTAGTCATGCCCTTTGGGGTGACGAATGCCCCAGCTGTTTTCATGAGTTTAATGAACAGGGTATTCCAGCCATATTTGGACCAGTTCATCATAGTCTTCATCGATGACATACTTATTTACTCCCGGACTGAAGAAGAACATGTTGAGCACTTGAGGACAGTACTTCAGATCCTTAGAGATCATCAATTATATGCAAAGCTTAGCAAGTGCGAGTTTTGGTTGGACAGTGTAGTATTCTTGGGCCACGTTATATCTAGCAGTGGGATATCTGTGGATCCCAGAAAGATTGAAGCTGTTATGGAGTGGGCTGCACCCACTTCTGTGCCCGAGATACGGAGCTTCCTTGGTTTAGCAGGTTATTACCGACGTTTCGTCGAGGGATTCTCTAAGATCGCTAAGCCGTTGACCCAGCTGACTTTGAAGGGAGTCCCGTTTTATTGGTCCGAAGCTTGTGAGGAGAGCTTCCAAGAGTTGAAGCGTCGCTTGACGACGGCGCCAGTGTTGGTAATTCCTTCTGAGGATAAGAAATTTGCCTTGTACACGGATGCATCATTGCAAGGTTTGGGTTGTGTGTTGATGCAAGATAAGCACGTGGTAGCTTATGCTTCGAGGCAGTTGAAGCCCCATGAGACCAGATACCCAGTCCATGACCTGGAACTGGCGGCCATCATTTTTGCCTTGAAGATTTGGCGTCATTATCTCTATGGTACGACGTTCACCATCTTTACAGATCACAAGAGCTTGAAATTCTTATTCACCCAAGCAGAACTGAATATGAGGCAAAGAAGATGGATGGACTTACTCAAGGATTATGATTGTGAAATAGAGTACCATCCGGGTAAAGCAAACATGATAGCAGATGCCTTAAGTCGAAAAGTGAAGAATACCGCTGAGGATACTATGAGCTTATCAGCTATGATGACTTCTTATTGCCATCTGGGCTATGATTTTGATGTGGACACATCGCCGGTGCGAGTGTCGACCTTATTGGCTGAGCCAGATATATTTGAGGCTATTAGGAAAGCTCAGAGATCGGATAATGAAATTCAGAGGTGGTCATCAATAGTGCTCCAAGGGCAACCATCAAAGTTTCGAGTTGCTGAGGATGGTTCATTGAGACTAGGCAACCGTTGGGTGGTACCAAATACACCAGAATTACGCCAAGGAATCTTACACCGTGCCCACAGTAGCAGGTTCAGTATCCACCCAGGAGGAAGAAAGATGTACAAGGACCTATGTAGTCAATTTTGGTGGAGATGCATGAAGCGTGAAGTAATTGCTTTTGTTAAGAGGTGTCTAATCTGCCAGCAGGTAAAGGCAGAAAGACAGAGGCCTGGGGGTGAGTTGAAGAGCTTAGAGGTACCTAAATGGAAGTGGGAGCATATATCTATGGACTTCGTGACCCACTTGCCAAGGTCGGCCTCTGGATTTGATGCGATCTGGGTGATCAGTGGATAGGCTGACAAAGGTACCATTTCATCCCTTACAGTATGACCTTCACATATTTAAAGATGGCCCAACTCTATGTACGGGATGTGGTGAGGTTGCATGGTATTCCAGTTTCAATAGTGTCTGACAGAGACCCGAGGTTCACTTCACATTTCTGGGAGGGTCTCCAAACAGCGTTGGGCACAGAGGTAAGACTGAGTACAGCCTATCACCCTCAGACAGACGGTCAGACAGAGCGTACCATTCAGACGCTCGAGGATATGTTAAGGGCATGCGTTTTAGAGTTTGATACTCCGTGGCAGGATTCAGTACCACTGGTGGAGTTCTCCTATAACAACAGCTATCAGGCGAGCATTCAAATGGCTCCTTTTGAAGCTCTTTATGGACGACGATGTAGATCACCGCTGTATTGGGAGGACTTGACTAGTAAGGCGGTCGGAGGATCGGATATGATTAAAGATATGGAAGAAAAGATCAAGACGATACGCTTAAAGATGAAGGCGGCCCAAGATAGACAAGCGGCCTATGCCAATAAGCGGCGACGACCGCTAGAATTCCAAGTAGGAGATAAGGTCTTCTTGAAAATCTCACCCTTCAGGGGTGTGGTCCGTTTTGGTATGCGGGGAAAGTTATCTCCGAGGTATGTGGGGCCGTATGAGATATTGCAACGCATCGGTACTTTGGCTTACCGTTTGGCTCTACCACCGTCCTTATCCGGTATTCATGATGTCTTCCATGTTTCCATGTTGAGAAAGTATGAACCCGATCCGTCTCATGTATTGCAGCCTTCAGAGGTCCAGTTGAGTTCAGATGTATCCAATGTTGAACGACCGGTTAGAATTCTGGATCGTGAGGATCGTAGGCTACGAAGTAAGATTATACCGATGGTCAAAGTTCAGTGGGATCGCCGGGGTGTCGAGGAGGCTACGTGGGAGACGGAACGGCATATGGTGCAGCACAACCCGGAATTATTTTCTGGTATGATTTATGTTTAGTTTCTTTTTTGGGTAAGTGCATGTGATTTCGAGGACGAAATCTTAAAAGTAGGGGAGTAATGTGATGCCCCGAAATTAACTGATGGCAATCTAAATATTAATTATGCTTATATGATGATTTATTACGATGATTAAGATATGCGTGGGAAATGAAGAAGTAACATGATTTAAGGATGTTGATTTTAATTATGAGGATGATATGGGATTAATGAAGTTGGTTGCATTTTGTAAATGCTTATCATGTTAATGTGTTTTATAGGCATCATGTTAATTATTGGGGTACAAGTTAAAAGAAATGAAGATTTAACACTTAACCCACCATTTCACCTCACTTTACCCTTTACACTTAAATCCCCAAAATCACTCTCCCAAAACCCTTTTCCCCTCATTTTCGAATTTTGACCTAAGGGTGGGAAGAAATCCTTGTAAAAGCTTTGTTCTTGCACTTCTTGGTAAGATTTAGTGCCTATGATGTTTATATATATATCTCATTGATGTTCTTGAAGAGTTGATTGAGTTTGGAAGGGTTTTAAAAAGGGTTTGAAATGGGTTTGTTTGGGTTAGTGTGATTCTTTGTAGGATGTTGGATTTTTAGTTGTTTTATGATGTATATTGAAGGTTTAAAGTGTTTTTGTGTTTTGAGTTTGTTGGTATAAGTGTTGTGGAAGTTGGGAAGTAATTTTTGGTGTAAAAATGGTGAAAAACGTGTACCTGTGCGAGGCGATCGATCGCCTGAAAAGAGGCGACCGATCGCCTAAGGACAGTGGGCGAAGAACAGGGCAGGCGATCGATCGCCTGAAATGAGGCGACCGATCGCCGAGAGGCAGTAGCCAAATCAAAGGATAGGCGATCGATCGCCACATTTGGCGCGATCGATCGCCGCGAAGAAGAAATTGAGGCGATCGATCGCCTCAGCGAAGCGATCGATCGCCAGCTGTGTAATTTTGAAAAATGATGTTTTTTATAGAATTTTTGGTATTGGGCTATTGTTTAGCTTCTAATATTGATTTGTATGGTTGTGTAGAACCATCCCAGGTACCAACGACCTCGAGGAGATAAAGTACTACAACTTCACAATATTTTGAAAAGGTACGTAAGAAACGTACGGGCATCAAACGGTAACATATTCCTAAACTATGACTTTGCATTAATTGCATAAGTATTGATGATGATGATTATGATGATTATGATGAATAAGTTTATGATGATGAAGTTGTGATAAATGAAGATGATATGATGTTACGATGTCAATTATGATAAGATGATAATGTTTGAAATGATGATGCTTATAAGATGATGACGCATGTTTGACTATGCTATTTAGAATGGTTGAATGTCTGGTGACTATTATGGGCAAGCGAGGAAGGTCTTGCCGCTCACATAACTGAACGATGGGGTACATCCGCTATCAAGGTGTAGCGATGGGTATCATCCGCTGAGCGATGGGGTACATCCGCTATCAAGGTGTAGCGATGGGTATCATCCGCTGAATAAGAGATACATCCGCTATCAAGGCGTAGCGATGGGTATCATACGATGAGTTATGTCGAGCGAGGGGGCCAATTGTGCCGCTGTCATAATAGAACCCGGATAGTCCCATTTCTAATTAACATGGATTGATGTGAGCTTATATACGAAATATGATGTTAATCATTCATGTCTTGAACTAATGACTATACGCGTAATTATGACACAGGGACAACCAAGGAAGGATAGTACTATTAAACAGGAAGTATATGCTATCAATCATTTCCATGCATTATTTATATGCCATTTATTTACGATGTTAAGTAACGATGTACATGCTCACGATGGGTTGTTCCTGTAGGTACACTTTTGGATCGAGACTAAGGGTCGGGTTGAGATGGTGAGCTAAAGGAGCATAAGAAGATAGATACATGATTTTGTTAGCCTTAACATTCATTTTGGGGAATGTAATTAAATAACTATTGAAGTTTCATTTTGGCCTGTAATTACTTTGAGCTCACATAACAACCAGAACTCTAAGATGTCTCTAATATATGTTTAGTTCATAATACGCTATTAAAATGATGTTAAGGTAGGAAGACCCTACATTAAATGAGATTGTATATGCTTATGATGTGTTGTCCCTGTAGGTACGCTTTTGGACTAAAGGACTAAGGGGTCGGGTTGAGCAGTGAGCTACGAGGAACACTGGAATGTATATGAATCAAGTCTCGAATTAGTATCTACTCTAGGAGTAGTATAAATCTAAACATGAACATTCTTTTGGAAGTGTAATGAATTTGTTTTTGAAGTCCTTTTATTTTGGCCTGTAATTCTGATAGCTCATGTAACAACCAGAACCTTAGAATGTTATTAATGTATGATTAGTCCTTCTTATATCTATTGATCACTGTTAAGGTGGGAAGACCCCACATTTACTATGTTTCAAACTTCACCACGTGCACAAAACACACACACATGTTTTATTATTGATAATATTAATATTTTGCCTGATGATGTGGTGCAAGATACTGATAAAGTGAAGGTGAAGACCAAACTAGAGACTGAAGAAGGCAAGAGCCATGACATGGTGAAGCCAATGAAGGCGAAGAAGCAAAAAGATAAAAGGACGTTTATGAAGGGAGAGACAGTCCAATTGCATAAAGCACCACCACCTCGCATTCTCCAAAGCAAGCGAAAGGCTTCATGGGTTGGACCATTCACTGTTACCAAGATATACCCGCATGGAGCCATTAAGGTAAGTGATCCTATTCTAGGCACTTATGTCGTTAATGATGAGAGGTTGAGGCATTACCCAGTTGATTACGGAGATTCATGCTCCACACACCATCCCAACCTTTGAGAAAATGTGGTGGTAAGTCCAGCTTGGGACTATAAATCAAGAACTCTTTCTTAACCCTTTGTTTTGTTTTTGTTTATTTTGGTTTGGTTTGTTTTGTTTTTGTTTTTTTTTTTTTGGCGAGACTCCATGCGTGCTGTGACGTGTTCCAACACTTTGCCCCATGAGCTGATGAGGAATTGGACAACGATCACTGACGATCGTTGTCAACGGTAAATGTTTTGTCCTATTTTCCATGCCTAATGTGATGACCAGGGATTATAGATGTTAATCCCGTAGTGTTAATAATCCCTAAAGTGGTTTTACGTGGCGATTTGGAGTTTAATCGAGGTGTTGGGCCTTCTGGGCTCGTTTATTTGGGTAGTTGGGATCGTTGGATCCAGAGGTTGAGATTGTATTCTCATTTGGGTGAAAAATCTAAGAGTTGGGTTTTTGATGTGTCTCGGGATCTCGGGTGCTTGTGTGAGCACCGGTAGGGGGTTTTGGAGTTAGAGGGAGAATTTTTGAAAACAGATGATTTTTAATGAATCATGATGTATTTGTGGGGCTATTAGTATTTCGGGGTATTTTTGCTATAAATATCAGTTGAACCCGAGATTTTAGAATTAATTTCATTTCAGCCCCAATTTTCTTCTCTCTCTCCCCGCACGCGATTTTCCCGTCGCCCCCAGCCCCCGCGGCTTCTGGCCGTGAGCCCGCCGTCGTCCGGCCGCCGTTCGGCGCGTGCGACCCGCCACCGGCTTCGTCTCGTCGAGGCGCAGCTATCCCCTCCGGCAATTGAGAGTTTCGTCGCGTTTTGAAGTCGGATTTTGGCGGAATGCGTCGATCCCCAAAAGCTAGGGTTCTTCGATTTCAGTCGATTTTCCTTCCGATTTTCGATTGGGTAACCTCCTTTACCTCTTTTTCATGCTTCTCGTGTATTTCCCTGCTGAAATTGGTGGTTTTGGTTCGAAATTATTTTCGAATTTTTGTAGGGTTTGGTTCGAAATTTGGGGGTTTTTGGCAAGGGTGTTGATTCTTGCTATTGATAGTTTAATTCACTTTTTTAGATGAATTATGGTGTTTAATTGGGTTCGATTTGTGAGATTAGGGTTCGAATTTTGTAGGGTGTTCTTGAGCAATTTTCGATATTGTCTCATTCGTTCCCCTCCCTGCATGTACCCTGCCCCGGGTCTTTTAAAAGGTTAATTGTCGTGTGTTGACAATGTTTTGAGGGTTATGAGTGTGCTTGAGCATGGGTTTCATGTTCGTAAATAATTGTGAATTATTTATCGTGTTAGCACATCATTCCACGGGGCATGGAACTCGAGCAAGGTTTGGCTCGGACTTCGGAGATTTAAGGTACGTGCGACATACGAGCATTACTATATATATAGAGCATTGTGAAATGCGTAAGGTATTTTTGATTGCATTGAATATTGTGCGTATGGTTATATATATATGTTGATATAGCCAAGGAACGACCAAATCTTGATATCGCCGCTTGTAGCGTGCGTGACACTAGAGTAGGATAACTCTTACAAGATATAAGGGGTACTGGGTTTATATGACTATTGTAGGGCATTTGAGATGCCTGAGGATGATCGTAGAATCATGTATTCATTATAAGGCATTTGAGATGTCTAGGTTCGTAGAATCATGTATTCATTATAAGACATTTGAGATGTCTAGGTTCGTAGAATCATGTATTCATTATAAGACATTTGAGATGTCTAGGTATAATGAAGAATTGGTAAAATAAATGCTAGGCATTTGAGCTATCTGTGATTGATAGCGAGGTTGTGAAATCAGTATTAGATATTGAGATATCTATTTTTGCATGATTAATGAGTTTGCAATCACTATCTGTTGATATTCAAGGATTAGGCATGCGACGAGTTAATCAATGTGTTGATTTACTGATTTTTGAGATTTGATGAGTTTGATGATTGTGAGAACAGGGACAGTACACGGAATCCCGGATGAGGTTGCCATCCAGGGAGTATCATTTAAATTCATTAGTATTTACCTTTGTTGTAAATTATGAATTTCATTATTGTGATTATGGGATTTTGTGTATTGGTATGCTCACCCCGTTGGGGGCTGTCTCTGTTGGGGCAAGTGAACAGGTACATCGATGGCTTTGGAGTTGAGCTCGAGCTGTTGATTGGATTTACTCCCAGGATAGTGGTACCAGGGCTTGATGGAGCACGGTATCGTATAGAGTACCTATATACACCTGAGGGTTATATACATATTCATGATGCTCGCATGTGAGCACGATTATACTTGTATATGGATTGTATATAAAGGCATGAGCCTTTCTCTCTTTCATTTGATGTTGCATGCAATTAGAGGTAGAATTGCTAAATGATATGAGAGTCATTGGTGTATTGTGTGTGTTGAAACCCACTTTTGTCGTCATATGTGTGGTGTCTTCCCTGGCTGGGAATTTACTTGTATTACTGCATTCTGATGAGTATTATGTGTTTTCCCTGGCCGGGAATTATGTTATGTGTTGTGCTTTTATTTCGGGATAGCTCTATTTATGGGGAGACTCTGCCCAAATTTTTATAAAAACCGACAATGTAAAAGTGGCACCAAGGGGATGGTAAAGGGCGAACATATGAGTCTAATTGTTGTTAGGCTGATGATCTTATGACATTGAGTATTAAAGGAAATTTTGTAATTGCCATTCAATGGTAAAGTATCATCTGAGCTTCCCGATTGACTTTTTATTGAAAGCATGTGCCACACATAGTGGTTAATACACTAATCGGGGGTTAAGGGCTAAGGGGGGGTCCTTACACCTAATACATTGAGGACAATGCATGAATTAAGTTTGGGGGAGTGCATTACTGTGTCATGCTTCTTATTTGGAAATTGATCGTTTATTGAGCACCAACAATTGAGCACCAACAAAGTTTTCTTGAAAATGAGTTCAATTAGTAAGATAAGAATGAATCATAGTAGTGGTCTCTATTCCATGATGATATTAATCCCACTATGCATGTCAAATTGAGTTTTGATGATTGTAAGACTTGCTTGTGAATATCTTGTTTTGAGTAGCATGTCAAAGATGATGAATATTTTGAGCACATTTGAGTCATAATCTTGTGAATTGCACTTGTACTAGTGAATTTTTTGTGAACTTAATGAATTGTTTTTGAGCATCTTAGAGTACCTTAGAAACTATTTGATGACGACACTTCAAGGCGAAATTTTATAGTCATGAACTTGATTAGGAGATGATCTAGGCGATCTTTGGACCGTTTGAGCCTTTCAAGCTTACCGTGTTTACATTAATCCCTAGTATCCAATTTTGAGCATAATTGAAAAAGAATGGAGTGTGTTTAACATATTATTAGCCCCCATTCAACAATTTTTTTTGGCAACTCATTATACCCACCTTTATGAGCCTAAATTGAAAGAATTCATCCTTACCTAAAGGGAGTATAATGATTCTCATTATATGCACATGAATTGCTACATTTGGATGAGCTTATTATTGAAAAAAAATTGATAAATGAGAAAAGAAAAAAGATAGATAAAGCCTTGAAAAAAAAAATATATCTAATTAAGACAAGCCTTGAAAAAAAAAATATATCTAATTAAGACCCAAAGTGGCCAAGGCTACAAGAAAAAGAAGAGAAGCTCAAGTTGTGCTAAAAAAATTGAATTTTACATGATTATACTCTCTTCTTTGTGCCATCCTATCCTTTCTTTGAAGCCAAACACCTAGGCCTAACGCTACAAGCTTAAAAAGACCTAGTGATCCAAGTCTAGGGAGTGACTACATTAGTGGAGAAGTGTTTGAAATAGGATTTTGGGGTGCTCAATGATAATCTTACTTTTCATTGACTAGCATGATTTGATCTATGAAATTGCATGAAACTTGAAAGTGACAATAGCACACACGCACGTTCTCAGTTGGCGACGTGTTGCTTGATCTAAGAGTAAAACAACTTGTTAAACTTTCTGATTGATTCTTGTTCGTCTGTAAGTGAGATATCTGAGTTACATGATTGACTGCGAAGTGGTTTACTTGAATCTTTAATATTGAACTCTACTGTTTGATTTCATTTCTTGCTCGAGACGATCAAGCTTAAGTTTGGGGGAGTTGATAAGTGTGATTTTTACACTTAATTTGATATATGATTAGGGGTGTTTTTGTAGTGATTCCTAGAAAATATTACACGTTTTGGTATATATTTGTATATGTCAGGAATCTAGGTCCAAATGCATAAAAGTAGATGAAATGGGCTTAAAAATGCTGAAAAAGGACCAAACTGAGCAAAACTGGAAAAGCAGGGACCAAATCGCAAGAATAGAGATTTGAGGTCCGCGATCGATCGCCAATAACGAAGATCGATTTCCACCATACAGAATGTTTCCGCGATCGATCGCCAAATGACGAAGATCGATCGCCAAACCCTGAAAAATCGAGATTTTGTTTCCTACTTGGTGATTTTGTGTCCAAACTTTGCAAAACTCCTCCACATTATATATAGAAGATTTTATGACGTTTTGGGGGGCTTTTGCACACATTTTCTGAGACCTAACAGCCTCTCCTCCATCCAAAGCAAGACCACAAATCATTGAAGAGCAAGAGCAACGCAAGGAACGAAAGAACGGAGCGACGCACGGAGCGACATCCTCGTTATCTTAGTATTTCTGAACTTAATATATTTTTATTTCAGATTGTGATGTTAAATTTGTTTAAAGACATGTTTTTGCATTATAATTTGATTATGGTTGTTGGCTAAGATATTTGTCAAGACATAGGGGATCCCATGTTTGAACCCTTGAGTTAATTAATGGTTTTGATTTAATTTCTATGATCTTTGCGCATAATTTATGTTTTTAATGCTTGTAAAAGATTAGCTACCTTTTGAATGATATTGGTAATCGTAATTGAATTGACCATAGGAGATTACGATACGACGTAGTAAATTAGGCCGTGGGTTTTAGGTTGAGACGGACCAAGTAAAATCTAGCACACGTGTGATAGCAATAGATTTACCAAAATCGAAGGCTAGTAGTTTTCACAAAGCATTTTTCGGTATTAATCATTCAATAAAGACACGGGAGTGATTTATTGTAGATTAGTGCTAGACTTGTTATAACCGGACCGGACCAAGGTATAACGAATGAAATAGGAAAACTCGTCACCCTAGAACATAGAACATTGAATCTTAATTAATAGACAACTTTTGGGGGATTACATGGGTGAACTGACGTCTTGATAACTCGTTTATAAATTCTCTTCAATTATTCATCACTGCTGGTTAGGTTAATTTTTGTGCTTAAGTCAATTTAGTTTAATAATCATTCCATAATCGTAGGTTATTAAATATAGAAATTCTAATCGATCGTGGTAATTGCTACTAGTCCCTGTGGGTACGACACTCTTTACTCTTAAACCATTATATTAAAACTTGACACCGTGCACTTGCGGTAGAGAATCGCTACATTGAAATAACTGTTTAAAATAAAAGCGATCACTGACCTCCCATCTGTCGAGGCACAATCGGTTGCCTCTGCTGCACTGTCCCGCTAGTAAATCTCCCTCTGCCTTCCCTAAGGTCCATTTGTACTTCACGGTTAGGACAACACCGAGCAATGTGGCCCATCTTGCCACATCTGTAACGTGCAGAACAGTCATGCATCATATGAGGTCCTCCACAGGAATGGCATTTCACTTCTCCAACTCTACTCGCTTGAGTTTGCCCCATTGGTAGAGGTATTACCCCTCCGATTGTCAACTCGCCTTCCACTAAACCAAGGATAAGAAGGAGCCCCACGAGGTTTTAATGATTCTCCTCACGGCCTTAGATTATTAGATACCGGCCTCGGTGGTGGAACTTGTGGGAGTACAACATCCTTGTAAGCACTGACTCCTATCTCCGCCAGTTCCGCTCTAGTAAGAGCATCATCAAAAGAGGTGGGGTTGTTGGAGATAACCCGGTCAAATAGTTATGTCCTCAATCCCTTCAAGAAATGCCTCATCTTGGCATGCCCATTAGTAGTGATATGAGGGACATACCTCAACAGCGATGAATAATGCATGGCATAGTCCGAGACAGTCATGCTCCCCTGCTTCAGATTGGTGAATTCATCTTCTTTCATCTGCCTAGCACCAGCAGAAAAGTACCGGTTCAGAAACCGGGTTCTGAATAAAGTCCAGTCTATCAACATGCCCTGAGCCCTCAACTCCATCACTGTCATCTTCCACCACATGGAAGACTTCTTAGCCAACTGAAACTCTGCTAGCCTCAGCCAAGCAGTCCTAGCACAAGGTGCAGACACAAATATCTGATCAATTCTTTCTAGCCATTCCTTAGCTTCCTCCCCTGTCTCTGTCCTCAAATCTAGGCGGATGGAAAGTCAGAAAATGAGTCAGACTTAGCTCCCCAGGTAATAACAACTGTGCTATAGGTTCCACGCCCACAGCCGGTGGCTGTAAATGATTCGTCTGAGCAATACTAGCATTGACACTTCCTACATCGCCCACCTCCTCATTGAGGTTCCCCATAATTATGGCCGCCATGCTGTAATACAAGGGTTAACAACAATACAAAACAATTCATGTATTACACCGTTAGATAACATAAGCAACAATAAGCATGTTAGTATAACAAGTATATACACCAATATGCACCACATGCATAAACATGCTCATAAACAAACACCTAGCCAACTTGTTGCTAAGGCTACCCTTCACTCATTTCCGGGTTCTCTAACCACTGCTCTGATACCACTAATGTAAGGACCCTAGTTCCTTAAGTGTGGATTTAGGTACAATGAGAACTAAGCATGCATAATCAGAGTGTAAAATTTCGTGTTGATGCCTTGAGCTATTAGGATTACAGTGCCAAAATAAAATTTCAAAAAGGATTAATTACATTCCCAGTTAAATGAATGTAAATCCTATAGATTTACACTACTCCTAGGGTAGAGACTATACAAAAGAATCCTGTATTCCTATACCAATAGCGCTCCTCACAAGCTCACCGCATCAACTCGATCCTTAGTTCGTCATCCAAAAGTACATACAGGAACAACCCCAAAACCATGTGCATGTAACAAACCATATTCACAATAATATGATTGTAATATAGAAATGCATAAACCGTAAATACGAATCACTTCCTGTATTTAATACATTTAAATGCCCCATTTGGTTGTCCCTGTACCACAATCATAATCAATAGATTATATGCCAATAATGTATGTCATGACATGCACCAGTTCCATTAATATCAATGACCAGTTTCCAAGTCTTATTATATCAGTGGCATAATACCCCTCGCATTGACATGACAGCGGCAATAATACTACTCACTTTGACAATACCAGTGGCAAATAATATCCCTCGCTAAAGTAATATGACAACGGAATTAACCTTCGCTTCGACATATTAGCGGCAAATATTCTCTCATCGCTACGGTATGATAGCGGCAAGTATTCTTCATCGCTACACCATGAAGGCGGCAAGTATTCTTCATCACTGGAATATAACCTCGACTTACAATCACATGCAACAATGCATCCCAAGAATGTATGCATCATAATGCATAACCAAAATCATGTATGCAACCATAATGCATAACCAATGTATGCATGCAACCATAATGCATAGCCAAATCCAATGCGTAAAATACGTTTTACCGTCCGATGCCGTACGTCTCACTACGTACCTTTGTTCCAAAAATTGAGATGTCGCAAGACTTTATCTCCTTAGCTGTTGCCACCTGGGATGGTAACCAAAATATACATTTTTGGTGACTCGTGATCGATCGCTATATTGCCCCGATCGATCGCGAGATCACACTGCCATAGCCAACAATTTCTGTCCTCGGCGATCGATCGCCATGTTTGGCGCGATCGATCGCGAGACCCACCGATCGATTGCCAAATGCTACTGCCGGGTACTGCTTGCATGCGATCGATCGCCAAAAATGGGCGATCGATCGCCGCTACCTGTAACCCAAAAATCACCATTTTCCTCCATTTTTCCTTCCCCAATCCACACCAACTTATATACCATCAAACCAACAACATTAAAACATAATAAACCTTCAATATACACCTTAACAACACCAAAAATCCAACACCCAACCAAATACAACAAATACCAAAATCAAACCCATTTCAAATCCCTGAACACAAACCCATATCAAAACAAATCTTCACAAAAACAACAAGGAAGAATCCATACCCCTTTTGGACTTCAGATCCTACCAAGAATCCCACAAATGAAGCCTTTGCAAGATTTTCTTCTCTTCTCATTGCTCAAAATCGAGATTGGGGTTTTTGGGGGAAGGGTTGGGTGATGTTTGATAAAGAGTGGTGAGTTATGAGGGGTAATGGGGTATAAGTGGGTTAATTAAAATATGACCCGGGTTTTAGCATGATGTATAACATATCCCCAACTTGATATTTTAAAAGCATTTTCCAAGAATGCACCAAAACTCCAATTAAACTTGCTTTACCCAAAATAATTAACACCCACTCCCATTAAACCATGCCATAACTCAATTTCCCAACATGCATCACATGCACCCTGAAATGCATTACCAGGTCACGTCTACCATGTGACTTAGCATTTCACCATAATAATTAATTCAACACTAAATTAATTAACACCATAAATATCACAAAAAACATAATTAATGCCCAAATGCACATAATAATTTCGGGGATATCACAATAGTTGTGCACCATTACATCTCATGACCCGAGGCGTCATTGAGGTCTTCATAGATATCTGTGTACTTTGATTTAATGACTGATCAATGCGGGTCATAAAGTTGTTATTTTGGGTGTTAAGTGATTCTGTCAGAGGCCTATGATTGTCGTTGGGGATTCACCATTGGTCTTGATGAACCAGGATGTTCTATGTGTTTTTCTATATATGATTCAAGGAATCTCTGGCCAGAGTGGGTAGTGCTTGTGAAAAAAGAGTTTTTCATATACGCACACAATGAATAATATAACGTGAAACAAATACATAGTTATTGAAATAATAAGGGTCTCGATCAACCAATGCCCTTGATTCAATGGGGACATATTGAGTGAAAGGAATGTATTACACGCTAACTATGGCTGAAAGGTTCTCGTACGTTGCTAGTCATTTGTATCTAGGTCGTCGTGACGTGCAGATGCTAGACGCTACCCACGATCGCTAGGTTGTTGCTGGAATTATATTTCGGCCATTGTCTATTAAAGGAGTTTAATCGACAATGGGGAATTCAGGGTAAGCCCAAGAAGTTGTTCGACTTCTAAAATCACAAAGGTTGTGATCCTACTGCTATGATACACTTGAGCCTCACTGGTCACAATCAACCGGCCGCCGATCTATCGATAAGAATTGAGACTTAAATGTTAAGTGCTCAAACTGAGTGATTTAGAAGAGATGATTTTAATTTGTGAAAGCTACTCAATTTAGTGGAGTTTCTATATTTGAAATTGTTTTGTTTATATAAAGTTCTAAAATTAAATCGTTTGATATATTTATATATCATAATTATGTACATTGATAGTACATCAAGTTGTTCAATTAGATTGAGTTACTTGGATTATGAGTTTGTATTTTTGTGTTGGCTTTTGGGCAAGTGGGAGATAGTTAACATAAATGCCCAGCAAGTCAAACGTTGGCCTGATGGGCTTTATGGACCCTAGCTCAATTAGCTAACTCATTACCACTATAAATATAACATCATGTCTAGGGTTAAAGTGATTCCACTCAATACACTCACTCTCATAGAAAAGCCGTCATCACACTTGGGGCTTGTAGATCTGGTCAGGTTGGTTGGACTCGAGGGTCACCGCTATCAGATTCACGTTAGTAAACTGTAATCCTATTCGTTCATTTGTATTCAATTTATACATGTTTTAATATATGAATCAAGCGCGATTAATCCGTCCTCGGGTTAGATCTGTTTATATTTTATACCACTGCGTTTGGATTTAACGCCGAGAGACGGAAACCCAACAATTTCCTTGTAATGGCCCAAAAACCAAATAAGGCCCACAATTTTATAAAATAAATAAAAAATAAAAAATTAATTTATTAAATTAAATAGTTAAAGCCTTGCCTCCCTCTTCCTCAAACCCATTTTCAGAATTACTTCTCTTCCCCTCGGCGCACGTCCCTTTCCCCTCTCTTCACCTCCCCAAAATTTTGGTTTTGTAATCTCTAAAGTCACACCTCCACCCCTTCCGTTTCAGGTGCTCAAATTTGTAACCGCAGGAGCCGTTCAACAACCTCTCTTATTTAGAAACCAATCAATTCCTCTGTCACCAAAGCCGAACGAAATTTTATCAGAACTTCGTTCGCGTCGGAGGAGGCAGTGAACTTTGATAGAAATTCTGGAATTTTGGTTTAAACTCCTCTTACTCTTATGCTTATGATTTCGATTATGATTTGTGTTAATTGGAGTAAGTTATGCCTATAAAACATTAGTTGATGCGTATAGGAAACTATCTCTTTCGCTTTGTTTTGAAAAATGTGGTCGTGAGGCCATAGTCTCTTCTTTTCCCTTTTATGATTATGATTTTTCTAAAATTTTTAGTGGTTGTGAGAACAATGAGAATTTGTTTTTCGTTGTTTTGTGAGCAAACAAAGTGCAGAATATTGATATGCACATTATGAAATTTTTGAAGTACTTTATCAAAATTTATTCTGCTGATAGTCAATAGACTTATCATTTGATTCGTCTCATTGTTAGAATGGTTGATAAATTGTAAGTTACAACAAGTTACTCTAATGCATCAAACTGTAAAAGCCTTAACTATGTCTGTAGCTTATAAACTTTGCAAAAGGACAGTAAGATCACGATGAATTTCATGAAATAGTTGGAGCCGACATATGAAAGCTCATTGACATGTGAGATATGACTATTGTAACTAGAAATGCTAATGTGGCCATCTAAGTTGGTCTAAAATGGATTAAATAAAATGAGTAGGGGGTTATGACAATTGAGAAGGTAAATCGAATAAATCAAATATTGTTTTAATGACGTTGAAACATGTGATAGGAAATCTTTGATACAATTGTAGATTATTGGAAAGTGTATATCTTGAGCTTTTTAGGAAGCTTTGTAAGACCCCAACACCTAAACTCGTCATTAGTTCATTTATGACGTCGTATGTGTATAATAGATCATTCAAAACTCATAAAATATACTCCCTGTACAATTCCGAGTTTGTATAGTTTCCACGCACTGCTCCTGTTCCAAACTCACGCACATTCATAATATCAAGTTTAGTATTATCATTGAAAACGTGATACTCAACGACACTATGAATTCAATACAACAACAATATATTGTTTATGCTCAACATAAATAATTCAACATTAACGTACACCTGGTTATCCCACTATCTCATTCTCGATACTTTCTCATATCGCTCATGCCCACGGCATCACTACTCAACAAGTATAATCGGATCATGTACCACTACACGTGTCCCCCATAACTCGTATATGAAACTCAATTATTAAAGTCAAACATTTACCTGAAACATCATACTCAAAATTACATGTATACATGAATATATAGATACTAGATATACCTGCTCGTACGTCACCACGTACCTTATAGTAGACAACATGAACAAGTTATCATCAACGTCCGAAGTCTCCTGTAGAGTCTATATCGAATATCAATTCAATATTAGCTCATAATCCAAGCAATGAACATCCAACAAATAGTTCTTACTTTCACTTCCATATCACAAATCAATAACTCAATATTATGAATCAAATCATAATCAATACTTTGATGCACACATCTTCACAAGAATCATGATATTTCATTGGTAATGTAAAATCCCATTTTCTCCCATCATCCGCTACATCACACACATGATGCAGGATACACACACCCATACGTGCAAGATCACGCCCAACTCACAAAGTAGTTCACTAGCCACAGCAGTTCAACAGGGGGAAAGGGAGTGCAAGGGTGTATGCATAATAATCATCCAACCAGTGTCTAACCAAAACAATCTAATTAAGCCCATTATCATGCTCCAAACATTCAAACCCACACCGAGGTGTTCAAGCAACAAGCCATGCAAGGAAGAATCCCATGTGTATAAGGGATTCTACCATCTATAACCAATTCTCTTAATCCAAACATAAAGTCTTTATTTCATTAAATTCAACTTTAAACAAAGTAAGGATGCATTCAGTTCCATAAATATGATTCATGCTTACCGAGATACTTCAAATTTCCAAAGAAAGTGGCTAAGAATAGAATCACTTTAAACAACATTTTTCTTTTCAAGAATGTCTACTACTCTAAATGGCCAACAAGATGCTATCTCATACCAATTCAAGGCCTTTCATACTAGCATGAATCTAGTCTTCACCTTATAACAACAATGACACTAAATCACGACATTTAGTCACCAATTCATTTTCAACAATTATCCGTTCAATAATGTGAGTTATGATTAAATCCCTACAATTAATAACATTTTCATGCTATCCAATTCCCAATTGTTCATACTCAATTTATCGTCACATAACCGCCTTAACCCATTACACTAATTTAAGTTAACATTCTTCATTGTTAATACCTCATCCAAACATGAAATCATCACTTAGATACCAAACTACAAGTTGGAACCACATACCCACACACCTAGCAGCACACGCACATGCACACACAGTACACACACTTATCTGCACACATAACACACATGCACACACACTAATCTGCACACAGAACACACACACGCACACACACTGGAACACACATGAACACACACTAGCAACCCTTCCAAAATGCTAGCAAAAATCAAACCAATCTTCATCAAAAATTCGAGGGATTTCAGGGGAAAAAGGACTGAAGGATGAGGAGGATTACGCACAAAAAAATCGGAAGAAAATCGTCCCAAAATCGGACGAATTTGGAAATTTTATCCGCGCGCTTCCTTGCAAGATCCGGACGCAATCCGCGACGAAACTTCATGTTCTTGGTATGGGAAGATGCGCCTGGAAGAGACGAAGGCAGTGGCGGTTCGGACGCGCCGAAAGGAGGCCCGACGGCGGCGCGCGCGCGGCTTGAACGGCGAGGGGTCGGATGTGCGCGATATACAGCAGAGAAGAAAGGGGTTCGGGTTTTAGTGCGTGTATTTACATGTTTTATTGTGTGTCCGAAAATGCCCAACATAACATATTTATTTTTGTATCCTGGCCCGGTTTTGTACATCGAAGTGTCACCGGTGCACTGATATATTATTTATATACAACGATTGGGATTTATACACACCCCAAAAACCCAAAACTTAATTTCTTCATTTTAATTAACTTATCTCTAAAATATTATCGGAGTATATTTTACAATCTCAAAATATTTTAGGATCCGATTAACTTGTCAGTTGACCTTCACTTGGTTAATTCCACTTCTAATTAATTAATTCTAAAATTAATTATCAATAAAATCCAAATCATATTTAGTCCAACAAATGATTAATAATAATCTGGACATCACAATTCTCCCCAACATATAAAATTTCGTCCTCGAAATTTCAACACATGCTTACCATAAAAGCCAACTGTAAAATTTACGTACCGTATATTGCTCAGGATAGTGACTTTACCATCCATAAGGCGACAGTCATCGGAATCATCATGGCTTACACATGTGCCCCATTGCACCAACGATCGCAAGAAGTGTTTAACCGTTAAGCTTCTTTGTCATATCTCACTACCTATGTACTTTCATCGACACAATCCCATTGCACAATCTTATTTCCCGTCATATACTTTTATCACAGTACCCATCATATAATCTCGTTAAATCATGCAATCCATGCTTTCATGTATATTCAAGAATATATGACAATACACCACATTGATCTTAATCAACTTCATACCTGTGTCGTTGCAAATGTATGCAACTTATCTGCACATCATCACCATCGTCCGTATGAAGTAACGGTACTCTTGAGCCTTTACGCATCAATCTTTCATATATCATCTCCTGCCTATTATCTGGTGCAAGGTAATGACTAGAAAACCCATTAGTCATTCTCACATACGTATTTACACATTATACACACCAACAGCCACAGACCATCAGTATCAAATCATGATAAATGGCTTAACACCAATATTTCCATGTCACGATTATACTCATCTAACACAAGGCATCAACATCAATATCGAATAGTTCGTGACATACCTTTGTAGATGGAATCATCTACAATACACAATGGCATCATAATATCATATTAATCACAGCACTCACATACTCTTAAGTATCAACATTTCCACATTACTTCGCCCAATTATTATCTGTCATAGGACAAGTACAAAATAATCTCGTTAGTATTTCTCAAATACTCATAAGATAACACGTACCTTGTCATTTACACATTTTGATATTCATAATGTTTCTGTCATCAAACATTAATTCCCTGCATCAAAGGTTTCACGCAGTTCTATACACAACATGCTACTGCACACTATCACATAGGGTGATTGAAATTTAACATAAGAATCAATTGCATGCTTTAATGACGCAATTTATATCAATCTTTAACTCATCCTCGAAACATAATAATTCATTAACCATGAATATTCACAATGAACACATGTCCACACACGACATTCGTCATAATCACGCGTCATCCCGTGACATACTCATTCCATCCCGTGACACACTCATTAAACTCATGTCTATCTGATTGTATTCCATTCATCATGATAGGTGATTAATCAATTATTAATCCTACCACATACAAAACTATCAAGTTTTCACAGCAATAATTATCATCACAAAATGATTAACATCTATTTCAATATCTCATCACTACACGCCGTAGATATGAGAGTGTTATCACAGAGGTTACACTCCTTCTTGCCTCGTTACCGCAACAAAAATATGATTATGACACATCTAGGTTTCACTTCAATTCCATTATCAACTTTTCTACATGTACATGATTTCAAAATCAATATAATTCAACAAAATAACTCGAATCAACATATATCAATATGTTTAACCAACTGAAATAGTTTACCTTGATATTTCGTCCTCCTGGATCGATCCAATATCCTCTTGGGCCTAAATCACAAGTACCCAAGGAACAGTAACATAACTGTATATAGCACAACTTCTATTGCCATCTGCAATCAAAGCATCATCAATACTCATTGCTAACACAATTGCGGTACTAAAAATATTAATTGCTAACACAATAGCAATATATTAATCTTCATCGCCCTACGGCGATACATAATACTCATCATCAACGCTGGCATACATAATATCCATAATCACAATGAATATACATTTTTAAAACAACAAGATGTAATAACACTTACTGTACACAGTTGATCCACACTTGATCCTTTAAATTGTCCCTGCTCTCAACACAAACATTCCACAAAATATGATTTCATATCAATACACAAATTGATATACTCACCATCAACAGAATAGCGGAATGAGACGTCGCTATATATATAATCGGCGGCAAGAACCATCGCCATGGAATCAGCGGAATGCACCATCGCTAAACACATGTCTGGCGGCATGGGCCATCGCCATTGCCATAGCGGAAAGAGGCATCACTATACATGTACCCGGCGGCATAAACCATCGCCAATCAATATAGCGGAATGAGACCTCGCTATCAATATACCTGGAGGCATGAACCATCGCCAACTAATATAGTGGAATGTGACATCGCTATCAATATACGTGGCGGCATGAACCATCGCCAACCAATATAGCGGAATGAGACATCGCTATCAATATCGGTAATGTGGTTGTTCCGGTCTTGTTATAGCAGCGGAATTTTAGGACCCCTCGCTTCGACAATGACAGCGGCATGTTACCTCGCTTAGACATGACAGCGGCAAATATCATATTACCATCGCTTCATATGACAGCGGCAAGTACCTCCCTCGCTCGAATATAACAACTACCGGAACTTCCACTAGTCCATGTACCTGCATCCAGGTTAATACAACAGTTCACAAATATAATGATCGATACCACGTTCCAGTTATAACCACAATATTCCACATTAATCACTAGAATTGTGACTGTTCCGGTCCCAATACAACAGCGGAATTTTAGGACCCCTCGCTTCGACATATAGCGGCATCATATGATATCCCTCGCTTCGACAATGACAGCGGCATGTTACCTCGCTTAGACATGACAGCGGCAAATATCATACTACCATCGCTTCATATGACAGCGGCAAGTACCTCCCTCGCTCGGAGATAAAGGCTACCGGAACATTCATCAATTCTACCACAATAATCGAACACAACAGTTGATTCCATTATCACAATATATCACTATCATTTCACATATACCATCACATGTAAGGATTCACTATCCACGATATACATAATCAAAGGTGTAACACGTTTTACCGTCCGAAGCCCGTACGTCTCACATTTCCTGATTTTCCTACAAAATCAGATCTCTTAACACATAATACATGAAATGCCAGACATTACCATTAATGCCATCCCATCACATTCTACACGATTCCTGCAACCACAATGATTAGTAATACCACTTTCCATATCGTAAAAGCGCATAAGCAATTAGTTGTGTCACACAACATTAATACCATCATGTATAAATATGTGCTACCAATTCCTATCAACAAGTTCCTAGGCCCTTAACAGCCCCAAAGAGCAACCACTGCTCTGATACCACTAATGTAAGACCCCAACACCTAAACTCGTCATTAGTTCATTTATGACGTCGTATGTGTATAAATTTTTTCGTTTTCTTTTCATTCTTTAAAAAGAATCATTACATATTTCCCATGACATAACCAATGTTCAAAATTATATGATCATCTCGACCAACAAACAGACTCAGGGGTTTCACCCAATACCATCCCCATTACACCACTTTTACATTGTGGGTTTTTATAAAAATTTGGGCAGAGTCTCCCCATAAACTGAGCTATCCGGAAATAAAAACACATCACATAACATGGCTCCCGACCAGGGACAACACGATACTAAACAGAATACAGAAACACAAGTAAATTCCCAGCCAGGGAAGACACCACACTAATAAGACAACAAAAATGGGTTTCAACACCCTTATACAGTCCATATACAGATACAAGTGCTCACAGAAGAGCAACGAATAACGGATACACATCCGGATGCATAATTAGTATAAATACCAACCGCTCAACCTCGTATATCGGCTCAATCTCATACTATGCTTCTGGAAGCATCATCCAACAAGGTTCGAGCCTAGCACTCCTAAGCAGCATCGTACCTGCTATACCTGTTTCAACAGAAACAGCCCCCACACAGGGTGAGCACACTCCCACTCAATATTCAATCACAAATCAACATACAAAATCATAATGCAACAGTTTAGATCATTCAAAACTCATAAAATATACTCCCTGTACAATTCCGAGTTTGTATAGTTTCCACGCACTGCTCCTGTTTCAAACTCACGCACATTCATAATATCAAGTTTAGTATTATCATTGAAAACGTGATACTCAACGACACTATGAATTCAATACAACAACAATATATTATTTATGCTCAACATAAATAATTCAACATTAACGTACACCTGGTTATCCCACTATCACATTCTCGATACTTTCTCATATCGCACATGCCCACGGCATCATTACTCAACAAGTATAATCGGATCACGTACCACTACGTGTCCCCCATAACTCGTATATGAAACTCAATTATTAAAGTCAAACATTTACCTGAAACATCATACTCAAAATTACATGTATACATGAATATATAGATACTAGATATACCTGCTCGTACGTCACCACGTACCTTATAGTAGACAACATGAACAAGCTATCATCAACGTCCGAAGTCTCCTGTAGAGTCTATATCGAATATCAATTCAATATTAGCTCATAATCCAAGCAATGAACATCCAACAAATAGTTCTTACTTTCACTTCCATATCACAAATCAATAACTCAGTATTATGAATCAAATCATAATCAATACTTTGATGCACACATCTTCACAAGAATCATGATATTTCATTGGTAATGTAAAATCCCATTTTCTCCCATCATCCGCCACATCACACACATGATGCAGGATACACACACCCATACGTGCAAGATCACGCCCAACTCACAAAGTAGTTCACTAGCCACAGCAGTTCAACAAGGGGAAAGGGAGTGCAAGGGTGTATGCATAATAATCATCCAACCAGTGTCTAACCAAAACAATCCAATTAAGCCCATTATCATGCTCCAAACATTCAAACCCACACCGAGGTGATTCAAGCAACAAGCCATGCAAGGAAGAATCCCATGTGTATAAGGGATTCTACCATCTATAACCAATTCTCTTAATCCAAACATAAAGTCTTTATTTCATTAAATTCAACTTTAAACAAAGTAATGATGCATTCAGTTCCATAAATATGATTCATGCTTACCGAGATACTTCAAATTTCCAAAGAAAGTGGCTAAGAATAGAATCACGTTAAACAACATTTTTCTTTTCAAGAATGTCTACTACTCTAAATGGCCAACAAGATGCTATCTCATACCAATTCAAGGCCTTTCATACTAGCATGAATCTAGTTTTCACCTTATAACAACAATGACACTAAATCATGACATTTAGTCACCAATTCCTTTTCAACAATTATCCGTTCAATAATGTGAATTATGATTAAATCCCTACAATTAATAACATTTTCATGCTATCCAATTCCCAATTGTTCATACTCAATTTATCGTCACATAATCGCCTTAACCCATTACACTAATTTAAGTTAACATTCTTCATTGTTAATACCTCATCCAAACATGAAATCATCACTTAGATACCAAACTACAAGTTGGAACCACATACCCACACACCTAGCAGCACACACACATGCACACACAGTACACACACTTATCTGCACACATAACACACATGCACACACACTAATCTGCACACAGAACACACACACACACTGGAACACACATGAACACACACTAGCAACCCTTCCAAAATGCTAGCAAACATCGAACCAATCTTCATCAAAAATTCGAGGGATTTCAGGGGAAAAACGACTGAAGGATGAGGAGGATTACCCACAAAAAAATCGGAAGAAAATCGTCCCAAAATCGGACGAATTTGGAAATTTTATCCGCGCGCTTCCTTGCAAGATCCGGACGCAATCCGCGACGAAACTTCATGTTCTTGGTATGGGAAGATGCGCCTGGAAGAGACGAAGGCGGTGTCGGTTCGGACGCGCCGGAAAGAGGCCCGACGGCGGCGCGCGCACGGCTTGAACGGCGAGGGGTCGGATGTGCGCGATATACAGCAGAGAAGAAGGGGGTTCGGGTTTTAGTGCGTGTATTTACATGTTTTATTGTGTGTCCGAAAATGCCCAACATAACATATTTATTTTTGTATCCTGGCCCGGTTTTGTACATCGAAGTGTCACCGGTGCACTGATATATTATTTATATACAACGATTGGGATTTATACCCACCCCAAAAACCCAAAACTTAATTTCTTCATTTTAATTAACTTATCTCTAAAATATTATCGGAGTATATTTTACAATCTCAAAATATTTTAGGATCCGATTAACTTGTCAGTTGACCTTCACTTGGTCAATTCCACTTCTAATTAATTAATTCTAAAATTAATTATCAATAAAATCCAAATCATATTTAGTCCAACAAATGATTAATAATAATCTGGACATCACAAGCTTTGAGGTACGTAAAGGGAGTTACATTTTTCGCAAATTATTTTAAGTACTTTATGTTATTTATTTTTAAAATGTTTTGGGATAGTAAGCATGCAAGTCTTTTTTGACAGAAATGATTTTGATAGAAATGTGATGTTGAAAAATGGAATTTTGAATAGCATTTTATTGTGTGTGAAAAACTATTTTTAAATGCCATGCTTGTCTTGATTCAGTGAATACGATTTGAGGTTGTGAACTGTGGATGTTCTTTATTTTATTTGTCTCGCTTGCGACGAGGGTAAAAACACGCACACTTTTGAGCTTGTTGGCGACGAGAATAAATAAACGCATTTTGTTTTGCCCGAAGGCAGAGGGGATATAATATCTGCCGATACCCTTCCAGCGGGTATAGTCTGAATGATATCATTGTGTCACCTCCTTATTTGAGCATGCAATTGTTTCATTATAGGATGGCTATCTTATGGTTATTATGTGACTGTTATATGATACTGTTTGTATTCTTTGGTTATCTGTGCAATTATTTCTGTTATGAATCTGCTTTGTGAAATTTAGCTCTGTTAACTGCTCAGATTAACCCATATGTGTGAAAGTTATTTTGATATGAAAATGTATTATTATTCATCACATTATGAAAAATGATGTTTATAATACTTTTGACAAATGTTTCTTATGCTTACTATAAAATACTACAACTTACATATACCTGTAATGTGACATATTACAGATGGAGTCAAAGACATAAAACATAATAGTTTTATTATGTTTTTAGTTTGATTTTGATTTTGAGACTTATTTAGACTTATTTATATTATTACTGGGATATTGGTATAGTTGGATTGAGTGATCTGGCTGATCACAGAGTACAATTTTTAAGAGGAGACTCTGCCCAAATCTTTTGAAGTCAAAGTCAAATTTTATTAAGTCAACACATTTTAGTTTGTTATGAAAATTGGAACGTTTCCGCTAAATAGAAAATCAAAGTGATAACTAATTTTTGAATTGAGTGAAGCCTTGTGTTCAAGCAATTGAACACGGCGGGCGACCCGTTGGGGCGGGCCGTCACATTCCTCCCGTTAAACCTTTCCTTGTTATCCGGATCTATCTGATGCTTCACAACATGATAACCAAATCTGACTGTGTAGTATCCAGATTTGGAGTAATGACATACCATCAGGTCTTCACAATCCACACGGTTCAACGACATTCCCAATACTAGAGCAACATCTTCATCACTAAACCATTGCTCATACAGATCCCATTTACAGCATCTCAAGTCACCATCAATGAAATCATTAACCATTAGATTATCATTTGGTCAAACTTGGCTATTAAAAACTTTTAAATTCCCCTCTCCCTTGGAAACCAAGGATCCTCCCAAATATTAATCTGAAGGCCATTTTCGACATGCCAACATAACCTATATGTTAACATACTCTGTGCCTACAATATACTACGTCAAGTATAAGAACTTTTGACCCCACTGGAGCTCATAAAAAATCAAAGTCAGGATAGTACCGTGCTTTTAGTAATCTAGCTAATAATGAATGGGGTTCATATATTAACCTCCACCCTTGTTTAGATAACATGGCTAGATTAAAAAGAGTATAAATCCTGAAATCATGTCCCTCCATCACGCTTACTTTCACAAAGCTTATTCCAGCTCATCCACTAGATCTTATCTTTCCCTAGATCTCCCCACTAAAAGGACTTATAAGCGATTCAATTTCCTGATGAAATGTTCTTGGAATCTTAAAGCAACTCATAACATATGTAGGAACAAATTGAATAACAGTTTTAACCAGAACTTCTTTACATGTCGTAGACATTGTCTTCTCATCATATCCATGTATCCTCTGCCATACACGATCTCCAATATTTCCAAAAATTCATTTCTTGGTTGTCCCACTTACTACTGGAAGTCCTAGATATTATCATGCTTATCTATAGGTTTCACCTGTAGAATACTGGTAATGTTTATCGCGTACGCCCAAATTAACCCTCTCAAGTTAATAACAATAAGCAATGTAGTAGCGTGAGTAGGGATCGATCCCACGAGGAAAGGTATATCTTTATGTTAACTATGCAAGCAAATATTGAAAGGGGGGATTTGAGATTAATTAACTACTACTAAGCAAAATCTATGAGAATTATGAATTAAACTATTATGCATAATTAAACCAGGATGAATTAACTTATGAGAAAATTGCGATTCTTGGTTGTTGGTCGACTTTACAATTGGGGTTTACTATCTCGATCACCAATCATCACAAGCAAATCAATTTTCATATGAATATTCATCGTTAGACGTTTAATCCAATAATTAAAGTCCTATCTCACCTTAAGTTTAGTTAAGTAGCCCAAGCGTTCTAGTTTAACCATTATCAAACAATCAATCAAAATACAAGTGATTAATATTTAAATCGATGATATCATATGAACTAGTGAGATCGAAGAAGCTAAACAACATAATCCAAGATTCTATGTTTCATCTAGTCAATTGTTTTCCCTAAGAATTTAACAAACTCACAAACAGAATTTTATTAATCTTAGTTGCTTCGTAAATTAGAGGGATCAATCGATTCCATATTTGATTTTTAATTTAGCATTAGATTGTATGAACAAAGATATGTGATCAATCCAACAATTAAACAACACAATCATAGCAATAAAATCAAAAAAAAAATTGATACTCAGTGAAAATCAACTATCAAAACTTAATCTCACGAGAAGCGTAAACTCCAACGTATTGTCTTCCTTAACCAAGAATCACAAAGGTGTTTAGCCACTCATGACAAAATCAAAAACACTAAAAACTAATCTAGAAAGCATTAAACAAAATTAAAATAAAGAGTTACTAGAAAGAAGCACGATTCCGGCTTGTCAATTCCGTCTTCGTTCTTCGAGTTGTTCTTCAAAGGTTGAGAGAAAATCTCTAAAAAACTAATCTAAAATCTAAAACTATGATAAAAGTCAGAATCCCCTCCAAGGGAGGCTGATTTTTGAGTTTATAGAGGTGGGGAAGCTTGGAGGATAGGTTAGAGTTTCCCAAAATGGTAAAAAACTAAATTTCCTTATTTTCTAGGACTCTGCTGGCGATCGATCGCTGATGGAGGGCGATCGATCGCCAGCCTTTATTTTTCAGCCAGATTGTTTTGTCGATCGATCACATCCTTGTACCGATCGCGGCTTTCCAGTATGTTTTGGCGATCGATGGCCTCCTCTCCAACGACCGATCGCTGAAACGTGAATTTTGTTGCTCAACTTTTTGTCCATAGGCGATCAATTTCTTCTTCCCATGCGATGGATCTCTAGTCAAAAATCACATTTTAACCATTTTCTTGGTCTACTTTGATCCTTTATCACCTCCAACGCTTTTATTGATCTTTATTCATCGTTATTGGCTCGATTTCTTCGATCCCACCTACATTTACACAAATATACGATTAGGTAGCATACGTATCAATTTATCTATCAAAACATACCATATCATAGACAATTAAGCACAATATATGTGTCTATTTCTAGTCACATTAAATATTCTGAATGCACATTTGGTCAGCTTCCCCATATTTGGACTGAACACCATTGTGGGTAGCTAATCTCCTGCCAAGAAGCTCTATTATACGTATCTAGAATCTCCCAAATACACTGAGCATCATCCTCTTTTACTTGACAATATTTCATAGTGTCATCTACAAATACCAAATGTGATACTATCGAAGCCCCTGCATATATAGATTGTAAGGCCTCAACATCTAACCAATATTCTTATTGTAAAGCCCTGTTACTAATTAATCCGGATTAACGATAATTATTCAAAACCCCGATGATTAATTAGTTAAGAATTTGGGAGAATAATTAAATTGGCAAAGGAAAAGTCAATTTAAATTAATCAACAACTAGTAAAATTGAAAATTGAAGAAAATAAATAAGTTAGTGAAATTTTGAGAAAACCTGGAGATTAAAATATAGATGGCGAATAAATATGTTCCGAACTACGACGACACAAATAATTGGTCACACACCACAATTGAGTCAATATAAGTTCATGTGCATGACCACATGGCACATGGATGATACATTGCAAAATCCACTCACCTTTCTACCTAGCATGACACACCCACTAGCATAAAAAGCATCAATCCTTACTTTTCCATTATTCTTGAAGCCATTTCAAGTGACAGTCTTGGTTGGTGTTTTGGTGCTCAAACCATCAAGACAAAGTGAGGTATAACCTATTTCTTGAGTTTTATCAACTTGAATTTAGGAATATATTCGGTTTATATACTGTAATGGTCGATTAATTGTGCTAAGAGGTCGAATTTATGTGGGATTGTTGATGTAACATGTATTCTGTTTTGAGTCAGTATGCATGTAGTCCGTTACTTTGAATCTTAAGTATAGATAAGCTTCGAATTTGAAGATAGTGCCTCTAATAACAGTTGTATTATTTTGGCTTAGCTTTAATTGGCCACCAAAATCAGCTAATTTGGAGTTCAAATGAGAAAGTTATGATGATTTTACTAAACTGTGAACAAATCGAGTCTGCATGTTCAAGCATGTCACATACAGTATGTTCTTCAAAATTCTGGGAAATATATGTTCCAAATTTGAAGTTCAGGTAAATAGAAACGTTGTACATCTTTGTATTTAACAATTGGAGTTAGTATGAAAAAGTTATGCTAGTTTTATTAAAAGGTGTCAAATCTGAAACCTTCGAGTTTTTAAACCGAGATGTTTTGATAAGAATGTACTCAAGATGAACGAATTCGCTTAAAAGTCATAAACAACGAATTGCAGAATTTTGAGTTATCTAAATTCTCCCACTAGAGTCAGGGCATTTGGATGTCGTATGAATTAGTTATGAATTTTTTACTCAAAGTGGTCAAACTGGAACTTAGAATTTCCCTGTTTTACGTAAGTAATGTTTAGACCCTGATTGCTTTAAGTAAATGAACGAATTTGGGAAAGTGGAAAACATATGAAATGTCACATTTTGAGTTAGCTTCAAGATAAATTGGACTCATGTAATTTGGTTAACTATTGGAAAAGTTATGAGCCAATTTCTATGAGAATGTAAGCTGAAATTTTAAGAAGTTGCTAAGGGTCATTGTTGAAATTATGAACTTGATATTATGTAGTATTGGAACACTTTGATAATATAATTGAGGTGTAAATAACCAGGTTTTGATATACCAATGTCAAATTGAGAAGTATGGAAGTCCTTGATTTGTATTTACTTGGCTGAGGTACGTAGAAAATCCGTTCTATCACGATGTCTGACAAAGATATGTGATGTTCCTGGGGTATGCTTATTTGTCATTATGTGATTCCTATGTGATTATATGACATGTTGAACTGCAGTATATGTGAATATATGATACATTGAACTGCATGATATGCGATTTCATGATATATTAAGCTGCATCATATGAGATTACACGATACATTGATATGCATAGACACCGAGCATATCATATTGATCTTATTGCTCCTTTGTACCATTTGATCCTGATGAGATCTATAGTGTCATGTGGACTCAGGGCACGACGATGACAAGCAGTTTAGACAGAAATTGTAGTCACGCGCGCTGCCGCCGGACCTAGACACGATGAATGCTGGGCACATCACATCGCAGTGTGTGTGTCGCCACCCTCTGCTCGATCTTGATATTGTTGATGATCTTTCCTTTTATTTAGGACATATCGATATTTTGTAATTGTTATCCCATACATGCATTCCATTCATGCACGGCAAGCATCGTATGATACTTTATTATACTATTGGGATTTTACATGTTTCTCGTACTGGCGTTCTGACCCTGTTGTGGGGGATGTCATGTCTTTGTTGTGTGGGCATGACATGGAGTACAATCCTTTGGATGCTCTAGAGGAAGCATCGAGGAGTACTAGAGCTCCATGAAGAGGAGTTCTGGTTATTTTATCGAGTACTGCGTCACAATTTATATTAAAAGATTTTTAATAAGAATTTATGTCCCAGGGTATGCCCCTAGTTGATGTACTTTTAAGTATGAAGTTTCTGGGGATTTGACTACTACTTGATTACTAAATTGTGTGAACTTATGTTGGATGAGAAAATGACTTTACTTATATTTTCAGTTTTGACTGAAAAGAAAATTGATATATGTAATATTATCGAAAAAAAATTTAGGGCCAAGTCTTGGTAATTCTAAAACAAATCTTCCGCTGTTTACGTAAAATAAAAATTGTGTGACAAGAAAACACTTGATTAGGACCGAGTCCACACAGTTGGTATCAGAGGATAACTTGGGATATGTTTGAACTAGAGATAGAACACTGAGTCTAGTCACAAATAAAGTATTTGTGCATGTAATTGCCTGTGTGTTTTTATATGCTTTTTCCTGCTGTGATTACATGTTAGATTGTTAGAATTCATACATGTAGCGAACAGATAGACGTTGACAGGCAAGTGAATTACCTATAAGCACTATAGATCATGGATTGGATTCTAACTTAGTGATATACTGACATCTAAATTTTTGAATTTTATCTATGTCCTTTGGACTTAATCCTTTGTCACACAGAATGGCACTATGAATTAGAGACATAATATTTATTTAGGTAGGAATTACTCCATAGGTCTTGTCGAACGAATTAGAGACCAGAACGACACGGGTGTTATACTGATTCTGCATCGAGTCTTCGTACACACCGAGTTTATAGATTAGAACTGGCTAACAACAAGGACTTGGATATGGAGGCCGTCGTAGTTCATTTCCAGAATACTCATCAGAACTAGGAATAAAAATTTTTCTTATGACTCATATTCTTCGAGATGATAGCATCAAGCAATGATAGTGACGGAAGACGAGTTTTGCCTCTCTCTGATGTGGTGAAGGATATGACGAGAAGGCCGCGTTGCATACAAAGAAAAAGGGTAACTGACTATCGAGGATTCGAGAAATGGAGTATATGCTTAATCTCGACAGCTATTCAATGGCAAAGAGATTGAAATTAGCAGCATTACAACTGAAGTATAAAGCACAGAAGTCTGCAAAGAAGCTAGAACTGGATTGAAGGTAGATGGAGTGACTATCACATTTGATATTTTCAAGACCCAAGTAGTCACAGACACAATAAAGGTTTAAGCCGAGAGAGTAAAAAAGAGACTTATTATGTTTGTTCTCAGTCCGCGTAGTATTCCGAACCATGTACGTTATTACATGCTCAAGTACAGATGCATCGGCAGTCTAAGTTACTCACCGATCAAGTGTAACACTCGATCGCCCGATAAAAAATTGCTCAGCGATCGATCGCTAAGAATGGAGCGATAGATCGCCGAAAGTGAAATTTTGGCAAAAATGTTTCTGTCGCCAAAGTCGATCACTATAATGATAGATATCAATCTCTGTCCTAACATTTGTGAAAATTTATATTTTGTTGGGAATTTTGAGATATGAACATGTGCAATTGACTTTGACGATGATTATGGCTTTTGGGGAAGTTTTATTAACCATGGGATAAGATTAAAAGTATTGAACCTTAGTAAGAAACGTATTGCATGTTTGAGTTAGATGATAACTCAAGTTAATAAATGATAAAATGGGATGACTTGATCGTGTAAGGGGTATGATAAATTTTTAATGATTATGATAGGAGGCATGACATATCTGTTAAATGAATAATGATGTTGTTGGGGATTATAAATGATAAATATTGAATCGATATTCGATATAGAAATTGTACGAATTGGATGTCAAAAATGTCTAAATCATGTCATCGACTATAAGGTATGTGTGACATACGAGCATATGTAAATATATTATTGTTACGTGTAATGAATAATATATTCGTGTTGTGTTTGAATTAGTACGTAGAGACGTACCAGTTTTGAATGTTATATTCATTAATCTAATTGTTGAGTAATGTGTTTGATACGACCCTCGAGATTCAATGACACACGAGAATAGTATTTCAAAATCTCGTTTTGCCAAGGACTTAAAATCCAAGCAAAGACGCTGAATTAACAGAGAACGATTTACTAAGCACAAAACACAAAGAACAAAATGACTCAACTAACAAAATGAACCCCTACCATTGCTTATCCAAGCAAGAACCTCGGTATATGATTCGACCTCAACCCGTTGCCTACAAGTGAGACAAGAGCCTTGGTATATGAAATCACACCTCGACTCATCACTTATAACAAAGCAAGAACCAAAAGTATCCACAAACGTACCTAGACCCATTACCTATAAACGAGGGAAGAACCATAGGTATCTAGATTCGAACGCCACAAGGACTTTTTACCTTGATAAGTTCATAGTTGGCCACAAGGACCAAGAGAGGGAAAAAATCCCATATGAGCCTTGAAGCCCTCCAATTCAAGGATGAATTTTACTCCAATATGTCTTCTCTTCCATAAAATAACAAATATATGGTATATATATGACTATACAAGCTTTAACCTAACCATTATGGGCTTAAAATAAGCTCTTAAGTACCTTTTCAATGGCCAACATAACTAAATGTGAAAATTACAAAAATAAACTAACAAAAGGCCTACTAATATCTAATTATGCTCATGAATGGTCCATTAAATAAGAACAATACAATGTTGGCCTAGAATTGTAAAATGAATCAAAATATCTTGTTCTTCAACTTGCTTGCTCCAACAGGTAGTGGTCTAGCTGGTTCGATCCAAGCTTTGTTCCAATTTTTAAAGCCAATTTATCGCTTCAATGCTCTTCAAAATATCATTAATTTATCTCTATGAATTAGTACGTAGCGACGTAACAGTTTGAATGTTATATTCATTAATCTAATTTGTTGAGTAATGTGTTGGTTAGTATTGGGAGCACCAACGAATGGTGCTAAGATTTCTTGTGATGCCGCTATTGAGCGTGCTGTGGATTATGATACCGCCGCTGTTGAGCGTGTGATGATTATTGTGCTGCAGCTATTGAGCATGGGATGTGTGATAGTGCTGCCGCTGTTGAGAGATCGATGACATGATGAGTTATGACTAATAAATTGATAAACAAAATGTATTTGATTTCTGTAAATCATTGTTATCATGGTTCATGGTTTTAGAATATTGGTACACTAAATCATTCTTGTGATGATTTAATTGAATTTGGATTTATGGGATGTTATGAGAACAGGAACATCGTGAGAGATCTTATATTGATGTGGTATAATCAGGGAGTATTTACTTAAATTATAGTATTATGTTCTGTAAATTATTAATTGTGTATTGATGATATTGAATTCATGTTGTTGGTATGCTCACCCCGTGTGAGGCTGTTTCTATTGAAACAGGTAGAACATGTACGAAAATGATTCTGGAAACAAGTTCGAGCTATTGAATGAGGATGATCCGTGGAGCGATTTACCAACATTGGTATTGGTAATGTGATGATACCACCACATTTAGACTTATTTATTGAATGCTCGCCTGCGAGCATAATGATGGTGTGATATCCATGAAATAATTATGTGCATTTGGGCTTTTAATTGTGTTTATGTGATAATACGGTGTTAAATTAATTATGGTGGTGAAATGTATAGTTATGCGGTGGGCATGACCTAGTAGTACATTTCAAGGTGCATGTGATGCATGTTGTGGAATTTGGGTTTTGGCATGGTTTATTTGAGGTGGGTGTTAATTATTTTGAAAAGCATGTTTAATTTGGGTTATGGTGCATTTATTGGTAAACGCTTTTAAAATATCATATTGGGATATTTTACTAAATCATGCTAATTTTTGGTGCATGTTTTAATTAAACACCCTACCACCCTTTACCCTCATTATCCCACCACTCTTTATCCAAAACACTCCCAACCCTTTCCCCAAAACCCCAAAATCGATTTCAAGAGGGAAAAGACGAGGAAACTTTGGAATCTTGCATTAGTTGGATTTCTTGGTAGGAATTGAAGCTTCTAGTGAGCCTTCCCAGGTCCAGGAGATAAAGTCCTACAACATCCCACATTTTGGAATAAAGATACGTAGTGAGACGTACGGGCATCAGACGGTAAACTGTATTTTTACGTAGTGGATTATGCATTATGGTTGAATACACGTATTAGATTATGCATTATGGTTGCATATACATATTGGATGCATTGGTGCATGTTATTATAAGTCGAGGTTATATTCCAGTGATGAAGAATACTTGGCGCCTTCATGTCGAAGCGATGATAGAATACTTTCCGCTGTCATATTATAGCGATGAAGAATATTTGCCGCAAATATGTCGAAGCGAAGGATAATGCCGCTGTCATATTATCGCAAGGGATAGTATGTCGCTAATATGTCGAAGCGATGGGTATTAATGTGCTGTCATGTCAACGCGAGGTGTATCATGCCACTGATATAATAAGACTGGAAAACGGTTATCGGTATTGATGGAACTGGTGCATGTCATGACATTCATTAATTGTATTATAATCTGTTGATTATATTGTGATACAGGGACAACCAATGGGAGATACAGGAAGTGATTTGTATTTACGGTTATGCATTTTTATATCATAATCTTGTTGATGTGGATATTGTTTATTATATGCTCATGGTTTTGGGGTTGTTCCTGTAGGAGCTTTTGGAGCGGAGGGCTAAGGACCGGGTTGATGTGGTGAGCTTGTGAGGAGTGCTATTGGTATAGAAGGACATTATTATTTTTGTATAGTCTCTACTCTAGGTGTAGTGTAAAGCTATAGCCTTAACATTCATTTTGCTGGGAATGTAATTAATCTTTTTGGAATTTTATTTTTGGCACTGTAATCCTTAAAGCTCAAGGCATCAACATGAACCTTATACTCTGATTTATGTATGTTTAGCTCTACTTATGCTTTTATTCCGCACTTAAAGTAGTGAGGCCTTACATTAGTGGTATCAGAGCAGTGGTTAGAGAACCGTGGTTGAACGAAGGGTAGAATTAGTGAACAATTGGATAGGTGTTCACATTTGAGCATGTTCATGCATTTGGATGCATAGTTATAGGTGCATTATACTATCATGCTTGTGACAATGTTTCTCATATTGACTAAGGATTAGTATATGAATTGTTTCTGGTTTATTGTCATTAACCCCTGTATTACATCATGGCAGCCAGAAATCCTGAGCACCTCAATGAGGAGGTGGGTGATGTAGGAAGTGTAAATGCTAGTATTGATCATACTAATCCTTTACTGCTATCGGCTATGGGCCTAGAACCTGTTGCACAACCTTTATTGCCTGGTGAATTGAGTCTAATGCAATTCTTGACCTTCCACCAGCCTCGATTTGAGGGGACTGAGTATGGAGAGGAAGCAGAAGAATGGCTTGAGAGGATTGAGCAGATCTTTGTGTCTACACCCTATGCTAAGACTGCCTGGTTGAGGCTAGCAGAATTTCAGTTGGCCAAGAAATCTTCCATGTGGAGGAAGACGACTGCTATGGAGTTAAGGGCTCATGGGATATTGGTGGACTGGAGTTTATTTAGGACAGGGTTTTTGAACCGGTACTTTTCTGCGGCTGCTAGACAGATGAAGGAATATGAGTTCACCAATTTAAAGCAGGGTAACATGGCTGTTTCGGACTATGCTATGCAGTACTCATCACTGTTGAGGTACGTCCTCACATCGCTACTAATGGGCATGCCAAGATGCGGCACTTTCTGAAAGGCTTGAGGCCGGAACTGTTTGATCGGGTTATCTCCAACAACCCCAGCTCCTTTGATGATGCTCTTACCAGAGCAGAGCTAGCAGAGATTGGAGTCGGCGCTTATACAGATATTGTACCCTCGTAACTTCCACCACAGAGGCCAGTATCTGATAACCTGAGGCCTCGAGGGGAATCATTCAAATCTTGTGGAACATCATTATCTTCCCGATTTAGTGGGAAGCGGATGGATAGCCGGAGACAGGGGGACGGGAGGAGCAATGTATCCACCAATATGGGACAAACTCAAGCAAGTAGAGTTGGAGAAGTAAAATGTCATTTCTGTGGAGGACCGCATTTGATGCACGACTGTTCAGCATGTTACAGATGTGGCAAGACGGGACACATTGCTCGGCATTGTCCTAATCATGAAGGACAGATAGACCTTAGGGAAGGCAGGGGAGATTTACTGGTGGGACAGTACAACAGAGGCAACCAGTGATGCCTCGACAGTTGGGAGGTCAGGCAAAGGGGCCACCTCAAGGGCAGGTGTATGCTTTGACTAGGGAGCAGCTGCGGCGGCTCCAGAGGAAGTGATTGTTGGTACATGTCTTTTATTTACATATCCCACTTTTATTATGATAGACACAGGTGCCTCGCACTCCTTCGTGTCTGCGAATTTCGTGGAGAGACATCTTATGTGCACGTCTCCGTTACCCACACCTCTTTTGGTCTCGACACCCACTGGGAAGAATGTGATTGCTGACCGGTTACTTTCTGACTGCCTCATTTATTTTGAGAGCAATGAGCTGAAGACGGATTTGATTGTTCTGGGTATGTCAGATTTCGATTGCATTGTGGGCATCGATGTATTGAACAGATATCAGGCAGTGGTTGATTGTCGGCAGAGAACAGTTCGTTTCCGATCTGATCAGGGGATTCAGTGGACATTTTATGGGAAAGGTTCTAGTCCGAAGATTCCGTTGATATCGGATGTTAAATGTCACGGCGTGGACATACGGGTTATCTTATTTATGCTGTTGATATGGCGGAAAAGAAGAAAGAAATGAGGATTGAGGAGATACCCGTGGTTGTGGAGTTTCCGACGTGTTCCCGGAGGAAATTCCAGGGTTTTCGCCGAGTAGAGAGGTCGAGTTTGGAATTGAGTTGTTACCAGGAACGTCCGTCATTTCTTGTGCCCCTTATAGAATGGCACCGGCGGAGTTAAGGGAACTGAAGGTACAATTACAAGAACTTCTCGAAAAGGGATACATACGCCCTAGCGTATCGCCTTGGGGTGCACCGGTGTTGTTCGTAAAGAAGAAAGATGGTTTGATGCGTTTGTGCATCGATTACCGGCCATTGAATAAGGCAACGGTAAAGAACAAGTACCCTCTTCCACGGATTGATGATATATTTGATCAGTTGCAGGGCACAAAACTTTATAGCAAGATTGATCTGAGGTCTGGGTACCATCAGATTCGGGTCAGAGAGGAGGATGTTCAGAAGAGAGCATTTTGGACTCGGTATGGGTACTACAAATTCTTGGTTATGCCGTTCGGAGTGACGAACGCCCCGGCTGTCTTAATGAGTCTGATGAATCGGTTGTTCCAACAGACTCTTGATCAGTTCGTCATTGTATTCATGTAAGAACCCTCGTGCCCTTAACCCGTTATTAGTGTATTAATCCATACCATTAGTGCATATAAACATACTATCATGGGGAAAAAGCCATATGCAAGTAAAACACCATATACTGTCCAGAAAATTTCTTGCATTTGATCCACATAATATTCAAATTCCCCAACAAAATCACTTACATAGCATGCACCCTTATAATACACTAACAAGCTCTCAGTTCATTTAGCAATTCCATATTTAATTGAATGCAAACTATAAATGAAGAGAGAAAAGCCATAGCCCATTTATACATTCCATATACACGTAAAAACATACTCACATATGAGCACCCAATGAATAAGCGTGTATCTAATGCATAAAATACTCTGCCAGATACCGTTACTGGTACTTCAATCCTGGAAGCACCTCCCAAGCACAACTCGATCTCAACTCTGGATCTGTGTACTTATTCAACCAGCTCTGGTACCTCGATCCTGGAAGTACCTCCAATCAACAGCCCGAGCTTAACTCCAAAGCTGCTGCTACACCTGTATCACCTGCCCCAACAGAGACAGCCCCCAAACGGGGTGAGCATACCAATACCACCAATCCAATAATCGTAATATTACAATTCATAATTTACAGAATGTAAATGCCATGAATTTAAATGATACTCCCTGGATGGTATCATCCTCATCCGGGATCCCCTGTATTGTCCCTATTCTCAAAATAACCAAACCATTAAATTCTCAAAGCAAGTTGATCATCCCATTGATCAACTAAAACCATCCCTGCTATACCAATTCCATAATCAAATATGATTAAATCATCAAATAGGGTACTACAGATATCACATGTATCTAGCCAATTATTCCATATTTCTGTTTCATAGCCCGCTCCAGAATAGCGGCATTTTAACCCCACGCACGCTCAACAATAGCGGCGTCATGACCGATGGTCGCTCAATGACGACAACATGCCAAATCATTGCTCGCTCAATATCGGCACCGTATGGTTCCCAATGTATGTCCATTTAACGCAATTACCATCTACCATGCATTTCACTATCCATTTATAGCAAGTACCATATACCATGCATTTCAATGTCCATTTATTGCAAACACCAAATACCATGCATTTCAATGTCCATTTATTGCAATTACCACATACCATGCATTTCAATGTCCATTTATTGCAATTACAACATACCATGCATTTTACAGTTGCAACATTATAATAGGCTATGCTCGTACGTCATACGTACCTTATTAACCCGTAGTTCGAGTCCAACCTCGCCTGAGTTCCACGTCCGATTAGTTATGTGCTAACATATAAATAACTCACAATTAAACATAGGCATGCAATCACGTGCCCAAGCACGTTCAAAACTTCCAAACTTATCGTCCATCCATGACGTTTACCAAAACAAAAGCCCCACGGCTAAGCATGCATAATACCCAAAATATTCCATTTTATATGTTTAAAAGATAGCCAAAAACTCAACCGAGAATTCTGTTTTAAATAAACTTTGGCTCCAACCAATCCATTTTAAAAGTATAGCATTCCCATTGGAATGTAGACATTGCCCCGGAAATGGGCCCTTTAAACCTCGATTCCAAAATCCCGACATTTTCCAAAATTCCACAAAAAACCAAGCCAAACAGTGCCGCGATCGATCGCCCATCAGGCGCGATCGATCGCCATAACCCACTATCCGAAAATAAAACATCCGCGATCAATCGCCGCATATTCCGATCGATCGCCAAAAGTTTCTGGTTCCTCGCGATCGATCGCGGGTACTGTTCATCGTCACCCATTTTTCCAGATTGATGCCGCGATCGATCGGGGCCAATCCGAGATCGATCGGGACATGCAATTTTTTGAAAACTCGAGCTTTAATGGGGTTTTTCACACCCAAACTCAAAACCAACACCCCGTACACTTATATCACCACCAATACTACATTTAAAGCCAATAAAACACCAAAAACATAACTTTGGATTTTTAACAAAAACTCCCAATTTCCAAACCCAACAAAATACTCAACCAAAACCCACCATACTACTATCAAAACGAAGATAAGAACGAGGGGAAGATCAATACCTTATTATCTCCGAGAAATCTGGTTCCCTAACCAAGCTACCAACCATTTTTCCTCCAAGAGGAAAGAAGAGGGGAAAGGGGAGATGTGAGGCGTAGAGAGAGGGGAGAGAGAGAGGTGTTCCGTGCCAAAAGACGGAATATCGAGTCCTCTTGGTATATATAGTACCAAAACTCGAAAATACATTTACCTCCACAAATACATCATGATTCATTAAATATCATATGTTTTCAAAAATCATCTCTCTAACCTCAATTCCCATTACCAGCCCTAGTACAAAGTACTCCGGACCTCAAATTCCACCAAAGACCAAATTCCAAGGTTATCACCACGATGAGAATGCAATCTCATCCCTTGGATCCAACGACTCCAAAAACAAAATTTAAAATCTCTGGGAGTCCCAAAATCGCAATTAATACACAATTGCCACAACTAAAATCCATTAAGGATTATTACCACACCAGGATTAACACTAATAATTCCCGTGTATCACAATTATCCTCCACTAATAAAATTTCGCCCTCAAAATTTGCACGACGTACCACGTAATGCCGAGATTACAAAATCCAAATGGGTTCACGTCGTCGGATCATGAACATAACATGAACGACACACCAACCGCGAGAATACCGACCTCGCACCAAAACCTGGAATGGAGTAAATCTCCCAAACCATCACAAACTCAAAGAAAGACGTCAGCATTCCCCGATGCCAACCATCTCAAAAGCAGTCAGCCAACCCTAACTGCAGATCAAACGAATTATACGTGATTCCAAAATAGATATCGTCTCGATGATATCTCCACGATTTAGCCTACGATGTTAATCACACATCGTTGCCAAGGAAACTACCAAATCACTACAGTGTACTTATACCAAATCCGGTTCCCGTTTTCCCAAATCTATCTCCATCAAGGAGTGGTTGCATCACATTGCAACACGGATTGTGCCACTACACGGCCCCGATTAACACGTAACACATATCCAAAGATGTCTTCATCCGTGTGTTCCAAGAAATCACATCTTGGTCCAAACACACTATCGAGACTCTACAAGGTCTCAAGTTTCCGAAAGGACATGCGAGAACAATCAATTGCATTCCCGCCATATGTGTCAACCACGACACCCAATAAATCCAAAACAAGGTCATCCCTTGCTTACCCTAGGATTCAACGGTCCTAACCTAGGATGTTATCAAATTACTCAGAAATGAAAAAAAAAATACTATGGCCTAAGATACGAAAATCCCTCCTCAAGGAAAGTCAACCGACCTTCACGATCATTCTTCAGAATGCATCGTGCCATCGAGATTTACCAATCTAAAGATGCCACAATCTCTCACCAGAGATTGCCAAACCAAGCGTACTAGTCCGATGCTCGACGAGCATTAAGAAAAGTTGGCAGTCCTATACCCACGCCGGCATACACGCCCAAGTACCGAGACCACATGCATACTGGATGCAACGAACTCGGGTATCTCCAATCATACCCAAAATCCCAAAACCAACTGTCAATCCTCAATTTTTCTCACTCCACGGAGAATGATAGTTGACAAACCAAAAAGGGTGTGATTTTAACATCAACACTACACAAACCGAATTAACGAATCTCCCAAAGATTCAATTGGTAGGCATATCAATACCGCATTCCTCACAAGGAAAGTGCCATGAATCCATGACCCTCCAACCTTGAACCACTGTTCGGAAAACCTGGATATATTTATACCAAAATATATTCCGGAACTCAGAAATACACAACTGGTTAGGATAGTGTATCAACGCCACTATTACCCAAATCGAAACCCGTATACGCCATGTATACTCATCCTAATGATGCTCTGTACTAATGCCATAGTACTCCACAATTTCGAGCATTTCCCTGGAGACGTCTCCTCGAACGTCTCACCGAAAGGTAAGAAATCTATCACTCGGTCCAACACCAGTAATGATTACCATGGCTGATTCCCAATCAACCCACGACCGATACCAGCTGTTCCATGACAGAACAATCCAAATCTCTCCAAAAGATGAAATCAATATAGTAGTGTTACCCCACTAGCTATATCCCACCATTCCAATTATGACTCCCGTTGCATTCCATATGCAAGGATGCTCAACCATAGCTAACAACGACTTGTTGACACTCACGTTGGTATTCCCAACAAAATAGAGTTGTCCCAAAACAAGTCCCTCAAAAATCGACGTATAAACGTCCCCGTGAGGTATTCCCTGCCTCAATCACCATGCCACATAGAGACTACAAGAGTCTACCATAAACCCTCATCGTATCACCATACGATTCACCAAACTCAGTTCCCACGAGCAGTGTAATGGCTACAGCAAGCACACTATATCACTGCAACAATACATGGCTAGTAAAGAGCTGCCTCCATAGGCTTATACCAAGCCCACCAACGCATCATACGTTCCACTCGGTATACCATACCGTAACAAGCCATTAGAGTAGTGGGTCATCACCCAGTTTATCTCTAAAACACCAAAGCATAATGGACATCCCGACGTCCTTGCTCAACCACGGTGCAATTCTAATCCATTAGGACTTATTTCGAACCCTCAGGGTGGGTGTGCCCATGCCTAACACGGATCACAACGACAAGCGAGTAGCTTCCTCAATGACTACTCTTACCACCAAACACTTGGCCTTAGCTGTCCCAGCGAATATACCCAAAGGTACCACTACTCGACAATATTTACGTCTATTACATGATGCAGTACACTCACCGGTACAATGCATCCAAAAAATCCATCGAGCAAACCTGCTAGGCGTAATAGTCTCGTCAACCAGTGACGTAGACACCACCTGGTGCTCATCAACGACACTCAAACCATATGACTAAATACGTACATCCAGACATATTATTCATCAAGATGACGCTACACGTCTACATAGAACATCCATTATGTCATCGTCATCCCGTGACGGTATATGTCAACATATGACATCCAAGTAACATTGTCAACTCTTGACGGTATTTGTCGATACACGACACCCATAATCTCATCGTCAAACACATGACGGTACACAACAACACATGGTATTCACAATAATGCTAACAAAACAGTAATATATCATACCTTATCGCTATGAAGATGGCGGTATACCTGTAACCATCGTCCACCAGCGGTACACAAGCAGCACCCATCGCTTGTAGGCGGCATAATTCAGTGCTACGTACATAGCGGTATAATCCATCGCTATAGAATCGGCGGCATGATCCCTCGCAATAGAGTCAGCAGCATAAAGCATTGCCATAGATATCCGGCTGTATGAACCATCGCCATAGATGTAGCGGAATGACCCATCGCTATATAATACCTTGAGGCATGAACCATCGCCAATAGATGTAGCGGAAAGACCCGTCGCTATATAATACCGGGCGGCATGAACCATCACCAATAGAATAGCGGAAGAAACCATCGCTAAGAATACCCGGCGGCATAAACCATCGCCAATAGAATAACGGAATGAACCATCGCTAAGAATACCCGGTGGCATAAACCATCGCCAATAGAATAGCAGAATGATATCCCTCGCTATAATATGACAGCGGTCGTGTTCTTTGCTTCATATGAGCGGCAAATATCTTCATCGCTACCTCGCTTTGACATACCAGCGGCAAATAATATCCCTCGCTATGATATGACAGCGGTCGTGTTCTTCGCTTCATATCAGCGGCAAATATTCTCTCATCGCTACGGTATGCCAGCGGCACCATTACTCCTCGTTTTAATCATGACAACAGAAATACTCCTCGCATTACATGACAGCGGAAATACCCCTCGCTTAGACAATACCAGCGGAAAATAATATCCCTCGCTATGATATGACAGCGGTCGTGTTCTTCGCTTCATATCAGCGGCAAATATTCTCTCATCGCTACGGTATGACAACGGCAAGTATTCACATCGCTACGCCGTGAAGCGGCAAGTATTCACATCGCTACGCCATGTATGCAACCGCAATGCATAACCCATATCTCAATAAACATTCCCATGAGTGTACTTTAATGCACCTCGCTTCAAATTGACATGCAAAATTTTACCATCGCTTCAACATTTAGCGGCAAAGCATTAAAATCATCACTCCAATATGCAACCGTAATGCATGATCCATGTCCCATATGACCCTGCAACCACCATGGTTAGCAACAACATATTCCAATTATGAACACCTATCGTAAATGCACATAAGCAATGTAGTTGTGCCACACAACACTAACTATCATCATTCATAAGTATGTGCTATCCATTCCTATCAACATGTTCCAGGCCCTCAACAGCCCCAAAATTAAGACGTGATACACTGGTGCTAATTTCGAGGACGAAATTCTTTTAGTGGGGGATATTGTGATGACCAGAGATTGTAGATGTTAATTCCGGAGTGTTAATAACCCATAAAGTTGTTTTACGTGGCAATTTGGAGTTTAATCGCGGTGTTGGGCCTTCGGGGCTCATTTATTTGGGTAGTTGGGATTGTTGGATCCCGAGGTTGAGATTGTATTCTCATTACGGTGTAACATCTAAGAGTTGGGTTGTTGAAGTGTCTCGGAATCTCGGGTGCTTGGTGTGGGCACCGGTAGGGGGTTTTGGAGTTAGAGAGAGAATTTTTGAAAACAGATGATTTTTAATGAATCATGATGTATTTGTGGGGCTATTAGTATTTCGGGGTATTTTTGCTATAAATACCAGTTGAACCCAAAATTTTAACTATTTGGAAGCTTTTTCAGCACCTCACCCGTCTCTCTCTCTTCCCTTTCCCGTCAGCCCCGATCCCCTTGACCCACGCAGCTTCAAGCGCCGCGCCCGCCGCCGTCCGGCCGCCGTTCGGCGCGTCCGACCCGCCGCCGGCTTCGTCTCGTCCAGGCGCTCCTTTCTATACCGGCAATTCGAAGTTTGGTCGCGATTTGAGTTCGGATTTCGCAGGAAAGCGCCGATCCCCAATTTTCTAGGGTTCTTCGATTTTCGTCCGATTTCCTTCCGATATTCGTATGGGTAACCTTCCTTACCCCTTTTTCGTCCCTCTCATGTAATTCCCTGCTAAATTTTGTGGTATTGTGTTCGAATTTAAGGATTTGTGTTCGAATTTAAGGATTTTGGTTCGAATTTCATGCTGTTTGCGTGGGTTATGTTCGAATTTTGGGGGGTTTTGGCAAGGGGTGTTGATTCTTGTTAGTGATCGATTAATTCATGTTTTAGATGATTTGTGGTGCTTAGTTTGGGTTCGATTTGTGTTGTGAAGGTTCGAAAATTTGTGGGGAGTTCTTGAGCAATTTTCGATAATGGTTAATTGTCGTGTGTTGACAATATTTTTGAGGGTTATGGGTGTGCTTGAGCATGGGTTGCATGTTCGTAAATAATTGTGAATTATTTATCGTGTTAGCACATCGTTCCTCGGAGCATGGGACTCGAGCAAGGGACTCGAGCAAGGTTTGGCTCGGACTTCGGAAATTTAAGGTACGTGCGACGTACGAGCATTACTGTATATAAGAGCATTTGTGAAATGCATAATGTATTTTAATGGCATTAGATGGTTGTGGGTATGGCTATATATATATGTGTTGATATGACTATGGAACGACCTAGTCTTGACATCGCTGCCACAAGTGTGCGTAATACTAGAGTAGTATAACCTTACATGAGATATGGGGTACTGGGTTCATATGACTATTGTAGGGCATTTGAGATGCCTGAGAATGATCGTGGAATCATGTATTCATTATAAGACATGTGAGATGTCTAAGTATAATGGAGAATTGGTAAAATAAATGCTAGGCATTTGAGCTATCTGTGATTGGTAGCAAAGTCGAAAAATCAGTATTAGATATCGAGATATCTATATTTGTATGTATAATGAATTTGGAATCATTAATTATTGATACTTGAGAATCAGGCATGCTATGAGTTAAATCAATGTGTTGATTTACTGATTTTTGAGATTTGATGAGTTTGATGATTGTGAGAACAGGGACAGTACACGGAATCCCGGATGAGGACGTTGCCATCCAGGGAGTATCGTTTAAAATTCATTAGTATTTACTTTTGTTGTAAATTATGAATGTCATTATTGTGATTATGGGATTTTGTGTATTGGTATGCTCACCCCGTTGGGGGCTGTCTCAGTTGGGGCAGGTGAACAGGTACATCGATGGCTGTGGAGCTGGGCTCGAGCTGTTGATTGGATGTACTCCCAGGATCGTGGTACCAGGGCTTGATGGAGCACGGTATCGTATAGAGTACTTATATACACCTGAGAATTATATACATATTCATGATGCTCGCATGTGAGCACGATTATACTTGTATATGGGTTGTATATAAAGGCATGAGCCTTTCTCTCTTTCATTCTATGTTGCATGCAATTAAGAGTAGAATTGCTAATGATATGAGAGTCATGGGTGTATTATGTGGGTGTTGAAACCCACTTTTGTCGTCTTATGTGTGGTGTCTTCCCTGGCTGGGAGTTTACTTTGTGTTATGTATTCTGTTGAGTACTGTGTATTCCCTGGCCGGGAATTATATTATGTGATGTGCTTTTGTTTTGGGATAGCTCAATTTATGGGGAAACTCTGCCCAAATTTGTATAAAAGTCCACAATGTAAAAAGTGGCAAAAAGGGGATGGTAATGGGCGAACTCGATGAGTCTATATGTTGTTAGGATGATGATCTTATAACATTGAGTATTAAAGAAATTTTGTAGTCACCATTCAATGGTAAAGTATCATCTGAGTTTCCCGATTGATTTTATTGAAAGCATGTGCCACACATAATGATTAATACACTAATTAAGGGTTAAGGGCTTGGGGTCCTTACACCGAGCGTACCATATAGACGCTCGAAGATATGTTACGGGCTTGTGTGTTGGAGTTCGATACTTCTTGGCAGGACTCGGTAGCCTTAGTGGAGTTTTAGTATAACAATAGGTACCAGACAAGCATACAGATGGCTCCTTTTGAGGCTCTCTATGGTAGACGTTGTAGGTCACCGTTATATTGGGACGATGTGGACCGTAAATCGGTCGGAGGGCCAGAATTGTTCCAAGAAATGGAAGAAAATGTAAAGGTGATCAGAAGAAAAATGGAAGCAGCCCAAGACAGGCAGGCAGCGTATGCTAATCAACGGTGTCGGCCATGGAGTTTCAGTTGGGCGACAGAGTCTTTTTGAAGATCTCAACTTTCAGAGGTGTAGTACGTTTTGGGATGTGGGTGAAGTTATCCCCGAGATATGTTGGGCTACGAGATCTTACAGCATATTGGTACTCTGGCATACCGATTGGCTTTACCGCCCTCTCTGTCCGGCATACACGATGTGTTTCATGTGTCTATGTTGCGGAAGTACGAGCCAGATCATTCTCATGTGTGGCAACCTTCTGAGGTTCAGATTGAGTCTGATGTTTCCTATGTGGAGCGGCTTGTCAGGATTCTGGATCGGGCAGATCGCAGACTACGAAACAAAGTTATTCCTATGGTCAAAGTTCAGTGGGATCGTAGGGGTGTCGAGGAGGCCACGTGGGAGACGGAGCGACACATGGTGCAGCACTATCCGGCACTGTTTTCTAGTATGTGATTTATGTTTTGTTTCGTTTTGGGTAAGTGCATGCTGATTTCGAGGATGAAATCTTATAAGTAGGGGAGTATTGTGATATCCCCGAAATGATTATGTGATTTTAAACATTAATTATGATATATGAAGATTATGGTATTAATTCATTGGGTTGAATTAATAATATTGGGGAAATGCATTTCAGGGTGCATGTGTTATATGTTGAGAATTTGGGTTATGGCATGATTATTTGGGGTGGGGTGTTATCTGTTTTGGTGAAGCATGTTTAATTGGAAATTGAAGTATTTTATTGATTAAATACTATAAAATATCATGTGATGATATTTTAATACATCGTGCTAAATATCGGTACCAAAACATAACACATCACACCACCCAACACCCAACCACCCCCCTTGACCCATACCCTGCTACAGCTGATTGCCCATGCCTCTTTCCCCTTCTCCCACTCCACCTTTCCATGTCTGAAACCCTTCCCTTTCTCTCCCAAAAAATCGCCCAACATCTGCTGAGCAAGTTAGGGAGGAGATTTGCCATTTTTATTGCTAGGAAAGCTTGCAAAAATCGGAGCAAAAGAGGGTGAGATACCATAACCTGTTTTGGTTTAAGTTTTGGTTGGATTCATGATTTTACTTGGTGTAAAAATGGCATGCTAGCTTAGGTTTTATTAAACCTTCGATTCAAGTACATTTATTGTATTTTTATGAAGTTCCTAGCATGTTTACTTGAGCATGTTATATGTATTATGTGCTAGATTTGTTGGCTTGAAAATAGGTGCTCGAAAATCTGGGTAGAAATATGATACCCTATTTTTCAGAAAGTTTGAATGAGTAAGGATAAAGTTAGGCGATTTTGATGCACGTGGGTTTAAGTTTGGGTGGAACTTCAATTTGAATACATTCATGGTAATACCTAGTAGCTCTTAGCATGTTTGTTTAAGCATGCGGTATGTCTTATATGCTAAAATTGTTGGTATGAAAATGAGTGTTCGGAAATCTGGAAAAATCGCGCACAGAGCATGTGGCGATCGATCGCTACAAAGGCAGCGATCGATCGCCGAAGGCCAGTAGCCAAAATCAAAGGCAAGCGATCGATCGCCATAAATGGCGCGATCGATCGCCTCGAGCCAGTGAAGTCTGGCGATCGATCGCCTCGATGTAGCGATCGATCGCCAGATGCTGAATAGTGGAAAATGATGTTTTTGTTGGAATTTTTGATTTTGGTCTATAAATTGGCATCTAATATTGTGTTGTACACTGGTGTAGAGCCTTCACAGGTAGCTACACAACGCAGGGGATAGAGTCCTGCAACACACCATATTTTGGAAAGGTACGTAAGCGACGTACGGGCACCCAACGGTAACATGTATTATATGTTCATTATTTGACATACGGTAAATGCGATTTTTGTGCATTATGAGTACGATACATGTTGTTATGCATTGTTGTTGCATATGTATGTTGTGGAACATTTGGTGTGTATTCCACGAGTCATGGTTATCATAGTGATGATTTTAATGCTTACCGCTTATACCGCTAAAAATGTGCAGCGGGAGGGGGGAGGCTCGCTTGCACATGGAGGCGAGGTTTACCATATGAAGCGAGGATAGAAATACCGCTTGTATGAAGAAGCGAGGGAAGGAGTTCCGCTTGTTCTAAAGTTATGAAGCGAGGGGCATTAAAATACACTGTTGATAAATTGATTAAGGATTGAAGTAAAGATTTAAGAAGTAAAGATATGTCATGACATTTATTTAAAGAAACCATAATATCATGTATTGATTTGATTATGAGTTATGGTACAGGGACAACCAAAATGGGCGTTTTAAATGCATTGGAATTCAGGAAGTATCTTATGCCCATGATTTATGCATTTATGCTTTATATTCATATTATGATTGATATGAACTATGATATGCTCATGTGTTGGGGGTTGTCTTTGTAGGTGCTTTTGACAATGAGAACCAGGGTCGGGGTTGATACGCTGAGCTGTAAGGAGTGCTACAGGATTAGCAGAATAGAGAATTTCTTTTGTATAGTTTCTACAAAGTGTAGATTAAGACTATAGTTTAGTAACATTTTGTTAGGAATATGTATGATTCCTTTTTGAACTTTTGGTACTGTAATCTCCTAAGCTCAGGATTATCAACACGACCTAATACTCTGATTTATGAATGATTAGTTCTCTTATTTGCACCTTAGTATCTTGTTTAGATAACGGGTCTTACAACACTACCCCTAGAGCAGAGACTATGCAAAAGAATTAATCCTGTTTTGCCAAAAGCACTCCTCACTGGCCCACCGCATCAACCCGCCTTAGCCCGTCTGCCCAAAAGTACCTACAGGAACAACCCCCAAAACCATGAGCATGTATATAAACCATATTCACAGTAATATGATTGTAATTCAAATGCATAAACCGTAAATACAATCCACTTCCTGTATTTAATAAATTTCTAAGCTCCCATTGGTTTTCCCTGTACCACAATCATAATCAATGGATTATAATACCAATAATGTATGTCATGACATGCATCCATTCCATGTACACCGTGTTCAATTCCCAAGTCTTATTATTTCAGCTGCATAATACCCATCGCGTTAACATGACAGCGGAAATACTCCTCGCTTAGACAATACCAGCGGCACTAATATCCCTCGCTATAAATACGACAACGGTCGTGTTATTCGCTTCATATTAGCGGCAAATATTCTCTCATCGCTACGGTATGACAGCGGCAAGTATTCACATCGCTACGCCACTAGCGGCAAGTATTCTCCATCACTGGAATATAATCTCGACTCACAATCACATGCACCAATGCATCCAATAAACACATGCAACCACAATGCATGACCAAACCATGTATGCAATCCATGATGCGTAACCAAAACCATATATGCAACCACAATGCATAATTAATTCAATATGTGCAACCATAGTGCATAACCAATTCAACGCGTAATTATACGTTTTACCGTCCGATGCCCGTACGTCTCACTACGTACCTTAGTCCCAAAATGTGTTGTGTCGTGGACTTTATCTCCTAAGTTGTGTGACCACCTGGGATGGTTCTACACATTCACACAAACCAATATTAGGAGCCAATAATTGTACAATATCAAAAATCCAACAAAAAAACATAATTTCCCACTATTCAGCTGCTGGCGATCGATTGCTACATCGAGGCGATCGATCGCAAGCCTTACCGATCGATCGCTTTCATATAGCAATCGATCGCCAGACCTTTCTGCCTCGCGGCGATCGATTGCAACATTTCCAGCGATCGATCGCCCGCAACGATTTTCGCCACGGCCCTTCGGCGATCGATCGCTCTGTTAGTAGCGATCGATCGCCACATCCTGTGTGCGCGATTTCTCCATTTTTTCACCTCAAATCTTTCCAAACCATCCCAACTCAAACACCAACACATCAACAATACAAAAACACTAAAAACCTTCAATAAACACCTTCATACAACCATAAATCCAACCGCCAACCAAAAATAACACTAACCCAAAATAAACTCATTTCAAACAATCAAAAACCATTGCAAAACCAAACCAAACACCATAAAAACTTCAAGGAGGTATCCATACCTCTTGGGGACTCCAAATCCTACCAATAATCTCACAAACAAGACTTTTGCAAGGATTTCACCTCCATTTTCAAGCCAAAAACGAAAATAGTGAATGGGTTAGGGTTGGGAGAGTGAATCAGGGATTTTGTAAAGTGATGGGTAAAGTGGGGGGTAGTGGGGTTAAAGGGTTAATTAAAATTGTACCCCAACAATTAACATGATGTATAAAATACCCCAACATAATATTTTAAAAGCATTTTACCAAAATGCACCAAAACCCCAATTAATCACATATTTTACCAAAAATATCAACCATCACATTTAAACCATTATAACACCCAATTACCCAACATGTATAACATGCACCCTGAAACGCTCTACCGGGTCACGCCTACCATGTGACTAAGCATTTCACCAAGATAATTAATTCCAACACATAATTTAATTATCACCATAATAATCGCATAATCATAATTAATGCCCAAATTGCATATAATTATTTCGGGGATATCACAATACTCCCCTACTTATAAGATTTCGACCCCGAAATCGCATGCACTTACCCAAACGAAACTAAACATAAATCACATACCAGAAAATAGTTTCAGGTAGTGCTGCACCATATGTCGCTCCGTCTCCCACGTTGCCTCCTCGACACCCCTGCGATCCCATTGAACTTTAGTCATCGGTATCACTTTGTTCCGAAGCCTGCGATCAGCCCTATCCAGAATCCTGACTGGTCGTTCCTCATAGGACACATCAGAATCTAACTGCACCACAGAAGGCTACAACACATGTGACGGATCCGGCTCATACTTCCACAACATAGATACGTGGAATACGTCGTGAATACCAGACAACGACGGTGGCAGGGCCAAACGGTAAGCCAAGGTACCGATGCGCTGCAAAACCTCATACGGTCCAACATACCTTGGAGATAATTTCCCACGCATACCAAACTGTACCACACCTCTGAAAGGTGAGATCTTTAAAAAGACCCTTTCTCCCAATTGAAACTCCAACGGTCTCCGCCGTTTATTTGCATAGGTTGCCTGTCTGTCCTGAGCTGCCTTCATTTTCTGACGGATAACCTTTATCTTATCCTCCATTTCCCGAATTAGTTTGGGTCCTCCCACTGCTTTATTGGTCAAGTCATCCCAGTACAATGGCGACCTACAACGCCTACCATAAAGAGCTTCAAACGGAGCCATCTGAATACTCGCCTGATAGCTGTTGTTGTAAGAGAACTCTACCAAGGCCAATGAATCTTGCCACGAGGCATCAAACTCTAATACACAAGCCCGTAGCATGTCCTCGAGCATCTGTATAGTACGCTCGGTCTGACCGTCCGTCTGGGGATGATATGTCGTACTCAACCTCACCTCAGTACCCAAAGCCGACTGAAGACCTCCCTCGAAATGAGACGTGAACCGTGGATCTCTGTCAGATACAATAGACACTGGAATCCCATGTAGTCTCACTATGTCCCGGACATACAACTGAGCCATCCTCAAGTATGTGTACGTCATACTGTAGGGAATGAAGTGAGCTACCTTCGTCAGCCTATCAATGATCACCCAAATGGCATCACAACCCGAAGTAGTCCTCGGCAAGTGGGTCACAAAGTCCATAGATATGTGATCACACTTCCACTACTGTATCTCTAAGCTCCTTAGCTCGCCACCAGGCATCTGCCTCTCTGCCTTAACCTGCTGACAGATCAAACATCTCTTGACAAAAGCGATCACATCACGCTTCATCAGTTTCCACCAGAATTGATCACGTAGATCCTTATACATTTTCCTTCCTCCTAGGTGGATGATAAATCGGCTACTATGAGCTCGCTCCAAGATCCCTCTACGCAACTCTGGCGTACATGGAACTATCCACCGGTTACCGAGTCTCAAAGAACCATCCCCAGCCACTCTAAACTTTGATGGCTGTCCTTGAAGTGCTAATGATGACCATCTCTGAACCTCATCATCCGTCTTCTGGGCTCTCCTGATATTCTCATAAATGTCCGGCTCTGCCAATAAAGTCGATACCCATACCGGCGATGCATCCACATCGAAATCATAGCCCAGATGGCAGTAAGAAGTCATCATGGCTGACAAATGCATGACATCCTCAGCAGTACTCTTCACATTCCGACTCAAGGCGTCTGCTGTCAAGTTTGCTTTTCCCAGATGGTACTCTATCTCACAGTCATAGTCCTTGAGTAAATCCATCCATCTCCTTTGACGCATATTCAATTCCGCCTGAGTAAATAAGAATTCCAGGCTCTTATGATCCGTATATATGGTAAAAGATGTATCATACAGATAATGCCTCCAAATCTTCAGGTCAAATATAATAGCCGCCAACTCCAAGTCATGGACTGTATATCTAGTCTCATGCGGCTTCAACTGCCTCGATGCATAAGCTACCACATGCTTATCTTGCATCAATACACATCCCAAGCCCTGTAGCAATGCGTCAGTGTATAGAACAAACCTCTTGTTCTCCGTGGGAATCACCAATACCGGCGGCGTCGTCAATCGATGCTTCAACTCTTGGAAGCTCTACTCACAAGCCTCAGACCAATAAAACGATACTCCCTTTTGAGTCAACTGCGTCAACGGCTTAGCAATCTTAGAAAATCCTTCGACGAAGCGTCGATAATAACTAGCCAAGCCAAGAAAACTCCGTATCTCGGGCACAGAAGTGGGTGCATCCCACTCCATCACGGCCTCAATCTTCCTGGGGTCCACCGATATCCCACTGCTAGATATGACATGCCCCAGAAACACTACACTGCTCAACCAAAACTCACATTTGCTGAGCTTGGCATATAACTGGTGATCTCTGAGGATCTGGAGCACTGTCCTCAAGTGTTTCACGTGCTCTTCCTCGCTCCGAGAGTAGATGAGTATGTCGCCCATAAACACAATGAAGAACTGGTCCAGATAGGGTTGGAACACCCTGTTCATCAAACTCATAAAGACAGTCGGGGCGTTCATCACACCGAACGGCATAACTAAAAACTCGTAGTGCCCGTACCGAGTCCGGAACGCTGGCTTCTGTACATCCTCCTCCCTGACCCGAATCTGGTGGTAACCTAACCTTAAGTCAATCTTGCTATAAAGTTTAGTACCTTGCAACTGAACAAATAGATCATCAATCCTTGGGAGAGGATACGTGTTCTTTGCCGTGGCCTTATTCAGTTGCCGGTAATCGATGCACAAACGCATCGAACCATCCTTCTTCTTTACAAAAAGAACCGGTGCTCCCCAAGGCGATTCGCTAGGGCGTATATATCCTTTATCAAGGAGTTCCTGCAACTGCTCCTTTAATTCCCTTAACTCTGCCGGTGCCATCCTGTAAGGGGCACTAGAAATAGCGGATGTCCCTGGTAATAACTCAATCCCAAACTCGACTTCCCGAGCCGGTGGGAATCCTGGAATCTCCTCCGGGAACACATCAGCAAATTCAGCTACCACTGGTACATCCTCAACTCTTAACTCTTTGCTCTTCCTCGTCGTGTCCATGGCATAAATAAGATAACCAGTGTGTCCACGTTCCAATAATTGGGACATTTTGATTGCCAAAATCAACTAATTTTTTGCACGAGAACCGTTCCCATAGAAAGTCCACTGAATCCGAAATCAGCTCTGAACCGAACTGTCCTCTGCCAACAATCTACCACTGCCTGATATCTGTTCAGAATGTCGATGCCCACAATGCAGTCGAAGTATGACATACCCAATACAATCAAATCTGCCTTTATCTCATTGCCCTCAAAATAAATGAGGCAGTCCATCAGAAACTGATCGGCAACAACTTTTCTTCCAGTGGGTGTCGAGACCAATAGAGACGTGGGCAACAGAGACTTGCACATATTATTTCTCTCCACAAAGTCCGCAGACACAAAGGAGTGCGAAGCACCTGTGTCTATCAAAATAAAGGCGGAATATGTAAATAAAAGGCACGTACCAGCTATCACATCCTCTGGAGCTGCATTGGCCTGCTCCCTGGTCAGTGAATAGACCTGTCCCTGAGGTGGCCCCATCGCCTGTCCTCCCATCTGTCGAGGCGCCACCGATGGCCTCTGCTACACTGTCCCACTAGAAAACCTCCCCCCGCCTCCTCTGAGGTCCACCTGACCATCACCATTCTGACAGAACCGAGATATGTGGCCCATCTTGCCACATTTATAACAAGCCGTACAGTCTCGCATGTGATGTGGTCCTCCACAAAAGTGACACTTCACTACTCCAGTCCTGCTCACTTGAGTCTGCCCTCTATTGCTAGGTGCACTACCCCTCCGATTATCCATTCACCTCCCACCAAACCGAGAAGAAGAAGCCCCACGAGGTTTAAATGATTCCCCTCGTGCTCTCAGATTGTTGGACATCGGCCTCGGCGGTGGGATTTGTGGGGGTGCAACGTCTGGGTAAGCAATGTCTCCGATCTCTGCCAGTTCCGTTCTAGTGAGAGCATCATCAAAAGAAGTGGGGTTGTTGGAGATAACCCGATCAAAAAGTTCCGGTCGCAGCCCCTTTAGAAAGTGCCTCATCTTGGCATGCCCGTTTGTTGCGATATGGGGAGCATACCTCAACAAGGATGAATAATGCATGGCATAGTCCGGGACTGTCATTCTCCATTGCTTCAAGCTTGTGAATTCATCCTCCTTTGTTTCCATAGCCGCAGCAGAGAAGTACCGGTTTAGAAACTGGGTCCGAAATAAAGTCCAGTCAATCACCACACCCTGAGCTCTCAGCTCCATCACCGTCGTCTTCAACCACATAGAAGACTTCTTCGCTAGTTGGAACTCCGTCAACCTCAGCCATGCTGTCCTAGCACAAGGAGCAGACACAAATATCTGCTCTAGTCTCTCAAGCAACTCCTCAGCTTCTTCCCCGGTCTCTGTCCCCTCAAACGTGGGAGGGTGGAAAGTCAGAAATTGACTCAGACTAAGCTCCCCTGGTAATAACAACTGAGCTACCGGCTCCACGCCCACAGCAGGTGGAGGTAAAGGATTCGTCTGACCAATGCTAGCATTCACGCTTCCAACATCCCCTACCTCTTCATTGAGGTTCCCCAAGTTCATAGCCGCCATGCTGTAACACAAGGGTTAACAACAATTCCAAACAATATATATGCTACGCCGTTAGATAATATGAATGATAATAAGCATGTTAGTAAAACAATTTATACACCAATATGCGTCACATTCATAAACATGCCCAAATGTAACCACCTAGCCAACCATGCTAAGGCTACCCTTCACTCGTTCCCGGGTTCTCTAACCACTGCTCTGATACCACTAATGTAAGGACCCTAGTTCCTTAAGTGCGGATTAAAGGCGTAAATAGAGCTAACATGCATCTAATGAATATAAAGTTCGTGTTGATACCTTGAGCCGTTAAGATTACAGGCCAAAATAAAATTTCCCAGAAGGGATTGATTACATTCCCTACCAAAAGAATGTTAAATCCCATAGCTTTACACTACTCTTAGAGCAGAGACTATGCAAAAGAATTAAGCCTGATATGCCAAAAGCACTCCTCACTGGCTCACCGCATCAACCCTCCTTAGCCCGTCCGCCCAAAAGTACCTACAGGAACAACCCCCAAAACCATGAGCATGTATATAAACCATATTCACAATAATATGATTGTAATTCAAATGCATAAACCGTAAATACAATTCACTTCCTGTATTTAATACATTTCAAAGCTCCCATTGGTTGTCCCTGTACCACAATCATAATCAATGGATTATAATACCAATAATGTATGTCATGACATGCATCCATTTCATGTACACCGTGTTCAGTTCCCAAGTCTTATTATTTCAGTGGCATAATACCCCTCGCGTTAACATGACAGCGGAAATACCCCTCGCTTAGACAATACCAGCAGCACTAATATCCCTCACTATAAATATGACAACGATCGTGTTCTTCGCTTCATATTAGCGGCAAATATTCTCTCATCGCTACGGTATGACAGCGGCAAGTATTCACATCGCTACGCCACTAGCGGCAAGTATTCTCCATCACTGGAATATAATCTCGACTCACAATCACATGCACCAATGCATCCAATATACACATGCAACCACAATGCATGACCAAACCATGTATGCAATCCATGATGCATAACCAAAACCATATATGCAACCACAATGCATAATTAATTCCATATGTGCAACCATAGTGCATAACCAATTCAACGCGTAATAATATGTTTCACCGTCCGATGCCCGTACGTCTCACTACGCACCTTAGTCCCAAAATGTGTTGTGTCGTGGACTTTATCTCCTAAGCTGTGTGACCACCTGGGATGGTTCTACACATTCACACAAACCAATATTAGGAGCCAATAATAGTCCAATATCAAAAATCCAACAAAAAAACATAATTTCCCACTATTCAGCTGCTGGCGATCGATCGCTGCATCGAGGCGATCGATTGCGAGCCTTACCGATCGATCGCCGAAGGGCCGTGGCGAAAATCGTTGCGGTCGATCCCTCCGTTTGTAGCGATCGATCGCCACATGCTGTGTGCGCGATTTCTCCATTTTTTTCACCTCAAATCTTTCCAAACCATCCCAACTCAAACACCAACACATCAACAATACAAAAACACTAAAAACCTTCAATAAACACCTTCATACAACCATAAATCCAACCCCCAACCAAAAGTAACACTAACCCAAAATAAACCCGTTTCAAACAATCAAAAACCATTTCAAAACCAAGCCAAACACCATAAAAACTTCAAGGAGGTACCCATACCTCTTGAGGACTCCAAATCCTACCAATAATCTCACAAAGAAGACTTTTGCAAGGATTTCCCCTACACTTTCAAGCCAAAAACGAAAATAGTGAATGGGTTAGGGTTGGTAGAGTGAATTGGGGATTTTGTAAAGTGATGGGTAAAGTGGGGGGTAGTGGGGTTAAAGGGTTAATTAAAATTGTACCCCAACAATTAACATGATGTATAAAATACCCCAACATGATATTTTAAAAGCATTTTGCCAAAATGCACCAAAACCCCAATTAAGCACATATTTTACCAAAAATATCAACCATCACATTTAAATCATTATAACACCCAATTACCCAACATGTATAACATGCACCCTGAAACGCTCTACCGGGTCACGCCTACCATGTGACTAAGCATTTCACCAAGATAATTAATTTCAACACATAATTTAATTATCACCATAATAATCGCATAATCATAATTAATGCCCAAATTGCATATAATTATTTCGGGGATATCACAGTGCCGCTGTTGACTGAGCGACGTGATATGATGAAAATGTGATTATGAAAGTGATGACTGAGATGAATTGGATTACGATAAATCATGGTAGTACTGAATTGATTATTATCAATTATGGAACTGACGATTTTGAATATGAGTACACTAAATTATTGGTGTTATGATCTGATTGACTTGGAATTGATGATTGTGGATATTGTGAGTACAGGAATAGCGGGAGAGATCTTATATGATTGTGGTATACTCAGGGACTATTTACTTAAATTACATTATTCTATTCTGTAAATCATGAATTGTATATATGATGATTATTGAGATTGTGTTGTTGGTGTGCTCGCCTCGTGTGGGGTCTGTATCTGTTGAAATAGATAAAACAGATACAAGGTTGGTTTTGGAAACAAGTTCGAGCTAGTAGACGAGGATGCTCCTAGGAACGAGGTACCCATATCAGTATGGAGTAATGGATTGGTACAATTAAATACACTTTATTTATTATATGCTCGTTTGTGAGCAGAATGCTATGTGTATATGGATTGTATAAATGTCCTTGAGATTCCTCTTTTCATTGGATTGAACATGCAATTTAAATTGAGGTTAAATATTGCATGATGAATTGGGAACATGATTAGTGCAATGATGATTACATACATATATAAATTGAGTTGCGTCGCAAAAAAAAAAACTGAATAGGGATGTTTCGGAAATTTATATGCAAGATATGCTATATTTAAGAAGCATATTATGAGAATTCCTTAGATGATATGATTGTATGCACTAGTATAGATGATAAATGCACTAATGATAAGGTTAGGAGACGAGGTCCTACAAAATCCACTACCACCACCCATATATGCACCAAAGTCGAGCATGGAGGAGTTACAAACCAAGTTCATATCATCGACCAAAACAAGGATGAACAATCAAGATGCATCGATCAATAATTTTGAGATACAAGTATGGCAGTTAGCAACCATTATAGCTGGACGAGCTCAAGGAACATTGTCCAGTGACACTAAGAAGAATCCAAAAGAGCAAGTCATTGCCATAACACTGAGGAGCTGAAAGGAAGTTGCTGAGGAGAATGCTAGTAAGAATGATGAGCACAAGGATGAGCTGGCTGAGAAGAAGAGAGATCAAGCACGTGATAAAGGTAAGTCTACTGAGACCACTACACACATCACACCACTTGCTAAGGTACATACCCCCTTCTGTGATATCCCCGAAATGATTATGTACTTTTAAACATTAATTATGTTATGAAGATTATGGTATTAATTCATTGGGTTGAATTAATAATATTGGGGAAAATGCATTTCAGGGTGTATGTGTTATATGTTGGAAATTTGGGTTCTGGCATGATTATTTTGAAGTGGGTGTTATTCGTTTTGGTGAAGCATGTTTAATTGGAATTTGAAGTATGTTATTGAATAAATTCTATAAAATATCATGTAAGGATATTTTAATACATCATGCTAAATAACGGGACCAAACATAACATGTCACTTAACCTAACCACCCCAACCCATACCCATGCAATCTTGGCCATACCCCCCACTTGCCCCTCCCCACACTCAACCCCCTCACTTGGAAAAACCTCTCCCCTTCACCCCCATTTTTGTCCAGTCTGATAAGCAAGTAGGAGAAGAATATATGCAATTTCATTGCAAGAAATCTTCCAAAAGTTGGAGCAAAAGAGGGTGAGGAACCATATCTTGATTGGTTTAAAATTTGGTTGAGCTTTGATAATGTGTTGTGTAGAAATGGCATGTGTAGTAGCTTTTTGATGAGGTTATTGTTTTGTGTAGCTACATGGTAGTATATTGGTGTATTTTGCATGATAATTTGTTGGAATATGATGGTTTATCATGTATTTTAGAGTAGCTTTTGAAATGTGTTCGAAAATGGCGTTTATTCGCGATCTGCAGACTTTGGCGATCGATCAGCGCTTTCTCCCGATCGATCGCGAGCAACAGGGTGCGAGGCAGAACACTTGAACGATCGATCTCGAGTTTGGCGCGATCGATCGGCATAACTTCAGCGATCGATCGCGGAAAATAGAATTTTGAATGTTGAGGCAGTAGCATCTCGCGATCGATCGGGGCTTATTGGCGATCGATCGCAAGAAGCCATATGTGGTGTTTTGAATTATTATTGTAAGATTTTTGGTATTGGGCTATTATTGGCATCTAATATTGTGTGGTACACTTGTGTAGAGCCAGCACAGGTAGCCACACAACGCACGGGATAGAGCCCTGCAACTGAAGATATTTTGGAAAGGTACGTAAGCGACGTACGGGCACCCAACGGTAACATGTATTATATGTTTGTCGAATTGACACATGATGGATACAAGTATGTATCAGTTTGTGCATTATGATTGCGATACATGTTGTTATGCATTGTTGTTGCATATGTTATGTTGTGGAACATTTGGTGTGTAATCCACGAGTCAGGGTTATCACAGTGATGATTTTAATGCTAACCGCTTATACCGCTAAAAATGTGGAGCGAGGGGTGTAGGTCCGCTTGCACATGGAGGCGAGGTATTCCATACGAAGCGAGGATAAAAATATCGCTTGTATTAAGAAGCGATGGAGGGGAGTTCCGCTTATTATGAAGTTATGAAGCGAGGGGCATTAAAATACACTGATGATAAACTGACTAAGGATTGAAGCAAAGATTTAAGAAGTGAAGTTATGTCATGACATTTATTTAAAGAAGCCATAATATCATATATTGATTTGATTATGAGTTATGGTACAGGGACAACCAAAAGGGCGTTTTAAATGCATTGGAAATTCAGGAAGTATCATATGCCTATGATTTATGCATTTACGCTTTACATTCATATTATGTTGAATATGAATTACCATGTGCTCATGTGTTGGGGGGTTGTCTTTGTAGGTGCTTTTGACATGGAGAACCAGGGTCGGGGTTGATACGCTGAGCTGTAAGGAGTGCTACAGGATTAGAAGAACATAAATTCATTTTGTATAGTTTCTACAAAGAGTAGAGTAAAGCTATAATTTAGTACCTTTTGTTAGGAATATGTATAATTCCTTTTTGAACTTTTGGTACTGTAATCTCTTAAGCTCAGGTTTAATCAACACGACCTAATACTCTGATTATGAATGATTAGTTCTCTTAATTGCACCTTAGAATCTTGTTTAGATAACGGGGTCTCACACCTTCCATTTCCCGCAGCATATAAAAGAGCCAGATTATATGCTAAATTTGCTAAGTTTCTTGATTTGATTAAGAATCTCCATATTGATATGCCTTTTATTGATGCTATACGGTAAATGCCGAGTTGTGCAAAGTTTTTATTGATAAGGATACTAAGAGTTTTGTAGATCTTAGATTATAGATTGACTTATCTTATATTTAAATTGTAGATTAAGTCTATCTATTAGTGTATTCTAATATAGCTACTGAGACCACTACACACATCACACCACTTGCTAAGGTACATACCCCCCTTCCATTTCCCGCAGCATATAAAAGAGCAAGATTATATGCTAAATTTGCTAAGTTTCTTGATTTGATTAAGAATCTCCATATTGATATGCCTTTTATTGATGCTATACGGTAAATGCCGAATTGTGCAAAGTTTTTATTGATAAGGATACTAAGAGTTTTGTAGATCTTAGATTATAGATTGACTTATCTTATATTTAAATTGTAGATTAAGTCTATCTATTAGTTTATTCTAAGATAGTAGAACTCTTTTTTTTCCTCTATATATTGAGGACTTGTCTTTGTATTCAAATAAGTTAAATTAATAAAAAGAAGAAGAAGAGAGCACAGACTCTCTCGATTTATTCCTTCTATTTTACTTTCATGGTATCAGAACCAGAAGATCCCATACGAAATTTTTTTTTTCACGCACACAGCGTGCAAAATTTTGTTTTTTTCTGGTTTTATTCCAGGCGAAGCGGCGAAGTTGTGAGTTTCTCCTGGGTATAATTCCATGCATCACAATTTCGTGTTTCATCTGAATTTTTACCGACGTCGATGTGCGTTTATCCTGCGCAAACCTTTTCCCCTGATTTTTTATTGACGTTGTTCATCGCTTCTCCTGCGTACCACTTTTCCGCATATACGTCTTTTGTTTTCGTCCCAGCAACGTTGTTTCTCCTGGGTACAATTTTTACACTTCAAATTCGTGTTCACCTGGGTTTACGTCGTTTTGAGTCATCCAGTGTTGGTTGTACAGCGTTTACATTTGTTCCTTCATCTTCAACGTTTATCGCTGCAAAGTGGACGTTTTTTGAAGGTTTTTCATCGCTGTTTTGTCCAGCCGCAGTTGCGAAAATTTTATCTCCAATAAACGTCAGTTTTTTTTTTTTTGTTTCTTCTCTCATATTTTTCACACATGGCCTCTTCAGACGATAAATCCACTCATATTCATCACAATCCAACCGCTGTTGACTCCTCTCCTTTACAAATTACCAACCACAAATTGACGTGCCGAAACTTTCTTCAATGGTCGAGGTCCATCCAGTTGGTAATTCGCGGGAAAGGAAAATATGGCTTCATTGATGGGTCTATTCCTCAACCCCCAACCACTGATCCATTGTTTCCTCATTGGGACATAAACAATTCCATGGTAATGGCTTGGCTTCTCAATTCCATGGATGATAGCATAAGTTCCACATATCTCTTTCACTCCACGGCCAAAGAAATATGGGATGTTGTCTCCCTGGCATACTCTGACCTTGCTGATTCCTCACAAGTTTTTGAATTGCGAATCCAATCCCACAACTTAAAGCAAGGTGACAACACCATGACTGACTATTTTGTTCCCTCAAGCGGACTTGGCAGGAACTTGATTTGTTTATGGTGAGCGATTGGAAAGACTCTGCTGACGCTGTTCTTTATCGGAATCTGATTGCTAAAGACCGCGTGTATGATTTCTTGGCGGTTCTAAGTAGAGATTTGGATGCGGCTCGTGGGCGTATTTTGGGGTTAACGTCGCTGCCTACAATTGATGAGGTGTTTGCAATTATCCGTAGGGAGGAGAATCGGCGCCGTGTGATGCTTCCACCCACCTTATCGAATCCTGAATCATCTGTCCTTATTACTCACACTCAAACTGACTCCTCTATTCCACGCACCAAGGATGGGAAACCATGGTGTGACCGTTGTAAACGGCCTTGGCATACTGTCGATACCTGCTAGAAAATTCATGGTAAGCCAGCCGATTGGGTCCCAAACAGGTTTAAGCCAAAGGACAGGAAGGCTCTGCAGACTGCTCTTGCTTCGGAACAACCTTCATCCTCCGATACTTCAATATCGAAAGCCCAACTTGATCAGCTTCTAAAATTGCTTTCGGCCAACAGTCAGAATTCTGTCATAGGTGCTACCACAGGTACTGTGAACGTCGCGCTTAGTGCTCTCCACGAGCCAGGTGAGCATTGGATAATTGACTCTGGAGCTTCCAATCACATGACTTCAACTAAGACTATGTTTACTACCTTTTTACCATTGTTGGCTAATCACCGAGTAAAAATTGCAAATGGTTCTTATGCCACGGTTGTTGGTCGTGGCAATGTTTCCCTCACTCCTAGGTTGATTCTCCGTGATGTGTTATATGTACCAACTTTAACTTGCAATTTGTTGTCGGTCCATAAGTTGACCAAGGATTTGGATTGTTATGTCTACTTCACACCATCCTCTTGTGTTTTTCAGGACCGGAATTCGAGGAAGAAGATTGGCAGTGCTAAGGCGATTTCGGTCTCTACTACCTTCAGGGGGATTCCTTTGTGAGCCATGCTGTCCACACTCCAACAGCTCCTCCTTCTCTTTCTCGCGTGCAACAGATTATGCTTCTTCATTTTAGATTAGGCCATCCGAATTTTGCTTATTTAAAACGTTGGTTTCCTTCTATGTTTAGACACAATGATTTTTTTCAATGTGAGATTTGCCAATTATCAAAACATACAAGGGTGTTTTTACCACCATCTTCTTATCATTCGTCTGCGCTTTTTAATTTAATTCACAGTGATATTTGGGGCCCTTCCCGTCTGTCTACTACTTCTCATAAGAGGTGGTTTATTACTTTTACGGACGATCATACTCGTGTTTGTTGGGTATACATTTTAAAAGAAAAATCAGAGGCTGGAATTGTATTTCAAAACTTTTATTCGATGATTAAAACTCAATTTAATACATCGATTAAAATTTTACGTACGGATAATGGCACTGAATTTTTTAACTCCGTCTTATCTGATTTTTTGACTGCCAATGGCCTCATTCATTCTTGTGTCAACACACCACAACAAAACGGTATTTCAGAACGTAAAAACAGACATATACTTGAAGTTACACGCTCTCTTATGTTCACCTCTCATGTTCCCAAGCATTTTTTGGGGGGATGCACTACTCACTGCATGCTATTTGATAAACAGGATGCCTTCCCGAGTTCTGGAATTTAAATCCCCCCTTGATTGTCTACATCATGTGTTCCCAGAATATCGGTCTTTCTCGACACTAGACCTTCGGGTGTTTGGTTGCACTGCATTCGTCCATATCCACGATCAAAATCGTAGTAAATTAGATCATCGGTCACACAAATGCATATTTTTGGGTTACTCATCCACCCAAAAAGGGTATCATTGTTACTCGCCCTCTCTCCACAAATAATTTATCTCTCGAGATGTTACGTTCTTTGAATCAGATCCTTTCTTCCCAAAACCAGACATAATGGTCCATGCTGAGGGGGAGTGTTTTCCCTCACCTTGCCCAGCCTCTACTCTGCCATGACCTTGTGAGTCTCTACCACAGACTCACTTCCCGGAACCTCCGTCTCCTCCTCTCGAACAGTTCCCGGCAAGGGGAGATTTATTACAGTCGTTCCCTTTACATTACTCACGCAAAGATCCCTCCAAAAAGGTAGCAGAACCTACACCATGCATTGGACTTGACACTCAATCTTCTGACTCAAATTCCGCGTCGAATGAGGTACCTACTGTACTTTATATTGATTTATCTCAGTACCTAACCTTGAAGATCTTGACATCCCCATAGCATTGAGAAAAGGGACTCGGTCATGCACAAAGCATTCTCTTGCCAAATTCGTGTCTTACGGACACTTATCATCTTCTATCCAAGCCTTGGTGACTATTATCAATAGCAGCAAACCTTGATTGGCCTCTATATCAATTGGATGTGAACAATGCTTTTTTGAATGGAGATCTCGAAGAGGAAGTATGCATGACATTACCTCTAGGGTTTGATGAAGGAAGTAAGAGGGATAAGGTCTGCAAACTGAAGAAATCATTGTACGGGCTAAAACAATCTCCACAGGCTTGGTTTGATAGATTTACTAAAGTAGTCATGAAACTTGGCTATCATCAAGACAATACGGATCATACATTGTTTTATAGACATAAGAATGGAAAAAAAAAACCCTATTAATTGTCTACGTGGATGATATCATTCTCACAGGTGATGATCAAGAAGAAATAGATAGGTTGAAAGGGAGGCTTGCAGCTGAATTTGAAATGAAGGATTTGGGTAAATTGAGGTATTTCCTTGGTATGGAAGTGGCGAGGAACAAATCTGGAATTTCTGTCTCTCAAAGAAAGTATGTAATAGATCTTCTAAAGGAGACAGGGATGCTTGGGTGCCCAGTTGATACTCCGATGGATTCTAATGTGAAGTTAGGAGAAACTATGAGCAGCAATCCCGTTGATAAGGGAAGATATCAACGTCTAGTGGGGAAACTAATCTATCTTTCTCACACTAGACCAGATATAGCTTTCCCAGTGAGTTGTGTAAGTCAGTTCATGCATGCCCCATTGGAGGAACACATGATTGCGGTTTTCGGATTTTGAAGTACTTAAAAGGGTCTCCGGGTAAAGGTCTATTCTTTCGAAAAACAGATACAAGAGATGTTGAAATTTTCACGGATGCTGATTGGGCAGGCTCAATAAGTGACAGAAGGTCAACATCAGGATATTGTTCTTTTGTGTGGGAAAACCTAGTAACTTGGAAAAGCAAGAAGCAATACGTGGTAGCAAGAAGTAGTGCCGAAGCTGAATTAAGATTAGTGGCTCATGGTGTTTGTGAAGCCTTATGGTTAAAGATGTTGCTTGAAGAACTGAAATTGAGTATAACACTACCTCTAAACCTACTATGTGACAACAAGGCTGCCATTGACATCTCACACAATCCAGTACATCATGATCGAACCAAACATGTGGAGGTAGATCGACATTTCATCAAAGAAAAGATTGATGAAGGAACAATCAGCATTGTCTACATTTCCACATCAGAACAGACTGCAGACATACTTACTAAAGGCCTGTTTCGACCGATGTTGGAAAAATTCATTGACAAGCTTGGAATGCATAACTTATACACTCCAGCTTGAGGGGGAGTATTGATAAGGATACTAAGAGTTTTGTAGATCTTAGATTATAGATTGACTTATCTTATATTTGAATTGTAGATTAAGTCTATCTATTAGTGTATTCTAAGATAGTAGAACTCTTTTCTTTCCTCTATATATTGAGGACTTGTCTTTGTATTCAAATAAGTTAAATTAATAAAAAGAAGAAGAAGAGAGCACAGACTCTCTCGATTTATTCCTTCTATTTTACTTTCAGTTTTTTAAAGGAGATACTGCCAAACAAGCAGAAATTGGGAGAGCATGAAATGATAAATTTAACTGAAAATTGTTCTTCTATCATTCAGAAAAATTCATCTCAAATGTTAAAGGATTCAGGGAGTTTTACGATACCTTGCACTATAGGCTCTATGTCATTTAATAAATCTTTGTGTGATTTGGGTGCTAGGGTAAATCTGATGCCTTTGTCTGTTTATAGGAAGTTGGTTTAGGAGAACTTAAGCCTACAAGGGTTACCTTGCAAATGGCGGATACGTCCATCACATATCCACAAGGGATCATCAAGGAGTACCACTCAAGGTTGACAAATTCATCATCCCGATGAATTTTCTTGTCTTGGACATGAAGGAAGACATGGACATGCCACTGATCTTAGGAAGACCATCCTAGCAACGAGAAGAGCACTAATTGACATTCAAGAGGGGAAGTTGATCCTCCATGTAGGAAGGATCAAACTACTTTTAATATGTTTCAAACTTTGACACACTGATAGGCTTAGATTTTAAGTGTTTTTAACTGTAATTTCTTCCCATTTTCCGTACTTTTTCCTGGATATATTATGTTTTTTCGTGTTTATTCGTTTGTTTCAGGAAATTAGATCGAAAATGGAAGAAATGAGCTAATATGAAGATAACGGGCGAGGCGAGAAAGAGTTGAAATTGAGGAAGTAAGATTTTTGGAATCTCGATTGATCGAGATTTTGTCTCGATCGATCGAGCCAGACAGTGTGCTGAGAAGAAAAGAATTTCGAGTCTCGATCGATCGGAACAATTTTCCGATCGATCGAGCGAGGCAGTAACTTCAGAGCTAAATTTATCAAAGTATCGATCGATCGGAAGGAAATCTCGATCGATCGAGCCAGGCAGTGAGTTTCAAAGGCTGGCATGAACAGTGCACCGATCGATCGGACGCAAATCTCGATCGATTGAGACGCAAATCCGGGAAAATCTTATCTTCCATTTTTGAAATGATTTATGAGGTATAAAAGGATAAATCACTTCCATATCATATATACCATACCAGACGTGATTTAGGTCGAGAATAAGCAGCCCTAGCCGCCGCCTAACGCCGCCGAAGGAGATTCAATCTCCGTTCTTCGTCCAAAGTCGAGCCAACCTATTCCGGAGTGCAAGGAAGGAGCAAGAGAAGAAATCACGGTGCAACGCACGGATTCATCCATCGTTTATCGTATTTCTAAACTTTGATTTCTTTGATTTTCAATTCCATTTGATGTTTTTGAGGTCGAGAGACAATTAAACTCTTATGTATTTGATTTGAATTAAATCTAGTTTATGTTATCGAGTTTTAGTTTCATTGTGTTTGATTATTGATTCAATTGTGTTTGAGCGTATTGATTTCTATTGTTCATAAATTAATTGCTTGTGTAGATCAAAGTCTAGCTAACTTTGATTGAATCTGAGAGTTATAACCGAGATCGAGAGATAACGTTGTAACACGCTCTATTAATTTATGATGTATGTTACGATTGAGATCGAGAGATGATATCGCATACGTGAGAACTTAGAATCGAGAGATTTAGAGTAACAAGGTTTTGACGATTTATGCAATGTTGAATTAGTAAATAGATGCACGAGAGTGATTTATTCTAATTTAATGTTAGTTTCTTTACAGCTCGAGAGAGTGTATCGAATAATAGCGAAAACCTTTCACCTTTAGAATCAATTGGTTGATAATTTGATAATTCAGTTGAATCATTAAAGATAACATAGTTGAACGACGAGCTTGGTAATTTTCTCGAGTGACTTGCCTTCGCATATCCGGAACCATTCATCTTATTGTTTCTTGTTTATTTTTCGGTCTTCAGTTTAAATTTAGCATTAGTTAATCACCTTTGTTAATCGTAGGCTAAATATAATTTTATTAATCTTATTTGGTACTTATACGTTAGTCCCTGTGGATTTCGACATCCCGTACTTAAATTTTCACTATACTAAAACTTGACAACCGTGCACTTGCGGTAGAATCGCTTCACACTACATTGAAATATCTTTTGTTTAAAAATAAAGCGGTCAAGTTTTTGGCGCCGTTGCCGGGGACTAATCTGTATGCGAGATTAGTTAATTGTAATTTAGCCAATTCTTTATTATTTCGATTTGTTTTAATTCTTTGTTTTTGTTAGTTGTTTTGATTTTTGATTTGTGTATTTTGTTGTCTCCTTTTGTCTATTTTGTACAGGAATCGTTTCTCTAGTGCATGCTCAGAAGAGAGGAGCCCACTCTCGAGCCTTTCGATCCGGAAATAGAAAGAACCCTACTTAGGCGATTACGAGAAGCTCGAGAGATGGCAGATAATAATGAAGCACAGAACCCAAGGTCAATGATGGACTTTGCGCAACCGGCATTTCATGGATTGTTGTCTAGTATTACGAGGCCGACGATTCAAGCGAACAACTTTGAGATCAAGCCGGCAATTATACAAATGATTCAGCACTCGGTTATGTTTGGGGGAGCGGCTACGGATGACCCAAATAATCACATCTCCAACTTTTTGGAGATTTGTGACACGTTCAAGCATAATGGCGTCTCCGACGACGCCATCAGGTTAAGACTTTTCCCCTTTTCATTACGAGACAAAGCTAAGTCATGGTTGAATTCACTACCTGCAGGTTCTATCACAACATGGGAGGGGATGACGAAGGCGTTTTTTATCAAAGTACTTTCCCCCTTCCAAGACGGCGAAGATGCGGAACGATATCACAACTTTTGGGCAGTTTGACCCCGAGACGTTATATGAAGCGTGGGATCATTTTAAGGAATTGTTGAGGAAATGCCCACACCATGGTCTACCCATATGGCTGCAGGTACAAACTTTCTATAACGGTTTATTTTCTTCAACCGTTCGATGATAGATGCAGCATCTGGGGGATCAATAATGAGAAAGACACCGGAAGAGGCATATAGCTTATTGGAAGAAATGGCGTGCAACAGCTACCAGTGGCAGTCAGAGAGGAACACGCCACAGAAGCCAATAGGAGTCCATCAAGTGGACGAGATCACTGCTCTTTCGGCTTAGTTAGAAGCTATGAACCGGAAGATAGACAGCATGGGAGCAGCAGCAATGCAAGCTCAAGCTATCTTCTGTGAGCTGTGTGGAGGCGGTCATCCAAGCATCGAGTGCCAGGCAGGTAACCCATTCTTGCAAACTAATGAAGTGGTGAATTTTGTAGGTAACAGGCCACCCAACAGTCCATACTCAAACTCATACAACCCGGGGTGGAGGAATCATAACAATTTTAGGTGGTCCAACAAAGAGAAAGTGTTAAATCCACAGCTACAACCGGGAGGATAGAATAAACTGAGTATGGAAGAGCTAATAGCCAAGTTCATAGCATCAACTGAATCCAGGATGACAACTTAGGATGCAGCAATAAAGAAGTTGGAAGTGCAAGTGGGTAAGCTTGCATCATTAATTTCAGGACAAACGCAAGGCACAATCTCAATTGGAACAGTGAAGAATCAAAACGAGCAAGCAAAGGCCATTGAGCTAAGACCGCAAGCTGAAGCCGAAGAGAGTCATGGAGAGACATCCGACAGCAAGGATATGACTGAGAAAAAGGCAACAAAGAGAGGTAAGAATTCTAACACTACACCGATCACACACATTGATAGGATAGTAATTCCTCTCCCATTTCCCGCAGCTTTGAAAAAGGCTAATATGGACGCAGAATTTGGTAAATTTCTTGAAGTTTTTAAGAAACTACATATTAATATTCCATTTGCTGATGCTTTACTCCAAATGCCTAGTTATGCTAAGTTTTTGAAGGAAAACTTGTCGAATAAGCGAAAGTTGGGCGAATATGAGACGGTAAGTTTGACGGAGGAGTGCTCAGCAATTGTGCAAAATAAAATGCCTCCAAAGTTAAAAGACCCAGGGAGTTTTACTATACCGTGCACTATAGGATCAGTATCTTTTACAAAGTCATTATGTGATTTGGGTGCTAGTATAAATTTAATGCCATTTTCTATTTTCAGGAAGATTGGGCTAGGAGAGCCAAAACCTACTGTTAGGATCGGGGTAGTGTTTAGAAGGGGGGGGTTGAATAAACACTAGATACAATTTCGATTTCTTTTTCTAGTTAACTGTAAACGGTTAAGTATAACAGTTGCTTCTCAATATCAGGCAAGTTAGTAGACACTTGTTGTAGTGCGGAAGACGTCTACAAAACTTGTGAGGAATAAAACTGAAGTAATAAAGCAATAAACAAATAACACGAGAATTGTTTCTGGAAGTTCGAAGCACAACGCTTCTACGTCTCCCCTTCTTCCTTTGCAGGAAGGATTCACTAGAAGACTTGGTTTACACTTTTACAGTATACAACCTTCTTAGGCACTAACACACTTGGCCTAAACTCCTAGCAATCACACTTCTTTACTTTGATTACAATGGATTCTATGATACTCTTTACAGAATACACGTTCTAGCTTTGAGAGTTTTTGAGCAGCAGACTTCAATTGAAGATAATCTGTCACAGATTCAGTTTTGTTGTTTGTCTGCTCTTTACTGAACGTTTGGAATATCAGTCGGATGACTTTAGTGTTTGCTTTGAAATATATCTCTTAGTTGAAAATCGCTCAGCACTTCTTTGTTCTCTGCTTGGATGTATTTATAGGTTTGGATGTCCAACGGTAGCCTTTCTGTATATGGAAGAGATTAACTTTCCAATTTCATATTGTCTTCTTTCCTATTTTGTAAAGCAACGGCTCTTTTCACTCTGACGGTAATGGTGGCGGAGATATAGCAGAGTGTGCCGCTCTGTTGTACCTTTGTCAGAGAATGTTGTACTGATTTTGTCTCGTTGCTTAGTGCTCTAACTGGAAGCTTAGACTTCTGCTGGTTTTCTTTGTTCAACTGGTCGTTCATCCTCTTATGACCAGTTGATGTCCTTGTACAGTGAGACTATTCAGTTGATAGTTGTCCAGTAAATGTTCATCCAGTTTAAGTTTATCTTGTTGATAGCTTGCACTGTTGATGTCTTCATCCGGTGGATGTCCATCCAGTTGATGTCTTCATCCGGTTGATGTCCATCCAGTTGGTGTCTTGTCCAGTTGATGACTTCATCCGGTTGATGTCCATCCAGTTGATGTCTTCATCCGGTTGATGTCCATCCAGTTGATGTCCATCCAGTTGGTGTCTTGTCCAGTTGATGACTTCATCCGGTTCATGTCCATCCAGTTGATGTCTTCATCCGGTTGATGTCCATCCAGTTGATGTCCATCCAGTTGGTGTCTTGTCCAGTTGATGACTTCATCCGGTTGATGTCCATCCAGTTGATGTCTTCATCCGGTTGATGTCCATCCAGTTGATGTCCTTTTTCCAGTTTGTCTTTAATCCGGTAGGACTTCATCCAGTTTGTAATTACCAAAACTTTAGAAATCGTTTTCCCAACAATTTCCCCCTTTTTGGTGATGACAAAACTAAGCAAAGATCTATTTCCAGTTTGAGTAAATAAGATGAGAATCCTGAAATTACTTGAAGACATAATGGAAAAGAAATTTTCATTAAATATAAGCAGATTACAAGTTGTAATCAAACTGGACAATTGAGAGAGATTCATCTTTACTTAAGATGAATTCTAATAACTTGACTAGAATCTAAGATCAATTTAGTTTACATAATTTAGCTGATACAAGACAAATCTTTAAACAAGTATTGTAGACCCGGAGAGCTTCGATCCATCTGGTGTCAGAGAGGAAGAGCTCGATCACCTTATTTCAGAGAGGAAGAGCTCGATCCACCTTGTTTCCGAGAGGACCTAATAAAAATACTCTATCTCTGCCGGTCTACCTTGTTTCAGAGAGAAGGTCGGGAAGAGTCATATGAATATTCATCAGGCAGCTTCCATGGTCCATGGATTCACCTAATGAGAATAGTCTATCTCTGTCTTCCCCCTTTTTGTCATCAGCACCCAGGCATCTGCTGTTAGTGGTTCCTGACTGATGAGGAGCACCAGAACAGGATCAAAGCGCTGAAGCTTAACAGAGCTGGGTTAGATAAGTAATCAACCCATGAGGGGTTGATTTAGATAAGTAATAAACCCATGAAGATGAAACAAATCGAACAGAAATCCAGGGAACTTTGAATAGCTTGAAGGTAAGCATGTTAAGTGAATGTGTGTTCTGTGAGCAAACAAGAGTCGCTATTTATAGAAATGAAAAGGTTGCAATTAATGTGAATGTATTTAAGTGGAACAGTAAATACAAAGAAAAAGTCAATAAAAGCAGTAAATAGATACGAGTAATTAATGGAAGAGTCAGAAAGTGATACTATTTGCGCCCGAACCAATGTTTGGAATAGTCGCGTTTCTCGGTAGGCGGTTGGCGTGGACTCCGAGATCTTTGTTGAGCAGTTGGTCTGGACTGAGTGGGAGCTCCAGTTGCAGGGGATGAATGGGCAGCGGAACTTGAACCTCGCTGCGTGGAGGGAGCAGTTCGGCTGGGTTCAGGTAATCTGCGAATAATTTGAGGAGCTGCAGGCAGGCTGTTGCAAATATCTTGAATTTGAGATGCAAATGCTGCCTGCATAGTGGCCAACTGATCAGTCAATGTTTTCTTGGCGTCGTCAATCTTTTCTCCAAGAGCCATTGAGGTGGCAGCATGAAGAGATTCATTGTTCTGATTGATCTGAAGACGCGCCTGGCCAATTCTGGTAAAAGCATCCGCCACTGCATTCTCAGCAAATGTTTGAAGTCTGGTGACGGTAGTAGTTAAACTACTTAAGTCCCGGTAGACTTGCTGGAATTGTGAGTCATTGTGCTGCTGATGAGTGCCTAGAATGAGAGTTGCAGTTCGTTCTTCTTGTTTAAGCTTATGAACATCGCTGGCTAGGGCTGATATGGCAGTGGATAGATTGGCTAGCTGTGCAGCAATGTTCGGAGGTTCGTCCATAGGATTGGTAAAGACAAAAAAATCTTCAGAAAGCTCTTGAACCATGGACGGATCTGCAGCAATCAGTGGAACATCAGTAGGAGGGACAAGGGCGCTGAGATGAGCATCGTCAACTGCAGCGGATGGCAATATAGAAGCTTCAACAAGTGGTGCAGCTGTAGACTCTGAGATAGTGAGAGCCAATTGGGCAGCGTCTTCATTTGGTGGAGCAGTTAAAGTAGTTGTGGGTTGATCAACCACAGCAGCTGACATCTGGGTGTGATCATTTGAGTGCGAAGACTCGCTAGGTTCATGATGTGCAGAGGATATGGTAACTTGCTGAACCACTGTCTGTATGACTGCATCCACGTTGGTGTGATCAACAGCCATTGGCTGGGGCTGTTGATCCTTGTGAGAGCTGGGAGGAGAGGAGACGCCGAGAGCAGTTTGAGAGGGGAGTTCTTGAACCGAGGAGGCTACTTCCAAGGCAGTTGGTGCGGCCTCTGCTCCAGGGGAAGTAGTCTCCAGAGCAGTAGAAGTGAGCTCCACAGAAAATGGAACAATCTCCAAATTTGCAATGACGGAGTGTAGATCCTGCTGATCAGGACTGGCAACAGTTGTAGTAGTGGAGCAAGAATGAATACCAGTGGATATGCGAAGGTCATGAAGAGCAAGCTCAGCCATTTCGAGCTTGGGTCCAAGAGCATTTAGAACCGCTCTATCATGATTCGCTGTTCCGGAATTCCCGTCAAATTGTTGAAGGCGAGTTTCAACCAGGGCCTGAAGTTCACCCACATAGATCATCAGGCTGAAAACTTCTCGCAGCTTCAAGCTTGTTTCAGGGTCTGGGATTTGAAGATACGCTAGTATTTTGTTCTCATCTCCCCTAGCCTGATCCAGAATTAGATCAAAATCATCTAAGCGAACCTTGATACGGGCATTTACCCATCGATCAAAAATCTCCAACTGTGGTTGCAGTTTGGCTTCAACTGTATCCATTACCATTTGAATCTCGAAGGCAACAGGAGTGGACACTGGAGCCGTAAGAGATTTTCCTTTTCCAGCAGGGGTGGTCTTGGGATGACAGTATGGACATAATGACTTGGGCGTCCTGAAGCTGATAGAGCCTGGTGCTTGCTGAGTGCTTACCAGTGTTGTCTGAGTGTCAGCTGGAACCACTGAAGGAACAGGCACCATGGCTAAGGAAGCAGGTGGTTCCTCAGTTGAAGGGATGACAGGGCTGGGTTCCCTATCAGGATTTACATCTGTAGGACCGGCGGAGGATATAGTGTCGGAGGCGGCAATGTCTAACTGTCGGGCAGTCTGAGGAGCAGCTTTTCGTGTTCTTGGCTTCTTAGGAGGTGGAGGAGGGGGAGAGGACTCAGCGGATTCCGATATAGTCTGTTCAGAGTCACTTATAACCTGAGTCAAGCGACGCTTTGTTGCTCCGCCTTCTCTGCCACTTCGTTGGCGATGAAGCTGAAGATACTTATGAGTGATGGGCCTCCCTGGATGAAGGTGAGAAAGAGCTCCTGTCTTAATGTGTTTGCTCTCAAAAAGGCTGCTGAGTGGGAGAGCAAAACCTGATTGACCCTTGCCAGATGCGACCAGACTAGTCAGTATTTGAAATAGCACAGCTGATCAGTTTATCTCCAACCCTTTGCATATAGCGCTCATAACGTCAAACTTCTCAGGGGTAATTATATCAAATGATCCTGCCTTACAGAGGAGCCCCTTGAAGATTATGTTCGCCAGTTGTCTATAATGACTCTTCATCAAAACTTTCCGGAAAGGAGGACGTGGAAGGCGATGAGTAGATTCCGAGACTGTGAGACGCATTTCTTCTCTTAGTTCTGCCGGAATAGTCGAGAAATCAGAAAGTCCGGTAGAGGGTAGGCACAGGTGAGTGGCAAATTCTGGTTGGGTGATGGTGACGGATTATCCAGAGATGGACGCCACCACGGTGTCATCCACAACTTTGGCAGTAGCAAAGAACTCTTGTAGTTCGTTCTTGTAAAAGGAAGGGGTCTGGCTCAAGATTACCAGGAGTCCGGAGGTATCCAGCCTTTGTATCAACTCCTTGGTTTCTTCATCAGAGGATGTGGATATTGAATGAAAATCAACGTGAATAGCATTGGTGATAAAACTCGGCTGAACATTCTTCGACATATTGAGTGAGTAGGAGGAAGAAGCAGCAACAGTTTGTTAGAGTAAGTTTTCTGAAAGAGAAAAATAATCGCAGTGATTTGTTGGAGAAGAAGAGTAGTGAAACTAAAGGCGGTGAAAAAGGAAGTATATGTAACGTCGTACTGTAGATGAGCGGACACATGTATACGTGGCGATCATCTGACGGTTTAAAAAGAGTTAACAAATAAATGAAAGAACAGGATTTAGGCGGGAGTGAAATAATTTATTTTTAACCAAAAGTAATTTTGAATTCCGACGTTCATTAGGTTAATGAGTATCGAGGGTTATTTTTGTCAAAGCATATTTGGTAACATCAACTGGTATGTAGGGTTCGACTGGTAGGAAAACATCCACTGGTTGTGGAGTCCTACTGGTTCGGATACACCTACTGCAGCTGACCATTGTATTACCAGCTGAGCTTAAATAACCATGATAAAACTATAACAGAAATTCCCCCTAAATTTATGCACATAAACTAACTAATTCCCCCTGAATTCATTACCCAAAACAAAATAATTAAGAAGTAATTTCAATTAAACCAAGAATGTTTCGAAAGTAAGAAAACTTAGCGTCCGGTAGAGGCTTTGTGAAGATGTCTGCTGCCTGTTGTTCTGTAGAAATATACTCCAGCCGGATTCTTTCTTCATGACATGATCTCTGATAAAGTGATGACGTATGTCAATATGTTTAGTACGAGTATGAAGAACTGGATTGTACGTTATGGCAATGGCAGATGTATTGTCACAGAAGATAGGAGCCTCTGTAGACTCAATTCCATAGTCTCTGAGTTGTTGCTGAATCCAGAGCAGTTGAGCACAGCAGCTTCCAGCAGCAAGGTACTCTGCTTCTGCAGTGGAAGTTGCAATGGATGTCTGTTTCTTGCAACCCCATGATATCAATCGATCACCAAGGAATTGACAATACCCACTGGTGCTTTTCCTGTCAATTTTGCATCCAGCATAGTCTGCATCTGAGTATCCGATAAGATTGAAGGTTGAGTCCCTTGGATACCATAGACCGACATTCTCAGTGCCTTTCAAATATTTTAGGATCCTTTTGACTGCAGTGAAGTGCGACTGCTTGGGATTTGCTTGAAACCGGGCGCACATACACACTGCAAACATAATATCTGGTCGGCTGGCTGTCAAATATAGTAAAGATCCAATTATGCCTCGATACATTGTAACTTCGACTGGTATTCCTGAATTATCCAAGTCGAGTTTGGCAGATGAGCTCATTGGTGTAGCAGCAGCTGAGCTGGTACTCATTCCATATTTCTTCAGTAGCTCTTTAGTGTATTTAGACTGATTGATCAGGATTCCTTCACTAGATTGCTTGACTTGCAGTCCTAAGAAAAATGATAGTTCTCCCATCATGCTCATCTCGAACTGGTCCTGCATAATTTTAGAGAATCTTTCGCACAATTTTGAGTTAGTACTACCGAAGATAATATCATCAACATAAATTTGAACAAGCAGAGTATGATCTCCCTTTGTAAATTTAAAAAGGGTCTTGTCCACCGTGCCAATAATAAAATTGTGTTCTGTCAAATATTTTGACAAAGTTTCATACCAGGCACGGGGAGCTTGCTTTAGACCATACAAGGCTTTATTGAGACGAAAAACATGGGATGGCTGCTGATGGTTTTCAAATCCAGGAGGTTGTTCAACATAGACTTCTTCCTGGAGTTTGCCGTTAAGAAATGCACTCTTAACATCCATCTGATAGACTTTAAAGTCTTTAAACGCAGCAAATGCAAGAAATGTGCGAATTGCTTCTAGTCGAGCTACAGGGGCAAAGGTTTCATCGAAATCAATGCCTTCTTCCTGTCTGTAGCCCTGTGCAACTAATCTTGCCTTATTTCTGATTACTGTACCGTTTTCGTCTAATTTATTTCTAAACACCCATTTGGTGCCAATTACAGTGTGATGCTGTGGTCGTGGTACTAGATACCATACTTTGTTTCGCTCAAATTGATTTAGTTCCTCCTGCATTGCTTCTACCCAGCTTGGGTCTAATATAGCGTCATCAATCTTCTTAGGTTCTATATGAGATATGAATGCAGCATGAAGAAATTCATTAATCATTTGTCCTCTGGTGCGTAGAGGAGCAAGAGGGTTACCGATGACCTGCTCAGGTGGATGATCCTTCTTCCACCGGAGCGAAGGTCCAAGAGGATTGAGTTCTTCAGTTGACTGGATGTGAGTAGGCAGATCAGAGGTTCTGATTGACTCATCTTTCTCATTAGTTCCTTCTACTGCAGCAGGGGTAGATGCAACTGTTTCATTTGTAGCTGGCTGCAGTGCTTGTTGGCCAGCAGACTCCTCTGCTTGAGTTTCAGGAACTTCTGGTTCTAAGGAGCAGTCAGTCCTGCTTCTGTAATCAATCTCATCATCAACATTTTCGTCAATGTAAGTGCTTTCCAGTCGATTACTCAAGTTGTTGATTTGTATATCAGATAGTGTACAGTCAGTAGGTTCCTCAAATTTTACATGCACTGATTCTTCTACATTAAGAGTTCTATTGTTAAATACTCTGAATGCCTTACTAACTGTAGAATAGCCAAGGAATATTCCAGCATCAGATTTGGCATCAAAGGCTGTGAGATGAGTCTTTCCATTGTTGTGAATAAAACATTTGCAACCAAACACATGGAAATAGGAAATATTTGGCTTACTGCCATTCCAGATCTCATAAGGGGTTTTATTTGCTCGCTTATTAATCATTGATCTGTTCTGCGTATAACATGCTGTGTTGACAGCTTCTGCCCAAAATCTCTGCGATATTTCTGATTCCGCGAGCATGGTTCGCGCAGCTTCTTTCAAAGTGCGGTTCCTACGCTCAGCAACTCCGTTTTGTTGAGGAGTTCTAGCTGCAGAGTATTCGTGTTTAATACCAAGGTCATCTAGATATGATTCGAGTGATTTATTGGTGAACTCAGTACCTTTATCACTGCGAATTCTATCTATCCCACACGATTTCTCATTTTGGAGTCTTTTCAGTAATTTGATCAGCTTTGGAGTAGCTTGATCTTTGCCACTTAGGAACAAGACCCACGTGAAACGAGTGTAATCGTCTATTACCACTAGAGTATACTTCATTCCCCCTAGACTTGTTACTGGTATAGGACCAAATAGATCCATATGCAGCAACTCTAGGCACCGAGAAGAAGATTTACTCCCTTTGTTCTTAAAGGAGGATCTGATTTGCTTACCAAGTTGGCATGCTGCACAGATCTTATCTTTTGAGAACTCAATTTGGGGCAGTCCAACAACTAGATCAAGTTTACGCAGACTGGCAATAGTTTTAAAATTTAAGTGACTCAACCGTTTGTGCCAAAGCCAATTTTTGGATGAATTCAGAGCAGCTAAGCAAGTAGAAGAGATAGGCTGATTAAGATTCCAGTCAATTTTATATGTGTTATCATGCCTTCTACCTACAAGTAGTATACTACCATCAATAGATTTGATTGTGCATGAGTACTGATTGAATTCTACGGAATGACCATTGTCACACAGTTGACTTATGCTAATCAAGTTGTAGCATAGATTTTCAACTAAAAGAATATCTTTAATGATGATGTTACCGTAGATAATCTTACCCTTACCCACGGTTCTACCTTTCGCGTTGTCTCCAAAGGTTATTCTGGGTCCGGTGGAGTCCACCAGTTCAGACAGTAAGCTCGCGTTCCCTGTCATATGTCTAGAGCACCCGCTGTCCAGAAACCATTCTGAGCTCCGAACAGGATGCATTCTAGTTTCCTGCAATTAAAGCGATAGCATGATTGGTACCCAATCCTACTTGGGTCCTGGTAGGATTAGTCCTTTCAGAACCCACACTTGTATGACCCTGAATAACTTAGGTCGGTGTGTGTTCTGAAATGTGTGTGCATTTATAGATATAGGTGATGATTTTGACTGTGGAGTGTGATAGTATGTGTATGCATGTGCTTTTGGTTTGTAGTTCCTGTTATTTAGCATATACCTCTTCTGAACAGGTTTACAGTTGTAGTACCAGTTGGGTTTAACCTCTCTAGCTGCTCGACCAGTAGGTTTAAGTTCATTTCTGAACTTTTGCCCCGGTTTAGCCTCTTTGAGTGGTTCTACATAACCGATACCTCTGTGCTGTACCTGTTCCTTGATGAGTGTTGCTTTAACAGGTTCTTTAACCAGTTCAAAAGGATCATATACTGTGCTAGATCTTACAAAGTTCATTGATTGAACCTTGTTTTTTTGTTAGACACAGTTGAGGTTCATTACCTGATGAACTGCTGTCATTGCTATTATAGCCTATGCCTGTCAAATCACCAGCAAGCCTTATAGACTCAAGCATTTCATCCTTTTTGGTAGTTGACGCATTCCAAGTGCTAACCAGTTTGCTAAGTTTCTGGTAAGCACACTTGGCTTCATCTCTTTCTTTCACTAGGAGACTGGCTGCTTCCTTTAAGCAATTCAACTCCCTCATTTGTTCACAATCAAGTTTGTTTTCATGCGTTTTAGTTTGGATTGAGTGCTCAGTCTTATAGCTTTCAAAAGATTCATATAGCGTCTGATACTCATTTATCATGTCCTGCAATGCATTGGTGAGTTCATGATGTGTAAATTCAGATAAGTTAGTTTCATGTACCTCATTTTCATCATTTGCCATTAAGCAGTGGACTTCTTCGTCTTCACTCTCGCTGGATGAGCTAATTGGCTCCTCTGATTCTGATTCAGAATCAGCCCATTTGCTCTTACTATCTTCTGCCACTAAAACCTTTTGATCTCTGTCCCTTTTGGATGTTCTTCTGGTTTCCTTGGATTTTCTGTAATCTTTGGACCCTCTTTTGTGATCATCCTTTTTGGGTTTAGGACAGTCTGCAATGAAGTGCCCTGGTTTGAGACAGTTGAAGCATACACGCTCTTCTTCTTCTGAATTTCCTTTGGAACTCTGCCTTCGAGGATATGATTGATAAGATCTCTGGTTCTTCTTCATGAATTTTCCAAATTTCTTTACAAACATTGCCATTGCATCGTTACACATTTTTTCTGGAGTCATTTCAGTAGGAGTAGGCAGAGACTCAGATGCAGTGAGAGCTTTTGTTGGTTGACTTGTACTTGGTTCATCTTCAACCCGAATGCCTAATTCAAATTCATAGGCTTTTAAATCAGCAAACAGATCATGTAGATCTATCTTGTTGATATCCTTTGATTCTCTCATAGCAATGGTCTTGACATCCCATTCTCTTGGCAGACCTCTCATTACTTTGAGAGTGACTTCTCTGTTGGGTAACTCCTTACCCAGACTGCTTAGTTCATTTACTATTCCAGTCACTCTTTTATCGTACTCATTGAGAGTTTCTCCATTTATCATTTTGATATGCTCAAACTTCTGCAAGGCCACAGTAAGCTTGTTCTCTTTGGTTTGATCGTTTCCTTCACAGAGTTGAGCAATCTTCTCCCAGATTTCTTTGGCTGTTGGGCACATTTTGATTTTGTTAAACATATTTTTGTCCAAAGTTTTGAACAAAATATCTTTAGCAACATTGTCTAGATTTGCTTTTTTCTTGTCTTCATTTGACCATTGAGATCTTTCCTTTTCTACCATTTGTGGATCACCACTTGTGATAGAAGCAGCTGTATTGATTTTCATGATCTTCAAAGGTCCTTCGGTGATCACATACCACATATCATCATCTTGAGCACTTAGATGTGCTTGCATGCGGATCCTCCAGTCATCATATTCGTCTTTCTTGAACATTGAAATTTTGCTAAATGAGGCCATCAGTTTTGGTAAATGGTAATTTCTCAAGATTGAGAAGACCTAAGCTCTGATACCACTTGTTAGGATCGGGGTAGTGTTTAGAAGGGGGGGGTTGAATAAACACTAGATACAATTTCGATTTCTTTTTCTAGTTAACTGTAAACGGTTAAGTATAACAGTTGCTTCTCAATATCAGGCAAGTTAGTAGACACTTGTTGTAGTGCGGAAGACGTCTACAAAACTTGTGAGGAATAAAACTGAAGTAATAAAGCAATAAACAAATAACACGAGAATTGTTTCTGGAAGTTCGAAGCACAACGCTTCTACGTCTCCCCTTCTTCCTTTGCAGGAAGGATTCACTAGAAGACTTGGTTTACACTTTTACAGTATACAACCTTCTTAGGCACTAACACACTTGGCCTAAACTCCTAGCAATCACACTTCTTTACTTTGATTACAATGGATTCTATGATACTCTTTACAGAATACACGTTCTAGCTTTGAGAGTTTTTGAGCAGCAGACTTCAATTGAAGATAATCTGTCACAGATTCAGTTTTGCTGTTTGTCTGCTCTTTACTGAACGTTTGGAATATCAGTCGGATGACTTTAGTGTTTGCTTTGAAATATATCTCTTAGTTGAAAATCGCACAGCACTTCTTTGTTCTCTGCTTGGATGTATTTATAGGTTTGGATGTCCAACGGTAGCCTTTCTGTATATGGAAGAGATTAACTTTCCAATTTCATATTGTCTTCTTTCCTATTTTGTAAAGCAACGGCTCTTTTCACTCTGACGGTAATGGTGGCGGAGATATAGCAGAGTGCGCCGCTCTGTTGTACCTTTGTCAGAGAATGTTGTACTGATTTTGTCTCGTTGCTTAGTGCTCTAACTGGAAGCTTAGACTTCTGCTGGTTTTCTTTGTTCAACTGGTCGTTCATCCTCTTATGACCAGTTGATGTCCTTGTACAGTGAGAGACTATTCAGTTGATAGTTGTCCAGTAAATGTTCATCCAGTTTAAGTTTATCTTGTTGATAGCTTGCACTGTTGATGTCTTCATCCGGTGGATGTCCATCCAGTTGATGTCTTCATCCGGTTGATGTCCATCCAGTTGGTGTCTTTTTCAGTTGATGACTTCATCCGGTTGATGTCCATCCAGTTGATGTCTTCATCCGGTTGATGTCCATCCAGTTGATGTCCATCCAGTTGGTGTCTTGTCCAGTTGATGACTTCATCCGGTTGATGTCCATCCAGTTGATGTCTTCATCCGGTTGATGTCCATCCAGTTGATGTCCATCCAGTTGGTGTCTTGTCCAGTTGATGACTTCATCCGGTTGATGTCCATCCAGTTGATGTCTTCATCCGGTTGATGTCCATCCAGTTGATGTCCTTTTTCCAGTTTGTCTTTAATATCCGGTAGGACTTCATCCAGTTTGTAATTACCAAAACTTTAGAAATCGTTTTCCCAACACCTACTAAGGTTTCACTACAATTAGCAGATCGATCCATCACATACCCCAGGGGTATCATTGAAGACGTTTTAGTCAAAGTGGATAAATTCATCTTTCCCGTTGATTTTCTGGTACTTGATATGGAAGCAGATTCAGAGACACCACTGATTTTGGGTCGACCATTCTTAGCAACGGGAGCAATAATCGATGTGCAACAAGGGAAGTTGGTCCTCCGAGTAGGGGAGGATCAAGTTACTTTTAATGTTTTCAAAGCACTTAAACATCCACACGATGAACACATGTGTTTCAGTATAGATATTATTGATATTCTGACAGATGATTTGTTGCAAGATACATTCAAGGATAACATGGAAGCATGCCTAGTGGAAGCTGATGAGCAACACTGCAAGGAAGACATTGAGAGTATAGCTTTTATGAACAACACCAGTCCATACATGAAGCGAGCCACTGAGAATCTGGGAGAGTTGGGAAAAAGAGATATTAAACCTCAAAAGCCATCAATTGAAGAGTCACCTAATCTTGAGCTCAAACCTCTTCCATCACATCTCAAGTATATTTTCTTAGATGCTGAAAGATCTTTACCAATCATTATTTCTTCGTCTTTGACAGATAATAATGAGGAAAAGCTTCTGAAAGTCCTTCAGGAGCAGAAGAAAGCATTTGGATGGAAGATATCAGATATCAAAGGAATTAGCCCATCGGTCTGCATGCATAAAATTCTTATGGAAGACACATTCAAGGCCGTGGTTCAACCTCAACGTCGTCTTAATCCAAAAATGCAAGAGGTAGTCAAAGGTGAGGTGATTAAGCTTATGGACGCAGGTATTATCTATCCTATTTCTGATAGTTCATGGGTAAGTCCTATTCAATGTGTACCAAAGAGGGGAGGTATTACTGTTGTCCCTAATGAGAATAATGAGTTAATACCCACAAGAACAGTCACAGGGTGGAGCGTGTGTATTGATTATAGGATGTTAAATGATTCCACTCGTAAAGACCATTTCCCCCTTCCCTTCATTGATCAGATGGTAGAAAGGCTAGCAGGGTATGATTTTTATTGCTTTCTAGATGGATATTCGGGATATAACCAAATTGCTATTACGCCTGAGGATCAAGAGAAGACCACCTTCACTTGTCCTTATGGCACATTTGCATTCCGACGAATGCCATTTGGATTATGTAATGCACCTGCTACCTTTCAAAGATGTATGGTGGCCATATTTCATGACATGCTAGAGAAGTTCCTAGAAGTATTCATGGATGATTTTTCTGTGTTTGGTTCTTCTTGTGATATATGTTTAGCTAACTTGACTTTGGTGTTGGCAAGGTGTGAAGAGACAAATCGTGTACTAAATTGGGAGAAGTGTCACTTTATGGTACAAGAAGGAATAGTCTTGGGACACAAGATATCTAAAAAGGGTATTGAAGTGGATCGGGCTAAAATTCAAGTGATACAACAATTACCACCGCCGACAACAGTGAAAGGAATCCAAAGTTTCTTAGGACATGCAGGATTTTATCGACGTTTCATTAAGGACTTTTCAAAAATTTCTAAACCTTTATCTCATTTGTTAACTAAAGATGCATCTTATGAATTTGATTCTGATTGTATGCAGGCGTTCGAGACACTCAAAGAGAAATTGGTAACTGCACCAGTATTGGTCGCACCTGATTGGGAGTTACCTTTTGAACTAATGTGTGACGCCAGTGACACTGCGGTAGGAGCAGTCTTAGGTCAAAGGAGGAACAAGGTATTTCATACAATTTACTATGCTAGTCGCACTTTGAATGAAGCGCAACTTAACTATGCCACCACTGAAAAAGAGCTTCTAGCCATAGTTTTTGCTTTTGATAAGTTTCACTCCTACCTATGTCTTGCTAAAGTTATTGTGTACACTGACCACGCTGCACTTAAATACTTACTTGCAAAGAAAGATGCCAAACCACGCTTAATTAGGTGGATTTTATTATTGCAAGAATTTGACTTAGAGATAAGAGATAAGAAAGGTGTTGAAAATGTGGTTGCAGATCATTTATCGCGAATTGAGAACATAACTGATACAAGTGACAATGAGGTAGTTGAGATTAATGAGAATTTCCCTGATGAGCAATTGTTTAGTGCTGAATTGTTACCTTGGTATGCACAGTATGCAAACTATATTGTTAGTGGTATCCTCCCACAAAATCTGACTTTTTATCAAAAGAAAAAATTCTTTTCTGAGGTTAAACATCTTTTGTGGGAGGAACTGTGCAGACAATATCTTAAGGCGTTGTGTCCCCAAGGAGGAGATACAGGATATTTTGCAGAAATGTCATGATGGGGATGCTGGTGGGCATTTTGGAGCTACCAAAACAGCGGCTAAGGTACTTGCTTCTGGATTATATTGGCCAACGCTGTATAAGGATACATTCAGGTATGTCTCTTCATGTGATAGATGTCAGAGGGTCGGTAATATTTCTAGGAGGAATGAATTACCATTGATCAATATGCTTGAATGTGAAATTTTTGATGTGTGGGGAATAGATTTCATGGGACCTTTCCCAAGCTCTTGTTTAAATAAATACATACTTGTTGCAGTAGATTATGTGTCAAAGTGGGTAGAGGCGGAAGCTTTGCGCACTAACGATGCTCGAGTGGTTGTACAATTTTTGAAAAGAAAAATTTTTACTCGTTTTGGCACCCCTCGAGCAATCATCAGTGATGGTGGCACCCATTTTCGTAACAAACAATTTGAAAAACTTTTGGGTAAGTATGGTGTCACCCACAAAGTGTCTTCGCCTTATCATCCACAAACCAGTGGGCAAGTAGAGGTTTCAAATCGAGAGTTGAAGAGGATCTTAGAAAAAACAGTGACTCTAAGCCGAAAGGATTGGTCCTTACGCTTAGATGATGCACTATGGGCTTATAGAACTGCTTTTAAGACTCCCATTGGCACATCACCTTATAAGTTGGTATTTGGTAAGGCATGTCACCTCCCTGTTGAACTTGAACATAAAGCATATTGGGCTATTAAATGGTTGAACTTTGACTGTCAGGCTGTAGGTGAGAAGCGTCTTCTACAATTGAATGAGATGGAAGAATTCCGAAATCAAGCATATGAGAATGCCAAGATTTACAAAGAGAAAACTAAGAAGTGGCATGATTCGCGTATACAACAAAGGGAATTCAAGGTAGGAGATGATGTACTCTTGTTCAACTCCAGATTGTGACTCTTCCCAGGCAAACTACGCTCTCGTTGGTCCGGGCCATTCACCATTGCAAAGATCTATCCCTCTGGTGCAATTGAAGTTACTGATCCTAGCATGGGAACATTTACAGTGAATGGGCAACGCTTAAAGCATTACCACATGAGCAATGAAGTCCAAACGGTTACCTCTATAGTTTATCTTGACGACTAAGAGAGAGGAGATGACAGTCCAGCTTGGGACTATAAATCAAGAACTCTTTCTTATTTCCTTTGTTTCTTTTTCTTTTTCTTTAGTTTAGTTTTATTGATTTTGTGATTTTGTTTACTTTTGTTTTGTAGCATGAATCCGTGTGTGGCGAGGAGCACCACTACCCAGTCCCCCCTCCGGAGCATGATGAGGACGACGATCAATGACGATCGTCGTCATGGTATGTGTCTTTGCCTGTGCATTTATTTTTCTTGTTCATTGAGGGCAAATTTTGTGAGTTAGTCTTGAGAAATGAAGAATTAGATTTGCAACGGTAATACATGATGAAATTAATCCTCATCTAGATAGGAGTCATGAAAATGTTTAACTTGTTTGTATATATCCTTTGTTAACCATATGTCAAAACTGAGGAATAATTTGAGCACTTATTGAGTCATGATTGAGTGAAGTATGTATTGATTAAAGTGAAAATTTGTGTTAACTATGATGAGTCTTGAGCATCTTAGATAACTCTACAATTTATTTAAAAGCACTTTGAGGCGAAATTTATAATTAGGAACTTGACTTGGAGATGATTTAGGCGATCTTTGGACCGTTTGTGCCTTTCAAGCCTACCTTTTATACATCATTCCTTAGTGTCCCCTCTTGTGCCTGATTGAAACAGAATGGTATATGCATTGCATATGATTAGACCCCCATTCAACATTCTTGACAACCTCATTATACCTACCTTGGATTGAGCCTAAAAGAAAATTTTTACCCACCCCTAGGGGAGTATAATGAATCTCATTCATTGCATTAAATTGTTATATGTTGATAAGTTCATTGTGAAAAAAAAATGAAATGAACAAAAGAATGAGCAAAGAAAAAGAAAAGATGTAGAGAAAAAGCCTTGAAAAGAAAATTTAAATAAGACCCAAAGTGGCCAAGGCTAGAAAATGTGAAGAGAAGCTCAATGATTATGTGAGAAGATTTTGATCTGATTCTATTATACTCTCTTCTTTGCTTATATCCTACCTTTTCTTTGGAGCCGACACCAAAAGGCCTTACGTTATAAGCTTTTAAAGTCCTGTTGATCCAAGTCTAGGGAATAATTACATTAGTGGAGAAGTGCTGGATAGTAAATTTGTAGAGTAGTTCAAAGTAATCTTGACTCGGAGTTGTTATGGCACTTTTTGATCTTAAAGATATGTACATTACTCATGTTTGACAAGAGCACACACGCACGTTCCAATGTTGCGATGTATTATTTAACTTAGGAGAAATTGCTTCTTGTTAAATGTTGAATGACTTTTATTGATGTGTAAGTAGGATTTCTGAGTTTTTACGTATGTTGTAAAGATGATTCATGCTTAGTATCGAGTTTAACTGTTCTTTTTGAGATTATTGCTTGCTCGAGGACGATCAAGTCTAAGTTTGGGGGAGTTGATAGGCTTAGATTTTAAGTGTTTTTAACTGTAATTTCTTCCCATTTTCCGTACTTTTTCCTGGATGATATTATGATTTTTGGTGTTTATTCGTTTGTTTCAGGAAATTAGATCGGAAATGGAAGAAATGAGCTAATATGAAGATAACGGGCAAAATCGAGGCGAGAAAGAGTTGAAATTGAGGAAGTAAGATTTTCGGAATCTCGATCGATCGAGATTTTGTCTCGATCGATCGAGCCAGACAGTGTGCTGAGAAGAAAAGAATTTCGAGTCTCGATCGATCGGAACAATTTTCCGATCGATCGAGCGAGGCAGTAACTTCAGAGCTAAATTTATCAAAGTATCGATCGATCGGAAGGAAATCTCGATCGATCGAGCCAGGCAGTGAGTTTCAAAGGCTGGCATGAACAGTGCACCGATCGATCGGACGCAAATCTCGATCGATCGAGACGCAAATCCGGGAAAATCTTATCTTCCATTTTTGAAATGATTTATGAGGTATAAAAGGATAAATCACTTCCATATCATATATACCATACCAGACGTGATTTAGGTCGAGAATAAGCAGCCCTAGCCGCCGCCTAACGCCGCCGAAGGAGATTCAATCTCCGTTCTTCGTCCAAAGTCGAGCCAACCTATTCCGGAGTGCAAGGAAGGAGCAAGAGAAGAAATCACGGTGCAACGCACGGATTCATCCATCGTTTATCGTATTTCTAAACTTTGATTTCTTTGATTTTCAATTCCATTTGATGTTTTTGAGGTCGAGAGACAATTAAACTCTTATGTATTTGATTTGAATTAAATCTAGTTTATGTTATCGAGTTTTAGTTTCATTGTGTTTGATTATTGATTCAATTGTGTTTGAGCGTATTGATTTCTATTGTTCATAAATTAATTGCTTGTGTAGATCAAAGTCTAGCTAACTTTGATTGAATCTGAGAGTTATAACCAAGATCGAGAGATAACGTTGTAACACGCTCTATTAATTTATGATGTATGTTACGATTGAGATCGAGAGATGATATCGCATACGTGAGAACTTAGAATCGAGAGATTTAGAGTAACAAGGTTTTGACGATTTATGCAATGTTGAATTAGTAAATAGATGCACGAGAGTGATTTATTCTAATTTAATGTTAGTTTCTTTACAGCTCGAGAGAGTGTATCGAATAATAGCGAAAACCTTTCACATTTAGAATCAATTGGTTGATAATTTGATAATTCAGTTGAATCATTAAAAATAACATAGTTGAACGACGAGCTTGGTAATTTTCCCGAGTGACTTGCCTTCACATATCCGGAATCATTCATCTTATTGTTTCTTGTTTATTTTTCGGTCTTCAGTTTAAATTTAGCATTAGTTAATCACCTTTGTTAATCGTAGGCTAAATATAATTTTATTAATCTTATTTGGTACTTATACGTTAGTCTCTGTGGATTCGACATCCCGTACTTAAATTTTCACTATACTAAAACTTGACAACCGTCCACTTGCGGTAGAATCGCTTCACACTACATTGAAATATCTTTTGTTTAAAAATAAAGCGGTCACACACCCACACAATGAACAGTGCTTTAAAGTCAATACTATTGATCTATTGCTTGTTGATGTGGTGCAGGTGAAGAGCAAAATGGACAAAGACCATGGAAAGAAGAAGAATGTGATAATCACGTCAAAGCCCCATCTGAAAGGAAGTAAATTATTTGAGGGAGACATAATTATATGAATCAAATCAAACTACGACCGTTTCCAAGGAAGTCGAACTCACAATGGATTGAACCATTAAGTGATAAATGTGTTACCATCTGATACTATAAAGGTGAGAGATGAGAAAGGGGAATTATTCACGGTAAAGGGAAAGAGGTTGAAGCACTACCATGTGGATGACGTAACTTCGTACACCACTGTCCCTTTTGACAAATGAAGGCACAATTGGTTAAAAGTACAGCTTGGTACTATAAATCAAGAACTTTCTCTTTTCTCTTATCTTCGTTTTTGAATTCCGTAGTTCTTTCCATTTTGTTATTGATTTTTGGTGAGTTACTCCATGTGGGATGTTCATGTTTTCTATCCATCTTCCCCACTAGCTGACGAGGAGGACGACGATGACTACTGACGGTCGTCGTCACAGGTATTTGCTTGTCTTATTTTTCATGCTTGGCACGTTGAGGACAATGCATAATTTAAGTTTTGTGGGGAGTAGGTTATCACAGTTGGTGTGTTATCGTCTCTTATTTTCGAGCTAATTATGGTAGAATTATTGTTGTTTCTTGAGCACCAATGACATTCTACCCATTTTATTATGATTCTTGGATGAAATTATGTGTTTTCGTGTTGTTTTTGTATGTTCCAGGAATCTAGGTAGAAATGCATAAAAGTGGAGGATTTGAGCTAATTAACAATGAAAAGTACAAAACCGAGCGAAGACGTGGAAGAAAAGAAAAAATAAAAGTGAAGAATTTACAATGCAACGATCGATCAGCATCTGAACGGCGATTGATCGCCGATTTACATGAATTGAGAAACAAAATGTCCGACCTCACGAGGTCGATACTTTAGCCGCAATTGATTGTGAGAAATCGTCAGTTGAAAAATAAACTAGGAAGCTACCGATCTATCGGTAGCCTCTTACCGATCGATTGGTAGACGAAAAGTTTTGAAAAAAATACCTTTTAGAGTTTGTGTCCAACAAGGAAGCTACCAAGTTTATCCTTCACAATATAATATGCACGAAAATAATCACTGTGGCATTACTTTTGACCCTAGAAGAGAGCCTCCATCCTCCATCCACTTACACTTTCATCCATATTCCATCCTCTACACCTCAAGCCATTGAAGAGCAAAACCATTTGGGAGAGACGAGAAGACGCAGCAAGGCAATGAGTCATCTTCTCGTGTTATTTAGTATTCATAAACTTTGTTTATCTTTTGTTTTCAGATTTTAATGTTTAATTTGTTGCAAACCATGATTCTAGATTGTTATTTGATTATGATTGTTGGCTAAGTTAGTTTAACAAGATTAGGGGATCACGTGTTTGAACCCATGATTTAGATAACGGGTTTTTATTAATTCTTGCAGTTCTTTGCGCATAATTTATTGTTCTACATGCTTTGAAGGATTGATCACCTTTGAATGATTATTATATTGCGATTGACTTGACCATATGATAATGCAATACGATATAGTAAATTAGGCAGGGGTTTTGGACTGAGACTGACCACGAAAAATCTAGCACACGCGTGATAGCAATAGATTTACCAAAATCGAAGGCTAATAGTTTTCATAAATCCTTTTTCGGTATTGATTGTGCAATAATGACACGAGAGTGGTTTATTGTAACATTAATATTAGATTCGTTATAGCTTGACCATAGTATAACAAATGCATTAGGAAAAAAATTGCACCTTAGAACGTAAGGATTTTATATCATAACTAATAAAAGAATTGTGGGGGATTACATGGGTGAACCAAAGTCTTGATAATTGTTTACTAATTTCTTAAACGTTTCTATTGCTTGTTTGGGTTGGCTACTGTTCTTGGGTTAATTTAGTATAATTTTCATCAAATATTCGAAGGTTAAATATAGTTAAGCTAAAGAAATTTGGTACTTACTTTCTAGTTCATATGGGCACGACATCCCGACTTCCATCTACTATACTAAAACTTACCGTGCACTTGCGGTATAAATCGCGCTACACTAGAAATTTACAGTTTAAATAAAACGCGAGCAGTAACCAAAAATCAAAACAACCGCTAAAATCTAAGAACAAGAAGGGAGAAGTCGGGACCAACAGAAACCGAAGCACAACAGCACGTAAACCCAATCCAAGTCAACAAGATTCAGCGAATAGAGTGAATTACGTATGTGAAAATAAGTATTACTCACCTTGGTGAATCTATGCCTCGGTTTTGAGAGATTATCAAGCTCCTCATCGATTTTGAGAGAGGAGTAGGGGGAGAGAAGGGTTTCACGTGAAGAGAGAAGTGAACATTCAGATTTTAACTTCCCTAATTTATTTGCCTTCTTTTTCTTTTAATACTTTTATTTATTTTTAATTAAAAAAATAGCATGGATTCCATTATTTACACAAACACCCCTCTTCATTAATTCGCATCCACACGAATTTTATTCCAATTTACAAATTTAAATATTTAATCCCACGAATATCTCATATTATTCCACAATTAATATTAAATAGGTATAATTAAATCTGAGCATCACAAACTATTATAACGGCACTTTGATCCAGCTTACTAAATATTATGGCGACAACATTAATATAATTGTTATTTATGCTCATATGTCACTAAGTACCTGATTGTCCAAAATCAAAATGTCCTCCCTTTTGCCCTGATGCTCGTGACGACTCCATACAATTCAACAATTTCATGGCAGTATCATATTATCATTTATATGCGATAAAGCCTTCCCCTTTTTAATATACATGCTCATGCTCAATTGTGTGACCAAAATTCATCAAATGAACAACTAGTGACCCACACATTGTTCATGTTTAAGCTCTCGATCGATCGATAGGAAGCGCCGATCGATCGGTAAATCACAGCATTTTAACCATCAAGTTTCATATTTTAGCGATCGATCGGTATGTTCTACCGATCAACCGCTAGGAGATATCGATCGATCGGTAGATGTTATGATCAATCGCTAGACGCCCAAATTCTTATCCTCCCCTACGCACTTTACCGATCGACCGTTGGGTTTCCACCGATCAATTGGTCGGCGTTGTAACTCGAAAATTGCCATTTTCATCTCCTCAAACTCCACTTTTCACAACTCCAAAATTTTTCCCACTCTCCACAACTCAACTCCAACATAACTTCATAAACCATAACTAATATTTACTCCTAACCATTATCTCATCACAAAAATCCAAAGAAAAACACGATAACTTCAATTTCCAAAAAAATTACTCAAAATAACAAAAATCGTCATCAAAGCTAAATATAACTTCCATCAAAAGGTAAATAACTTACCCTTTGCAAGAACCCCTAATGATTTGAGCCCAAAGTGGGTGATATTGCCTTGGATTTAAGAAGAGGAAAAGTTGGAGAAGGGTTGAGGTGTTGAAGTCGATATTTGATATGTGTAATGTGTGAAAAAGTGTGGAGAGGAGATAATATAATTCATGCGTTGTCATTTAGTCCAAAACAATATTTTCCTTATATTGTTTCATCACAATCACCCCTATTAATTCAAGTTCACAATCATTAAAATTAATAAATTCTCCTAATTAATTACCAAGCATTACATAGAAACACCCTTCTACCTTCCATCCACCTCCATCCTATGCAACAACGAACTCAAAGCAATTGCCAAAAAAAAAAAAAACAGGTAGGGCCAAGGTGGTCACCTTGACGGATACCCTTTCCGGATAAAAAAAACTACATTCGCTCCTCATTAAGAACGAAGGAATAAGATATCGTAGAAACACACTGCATTGTCCTCTAAATTAATCTCATGTTTAGACCAACTAGGCATCACCTTTTCCAGAAATATCCATTCCACTTTGTCATAAGCTTTTCTCATATCAAACTTAAGCACCATAAGGCCCTCTTTTCCCCATATTTCATGCTTAAGATAATGGTTCATTTCATAGGCAACAAGCACGTTATCTATAATTAGTCTATTGGGAACGAAATGTGATTGGTTTTCAGATATTAAAGAATTCATTCAATGTTTCGGTATGGGCTATGACTTGGGTGTTATCTTATAGATCACATTACTAAGACTGATAAGACAAAGCTTTGCCATATTTCTGGATTATTGCATTTTGGAATAAGAACTATGTGAATGCTGTTAAACTTTGTGAAAAACTTGTTCTTTAAAAATATGAAGCGTGAAATTAGTGACCTCATTCCCTATGATTGCCAGAACTTTTGAAAGAAAAGAACTTGCATACCATCATGTCTTAGGGGATTTAAGAGGATACATGTCAAACAAAGAATTAGTTAGCTCCACTCGAGAATAATCCCACAGTAGTTGGTGGTTGATATCCGGACTGACACGAGAATCTATAGCAGTGACAATCGCATCAATTTCATCATCAGATGGCCTCCTGGATTGGAAAATGTTCCGAAAATAAGCCAATGATATCCTACTTATCCCCTCCAAATCCTCCAATAAAGCCATCAAAATAGGTTGGACTAGTCGGATTGTGTGATATCCTCGAAATAATTAAGTATATTTGGGCATTAATTATGTATATGTGTTAATTAGGGTATTAAATAACTTGGTGTTGAATTAATTATTTTAGTGAAATGTTTAATCATGTGGTGGGCATGATCTGATAATGTATTTCAGGGTGATTGTGATGCATGTTGGGGAAAATGGGATTTTGGCATGGTTTATTTAAAGTGGATATTAATTATCTTGGTAAAGCATGTTTAATTGAGTTTTGGTGCATTTTTGGAAAATGCTTTTAAAATATCATGTTGGGATATTTTATACATCATGCTAATTAATTGGATTCATTTTTATTAAAAACCCCACACTCCTTACTTTCTCCTCCACCACTCACTTTTTATCCAACACTCAAAACCCTCTCCCCATCCCCATTTTCATCGGTCAAGAGGAAGAAGGAATTGAGAACTTTGGTTGCTTGATTCTTGCTAGTTGTTGAAGCTTCAAGTGGTATGGATCCTTCCTAGTATGATTTCATTATGTTTTGAAATGAAATGGGTTTATGAATTTGGGGGAAAACGATTTGGTGGGTTGATGTTTTTGTATGTGGTGGTTGTGTGTTTTATATGTTGTGTTGAGGTATATGTTATGGTTGGGTTGAAGATTTATTGTTGGTTTGGAGTGTATTGGTGTATGGTATGGTTTTATGCTAAAAAATGGAGTTTTTCCGAAAATATCGCAGCGATCGATCGATCGGTAGCATCGTAGCGATCGATCGGTGGAAGTGCGTAGCGATGGGTAAATATTTATGTATTTACGGATCGATCGGTAAGAGCGACCGATCGATCGATGGGTGGCTAGCGATCGATCGATAGCTTGGACCGATCGATCGGTAAGAGCGACCGATCGATCGATGGGTGGCTAGCGATCGATCGATAGCTTGGACTTATCGATCGGTGAAAGGCCATAGCTAAATTCAAAAATTCGGATGTTTACCGATCGATTGGTAGAGCGATGTTGCTGAGAACTTTTTTCTTGCTTTAATAGATGGGATTTTTGGTATTGGACTATTATTGGCTTCTAATATTGGTTTGTGTGGTTGTGTAGAGCCTTCCCAGGTGGCAACACAACAAAGGAGATAAAGTCCTACGACATCTCCACTTTCGAAAGAAAGGTACGTAGTGAGACGTACGGGTAGGGCTGCTTACCGGTTGGAACCGGCCGGTCCGGACCGGAACCGGCCGGTCCGGACCCGTTATGGGCGGAACCGGTCCGGTCCGTTAAGGATCCAGATCGAACCGGTTCCGGTTCCAACCGGTTCCGGTTTGGTTCGGATCCTTATCGGTTTTTCCTTTTTTTTTTTTTTTTAAATGTTGTAAATGTTTCTTCAATGATGTTCATCACAAAATCAATATATTTCTTATTCATTTCATAATATAGATGCATACAAATAATTGTAAAGACATGACAATTGAAAATCTAAATAAAAAATATTACAATTTAGTACTTAGCAGTCTTCATAATTGATAAGTATTGTTTTGGCGTTCTCTTCTTCTTGCTCGTCATAATGATTTACGAATTCATCAACCGTCTCATCTCTTCTATTTTTGCATTATGCTTCAAACCAATCTTTAAGTAACGTGAGCATGCATAACGAATCAGCTGATAGACTACTTCTGTAGTCTCCAATAATACGGCCGCATGTTGAGAATGCCGATTCAGAAGCGACGCTTGAAGCTTGTACATCATACACGTCTCTAGCCATTTTGGCTAAGATAGAGAATTGTGCTGCATTGGACTTCCACCATTGTAAGACGTCGAAGTTGTCTTCGGTTAGAAATTGATAATTCAGATAAATTTGCAACTCAGTCGACGTGCTAGTAGAAGGTCCTTTTCCCTTAAGTTTTTTCCTGCCCAGCATTCTAAGCAAATTGATGCCCCCACCTTTAGATTGAGCTTGGGGTTGTTCTTCAACAGGCCTTTGTTGCGATGATTCACTTGCCTGTTGATTATAATACAATTGAAACATATTTTGGAGAGATTGCATTGTAGACGTCTTTTGATCGTCAACAACCTTCCCCAAAAATTTAGCATAATATTCAAAAAATATCTCAAATGAAGATAAACATTGACTAGGATCTAGCAATGTTGCGATGCAGTGCACGGGTGGGATTTGTTCCCAATACTTTATAAATTTAGTTTCCATTGCATTAACAAAAGCATGCAAGTCATAGTCATCTCTAAATTCTATAAATTTATCAAACATGTTAAATACTAAAGGAAGAAAATAAACGGAAGTTGGATAAGTAACACCAGAGAAACGTTCCGTCGCTTCTTTGAAAGTACCTAACAATGATACACAATTTTCAACAAATTCCCAATCCTCATCAGTCAAATAAATACTTTCATCGCTATCAGGCATTTGATATGAATTATAAAATGGAGTTAAAATATCTTTGTAAGGTAACATAGCATTCAACAAATTGTACAACGAATTCCACCTAGTTTCTATTGGTGATGGAAAAAGAAGATGCTTTAAACCATTAGATAAACATAATTGTTTCCAATCACGCTTAACACGGCTCGTGCGTAACCATTTAGCGCAGTATTTCATTTTGTCAATACATGCTGAGTGATTGTCCTCATAACCAACTTTAACAGCCAAATTAATCACATGACATGCAAATCTAACATGAAAAAAAATACCATCAAGCATTGGTTTAAGATAGGTCTTTAAATCACGCATCGCAGCATTGTTATTCGCAGCATTGTCTAATGTGATTGAAAATACCTTATCATGAATTCCATAATGTCTACAAGTGTTGAATACATATTTAGCAATTACATAACCAGTATGTGCACAATCTAACTCATCTAAAGACAAAATCCTTTTTTGCATACACCAATTATCATCAATCCAATGACAAGTGACAACAAGATATGAATCAGAATTTACATTTGTCCAAATATCAGTTGTTAAACTAACCCTACAAGGCAAACTAGAAAGATGTTGAAACAATGTATTTCTATATTCAACAAATACGTCAATACAATTTCTTTTTAGTGTGTGCCTGGAAATATGTTTAAACATGGGTTGTATGGACGAAGCAAATTCAATAAAACCAGCACGTTCAGATTGTATAAAAGGTAGTTCACATCTGATCACATATCTAACAAGTGACCTACGATTAATTTCAGCAGTTAAAATAAAATTCGTGCCAGTAAGAACATTAATTTGTGCTTGTGTTGCTTCTCGACTTAATGGTTGTAATGTTGTCTCATCAAAATTATGTTTTTTTACTAAGTGTTTTTTAAATGTTCCGGTGCCTCCACTGGAACCACCAGCTTTATATGAATACTGGATCTTACATAATTTACATATTGCCTTCTTTTTGAGCGAGTTCAAAGTGATCTCATATCTTACTTCTTTTGGCACGAGTAGGTTGTCTACTCGCTGCTGTAGTGGCTCCGGATGACTCCACATGTTGTCTTTCTTGGGCTTGGGCAGCAACAGGTTCGGCAGGTTGTTGGGATTGTTGTGGTTCGACATTCATAGAAGAACCACCAACATTGAGGTCAGCAAAAAAATCATAACTTTCATTTAACTCAGGAATTGGCACAGGTAAATTCATTGCAGAAGATGAACTCAGTGATAGACGACCCGGAACGAGACCCCGACTACGACCCCGGCTACGACCAGCACCACTGCTAGATGAAGATGCCATTATGATATAAGACTATAAGTAAATTGTAGATAGCACAATTGAGAGAAAAATATGAGAGTGAAGTAATTTTCGTTACAAGAATTGTTATGAAACAATACACAACACAACATGCCCTATTTATAGTTTTTTTTTTATTTTAAAAAAAATAAATAAAAATAAAAAGTTAACGTTGGCAACGGCTAAGAGCCGTTGCCAACGTTAACAAATGTTAACGTTGCCTTCTTTTTTTAAAAATTTTATTTTATTATTATTATTTTTTTAAATCTACCGATTCCGGTTCCGGAACCGGAACCGGCGGTGCTACCGGTTTGGTTCTTCGGGACCGCCCCGGACCGGTTTCTAACCGGTTCCGGGGCGAACCGGAACCGTTAAGTCCGGTTCCGGTTTCGGACCGGACTTAACGGTCTGAATCCGGGCCGGGTCCGGTTTGACCCGGCCCGGTAAGCACCCCTACGTACGGGCATCGGACGGTAAAATGTATTTTTACGCATTGAATTTGGTTATGCATTATGGTTGCATACATGGATTTGATTATGCATCATGGTTGCATACATGGATTTGGTTATGCATTACGGTTGCATATGTATATTGGATGAATTGGTGCATGTGTTGTGAGTCGAGGTTCTATTCCAGTAATGAAGAATACTTGCCGCCTTCATATCGAAGCGATGATAAAATACTTGCCGTTTTCATATTATAGCGATGAAGAATATTTGCCGCAAATATGTCGAAACGAAGGATAATGTCGTTGTCATATTACTATTGCGAGGTATATTATGCTGCTAATATGTCGAAGCGATGGGTATTAATGCCGCTGTCATGTTAATGCGATGGGTATTATGCCACTGATATAATAAGACTGGAAATGGTTATTGGTATTCATGGAGTGGATGCGTGTCATGACATACATTATTGGTATTATAATCTATTGATTATGATTGTGATACATGGACAACTAAAGGGAGCATTTAGATGTATTAAATACAGGAAGTGATTTATATTTACGGTTTATGCATTTTTATATTACAATCATATTGTTGTGGATATGGTTTGTTACATGTTCATGGTTTTGGGTTGTTCCTATAGGTATATTTTGGCATGAAGAACTAAGGACCGGGTTGAAGTGATGTGCTTGTGAGGAGCGCTATTGGTATAGGAAGACAAGATTCTTTTGTATATTCTCTATTCTAGGAGTAGTGTAAAATTATAGGAACATTCATTTAGCTGGGAATGTAATTAATCCTTTTTGAATTTTATTTTGGTACTGTAATCCTAATAGCTCAAGGCATCAACATGAATTTTATACTCTGATTTATGCATTCTTAGTTCTTATTGCACTTAAATCCACACTTAAGGTATCAGGGTCCTTAAGGATTGGCCCAACCCAACCCGCATATTTGACACGTTGGGTCAAGTTTTTTTAGGCTCGCCTGGAGGTGGGCCTAAAATGGCCAACCCGTTTGGGTTGGCAGGTTGGGTTGGGTTGACCCGTGGGTTGGGTCAATTAATTATTTATAATAAAAGTTGAATTAATTAATTAAAATATGATTTTTTAATAATTTTAATCAATAACATTTATTAAATTATATTTTTAATAGCACGCTGCCGTGAGTTGGGTTGGATTTGAGGTTTTCCAAGTCGACTAGAGACGGGTCTAAACGAGGTAACCCCTAAGCCCATTTTGACACATCTGTCTTCCACCCACTCTCCATCATCAGCTTTCAAACCCTAATGGTATTTTGCTTTCGCCTAGAACTGGCCCGAGCATGAAAAATGATGTCCACTTTTCCTCTTTATCTAGTAGTTTCTCAAGTTCAACTCTTAGCTCATTTTCTTTGGTTTTTAAGCCCTGGGTTTCTCGGTCCTCTCCAAATTTGGTGGAGTTGCTCCTTCAGCCGATCCAACTGTCTATTCACATTCCCAAATGATGATCTATTCCCAAGTAAAAGCCCAATCCTACAATTTTGTATCTTCTCAAACACATATAAATCTGTCTCCTTAGGACTTGACCAACCATCTTCAATTACTTGGGCACAATCACTGAAATTTATCCACTCCGCTTCAAATCGAAATCACCTTTGCTTTCCCAATCTCTTGGTCTGGCTTACAGTTCGGGTTTCTGAATGGAAATCCTTGGCATCCGGAAACTGATGTACCCACCTTGCACATGCGATATGTCACAATATTTACTCTCTAAATACTGTTGCACCCACCCAATTTTGCTCTTCTTTAAAATATAAAACACATAAATCAAATGATTATTTATAAGTTGAATATATATGGATCAATCTAGTTTGTACAATTATAAATTTATTTCTTTAATTTAAAAAATAACATCTACATCCCTTACTATATATTTTATGTCAAATCACTGTAACTTTTTTGTGCATTTGTGATATCCCCGAAATAATTAATTGCATTTTTTGGGCATTAATTATCTTTATGTGATTTTATGGTGATAATTAGATTATGTGTTGGGGCTAATTATCTTGGTGAAATGCTTGTCACATGGTAGGCGTGACCCGGTAGAGCATTTCAGGGTGCATGTTATGCATGTTGGGTATTTTAATAGTTTCAATGAAATGGGTTATGTCTATTTGGTAAAGCATGATTTTAATAGGGATTTTGATGCATTGTGGTAAAATGCTTTTAAAATATCATGTTGGGGTATTTTATATATCATGCTTGTGTCTTGATACACATTTAAATCATATAGCATGGCAAGGGAGCCACTTGCATACCTTTATATCCCATCACCCCTCTCTATCAACTTTATATCCCTCAACCCCCCTCCATTATCCAAAAAAGCTTCCATTTTCGTTTCTGCAACAAGAGAGGAGGAGAAAGCTTTGAAAAAAGGGTCTTTTTGGGAGTTCTTGCCAAAAACTTAAAGCTCAAGTGGTAAGCTTTCATTATGGTGAAGTCTTGTTGAGTTTTGGTTGAGTTTGTAGCTTGTTTTGGGGGTTAAAAGGGTGGATCTTGGTCCAACATGTTGTTTATGTTTGGGGGTTGTATTTTAAGGTTGTTTTGTGGTTTAATGTTGTGTTGGGTGGTTGATCTTGGTTGTATATGAGTTTAGGTGTTGTTGGAAGCTCATACTTGGAAGATTCTCGCTGGAACAGGGCTGCTCGATCGATCGAAATCTGGGTCCGATCGATCGAGCAGGGCAGAACCTGACCACGGTGTGAAATGAGCTTACCGATCGATCGACAATTTGTTCCGATCGATCGATGTGACGTCTCGATCGATCGATAAAATGTTTCGATCGATCGATGGAGGCAGTGCTTGGATGCCTATTTTCTCTTCACTTGGCGATCGATCGGGGCTTAGAGGGCGATCGATCGCAAGGCATAAAATGTGGATTTTGGGATTTTGTTCTAAATGATGATGTTTTTGGTAATGGTTCATTTATTGGCTTCTAATATGGATTCATGTGATTGTATAGAACCATCCCAGGTAGCCACACATCAAAGGAGATAAAGTTCCACGACATCTCCATTTTTGGAACTAAGGTACGTAGTGAGACGTACGAGCATCGGACGGTAAAATGTATTTATTACGCTTTGATTGGTTATGCATTATGGTTGCACACATGGTCTTAATTATGCATTATGGTTGCATACACAATTGGATATGCATTATGGTTGCATATATGGTTGGTTATGCATTATGGTTGCATACAGGGTTGGATATGCATTACGGTTGCATATATATATTGTGAGTCGAGATTATATTGCAGTGATGATAAAATACTTGCCGCCATCATGTCGAAGCGACGATAGAATACTTGTCGCTGTCATATTTAGCGATGAAGAATATTTGCCGCAAATATGTCGAAGCGAAGGATAATGCCGCTGTCATATTGATGCGAGGGATATTATGCCGCTAATATGTCGAAGCGAGGGGTATTAATGCCGCTGTCATATAAACGCGAGGGGTATTATGCCACTGATATAATAAGACTAGAAATTGGTACACGAAATGGATACATGTCATGACATGCATATTGGCATTATAATCCTTTGATTATTATTGTGATACAGGGACAACCAATGGAGCTTTTAATTGTGTTAAATACAGGAAGTGGATTGCATTTACGGTTTATGCATTGAATTATGATCATATTATTGTGGATATGATTTATATACATGCTCATGGTTTTGGGGTTGTTCCTGTAGGTACTTTTGGGCGGAAGGGGCTAAGGCGGGTTGATGCGATGAGCTAGTGAGGAGTGCTCTTGGTAGCATGCTTATTCTTTTGCATAGTATCTACTCTAGGAGTAGTGTAAAGCTATAGGATTAGCATCCATTGGTTGGGAATGTAACTAATCCCTTTTAGAACTTTATTTGGCACTGTAATTTAATAGCTCAGGGCATCAACACAACCTTTATACTCTGTTTATGCATGGAAATTTTTATTTACGCCTTAATCCGCACTTAAAGAACTAGGGTCCTTACATTAGTTGTATCAGAGCAGTGGTTAGAGAACCCGGGAATGAGTGAAGGGTAGCCTTAGCATGGTTAGCTAAGTGTTTACATTTGAGCATGTTCATGCATGTGGCGCATATTGGTGTATAAACTGTTATACTAACATGCTTATTATCGTTCATGTTATCTAACGGCATAACATGTATATTATTTGGAATTGTTGTTAACCCTTGTATTACAGCATGGCTGCTATGAATGCGGGGAACCTTAATGAAGAGGTTGGTGATGTTGGGAGCGTGAACGCTAGCATTGGTTAGGCAAATCCTTTACCCCCACCGTTGTGGGCATGGAACCGATTGCTCAGTTACTACTACCAGGGGAGCTTAGCCTGACACAGTTTTTGACCTTCCACCCACCTATGTTTGAGGGAACAGAAACAGGAGAAGAGGCCGAAGAGTGGCTAGAGAGATTGGAACAAATCTTTGTATCTGCGCCGTGTGCTAGGACGGCATGGTTGAGATTGGCGGAATTTCAATTGGCAAAGAAGTCTTCTATGTGGTGGAAGACGACTGTGATGGAGCTGAGGGCTCAAGGCATGGTGGTCGACTGGACTCTATTCAGAACTCGGTTTCTAAACCGATACTTCTCGGCTTTGGCTAGACAATCAAAGGAGGATGAGTTTACGAACTTGAAACAAGGGAGCATGACAGTTTTGGACTATGCCATGCACTACTCGTCCTTGTTGAGGTATGTTCCACACATTGCCACCAATGGACATGCAAAGATGAGGAACTTTTTGAAAGGGTTGCGACGAGAACTATTTGATCGGGTGATTTCTAACAACCCGACATCCTTTGATGATGCACTTGTACGAGCGGAGTTGGCAGAGATTGGGGTGAGTGCTTATCCGGATGCCGCACCCCCACCAGCCTCATCACAGAGATCCACATCAGAGAATCTGAGGCCACGGGGATGATCTTTTAAGTCGCGAGGGACTTCTTCTTCTTCCCATTTTAGCGGAAAGCGACCGGATGGCCGGAAACAAGGTGACCGGAGAGGTGGTGCATCTACTTTTGGAGGACCTGGTAGAGTTGGAGAGGTTAAGTGCCACTTTAGCGGAGGGCCGCATTTGATGCGTGATTGTTCTGCATGCTACATATGTGGCAAGTTGGGCCACATTGCTCGGTGTTGCCCTCATCGGGAAGGCCAGACGGATCTCAGGGAAGGTCGAGGGAGATTTTCTAGTGGTACAGTTCAGCAGAGGCCGCCGGTGGTACCTCGACATGTGGGAGGACAGGCGATGGGGCCACCTCAGGGACAGGTCTATGCATTGACCAGGGAGCAGGCCGATGCAGCTCCAGAGGAGGTGATAGCGGGTACGTGCCTTTTATTTACGTATTCCGCCTTTATTTTGATAGACACAGGTGCTTCGCACTCCTTTGTGTCTGCGAATTTTGTGGCGAGACATCATATGTGCACGTCTCCGTTACCCACGTCTCTATTGGTCTCGACACCCACTGGGAAGAAAGTTGTTGCTGATCAGTTTCTGATGGACTACCTCATTTATTTTGAGGGCAATGAGATCAAGGCAGATTTGATTGTTTTGGGTATGTCAGATTTCGACTGCATTGTGGACATCGACATTCTGAACAGATATCAGGCAGTAGTAGATTGTCGACAGAGGACAGTACGGTTCAGATCTCATTTGGGAGTTCAGTGGATTTTCTATGGCAACGGTTCTCGTGCGAAGATTCCGTTGATTTCGGCAATTAAAATGTCCCAATTATTGGAACGTGGACACACGGGTTATATCATCTATGCCGTGGATATGTTGGGAAAGAGCAAAGAGTTAAGAGTTGAGGATATACCAGTGGTAGCGGAATTTGCCGATGTGTTCCCGGAGGAGATTCCAAGATTCCCACCGGCTAGGGAAGTCGAGTTTGGCATTGAGTTATTACCGGGGACATCCGCTATCTCTCGTGCACCTTACAGGATGGCACCGGCAGAGTTGAGGGAATTGAAGGAGCAGTTACAGGAGCTCCTTGATAAAGGATATATACGCCCTAGCATATCGCCTTGGGGCGCACCGGTTCTTTTTGTGAAGAAGAAGGATGGTTCGATGCGTTTGTGCATCGATTATCGGCAACTGAATAAGGCCACGGTGAAGAACAAGTATCCTCTTCCAAGGATCGACGACTTGTTTGACCAGTTGCAAGGTACGAAGCTGTATAGTAAGATTGATTTGAGATCCGGGTACCATCAGATACGGGTCAGGGAGGAGGATGTGCAGAAGACAGCATTTAGGACTCGGTATGGGCACTACGAGTTCTTGGTAATGCCGTTCGGTGTGACGAACGCCCCGGCTGTCTTTATGAGCTTGATGAATCGGGTGTTCCAACCCTATCTGGATCAGTTCGTCATTGTGTTTATTGACGATATACTCATCTACTCCCGGAGCGAGGAAGAGCATGTGAAACACTTGAGGACGGTGCTCCAGATCCTCAGAGATCACCAATTATATGCCAAGCTCAGCAGGTGTGAGTTTTGGTTGAGCAGTGTAGTGTTTCTGGGGCATGTCATATCTAGCAGTGGGATTTCAGTGGACCCCAGGAAGATTGAGGCTGTGATGGAGTGGGCTGCACCAACTTCTGTGCCCGAGATACGAAGTTTCCTTGGTTTGGCTGGGTATTACCGACGCTTCGTCGAGGGATTTTCTAAGATTGCTAAGCCACTGACACGGTTGACCCAAAAGGGAGTACCCTTCTTTTGGTCAGAGGCTTGCGAGGAGAGCTTCCAAGAGCTGAAACACTGGTTGACCACAGCCCCTATATTGGTAATTCCCACGGAGAACAAGAGGTTTGTTCTATATACTGACGCATCACTTCAGGGCTTGGGATGTGTATTGATGCAAGATAAGCACGTGGTAGCTTATGCATCGAGGCAGTTGAAGCCGCATGAGGCTAGATACCCGGTTCATGATTTGGAGTTGGCAGCTATTATCTTTGCCCTGAAGATTGGAGGCACTATCTGTATGGTACATCTTTTACCATATACACGGATCATAAGAGCCTAAAATTCTTGTTTACTCAGGCGGAGTTGAATATGCGTCAGAGGAGATGGATGGATTTGCTCAAAGATTATGACTGTGAAATTGAGTACCATCCGGGGAAAGCGAACTTGACAGCAGACGCCTTGAGTCGGAAGGTGAGGAGTACTGCTGAGGAGGTCATGCATTTGTCGGCTACGAGGACTTCATATTGCCATCTGGGCTATGACTTCGACGTAGATACATCGCCTGTGCATGTATCGACTTTATTGGCTGAGCCAGATATCTATGAGCATATCAGGAGAGCTCAGGGGACAGATGATGAGATTCAGAGATGGTCATCATTGGTAATTCAGGGGCAGCCATCGAAGTTCAGAGTGGCTGAGGATGGTTCTTTGAGACTTGGTAACCGATGGGTAGTTCCATGTACGCCGGAGTTGCGTAAAGGGATCTTGGAACGGGCTCATAGTAGCCGATTTAGCATCCACCCAGGAGGTAGGAAAATGTATAAGGACTTGTGTGATCAGTTCTGGTGGAAACGGATGAAGCGTGATGTGATCGCTTTTGTCAAGAGGTGTTCGATCTGTCAGCAGGTTAAGGCAGAGAGGTAGAGACCCGGTGGCGAGCTAAGGAGCTTAGAGATACCAGAGTGGAAGTGAGAGCATGTATCTATGGACTTTGTGAGCCACTTGCCGAGGACTACTTCAGGTTGTGATGCCATTTGGGTGATCATTGACAGGCTGACAAAGGTAGCTCACTTCATTCCCTACAGTATGACGTACACATACTTGAGGATGGCTCAGTTATATGTCAGGGACATAGTGAGATTGCATGGGATTCCAGTATCTATTGTGTCGGACAGAGACCCGCGATTCACATCTCATTTTTGGGGAGGTCTTCAGTCAGCATTGGGTACTGAGGTGAGATTGAACACCGTATATCACCCCCAGACGGACGGGCAGACAGAGCGTACTATACAGACGCTCGAGGACATACTGCGAGCTTGTGTGTTGGAGTTTGATGCCTCATGGCAAGATTCCTTGCCCTTGGTAGAGTTTTCATACAACAACAGCTATCAGGCAAGTATTCAGATGGCACCGTTTGAGGCTTTGTATGGTAAGCGTTGTAGGTCGCCATTGTACTGGGATGACTTGACCAGTAAAGCTGTGGGAGGACCCGAATTGATTCGGGAGATGGAGGATAAGGTAAAGGTTATCCGTCAGAAAATGAAGGCAGCCCAGGACAGGCAGGCAGCCTATGCGAACAAACGGCGGAGACCGTTGGAGTTTCAATTAGGAGACAGGGTCTTTTTGAAGATTTCACCTTTAAGGGGTGTGGTTCGGTTTAGTATGCGTGGTAAATTTTCTCCGAGGTATGTGGGACCGTATGAGATTTTACAGCGCATCGGTACCTTGGCTTACCGTTTGGCGTTGCCACCATCGTTGTCTGGTATTCACGACGTGTTCCATGTATCTATGCTGCGGAAGTATGAGCCGGATCCGTCGCATGTATTGCAGCCTTCTGAGGTTCAGTTGGATTCTGATATATCCTATGAGGAACGGCCAGTCAGGATTCTGGATAGGGCTGATCGCAGGCTCCGGAACAAAGTGATACCAATGGTAAAAGTACAGTGGGATCGCAGGGGTGTCGAGGAGGCCACGTGGGAGACGGAGCAGCATATGGTGCAGCATTACCCGAAACTATTCTTTGGTATGTGATTTATGTTTAGTTTCGATTTGGGTAAGTGCATGTGATTTCGAGGGCGAAATCTTATAAGTAGGGGAGTATTGTGATATCCCTGAAATAATTAATTGCATTTTTTGGGCATTAATTATGTTTATGTGATTTTATGGTGATAATTAGATTATGTGTTGGGGCTAATTATCTTGGTGAAATGCTTGTCACATGGTAGGCGTGACCCGGTAGAGCATTTCAGGGTGCATGTTATGCATGTTGGGTATTTTAATGGTTTAAATGAAATGGGTTGTGTTTATTTGGTAAAGCATGATTTTAATAGGGATTTTGATGCATTGTGGTAAAATGCTTTTAAAATATCATGTTGGGGTATTTTATATATCATGCTTGTGTCTTGATACACATTTAAATCATATAGCATGGCAAGGGAGCCACTTGCATACCTTTATATCCCATCACCCCTCTCTATCAACTTTATATCCCTCAACCCCCCTCCATTATCCAAAAAAGCTTCCATTTTCGTTTCTGCAACAAGAGAGGAGGAGAAAGCTTTGAAAAAGGGGTCTTTTTGGGAGTTCTTGCCAAAAACTTAAAGCTCAAGTGGTAAGCTTTCATTATGGTGAAGTCTTGTTGAGTTTTGGTTGAGTTTGTAGCTTGTTTTTGGGGTTAAAAGGGTGGATCTTGGTCCAACATGTTGTTTATGTTTGGGGGTTGTATTTTAAGGTTGTTTTGTGGTTTAATGTTGTGTTGGGTGGTTGATCTTGGTTGTATATGAGTTTAGGTGTTGTTGGAAGCTCATACTTGGAAGTTTCTCGCTGGAACAGGGCTACTCGATCGATCGAAATCTGGGTCCGATCGATCGAGCAGGGCAGAACCTGAACAAGGCGTGAAATGAGCTTGCCGATCGATCGACAATTTGTTCCGATCGATCGGTGTGACGTCTCGATCGATCGATAAAATGTTTCGATCGATCGATGGAGGCAGTGCTTGGATGCCTATTTTCTCTTCACTTGGCGATCGATCGGGGCTTAGAGGGCGATCGATCGCAAGGCATAAAATGTGGCTGTTGGGATTTTGTTCTAAATGATGATGTTTTTGGTAATGATTCATTTATTGGCTTCTAATATGGATTCATGTGATTGTGTAGAACCATCCCAGGTAGCCACACATCAAAGGAGATAAAGTTCCACGACATCTCCATTTTTGGAACTAAGGTACGTAGTGAGACGTACGAGCATCGGACGGTAAAATGTATTTATTACGCTTTGATTGGTTATGCATTATGGTTGCACACATGGTCTTAATTATGCATTATGGTTGCATACACGATTGGATATGCATTATGGTTGCATATATGGTTGGTTATGCATTATGGTTGCATACAGGGTTGGATATGCATTACAGTTGCATATATATATTGTGAGTCGAGATTATATTGCAGTGATGATAGAATACTTGCCGCCGTCATGTCGAAGCGATGATAGAATACTTGTCGCTGTCATATTTAGCGATGAAGAATATTTGCCGTAAATATGTCGAAGCGAAGGATAATGCCGCTGTCATATTGATGCGAGGGATATTATGCCGCTAATATGTCGAAGCGAGGGGTATTAATGCCGCTGTCATATAAACGCGAGGGGTATTATGCCACTGATATAATAAGACTAGAAATTGGTACACGGAATGGATACATGTCATGACATGCATATTGGCATTATAATCCTTTGATTATTATTGTGATACAGGGACAACCAAGGGAGCTTTTAATTGTGTTAAATACAGGAAGTGGATTGCATTTACGGTTTATGCATTGAATTATGATCATATTATTGTGGATATGATTTATATACATGCTCATGGTTTTGGGGTTGTTCCTGTAGGTACTTTTGGGCGGAAGGGGCTAAGGCGGGTTGATGCGATGAGCTAGTGAGGAGTGCTCTTGGTAGCAGGCTTATTCTTTTGCATAGTATCTACTCTAGGAGTAGTGTAAAGCTATAGGATTAGCATCCATTGGTTTGGAATGTAACTAATCCCTTTTGGAACTTTATTTGGCACTGTAATTTAATAGCTCAGGACATCAACACAACCTTTATACTCTGTTTATGCATGAAAATTTTTATTTACGCCTTAATCCGTACTTAAGAAACTAGGGTCCTTACCACCGTGCAATCTAGATAGAGTAAATTCTTAATGTGACGGAAAATAGTAATAAAATTACTGTATTACCTTTATTGAGGCCAAAATAAAATGAAGCGAGAGTCCGTCTATAATCTGATTCCCGATTTGCACCTTCAGACTTTGGCTCATAAACCCTCAAAATCCCAAGTTTCACAAAATGATTAGAAGATCGAAGCTCACAATATCTACTTTCTCTAGAATCTCGAATCCAAGAGGACTAGTGCTCTTATCGTTACTCCAGTTCACCGCCTCAATTTCAAGCCTAAAAGTGGTGTGGCGCAAGGACCCAAAACTTGACCAGGCAATTGAAAACGACAAGAAATGGCGGCTCTGCGCACGGGTTGTTCGGGAGGTTTTAAACGAACCGGGACAGGTTATTCCGCTCCGCTATTTGGAGAAACGCCGCGAGAGGCTCCGTTTGCTGGTCAGAGTTGAAGCTTTTCTTTCCCGATACCCGGGTTTATTTGACTGTTATAAGGATCGGATCAGGCCCAAATCTGATTTAGTTACTTTCCTCCGTCCTAGTGGCAGGCTCCACAGTTTTTTGGAAGAAGAGAAAAGGATTTATGAGGAAAATGAGATTTTGATTGTATCGAAACTGTGTAAATTATTGATGGTGGCCAAGGATAGGGTCGTTAGCGCGGATAAATTAGTTGAGGTGAAGAGAGAATTTGGCTTCCCAAATGATTTTTTAGTGAGATTGGCGTCCAAGTATCCCGAATATTTTCGGTTACATGGTGCTCCTGGAGAGGGGAAATCGTTTCTTGAGCTGGTTTCTTGGAACGACGAATTTGCAAAATCGATAATTGAAAAGAGGGCGAATGAGGAATCAAGTCTGACGGGCATCCGCCTCAGGCCTACATTTAACTGGAAGCTGCCCCGTGGATTTTTACTCAAGAAGGAAATGAGAGAGTGGATTAGGGATTGGATGGAGCTTCCTTACATTTCACCTTATGATGATGTTTCACATTTGGATCAGGCATCTCCTGAGATGGAGAAGAGATCGGTTGGCGTTTTCCATGAGTTGCTTTCATTATCCATTTATAAGAGGGTTCCTGTGCCGATATTGGGCAAGTTTTGTGAAGAGTACAGGTTTTCTAATGCGTTCTCAAGTGTGTTCACAAGACATTCAGGGATTTTCTATATGTCGCTTAAGGGTGGGATTCAAACTGCAATGCTTAGGGAAGCATATAATGGTGAGGAGTTAATTGATCGTGATCCACTTCTTGAAATAAGAGATAAGTTTGTTGAGTTGCTGGATGAGGGGCAGCAGCAGAGGGCTGATCAGTTGAGATTACAGAAAGAAATGGTTCGAAAGAACTTGGAATTGATGGCAGAAAGACACAAAGAATTGCACTGTCATGAGCACGATCCAGAAATATGAAATGGTTGAACTCTATAAATTAGACTAAGTTGCTAATTTCCCCCTTTAGTGATTTCAGCACTGTTGCTTAATGCCGGAGAGGCGAAGGCTCTTTGTTGTTGGAATGCAGGCATCAGAAACATGTATATGCAGAATCTTTTTTGTGGGAACTGGTTTATATTAATTCTCTAGATTAAATCAGTTGGTTTTGGAATGCTAGAATGCTACAATTATCCTATACCTTCTAATTATACGTGTAAACATTGGTTTCAGCAGTTCTGGCATTTTCTTGGTTAATGATGTAATAACTGAATAAAAGGCGGCCGGTGAAAGGCTCTAGATTTTTTATCCTAGGGAGACCATGATGTCAGCTTTTTATAATCTAAATGACTGGTGATTTTTGGCTTGAACCGACGGACTTCCTAGGAGAAAGTTGTATCTTACGGGGATGTCAGCAGTTGAAATTACATCTCAAAAGTGTAAGGCCCTTTTTCCACGGGTAAATCCATGCAAAAAAGCTCAAACTTTTTTAGTTTCCCTCGGAAAGTGGGTCTTATAAAACGTGTTGAAAGATGAAACTAAAAGTTTTGGACGAAGATTTCTTCTTTATTTGCTGATAATTGAAAAGGTATGTACATCACAACCTTAACTAGCAGAATAAAATATGAAAAATAAGGAAACTACCTAACAAGAATCCTCTAATTATGCATATCTAAATCTTAACAAATATGTACAGAATCTTACATCAATCGAGCCCCATAACTTATGCTCTATTAGTCATTATTTCCAATACTCCCACTCAAGCTAGTTTGGAAAACGTCTTCCATAGATAGCTTGCCAATTAAGTAATTGAATTGTCCCTTGTACAATCCTTTAGTAAGGATGTCTGCAATTTGTTCATTCGTGGGTATATGCATCATCTTGATTACTCCTCCTTCAATCATTTCTCTGATGAAGTGCTTGTCCACTTCTACATGTTTGGTTATGTCGTGGAGAACAGGATTGTGAGCGATTGCAATGGCTGCATTTATTGTTACAGTAAACATTCATTGGCTCAATGCTTTTGATTTTTAGGTCTTCTAATAGTCTTTTGATCCACAAGATCTCACAAATTCCATGTGCCACCGATCTGGATTCTGCTTCAGCGCTGCCCCTTGCCACTACGTTTTGTTTTTTACTCCAAGTAACTAAATTCCCTCCAACAAATGTGCAGTAACCAGAGGTAGACCTTCGATTAGATATACATCAAGCCCAGTCTGCATCAGTAAAAATTTCAACTCTAAGGTGTCCCTGTTTTTGAATAATAAGCCCTTGTCAGGACTTCCTTTTAGATACCTTAGAACCCTGTAAGCAGCTTCGAAGTGTTCTTGCCCGAGTGCGTGCATGAATTGGCTTATTTTGCTTACGACAAAGGCTATATCAGGGCGTGTACGAGACAAGTAAATAAGTCTTCCAACAAGCTTCTGATACCTCTCTATATTCACCACATTCTAAGCTTTAGCATGCTCGAGTTTTTGATTTGGTTTAGTTGGAGTTTTAGCCACCTTGCATCCAAGCAAACATGTCTCATCAAGTAAATCAAGTGTGTATTATTTTGACTAACGAATATTCCTTCCTTAGACCTTGCAAACTCCATGTTAAGAAAGTATTTTAGAGTTCCTAGGTATTTTATCTCAAAATCTTTGGAAAGTGCCCTCTTTTAATTCTTTAATTCTTCAGAGTTACCTCCTGTCAAGAAAATATTGTTGGGATATGCCCTAAGACAACTCATTAGATGATTGTTTATGACATACAATGTATTATGATTTTGTTAATGGCAATTCATTATTATATATTATTCGTGTATCTGTGTAACATGAACTAATATATAAGTTAATGTCCTTAGAATAATATCGTATTGTTCTTAAAGATTGTCATTGGTCAAGTATTATCATGAATCGGGATAATGATAATGCATTGAGACTAGTATGTTTTGATTGATGAATCGTTCATAGATATGAGATATGATTTTTCTCCAGTAAAATAACCCATTTTTCCACGTCCTCGGATGTACATGTGAATGGATTGAGACCACCACAGAAAATTTTCTCCATTCAATTTTATGTTGGTGACTTGAACATAATGAGGGTTCATAAGAAGATTGGAAGAAAAAGTGTCTGAGATTTTTCCAAAATCTGTACAAGTTTTTCTAGATTCTGCAGACTTGGGATCGGAAGGCATCGTGTATGGGTGAAGGCTAGGGTATTTTTTTAGAAAGGAATTCCCTTATCTGATACCATGTTAAAACAAAAAGTTTTGGAAGAAGATTTCTTCTTTATTTTTTGATAATTGAACATAATACAATATGAAAAATAAGGAAACTACCTAACAAGAATCCTCTACTTATGCCTATCTAAATCTTAACAGATATGTGTAGAATATTACATCAATCGAGCCCCATAACTTATGCTCTAATTTTAGTCTTGATTTCCAACAAGACGCCACTCTACGAGGGAACTCAGATCGAGTCTTTGCGAGTCGGGCAGATAAAAGGCCAAAAGACTGATGTCTTATCTAACATATGCACCAAGAATTGTTTTTTCACCTCGTTGAGCTCTTGAGGTAGTCCACCCAATTCACTGTGATTAAAAAATTAGTTGTTGTTGTTGAGCTCTTGAGATGATATTCTCACGGTTAAAGACCTAACAGTGTAGAGTATTCTTGCTGGTTTTGGATTGTAAATCAGTTCTTTATTATTGAAAACGTCTCCTGTACTTTATAACCTACACTTTTCTCCCTCTTGAATTTTGTAACGCGGAACCTGAATTATAGTTATGCCAAGAAATAATGCCTCACACAATATGAATGATACTTTCTTAAACAATACTAGTTTAGTAAACTTTCATCACACTTAACATATTTTCTTGTCTTGAAGTTGCTTTGTCAACCTAGAAACATACCTAATGAAAAGAAGCACGAAAATATTATGAATGAATAATGACATACATAGGAGGGCAGGATTACTTCTAACTCGTATTTTTTGTTCTCCTCTTTTCTCAGACTGACGGAAAGTTCAACAAACATGGATGGAGCCATCATCTCTGTCAAATTACCTCTGCTCGCAATGGTGCTTCTGGTACTATATCCAATGACAAAAAGCCAATGGTCGCCTGTTAATCCTCCACCACTTTGTGCATCACAGTTTGCATTGGTAAATCATGCATGCTCCAAGTTGCCCTACATGCCAGTCCCTCCGCCATCTCCACCACTTCCACCTCCAAGTCCTCCTAATCCCCCATCTCCTGGTGGATCAAGCAGTCGACACCATTCGATACATGGCCACAGGCACAGGGGTCATAGGCACAGAGAGACACCTGTCGAAGAAGAGTGCTGTAGGTGGTTAAAAGAGGTTGACAGTGTATGTGTCTGTGAATTGCTAGTTCATTTGCCTCCGTTTCTGATCAAACCGGTGCATAACTACACTGTCACGGTGGATGAAACATGTTCTGTGACGTTCCAGTGTAGTTCGAGTTTGCTTCCAGTTTGATATTTAAATGAACATCTGGTTATTACCTTGCTACCAAGTAACTAGGAAGATGAAGTGAAGTCCACCAGTACACGAGTTATTATGCATATTTTGAGTTATCTTTCATGTCAAATAAAGTGGGAAAATAAGTTGGTTCGATATAGCTTCTGCCTTTCTTCCATTATTGAAATTATAAAATATATATATATATATATATTTCTTGGATGCTATGCTTACGCCTACATGTTCTTGACACCAAAATCAATATCTATCTACCATAGGTTACCTTTTTAATATAAAAGTGACATCAATGCATTTTTGAAACTCCTATGGTTTCAATTTATATTCTAGAAAAAAGGATTATTATCCTCGTAATATATGAATATAATTAGGGAAATAACATATAAATCCTCATATTTTTATCGCAAATGCTAAAATTTCATCGTGAAAAATCTATGAAACAAAATCGTAATATATTTTGGGTAAAAAACGGGCACCCCAACGTTCACCACATTTAGCACTTCACCCCAACCTTTCAAATGCACTTAACCCGCTGAACAATTTTAAGTAGTCCACTTAACCCACTAAACAATATCCGGGAGTAATTTTTCCAAATATTATGGCTGCAAATTCCCTCACCTGCATCGCACATGACAAGATCGATGGTATGCATGCTTTTCATGTATTTTCTACATGAATTTTATGAGTAAAATCATCCGCCGTGGGTATACTTGTATCTTAGGTGTGTGTTTGTATATAACAAAGAGAAAATGGTTATATATATGATGGAGTATCCCAACTTTGGTGTTATATATATATATATATATATATATATATATATATATATATATATATATATATATACCATTATAAATAAATGATTTCATCTATAGTATTACGATTGGTTAATACTATCTTAAATATCTTATGAATTTTTGGAGTGTATAATACTAGTTTCTTTGGTTGCCGTAATCTTGTTGTCCCATAATATTTGCCTCTTCTTTTCAAAGATGTCCTCGAAAAATTTTGTAGTATAGCTTGTCATGGAGTTAACCATGATTGATCCGTTCACTGTTTTCTGGAAGATTTTGAAAGGATACTTGACTTTGCCCATCTTAGTGAGACAGACCCATAATCCCCAAGTTCTTCTGGTAGTAATGTCATCTTCTGTGAGCTGTGAAACTAGTGTTGTTCCTTCAGACATTGGTTTTATTTGATCCATCGCCTTCCAGTTAGGTCTTTGTAACTTCACAAAATGAAAACTTGGGTGAAGGCCTTTTCCAGTGACTTCTGGGGCTGCAGTTATGAATTTCAGCTCCAGAACATTTCCTCGTCCAAGTGTATGATTATTCTGCCATGAGTCATATACTCCTTCATAGATCCAATCCGGTAATTTTGTGATTTTCGAAAAACTTGGTGTTGTGGTAAAGACTGAAGCTAGGCAGTCAAATCACTCACGAACACTTTCTGGTTTGACACCAGGATGCATCCACATTCTTGGGTATTTTCCTGGCCAGTCTGCTGTATTTTTCAAGGAATTATACCCACTCTTGTACAAAGTTTCTCCCATGTTCTCTGATATTCATGCAAAGGGGAGTTGGGGAAACTTTATTCTTGTTAGTATTAACCTTAGATTTGCCCGCCGATAGCCTAAGATTAATCTCTCCCTCTTTAACCCCTGAGGTGCTGGGTTGGCTTAATTCTTCAGATATCCTAGATACCTGGGAATCAATTTTTTCTTCTGTATCTTTCCCGAAAGTATCAATACTAGGACTCGTAGTGGTGGTACTTGAATCCTCCACACCGGTTGATGAGCCCGGCTCTCTGAAACACGACTTTAGCTTCACCGCTGAAGCAGCCCGTCGGAGGGGAATATAAAGACTATCCCATAAACAGGTGTGAGCTTGCATGGTAGCCTTCATAGCCTGTTGGACCTTTGTGAGATCCAGTTCCTATACTTGACCCGCAACCTGGGAATTGATCATCAGGCCGTTGATCTTCTTGTCTAGCTCCTCCAGATTTTCTCGGATGTGCTTTGATCTCGTTATGATGGAATTATCTTCACTCGCTTACATCTCTTGTCAAAAAATCTGCAAGAATATTTTTATCAGATTTCACAATGACAATATCATAATCATAATATTGGCATTCATCTTGACATCTTAAAAGTATAGCTTTTTCAATTTTATTTTTAAAAAGGCCTTGACACTCGTATTATCTATTTTCAAGATAAATTTCTTTGCTATTAGAAAAAGTGGCCATTTCTTAAAAGCCTTTCGAACTGCGAATAATTCTTTCTCGTTGATGTGCCATCTACTGACTTCGTTGCTGTCAAATAGACCGCTGCAATATCTGCATGGCACTTCCCCATCTGGTGTGGCTTTCGTAAATACTGCAGCCCACCAATGATCACTAGCATCTGTATATAATACCAGTTCATCCTCATCGTTTGGTATTGAAGCTTTTGTAGTTCCCTGCAAACCTCTTTAAGATGTTTGACAGTTTGTCTGTGATCTTCATTCCATTCAAACTTAACATCTTTATTGAGTAGTTGACTGAACACCTTCATGTGTGCTAGATTGTTGATAAACATTCCAGCAAAATTAACAACTCCTAAAAAACTCTGAAGTTGCTTTAAATCCTTGATTCCGGATATCCTTGTATTTTTTGCAACAATATGATTTTGCAGGATGATTCCAGATTCGTCGATCTCGATTCCAAGGAACTCGATCTGTCTTGTAGCAATCATTGCTTTCTTTTCGGAAAGCACTAACCCTTCCTTGTAACAAACATCTGAAAAGATTTCCAAATGTGTAATATGTTCTTTCATGTTTCTTGAGGCAATGAGTATATCGTCAATATATACGAACATGAAGCTGAAGTAATCTTTAAAAAGATTATCCATCTTCCTTTGAAATATCTGGGGAACATTTACCAATCCCATTGGCATGACATTCCAGATATAATGTGTGATGACCTGAGATTAGGGATGTTAATCCCGGAGTGTTAATAACCCGTAAAGTTGTTTTACGTGGCAATTGGAGTTTAATCGAGGTGTTGGGCCTTCTGGGCTCGTCTAAGTGAGTAGTTGGGATCGTTGGATCCCGAAGTTGAGATCGTATTCTCATTCCGGTGAAAACCTGCGAGTTGGGCTTTTAGTGTGACTCAGAATCTCGGGTGCTGTGTGTGGGCACCGGTAGGGGATTTTTGAGTTAGAGAGAGAGTTTTTGAAAACAGATGATTTTTAATGAATCATGATGTATTTGTGGGGCTATTAGTATTTCGGGGTATTTTTGCTATAAATACCAATTAAACCCGGGATTTTAATTATCGGAACCATTTTCTTCCCCTCCTTCTCTCTCCCCGTAGCCGCGCCATTCTCGATCCCCTTTTGACCCACGCCGCTTCCAGGCGTGCGCCCGCCGCCGTCCGGCCGCCGTTCGGCGCGTCCGACCCGCCGCCGTGTTCGTCTCTTCCAGGCGGTCCTATCCATACCACCAATTCGAAGTTTCGTCGAGAATCGAGCTCGGATTTCTGCTGGAAGCGCTAGGGTTCGTCACTGATTTCTGTCCGATTTTGTGGCCCGATTTTGGTACGATTTTTGGGGCTTTTCCTTGGATGTTTTTGGGGCGTTTTTGTGCTGCTTTTGGGTCGTATATTTCAGACTTTGTAGTTCGAAAATTTGTTGCTTTAATGGTTCGAATTTCAGCTCGATTTTGGGAGTTAGGGTTCGAAAATTTGGATTTTTGGCATGAGGATGATGATTCTTGTTGTTATTCGATTAATTCATGTTTAAATGCATTATGATGCTTGATTGTGTTCGAAATTGAGAAATTGGATTCGAAGTTAGGGCTTGAATTCGAATTTTGGGGGTTTCGCATGTGGGGCGATTATTCATGTTGTTGATTGATTAATTCATGTTTTAAATGAATTATGGTGATTTTTGGATTCGATTTGTGTTGTGAAGGTTCGAGAATTTGTGGGGTATGCTTGAGCGATTTTCGATATTGGTTATTGTCTTGTGTTGACAATATTTTTGAGGGTTAAGGGTGTGCTTGAGCATGAGTTGCATGTTCGTAATTAATTGTGAATTAATTTATCGTGTTAGCACATCGTTCCTCGGAGCATGGAACTCGAGCAAGGTTTGGCTCGGACTTCGGAGATTTAAGGTACGTGCGACGTACGAGCATTACTTTGTGTGATAGCAATTGTGAAATGCATAATGTGTTGTATTGCATTAGATGGTTGTGGGTATGGCTATATTTACATATATGTGTTGATATGACTATGGATCGACCTAGTCTGGATATCACTGCCACAAGTGTGCGTAACACTAGAGTAGTATGACCTTATAAGAGGTATGGGGTACTGGGTTTACGTGACTATTGTAAGACATGTGAGATGTCTAAGTATAAATGAGAATTTGTAAAATAAAGGGTAGGGCATTTGAGATGCCTAAGAATGATCGTGGGATCATGTATTCATTGAAAGACATGTGAGATGTCTAAGTGAAATAGAGTATTTGTAAAATAAATGCTAGGCATTTGAGCTATCTGTGATTGGTAGAAAAGTTGAAAATCAGCGTTAGATATTGAGATATCTATGTTTGCTTGTACAATGAATTTGGAATCATTAACTATTGATACTTGAGAATCAGGCATGCTATGAATTAAATCAATGTGTTGATTTACTGATTTATGAGATTTGATGTGTTTGATGATTGTGAGAACAGGGACAGTACACGGAATCCCGGATGAGGATGTTGCCATCCAGGGAGTATCATTTAAATTCATTAATATTTACTTGTGTTGTAAATTATGAATTTCATTATTGTGATTATGAGATTTTGTGTATTGGTATGCTCACCCCGTTGGGGGCTGTCTCTGTTGGGGCAGGTGAACAGGTGCATCGATGGCTGTGGAGCTGGGCTCGAGCTGTTGATTGGATGTACTCACAGGATCATGGTGCCAGGGCTTGATGGAGCACGGTATCGTATAGAGTACTCATATGCACTCGAGGTTTATATACACATTTATGATGCTCGCATGTGAGCACGGTTATGCTTGTATATGTGTTGTATATAAAGGCATGAGCCTTTCTCTCTTTCATTATGTGTTGCATGCAATTATGAGTAGAATTGCTAATGATATGAGAGTCCATGGGTGTATTGTGTGGGTGTTGAGACCCAATTATGTCGTCATATGTGTGGTGTCTTCCCTGGCTGGGAATTTACCTTGTGTTCTATATTCTGTTGAGTATTGTGTATTCCCTGGCCGGGAATTATATTATGTGATGTGCTTGTGTTTTGGGATAGCTCAATTTATGGGGAGACTCTGCCCAAATTTTTATAAAAACCCACAATGCAAAAGGGCATCAAGGGGTGGTAAAGGGCGATCATGTGAGTCTAATTGTGGGTAGAGATGATCTTAATATTGTATATTAAAGAAATTTTGTAGTTACCATTCAATGGTAAAGTATCATCTGAGCTTCCCGATTGAGTCTTTATTGAAAGCATGTGCCACACATAGTGGTTAATACACTAATTAAGGGTTAAGGGCTTGGGGTCCTTACATTAGTGGTATCAGAGCAGTGGTTAGCTCTTTGGGGCTGTTAAGGGCCTAGGAAGTTATTGATAGCACATATTTATGCATGATGGCATTAATGTTGTATGACACAACTAGTTGTTATGTGCTTTTATGATACGAAAAGTGGTGTTGCTAATCATTGTGATTGCAGGAATCGTGTAGCATGAGATGGGATGGCATTAATGGTGATGTCTGGCCCTTCATGTATTATGTGGAAAGGTGAGACGTACGGGCTTCGGACGGTAAAACGTGTTACACCTTTGATTATGTATATCGTGGGTAATGAACCCTTACATGTGATGGTATATGTGAAATGATAGTGATATATTGTGATAATGTAATCAACTGTTGTGCTTGATTATTGTGATAGAATTGATGAATGTTCCGGTAGCCTTTATCTCCGAGCGAGGGAGGTACTTGCCGCTGTCATGACTGAGCGAAGTAACATGCCGCTGTCATTGTCGAAGCGAGGGGTCCTAACATTCCGCTGTTGTATTGGGACCGGAACAGTCACAATTCTAGTGATTACTGTGGAATATTGTGGATATAATTGGAAACGTGATATCGATCATTATATTGTGAACTGTGGTATTAACCTGGATGCAGGTACATGGAGCTAGTGGGAGTTCCGGTAGTTGTTATAGTCGAGCGAGGGAGGTACTTGCCGCTGTCATGACTGAGCGAAGTAACATGCCGCTGTCATTGTCGAAGCGAGGGGTCCTAAAATTCCGCTGCTATAACAGGACCGGAACAACCACATTATCTATCTTGATAGCGATGGTTCATGCCGCTATATCGATTGGCGATGGTTCATTCCGCCATATGTATTGATAGCGATGGTTCATGCCGCTATATCGATTGGCGATGGTTCATTCCGCCATATGTATTGATAGCGATGGTTCATCCCGCTATATTGATTGGCGATGGTTCATTCCGCCATATATATTGATTGGCGATGGTTCTTGCCGCCATGTATATGGATAGCGATGGTTCATTCCGCTATATTGATGGGCGATGGTTCTTGCCGCCGGATATATATTGATAGCGATGTCTCATTCCGCTACATCTAGGGCGATGGTTCATGCCGCCAGATGTCTATAGCGAAGTTTTATGCCGCTGACTCTATGACGAGGGATTATGCCCCTGATTCTATAGCGATGGATTGTGCCGCTACAGCACAGGATTTTGCCGCCTTCGAGCGATGGGTGCTGACTACGCATTATTATCGAGCGACGGAGACAGGTATGTCGCTATGTTGATAGCGATGAGGTATGGCATATTACTGTTTATTTAGCACTATTGTGGATAGTATGTGTTGATTTGCTAAATATGCCATGCATTTGATTATGAGATTATAGGTGTCGTGTTTTGATATGTACCATCGTATGTTTGACAATGTTAATTGAATGTCATGTATTGACATATGCCGTCACGGGATGACGATGACATAGTAGATGTTCTATATAGACGTGTAGCGTCGTTTTGGATGATTAATACATTCATGTTATGTTTAGTTGTTTGGTTTGAGTGCCGATGGTGAGCACATGATAGAGTCTGGGTCACTAGTTGACGAGACCTTTTGTCGAGCAATAATACCCTTGGGTATGCTCGTTGGTTTGGCTAGGGCCAAGTGTTTGGTGGTAAGAGTAGTCATTGAGGAAACTACTCGCTTGTGTTGTGATGTAGGGTAGACACCCTGAGGGTGTGGGATAAGTCTTATCGGACTATGATGGTATCATAAGTGAGCAAGGACACCGGGTTGTCCATTGTGCTTGGTATATTAGAGGTATGTTGGGCGATGTCCCATTACTCTAACGGTTTGTACGGTATGGCATACCGAGATGGAACATATGATTTGTTGGTGGACTTGATTGAACCTATGGGGACAGCACTTTGCTAGCCAGATATCGTAGTGATGATTTAGTGTGCTCGTTGGAGCCATGATACTGCTCGTTGGAACCAAGTTTGACAAATCGTAAGGTGATACGATGTGGATGGTGGTGGACTTTAGTAGTCACCACGTCATTTGAAGTTGAGGTTGTGCATGCCTCACTGAAACGTGTATACGTTTATGTTAAATCTTGGTGAGACTTGTTTGGGACAGCTCATGAGGTTGGAGTACCAATAAGAGAGTCATCAAGTCGTTGTTGACTCGATCTGAGGGAATCCGTGTATTTGGGATACAATGGGTGTTATTGTATCCAGTTTTTCCGAACGGTGGTTCGAGACTAGTGGAACTCGAGTTCGATAACACTTCCCTTGTGGGGAAGGAGGTAGTATTATACCTATATGAGAATCTTTGAAGGATTCGGTAAGTTGGTACGTGTGGTGTTGATTTTGGGAATCATGCCGTGTTGTTAATCGTCGATTATCATTCTCCACTGCAAGGGAATGACTCAGTATTGACAGTTGTGTTTGGGGGGCTTAGGGGTATGTTGTAGATACCCGAGCCAAGTGCATTGAACATGCATGTGATGTCAGTGCTTAGGCAGGTATACCGGTGAGTATACGGATGCTCGTTTTTGACTTCCCTTTTTGTCAAGCATAGAGTTATGCTACTTTGGATGACTAAATCTCTGATGAGAGATATTGAACACCTTGAGATTGGGAATCTTCATGGCACGATGATTATAAGGCATAATCGTGAGGTTAGTTGACTCCTTTGAGGAGGGATTATATTGTGTGGGTTGAGGTGTTCCCTTGTTGGTGTTTCCTCCGAGTTATGCGATAGCCTTCCCAAGTTTGGATTGTTAAATCCTAGGATTATCAAGGGATGGCAGGAATTCGGATTTATTGGGTGTCGCTGTCGACACAAGCGTTGATGATGCAATGTGTTTATTGCATATCCTTTCAGAATTTGAACTCTGTGGAGTCTTGATGGTTTATTTATGATCAGGATGTGATCCTTGGAATATCCGGAGGTGGACATCTTGTGAGATGTCTTTTGTGTGAATCTGTGGCCGTGAGTTGCCCAATTGAGTTGCAATGATGCGACTGCTCATTCGATGGAGGAGGTATGAAAGTGGAAACCAGGTTTGGTATGTGTACATCGTGGTATACTAGTGTCTTCCTCGTAATGATGTGTGTTAGACATCGTGGGTCATGATAAAGATATCATTGGATGATATCTACGATGGAATCGGGAGCGATTAGAATCCTTGCAGTTTCAGTTGACTAACTGCTTTTGGACTGTTAGCGTTGAGTTGTGCTGACGCTCTTTGACGTTATGATGGATTTGGAAGTCTATTCCACTCCAGAGTTCGACACGAAGTCAACGTTCTCACGGTTGTGGTGTCATTCATGATGCGTTCTTACTAGTGGTATTAGAACGAAGGATGGCTGTCCGATCTACGGTCGTAAGTATTGGTTGTTTTGCAGTCATGAGGGACTGACTTTTGGGATGAACCGCATCGAGGTACGTTTTGCCTCTTGGGTGATGAGTTGGTGTTGGTTTTGGTATGTCGCTCTGTTTCAGAGTTCGAGGTGAGATAAGTATTCTCGAGGTTTTTAAGACGATTCTGATATGGTCAGGAATCGAGGTTATGACTTCTTGTAGTTGTGTGGCCCGGGTGTTACGTGATACACCGGTGCTAATTTCGAGGACGAAATTCTTTTAGTGGGGGATATTGTGATGACCTGAGATTAGGGATGTTAATCCCGGAGTGTTAATAACCCGTAAAGTTGTTTTACGTGGCAATTGGAGTTTAATCGAGGTGTTGGGCCTTCTGGGCTCGTCTAAGTGAGTAGTTGGGATCGTTGGATCCCGAAGTTGAGATCGTATTCTCATTCCGGTGAAAACCTGCGAGTTGGGCTTTTAGTGTGACTCAGAATCTCGGGTGCTGTGTGTGGGCACCGGTAGGGGATTTTTGAGTTAGAGAGAGAGTTTTTGAAAACAGATGATTTTTAATGAATCATGATGTATTTGTGGGGCTATTAGTATTTCGGGGTATTTTTGCTATAAATACCAATTAAACCCGGGATTTTAATTATCGGAACCATTTTCTTCCCCTCCTTCTCTCTCCCCGTAGCCGCGCCATTCTCGATCCCCTTTTGACCCACGCCGCTTCCAGGCGTGCGCCCGCCGCCGTCCGGCCGCCGTTCGGCGCGTCCGACCCGCCGCCGTGTTCGTCTCTTCCAGGCGGTCCTATCCATACCACCAATTCGAAGTTTCGTCGAGAATCGAGCTCGGATTTCTGCTGGAAGCGCTAGGGTTCGTCACTGATTTCTGTCCGATTTTGTGGCCCGATTTTGGTACGATTTTTGGGGCTTTTCCTTGGATGTTTTTGGGGCGTTTTTGTGCTGCTTTTGGGTCGTATATTTCAGACTTTGTAGTTCGAAAATTTGTTGCTTTAATGGTTCGAATTTCAGCTCGATTTTGGGAGTTAGGGTTCGAAAATTTGGATTTTTGGCATGAGGATGATGATTCTTGTTGTTATTCGATTAATTCATGTTTAAATGCATTATGATGCTTGATTGTGTTCGAAATTGAGAAATTGGATTCGAAGTTAGGGCTTGAATTCGAATTTTGGGGGTTTCGCATGTGGGGCGATTATTCATGTTGTTGATTGATTAATTCATGTTTTAAATGAATTATGGTGATTTTTGGATTTTATTTGTGTTGTGAAGGTTCGAGAATTTGTGGGGTATGCTTGAGCGATTTTCGATATTGGTTATTGTCTTGTGTTGACAATATTTTTGAGGGTTAAGGGTGTGCTTGAGCATGAGTTGCATGTTCGTAATTAATTGTGAATTAATTTATCGTGTTAGCACATCGTTCCTCGGAGCATGGAACTCGAGCAAGGTTTGGCTCGGACTTCGGAGATTTAAGGTACGTGCGACGTACGAGCATTACTTTGTGTGATAGCAATTGTGAAATGCATAATGTGTTGTATTGCATTAGATGGTTGTGGGTATGGCTATATTTACATATATGTGTTGATATGACTATGGATCGACCTAGTCTGGATATCACTGCCACAAGTGTGCGTAACACTAGAGTAGTATGACCTTATAAGAGGTATGGGGTACTGGGTTTACGTGACTATTGTAAGACATGTGAGATGTCTAAGTATAAATGAGAATTTGTAAAATAAAGGGTAGGGCATTTGAGATGCCTAAGAATGATCGTGGGATCATGTATTCATTGAAAGACATGTGAGATGTCTAAGTGAAATAGAGTATTTGTAAAATAAATGCTAGGCATTTGAGCTATCTGTGATTGGTAGAAAAGTTGAAAATCAGCGTTAGATATTGAGATATCTATGTTTGCTTGTACAATGAATTTGGAATCATTAACTATTGATACTTGAGAATCAGGCATGCTATGAATTAAATCAATGTGTTGATTTACTGATTTATGAGATTTGATGTGTTTGATGATTGTGAGAACAGGGACAGTACACGGAATCCCGGATGAGGATGTTGCCATCCAGGGAGTATCATTTAAATTCATTAATATTTACTTGTGTTGTAAATTATGAATTTCATTATTGTGATTATGAGATTTTGTGTATTGGTATGCTCACCCCGTTGGGGGCTGTCTCTGTTGGGGCAGGTGAACAGGTGCATCGATGGCTGTGGAGCTGGGCTCGAGCTGTTGATTGGATGTACTCACAGGATCATGGTACCAGGGCTTGATGGAGCACGGTATCGTATAGAGTACTCATATGCACTCGAGGTTTATATACACATTTATGATGCTCGCATGTGAGCACGGTTATGCTTGTATATGTGTTGTATATAAAGGCATGAGCCTTTCTCTCTTTCATTATGTGTTGCATGCAATTATGAGTAGAATTGCTAATGATATGAGAGTCCATGGGTGTATTGTGTGGGTGTTGAGACCCAATTATGTCGTCATATGTGTGGTGTCTTCCCTGGCTGGGAATTTACCTTGTGTTCTATATTCTGTTGAGTATTGTGTATTCCCTGGCCGGGAATTATATTATGTGATGTGCTTGTGTTTTGGGATAGCTCAATTTATGGGGAGACTCTGCCCAAATTTTTATAAAAACCCACAATGCAAAAGGGCATCAAGGGGTGGTAAAGGGCGATCATGTGAGTCTAATTGTGGGTAGAGATGATCTTAATATTGTATATTAAAGAAATTTTGTAGTTACCATTCAATGGTAAAGTATCATCTGAGCTTCCCGATTGAGTCTTTATTGAAAGCATGTGCCACACATAGTGGTAATACACTAATTAAGGGTTAAGGGCTTGGGGTCCTTACATAATGTCCTTGTGGTGTGGAGAATGCTGTGAACTTTCTGCTAGCTTCCTCCATCTTAATCTGGTAAAACCCAGACTTACAATCGAACTTAGAAAACACTTTGACATTCTTGATACTGTTAACCAAATGTTATTTGCTTGGGATAAAATATCCGTCTCCAAGATGTCATTGATTCCTTTTAGTTGATAACCAATCTTGGCTTTCCACTTTTGATTTCTCCGTGATTCCGGACAAGGAATCCTGGATTGCTATATGGAGAAACCCCTGCTAAGATTAACTTAAGATCTAGATGTTCCTTAAGTATTATCTGCATATCCATCATATCTTCCATGTTCATGGGGATGGGTCTGAATCTGGCGAACTCATTTTCTTTTCCAGCTTTCACCTTCAAAGTGGATATGAGCTCATTCTTATTCCACCATGCCAGTGGATCCTCGTTGTAGTTCCTATGAATTTTCCTTTTCACATCCTCTAGAATATTTTGCTCTTCGAGGGTAGCTTCAGGTTGTAGAACTTTATCTTGTAATGCCTTTTTCAGTAGCAACAGGGTTTCTGGAGTAACTTCTTCCTCATCCTGTTCTCTAAAAGACATAATATTAACCCAGTCAAAAGTTTGAGAATCCTTTTCACTAGGACCTTGTTGTCGGAACCGAAGAATTGCTTCTCCAAATTTCCGCTGATCCTTCATCTTTGGGTGCCGAAGTTTTCCTTCATCACCACGCTTGCTGCGAAAATTAATAGGGAATTTTCTGTGAAACACTTCTCGTAATCGTTGTACCATAATCTTATGATCACAAAGGGTTGTGAAAATAAGTCTCCTCGTCTCATTCTCTTGAGTGAACCTCTTGAATGTCTGTAAGAAATTATTTCCTAGCAGCATATCAGCTCATGTATCATGGAAATAAATGAGTGGAGTTTTGACTTTGTACCACGGGGTACCGCCTGCTCCTCAGATAATTATTTCCGCTCTCCAGACTCCTTCATTAAGAATAAGGATCCCTTTGGAAAAGTTTCTTCCGACAATGGCTGGTAATTTCTCACCAACTTCTTTGGGGAAGATATCTTACCTGGCAGTACATATTCTAGCACCTGAATCAATGTAGGCTGCAATCCCGGTATTTCTCATATAACATCCCTACTGAGATGTATATCGAGAATGGACTAGTGGTCATCAAATTCTGTATCTCTTTCTGTTAGGATCGGTCCGGAGTGTTTAGAGGGGGGGGGGTGAATGAACACTCCTTTAAAATTAATCCTTATTGATTTCTCTCGGGTTAGTGAGTGAAATCTATTTCTTAATCAACTTCTGAGCAGAACAGACCACTGAATATAAAAAGGTGCGGAACGGTCTGTTCTTGACTAGTAAGAACGACTTGATGGCTTAGTAAGTGTAACTCAGTACGGAATAAGAATAGACATGATATGTTTCTGGAAGTTCGAAGGAGAATCCTCTACGTCTCCCCTTCTTTCAATTAAGGAAGGATTCACTAGAAGACTTTGAGTAATACAACCACTTGTACAACCCCGATTCAGCTAGATTTATCCCACTACCAGACTGAAACTCCTAGTCTCTCGATCTGTTCAGACACAAACTGTCTGACAGTTACAATAGAATCTCACTCTTCTATCTTAGTATAAATACAAGAGACAGAGTGATTTTGTCTATGCACACAATGATCCTATGACGATCAAATATTACAGTATGATGTGCTTATGAAAACTTTGAGCGGACTGGTAAGATGAATATCTTTTAATAACTGTTCTGCTCAAGAATGTCTAGACTTGTAAGCTTGTGCTGTTATGTTTTTTTTCCGTTTCTTGATTGATCAGTAGTCCTTTTTGAGCTCTCTAGTTGCATACTTATATAGTCGTTTATACCAACGACACTATTTCCTTTTCTGTGCAACTCTTGACTCTGTTCATTCTCTGAACAAGCTTCAGTCTTATTCTTTTAGGCACTTCCCCTTCTGGTCTGTGCTTTCGGCGTCTGTCAGGTAGGCTCTCCTTTGTCTACTTACCTTTTAAGGTAATCTTCAGTCCTTGGTCTTTTTCAGCATTAATTGCATCATTAAATGCTTCAATAAATAGACGTTAATGATTCGGACTGAAGAACGAAGCTTATCCAACCTTGTCTGCTCTGATCTGATCTTCATTGAGCTGATCTCGTGCTTCGATCTGGTCAGACTGGTTTGCATCGATTCGTTCTGATTTTGCGATAGACCATATCGGCGTGATATGCTTTGACATGGTTTTACGGCTTGATCGGTCTGATCTGTTTTGTCATCTTTAAAATCCGGAACTAACAAATTCCCCCTTTTTGATGATGACAAAACCTAGCTTCTATGTCTTCTTATTCAGTCTTTTAAAAGTTCTGAAGAGTATTTTTGCAGATCAATTAAGTCTTCTCGTTCAAAATAAATGAACACTGTAAGTTGTAGTTCGGATCGATTAAGTCATTTTGTTCAAAATCAATGAACTTTTCAAAATAAACGAATAAGACTTAGATAAGTGACTGAAAGACTCTGATTTTATTGAAAATGTCTGATAGATACATTTACATGTCAGAATCATATAGACATCTACTTCTTCGCTGAGGACTGCTGAGCTGGCTTGAAATCCTTTTTCTTTTCCTCCTTTTGTCAGCAGAAATCTCCTAAGGAAATCTACGATCTGCGTGAGCTGAGCGCAAATAGCATCCAGACGAGTGTCTTGAGCAATGAGGGATTTAGCGACGGAAGTCCGAACTTCAGTAGCCAGCTAGATCTGTTCTTTTCTCAGGCTGTTTTTATATGAAGCTTGGTGCGCGCTTATCGTGTACGCCCAAATTAACCCCACTCAATCCTCAAGATTGATAACAATAATGTAGTAGTGTGAGTAGGGATCGATCCCACGAGGAGGTGTGAATTCTTGTGTTAATGAAAATCAAAACAAAAGAATAATAAAGGATGGGGTTGTGAGTGATTGAATTATACTACTTAAATTAAAACTACAGATTAACTAATGAAAGTGATTCTTGGTATCGGTCGACTCTTCCTTGGAATTATCATCTATTTCATCGATTCACAAAAGACTCAATATTTCATATGAATATTCATCGTTGGACGTTTAATCCAATAATCAAAGTCCTATCTCACCTTACGTTTAGTTAAGTAGCCCAAGCGTTCTAGTTTAACCCTTATCAAACAATCAATCAAAATACAAGCGATTAAGATTTAAATCGATGATAGCATATGAACTAGTGAGATCGATGAAGCTAAAAAACATAATCCAAGCGTTTATGTTTAATCTAGTCAAGTGTTTTCCCTAAGAATTTAACGAACTCACAAGCGGAAATTCATCAATATTAGTTGCTTCGTAAATTAGAGGGATCAAACGATTTCGTATTTGATATCTAATTTAGCATTAGATTTCATGCAAGTTATTAGGTTGTCAATCCAATAAACAAACACAACAATCATATCAATAAAATCAGAAAAAGTTTTGATACTCAATAAAATTGATAATTAAAGCGTAAGAATCTCCCCAAGATAAATAAAATCCAAGGATTTGTCTTCCTCAACCAAGAATTAAAAACTAGCTAGACATAATCTAAGAAAAATGATAAATAAAAAAAAGGGAAAGAAAACTAATCCGATCTCCACTCGTCGAGGTGTCAATCCCGTCTTCGTTTCGATTTTCGTAGCCGTCTTCAACAAAATTGAAAGAAAAAATATAGAACTATCCTAAACTACTCTAACCTAACTATCTAGATGTTCTTTAGTCAGATTTTTGTCCATATATGTATAAGGAGGCTGATGGAGTAGGTTAGAATCCATGTGGGAAGGAAAGAAATCAAGTCTTTACACTTTCCAAAACTCTGCAGGCGTAGCTACGCCAGAAAATGGCGTAAAGACGCCTGATGAAGTGTCAAAAATATGGCTTCCCACATTTCTGGCTTATTTACGCCTCCGAATGGCGTAATTACGCCTATCCATGCCGTAGCATTGGCGTAATTACGCCTGATAATGGCGTAATTACGCATGTCTTCCATTTTTCTGGCGAGTTTCGTATTTTGGCCGTAGCTTTCTCGTCCAAACTCTGAATTTGATGAATCAGCTGTCCACGCAAAGATAACTTATAGTTCTACAACTTTTCTATGGACCATATTTCCAAAAAATAGCTCGAACATATAGAAATTTGAGGAGAAAGGAGCAACATGTGTCTTGGATTCTGGTTTTTTCCTCTTTTCTTCAACTTTATTGCTTCTTTCATCATTTTTGCTTGATTTCTTCACCTTTCCCTACATTTACACAAATATACGATTAGGTAGCATATGTATCAATTTATCCATCAAAATATACCAAATCGTAGACAATTAAAAGCAATAGATGTGTCTATTTCTAGTCACATCAAATCTTGCTGAGAGAACAGGTCATTCAGTCCACGCTGAATACCGCTTATGCTAGCCGTCATCTTGTCTCTGAAGGATTCAAAGTCCAAGTGTGTAGACCTTTGACTTTGATGAACTTCTCTTACTCGTTGAGAGAGATAAAGACAGTTGTCATAGAGTTGTTGAAGAGACTTGGCGAGAGATGAGGCTTCAGCAGTTAAATGGTCCGGAGAGTGATCAGAAGGTGACGTAGTCAGATCAACCTCTGCCTCAACTGGTACGAGTGTAGAAACAGCAGATTGATGTATATCTGATTGGATCATTGTAACTAAGTCCGTAGAAAATTCTTGTAGAAACGCCGAGTCTGCAGCAGACTGATCTGGAGGAGTGATAGGTCTAGTAGGCTCCTCATCCTGTATAGCTGCAACGATTGTTGACACCACTAGATCCGGATCGACGGATTCTGGTGAGACAACTTTTGGAGGTGCGTCTTTTGGACTGTTCTGAATATGGGGGACTGAGGATGCCAGAGGAATGGAAGTTGTTGGAGAATCCAGCAAGACATCCATTGCTTCAGTCTCTGCGGCAAACGGAGCATTGGTCAGTGGCTGCTCCGCTGTATCAGAAATAAGTGGCTTAAAGAATGGTTTTGCCACAATCTTGCTTGCAGTGGGGTGATCTGGGCTGGGAACGGGAGTGGATATGTTGAGCTGCTGTCGTTGAAAGCGAACAACCATGTGGAGAGTATGAATGTCCATTTCCAGCTGAGCAATGACAGCACCGTCATCTTTGGCAGTCGGATTGTTGGCATCAAAGTTCGCCTTTTTGGCTGTAATAAGCAAGTTGCCAGTCTGAGCCTGTGATTAGCCCGGAATAACTCCTTCCGATGCACCGCAATCCGCACGTCATCGGTTTCTGTCACTTAAGGACTTCTTGTTCCATTTTGTGGAGCCTCTTGAGCTTACCGAAGAACGGACCAAAGTGGTTGATCGTTATGTATTCGACCCATTCATTGAATACTACAGTAAGCGCCTTAACTTTGTCTTCGACATCTTCCATGGCAATGTCAATTGCAATTTGAGCAGCTGACTTTGGTTTGGAAGAGACAGGCTCAACTAGGATTGCTTTCCCTTTTCCAATGGTAGACGATTCCCTGATTGGGTGTGATCCCCTAATTCTTTTATAACAATTCCCTTGACCACAGGGGTAGTGGAGGGGACGAGGATGGTGACCCTGGGTACAATGGTTGGAGCTTTGGAAGGTTGAGTTTTAGAAGGTTGCGTTGGAGTTTGGGTTGCAGGGGTGGATTTTGTTGAGGATAAGATGGATATGGGGTTGGGATTTAATGTCGACAGTGGCTTGGTGATCTGGGTTCTTGGCTTCTTTGGAGGAGGTTTGGCTGGGGATGAAGGAGCAGAAGCAGACTGAGTTTCGTCTGAATCAGTCTGGACTGTCAGTTTACGCTTGACTCTGGTCTTTCTTTCAGCAGCCTGTTCCTGTCCCAATTCGATCTTCACAGCCACCACATCAGAGGGAGTGGGTGGAGCACTTTTGGATTTGAGTAAGGCCAGACCCTTGGGGTTGAGAATCTTGAAGGGGTTAAGTGCTGAAGGCTTCCCCAGCTCGATGTCCATTGTCTCCAAGAGCTTGCTGAGAGGAACAGCAAAACAGACAGCCTGTTTTGATGCAATGACTGTTTCTAGTAGGACTCCAAACAAGATAGCGGACCAGTTCATCTTATGTCTGGAATGGATAGCAGCCATGGCCCGGAATTTTTCTGAGGTTACTGTGTCATAGATTCCGGCTTTGCCCAACAGTGGCTTGTCAAAAATATCACATAAGACTTGAAAATGAAACATCATTTCTTTCTTCTTGAAAGATGGCTGCAGTTTCTAGCCAAAGAGGGATACTCTGCCCTGAAAACTTGCAAGGGTGGCCTGAGGGATGTGGCCAAAATCACCAAAGGTCTTTGACAGCGTTGTCTGAGAAATGTCGAAAGATTTTCCCTTGACGGAAATGAACGTCTTGTGAGAAACAGCATTGGCGAACAGCTCTCTAATCTCCGACTCGTAAACCACCGTCCCACATTCCAGAAAATTCCTTAATCCCAAGGATTCCAAAGATTTGAACATGCATACCATTTCTGGATCTTCAGCCCTGTAAATCGCATCAAACTCAACAGATAGAGAGTTGTGAGTGATAGTTGCCATTTGAGTAAGTATTGAGAATGCAGAGAAGATTGAAGGATTTGAAAGATATAAACAGACAACAGTAATTCATAAAAAGTGAAATGTAAGTGAGATGTACAGCCTGCAAAATAGGAGAGATAGGACACGTGTATGTATCTCGATGACTGATATTTAAATAATTCAAATTAAACGGACAAGATGAGAGAGAAATAAGGCGGTTAAAATTCGATCAGTCTGGGCTGTTAAAAAGTATTACTATGTTAAAGACTGGTCATGTGATTGAACAGACAGATCATAGGATAATATCAGATTTGACAGAGATCGGTCTGAAAATTCAGACCGGTCTGTGTCTTTCTGACTATTGCATTATCGATCTGTGCTAATACTCAGTCTTTAAAATAGAATTAATGAAACGCCTAAAATATTAAGATAAATCTATTAAGCCAAGAATTTGATGAAAATAATTAAACTTAGCCTCAGGGAGTGGTTTAGTGAAGATGTCTGCTGCTTGCTGGTCTGTTGAAATATGCTCAATCCGAATCTCCTTTTTGCCAACATGATCTCGAATAAAATGATGTCTGATATCAATATGCTTTGTTCGAGAGTGCAAAACTGGATTATAGTTATAGCAATTGTACTTGTGTTGTCACAAAAGATCGGAGACTCAGCAGCTTGAATGCCATAGTCTCTGAGCTGATGTTGAACCCAGAGCATTTGAGCGCAACAACTTCCAGCGGCAAGATATTCCGCCTCAGCTGTAGATGTGACAATGGATGTTTGCTTCTTGCTAAACCACGAGATCAATCTTTCACCTAGAAATTGACAGGTTCCACTGGTGCTCTTGCGATCGATCTTACACCCTGCATAGTCAGCGTCTGAATATCCAATTAAACTAAAATTTGAATCTTTGGGATACCAGAGACCAACGTTCTGAGATCCTTTTAGGTATTTAAGAATGCGCTTAGCGGCAGTAAAGTGGGATTGCTTGGGATCAGACTGAAATCTAGCGCACATGCAAACTGAAAACATAATATCAGGCCGGCCGCTGCAAGATATAATAGCGATCTGATCAGACCTCGATACATGGTTACCTCAACTTATGTTCCCCCTTCGTCTTTATCTAGCTTGATTGAAGGACTCATTGGAGTTGACGCAGTTGAACAAGTCTCCATTCCGAATCTTTTGAGTAGCTCTTTGGTATACTTGGTTTGATTGATGAAAATATCATTGCTGAGCTGTTTGACTTGGAGACCTAGGAAGAATGACAGTTCTCCCATCATACTCATCTCAAACTGTCCCTGCATTAACTTAGAGAATTTCTCACAGAGTTTGGGGTTAGTTGACCCAAAGATGATATCGTCAACATAGATTTGAACTAACAAGGTATGTTCCCCCTTAATAAATTTAAATAACGTTTTATCCACTGAACCGATCTGAAAGTCGTGGTTCAGAAGAAATTGAGATTTAGTATCATACCATGCTCTTGGAGCTTGTTTCAGTCCATATACTGCTTCATTCAGTAGGTATACATGATCTGGAAACGAGTGTTTTGAAATCCAGGAGGTTGCTCAATGTAGACTTCCTCCTGAAGTTTACCATTTAGAAATGCACTCTTTACGTCCATTTGATATACTTTGAAGTCTTTAAAAGCAGCGAATGCGAGAAATATTCGGATGGCTTCAAGTATGGCGACTGGAGCAAAAGATTCATCGAAGTCGATTCCTTCTTCTTGTCTGAAGCCTTGTGCCACCAGTTTGGCCTTGTTTCTAACCATCACACCATCTGCGTCTAGCTTGTTTCTGAAGACCCATTTGGTTCCAATAACAGGCAGACCACTTGGCCTGGGGATTAATCTCCAGACTTGATTTTGTTCAAATTGGTTAAGTTCTTCTTGCATGGCCTCTATCCAGTTATAATCAGTCAAAGCTTCATTTATCTGTTTGGGTTCCAGATTAGATATAAAAGCGGCGTGAGTGAACTCATCCATCATCTGTCCTCTGGTTCTTATGGGTGCGGAAGGACTTCCAATCACTAGAGCAGGTGGATGCCTATTTGTCCATCGATAGCTTGATTCTGGAATATCTGGTCCAGATGGATTAGTAGTTGTGACATTGTCAGCATCTGCCTTAATATTAGAGTTCAAAACCTCCGGATCGGCTCGATCTAGAAGAACTTCAGTGCCTTGATCCGGTCTATCTCGTACTTCAGGTTCCGGTGGATTGTCTCTTGATCTATTAGCTACAATCTCATCATCACTGTTAGCTTCAAGATGGATATTCTCCATCTGATTTTGAATTAATTCCCTGTTGCCCTTAATACACAAGGATTCAAAACACTACATGAATTGATTCTTCTACAGTCAAGGTTCGATTATTGAAGATACGAAAAGCTTTACTAATAGATGAATATCCTAGGAATATTCCATTATCTGACTTAGCTTCGAAAGTTGTAAGATGATTCTTACCATTATTGTGAACGAAACATTTGCAACCAAATACATGAAGTTGAGAGATAGACGGTCTGTTACCTGTCCATACTTCATATGGTGTTAGATTTAACTTCTTGTTAATCATGAATCGGTTTTGAGTATAGCATGCCGTATTTACAGCCTCTGCCCAGAACTTTTGGGAAATTCCAGAATCTGCAAGCATTGTCCTTGATGCCTCCTTAAGCGTTCTGTTCCTTCGTTCTGCAACTCCATTTTGTTGAGGAGTTCGAGCGGCTGAGAATTCATGCTTAATTCCTTGGTCTTCTAGAAAGGATTCAAGATTCTGATTTGAGAATTCAGTGCCTTTGTCACTTCGAATTCTATCTATACTAGATGATCTCTCATTCTGAGCGCGTTTCAGCAGCTTGATCAACTTCGGACTGGTCTGATCTTTACTGCTCAAAAATTTAGTCCATGTAAAACTTGAGTAATCATCAATAACAATAAGAGTATACCGCATTCCCCCTAAACTTGTTATTGGTATAGGACCACACAAGTCCATATGTAATAGTTCTAAGCAACGTGAGGAGGATTTGGCATTCTTGTTTTTGAAGGATGATCTGATCTGTTTGCCCATTTGGCAAGCTTCACAGATCTTATACTTGGCCAAGTCGGTCTTGGGCAGACCGACTTAAAGTTGAGATGATTCAAGCCTTTATGCCATAGCCAGTGTTTAGTATCATTATTCGCGATGAAGCAAGTATGATTATCAGGTTGTGCAAAATTCCAGTTAATCTTATAAGTATATCCAGTTCTGATTCCTACAAGCATGGTCATACCGTCTGATGTTTTGACAGTGCAGGTGTGTTTGTGAAATTCTACAGCATAACCATTATCACATAATTGACTTATGCTAATCAGATTATAGCATAGATTTTCAACTAATAGCACATCATTGATAATGATATTACCATGGACAATATTACCCTTGCCCACGGTCTTACCCTTTGAGTTATCCCCGAAGGTAATCTTTGGACCAGCACATTCTGTGATTTCAGACAGCAGCTCGATGTTTCCTGTCATGTGTCGAGAACACCCACTGTCTAAGTACCAGTCCGACACTTGTTTCTTCAGTACCTGTCATCAAACATAATTACTGTTGGTACCCAATCCTACTTGGGTCCATAATGGATTAGCCCTTTGGGAACCCACACCTGAATTAGCTTTAATGGCTTGTGTGTATCTGGTGTGATATGTGCTGATCTGTTTCGATGTTGTGTGTGATGATGTGTGCGATATGGAAGCCTTTGATTTTTATAAGGTAATCTATATCTCCGTTGAACTGGTTGTGAGTTATGGTAGTTGGATGGTCTTCCTTGCCTTAGATCTTGCACCTATGGGTTTGGTCTGATAGACATAAAACTTGCTGGTGCCTTTTCCTTGGCTTGGTTAACGTACCCAATCCCTTTTCTCAAACCTTGATCCCCGAAGGAGACTCCCGTTTGAATTGTAGGCACTTTGGATTCATATATTATGCTAGATCTAACAAATGTCATTTGTTTGATTTTGTTCTTTTCCAGCAACAACTCAGATTCATCTTTGGTGCATTCATTGATGCCAAAGCCTATGCCAGTGATGTGTCCGACCCTTCTTTGTACCTCTTGCAATTCTTCCAATGATGCTCTTGATTTTGTCCATGTTTTGAAAATGTGAGAAAGTTTAGCATTTTGTGTGCTAATTCTCTTATTTTCTTCATGGAGCTGTTCGTAAGAGATTTTCAGCTTATTCAGCTCGATCTTTAGATTATTGCATTCACCTAGCTCAGAGCTGCTTGGTTTGATATGCTCATCTGTTTGATCTTTGGCTTTAGCTTTAGTTTTCTCAAGTGATTCAACTAATATTCTATAATCATTATCCATGTCTTGCAGTGCAGACATGAGCTCTTCTCGTGTGAATTCATTTGAGTCAAGATCGAATACCTCGTCCATTTGACTCATTTCTTCGTCTGCCATTAGGCATTGGATTTCCTCTTTGCTTTCACTGGATGAACATTCTGAGCTTTCTGATTCTGAGTCAGTCTGAGCCCACTTGCTGTTACCTTCCCCTGCTACCAGAACCTTTTGGGACTTCCCATGATAATTTTTATGATCTTTGTAAAGCTTCTTTTTCTTGTCATCACGATGCCTTTCTTTTCTTTCATCTTTCTTCGGTCTGGTGCAGTCTGCAATAAAGTGTCCGGTCTTACCACAATTGTAGCAATCCTGATCGTTAACAGCATCGTCTTTTCTCGATTTATAGTGATGAGAAGGTTTGAAATTCCGTTTGTTCTTAGACATTAATTTTCCAAATTTCTTGATAAATAATGACATATCATCATTACTTATATGTTCGATAGATCGGTCTGTTGAAGGGGTGGTTTGGTCTGGAATGGCTGCCAGTGTTTTGTTTGGTTGAGAGGTGAATGGCTCTGCTTCACCTCTGGTGATCAGTTCAAACTCATACGCCTTAAGATCTGCGAACAGATCATGGAGTTCAACTTTGTTCAGGTCTTTAGACTCCCTCATTGCAATTGTCTTGACATCCCCTTCCTTTGGCAATGCTCTCATTACCTTCAGAGCAATCTCTGTGTTAGAGTATTCCTTGCTCAGGCCATAGTTCATTGATAATGCCAGTGACTCTTTCATCAAACTCGTTTAGAGTTTCTCCAAACTTCATTTTTATGCTCTCAAATCTTTGTAGAGCTACAGTCAGCTTGTTTTCCTTAGTCTGGTCGTTCCCTTCACATAGCTGTGCTATCTTCTCCCAAATTTCTTTGGCAGTTGACCACATTTTGATCTTACTGAACATGTTCTTGTCCAACGTCTTGAACATGATGTCTTTGGCTACGTTGTCTAGATTGGCTTTCTTCCTTTCTTCATTTGTCCAGGTGGCCCTTTCTTTCTCGGTCATCTGAGGTTCGCCACTTAGTCCTCCTAGTGCAGGATTCACTTTTAATATTTTCATTGGTCCGTCTGTTATGACGTACCACATATCGTCATCCTGTGATGCCAGGTGAGCTTGCATTCTGATTCTCCAATCATCATAATCTTCTTTTGAGAACATGGGAATCTTGTTGAATGATGCCATCAGTCCAAGTATCTTTGATGATTAAGACGACCTGCTCTGGTACCACTTGTTAGGATCGGTCCGGAGTGTTTAAGGGGGGGGGGGGGGGGGGGTGAATGAACACTCCTTTAAAATTAATCCTTATTGATTTCTCTCGGGTTAGTGAGTGAAATCTATTTCTTAATCAACTTCTGAGAAGAACAGACCACTGAATATAAAGGTGCGGAACGGTCTGTTCTTGACTAGTAAGAACGGCTTGATGGCTTAGTAAGTGTAACTCAGTACGGAATGAGAATAGACAGGATATGTTTCTGGAAGTTCGAGGAGAATCCTTCTACGTCTCCTCTTCTTCCAATTAAGGAATGATTCATTAGAAGACTTTGAGTAATACAACCACTTGTACAACCCCGGTTCAGCTGGATTTATCCCACTACCAGACTGAAACTCCTATTCTCTCGATCTGTTCAGACAAAAACTGTCTGACAGTTACAATAGAATCTCACTCTTCTCTCGTAGTATAAATACAACTGTAATGCCTCGATTTGTGTTATACACGTGTGAGATGATTATGGTGTAATTCTATCAATTGGCGGTATGATATTGGAGGTTCGGGTGGAACCAAGAATGAAGTAATACATGTAGCAAATGATATATGACAATGAATGAAATATAGGACAATACATGTATAGTAGAATATAACATTGGTGTACATGTAGCATGCATTTGAAGGTGCGTTAGAATGTACATGTGAGTTGCATTCCATAAGACATTTGACATGAGTTTGAAGGGAATTACATGTGCATGTGAGTTTGGAATTAAAGGTGAGTATTTAGATGTAAAATCAGATTTTAAACACACAACTCACCTAAACTCACCTACAAATCTCTACATGTTCTTTGGAAGCTTTTGAGGGTTTGATTTAGAGTTTCACTTTCAAAGCTCTTTAAACACTAAGAGGAAGTGATTTACTTGGTAAGGAGGCTAAACTTTCATTACTTTATCATGCAATTTAGAAGTTCTTTGATTTTGTTTGAAGTTGGAAGCATGAAAGCATGTATGTGAAGAATCATATCATGGTTTTATGCTAGTAATTGGATCCTAAGATGGTGGAAACATGTTGTTATGTTAGTAGAGAGTGCATGAACCTTGTTTACATGTTGAATTTCGAGTTGTAGGAGAAGAGCTTGGAAGATAAGCTCAAAATCGCCATGGTTCAAAATTTTGTCATCGACCGATCGATCGCTAGGATCGGACCGATCGATCGGTAAAACAGGGGAAAGTAAGGCGGTTCATGTACCGATCGATCGCTGAAAGCGACCGATCGATCGGTGAAATGCCGTAGCATTTTTGAGAAATTCAAACATTTAAGCGATCGATCGCTAGCTTTTGACCGACCGATCGCTAGGGTTACTTGTTTGGACCGATCGATCGCTAGAGAGACCGATCGATCGGTAGACTTCAAATGTTATGTTTTTGTAGCTTTTGATATTGAAGCCTCTTATAACATGGTCTATTGTTCATGTGCTTGTAGCATCATCACAGGGGACAGGGCAAAGAGGCAATTAGCCATCAACGCCTGATTTATCGCTTTTGTGTCGCAATACAGGTACGTGTTGACGTACGGAGTATAGATATTATGCGATGATGATGTTATGGTTTTGTTATCATATGATTTATGTTATCGGTGTGTCATATGATTGGTAGTATCATATGCATGTGCATACATGGATTTCATATGATTGGGATGGATGCCTTGATAGATATGTGTATATGCTTTGGTAAGATCAGTGCCATGATAGATATGCCTGGTGTGGTATATGCTTGGGCTGGGATCGTTGCCACGATAGATATACTACATATGCTTTGGCTTGAGAGATGTACGCCTGGTGTGGGTATATGCTCTGGCTATTATCACAGATGAGTATGGTACTATGATATGTGCTGCTAATATGAAGATGTGATGTGGTTCCACTGACATATTGAGCTGAATAGGCATATCATATGGGGCTCGTGATAATAGGGTAATTGTTGAGACATGTCATGACATAGTGCATTTGTGGATGCATGATACAGAACATTCACGTTAGATGATTTATTGTGCTTTATCATTGATATTTATATTGTGTTTTGATATTGCACTGAGATAGTTGTTCTCTATACTCATTGTGTGAATGTTTCTGTAGGGACTCATAGACGTGGGGAGACGGGATGTGAGTCATTTTCCGCTGCGAGCAGAACCACTGCTTAGGAGTTATCTTGTAATAGGTTGTTGTTTGTACATATGATGTGTAGTTGGTAGGTTTTTTTTTAGAAACCTGTAACAACTTAACTCGTAAGATACTCTTAACCAGTGCATGTATTACTTAATTCAGACTCACAGATGTATGTTTAATTGAATACATAATGGATTAAGTAAAGAGGACCCCACAACAACAGACAGAGTGATTTTGTCTATGCACACAATGATCCTATGACGATCAAATATTATAGTATGCTGTGCTTATGAAAACTTTGAGCGGACTGGTAAGATGAATATCTTTTAATAACTATTCTGCTCAAGAATGTCTAGACTTGTAAGCTTGTGCTGTTATGTTTTCTTTTCGTTTCTTGATATCAGTCGTCCTTTTTGAGCTCTCTAGTTGCATCCTTATATAGTCGTTTATACCAACGACACTATTTCCTTTTCTGTGCAACTCTTGACTCTGTTCATTCTCTGAACAAGCTTCAGTCTTATTCTTTTAGGCACTTTCCATTCTGGTCTGTGCTTTCGGTGTCTGTCAGGTAGGCTCTCCTTTGTATACTTACCTTTTAAGGTAATCTTCAGTCCTTGGTCTTTTTCAGCATTAATTGCATCATTAAAAGCTTCAATAAATAGCCGTTAATGATTCGGACTGAAGAACGAAGCTTATCCAACCTTGTCTGCTCTGATCTGATCTTCATTGAGCTGATCTCGTTCTTCGATCTTGTCAGACTGGTTTGCATCGATCCGTTTTGATTTTGCGATTGACTATATCGGTGTGATCTGCTTTGACATGGTTTATGGCTTGATCGGTCTGATCTGTTTTGTCATCTTTAAAATACGGAACTAACACTTTCCGTCCACCGTGAATTCCATTCCGTCTTGTAATATTTCCCAATGTTTATGTTCCTCGAGAAATTCAATCCCAAGAATAAGCTGTTCTGGGCTCATTCCTGCTGTTCCTTCAATGGTTAGATCAATGTCGCCGATTTTTAGGTTTCCTTGATATCGGCCCACTGTAGGTTGTGGTAGATAATATAAGACATCACAGGGGAAGATATTGCTTTTTTCCGAAATGTCGAAGATTATTTGCACTTCGCGCCACCTTTTGGACATTTTAGGACCCCTGTTGTTTTGAAGACATCAGGGATCTTCTGGATCCTACTTGAGACGACCTTCTATTTTTCCTTTGGATTGTTGCTGAATAACCTATCATGTTGAAAAGACATCCTTCTTGGTTCGATCATGAGGCTCCTGCTTCTGTTTAGAACGCGTTGATCTTGTATCCTCATGTCAATCTCTCCTATTGTCGGAGTATCAATAATATCCGGGAATACCGCTTTGGTAAAATCTTCGAAGATTCTGGGGACTTCTATGAATTCCTTTCTCAAGAATACTTCTGAATGATGAGTATTCGAGAGTGCGTATGACACCTTGAAGGTAATCGAGTATGGCATGTTTCCTTCTTTCATCAAATCATTTCTTTTAAAATCTTGATGAAGAGTGAGAACTTTGTTGAAGTCTCGATCGCCCAAATTGTATGCAATCCTTGGATAGATGTTAAAGGCCATCTTTCCTGCATACAGGTTTCCCTCAACCGCTCCCAAACAAGAATCTTTGAGGTTTGCGATTCTCTTGTCAAAGATTGCCAGGTTGAGGGGAGAATCAATTCCTTCCTTGAATGTTGCTTTAATGATGACTCTAATGGTTCCATTATGAATCCATGAGAGTGTATTAGCAACTTCTCTTTTGACTTTGTTTTTAAATCTTCTGGATTTCTCTGTAGGGGATTAACTGCATCTCAATTTTGTTTCCCGTGAATTCCACCGGGATTGCAAATTCACCTGTTGTTACCCTATGGATAATCTGATGCTTCCTGCTTCGAAGACCAATCATATCCATGGCTTTTTCAATTGCTCCAATTATAAATACATCATACATTTGAAGCGTTGGTTCTTCCTTCATGATCCTCATAAGTAAGCGTTTTATGAGAAACTGTGGTATGAGAGAAAAACCCCGACGGCTCTTCCCTGATCACGTGTTGAAGGAACTCTCCGTCACTCTGATTCTGAGCTGGATTCACCTCCATTATCAGAATAGATTTCTTTTTTGTAGATGCTCTCATCTGAGGGAATATCCTCAAATTGATACACCTGTACCAAATCCTGAAAATAGATAGCATCTTCAAATTCTTTGGTATGCTCGAACTGTCTTACTCCATGGCTTTGGTTTTCTGGACAATCTGTAGAGATATGTCATCTTGCTCCGCATGTCCAGCAGTTACAATCTTTGAAAATCTCATTTGCACAAGTATGTGCGTCTGAAAGTTCTCTTCGTTGGTGTTCTGCTAGAACTAGCTTGATTAGAACCTACCGACGAGATTCTACTCCTTGTTGGTCCTGATATTTGCCCCGATCTGTAGCTTCGGGCTTTCTATTTTGACCAGAACTTTCTAAACATCTATGAAGACCTACTTCTTCTTGAACTACTTCCTCGGGCATATGGATGAGCTCTATGTTTTTTCATCTTTTGCCTCTGGGGATAGTTTCCAATAATTGTCGGGATATCATTCCCTGTACCGCAAAGATGAGCTATTTTGTTGATTACTCTGAGCTTCTTGAAATTCTTTTGGAGCTTTGCTTGGTAGCACCACTCCGCAAGCTTTACTTTAAGAAATGACATTCTCCTGGACACCGTCTCGATTGCATGAGGTGTATACTTCTGGATAAACATTTCTCTCCATGGGCTCGGAAATTTGGCAAAGAACAGTTCTGCTGCATCTTTTTCTTCTATCTTTGCTTTCCATCGATACTCTGTAAAGAGTTTGATGTAATCGTCTACATAACAGATATCAAGTAGTTCTAGGGTAATTAGAGCTTGTCTGTATTTTTTAGCCTTCTCTTCCTCCATTCCTTCGAAGTAACTTACTCCAATGAAACAGATCTTAAAGAATTTTGCCATCTTGTCCACAATTTCTTTCAAGGACTCTCCGGCTAAAACTTCTTCCTTGGTACCTGGGTCTCCCATATCCCAGACAATCTTGACTGATCTTTCCAGACTCATTTTAAGAAGTAAAATGAATTCTTCTTTGCTTAGGTCAAGTGTTCCTGCTGCAATTTTCATTGCTGAAGCCCATTCATCAATAAGAACTTCTCTATTTTTGAAATCCAAAATATCCATGTTGAGCATAAGTCCATATGGATGGATTGGATCCAGCTGATATTTCCCTTAAGGCGTTTGATGTATATCTGGCCTGCGAGAACGGTTCCTTGTTCCAACTGGGGGATCCAAAGTTGCTGAGGTGAAATCTTCCCTGTGCGGCATACTTTGATATCCTTCGGGTGGATTGTGTGACCCGAAACTTTCTTGTAGTGGAGGTCTTGGCACAAGTTCTCCTGTCTTGAATTCTACGAGATTTAATCCCGCAAAAGAATCAGAAAGATCACGTAGATCCTCCAGGTTGATTCTTTCCATTACTTTGTGGGAAGTATGGGCTCTCCTCGTAGGACTGCAATCATTTTTCAGTCTCCGTCAAAGATCTTCGGACCTCCTCTGCTTTCCCTTTTGGTGTATAAGATGTTCTGTTCCGTAGGATGGCGGTATCCATCCTCTGTTTCTTCTTTCTGTCGGACTTGGTCTTGACTCCAACTCCTTAACACGGGTTTGAACATCTCGAAGGTTTTCAAGAATCTCCACCTAATGTTTAATCATAATCTCCATCTGACTTTGAATCTGATGGATCTGTGCAGGGACATGGTATTGAAGGTAGCCATAAGGCTGCACTGTCTTCTGAATTTCTCTAAGATCTTGGGATATCTTAGAGGAATCTGGCTTGATTTCTTGAAAGGTTGGTTCTCCCATCCTAATCATCTGGTCCAGACCCTGTTGGATCATTGACGGCTGGAACCACATCTTCATGTTCAGGATGATCGTCTTCCTGAAGTTCTGCTAACTCAAACTGTAGTTTGAGGTTCACTTGATGGAGCCTCTTTGCCATCCTTTTGAGTTTCTTGTAATGGTTTATGCCTGGTGTGCGTAAACATGTTCCTCGTAAAAGTTTCCACTTATGGTTGAAGAGTTGAGCTTCTGCCATATGCTTCTTATTTAGTGCTTCCAATTTCTGGAAGTACCACCTGTATGAATGACACTTCGAACAATCGTTCGGGTCCATATTATCTTGAATCGTCTCCTCCGTATATGTTACAAATTAATATTCAAGATATTATTATAGTATTTCTAGAATGAACCTAGGTTCTGATACCATTTTGTGCCAATGATCGCAAAAACGGGGACTTGTAAAAAGACGATGTTAAATGTTACTTCTTTATAAATATAAGGATATAAAAGATAATTAAATATTATATATGAGCTTCTTTGTAATTAAAACAAAAGCCTAAGGGATAGAATTTAACATATCAAACTATTGAGAGGTAAAAGAGTCATCATAAAACACCTATTTGATTGAAAATTTTGAAATTGGACCTATTTCAATAAAATTGTTTCCAATTTGGATTTTTATGCACTAAGATTTTTTCTGAAAACTTAAGTAGATTAAGTGTCCTAAAAGAGCACTTCCTTGTAAATTTTCCCTTAGAAAACTCTTGGCTCAACCCACATATTTGACGGGTCAGGCTAACTCATTTTGACATGCCATAACATCTATTTTTATACATGCTTTTATGCTCGTTTATATTGAATTATTCTAAACTTAGACCGAAAATATTAAGATAAAGATACATATTTCTTTTTCCTTTCCTTAGTTCTAGAATAATCATTTTCACAAACAATTTGAATTTTGTGTATGCTATAAAACAAAGAGAAATTGGATATATTTATGATGGTGTATCCTAACTTTAGGTGTGTGTGTATATATATATATATATGTGTGTGTGTGTCTGTACGTACTATAAACAATTATCGATAAAAGATTTCATCAATAGTATTATTGACTTACGACTAGTTAATTCTATCTTAAATATCTTATGAATTTTTGGAGTTTATAAAATATTTAAAACTTATAAATTCTTATGTTTTATTTTAAAATTAGGGATAATACATGATATGGTTCCTCTTGTTTGCACTCGTTCCCGATTTAGTCCCTATTGTTTACATTGACCCGATTTAATCCCTTTAGTTTTCTAATTTCTCCCAAATCATTCCTAAAAGTTAAATACACCGTTAAAACAAACGAAAATAGACTGAATCTGGTCATTTAAAACTTCAAGGACTGAATCGGGAATTGACGCAAACATTAAGGACTGAATCGGATCACTTTAAAAAATTGGTGACTTATTTCATTAAAATTTTAATTATTATGGTAATTAATATGAATACTTTATTTGTAAGTTTTGTAAAATTATTTTATTTAAATAATAATATAATATATTAAATTCTACATAAAACCAATTTTTCACAAGATAAATTAAATAATTATAAAATAATGTCATCAATTTATTTAATTTATCAAAAAATTATTTATTTTATCAAAAATAAAATAATTTATTTTTATAAATTGATAACATATCTGATAGACATATGTAATTTAATAAAATCAAAAAAATATATTATTTAATAAATAAATTAGCCATCAAAAATATATTTAGGATATCAAAATGCTATTGATTTTTCTTATTTAATTTATGAAAAATAAAATAATTTATTTTTATAAATTGATGACATATCTGATAGAGATATGTAATTTAATAAAACCAAAAAAATATATTATTTAATAAGTAAATTAGCCATCAAAAATATATTTAGTATATCAAGATGCTATTGATTTTTCTTTTGTTTTGTTTGTGTGAAAAATTGTTTTTATATAGTTTTAATTAATTATATCATTATTTAAACAAAAGCATTTACAAAAATTGTCAAAATTAGAAATAAAGTATTCATATTAATGACCACTATAATTAAAATTTTAAAGAATTAAGTCACCCAATCTTTTTAAGTGGCCTGTTTCAATCCCTAATGTTTGTGTCAATTACCGATTCAGTCCTTTAAGTTTTAAGTGACCCGATTCAGTCATTCTCCGTTTGTTTTAACGGTGCATTTAATGTTTAGAACTGATTTGAGACAAATTAGAAAAGTAAATGGACTAAATCAAGTCAATGTAAATAATAGTGACTAAATCGAGAATTAGTACGAATAAGAGGGGTCACATCATGTATTATCTCTTAAAATTATATACTTAATACATAAGGAAAAATACTCTGTTCAAAAAGAATTAAAAAATAGAAAAGAAAAAGTGAACGATAATTTTGGATATACGGATCAATGTTATTATTTTGACTAAATATTATCTAACATCAAAAATTGATCTTATTTTACTTGTTTTAAAATATTAGTAACTTATTTTTACATATTACAATATATTGTTGATAAAGTTATAATAAATAGGGAAAATTACCAAAAACATGCTATAGTTTGGTCCAAATTTTACTTTCCAACCATTGTTTCAACAATTACAGTTTACATCATCAACTTTCATGAATTGTAACACTTTGCAACATCTTGATCGATTTTGTATTTTTATCTAAAATTTATCGCATCATTTTATCATCGTCTTACATTAAAACTTAGAGCCACTTAAATTAGCAATTGCAAATTTTTAAAACAATCAAAATAATATTTAGGTTGTCAAAATTTCAATTTTTCGTAATCGTTAACTAGAGAATTTTTATACTAAAAATATTGTTTTTGTTTTTTAAACATTTGGAATAACTAGCTTAAATGGATGTAGTTTGAGTATGTATGGCCATGATCGAATACGACGATAAATCTTCGAGAAAAAATACAAAATCGAGTCAAGAGGATACAAATAGTTACAATTCATGAAAGTTGAGGATGTAAACTGTAATTTTTTAAACCATGGTTGCAAAGTGAAATTTTAGACCAAACTATATGATGTTTAAGTAATTTTCCCCAATAAATATATAGAAGTATCATATCCACTCCACAGATAATTAAACAAGAGGGGTTGATGCTGCCATATGACATGCTTTTGGATTCACAAAGTAAAATTACCAAAATACCGTTCCTACATATAACTATTACTAGAACATCATAACTTCACAAAATTATTCAAAAAATTTGTGAAGTTATGATACCCTTCTCACATCCAATTATTATAAAAGTACAAAAATTACAATATATATATATATATATATATTTTTAATATTTATTTATTTATATTTATTTATTATTTAATAATAATATTATTATTACTATTATTTTATATTAGTTATTAATTTATGATTTTGGCTAATTCCATATATTTCCAGCCTTTTTTTGCTTGGGCCGCCGGTGAGCATAATCATATAGTTTTAAGAGGAAATTACAAGAAGGTACCACTTTCCAAAAATCTTTCAACTAAATCTCTTATAAAAATCTTCTTTCAACTAAATACATCTTTTAGAAAACTTATTTCAAATAAGTCCATTTTATCACACCCTAATATAATTAGTCCATTAATTATGACTAAAATACCATTGAGCTACACCATCATCCCCAAAACTTTGCCAACTTTCCACCATTCGCGTCGCCCTCCTCCGCCTCCCTCCCTCCAACAACAGCAGGTCTCGTGTTGTCCTCCTCCACCTCCTTCGTCTCCGTACGCATTAATCAAACGAAGCACAACTCTTCTTCTTGTAAATTGACATCATGAGTACGTACAAATATTTTGACAGTAATAGATGAATGTATAAAACTTCATTTATATAAAAAAAAATCTAAGACATGTTTCAACATCGTTACATTAGTTACCATTAACAAATTATTATAGTAATACATATCGGTGTGAAAACCCAGAGATGAACGAGTTTATAGGCCAACCCAATAACTCCAGTCAAGTGTACGATCGATTTATCAAATCTTGTATTTGATTAATTCATCATAACTAATCAACTACCAAACGTAGAACTTTTAGCCTTGAATTGCATATTTAAAAATGCGGTGCATGTAAAATTGACACATGCGGTGCATATAAAAATTGACTCATGTGGTGCATGTAAAATTGACTCATGCGGTGCATGTAAAAATTAATCATGCGGTGCATGTAAAATTGACTCATGTGGTGCATATAAAAATTAATGGTGCTGTGCATGTAAACTTACTCATGTCGTGCATGCAAAAATTTACTCAAACTTAACCTCATTACCACTATGTTTTTTTGTTAAATATAGTATGTGAGTCTATCGTTGCATGTAAATTACATGCACCACTTGAGCCGGTGCATGTAAATTAAATGCATAGACAGACTCAGGTATTGTCTTGTGTACTACATTTACAATATTCGTCCAAATGTCATTTACAATTGATAGGTGCATGTAAATTACATGCACCGATAGACTTTTTAACCAAAAATATAGTCTAAAGGTGCATGTAAATTACATGCATCGCTGAGTCTATCGGTGCACGTAAATTACATGCACGATAGACTCTTTAACCAAAAACATAGTCTAACAGTGCATGTAAATTACATGCAACCGTCGAGTCTAACGGTGCATGTAAATTACATGCACTGATAGACTCTTTAACCAAAAACATTGTAAGACCCCAATACTTAAACTCGTCATTAGTTCATTTATGACGTCGTATGTGTATAAATTTTTTCATTTTCTTTTCATTCTCTAAAAAGAATCATTACATGTTTCCCATAATCCCATGACATAAATAATGTTCATCATTATATGATCATCTCTACCAACAAATAGACTCAAGGATTGCGCCCATTACCATCCCCATTACACCACTTTTATATTGTGGGTTTTTATAGAAATTTGGGCAGAGTCTCCCCATAAACTGAGCTATCCGGGGATAAAAACTGTGATATCCCCGAAATAATTAATTGCAATTTGGGCATTAATTATGTTTATACGATTAATTATGGTGATAATTAATTATGTGCTGGATTTATTTATCATGTTGAAATGCTTAGTCACATGGTAGGCGTGACCGGGGATGCATTTCGGGATGCATGTTATGCATGTTGGGAAATTAAGGGTTATCATGGTTATTTATGGTAATCGATAATTATTTGGTCGAGCATGATTTTAATTGGGATTTGATGCATTTTGGAAAATGCTTTTAAAATATCATGTTGGGGTGTTTTATACACCATGGTAATTGTGGAGTGCAATTTATTTTAAAAATAACCCACTAATACCCCCAACCCCTCTACACCCATCACTCCTACTTTTCCCCAATTACTCCTCCAAACCCTCCCCTCCTTCATTTTTCGATTTTGGGCAAAGGGGTGAAGATAAATCCTTCCAAAAGCTTGATTTGTGGAGTTTGTTGGGAGATTTGGAGTCTCCAAGAGGTATGGATACCTCCCTAACATTTTTATAGCGTTTGGATTGAGCTTGAAATAGTTTTGTGAGGTTTTAAAATGGGTTATTTTGGGTTGGTATCATTTTTGGTTGGGTGTTGGATTTTTGTGTTGCTTGAGGTGTATTTTGTTGATTTATTGTGTTCTTATGTTGTTGGGTTGGTGGAAGGAGTATTGGTATGGTTTGGGATGGTTTTGGTGTGCATTAATGGTGAAAATCGCGGGTCTGTATGTGGCGATCGATCGCCTGAAATGGCGCGATCGATCGCCAACAGACAGTATCGAAATCTCAGGGTAGGCGATCGATCGCCTGAAATGGCGCGATCGATCGCCGAGAGGCAGTGTCCAAAACGTAAGGTAGGTGATCGATCGCCATGTATGGCGCGATCGATCGCCGCGAAGCAAAAATTGAGGCGATCGATCGCCTCAGCGAAGCGATCGATCGCCAGCAGCAGAATTTTGGAAAATGATTTTTCTTGACGAATTTTTGGTATTTGACTATTATTTGGCTTCTAATATGGGGTTGTGTGATTGTTTAGAACCATCCCAGGTGGCAACGCAACCAAGGAAGTGAAGCCATATCAAATTCCACTTTTGGAAAGGTACGTAGAAGACGTACGGGCACCCAACGGTACATCTATCTAGTATACTCATTGATTATGCATTGTGGATGCGAGTATATATGGAATTATGCATTGTGGATGCAAATACATGTTGAATTATGCATGATGATTGTATATGCATATGATGGTTATTGGTGCACATCCCATGAGTCGTGGTCATCCCTTGATGATTTTAATGCTTGCCGCTATTTGATTTGGTGCCGCTAAATGTGAGGCGAGGGGTGGGAGCGCCGCATGTCACATTTAAGCGTGGTTATCATATGAGGCGAGGAAAGAATATTTGCCGCTCAATGTGAAGCGAGGGGTGGGAGCGCCGCATGTCCATTGAAGCGAGGTTATTCTATGCCGCCTATATGAAAAGCGAGGGGCATTAAAATACATTGTGATGAACAGACTAGGGATTGTTGATTGGTAATTGGAGATGATGAAATGGTATTATGTCATGACATGTGTGGACCATTAAATAATCTATTTGATTATACTCATGAGTTATGGTACAGGGACAACCAAACATGAAGCGTTTAAAACGCAGGTTACCTTTTCTTGTCTTTCAACCATGGCCTTAGCCTTTCGTGTCATAGTGTCCCTACAGGAACAATCCCAAACCATGAGCATACGATAATTCATATTCACCACAATATGATTATAATGAGTAAATGCATAAACTATGAGTACAAAGTACTTCCTGTATCCCAATGCATTTCAAAATGCTCCCTTTGGTTGTCCCTGTGTCACAATTCACAATCATAATCAACAGATTATATTATGATTCCATAGATGTCATGACATATAATTGTTCCACTATGATCACATATCATAAATGCACATAAGCAAAATAGTTGTGTCACACAACACTAACTACTATCATGCATAAATATGTGCTACTCATCCCTATCAGCATGTTCCAGGCCTTCAACAGCCCCAAAGAGCTAACCACTGCTCTGATACCACTAATGTAAGACCCCAACACTTAAACTCGTCATTAGTTCATTTATGACGTCGTATGTGTATAATTTTTTTCATTTTCTTTTCATTCTCTAAAAAGAATCATTACATGTTTCTCATAATCCCATGACATAAATAATGTTCAACATTATATGATCATCTCTACCAACAAATAGACTCAATGATTTCGCCCATTACCATCCCCATTACACCACTTTTATATTGTTGGTTTTTATTAAAAATTGGGCAGAGTCTCCCCATAAACTGAGCTATCCGGGGATAAAAACACATCACTAGAATTAACTCCCAACTAGGGACAAACACAATACTAAAACATAATACTAACTCTAAGTAAATTCCCAGCCAGGGAAAACACCACACTAATAAGACATCAACAGTGTCAAAAGTGGGTTTCAACACCCTTATACAGTCCATATACAGACACAAGTGCTCAAAGAAGAGCAACGAATAACAGATACTCGTCCAGATGCATAATTAACATATACCATCAGCTCAACCTCGTATATTAGCTCAATCTCATACTACGCTTCTAGATGCATCATCCAACAAGGTTCGAGCCTAGCACCCCAAGGCAGCATCGTACCTATTGTACCTGTTTCAACAGAAACAGCCACCACACGGGTGAGCATACCCTGTCACGATACTCATATTCATAACAATGCATAACAATTATAATTAATTCATAATATAACAATTTAAGATCATTTAAGATCCATAAAAGTGTACTCCCTGTACAGTTCTGAATCCGTATAGCTTCCACTAGCTGTTCCTGTTTCAGTCTCACATGCTTTCATAAACATCAAGTTCAGCATCGTTAATCACAACATGAAACTCATCAATGCAATAAATTCAATATAATCACAATTCATCATTTATGCTCAATCATAACGAGTCTCATCTCGAAGGCAACTCTGCCTGTACGTTAATCTCATTCTCAACCATTTCTCATATCGATCATGCCCAAGGCATCCATACCCAACTCCATATCCGGACCACGTACATTTACGTGTCCATCATACCACATATATCAACTCAATTCACATATTCATTTTCTTACATTCAGTTATCACAATTCAACAATACATGAATACTGGAATATGAAATAATTCACATTATACCTGCTCGTACGTCACTACGTACCTTATAGTCGACAACATGAACAAGCTATCATCAACGTCTGAAGTCTCATGTAGTGTCTATATCGAATATCAATATAATATTAGCTCATATTCAAAGCAATTAACATCATTAAACACTCTTCATTTTCGTGCTTCATAGTTTACACAAACAAACCTATAATCCTCCATTTAATCGAGTTATCCCCCATCTCAACTAAATAGTACGTGAATTCCCTTTATTCGATAAACATAAGTTTAGTACCTTACTCAATAAATCCCCAAAATATTCATAGCTAACATTTAAATACCAATGACACTTTTGGTAGTGAAGTCAAACAAATCTATTCTTTCCAAATTTTGAAAAGGATATTGTTATGTGTGTGTGATCATTTTATTTCAAAACATTACACTTGCCTCATCAGTTCCAAGTTCATTTTTGACATCACACATACTGAAATCACTAAACAAGGGGTAATATTTCTTAATAATAATACCACAACCAACAACTATCAAATTACAAGAGTAAGCAATTAAGCAAGAACCAACAGCAGATTCAAGTCCCAGCCATGGTTCGCATAACACATCAGCAAGCTTCAGACGAGACAGTAAGAATACACACACACATGTACGCTGAAAACACACGCACGCACACACACACTGAAGCAGCCACAAAATCGAGCCAAAAGTAGCAGGGAATTTTCTGTGATGTCCCCGAAATGATTAATTTCATTTAAGGCATTAATTGTGTTCATATGATTAATTATGGTGATAATTGCCTTATGTGTTAAACTTAATTGCCATGTGGAAATGCTTAGTCACATGTGGGCGTGACCCAGTAGAACATTTCAGGGTGCATGTTATGCATGTTGGGGAATTTGGGTGTTTTAATGGCTTAATTGTGATGGTGATTAATTATTTGGTGAGACATGTTTTTAATTGGGTTTTTGGGTGCATATTGGTGAAATGCTTTCAAAATACCAAGTTGGGGTATTTTATACATCATGATAAGAAGTGGGGTGCAAAATTTAATTAAAACTCTCATAACCCACTATAACTTTTTATCCACTTTACCCCCCTCACATTATTCAACCCCCAACACTCTTCAAACCCTACCCTTCTCCTCTCATTTTCGAGTTGGACTCCAAGGTGGAAGAGAAGTTCTTGCAAAACTTTATTCTTGTGATTCTTGGTAAGATTTGAGGCTTAGGAAGTATATATATATCATTCCTTGTTGTTTTGTGAGGTTTATTGTGAATTTGGGTTGATGTGAATTTGAGTTGATGTTTGGAGTTTGAAAATGGGTTTATTTGGGTTGGTGTGATTTGTGGTTGGGTGTGGGATTTTGGGGTTGTTTTATGATGTGTATTGAAGGTTTAAAGTGTTTTAATGTTTTTGAGTTGTTGGTATAGGTGTTGTTGAGGTTGGTGAAGGATTTAATGTGCAAAAATGGTGAAAATCGCGGCCACTGGTTGTGGCGATTGATCGCTACAAAAGCAGCGATCGATCGCCGAGGGACAGTGTGAAAATTGAGTGTGGGCGATCGATCGCCTCAAATGGCGCGATCGATCACCGATGGCCAGTAGCGATTTTGCCCAGCAGGCGATCAATCGCCTCAAAGGAAGCGATCGATCGCCGCGAAGAGAACAGCGAGGCGATCGATTAAGCGATCGATCGCCACTGTGAAAAAGTTTGAAAATGTTGGATTTTGATGAATTTTTGGTATTTGGCTATTGTTTGGTTTCTAATATTGATTTGTATGGTTGTGTAGAACCATCCCAGGTACCAACAACATCTAGAAGATAAAGTTATACAACTTCTCCACTTTTGAAACCAAGGTACGTAGTGAGACGTACGAGCATCGGACGGTAAAACGTGTTACAACTTTGATTATGTATATCGTGGATAGTGAATCCTTAAATGTGATGGAATATGTGAAATGATAGTGTGATATCGTGATATTGCAATCAATTATTGTGTTTGATTATTGTGGTAGAATTGATGAATGTTCCGGTAGCCTTTATCTCCGAGCGAGGGAGGTACTTGCCGCTGTCATATGAAGCGATGATAGTATGATATTTGCCGCTGTCATGTCTAAGCGATGTAACATGCCGCTGTCATTGTCGAAGCGAGGGATATCATATGATGCCGTTATATGTCGAAGCGAGGGGTCCTAAAATTCCGCTGTTGTATTGGGACCGGAACAGTCACAATTCTAGTGATTAATGTGGAATATTGTGGTTATAACCGGAACGTAATGACGATCGTTATATTGTGAACTAATGATTTGTGCATGAGCTTATGAAACAAGAACAACCATGAAATGTGCTAATGTGGTGAGGAGCATATCTATTGATCGTCTCATGCGCTTATTTATTTCATTATGTTAGATTGTGTTAATCGGTGATGTATATGCTCATGGTGAATTGTTCCTGTAGGTACACTTTTGGACCAAAGGGACTAAGGGTCGGGTTGAGGCTGTGAGCTAAAAGAGGCATGAAAGGAGATAAGATACAGGAATTTTTTGGATAGTCTCTACTCTAGGAGTATTATAATCCTATCACTCTAACATTCATTATTGGGGATGTAATTAATTTGCTTTTGAAGTTTCATTTTGGCCTGTAACCTTATTAAGCTCACGTAGCAACCGGAACCCTAAGAGGTCTTTAATGCATGTTTAGTTCTATTATGTCTTAATTACTCTATTAAGGTAGAGAGGCCTTACATTAGTGGTATCAGAGCCAGGTTAGAGAACCCGGGAATGAGTGAAGGGTAGCCTTAGCAATAAGTTGCTAGGTGTTTACTTGTGAACGTGTTTTGTGCATATGTGGCATATGACTGTTATGCTAACGCGTTATGGCTTTCTAACGATGTACTATACGAACTGCTTTTGGATATTGTTGTTAACCTTTGTGTTGCAGTATGGCAGCAAATATCGACATTGGAGACGCAGTAAGTGTTAATGCTAATGCTGGGCACACAAATCCCCTACCGCCGCCAGCCTTGAGCGAAGAGCCGTCCGAACAGCAGTTATTGCCGGGAGAATTGAGTTTGACTCAATTTCTAGCATATCGACCCCCCGACATTTGAAGGGACTGAAACAGGGGAAAAGGACGAGGAATGGCTAGAGAGGATAGAACAAATATTTGTAGCGGCCCCGTGTGCAAAGACAGCCTGGATACGGCTAGCAGAGTTCCAATTGGCCAAAAAGGCGCTGATGTGGTGGAAGACCATAGTGATTGAACAGGAGGCCCATGGTCAGGAAATAAACTGGAAGCTGTTTAGAACTCGATTTTTGACCTGATACTTCTCAGCTGCGGCACGGCAGGCTAAAGAGGATGAATTTACTAGCTTAAAGCAAGGTACTATGCCGGTGTCAGACTATGCTCTCCAGTACTGTTCCTTACTCAGATATGTACCTCATATCGCCACCAGCACTCAAGCAAAGATGAGGAACTTCATGAAAGGCTTGAGGCCGGAGTTGTATGATAGGTTGATCACTTATGGCCCTACTTGTTTTGATGACGCCCTGGCACGGGCTGAGCTGGCAGAATTAGGAGTGGGTGCATATCCGACTGTAGCACCGCCTTCAGCACCACCACAGAGGTCGACCCCTGAAAACTTGAAACCAAGGGGCGACCATTTTAAGCCAAGGGGGAACTCATCATCTTCCAGATTCAGTGGTAGATGGTCGGATGCTCGTGGAAGGGGAAATCGTGGAAGTGATGCCCCGCCTCATAGGGGACAGTCTCAGGCTAGTAGTTTCGGAAAAGTTAAGTGTTTTCTGTGCGGAGGACTTCATTCAGTGAAAGGATGCTCCGCTTGTTATGAATGTGGTAAACATGGTCACTTGGCCCGGAATTGTCCTAACCGGGGAGGGCCACGGAACACTATGGGGAGACCTTCAGACAGGCCAGCGCAACAGAGACCACCATTTGCACCGAGACCATTGGGAGGACAGCAGTTGGGGCCACCTCAAGGGCAAGTGTACGCCCTAACCAGGGAGCAGACTACAGCAGCTCCAGAGGAAGTGATAGCGGGTACGTGTCATTTATTTACGCACTCTGCTTATATTTTGATAGATACAGGTGCGTCACACTCCTTTGTGTCGACGAGTTTTGTGGAGAGGCACCGTATATGCACGTCTCCGTCACCCACGCCTCTTGTGGTTTCGACACCCGATGGAAAGAGTGTGATTGCAGATCGGTTCGTTGATGACGGCCTCATTTATTTTGAGGGCAACGAGTTGAAGTCAGATTTGATTGTTCTGGGGATGTCAGACTTCGACTGCATTGTGGGTATTGATGTGTTGAACAGATATTGTGATGCCCCGAAATTAACTGATGGCAATCTAAATATTAATTATGCTTATATGATGATTTATTACGATGATTAAGATATGTGTGGGAAATGAAGAAGTAACATGATTTAAGGATGTTGATTTTAATTATGAGGATGATATGGGATTAATGAAGTTGGTTGCATTTTGTAAATGCTTATCATGTTAATATTTTTTATAGACATCATGTTAGTTATTGGGGTACAAGTTAAAAGAAATGAAGATTTAACACTTAACCCACCATTTCACCTCACTTTACCCTTTACACTTAAATCCCCAAAATCACTCTCCCAAAACCCTCTTCCCCTCATTTTCGAATTTTGACCTAAGGGTGGGAAGAAATCCTTGTAAAAGCTTTGTTCTTGCACTTCTTGGTAAGATTTAGTGCCTATGATGTTTATATATATCTTATTGATGTTCTTGAAGTGTTGATTGAGTTTGGAAGGGTTTTAAAAAGGGTTTGAAATGGGTTTGTTTGGGTTAGTGTGATTCTTTGTAGGATGTTGGATTTTTAGTGGTTTTATGATGTATATTGAAGGTTTAAAGTGTTTTTGTGTTTTGAGTTTGTTGGTATAAGTGTTGTGGAAGTTGGGAAGTAATTTTTGGTGTAAAAATGGTGAAAAACGTGTACCTGTGCGAGGCGATCAATCGCCTGAAAAGAGGCGACCGATCGCCTAAGGACAGTGGGCGAAGAACAGGGCAGGCGATCGATCGCCTGAAATGAGGCGACCGATCGCCGAGAGGCAGTAGCCAATTCAAAGGATAGGCGATCGATCGCCACATTTGGCGCGATCGATCGCCGCGAAGAAGAATTTGAGGCGATCGATCGCCTCAGCGAAGCGATCGATCGCCAGCTGTGTAATTTTGAAAAATGATGTTTTTTATAGAATTTTTGGTATTGGGCTATTGTTTAGCTTCTAATATTGATTTGTATGGTTGTGTAGAACCATCCCAGGTACCAACGACCTCGAGGAGATAAAGTACTACAACTTCACAATATTTTGAAAAGGTACGTAAGAAACGTACGGGCATCAAACGGTAACATATTCCTAAACTATGACTTTGCATTAATTGCATAAGTATTGATGATGATGATTATGATGATTATGATGATTATGATGATTAAGTTTATGATGATGAAGTTGTGATAAATGAAGATGATATGATGTTACGATGACAATTATGATAAGATGATGATGTTTGAAATGATGATGCTTATAAGATGATGACGCATGTTTGACTATGTTACTTAGAATGGTTGAATGTCCGGTGACTATTATGGGCAAGCGAGGAAGGTCTTGCCGCTCACATAACTGAGCGAAGGGGTACATCCGCTATCAAGGTGTAGCGATGGGTATCATCCGCTGAGCGACGGGGTACATCCGCTATCATGGTGTAGCGATGGGTATCATCCGCTGAATAAGAGATACATCCGCTATCAAGGCGTAGCGATGGGTATCATACGATGAGTTATGTCGAGCGAGGGGGCCAATTGTGCCGCTGTCATAATAGAACCCGGATAGTCCCATTTCTAATTAACATGGATTGATGTGAGCTTATATACGAAATATGATGTTAATCATTCATGTCTTGACCTAATGATTATATGCGTAATTATGACACAGGGACAACCAAGGAAGGATAGTACTATTAAACAGGAAGTATATGCTATCAATTATTTCCATGCATTATTTATATGCCATTTACTCATGATGTTAAGTAACGATGTACATGCTCACGATGGGTTGTTCCTGTAGGTACACTTTTGGATCGAGACTAAGGGTCGGGTTGAGATGGTGAGCTAAAGGAGCATAAGAAGATAGATACAGGATTTTGTTAGCCTTAACATTCATTTTGGGGAATGTAATTAAATAACTATTGAAGTTTCATTTTGGCCTGTAATTACTTTGAGCTCACATAACAACCAGAACTCTAAGATGTCTCTAATATATGTTTAGTTCATAATACGCTATTAATATGATGTTAAGGTAGGAAGACCCTACAGATATCAGGCAGTAGTGGACTGCAGTCAGAGAACAGTACGGTTCAGATCTGATTTAGGGGTTCGGTGGACTTTTTATGGGGATGGTTCCCGCTCAAGAATCCCATTAATATCGGCATTAAAGATGACTCAGTTATTAGATCGTGGGCATATGGGTTATCTTATTTATGCCATTAATATTGCTGATAAGAGGGAAGAGTTAAGAGTCGAGGATGTACCGGTAGTCGCGGAGTTTGCCGACGTATTTCCGGAGGGGATTCCAGGATTTCCACCAGCTAGGGAAGTCGAGTTTGGGATCGAATTGTTACCGGGGACATCCGCTATTTCTCGTGCCCCTTACAAGATGGCACCGGCAGAGTTGAGGGAGTTGAAAGAGCAATTACAGGAACTCCTTGATAAGGGTTACATACGCCCCAACGTATCGCCTTGGGGTGCGCCTATATTATTTGTGAAAAAGAAAGATGGGTCGATGCGTTTGTGCATCGAATACAGGCAATTGAATAAGGCCACGGTGAAGAATAAGTACCCTCTTCCGCGGATCGATGACTTGTTTGACCAGTTGCAGGGCACGAGGTTGTACAGTAAGATTGATTTGAGGTCGGGGTACCACCAGATCCGAGTTAGAGAGGATGATGTGCAGAAGACAGCATTCCGGACCCGTTATGGTCATTATGAGTTTTTGGTCATGCCGTTTGGAGTGACAAACGCCCCGGCTGTGTTTATGAGCTTGATGAACCGAGTGTTCCAACCCTATCTGGATCAATTCGTCATTGTATTTATTGACGATATACTTATCTATTCTCGGAGCGAGGAAGAACACAGGAATCATTTGAGGACGGTGCTCCAGATTCTTAGGGAAAATCAGTTGTACGCCAAGCTAAGCAAGTGTGAATTTTGGTTGAGCAGCGTGGTATTTTTGGGGCATGTGATCTCTAGTGATGGGATATCTGTGGATCCCAGGAAGGTGGAAGCAGTGATGGATTGGTCCGCGCCTACATCTGTGCCCGAGATCCGTAGCTTCCTCGGTTTAGCTGGTTATTACCAACGTTTCATCGAGGGATTCTCTAAAATCGCTAAGCCGTTGACGCAGTTGACTCAGAAAGGTGTTCCGTTCTTGTGGTCTGAGGCTTGTGAGCAGAGCTTCCAAGAGTTGAAGCACCGTTTGACTACAGCACCTGTTCTGGTGATCCCTTCGGAGAACGAGAGGTTTGCCTTGTACACGGATGCATCACTGCAGGGTTTGGGATGTGTGCTGATGCAGGATAAGCACGTGGTGGCTTATGCTTCAAGACAGTTGAAGCCTCATGAGACCAGATACCCGGTTCATGATTTGGAACTAGCGGCCATCATTTCCGCCTTGAAAATTTGGCGACATTATCTCTATGGTACTTCTTTCACCATTTACACGGACCATAAGAGCTTGAAGTTCCTATTCACTCAAGCAGAATTGAACATGAGACAAAGGAGGTGGATGGACTTGCTCAAGGATTATGACTGCGAGATAGAATACCATCCCGGGAAGGCGAACCTGACAGCTGACGCCTTGAGTAGGAAGTAAAGTATACCGCAGAGGATGTTATTCAGTTATGAGCCATGATGCTTCTTGTTGTCATCTGGGATATGACTTTGATTTAGATGCATCGCCGGTACATGTATCGACCCTATTGGCAGAACCGGACATCTTTGAATCTATCAGGAAAGCTCAGATGACAGACGTGAAGGTGCAGAGATGGTTGTCATATTTGCGTCTGGGTCAGTCATCAAAGTTCAGGGTGGCAGAAGATGGTTCCTTGAGGCTTGGTAACCGTTGGGTAGTGCCGAGGGCACCGGAGTTGCGTCAAGGAATCTTGCATCGTGCTCATAGCAGCAGATTTAGCATACATCCAGGTGGGAGAAAAATGTACAAGGACTTGTGTGACCAATTTTGGTGGAGGCGGATGAAAAGAGACGTTATCACATTTGTTAAGAAGTGCCTGATTTGCCAACAAGTGAAAGCAGAGAGGCAGAGGCCCGGTGGCGAGTTGAAGAGTTTAGAGATACCAGAGTGAAAGTGGGAGCACATCTCTATGGATTTCGTGACCCACTTGCCAAGGACTGCCTCGGGATTTGATGCGATCTGGGTGATCCTGGATAGACTGACGAAGGTGGCTCACTTCATCCCTTATAGTATGTCTTTCACATACTTAAAGATGGCCCAGTTGTATGTACGGGACGTAGTGAGATTACATGGTATCCCAGTCTCGATTGTATCTGATAGAGACCCGCGGTTCACATCGCACTTTTGGGAAGGCCTTCAATCAGCTTTGGGTACAGAGGTGAGACTGAGTACCGCTTATCACCCTCAGACAGATGGTCAGACAGAGCGTACCATACAGACACTTGAGGAAGTATTGAGGGCATGTGTTCTAGAGTTTGATACTCCGTGGCAAGATTCAGTACTACAAGTGGAGTTTTCTTATAATAACAGTTATCAGGCGAGCATTCAGATGGCTCCATTCGAGGCTCTTTACGGTCGACGTTGTAGGTCACCGTTGTACTGGGAAGACTTAACTAGTAAGACGGTCGGAGGACCGGAATTGATTCGAGAAATGGAAGAGAAAATCAAAGTGATCCGTCAGAAAATGAAAGCGGCTCAAGATAGGCAAGCGGCCTATGCTAATAAACGGCGGCGACCATTGGAATTCCAAGTGGGAGACAGAGTCTTTCTGAAAATCTCACCTTTCAGAGGTGTAGTTCGTTTTGGTATGCACGGGAAGTTGTCTCCGAGGTATGTTGGGCCATATGAGGTATTGCAGCGCATAGGCACTTTGGCTTACCGTCTGGCCCTACCGCCATCATTGTCTGGTATACATGATGTCTTCCATGTTTCTATGTTGAGGAAGTATGAGCCAGACCCGTCTCATGTTTTGCAGCCTTCAGAGGTTCAGTTGGGTTCAGATGTATCCTATGTTGAACGACCAGTCAGAATTCTGGATCGAGAGGATCGCAGACTTCGAAGCAAAGTTATACCGATGGTCAAGGTTCAGTGGGATCGTCGGGGTGTCGAAGAGGCCACGTGGGAGACGGAACGACATATGGTGCAGCACTACCCGGAACTATTCTCTGGTATGTGATTTATGTTTAGTTTCTTGTGGGGTAAGTGCATGCGATTTCGAGGACGAAATCTTTTAAGTAGGGGAGTATTGTGAAGTCCCCGAAATGATTAATTTCATTTAAGGCATTAATTGTGTTCATATGATTAATTATGGTGATAATTGCCTTATGTGTTAGAATTAATTGCCATGTGGAAATGCTTAGTCACATGTGGGCGTGACCCAGTAGAACATTTCAGGGTGCATGTTATGCATGTTGGGGAATTTGGGTGTTTTAATGGCTTAATTGTGATGGTGATTAATTATTTGTTGAGACATGTTTTTAATTGGGTTTTTGGGTGCATATTGGTGAAATGCTTTCAAAATACCAAGTTGGGGTATTTTATACATCATGATAAGAAGTGGGGTGCAAAATTTAATTAAAACTCTCATAACCCACTATAACCTTTTATCCACTTTACCCCCCTCACATTATTCAACCCCCAACACTCTTCAAACCCTACCCTTCTCCTCTCATTTTCGAGTTGGACTCCAAGATGGAAGAGAAGTTCTTGCAAAATTTTATTCTTGTGATTCTTGGTAAGATTTGAGGCCTAGGAAGTATATATATATCATTCCTTGTTGTTTTGTGAGGTTTATTGTGAATTTGGGTTGATGTTTGGAGTTTGAAAATGGGTTTATTTGGGTTGGTGTGATTTGTGGTTGGGTGTGGGATTTTGGGGTTGTTTTATGATGTGTATTGAAGGTTTAAAGTGTTTTAATGTTTTTGAGTTGTTGGTATAGGTGTTGTTAAGGTTGGTGAAGGATTTAATGTGTAAAAATGGTGAAAATAGCGGCCACTGGTTGTGGCGATCGATCGTTACAAAAGCAGCGATCGATCGCGAGGGACAGTGTGAAAATCGAGTGTGGGCGATCGATCGCCTCAAATGGCGCGATCGATCGCCGATGGCCAGTAGCGATTTTGCCCAGCAGGCGATCGATCGCCTCAAAGGAAGCGATCGATCGCCGCGAAGAGAACAGTGAGGCGATCGATCGCCATGTTTTAAGCGATCGATCGCCACTGTGAAAAAGTTTGAAAATGTTGGATTTTGATGAATTTTTGGTATTTGGCTATTGTTTGGCTTCTAATATTGATTTGTATGGTTGTGTAGAACCATCCCAGGTACCAACAACATCTAGGAGATAAAGTTATACAACTTCTCCACTTTTGAAACCAAGGTACGTAGTGAGACGTACGAGCATCGGACGGTAAAACGTGTTCCAACTTTGATTATGTATATCGTGGATAGTGAATCCTTAAATGTGATGGAATATGTGAAATGATAGTGTGATATCGTGATATTGGAATCAATTATTGTGTTCGATTATTGTGGTAGAATTGATGAATGTTCCGGTAGCCTTTATATCCGAGCGAGGGAGGTATTTGCCGCTGTCTTATGAAGCGATGGTAGTATGATATTTGCCGCTGTCATGTCTAAGCAAGGTAACATGCCTCTGTCATTGTCAAAGCGAGGGATATCATATGATGCCGCTATATGTCAAAGCTAGGGGTCCTAAAATTCCGCTGTTATATTGGGACCGGAACAGTCACAATTCTAGTGATTAATGTGGAATATTGTGGTTATAACCGGAACGTAATGACGATCGTTATATTGTGAACTAATGATTTGTGCATGAGCTTATGAAACAGGAACAACCATGAAATGTGCTAATGTGGTGAACCAAGGAGCATATCTATTGATCGTCTCATGCGCTTATTTATTTCATTATGTTAGATTGTGTTAATCGGTGATGTATATGCTCATGGTGAATTGTTCCTGTAGGTACACTTTTGGACCAAAGGGACTAAGGGTCGGGTTGAGGCTGTGAGCTAAAAGAGGCATGAAAGGAGATAAGATACAGGAATTTTTTGGATAGTCTCTACTCTAGGAGTAGTATAATCCTATCACTCTAACATTCATTATTGGGGATGTAATTAATTTGCTTTTGAAGTTTCATTTTGTCCTGTAACCTTATTAAGCTCACGTAGCAACCGGAATCCTAAGAGGTCTTTAATGCATGTTTAGTTCTATTTATGTCTTAATTACTCTATTAAGGCAGAGAGGCCTTACATTTTCGAACCAAATTGCTGCAGATTTCCAAACTGAAATCAGCAGATTTTCGAACCAAGATGCTTAAATTTTCGAACCAAGATTCAACGAATTTTCGAAATAAAAGAGGCAGCATTTGTCGAATTAAGAACCTAAAATTTGGAACAAAATAGCAGAACAATCTTCGAAATACAGGCCACAAATTTAGTCCTAAATTAACATCATAACTCGTCCAAGAACAAGAATGTAAATTGGTCCACAAACAGCACAAAAATCTCGAACCAAACGGCTATCATTCTCAATCCCAAACAGCACAAAGTTTCGAACTAGAGGAAGGCAGGGAAGAAAAGAATGAGAGAATAATAAACCATACAAGATTATACCTTCAAATCTGCTTGAAATCGATCAATTTGTTTGGGGTTGAGAGGAGATCGAAAATGGGGGGTAAAGGAGGCGTGAGTGGCGGCTGAGAGAGAGTGAGGGAATGAGAGAAAATAATGTGTTTTAATTTTAACCCCTAGGTTAAATCTTCACCCTACCATTATATCATCTCAACCCTTGATTAATATTTCAATTTAAATTTCAACTCAAATAATATATAAGGAATTCCCACGAATTTAATTTACACCACAAGTTTAACCCGGAATTATTTATTCCTACCCGGACCAAAATCCGATACCAAAGAATTAATTCCCGACACATCATATAAATATCATAATTAAATCCATTTGACAATTAATAATTATTCCGGACATCACAAACATAGTCTAACGGTGCACGTAAAATTACATGCACCGCTGAGTTTATCGGTGTATGTGAGTTACATGCACCGACAGATTCAAGTATTGTCTTTAACCAAAACATAGTCTATCGGTGCATGTAAATTATATGCACCGCTGATCTTTGCTTTTTGTCAAAGATGATATTTAAATGAATTATAGGAAAAAAATAATGGCATCATTTTATGTAAGCTCTTAACACAATTGACCAAAAATTTAATAATATCCCGTCTCACTCCAAAGCTACACTTCGTTCTTTCCGTAGAAAAACAAGAGCTTCGAAATTGATTGAAGGTAACCGCGTTCTATTTTTATGTATCGTGAGAATCTTAATTGTGTTGAAATAACATGTTTTTGATACCCTGTACATGAATGATTAGGTTTTCTGCATCGAATTTATGCATTGTTTGTTGATTAATTAATTTATTGATTTTTATTTAATAGAATTTCAAATTTCACCAACTGAAATCGAATTTAGTTTTTTATCATCGGGAAATATTTTTTACATGTACAATCCATCAGAGATAAATGAGCTTGTGACTTGCGAGTTGATCCATGGCGGCAGATGGTGTTTTCGTGCTCTGGAAATTTCTGTGCTGGGAAAAAATGAAGTTCACGTGATGAGGAAGAAGACGCGATGAGGAGACGGTAGTTTAGAGATATCATTTTGACATTAAATGAACCTAGTTGAAAGTAAAATATTTTGGTAGACTGGATCGAAAAAACTTTTATCATCTGGTACCGCCCTGAAATTTTCCCTAGTTTTAAATAGAGAAAATTACAAGAAAGTATCACCTACAAACACATCTTTCAACTAATCACACGAAATATGTTCTTTCTAACTAAATACAACGTTTAAGAAACTTCTTTGAACTAAATCTATTTTATCAAATCCTAATCTAATTAATTCGTTTATTATGACTAAAATACCCCTTACTTTGCATTTTTTTTTTTTTTTTTTTTTTGCAATTGACCAAGAAAACCTTCATGGGATCATTACCGAAGCTTCCATGCCCAATGCGCCGCAGTAAGACACGTGACTCAAAACCTACTCACTATCTCGGCGCTCCGCCCGGCTACTACATATTCCCACGCAGCCTCTGCTTCACCATCGCGTTTCTTGAACACATCCAGGCTGTGTAACTATTATGAGAATGTATAAAGATCGGAAAGGATAAGAGGAGCACCGAGAGCCTTGGTTGATTTTGTGAAGTGAAGGAAGAAGAATACTGCGCATATGTGGAGCTATAGTTTACAGATTGAATTGTTGTTAGGTGTTTGAAATTCAGTTGTTAAATAAAGTAGGGTTAGTTGACAGGAAATTTATGAAAGCCTGTTGTGTTTTAGAATAAGTTAAACTTGTAATCGAGCACTACAAATAGTGAATGGAAATTGAAGCAGGAAGTTCCCATTTCAGAAAAAAATCCTTCTCCTATTTCTTATTTCTTCCTGTTTTTCTCAAAGGTAAGACTGTAGGTCTGGAGAAATCCAAAGATGTTGTGGTTGTCCAGGAACCTTCTGAATTTTTGTTAGGCAGCCTTGTCGAAAAAATGAGTTTAGACGATGCAAATCGTAAGGAAAATAATATTGTTTCATAGTTGGTTTCCCTTGAAATTAAACAGAAGTCAACTCTAAATTTGTGGATTGGAATAATCGCTGACTCAGAGAAGGGATTAGTATGCTCTCTAGTGGAAGAAATGGACATGCAGAACCCAAATAAATTGCTTCGGGATCTAATGTATTACCGCTGTAGTTTGATTTTTCATCACAGGCTCGGATCTAACTATCAAATATATCAAACTTATGACTTTTGTTACCCATTTGTTGATGATGTGGAAGGCATCCTGGATACACTTAGCTCAAGTATTGAATCAATTTTCCTGACACCAGATTATTTGGAGCAAAGCATAGAAAAATATACTCCAGAGTTCGATCAAGACAACGAAATTCTGGCTCGGGAAATGATCGACGAGGGTTAAGCTTATGAGGCTGAGAAATACTCTTTGGAGGCTAGAATGATGAACGTGAGATTGAAAGTGCAAAAGAGTTTACCGAAGAACAAAGTGTTCCTCTAGGCTCAAGGGCTGCCAGGGGAAGGCCAAGTTCTTTGAGTACGTCAAACTGGAATTTTGCTATGCATATTTCAAGGATACCATGGAATTAATTCAACGATATAGCGTTCGTAAAGCAATACATAAAGGTTTTGGTGTTGTTAAAGTTAAAATGAGGGCAGGGCAGGCTTTGAGAAGGAGCGAATGGCAACAACCCAAGGCGAAGTCTGGTATTGGTGCAATGGAATGGATTAACCTTGCTAGTACAATGAGAAATTTCAGTCTTTGGTTTGAGTTTCACCTTGAGGACAAGGTGGGAAGGCAATGCTGTGAGCAAGAATTTAATGAAATCGTAAGCTTGAGTGTAAAAACGTGATTCTGATGTAAATACTATAAATAGCAAAATAAAACAACTCAATTACAATGCGACAAAGAGGATATTGTGCAATCGTCAATGGTGGATTCATCTTTGGCGTTCTTCGCATTGCTTGTTCTCGAGGATTCACGACGTAATCCACATCTGAAATTGGCACTCATTTGAAGCAATTCCTTCAGCACGGTTCAATTACGTCAAGTACACAGTTTGCGCTACTGGATTTCTTCTTTCTCTTGGTCAAATTCAATTCAATTTCACTTGATTCCATTCATTTAGCAGATAATAATTTTGGTGTTCTACAATTGCACTTTGTTCCTTCCTCTCTGTTTCAATTCGTTAGTTGAGTTTGCAATTTAGGTCATTGATTGCATGGTGTTCGATCTCTATGAATTGAATTAACATTGTGAGTTGATTGTGTTTGTCAGTTCACAATATCCTCTTTGTCGCATTGTAATTGTGCAACATTTCTATAAATTGCTGAGGGACCGTGATCCTATTTTACAACAACAATGGTTGCTTCAGTTTTTGTGGAGATTGTGGTTAAACACCATTCTTTTCCGAAGAGCATCGTTTCTGACGTTCCTATTTTCCTTAGCAAGTCCTATCAACCTCAAACAGATGGGCAAACGGAGGTCTTGAATAGGTATGTCGAGCAATATTTGCGTGCCTTCGTGATGAATCAACCAGCTCAATGGTCACGATATTTGGTTTGGGCCGAGCTTTGCTATAATACTACTTTTCACTCTGCCATTCGAATGACACCATTCGAGGCTGTTTTTGACAAGCCACCACCGTCCTTGCCTTCTTATATCCCAGGATCATCTTTTATTGAGGCAGTGGATTCTTTGTTGCAAAAGATGGATCAGTCATTGGTTAAATTGCGGGAGAATATAGCGAAGGCTCAAGAGCGAATGCAATTTTTTGCTAACTTATATAGAACTGAGAAGGTGTTGGAAGTTGATTGGTGTTATGTTCCTCTACAACCATATAGGCAAACGTCACTTATGGATCACACATATTTGAAACTTAGGAAACGTTTTTATGGTCCTTCTCGAATTCTGAAGCTGGTGGGGGTTGTTGCTTATAAATTAGAATTGCCACAAGAAGCCAAGATACATCATGTGTTTCATATCTTGATGCTAAAACTCTGTCCAAATCCACAAGAGGCAGTAACTTTCACTCTCCCTGATAATTTTGTGCCAAATCAACCGTTGGTTACACCAATGGCAATTTTAAACCACCGCAACATTCAGCGACAGAATTTTTGGGCCTCAAGTTCTGCTTCAGTGGGAAGGCTTGCCTTTGGAGGATACATCGTGGGAAGATGTGAGTTATGTAAGACCCCAACTCCTAATATCGGCATTTATGCATTTAAGACTTCACATATACAAATAATTTCTCAGTTCTTAAAACTCACACTACATGCTTCGTAATTACTATGTGAGATTTTATAAAAATTTAGGCAGAGCCTCCCCATAAACTCGAGTTCCCAAAAGTATCAAAGAGGCAATACATCGATTCCCCATAATCAATATAACAACACAATACATTACTTATCCACTCAAACCATAATGCACCATATATCCCCAAATCAAATGTGCATGCATACCAAAACATAAAGGTGGGCTTCAAGACATTGATACATGCCATATACATACTTCTCAGGCTCACAAACAAGCATTGAATAAGTAAATGTGTATTTATTGTATAAACATATTACCCAATACCGACATTGGTACCTCAGCCCTGGGAGCATTCCCAATCAACAGCTCGAACTCAACTCCAGAGCCAATGCAGTACCTGTTCTACCTGTTTCAATAGAAACAGCCCCCACATGGGGTGAGCATACCAATAACATAATCTCAATATCATCAATCTCACAATACATAATTTACAGAATATAAAGCTGTAAGTCGGAAAGTACTCCCTGTGTGTATAATTATCACATGGAGTCTCTCATACTGTTCCTGTTCTCACAATAAAATTCATCAAATTCCAAAATCAGTTAAACATTACATTGATTAACTCTTCCCATGTTCAAACTGTCAATTGCATAATCTTATAGTTAAATCATTACACTAATGATTTACATAAATCACATCAAAACACCATAAACCTTCAATAAACCTTAATAACACCAAAAATCCAACACCCAACCAATACAACATATACCCAAAAACAAACCATTTTTAAATCCCAAAACACAAACCCATTTCCTTTCAAAATACATAAGAACAATACTAGTAGGGGTTTATACCACTTGAAGCTTCAAACTCCTTGCAAGAATCAAGCAATAGCAAGATTTCCAAAGTTTTCTCTTCCTCCTTGTTGTGCAAAACGTTTTGGGTTTTTGGGGAATAAGGGTTGGGGGGTTTTGATTAAGAGTGGTGAGAGAGTAAAGTGTGAGGGGGTATAGTGGGTTTAAAGATTAAAATGACACCCCATTAATTAGCATGATGTATAAAATATCCCCACATGATATTTTAAAAGCATTTTCCAAGAATGCACAAAAACTCAATTAAACATGCTTTACCAAGATAATTTATATCCACTTTAAATAAACCATGCCAAAATCCCATTTTCCCCAACATGCATCACAAGCACCTTGAAATGCATTACCAGGTCATGCCCACCACATGACTAAGCATTTCACCATAATAATTAATTCAGCACCAAATTAATTAATACCATAATTAACACATATACATAATTAATGCCCAAATGCACATAATTATTTCGGGGATATCACATTGCAATAGCTAGTTCTGCCTCTTGTGTGTTTTCCCCAAAAGTATATACAAATTTGCAGCAATCTTTTCCGCCTTCATTACTACAAGCGCTCCTCTCACGATCTTCATGATCCCATTTCTGATACGGGTCTTGCACCCGATATCATCAAGTTGTCCCAAAGACAAAAGATTCTTTGTCAGGCCCTTCACATGACGTACCCCTTGTATGATGCGAATAATACCATCAAACATTTTTAATTTGATGGTTCCAACCCCAGCGATTTCCAAGGAATTATCATTTCCCATTAATACTGATCATCCAGAGACTGGTTCATACTGATCAAACCATTCTCTCCGAGACGTCATCTGCCATGTCGCTCCTGAGTCCGTTATCCATGTATCACAAAGCTTTTGTCTGTCTTCCGCAACAGTTGCTGCTTCACTAAATAGTATTTCTCCACCGTCTGAGGTACTGGCAACATTTCCTTGAGAATCTTTCTCGAGACTCTTCTTACTTGTACAATCTTTATTGAAGTACCCTTTACCGCCACATTTATAGCAGTAAAGATTCTTCTTCTTACTTCTGGATTTGGATCTACCATATTTGTGGCTCCCACTGGAGTCACGCTCGTCGATCTTCCTCTCATCATCGGCAAAGCCTCTGCATGCTTCGAACTTTCCAACCTGTCTTCCTTGTTCTTGCGCCTACTTTCTTCTTCAAGAACCGCGGCTGCAACATTATTGAAGCCTAACATATCATTAGTGATATTGTTGGTTGATGATGAGTTGATCGTATGAATCTGGTATACTTTGAAGTAAAAGCTCCGCACGTTCAACTTCCTCTATTTATGCCCCAAAGAAGTGAGCTGGGCAAATAGAGTATTCAAAGTATTGATATGGTCGATCACCGATGAGGATTCCGACATCCAAAGAGTATAAAGCCTGCTCTTTAAGAAAATCTTGTTGTGTAGTGACTTGGCCTCGTATAGGTTTGTAAGATTATCCCAAATATCTTTGGTATTTTTCTTTTCAGCAATACTTGACAAAATTTCATCTGCTAGAGCCAAATGCAAATTGACAATAGCATTACCATTAATCTCATTCCACTTTTCATCGTTCATGCCCTCCTTCGGCCTATCTCCAATAGCCGCCAAGCAACGATCTTTTCGTAGAACTACATTCATCTTTATTTTCTACAATATGAAATTGCTTCCGTTGAATTTTTCAATCTCGACCGTGCCGCAATTTTGACAACAATAAAATTGCTTCAATAAAAAAAAATATCTCAAATATCTTTTATGATGTGGAAGATCAGTCAAGGCTTGCAACCATATAGCATACTTATAATTTTTAAGATTTTTACTACGAGGCTCTGATACCACTTGTTGGCCCCATGTGCGGAAACATGAGATAGAATTACCAAAAATGAAGAATAAAATGGACATCAGAATTTACGTGGAAAACCCTAAAAATTATTAAGGTAAAAACCACGGGTGAGATGAAAAGATTCAACTATCTTTCAAATAGAACAACACTCTCAATATAGGAGAAAACTACCTTACAAAAATTATGGAAATACACACTCAAATATATATATGAGAGACACTCTGAAAAATGGGATGAATGAAATGAAATCAGAAGAGCTCTATTTATAGGGTTGAAGATGTGCATTAAATACATATCCGCCAACCGCCAACTACCAACCGCCAACTCTCAACTACCAGCTATCCTCATTAATAAGGACAGCCGGTCAACATATAGTTTATTTTAGTTTTTAAATTTAGTGATTTAACTGCACAGTAGTGTATTACAGAGCTCCATTTCTAGTGTTGCAGAGCCGATCCCCGGCTGGTGTGCCTGAAATGTGAAACTGATGTTGAAGCTGGATGTAATGGAACATTGGTGGAAGGGTGCTAATTTGTTGGTTTTAACAGTGGACATTGGTGGAACAATGAGAAAACCACCAGAGAGTAAGAATCGAACTTTAAAATAGTGTAGCCGATTTTAAGTCACCAAAGTTCATGACCTGTGGATAATATGAAAATCTTGGATGCTTCATCAGTAGAATGGCACCCATTTAAACTCGAATTCTCATATGTGTTGGGTTTCCGTACCCCGGCGCCAGATCCAAACGCAGCGGAAATAAATACAATAAACAGATCTGATCCGGGGACGGTCGATCGCGCCTGATTCATATATAAACATGCATAAATCGAATAAATGCACGAAAAGGAATTACCGTTCACCGACGTGAATCTGATAGCGGTGACCCTCGAGTCCAACCAACCCGACCAGATCTACAAGCCAACACCAGTGCTAGTTTGATCTTGGCATTTCTATGAGAGTGAATGGAATCAAAAAATCTACAAACCTAGAGAATGACTGATATATTTATAGTTGTCTAGTTGGGCTAGAGTCCATTAAGCCCAACAGGCCAACCATTGGCCCATTGGCTTGAAGGGCATTGCTAACAATATGTGTACTAGGGGATGCTACTTTCAATAAGGGACTGAAATCAGGAGAGAGATGAGTGTAGAAACTGCCTTTCGAAGCCCAATCATGGATTGGATTGATCGTGAAGTGGATTTTTCGAAGACTCAAATCATCTTCCGAACCTAGGCGCATTTCAGGTAAAATCCTGTTCCTGATGACACTTATGATTCATCTTCATCATTCTGCATCAATGTTTTTCTTGGAAAGATGCAGTGGTGCTGACTGAAAAAATGGTGGTAGCTGTCACTTTGAGACATTACCATATTTACTTGTTTATCCACATGTTGTGTGCTTAATTGACACTTGAATCGTCCGATTATTATGAGCTAAATTTTTTTATTTTATGAGTTCAATTAGTAAGATAAGAATAAATCATAGTAGTGGTATCTATTCCATGATGATATTAGTCTCACTTTGCATGTCAACTTGAGTTTTGATGATTGTAAAACTTGTTTGTGAATATCTTGTTTTGAGTAGCATGTCAAAGATGAGGAATATTTTGAGCACATTTGAGTCATAATCTTGTGAATTGCATTTAGAGTAGTAATAATCGTTGTGAACTTGATGAACTGTTTTTGAGCATCTTAGAGTACCTTAGAAACTATTTGATGATGACACTTTGAGGCGAAATTTTATAGTCACGAACTTTATTAGGAGATGATCTAGGCGATCTTTGGACCGTTTGAGCCTTTAAAGCTTACCATGCATTTATCAATCTATAGTATCCCAATTTGAGCCTAATTGAAAAGGAATGGAGTATGTTTAACATACTATTAGCCCCCATTCAACATTTTTTTTGGCAACTCATTATACCCACCTTTATGAGCTTAAATTGAAAAGAATTATCCTTACCAAAAGGGAGTATAATGATTCTCATTAGATGCACATAATTTGCTATATTTTGATGAGCTTATTATTGAAAAAAGGTTGAATGAGAAAAGAAAAAGATAGATAAAGCCTTGAAAAAAATATATCTAATTAAGACCCAAAGTGGCCAAGGTTATAAAAGAAAAAGAAGAGAAGCTCAATTTTGTGCTAACAATATCAACACTACATGCTTATACTCTCTTCTTTGTGCTATCATATCCTTTCTTTGAAGCCAAACACCTAGGCCTAACGCTACAAGCTTAAAAAGACCTATTGATCCAAGTTGAGGGAGTGACTACATTAGTGGAGAAGTGTTTGAAAATAGGACTATGGGGTGCTCAATGATAATCTTAACTTTCATTACCTAGCATGATTTGATCTATGAAAATTGCATGGAACTTGAAAGTGACTATAGCACACACACGTTCTGAGTTGGAAACATGTTGCTTGATCTAGGAGAAAACACAACTTGTTAAACTTTCTGATTAATTATTGTTCGTCTGCAAGTGAGATGTCTGAGCTACATGATTGACTGTAAATTGGTTTATTGAGTCTTCAATATTGAACTCTACTTTGTGGTTTTATTTCTTGCTCGAGACGATCAAGCTTAAGTTTGGGGGAGTTGATAAGTATGATTTTTACACTTAATTTAATATATGATTAGGGGCGTTTTTATAGTGATTCCTGGAAAATATTACGCGTTTTGGTATATATTTGTTTATTTCAGGAATCCAGGTTCAAATGCATAAAAGTGGAAGAATTAAGCATAAAATGATAAAAAGAACCAAACCGAGCACAACCGGATATTATTGAGCAAGGAAGATTATATTTTATTGGACATTCAAATCAATATTATATTATTTTCACAATATAATAGATAAAGCAAAGAAAAGAGACGTGCAGCAGCCAAGAGACGTGAGTGAGGAGGCCATATCAGATGAGGGAAGAAGCGAGGATAAACGTCAGCCAGGAGGGGGAAAAACGGGGAGACGTAAATAAGGGAGAGACGTAAGGAAAGGAGAAAACGATATCAGGGAAGAAGCGGAGAGACAGGAGAGAAGTGACGGGAAGAGATATACGCACGAAGGAAGAACAGACGTGAGGAAGGAGGTGGAGCAAGAGCAAGAGCAAGAGTTACGAAGATAGAGAGGAGCAGCAGCAGATAAGTTATGGGAACAGCAAGAGGAGTTACGTGAAAAACACTGAACGAAGAGACAGATATTATCACGTAACAGGAGGGGTGATCAGATTGAAACGTGAGAATTCTGGACGACTGAAGAGGAGAGTTACAGGAAGAGAGCAACAGCGTACAGCAGAATGCCAACTCTCAACTACCAGCTATCCTCATTAATAAGGACAGCCGGTCAACATATAGTTTATTTTAGTTTTTAAATTTAGTGATTTAACTGCACAGTAGTGTATTACAGAGCTCCATTTCTAGTGTTGCAGAGCCGATCCCCGGCTGGTGTGCCTGAAATGTGAAACTGATGTTGAAGCTGGATGTAATGGAACATTGGTGGAAGGGTGCTAATTTGTTGGTTTTAACAGTGGACATTGGTGGAACAATGAGAAAACCACCAGAGAGTAAGAATCGAACTTTAAAATAGTGTAGCCGATTTTACGTCACCAAAGTTCATGACCTGTGGATAATATGAAAATCTTGGATGCTTCATCAGTAGAATGGCACCCATTTAAACTCGAATTCTCATATGTGTACTAGGGGATGCTACTTTCAATAAGGGACTGAAATCAGGAGAGAGATGAGTGTAGAAACTGCCTTTCGAAGCTCAATCATGGATTGGATTGATCGTGAAGTGGATTTTTCGAAGACTCAAATCATCTTCCGAACCTAGGCGCATTTCAGGTAAAATCCTGTTCCTGATGACACTTATGATTCATCTTCATCATTCTGCATCAATGTTTTTCTTGGAAAGATGCAGTGGTGCTGACTGAAAAAATGGTGGTAGCTGTCACTTTGAGACATTACCATATCTGGAGTCTTGGAATGAAATTCTCTAGGAACTCTTCCTTAAACGACAAATCTCTCGTGGAAATAAATTTGACAAGTCGTCGTAATTTTCGTCCTCTATAGTTTTAGGAATGTCGAAAAATTCTTAGTCAGATCAGGTCTAATATAGCAAAAACTGCAGAATCTGGAAATAGGAACATGCTGGTTTGTTTGATGATGCCTTTAAGGGTATTGCACTTAGGGGCATCATCCCCATTCATTTGGAATCTTTTTTTAAAAAAGAAAAAAAAGATTCTAAATGGGTGGTGGATGATGTCCCTGAGGGCAGTGCTCTTAAGGGCAGCAACAATGAAACCGAACATGCTGATTTGGTTATTTCTGTGCAGAAATAAAGCTGCCTTCAATGCACCCTTTAAAAATAAGGCATGAGAAATAAAGCTGCCTTCAATGCACCCTTTAAAATATTGATTATTCTTGTATATAACATATAAATATACATAAATCTATAAAAATATTAATGAGTCAATATTCAATGAATATTTATGTTCGATACATATATGCATTTTCTTGTAATAAGACTCGTAAAAATTCATTGTTTAACCGGTATATACATTTAGAAATGAACTCATACTTCGCATTCGAATTTCATTGTCGTAAATTCTGCCAACTCCCCAAGTTCTTCCACTTTCTTGGCTAATGTTTCAACCCTTTCCGCAATTTGAATCAACAAGAAATTGAAGCTGGCAACAGCAAGATTTTCATCTGTTTCAAGAACCTCATCATTCTTGGATGAGGAATATAATGGGGTAAAGCGTAATTTCACAGATTGCAAGTTTGGAGATGATAGAGTCTTGGTTTTGCACTGGTCCATTTTCTTCATGCTTTCCCCAAGCTCTTTCAATATAAATCCAATTGATACCACCAAAATTTCACAAGGTTCCTTCATTGATTGCCTTTGCATTGACGTTGGCTGATTTAGATTTTCAAAATAATAAAAAAAATTAATTAAACTTTGTAAATTAGGAAAAAAATAATATTAATATTTATTATTCATTAGAAAAAATATATATTTATGGGTAGAAAATTTAAAAGTGCCTGCTTGGGGGATTGAAGACATTGTTGCATAGAGAGAACCAGAGAACCAAGATCTCTTAGATGCTCTCCAATCTCTAAGTATTTATCCCACGGATAATGTAACCCAAATTTCCCATGCCAAGGCTCCCATTTTGCAAAGTTTGCCTACATGTTTTATTTTAGGAAAACAAAATTAGTGTACAACAAATTAAATATTATTGTTCTTAGGTATAATAAACTATACATTGTGAGAAACTTTTTGACCTTGTTTAAATGAGAAAAAAAAATATATATTATATTATTAATTCTATATATGTGATGGGTTTAGACTATGTGATACACAGAAATATGTCTCCTGAAGTTCCATCCCTTGGATGGGGATAAGAAGACTCGTTTGGGTCGATTTGATCCCGAAACCCAAAACTAATTAAGTTCACTCATCCAATGGTTAGATAAATATTTCCCCGATATAACATAGCACTGTTCTATATATGATGTGCTTTTATTTTGATAGATACAGGTGCCTCCCACTCTTTTGTATCTGTTGGCTTTGTGGAGAGACACCATATGCGCACGTCTTCTTTACCCACACCTCTCCTTGTCTTGACACCCACTGGAAGAAATGTCGTTGCTGATCAGTTCATGGCAGATTGCCTCATTTATTTTGAGGGCAACGAGTTGAAGACAGACTTGATTGTGTTGGGTATGTCGGACTTCGACTGCATCTTGGGCATTGATATTCTGAACAGATATCAGGCAGTGGTAGATTGCCGGCAGAAGACAGTGAAGTTCAGGCCTGATTTGGGTAGTCAGTGGACTTTCTTTGGCAACGGTTCTCGTGCGAAGATTCCGTTGATTTCAGCGATCAAGATGACTCAGCTGTTCGGACGTGGCCACACAGGCTATCTCATCTATGCCGTGGACACGTCTGGGAAGAATAAGGAATTGAGAGTTGAGGATGTACCAGTGGTAGCAGAGTTTGCTGATGTGTTCCCAGAAGATCCCAGGATTTCCACCGGCTAGGGAAGTTGAGTTTGGGATCGAGTTGTTACGGGGACATCCGCTATCTCCCGTGCACCTTACAGGATGGCACCGGCGGAGTTGAGGGAATTGAAGGAACAGTTGCAGGATCTCCTTGACAAGGGATATATACGCCCGAGCGTATCGCCATGGGGCTCACCGGTTCTCTTTGTGAAGAAGAAGGACGGTTCGATGCGGTTGTGCATCGATTACCGGCAACTGAATAAAGCCACAGTAAAGAACAAATATCCTCTCCCAAGGATTGATGATTTGTTTGATCAGTTGCAGGGTACCAGACTTTATAGCAAGATTGATTTGAGGTCCGGGTACCATCAGATTCGAGTCAGAGAGGAAGATGTACAGAAGACAGCATTCCGGACTCGATATGGACATTATGAGTTCTTAGTGATGCCGTTCGGTGTGACGAATGCTCCAGCGGTCTTTATGAGTCTGATGAACAGAGTGTTTCAGCAGTACCTTGATCAGTTCGTCATCGTGTTCATCGACGACATTCTCATCTATTCCCGGAGCGAGGAAGAGCACGTGAAACACTTGAGGACAGTGCTCCAGATTCTCCGAGATCACCAGTTGTATGCCAAGCTCAGTAAGTGTGAGTTTTGGTTGAGCAGTGTAGTATTTCTGGGCCATGTCATATCGAGCAGCGGAATATCTGTGGATCCCAGGAAGATCGAAGCTGTAATGGAGTGGACTGCCCCCACTTCTGTGCCTGAGATTCGGAGCTTCCTTGGTTTGGCCGGATATTATCGACGCTTCGTCGAGGGCTTTTCGAAGATTGCCAAGCCGTTGACACAGTTGACCCAGAAGGGAGTACCTTTCTTTTGGTCAGAAGCTTGTGAGGAGAGCTTCCAGGAGTTGAAGCACCGTTTGACGACGGCGCCAGTGTTACTGATCCCTACGGAGAACTCCATATTTGTTTTGTATACCGATGCATCACTCCAGGGCCTTGGGTGTGTACTGATGCAAGATAAGCATGTGGTGGCTTATGCATCGAGGCAGTTAAAGCCGCATGAGACTAGATACCCAGTCCATGACTTGGAACTGGCGGCTATCATCTTCGCCCTGAAGATTTGGAGGCATTATTTGTATGGTACGTCGTTTACCATTTACACGGATCACAAGAGCCTCAAGTTTTTATTCACTCAGGCGGAGCTGAACATGAGACAGAGGAGGTGGATGGACTTACTCAAAGACTATGATTGTGAGATTGAGTACCATCCTGGGAAGGCTAATTTGACCGCAGATGCTTTGAGCCGGAAAGTAAAGAGTTCTGCTAAGGACGTCATCCATTTGTCAGCCATGATGACCTCTTATTGCCATCTGGGCTATGATTTTGACATTGATGCATCACCTGTGTATGTATCGGCCTTGCTAGCTGAGCCAGATATCTATGAGAACATCAGGAGAGCTCAGAGGTCAGATGATGAGGTTCAGAGGTGGTTATCTTTAGTACATCTTGGTTAGCCAACGAAATTCAGAGTGGCCGATGACGGATCTTTGAGATTGGGTGACCGTTGGGTGGTTCCGGGTACGCCGGAGTTGCGTAAAGGGATCTTGGAGCGAGCTCATAGTAGCAGACTTAGCATCCACCCAGGCGGGAAGAAGATGTATAAAGATCTACGTGGTCAGTTTTGGTGGAAAAGGATGAAATCTGATGTCGTCGCTTTTGTAAAGAGGTGCTTGATCTGCCAGCAGGTTAAGGCAGAGAGGCAGAGACCTGGCGGCGAGTTGAAAAGCTTGGAGATACCGAAGTGGAAGTGGGAACACATTTCCATGGACTTCGTGACTCACCTGCCGAGGAGTGCTTCAGGCTTTGATGCTATTTGGGTGATTGTGGATCGATTGACTAAGGTAGCTCATTTCATCCCTATAGCATGACTTTCACCTTTTTGAGGATGGCGCAGTTGTATATTCGAGATGTGGTGAGATTGCATGGGATCCCCATTTCCATAGTGTCGGATCGAGATCCGCGATTCACATCTCATTTTTGGGAAGGTCTTCAGCCAGCCTTGGGAACTGAAGTCAGATTGAGCACTGCTTATCATCCTCAGACTGATGGCCAGACCGAGCGTACTATTCAGACGCTCGAGGACATGTTGAGAGCTTGCGTTTTGGAGTTCGATGTTTCTTGGCAAGATTTAGTGCCTTTGGTAGAGTTCTCTTATAATAATAGCTACCAGGCGAGTATTCAGATGGCTCCTTTTGAAGCTCTTTATGGCAGACGGTGTAGATCACCCTTGTGTTGGGATGATTTGGACCGCAAATCGGTCGGAGGACCGTAGTTGATTCGGGAGATGGAAGGGAAGATAAAGATGATAAGGCAGAAAATGAAAGCAGCCCAAGACAGACAGGCAGCTTATGCGAACAAACGGCGGAGACCGTTGGAATTTCAGTTGGGAGATAAGGTCTTTTTGAAGATCTCACCTTTCAGGGGCGTTGTGCGATTTGGGATGCGCGGGAAACTGTCTCCGAGGTATGTTGGACCGTACGAGATTTTGCAGCGCATTGGCACCTTAGCTTACCGACTAGCTCTGCCGCCTTCTTTATCTGGTATACATGATGTGTTTCATGTGTCTATGCTGCGGAAGTATGAGCCGGATCCGTCGCATGTTTTACAGCCTTCCGAATTTCAGTTAGAGTCCGATGTGTCTTATGTGGAACGGCCTGTCAGAATTCTGGATCGAGCAGACCGTAGACTTCGGAACAAAGTGATACCTATGATCAAGGTTCAGTGGGATCGCAGGGGTGTCGAGGACGCTACGTGGGAGACGGAGCGGCATATGGTGCAGCACTACCCGGAACTATTCTCTGGTATGTGATTATGTTTAGTTTCTATTTGGGGTAAGTGCATGTGATTTCGAGGACGAAATCTTATAAGTAGGGGAGTATTGTGATATCCCGAAATGATTAATTGCAATTTAGGCATTAATTGTGTTTATATGATTAATTATGATGGTAATTAATTGATTATGTACTGGATTTGATTAATGTGTTGAAATGCTTAGTCACATGTTAGAGTGACCCGGGAGAGCATTTCAGGGTGCATGTTGTGCATGTTTGGGAAATGGTTATTAGCATGATTTATTTGCCATGGGTAGCAATTAATTGGAAATCATGAGTTTAATTGATATTTTGGTGCATTTTGGATTAATGATTTTAAAGATACCATGTTGGGGTGTTTTATACACCATGGGATTATGAGATGCATTTTAATTATTCAACCCACTTTATTACCCCAAACCCCCCACCATACATTTCACTATCACTTTTCAACTTTCCCAAATAACACCTCCAAACCCTTCCCTTGTCCATTTTCGAGTTGGTGCTCAAGGGTGGAGAGAAACACTTCCAAAAATCTTGTTTTGTGGAGTTTATTGGGAGATTTGAGATCCCCAAGAGGTATGGATACCTCATTGTTGGTTTTGAAGTATTTTATTTGAGTTTGAAATGGTTTGAAGGGTTTTGAAATGGGTTTGTGTGAGTTGGTGTTATTTTTGGGTGAGTGTTAGATTTATGGTTGTATGATGTTGTCTATGGAAGATTTGTAGTGTTTTAGTATGGTTAATGTTTGAATATATGAGTTTGTTTGGGTTGGGGAAGGAGATGGGTGAATAGTGCCCAAAAATCGGATATGCAGAGCTCGGCGATCGATCGGCGCCACCAGCGATCGATCGCGAGTTGCAGGGCTGAAGGCAGTAGCCTTCAGCGATCGATCACGAGTTTAGCGCGATCGATCGGAGAGGTCGCGATCGATCGGCGCAAACTCAGCGATCGATCGCGGATTGAATTTTTTTGTTGGGCGAGGCAGTGAGGTCTCGCGATCGATCGGGGCTATATGGCGATCGATCGCGAGACACCAAATTGGGTGTTTTTGATTATTTTTGTGGGATTTTTGGTATTGGACTATTATTGGGTTCTAATATTGATTTGTGTGAATGTGTAGAACCATCCCAGGTGGCAACACAGCCAAGGAACTGAAGTCCTACCATATCCTACTTTTTTGGAAAGGTACGTAGAGGACGTACGGGCACCCGGTACATGTATCTAATATACTCATTGTTTATGCATTGTGGATGCGAGTATATATGTGATTATGCATTGTGGATGCAAATACATGTTGAATTATGCATGATAATTGTAGATGCATATGATTATTGGTGCACATCCCATGAGTCGTGGTCATCCCTTGATGATTTTAATGCTTGCCGCTATTTGTTTTGGTTCCGCTAAATGTGAAGCGAGGGGTGGGAGCGCCGCATGTCACATTTGAGCGTGGTTGTCATATAGGGCGAGGAAAGGATATTTGCCGCTCAATGTGAGGCGAGGGGTGGGAGTACCGCATGTCCATTGAAGCGAGGTTATTCTATGCCGCCTATATGTAAATAAGCGAGGGGCATTAAAATACATTGTGATGGACAGACTAGGGATTGGTGACCGGTATTTGGTTTTGATGAGATGGTATTGTGTCATGACATGTCTAGACCATTAAAAATAATCTATTGATTATACTCATGAGTTATGGTACAGGGACAACCAAACTGGAAGCGTTTTGAAATGCATGGGAAAACAGGAAGTGTTTTAATTGTGTTTTATGCATTTACGCTTTATATTCATATTGTGTTGAATATGGATGATATTATTGCTCATGTTTGGGGGTTGTCCTTGTAGGTACACTTTTGGCATGATAGAAGGGCTAAACGGGTTGAAGTGGTGAGCTTGTGGAGAATTCTTTTGACCCAGGCAGGATAGGATTATTTTTGTATAGTGTCTACTCTAGGAGTAGTGTAAAACTATAGTTGATACATTCTTTTGATGGGGAATGTAATTAATCCATTGATAGTCCTCATTTTGGCATGTAATTATTAAAGCTCATAGACTCAACACGATTAATTCACTCTGATCATTTATATTAGCTCTATTTATGCCTTTGATCCGCACTTAAGGATTAGGGTCCTTACAATATTCAACGGAGCTTTGGCAACTGGTAGTCCTTTGGTTGATAGAGATGAATACGGTGTTTTGCACTTGTTTAATGAGATGGCGAACGTTGACTACCAGTGGCATTGGAATCCTTCACTCCAGGGTTGGAGCCACCAATACCCACCAAAGCCGCACCACCCTCATTTTATAGGCCCACCACTTGAACATCAGGGAGAGACGAGTGACAATTCTGCGGAAGTCAGTGCTCATTTAGAGGATACGTTACTCAGGTTTATGGCATCATGTGAGACAAAGATTGAAAGTCAGACCCACTCAATGCGTCATCTGGAGCAGCAAATGGTGAGCCTCATGGAAACCTTATCAGCAAGCTGCCAAGAGAATGAGACGATACCTACTAGGGAAGAGGAGACGAATCAAGTTGCGTTTCATGACGATGATCACTCAAACAACCAAGTTTGTGGGAGTGATCCTACTACTGTGGAAGATTTAAGGGAACTTGAGCCTCTTCAAGAGATTGAGCCTACTTTAGAGACATTATCTGAGGAGTTCCCATGTGAAGATGAGTCGAGTGTGATGTTGGAGAAGGAAGAGACTTTCGAGGATTCCGATTTGAGCCCATCGATGGAGACATGTTCTATGCCATATGTGGATCCATATTTTCCATCGATGCCAACTTCACCGCACTACATCCTCCAAGATATGAAGCCAAGTCAAGAATCATTCTCCCATACCTACCATTTCATGAAGAAAGTTGTTGGAGCAACGATCCTACACTGTTATATTCATGCCAATCTTGAGGGCATACTGAGTGAAGACCCATTCGTGGTATCATACGATACTTACTATGGGCGGCAGCCGCTCTTTGATGGTTGCTTCTGATGGTCAAGCCGACGACTAAAAATCAGCGCTTCTTGGGAGGCAACCCAAGCGTATCCTTTTGCTATTTAGTTTTGTTTATTTTTAGTTTTTGCATTTAGTTTGTTTATCTCTCGTGTCGACTATTTTATTTGCATTCTTCTCTTGCTAGGTACTCAGTTGGAGCGATGAACTCTACAACAGTGGAGCTTTCAAAGGCCGATCTTCCTCAACCCTCATGCAAGCGTCTTGATCAGGGGAGTTTACTTTTTCCATTTTGATTCTTTTAAACATTGAGGACAATGTTTCATTTAAGTTTGGGGGAGTGGCTTGCATGTTTACTTGTTTATCCACATGTTGTGTGCTTAATTGACACTTGAATCGTCCGATTATTATGAGCTAAATTTTTTTATTTTATGAGTTCAATTAGTAAGATAAGAATAAATCATAGTAGTGGTATCTATTCCATGATGATATTAGTCTCACTTTGCATGTCAACTTGAGTTTTGATGATTGTAAAACTTGTTTGTGAATATCTTGTTTTGAGTAGCATGTCAAAGATGAGGAATATTTTGAGCACATTTGAGTCATAATCTTGTGAATTGCATTTAGAGTAGTAATAATCGTTGTGAACTTGATGAACTGTTTTTGAGCATCTTAGAGTACCTTAGAAACTATTTGATGATGACACTTTGAGGCGAAATTTTATAGTCACGAACTTTATTAGGAGATGATCTAGGCGATCTTTGGACCGTTTGAGCCTTTAAAGCTTACCATGCATTTATCAATCTATAGTATCCCAATTTGAGCCTAATTGAAAAGGAATGGAGTATGTTTAACATACTATTAGCCCCCATTCAACATTTTTTTTGGCAACTCATTATACCCACCTTTATGAGCTTAAATTGAAAAGAATTATCCTTACCAAAAGGGAGTATAATGATTCTCATTAGATGCACATAATTTGCTATATTTTGATGAGCTTATTATTGAAAAAAGGTTGAATGAGAAAAGAAAAAGATAGATAAAGCCTTGAAAAAAATATATCTAATTAAGACCCAAAGTGGCCAAGGTTATAAAAGAAAAAGAAGAGAAGCTCAATTTTGTGCTAACAATATCAACACTACATGCTTATACTCTCTTCTTTGTGCTATCATATCCTTTCTTTGAAGCCAAACACCTAGGCCTAACGCTACAAGCTTAAAAAGACCTATTGATCCAAGTTGAGGGAGTGACTACATTAGTGGAGAAGTGTTTGAAAATAGGACTATGGGGTGCTCAATGATAATCTTAACTTTCATTACCTAGCATGATTTGATCTATGAAAATTGCATGGAACTTGAAAGTGACTATAGCACACACACGTTCTGAGTTGGAAACATGTTGCTTGATCTAGGAGAAAACACAACTTGTTAAACTTTCTGATTAATTATTGTTCGTCTGCAAGTGAGATGTCTGAGCTACATGATTGACTGTAAATTGGTTTATTGAGTCTTCAATATTGAACTCTACTTTGTGGTTTTATTTCTTGCTCGAGACGATCAAGCTTAAGTTTGGGGGAGTTGATAAGTATGATTTTTACACTTAATTTAATATATGATTAGGGGCGTTTTTATAGTGATTCCTGGAAAATATTACGCGTTTTGGTATATATTTGTTTATTTCAGGAATCCAGGTTCAAATGCATAAAAGTGGAAGAATTAAGCATAAAATGATAAAAAGAACCAAACCGAGCACAACCGGATATTATTGAGCAAGGAAGATTATATTTTATTGGACATTCAAATCAATATTATATTATTTTCACAATATAATAGATAAAGCAAAGAAAAGAGACGTGCAGCAGCCAAGAGACGTGAGTGAGGAGGCCATATCAGATGAGGGAAGAAGCGAGGATAAACGTCAGCCAGGAGGGGGAAAAACGGGGAGACGTAAATAAGGGAGAGACGTAAGGAAAGGAGAAAACGATATCAGGGAAGAAGCGGAGAGACAGGAGAGAAGTGACGGGAAGAGATATACGCACGAAGGAAGAACAGACGTGAGGAAGGAGGTGGAGCAAGAGCAAGAGCAAGAGTTACGAAGATAGAGAGGAGCAGCAGCAGATAAGTTATGGGAACAGCAAGAGGAGTTACGTGAAAAACACTGAACGAAGAGACAGATATTATCACGTAACAGGAGGGGTGATCAGATTGAAACGTGAGAATTCTGGACGACTGAAGAGGAGAGTTACAGGAAGAGAGCAACAGCGTACAGCAGAATGCCAACTCTCAACTACCAGCTATCCTCATTAATAAGGACAGCCGGTCAACATATAGTTTATTTTAGTTTTTAAATTTAGTGATTTAACTGCACAGTAGTGTATTACAGAGCTCCATTTCTAGTGTTGCAGAGCCGATCCCCGGCTGGTGTGCCTGAAATGTGAAACTGATGTTGAAGCTGGATGTAATGGAACATTGGTGGAAGGGTGCTAATTTGTTGGTTTTAACAGTGGACATTGGTGGAACAATGAGAAAACCACCAGAGAGTAAGAATCGAACTTTAAAATAGTGTAGCCGATTTTACGTCACCAAAGTTCATGACCTGTGGATAATATGAAAATCTTGGATGCTTCATCAGTAGAATGGCACCCATTTAAACTCGAATTCTCATATGTGTACTAGGGGATGCTACTTTCAATAAGGGACTGAAATCAGGAGAGAGATGAGTGTAGAAACTGCCTTTCGAAGCTCAATCATGGATTGGATTGATCGTGAAGTGGATTTTTCGAAGACTCAAATCATCTTCCGAACCTAGGCGCATTTCAGGTAAAATCCTGTTCCTGATGACACTTATGATTCATCTTCATCATTCTGCATCAATGTTTTTCTTGGAAAGATGCAGTGGTGCTGACTGAAAAAATGGTGGTAGCTGTCACTTTGAGACATTACCATATCTGGAGTCTTGGAATGAAATTCTCTAGGAACTCTTCCTTAAACGACAAATCTCTCGTGGAAATAAATTTGACAAGTCGTCGTAATTTTCGTCCTCTATAGTTTTAGGAATGTCGAAAAATTCTTAGTCAGATCAGGTCTAATAATCTGGAAATAGGAACATGCTGGTTTGTTTGATGATGCCCTTAAGGGTAGTGCACTTAGGGGCATCATCCCCATTCATTTGAAATCTTTTTTTAAAAAAGAAAAAAAAGATTCTAAATGGATGGTGGATGATGTCCCTGAGGGCAGTGCCCTTAAGGGTGACTTTAAGGGCAGCAACAATGAAACCGAACATGCTGATTTGGTTATTTCTGTGCAGAAATAAAGCTGCCTTCAATGCACCCTTTAAAAATAAGGCAGAGAAATAAAGCTGCCTTCAATGCACCCTTTAAAATATTGATTATTCTTGTATATAACATATAAATATACATAAATCTATAAAAATATTAATGAGTCAATATTCAATGAATATTTATGTTCGATACATATATGCATTTTCTTGTAATAAGACTCGTAAAAATTCATTGTTTAACATGTATATACATTTAGAAATGAACTCATACTTCGCACTCGAATTTCATTGTCGTAAATTCTGCCAACACCCCAAGTTCTTCCACTTTCTTGGCTAATGTTTCAACCCTTTCCGCAATTTGAATCAACAAGAAATTGAAGCTGGCAACAGCAAGATTTTCATCTGTTTCAAGAACCTCATCATTCTTGGATGAGGAATATAATGGGGTAAAGCGTAATTTCACAGATTGCAAGTTTGGAGATAATAGAGTCTTGGTTTTGCACTGGTCCATTTTCTTCATGCTTTCCCCAAGCTCTTTCAATATAAATCCAATTGATACCACCAAAATTTCACAAGGTTCCTTCATTGATTGCCTTTGCATTGACGTTGGCTGATTTAGATTTTCAAAATAATAAAAAAAATTAATTAAACTTTGTAAATTAGGAAAAAAATAATATTAATATTTATTATTCATTAGAAAAAATATATATTTATGGGTAGAAAATTTAAAAGTGCCTGCTTGGGGGATTGAAGACATTGTTGCATAGAGAGAACCAGAGAACCAAGATCTCTTAGATGCTCTCCAATCTCTAAGTATTTATCCCACGGATAATGTAACCCAAATTTCCCATGCCAAGGCTCCCATTTTGCAAAGTTTGCCTACATGTTTATTTTAGGAAAACTAAATTAGTGTACAACAAATTAAATATTATTGTTCTTAGGTATAATAAACTATACATTGTGAGATACTTTTTGATCTTGTTTAAATGAAAAAATATATATATATTATATTATTAATTCTATATATGTGATGGGTTTAGACTATGTGATACACAGAAATATGTCTCCTGAAGTTCCATCCCTTGGATGGGGATAAGAAGACTCGTTTGGGTCGATTTGATCCCGAAACCCAAAACTAATTAAGTTCACTCATCCAATGGTTAGATATATATTTCCCCGATATAACATAGCACTGTTCTATATATGATGTGCTGCCAGGGGGTGAATTTTGAATTTTAATTTATGAGAGCAAAATATAATAACATAAAAAATCGGAGGGCGAAAAAATTTAGGGCCACAAAACACAATTTTAAAAAAAAAATACTTAAAAGGGTAAAAGAATAATTTTTTTGTTTAAGGGGGGCGGCTGACCCCACCAACTCACGTCCGTTCACCCCCTACGTGCTACTCAATGAAATGGAATGGATATTTTTCCAAATTGTCCCAAAATGAGAAATATTGGAAAAACCGAATAAAATAGGAAGACTGTTAGGTCCTTACCAATGCTTCATCATTGGACTTGGAGTTCAAAACTGTCTTGCAAGCTTGGATGTAAGCATTTCCACTTTCTTGTTTATTTTCCTTCTGAATTGTAATTGTGAAATATTCGTCCAAACATCCTGCAGGAATACAATAATAAACAATTAATTATTAAAATTTCCTATGATTAGTCAACAAATTTTCACTTAAATAAATATGTTTTTGTCATGGTATTTACCACAAAATAACAATAAAAAAATATAGTTTCTTTACTATAAATGTATTTAGTCTCTAATATCTCGTCCCATGTCGAATTACGGAAATATGTGAATTGGTATCGCACATATTATAGCTTAACTATTTTCGTAAAGTGAATACTAATACGACATAATAAATTATACACATCCTTGGTTACTTGGGTCAGATGACAGCAAGCATATGTTGATCACTTGAGATATTGTTTTTATACTAAACTTGCCTTGAATACTTGTTGAGAGTTTATGGAACCTTGATGCCATTGAGTAATGTAATTCATCACTTGCCCAAATGGGATATATGAACAAACTGATGAACACACATATGATAAAACCCATGCCTATTGTTGCGAGGCGGTCACGGGCCAGTTCCACCACCTTCTCGGCCCGGATCCCTGAAACCACCACCAAGTTGAAAGTGAGGATGAAGATCAATGCTCCATATTCATATCTCCTCTTGATTCTTGGGACTGTTCTACAATATGTTGCACCAGCCCCTAAAATGATTTGTTTAAATATCCATTTCTCATCAAGCAATATAGATATTATATCACATTATATATGTTATGTTTTTCTTACCAAAAATAAAAATTGAAAAACCGACAGTGACATGATTGCCAATCCCTCCAGTTTTATCTGCCAAGGCAGCAGCCAAACACCCCAATCCACCACCTAAGACTGTTCCAATCCCACGATTTATCCCTTTGCCTAACGTAGCACCTGCAATCCATGTAAACCATAGAGCAAACATGCACAAATTAATCCCATTTGATGAAAATTCTTCCTAGACCATCTTTACTCATTTTACACTGTAATTATTTTATAATACAAAGTTGTGCAGAATTTTTTGTCTGTAAATTACTATAAAGTAAGAATTATTTCATTCCCTAATATTAATTATTTAAACAAAACCAAACAAACCTGTGTAAAATTCGAAGACGACAACCACAGTCATGATAGCCCACATAGCATTCTCTCCCACTTGTTTGAATAGAGGATTAAGCAAATACAGAAGGGAAACCAAAACCAATGCCACCCCAACTTTTATGCTATGAATCACTCTTCTTACGTCTCCTTTAAATTTTTTCATTTCCTCAAGAAATGAGGAAACAAACGAGGCAAATATATTTTGCTTTTTCGCATTTAAAATGCCCAACATTTTTTTGTTTAATTTTTGTTTAATTTTTGTTTGTTGCACTTTTCTTTTGATTGCATGGGAAATTGGGTTCGATATTGCCATTGTATTTATAGCGTGAGATCAATAGTGGTTAGTGAAGTGGAAAGTGCCCTTTTCTCTCTCCCATTGCTTCGGCCAAATATGATTCAATTCAACCAAAAAAGTGTACATTTGAAAATTTATATTTTTTAATTTGGATATAAAAATACCAATTATGTTATTTCCTTGTCTGACTCCTCCGCTTCGGGCAATCTTCAGCTCCAACTATTTTTCATTATGACATAGTTCATTTAGCGAGTCCACACAATTTACCTCGTTAATATGTATTTTACACCCGGTGGTTTGTTAATATATATTTTAGTCTATGTAGTATCACAAATATGTACTTACTTTACACATGTGGTTGTAAATAGATATTTAACCCCTGTGGTTTGCAAAGCATAGTACATTACCCCATCACACAAATACATGGATTAAGTGATTTGCATCTATTCAATATCATTCATATGGATAACTGTCTATTTTCAAATTACATGAGTATAAACTGTCTATTTTGAAAACACATGAGGTCAACTGTCTATTTTCAAACCATAAAAATATAACTGCATATTTAGAAAGTCACACGAGGTTTGTTACCAAAAACCTCTTTAACCTAATGCCGTCTTACTTGCTCGAGCAACACTGAAAGTTTCTTGGCCCACAAAGAAATTTTTTTATTTTTGAATATGATTTCGAATGCTAACAAAAATTTTGGGAAAGCAGAAATATGATGAATTTGGTAAAATGACATAAAAAAGGAAAAAAAAAGGTACAACATTTTAAAATAGTGGATGAAAAACAAAGGACTCTAAATTCTTTATTTATCGATATATATAGTTATGATTAATGTTGGTCCATGGCTATAGTGGAATCTGTTAGTAAATGTGTCGTACAAGCCAACGGTTGGTCTGTTGGGTTTTATGAACTCCAATCCAATTAATGATATAGTTTCAACTATAAATATATGCTCATTCTTTGGGGTTATGAGATTCCATTCAATACACTCTATCTCATAGAAAAGCCGACATCACACTAGCACTGATACTTAGTTTGTAGATCTGGTCAGGTTGATTGGATTCGAGGGATCACCACCGTCAGATTGATTTTGATGTATATCAGTAATCTCTTTTTATGCATTATATTTGATAATTGCATGTTTATATATGAATCTTTTGTGATAGTCCGTCCCCGGGTCTAGATCTGCAATCGTTGCAGATAAAAATCGTGGTCGCGCGGCTATACTTTTGTTTTTGCGCAAGAACGGCGATAGGAAAGGGGGAAGCGAACTGTAGGACGTGAAAGGAGGCATCAAATCGCTATTCTTCTTCACAAACACAGAGACGGCGTGAGATAAGGTTTGTGAAACTCTAGTCGTCGTTGTTTTCACCTTAGGGAACAATATTAACAGTAATTTCGCCCAAATTTAAAAAAAAAATTAAGAAAGTTTCAAATTTTGCATTTAGTTTGTTTAAAAAGTTTAATTTTGGATCCAAATTCATTTTGAGTCCATAAAAGTTTTGGGTCATTTTAGATATTTTTCGGATAATAATTTTTGAAATAATAAATCATAAACTTAATTAATTAATAATTTAGTTTTTAATTTATTAAGTGTAAAATGGAGATTTTACAATTAGATGAAAATTTAATTAATTTGAAATTGAATGAAAATGTTTCATTCAATTTGTTAATTTTATTTTTGACTAAGAGGTAAAATAGTGATTTTATCAAGTAGTTGAAAATTTAATTAATTAGAAATTAAATGAAAATGTTTCGTTTAATTTATTAATTTTATTTCCGAATAATATTATGATTGGAAGGTAAAATAATGATTTTATCAATTAATTGCTAATTTAATTAATTAGAAATTAGATGAAAGTGTTTCATTTAGTTTGTTAATTTTTACTTTCGATTAATATGATGAAAATATAAAATAGTGATTTTACCTATTAATTGTAGTTTAATTAATTAGAAATTAAATAAAAGATTTTTATTTAATTTGTTAATTTTATTTCCAATTAATGATGTGATTAGTGGAAAAACGATAAAATAAATTAATTATTGTGATCTAATTACATGTGATGTGATTAGTACCATCACATATGATGTAAATGGTTAGTTTAATATTTATTACATATGATGTGATTGCATTGTGGATGATTACGGGTCTTGACCAATGTGAATATTTGGGTTTTTATTGTTTCATTATAATTGTGATTTTTTTTGTTATCGAGCTACGAGTTTGCTCTCTCTATTTTCTGATGTACACCCCGAAATGTATCCTTATTCTCTTGTTTGCACGATGTAAATGTAAAATCATTAGAGCCAGTGGGAGATCAAGATGCAAGATCGAGCACACCAAGAATCAAGAATTGTATGATGGAAACAAAATGAAATATGATTGCATTGCATACCTGCACCACCTTAGACATACTTGTGATCCATGTTTTGCCTCACGTTGATCAATTAGGAAAATTTCATAATTATCCATGCTTATTTATTATGCATATAATGTACGAAAAATGTTTGTTTGTATGCTTATTAGTACATATGACGCTGCATGAATAAAACATAGTTGCATAAATCCGCCAAACAAACAAAAGAACACTTGGTGAGATTTAAAATAAATTAAATACATCTTTTGAATATCATTAATTTTTTTTAATATCAAATAGATAAGGGGAGCTCAAAAGGGTTTGTTGTTTCCTGTCTTCAATCAACAGTTAAGCCATGATATGCTACTTATGTCATATTGCCTTACTCACTCACGTGGGGGCGTCTGGCATGAGAAAACTCTGTGTTTAACTGCAACTTAATTAAGTGTGCGGTTATGTTTTAGATTACTTACCCACGTCGGGTCTTTTGGGCGTGACATTTCCATCTGTGGAATGAGTTAGTTTGACGTGAGAATGCATAGGGTTATGCCAATCGCGAGACAAATATCTTGGGGGTTTCATATGATGCAATTGTGATCTACCTTTAGTATCATGAAGTCGGTGGGCCCACGTCCGGTGTTACCCACTAAGAAAATATGATTTTCCATTCATTTGTCATGAGGGTGACGAATTTGAAAAAAATTAGTGGGAGCATTCAATAACTGAAGTCCATATTTTTTGAATTAATTAATAATCAAACATTTGTTTATTTTTCTGTTTATTCTCAATATTGTAATTGCCGTGAATCCGATTGCATCAATTCATGATATAAACAAATTAACCTGACCAAATTATTTTGATTGGCTACGTAATTTAAAATAGTGCTTGCTTCTGAAATTGCTTTATATCCATGATGGGAAGCCTCTTGATGAAGTGCCTCCCGGTTCGTTTGATCACCTCACTTGACAAGTGATGGTATGATGATCTAATGACTATGTGTTATATGATAGTATCAATGTCAAATGAGTTTCAACATGGATATGCGAAATTTGTTCACAATGCTGATATTTTACAACACTGCAAATGTTGTTAGGTGAAATAACGCAATTACTGAGACTCGCGATCTCAAATAAGCTATTTTTGTCTCATCTGCATGATGTAGAAATAATATCTCTTGTTGAGAAATTGGAAAATTTTTATGTAACAATACCTCATCAATTGGCTATAGATGTGATCTTATAGTCAAAATATTGAAAAATCGTGAGTCCTTGATCCAAAAGGAGAAACATGTTCTTCTTGTTGAATCTTCTACAAATGGTAGGAAGGATTCAAGGATAAAGAAGGGTAAGGCCTCACTACCTTAAATGCGATTTAAGAGCATAAAAGAGCTATTCATTCATCAGAGTAAAAATGTTCATGTTGAGGTATTGAGCTTAGGGGCTATCGTACCAAAATAAAATTCCAATTCCAAAATAATTACATTCCCAACAAAATGAATGTAAGCACTATAGCTTTACACTACTCAAATGTAGAGACTACAGAAAAGAATTTCTTGTTCTTCTAGGTCGATAGCACTAATCTTCACACAGCTCACCACGTCAACCATTGCCTTAGCTCTCCTTTCCAAAAGCTCCTACATGAACTGTAAGGACCCCGCTCCCTTAACCCGCTATTAGTGTATTATCACAATAATGGTGCATGTTTTTATAACAATTTGGAATCCTCATACGTGCCATCTGTAAAAAATTTCAACATTAATCCACTTAATGTTCAATTCCCAATACCTTCCACTAGCATGAACATACATCTCATAATACACTACATGTTCTCAATTCATCATGCCTTACTCCATAATTAATTGCATGCAACCATACATGAAAAGAGAACTCTAACAACATTTATACAAACCATATACACATATAGTAGTGCTCACATGCGAACATCGAATGAGTGAATATTTATAATGTATAAAGAGCCCTACTCAATACCGATACTGGTACCTCAGCCCTGGAAGAACCTTCGATCAACAGCTCAAGCTCAACCCCGGAGCCACTGCTGTACCTGTTCCACTCGCCCCAACAGAGACAGCCCCACATGGGGTGAGCATACCAATACCACCAGTCTTCTCAGTCTTGTTATAACAGTGGCATTCTAATACCCCTCGCTTCAACATAACAACGACATTCATAATACCCCTCGCTTAGACATATCAACGACATTATAATATCCCTTGCTTCAATATGACAGCGGCATTATACTCGTTTTGACATATTAGTGCCAAATATTATGTTTCATCGCTACGATATGACAGCGGCAAGTATTCTACTTCTCGCTTCGATATGACAGTGGTAAGCATTGTAATCATCACTCGATATAACAACTACTCACAACATGCACAAAGCATCCAATTCATGCATCCACAATGCATAATATGTAAAAATACATTTTACCGTCGATGCTCGTACATCTCTCTACATACCTTTCTTCCAAAAGTAGGGTGTTTTAAGAAAATTACCCCCTGCGCCATGCTGCCGCTTGGGAAGGCTCTACACAATTGCAACAATTCGATATTAGAGGTTATAACAAGCTCCATCATAAAATTCCCAAGAAAACATCAACAATCCCACATTTCCACTTTTTATGCCCGCGATCGATCACCCATAACTCATGATCGATCGCGAGGCACTCACATTTTGGCACCAAAAACCTGCCCTCCTTGATCGATCGAGAAGGCTCTCCCGATCGATCACGGAGACCTGCCGATCGACCGGTAGTTTCTACCCATCGTTCGCCGAGACGATCTTTGCCCATTTTCAGTTTCATAGGCACGCGATCGATCGGTGGCTTCATACCGATCGATCGTCGAGCCCTGTAAATGTGAAAAACACCATTGTTACACACTAAATCCATGCCAATCCACTATACACCGCCACCCTTCAATCCCTTGCAACCCAACATGCCATAAACTCCATAACACATCAAATAACAACACAAAAAATCAAATCCCAACAAATACATTTATACAAGTTATTCTCCCCCCAAATGCAAAAACTCAACACATCATTTGAACATGCTCAACACTTAACAAGAAAGGTTCCATACCAATTTAACCTTTAATCCTAGCAAGTTACAAGGATTTGCAAGCTTCCAAGTTCTTCCTTCTTTCCCCTTGGTTTAGGCGATGAAGAAGGGATTTGGGAGAGAGTTTGAGTGATGTAAGATGAGTGGTGGGGAATGAAGGGGGTTAGGGTGTAAGTGAGGTGGAATGGGTGGGTAGCATATATTAAACACATCATGATGTAGCAACTAGAATTACTTAATTCTTAGCATTTAACACATAAAATGCATCACAATTATCAATTAGACATGCTTTTCTAGAACAAATCTCAATTGAACCATGCCAAATTCATTAATTCCATTTAATTCATTACATGCACCCTGAGCATATTACTAGTTCATGCACATCGCATACCCATTTCATTCAACATTCACAAATAATTATAATCTCATATTCACCTCATAATCATCATTAACAAGCCATAAACACATGATTATTCAAGAATATTACAAGAAGAGAAAGGGAAATGGTTCCCAACCTTGAAAGAAGAAAATTGATACATTAGCAACTAAGAAGGAGGAGCATCTATATTTTCACTACTGGTCACTAGTGTAAAACAACAAGTATACCTAGACCAGAAGCGTTCTGGAAAGGTGGCGCTTTATATCAATATTAATGTTTCTATTGGTTCTAATTTTTGGATATGATAGCAATTGTGTTCACATCTTTGCAAAGAGGTGCAGATGTTTAGAAGAAGTGAAAAGTCCTAGGAAGGTGAAACCTACCTGAGGCTAAGCATTGTAGCAATAGTTGTTGCAAAGGTTGTTTGAAACATTTCTTTGATATAAAATATTGAACTGGTTAGGAACTGGTTTGAACTATTATTATTTGTTCCATATTAATGAAAAGCATTGTTTCTATTTTGATAGAGAATAGTATTCTTTTAAATATTTGAATATTATTTGCAATATTTTTAAGAATGAATGTTCAATTGGATCCGGTGAACTTATGAACAATTAGTATGATTATGTTCAAAGAATATATAGAATGATAACTTAAAACCCACATATATTTAGCATGTGGTGAAGGTCCGTTGAATTGATTCACATGGACGTATGTGTAACATTAAATATTAACGTAAGAGGATATTGAGTTATCTTAAAGAGAATGCGATTATCTCTTAGTAACTCTCTAAAGTTACATATTTGTTGAACATAATTCATACAAATGCAGTGACCAAAACTCCATATACGATATGTACTAAAAAATGATCCAAATATAGATTTGAGATTGTTCTGCTTATATGAAGCAGCAGTGAGAGATGAGTTGGATAGTTGATCCATCTTATGCTATTTTGTGGACATTATATTATCAATTTGATACAAAGTGTTTATTTCCACGAATGCAATCTTCCTAGACAAAATGTTTCTATTAGAAAGGAATGACAAGATAATATAATTTGAAAGGGTTCAAGAACCACAAACCACTGGAAACGTGGAAACGATGAAAATAATTGAGTCAATCATAACATTTGAAGTACACACATCAAGGAGATCTGAAAGTGTTTCAGGGACTTCTGATAGACTGAATTTACTCCTAGAAATTAGTCAAAATGATTTTGACCATGGATGTGATCCTAGGACTTTCAAGGAGACGATGTTGGACATGGATTCAGGACATTGGCAAGAAGGCATGAGATCTGAAATGGATTCCATGTACTCTAATAATATATGGACCTTAGTATATCCTCTTTAGGGAATTGTTCTCATTGGCTGCAAATGGATCTATAAGAGAACACTTGGAGTGGATGGGAAGGTAGCGACCTTCAAAGCTTGACTGATGGGGAAAAGGTTATTCTAACAGGCATGGAGTTGTCAATGAGAAATTTTTTATCGGCTGTGATGCTAAAGTCTATTCAGATTTTATTAGCTATATCTGCATATTATGAATATGAGATATGACAGATGGATGTGAAGATAACATTTCTCAATGGCGTTATTGAAGTAGAAATGTAGCAGCCATAGATGGCTTCAAATCAACTGGCAATGAGCAAAATATTTGCAAACTCCAGAGGTTCATTTATGGGCTAAGATGGCGTCCCAAAATTAAAACTTCCATTTTGATAACATTGTCAAAGTGTTTGGTTTTGTTAAAAATCCGGAAGTGATATGTGTGTGCAAAAAGGTTAGTGGGAGTGCGGTTACGTTTGTTGTGCTTTAAGTCAATGATATTCTACTAATTGTGAATGATATTTGATTAATTGATTAAAGCTTAGTTATCTACTAATTTCTCCATGAAAGATTTGAGAGAAGCATCTTATATGCTTGTCATAAAGTTCTATAGGGATAGATCTAAGAGGATACTTGTTCTCTCTCAATCTACGTACATATCTAAAAAGATTTAGCATGGAATAGACGAAAAGGTGTTACCTCCCAATATGTCATAGTATTCATCACTCGAGGTCAATGAGCCCTAAATTGATGAGGAGAGAGAAAGATGATATTGGCACCTTATGCTTCGACTGTTAGTAGCATAATGTATGCTATGTTATGTACTCGGCATAATGTGGAGTATGCTCTTCGTGTAATGAGCAGATAACAGACAGATCCCGGTGAAGGTCACTGGAAAACTGTAAAAAGAATACTTAAGTGCTTATGAAGAACTCGGGATATGTTCATGGTTTTTGGATCTGAAAATGGAGAATTAAAGCTTGAAGGCTGCGTTGATACCAGCTTTTCATTTTATGTAGGTGAACTCCAAATCCATGTTCGGATTTTCATTTAAGCTTAATGATGGTGTTGTCTATTGGAAACATTCCAAGCAAGACACCACATCGGATTCCACACTGAAGTTGAATATACAACAAAGAGGCAGTTTGGATATGAAATTTCATCCAAGATTTGGGTGTAACTTCTAGTGCGGTTGACCTAGTTCATGTGTACTGTGACACCTGGTGAGCTATTACTAATAGCCAAGCATACATTCAGAAAATATCATCTAATGAGAAAGATGGTAGATGCGACATCCTTATCGAGAGAGTTGCTTCACAAGAAAAATATAGCAGATCCATTGACAAAGCCTTTACTATGAATGGTGTTTGTCAGACATCTTGGGATGATGGTATTGAGACACGTGAGTAGTTGGCTTTGGGGAAAGTGAAAGATATTGTTGTCATATGTGATTTAAGTAAATCATATTATTGTTTGAACTTGTAATCTTATTGTGACAAATCTTTATTTGAATATTAATATATATGGAATTTCTTCATCTGTTTACCCATGTATCGTGATGCATTAATGAAGTCCTTAAGATTGTTATAGTCTATAGAATCTGGTTACACATATGATGGTGACAATGAAATACATTATTGACTGTGATTTCTAATTGTTCATGGTCGATGAGCCTTAGAGAATGAGATATCGATATATGCTCGCTAGATACTTGTATTGTGAGGGCCCGGACCTAATCAGGTTTTTAATTAACACACAATGGTTATATTAGCATCAACCGCGGAAGATTTGGTTAAAACTTTCAAAAGTGACCCTCAAACTTTTTCGCATTTTGTTTTTAAAATATTTTAGATACTGAAAAATATATAATTCCAGTTTCACAAATAACCATGTCGTCTCATCAGAAATCGAATATCAAGTATATAAGAATTATTCTTCTCCAAATACATCAACTCGGGGCATACCTCGACATGTAGTTATTTTTTTAAGTATTAATCAAAAGACTGGGATGCAAAGACACATAACTAGCACCTGAGCTCACTCTCAAGGAGCCCAGATACTACTCGACGCTTCCTCTCGAGCACCATCAGCACATCCACTTGCACTATCAGTAACGCCACACAACAAAGACATGACAGCCCCCACGAAGGGGGTCAGTAACCCCAGAATGAGAATCCAGTAAAATCAAGACATATGACAAAATGCATATGATGCATGCCGTGCACGAATACAATATCTGAAAGGGTTTACGATGAATCGAATCACAAGATACTAAATATGTAGGAGTTTAAGAAAGGTATCATCAATCAACATCAAGCTCGAGCAGAGGGCGGTGGCATCAGGTGACATATCTCCTCCATCGCCGTGCCCGGCGTTCCTCGTGTCTGGGTTCGGTGGCAATGCTCGTGACTACAGTTACTATATAGACTGCTCCTCATCATCGCGCCCGGTTCCCTCATGACACCAGATCTCATCAGATCGTCAAGAAGGTATCAAAGGAAAGCTGTAAGATCAACATGGTGTGTCCAATGAACCTCTATGCATCATGTGACATATGATATGCTATTTAAGCTCATGTGAAATGTAAATGTAACATATCATGTATCCACATAAGATGAATCTCATATCATCATATCAATATATATAAGGCACGTAAGGCAATTAATAGCAACGAAATTACAACGGGTTCATCACACGCCTTTGTCAGACGTCGTGATAGGACCAGTTTCTACGTACCTCAACCGAGCAAATAAATACTAAGAACTTCCGTGCTCCTCAATACGACCTCGGGATATAACAATCTGGCCAAATACCATTCAAAAATGGCAAGCCTATCAATATCATTATTCTAAAGGTCATGTTTCAAACATACTCTAGATTTCAGCAACATGCAACCAAGAATAAACCCATTACTCTTTAAGGACTTAATCAAATGACATGTGTCCAATTCATCTTGATAGCTAACTCAAAATATAGCATTTCATAAGTTTGAAACTTCCCCAAATTCGTGCATAGAGCCTATGAAATGGCCAAGAACAATCTATTAGAAAAACAGGGGTAAACATCATTTTCCAACTGACCCATTTTAGTAAAATAAATCACTAAAAATTCATACGACGTCAAAATGACTAGATTCTATTGGTCAAAGTTCAAAAACTCAAAGAGCTACATTTCATATTTTTGCATGTCAAGCTGGTTCGTCTATCTAAAAGGAGATTGAACACCAACAGTCTAATATTTAAAAATCTATGTTCCAGCTTTAGCAGTTCTAGTAAAAACGCCATAACATTTTCATTTTAAACTTTAATTGAGTTAATCTAGTAGCAAATGACTGCCAACTTGAAGCACTACGACTCTTATATCTAGACATTTTCATGAATTCCTAGCCAAATATGATCAAGAATCCGAAGAACACACTGCATGTGTATTTCCGCCCACATGCAGGACTCTGATTGTACACTTTTGGTATAAAATTCATACCTACTTCAAAATAAGTCCAAATGAGTTCTTTTTTTTTAAAAAAATCGATGACAATTCAAAAATCTACAACTTTCGTGAATATACTAATACCAAATGCGAAACATTATTTTTCCAGAAACTCGAAGAAAAAACTGCATGTAACATGCATGAGCATGCAGAGTCAAGAATCTGCACCATCTAGTAAAATCAACACAACTTTTTCATCTGAGCTCTAAATCGCCTGCTTCGTTTTTTTAAAAAGCATAAAATTTGATTTTATACAACTTTCATGTTTTGCTTAAAATCAATTCGAAGATTAAAATGTCAAAAGTCCGTATCAATAGACCATCAGAAACGTTATTTTCTGCAGATTCTGTTTTAACAAATGTAATCAACATTTTCATATTTCTACCTAGATTTTCGACTTTAATCTACAAAAATCAACTAAAATTAGTTTGGAAAGAACTCATACCCTTGTAGTTCAGAAACAATTGTCCTCGAAATCACAAAAATTAAGAATTTCAACACATAAATTACATACGTTCGGTTTACAAATACATTGATTGCTCGTATGAACTAGACATGGAATACAAATCAATGTTCTCAGATAAGTATGGCCATTCATGTCACATCTTGGCCTCCAAATCTCCTAATTTCTTTGTACCATGGTAACTCATCAATGGTTACGATTATGTGGTACCTTCTTATTACTGTTCACAAATCAAATAAATCGTCATTCAAGGACAATGAACTGTTCATCTGAATCTCTCTCGACTGAAACATGCGATATGGATATGGTTCCAACTTCCTTAGTATAGGTATATGAGGTACATCATGTATTATCGGAATTTCTAAGATATGGTAAGGACCAATATATGAGGTGACAGTCTACCTGGACGTCAATGGCCGAATCGTCCCATAAAAAGATTATGGAGAATACTCCATCGCTCATCTCCAAATCTAATAATCTTTTTCTCTTGTGGCAACACTGACTTGCCTATTTCAGGTTGCCTTCATATATGTTCTAAATCTTACAGGATTGCCAACATTTCATTATGATAATTTTAGAGTTTTTCTTCATCTTCAGAAGAATCACTCTTAGACTCTACTTTTAATTGCTCTATTTAAAGCTTCATATGTTAATTTAGATCGTCTGAATATGGTAGATAGTACCCATCATCAAGTTTTGTATCCATGGGTTGCTTGGAAACTCCATATCTCGATACAAATTTTGGATCTCTGTCTGCAAAAATGGAAAGTTGAAACTGGTACTCCGTATATACGAATCACATTATCAATCGTGTTGTTTTCTCAACAATGGATGTTGGAGTCTAATTCTTGAGCCTTCAATCGTTGAGATAAACTATAACTAAAAAATACAACAATTGGTACGACAAAATGCCCTCTTCGTGGCTAAAATTGCCCTTAAAGATGTGTATAATTTAGCGTAATTTAGTCATACATGCATATACATAATGGCAATTCTCGTGAGTTTTCAATTTCCTTGAAACATCGACAAAACTTTACATACCACATGAGGATACATTTCCAATCCTCTAGTTGACGTGTTTGCATACTCACATAGTCTCTTGATCCAGATGGCAAAGCTAATACTGGAGCTATTACCAAATGAGTTTCAGTTTATGGGTTACTGTTTTTATATTCATTTGAACAACTAAAACCCTGATTCTTCTTGGTCAATTAGTAATAGACTTGGATGTCTGCGAGGATTACTCATGCAACGCCTGTAATGGCATGCCAAGACCCAAGAAACTTAAAATTCCTGCACACTCGATGATTTGGTCCAAAGTTATCACTACCCCTCTTTTACTTGGATTAACTGATATCTTCAAACAGATATCTCAAAACCAAAAAACGTAACGCAATCCAACAAGAAATTACACTTGATTGTTTAGTATACAATCGGACTTATCAAAGTGTAAAGATCTATTCACTAAGTGTTCCTTGAACACTCTAATCATAAATTCCATGAATACTACTGATACTATCTTCAGACCAAAAGGCATTATTCAACATAAATATCTGGTCTCAAACTGCATTAGGAATATCTTCCTTATTAACTATAAGCAGAGTGAAGAGTTATCTTTTTATAGGCTGCTACTCTTTGAAGTTGATCAAATAGATCATCGATTCTAGACAGTAGGTATTTATTCGTGATACATACTAGATGCATATCATCATCGTACCATCTTTCTTCTACACAAACGAACAAGTGCTCCACATGGTAATATACTTGAACATATGTAAGCTTTACAAAGAAAATTCTGCAACTTTCTTTCAATTTCTTTGAATGCTGCTGATGCCATTTATACATTGTTTTATCAACTGGTGCGGTAACTGGCATCATTTCAGTGTCGAAAATGATTTCCCTCTCTGGTGGGGAATCCCGAAATCTCATCTGACTAACACATTAGGAAGTTCTCTATCACATCGAATTGTATGGTAATTGTTGTTCTTCCTTTGTGACATCAATCGTGTAATATATCCTTAATTTTCAAAGGATAATAACTTAAACATATTAATCATCGATCTTAATAGCCTGGCACACTCGACCATAGCAATTTCACGAAGAACCATTATATGATCAAAATCGTATTGTATCCCTGAAACAATGCATAATATCTCGATAATCCATGCAATGATTCAATCAAATTGGTATGCGGGTAGCACCATCAAGTTCCTGATCTTAAACTCTCATCATAATGTATACCACAATTAATCCCACATAACTCATTTGAGTGAATCTATTAGGTGATGTGATAGTCAAATAAAGTCGTTCAATGCGATCAAAATTAAAACATGTACTTGCGATCATACTTCCTGAAACCTTTATAACTTGATCCTCTGTCCAAGCAAACACTCTAGCTTGCTGAGGTTTTCGAAAAACATTGTGTAGTATTACTCCCACTCTACGATTAAATAGACTACAGGTGGAACTGAGTGGGTCAAAATCGAGAACCACTTTCAAAAACCACCTCCAACAAAGAGTATATGCTACTGTGGTCGTATTCATCCCTAATGGTCAACTTTAGGATACTACTCTATCTGACACAATCTTACAAGACTTTCAAAACTCTACACATTGATCAGTAGGTTGTCTTCATCCTCAATGGTCCACAAGATCTAGCAACGACCCATAATCACTCATAGAACCACTGGTTCCGGATGATTTGAACTAATATCTTCTCAAGCTTCATACGCTTCAATTTAAACCTTTGTGGTTTGTGAAATTGTTGTGGCCTCTTCTGTTATTGATATACTATTGGAGCTACTATTGAATTGCTCCAAACATCAATATGCGGCTTCTGAGATAACTGAGGAACAACTAAGTGTTTCCTCTCATCAACTTGATCTCAGGTTTCGATCTATCGGTTAAATTGACTCAAATCAGAGCCTCACTTGTTGGTACAGTTCTTCCATAATACTCAGTACTGTACTAACAGATTCATCCTCCATAAAGTACAAATTGTCACTTCCAAGTTCTCTTCCCAGGTAGTCCTCCTTTTGTGAGAGACACAAATACAATGATCCAACTCGGAAAAATGTGTGAAAATAAAGATTCTGATTTATTGGATTCATTCGATAAAGTCCAATAACATATAGTTCAACAACTATGCCCTTAGCCCAGAGTCTATAAAATTTGGGTAGGCGCAATTACAGGAAACAAGGCATAATGTTTCTCAATCAGATATTACGAATAGCTAAAGTTTCCAAAGGAATTTAAAGGAAACATATCTGGAAATAAAATACGATGATATTCACGTACAAATTCTCGATTTATCATGAGTCTCGCTCTATATTATTGTCTCGGCGTGTAGCGGAACTTGACGAACATTTCTGCATACATTCTCGCCTTATCGGTCTCTAGTTCTCAAATGCAATCGACAAAATGCGCGGTTAATTACTTCCGGTGTCATTTTACTTGACACGAGGATTAAATCTAAATTTATAGATAAAAAATCCAGATGGAGATGTCATTCTCTTTTAAAAGAGATAAGGATTAATTCTTCAATACATTCCCATATCTAATCGTTCTCTGGTTCGAAATAGTGTTCTACAACACAATGGTTAATTTCTAATTCAATAAATGAAATTCCCAAAATAAGGAAGTCGGTCATCACCGAGTTACAATCCAATCATCAATCTACAATGCTTACAGGTAAATCATCTACCTGTCCATGTCTATCAGTTCACTACATGTATGAAATCTAATCATTTAACATGTAATCACAATAGGTAAAAGCATATTAAAACACGTAGTCAATCACATGCACAAACATTTTATTTGTGACTAGACACAGTGTCTTAACTCTAGTTCGAGCATATCCCAGATTATGCTCTGATACCAACTGTGAGGGCCGATCCTAATTAGTCAAGTGTTTAATTAACAAACAATGATTATATTAGCATAAATAGCGGAAGATTTGGTTAAAACTTTCAAAAGTGAATCTCAAATTTTTTTGCATTTTTGTTTTTAAAATATTTCAGAATACTAAAAATATATATAATTCTAGTTTCACAAATAACCATGTCGTCTCATCAGAAATCGAATATCAAGTATCTCAGAATTGTTATTCTCCAAATACATCTAGCCAGGGCATACCTCGACATGTAATATTTTTTTTCAAAGTATTTATCAAAAGACTGAGACGCAAGACACATAAATAGCACCTGAGCTCACTCTCAAGGAGCTCGGGTACTCCTCGACGCTTCCTCGCTAGCATTATCAACACATGCACCTGCACTACCTGTCATGCACACACGACAAAGACATGACAGCCCCCACGAAGGGGGTCAGTAACCCCAGTACGGGAATCCAGTAAAATCAAGACATATGACAAAATGCATATGAAGCATGCTGTTCACGAATACAATATATGAAAAGGGTACGATGAATCGAATTGCAAGATACTAAATATGTAGGAATCCGAGAAAGGTATCATCAATCAACATCAAGCTTGAGCTGAGGGCAGTTGCATCGACATATCTCCTCCATCACCGTGCCCGACGTCCCTCGTGTCTGGATTCGGTGCCAACACACGTGACTACAATTACTATCTAGACTGCTCTTCACTGTCGTACCCGGTTCCCCCATGACACTAGATCTCATCAGATCGTCAAGAAGGTATCAAAGGAAAGCTGTAAGACCAACATGGTGTGTCCAATGAACCTCTATGCATCATGTGACATATGATATGCTATGCAATCTCATGTGAAATGTAACATATCATGTATCCACATAAGATGAATCTCATTTCATCAGATCAATAATGTAAGGCAATTAATAGCAAAGAAATCATACAACGGGTTCATCACACGCCTTTGTCAGACGTCGTGATAGGACCGGTTTCTACGTACCTCAACCGAGCAAATAAATACTAAGAACTTTCGTGCTCCTCAATACGACCTCGGGATATAACAATCTGGCAAAATATCATTCAAAAATGCCAAGCCTATCAATATCATTATTCTAAAGGTCATGTTTCAAACATACTCTAGATTTAAACATGCAAGCAAGAATAAACCCATATCTCTTTAAGGATCTGCATAGCTAACTCAAAATATAGCATTTCATAAGTTTGAAACTTCCCCAAATTCGTTCATATAGCCTATGAAAAATGGCCAGAACAATCTATTAGAAAAACAGGGTAAACACCATTTTTCAACTGACCCATTTTCGTAAAAAAATCACTAAAATTCATACGACGTCAAAATGACTCGATTCTAGTGGTCAAAGTTCAAAAACGCAAAGGGCTACATTTCATATTTTAACACGTCAAGCCGGTTCGTCCATCTAAAAGGAGATTGAACACCAACAATCTAACATTTTAAAATCTATTTTCCAGTTTGAACAGTTCTAGTAAAACGTCATAACTTTTTCATTTCAAACTCAAATTGAGTGATTCTACCTAGATTTTCTACTTTAATCCACAAAATCAACTAATATTAGTTTGTAAAGAACTCATACCCATAGTTTAGAAACAATCCAATAATAAATCCAACTCCAAGCCCTTAATCTTCAAAACTCTTGAAGATTCTAAGGTTCCTTCCTTCTATCCTCTTCAAGTTAGGTTTGCATGGAGATTTTCACCATTTTTTCTCAAGAATTTTTTGGCAGGATTTTTTCTTTCTGAAAATGATGAGTGAAAATCTGATAATTTTAAAGTTGGAAATGACAAAACTCATGCATTAAAGGATGATAGTGGGCAATACTTCCTAGGCTAGCAATACCAATTTTTTAAATTTTAAAGAGTGTTCCATGTGTCCAATTAAAATAATTAAGTGCTTCATGTATGGCACTTGGCTATGTAAAAAAAGTATATGTATTCATGTGTATTTTGATGTATTTTCTCTCATTAAAAACAAGATGTTGTAATCCGGAAACCTTAAATCGTAATCTCAACTTTTAATCACCCGGGTTTTCTAACTCGTGATTAATCATAATTAATTTGTGATGGGGCCTTACATGTATTCATGATGTGTCTAGTGTAGTGCGCCACGTTCCATCGATGTTGGCTTGGAGAAGTCATCACACATGAATATGTACTCATTAAGAATGAGTTTGCTGAACGATCCTACTCAAAATTCTATAAATGGTTACAAATTGTCGAGTATATAATTCATAGGCACAGTTTTGCACCATTACTCCTCATGACCCGAGGCGTCATTGAGGTCTTGACAGATGGTTGTATACTGATTTAATCACTGATCATATACGCGTCACACAGTTGTTATTTTGGGTATTCAGTGATGCTGTCAGAGGCCCATGATTATCATTGGGGATTCACCACTGGTCCTGATGAACCAGGATGTCCTATTTGTTTTTCTGTATGTGATTCGAGGAATCTCTGACCAGAGTGTGTAGTGCTTGTGAAAATTTGTTTTTTTCATATACACACACAAGGAATCATATAACTTGAAACAAATACATATTTAATGAAATCTTATGGGCCTCGACCAACCAATGCCCTAGATTCAATTGGGACATATTGAGTGAAAGGAATGTATAGCATGCTAACTATGACTGACAGGTTCTCTTATTGTTGCCAGTAATTTGTATCTAGGTCTTCGTGAAGCGCAGATGCTAGGTGCTACCCATGTCGGTATGTTGTTGCTAGAATTATATTACCATCAATGTCTATTAAATGAGTTTATTGACAATGAAGCATTCATGGTAAGCTCAAAGAAGTTGTTTGACTTCTAAAATCACAAAGGTTGTGATCATATTGCTATGATATACTTGAGCCTCGCCGTGTCACAATCAATCGATTGAGACTTAAATGTTGATTGCTCAAATTGAGTGAAAGATTTAGAAGAGATGAATTTAATTTTTGAAAGCTCCTCACTTCATTGGAGTTTTCATATTTGAAAATGTTTCATCTATAGATAGTTCTAAATTTAAATTTTTAATATATTTATGTCTGATAATTATGTACATGATTGTACATCAAGTTGTTCAATTTGATTGACATATTTGGAATATAAGTCTGTTGTTTTATGTTGGCTTTTGGGCAAGTGAGATTATTTACATAAGATGCCCTACAAGTCAATGGTTGGCATGATAGGCTTTATTAACCCCAACCCAATTAGTGACATAGTTTCAACTATAAATATATGTTCATTGTCTAGGGTTAAGGGATTCCATTCAATACTCTATCTCATAGAAAAAGCCGACATCAAACTAGCATTTATGTTGGGCTTGTAGATCTGGTCAGGTTGATTGGACTTAAGGGATCACCGCCGTCAGATCCATGTCCCTGTATATCGGTAATATCTTTTCGTGCATTATATTTGATAATCGCCCGTCCCCTGATATAGATCTATTCATGTTTATTTTTAGCTGCGTTTGGATCTGATGTCGGGGACGACAACCCAACAGAACCATAGGCAATATTAGTGAGGTGAAATGTGTTCACTGTCCACCTAAGTTATTATTAGGACCGAATTATCACATAAGATATCCATTAAGATTATATGATGGTTCAATATATTGTATTCAATATAATCCCCAATTCCACCTAGTAATTGAATTGATTAATAAGGGATTAAATTGACTCAACAACTTTGATTAACTATAATTGGTAAACAACGATATACACAAAATAGAGAGTCCATTGTATAGTCAAGTTCGCACCGATTCGGGATAGTAATGCCCTAACAAATACTAATTGTTATTAAATTTTTTTTTTAAATAATATATGTAATACTTTTGTTCCACATTGGTTGAAAATAAAAATTTAAAATGGTTTAATAAGTTATACTATAGGAGTTTTGGTTAACTTTTTTCGTAAAGTTTGGACTACGAATTAGTTGGTACATAACTCATTATATAGTCGTGCTTACGAGAGTATGAGCGCTAGGCATGACATTAGATTATAGTAGAGATATAAAAAGTACATCAATTGCTCATGCATAAACTTTTCGAATCCTTGGATACCTCTAAAAATGTTAAATATGAAATTAAAAATATACATTTAAAAAACGATGAAAGCATGGGCTTATCATTTAAGGACCAAAGGTGGGTTGTAACCCACAAATTTTTTTCGGTAGAACTATTAATATATGTACAACACACCATATTCGTTCTGACAAATCCCTAATATATGTGTACATTATTAAATGAACAATCAGAGAATGCTAAAAATATAATCCCAATAATACAAAGCATTAAAAATTTACGAAACCTAAATCACGGCTAGGCATTTGGAAGAACAAGAAATAACAATTATTTAACTCCTCGCAATTACAGTTTATACGACAATCGCAATAAAATGGAAAATAAATGTCTAACCAATGTCAATGTTATTTGCATTGAGATATAGAATGCACTTACCATTGATACAGAGTTCATAATCGATAAGCTTGATATTTTAAAGACAAGTTTGAATATTTAAAAAATCGTAGGCTGCGATTTAAATAATCTTAACATATTTTTATTGTAAGTTCGATGCTTTCTATTTGTTCCTCAAATTACTATAATATATTGTATATTATTTACTTCAAAACAAATTTTTTTAGCCTACCAGATTAAAGTCTATGGTTATACCCATGGATGGAAGGAAGATATCACATGTATAGTTCAGAAAAAAATGGCCGACGGTTGTTAATTATATATATTATCCCTTAATACTAAACAACTTAGTGACTTACAACTACAAGATTCCAAATCTTAATTATATATAATTTTAAAGTAATGCAATTAGGGACAAGGATGAGTGGAAGATAAGGTTAATTTTTATGCCTGCCAATACGAACTAGCAACCTATATCGCCTGAGCCACTATCCAAATTTATTAGGTCACACAATACACTTCGCTCAAGGTAAAAACTTGTAGTAATTGCCCAATACAATCTATTAAGTGCTAAAAAAATAAAATGAATTCTTTATGTAATTTATTTATGGCATAAAAAAGTAGTTAATATTCCTGTTGGCTGACTCAGTAATCACTGCAACAACATGATATTTGGTGAACACTAGCTAGTCAACTTATATTTTGATTGTTTATTATTAATATCCATCACTTCAATTGTAGCGCGTGATCAAGAGACTTTTGTGAGTATTTTGATTCAGAAATTTGAACTTATGGATTTTAAATACATTATTTTTTTATTAATTTAATATAACTGTGATGTAATGATGATGAATTGTATTCAAGATCATTGTTGTTTGAGATCCAAATTTGAACTTATGGATTTTAAATACATTATTTTTTTATTAATTTAATATAACTGTGATGATGATGAATTGTATTCAAGATCATTGTTGTTTGAGATCCAAATTTGAAATCATTTCTCGTATCAAATCCCTTATACGGAAATGAAATCAACCAATCGACAGTCAAACATGAAAAATTGAAAGCGAATTAACTTCAACTTTTCAAAATTTTCGCATTAGATTAGGAGAGTTTTTATATGATGTATGGAAAAATATTGTTGCTTATCTTGAGTATCTGTTTATTTGGGCTTAGTTCTTGTCCATACAATAATTTTTCCATTAAATGTGAATGCACTAATTCTTTTAAAGATAGTACAAATATCGTACTGAAATGCGAAAGCAAAATGGTGAAATTTACATTGCTGTGTTATATAAGGTTTTGTCAGTTTGTAATCAAACCCTTGGGAAAATGGTCTACTTTGGTGGCCACTCCTTCGGCTGCTTTTGCTTAAAATATAAATTAGTTAATGAATATATATATATATATATATATATATATATATATATATATATTCATATATATATAATAGCTTCATTTTTTTCTATGAAGAACATTTTTACCAATCCACTATCTTGAAATTGGATGGTGCTACTTCGCTGATGTTGATTGAAACCAGAATAATATGTGCCCAATAAAAAAATTATTTTCCAAAAAGATTGGCCAAAGATGATAGGAATACTGTTGGAAATATTTATATAAACATACTAATTGAACCAGTTTAAACAATCGTTGATTGAGAATATAAATTACATTGAAATACAGAAGCAGTAAAACTTACAGTAACAACTTATAAACTGTAAAATCACAACAAGAAACTGGAAAAGATTCTGGACGAGGCCACAGCAAGCCGTGTGCCCGTAAACTCAAATTTGCCCACCTAAGCTTCTGGCCACTGGACAAGTGAGTTACAAGGTACAACACTCAATCACCTATGTTCGGATTGAAGCATAACTCCGAGCAGACTCTTTCGAACACTACTAGTGTACAATACTCGCAAACTGTATTGTGATATGTGATGCATATTTTTCGGATGGATGAAATAATAGAGTTGTAGCAGCTTATATAGCTGAGCAACAGACCTCCCAAAGGTCTCAGCAATTAAGTGTAATCCTTATTGGGGTAGATGAAAAGTCTCAACACTTAACATCAGATATTAAGTCTCACACTTAATATGGATTTAAGTCTCACATTTAAATCTGATATCAATTCCGCAGGAGGTGAAAAGTCTCAAACTTAATAGAAAAGTCAGGTAGGTGAAAAGTCATTTCCAGAATCCGAGTAGTAAAAAGACAGGGTTTCCTTCGCGGCAGCGACAGGCGAGGCGTGGCGAGACGAGCTGAACGGAACGAAGGGCGGCGTGCGAGGGGCACCCATCTTTTCTACTTAACTACACTCTATTGATTTGTTTATCAATATAAACAAACCATAAGTGTCTCAAAATTTCAGTGTGGGATTTCTTTATCCAATTGACTATCCAAATTAACTAACCAAATTTTGTTCTTTAACAAAATTAAACAAATTTATTGGGCTTTTAGTAATTTCTACAACCCCCCACATGAATGCTATTGGCAAAAAAATTACACAATGCACGAAGATGTAGATTTGAGAGTACTTTGAGAATTCACTGCATCAGGATATGTGGTGGTTAACCTTGAACATTCCTTAGTGAAGTATCATCGGATATACTTGTCAACCAGTGGACGTAGTGCCTTGAACTGTCCAAAACAACAATACTCACACAACTTCATCTCCACACTATTATTGATTCTTTCGTTGTTGTCCGTTTTGGCCCTGGACTGCCTTGGTTGTTTCATCGAATGCTCTAGAGATTTAGCCCTCGGGTCATCTCATAGAAGCGGCCCCTTCACATTCGATATTTGCGATTTCTCTTAAGGAGTATCCTGTCATTTCATACTTTATCATCTCGAGATAGAAGAATCACTAAGAGCATGAGCTCAGCTTTCCCACAATACAGGTCTATCACTCTATAATCACAGGAATAGGTAAGAAACTCATTTTTCCCGAGTGCTTTGTTCGATCTCCCCTCACAATTGGTTTTCCCATTTACAGTTCAGGTTGGGTTGCCATCATGGTTAGAAATCAATTTCGTGGGCTTCAACCCCATTCCCCTCGATGAAACCTCTATTCGGTCTCTCGCTAGACCTTTCGTAAATGGGTCCGCAATATTTTCTTTAGGCTTCACATAATTTAGAAAAATAACATCGGTTTTCAATAGATTTCTCACTGATTTATGTCTCCGACGTATGTGTCGAGATTTCCCATTATACACATTCTTTTGTGCTCTTCTCATAGCTGACTGACTATTACAGTGCACGCTAATGGGTGGCACATGTTTTCGCCACATTGCAATCTCCTCCAAGAAACTTCGAAGCCAATCTTCTTCTTTTTGCAAGATCTAAGGCTATGAATTCAGATTCCATAATTGATCTTGCAATACATGTCTGTTTGCATGATTTCAATGAAACAATTGCACCTCCAATTATAAAGATATGTCCACTCGTGGACTTTATATTCTTGGAGTCCGATATCCAATTTGCATCTGAGTACCCTTCAATTACTGCTGGATATCTTGTATAATGTAGTCTTTAGTTAGAAGTGTATCTTAGATATCTAAGAACTCAAACTACTGTCTTCCAGTGCTCATAACTGTGATTACTCGTATATCTGCTCAATCTGTTGACTGACTTAGCTATATCAGGTGTACTGCAATCCATGAGGTACATAAGACTGTCTATGACCATAAAGTACTCAAGTTGTCACACACCTTCTACGCGATTCTTGAAAAGATTTGACATCACCTCCATAGGTGTTCTAGCGATGATATTATGTCCCTTGTCAAACTTGTCAAGTATCTTCTCGACATAATGACTCTGAGAGAGAATATTCATCTGCATGTTTGGTGATTTTCATTCCGAGAATCACATCTGCAAGATCTATGTCTTTCATCTCAAAATTTCGCGACAACATTTTTGTGGTAATTTTGATTTTATTGTTATTACCAACAATTATCATATCATCCACGTAGAGACATAATATTACATAGTTTGTATTGTCTCCTTTCACATAGACACATTTATCGTATTGGTATGTTTTAGACCCTTTGAAAGCATGATGCTATCAAACTTTTTGTTCCATTGTTTAGGTGCTTGTTTTTAATCCGTACAATGATTTTACAAGTCTATACACCTTCGTTTCTTTACTTGGAACTACAAACCCTTAAGGTTGGTCCATGTAAACCTTCTCTTCTAACTCTCCATTTAGAAAAGCCATTTTTACATCTATTTGATAGATCTCTAGTGTGATGCATGGAACTTAATTACCTTAATTAAATCGAGATAATGTGATAATTAAGAGGTAATTATGCATGAGTGCCATTGTGTATTCAGACTCAGTTTTGAAGTAAATCGAATGAGACTAATTATTATGTTTAAATGATAATTGTTGAACTGGTGATTTAATTGTGGTAATTATGATAATTACCGAATTGAGATTTTAAGGGATTATTATCCAGTGTTGGAATTGTTGGATTCAAGGCTCGAGATTTATTCTCATCGATGTGTTGAACCTTGGGATTTTGTTAGTAGTGGAATTTGGAGTCTGGGAGCTTTGGATTGAGGTTTGAGATGTAATTCAAGGAGTGTGAAATTTTATTGAACACTTTTGTTATTTTGGAGTTTTGGGTTTTAGACTCGAGTTTTTGGAACCTCGATACTATAAATATCAAGTTGATTCGGTGTCCACTCATTGCACTCGATTTTCTCTCTCTCGCCTCTAACTTCTCCCTCCCCATCCTTTCCCCTCTTTACATTTTCATGGAAGAAAATGCATGGAGCTCGGTTTTGAGAGCCGATTCTCAAGCAATCGATAGGTAATCGCCTTCATCTCTTGATTGTGGTTGTTTTGATTGTATTTTTGTCCAATTTTTTTAAGTTTGGAATGGGTTTGAGTTTTGGGTTTTTGTTAGAGATTTTGTTGTTGTGTTGTATTGGGTGTTTTTATGAGTTATTATGGAGTTTTTGAACTATTGTGGGTGTTGGGAGTGTTGGATTTGATTATGGATTCGAAAAACACCATTGAAGCAAACAAAATTAGAAAAATTGCAGGTCGCGATCGATCGCGGCGCTGAGTGGCGATAGATCGTCGTGAGTCAAATAAATTTGGTGCCGATTTAGGGAGGCTAACGATCGATCGCCAGACCAAAATTTTTGAAAATTATTTTGGGATGTGATGTCAACGTATGCTTTGCCCAAATCTTTTATGTGTTTAATCCTCATGATTGGATGATATATAGATGTTGAGTACGTGTTCAAGAATTTAATTCTAGGCACGTGATTGATTGTGAATTATGGAAAATGTGGAGCGCATAATTCACCAGGTCTCGGGGCAAAGTGAATGTTTGGCTTTTACTGTAATACCCCCGAAATGTTTATATGTGTATGCGTTAACATACATGGTTATGATATGTTTAAGGATTGTGGTGCATTTAAATTGGGGGTTATATTTATGTTATGAAGTTATGATTTGGGGGGCATGTTGGGTGTTTTAAGGGATGTATTAATTAAGTAATGTTATGAAATATCGAGTGAGGATATTTTAATACATCGTGCTAAATACCGGAGCACAATTTAACACCACATGGCAACCCCAATCACAGCACCCCACCCCATCACTCGGCCACCTACCCCACTTGACCAGCCCATACTTCAATCACTCTCAACCCATCCCTCCACCTCTCATGCTTTTTCCTCTTTCCTTTCCTCCCTCTCATTCTCGCCCCTGTAAGCTGCAGAAAGGAGAAGAGTTAGCTTGTGTTTTTGTGTGCAAAAGCTTACCAAAGGAGGAGTGAAAAGAAGGGTAAGGATGGGTACTCTGTTTTCAGGGGTTTTGATTGGGTATTGGTTTTGGTGGTGATAATTTTATGCATGCTAGTATAGGTTTGGTCGTAACCTTGGTATGAGTACTTGCATTGAAGTATTTTGTAGCCCCTAGCATGTTTGTTCGAGCATGTTACATGTTTTATGTGTTAGATTTCTTGTTATGAAAAGATGTGCTCGAAAATCTGGGCAAGACTTGCATGCCTTGTTTTTCTGTAAATTTGGATGAGATTGAAGTTTAGGTGGATATTATGATGCATGCTAGCTTAGGTTTTATTAAACCTTTGATATAAGTGCTTACATAGAAGTTTCATGAAGTTCCTAGCATGTTTTTTGGGCAAGTTTTACGTTTTATGAAGTAGATTTGATGCTATGAAATGAGGTGCTCAAAAATCTGGGGAAGTCCCGATTTTTCAGAGTGCTCGATCGATCGAGATTTTGGTCCCGATCGATCGAGCGAGGCAGAAGATTTAAAGCATGGTTTGAAATTCAGGGGCCGATCGATCGAAGGAATTTCCAATCGATCGGTGAAGCTCCCCGATCGATCGGTAGAAACATTTCGATCGATCGATCGAGGCAGAAAGTTGGGCACTATTTATCGTGCTTTCTCGATCGATCGAGACTTGGGTGCCGATCGATCGAGAGAGGCAGAATCTTGGCAAATATTTTTAATTGATTTATTTTGAAGAATTTAGACAATGATTCTTGAAATGGTATCTAATATTGTATTATGTGGTTATGTAGAACCATCCCATGTACCAGCACAATCAAGGAGATAAAGTCTATTGACTCCTCCACCTTTTGAAAAGGTACGTAAGAGACGTACGGGCATCGGACGGTAAAAACACACTTCTATACTATGCCTATGCAATGATTGCATAAGTATTTATGATAAGATGATGTTTATAAGATGATGATGTTTAGAACATGATGATGTTTATAAGATGATGATGTTTAATAGATGATGATGTTTGTAAGATGAGGATGTTTATGATGATGATGATGTATGTTAAACTATGTTATTGGGAATGGTAGAGTGTTCTTGTGATGTCCGGAATAATTAATAATTTAGTTTAATTGTGATATTTTAATAAGATTTCGAGATTTAAATTATTGGGCATTATATTTTGGACCGGAGTTGGAATAAATAATTTCGGGTTGAATTTGTGATGCAAATTAAATTGAAATGGGTTTTCTTGCAACAATATATTAGTTGATTTAAATTAAATGTAAGAGATGGGTTTGAGTGGTGTTTACTTAACTAGGGTTAGAATAAAACTTACACTACATTTTCACACCCTAAAAACAATCGACCCTCCTCATCCATTCTCGGGCCTCCTTCACGCTGACGAGTGACGACCCGATTAAGCAATTTCAGGCGCGGTTTTGATCGAATTCGTGGTAAGAAATCTTGCCCAGTACCTCAATCGTTCCTCCCCCTTGCCATTTTGTTTTGTTGGTTCAAAGTTTAAGCTATGATGGTTCGAAAATCTTGCTGTACAAGGATCGATTTTACTGCTGCTTTTAGTTCGAATTGCATGTTGTTTGGTGGCATTTCTGTACCTGTTCTTGGGGAGAAGAATCACAATGTTAGTTTCGAAATTTAAGTGGTTTTCTTGGTTCGAAATTGTGCAGTATTGGTTTCGAATTCTTGCTGTTTTGATCAACTTAATCTTGCAGCTGTTTGGGTTTGAAATTCCTGCTGTATTTTGCCTTGAAATCTGCTGTTATTGGTCCGAAAATCTTCGGTATTTTGGCTCGATTTCATACTGACATGGTTCGATTTTTGCTTGCTGTTTTGGGCGATTTTCTTGCCCTTTTATTTTCGAAAATTTGGGCTCTCTTTGAGCTATGTTTAGCCATCCTTTGGGACAATTTTAGGGGATGTTTAGTGGTTGATTTTAAAGTGTTTTGAGTTGTTATTGTTGTGTGGTGTGTGTGCAGAATGTGTGAGTGTGTGCATGAGCAGTGTGTGTAGTGTGTGTGCAGAGTGTGTGAGTGTGTGCGTGAACAGTGTGTGTTGGTGTGTGTGGAGTGGCTTTTATTCGTGCATGAAGGTGTATTAGTTGATATTGGAATGTACATGAGCTTGATGTATATATAAATGAGCTCTAACTTGTTTTGGCATGGTTAGAAGATGATTATTCATATTGGAAATTGATTGGGCATGTGATTGTGTGTGTAGATGGTGTTGATGCAAGTAATTATGTATTCCTACATGTATTGAAGTGTTGTAATTGGGAATTGGAGAGTATGAGGAAATGCTATTAATTGTTAGAAGGAAATTGTTGGTTAAAATGTGAAGATTTAAAAAAAAAAACCATGCTTGGAAGGTGTTTGTTAATATGTCTAAATGGTGTCCAAGTGTTGGCCTAAAGCCTTGATCATTTGGTGGTGAAAATCCTACACTTTCCAACTTAAAAGCATTATAGTGCCTTGGTGAGTGATTGGGCAATGTTATTAGATGTTTGTGAGTTGTGTGTGATTATATGAGATAAAAGTTGGGAATCTTGTTCTAACCTTATAATGGATGTTAAAATTGAATTAAATGAATATTTATGACTTGCACGCTCATTTTATATGATGATTATGTTTTAAGGAATTCTTGAACAATGAGTTAAGGTTACATATTTTGAACCTTAGTAATCTAAATATTACATACTTGAGTTAGTGATAACTCGAATAAATGGAAGGTAATGGCTTGTTTGTGTGGTATATGGGGTATGATAACTGAGATTGAGTATAATGGCGAAATTATATTGAATTGAAGTTGAAATGCATATAAACGATATCAATTGTATTATTAATGAACTAGTGGGTGAATTGACATTCAATATAGATACTTAACGGTCTCAGGACGTCAAAAGTGGCTTGTTCATGTCGTCGATTATAAGGTACGTAGTGACGTACGAGCAGGTATAATATGAATTATTTCATATTCCAGTATTCATGTATTGTTGAATTGTGATAACTGAATATAAGAAAACGAATATGTGAGTTGAGTTGATATATGTGGTAGGGTGGATACGTAGATGTACGTGATCCGGGTATCCGAGTTGAATATCGATGCATTTGGTATGATCGATATGAGAAATGGTTGAGAATGAGATTAATTGATAGGCATAGTTGCCTTGGATATGAGATTCGTTGTGATTGAGCATAAAATGTTGAATTGTGATTATATTGAATTTACTGCATTGATGAGTACCATATTTTGAATAATGATACTGAATTTGATGTTTATGAAAGTATATAAGATTGAACAGGAACAGTTCGTGATGGCTATGCCGGTCTGGAATTGTACAGGGAGTATATATAATAGATTTTCATTAACCTTAATTGTTGCTTTACAATTTCGTATATTGATGTGTGTGATTATTGAGTTGGAGTATGCTCACCCGTGTGGGGGCTGTTTCTGTTGAAACAGGTACAACATGTACGATGCTGCTTTGGAGTGCTAGGCTCGAACCTTGTTGGATGATGCTTTCAGAAGCATAGTATGAGATTGAGCCGATATACGATGTTGAGCGGTTGGTATTTATACTATTTATGCATCCGGATGAGTATCCGTTATTCGTTGCTCTTCTGTGAGCACTTGTATCTGTATATGGACTGTATAAGGGTGTTGAAACCCACTTTTGTTGTCTTATTAGTGTCGTGTCTTCCTTGACTGGGAATTTACTTAGTGTTTCTGTATTCTGTTTAGTATTGTGTTGTCCCTGGTCGGGAGTTATGTTATGTGATGGGTTTTTATTTCCGGATAGCTCAGTTTGTGGGGAGACTCTGCCCAAATTTTTATAAAAACCCACAATGTAAAAGTGGTGTAATGGGGATGGTATTGGGTGAAATCTTTGAGTCTATTTGTCGGTAGAGATGATCATATAATGTTGGACATTATTTATGCCATGGGATTATGGGAAACATGTAATGATTCTTTTTAAAGAATGAAAAGAAAATGAAAAATTTATACACATACGACGTCATAAATGAACTAATGACGAGTTTAAGTGTTGGGGCCTTACACTAGTGGTATCAGAGCAGTGGTTGCTCTTTGGGGCTGTTAAGGGCCTAGGAAGTTATTGATAGCACATATTTATGCATGATGACATTAATGTTGTATGACACAACTAGTTGTTTATGTGCTTTTATGATATGAAAAGTGGTGCTAATCATTATAATTGCAGGAATCGTGTAGAATGTGATGTGATGGCATTAATGGTGATGTCTAGCACTTCATGTATTATGTGTTAAGGGATCTGATTTTGTAGGAAAATCAGGAAAGGTGAGACGTACGGACTTCGGACGGTAAAACGTGTTACACCTTTGATTATGTATATCGTGGATAGTGGATCCTTACATGTGATGATATATGTGAAATGATAGTGATATATTGTGATAATGGAACCAATTGTTGTGTTTGATTATTGTGGTAGAATTGATGAATGTTCCGGTAGCCTTTATCTCCGAGCGAGGGAGGTACTTGCCGCTGTCATGTCTAAGCTAGGTAACATGCCGCTGTCATTGTCGAAGCGAGGGGTCCTAAAATTTCGCTGTTGTATTGGGACCGGAACAGTCACAATTCTAGTGATTAATGTGGAATATTGTGGTTATAACTGGAACGTGATATCGATCATTATATTGTGAACTGTTGTATTAACCTGGATACAGGTACATGGAGCTAGTGGAAGTTCCGGTAGTTGTTATATTCGAGCGAGGGAGGTACTTGCCGCTGTCATATGAAGCGATGGTAATATGATATTTGCCTCTGTCATGTCTAAGCGAAGTAACATGCCGCTGTCATTGTCGAAGCGAGGGATATCATATGATGCCGCTATATGTCAAAGCGAGGGGTCCTAAAATTCCGCTGCTATAACAAGACCGGAACAACCACATTATCGATATTGATAGCGATGTCTCATTCCGCTATAATGGTTGGCGATGGTTCATGCCGCCATGTGTATTGATAGCGATGTCTCATTCCGCTATATTGGTTGGCGATGGTTCATGCCGCCATGTGTATTGATAGCGATGTCTCATTCCGCTATATTGGTTGGCGATGGTTCATGCCGCCAGGTATATTGATAGCGATGTCTCATTCCGCTATATTGATTGGCGATGGTTTATGCCGCCGGGTACATGTATAGCGATGCCTCTTTCCGCTATGTCATTGGCGATGGCTCATGCCGCCAGACATGTGTTTAGCGATGGTGCATTCCGCTGATTTCATTGCGATGGTTCTTGCCGCCGATTATATATATAGCGACGTCTCATTCCGCTATTCTGTTGATGGTGAGTATATCAATTTGTGTATTGATATGAAATCATATTTTGTGGAATATTTATGTTGAGAGCAGGGACAATTTAAAGGATCAAGTGTGGATCAACTGTGTACAGTAAGTGTTATTACGTCATGTTGCTTTAAGAATGTATATTCATTGTGATTATGGATATTATGTATGCCAGCGTTGGCGATGAGTATTATGTACCGCCGTAGGGCGATGAAGATTGATGCATTGCTATTGTGTTAGCAATGAATATTTTTAGTATCGCTATTGTGATTAGCGTTGAATGCTGTTATACCGCAAATATGTTAGCAATGAGTATTGATGGTGCTTTGATTGCAGATGGCAATAGACGTTGTGCTATGTACAGTTATGTTATTGCTCATTGGGTATACGTGATTTAAGGCCCAAGAGGATATTTGATCGATCCAGGAGGACAAAGTATTGAGGTAAACCGTTTCAGTTGGTTGAACATATTGATATATGTTGATTCGAGTTACTTTGTTGATTTATATTGATTTTGAAATCATGTACATGTGGAAAAGTTGATAATGGAATTGAAGTGAAACCTAGATGTGTCATATTCATATTTTGTTGGGGTAATGAGGCAAGAAGGGGTGTAACCTCTGTGATAACACTCTCATATCTACGGTGTGTAGTGATGAGTTATTGGAAATAGATGTTAATCATTTTGTGATGATAATTATTGCTGTGAAAGCATGCTAGTTTTGTATGTGGTAGGATTAATAATTGATTAATCACCTATTATGTCGAATGGAATACAATTAGATAGACATGAGTTTAATGAGTGTGTCACGGGATGACATGAGTATGTCACGGGATGACGCGTGATTACTACGAATGTCGTGTGTGGACATGTGAGCATTGTGAACATTCATGATTAATGAATTTTTATGTTTCGAGGATGAGTTAAAGATTGATATAAATTGCGTCATTGAAGCATGCAATTGATTCTTATGTTAAATTTCAATCACCCTATGTGATAGTGTGCAGTAGCATGTTGTGTATAGAACTTGCAGAAACTTATGATGCAGGGAATTAATGTTTGATGACAGAACATTATGAATATCAAAATGCGTAAATGACAAGGTAAGTGTTATGTTACTAGTATTTGAGAAATACTAACGAGTTTATTTTGTACTTGTCCTATGACAGATAATAGTTGGGTGAAGTACTGTGGAAATGTTGATACTTAAGAGTATGTGAATACTGTGACTAACATGATATTATGATGCCATTGTGTATTGTTGATGATTCCGTCTATATAAGTATGAGACGAATTATTTGATATTGATGATCTTTGGCTGTTGGTTCGTATAATGTGGAGATATGTATGTGAGAATTACTAATGGGTTTTGTAGTAATTACTTTGCACCAGATAATAGCCAGGAGATGATATATGAGAGGTTGATATATAAGGACTCTAGAGTACCGCTACTTCATACGGACAATGGTGGTGACGTGCTGATGTTGGTATAAGTTGCATACAATTGCAACCACACATGTATGAGGTTATTTATATGATAAAAGGTTGGTGTATTGTCATATATTCTGATATACGCATGATATGCATGAATTGATGATTTAGTGATTGTATGATGTGTACTATGATGAAAGTAAACTGTGACGAATTTAGACCTTGTGTGAGGAATACCGATGCCAGTACACAGGTACTGAAGTATGACAAGAAGTGCTTGATTTCTAAACACTGTAAGTGTTAGCTTTTATGAACTGTTAGCAATTTTCTTGATAAGTTAATTATAAGAATAAGCTTTTGAAATGTAAACAAAATTGAACGGGGCAAGTATGATGTTAACCTCGTATTGATTTACATGAATAGAGGAATTCATATGTTAGCTTATTAAATGCTAATGTTGGGATAGAGTAAAATGATGTGATTTGCAGTCTTACCATTGTTGGTGTAATGGAGCACATGTATGAGCCGTGACGATTAGGATGACTGTTATTCTACAGATGATCAAGTCACTATCTTGAGCTGTATACCGGTACGTGAATTTTACTGTTGGCTTTTATGGTAAGCATATATTTAAATTTCGAGGACAAAATTTTATTAGTTGGGGAGAATTGTGATGTCCGGAATAATTAATAATTAATAATTTAGTTTAATTGTGATATTTTAATAAGATTTCGAGATTTAAATTATTGGGCATTATATTTTGGACCGGAGTTGGAATAAATAATTTCGGGTTGAATTTGTGATGCAAATTAAATTGAAATGGGTTTTCTTGCAACAATATATTAGTTGATTTAAATTAAATGTAAGAGATGGGTTTGAGTGGTGTTTACTTAACTAGGGTTAGAATAAAACTTACACTACATTTTCACACCCTAAATCGACCCTCCTCATCCATTCTTGCGCCTCCTTCACGCTGAAGAGTGACGACCCGATTAAGCAATTTCAGGCGCGGTTTTGATCGAATTCGTGGTAAGAAATCTTGCCCAGTACCTCAATCGTTCCTCCCCCTTGCCATTTTGTTTTGTTGGTTCAAAGTTTAAGCTATGATGGTTCGAAAATCTTGCTGTACAAGGATCGATTTTACTGCTGCTTTTAGTTCGAATTGCATGTTGTTTGGTGGCATTTCTGTACCTGTTCTTGGGGAGAAGAATCACAATGTTAGTTTCGAAATTTAAGTGGTTTTCTTGGTTCGAAATTGTGCAGTATTGGTTTCGAATTCTTGCTGTTTTGATCAACTTAATCTTGCAGCTGTTTGGGTTCGAAATTCCTGCCGTATTTTGCCTTGAAATCTGCTGTTATTGGCCCGAAAATCTTCGGTATTTTGGCTCGATTTCATACTGACATGGTTCGATTTTTGCTTGCTGTTTTGGGCGATTTTCTTGCCCTTTTATTTTCGAAAATTAGGGCTCTCTTTGAGCTATGTTTAGCCATCCTTTGGGACAATTTTAGGGGATGTTTAGTGGTTGATTTTAAAGTGTTTTGAGTTGTTATTGTTGTGTGGTGTGTGTGCAGAATGTGTGAGTGTGTGCATGAGCAGTGTGTGTAGTGTGTGTGCAGAGTGTGTGAGTGTGTGCGTGAACAGTGTGTGTTGGTGTGTGTGGAGTGGCTTTTATTCGTGCATGAAGGTGTATTAGTTGATATTGGAATGTACATGAGCTTGATGTATATATAAATGAGCTCTAACTTGTTTTGGCATGGTTAGAAGATGATTATTCATATTGGAAATTGATTGGGCATGTGATTGTGTGTGTAGATGGTGTTGATGCAAGTAATTATGTATTCCTACATGTATTGAAGTGTTGTAATTGAGAATTGGAGAGTATGAGGAAATGCTATTAATTGTTAGAAGGAAATTGTTGGTTAAAATGTGAAGATTTAAAAAAAAAAACCATGCTTGGAAGGTGTTTGTTAATATGTCTAAATGGTGTCCAAGTGTTGGCTTAAAGCCTTGATCATTTGGTGGTGAAAATCCTACACTTTCCAACTTAAAAGCATTATAGTGCCTTGGTGAGTGATTGGGCAATGTTATTAGATGTTTGTGAGTTGTGTGTGATTATATGAGATAAAAGTTGGGAATCTTGTTCTAACCTTATAATGGATGTTAAAATTGAATTAAATGAATATTTATGACTTGCACGCTCATTTTATATGATGATTATGTTATGTTTTAAGGAATTCTTGAACAATGAGTTAAGGTTACATATTTTGAACCTTAGTAATCTAAATATTACATACTTGAGTTAGTGATAACTCGAATAAATGGAAGGTAATGGCTTGTTTGTGTGGTATATGGGGTATGATAATTGAGATTGAGTATAATGGCGAAATTATATTGAATTGAAGTTGAAATGTATATAAACGATATCAATTGTATTATTAATGAACTAGTGGGTGAATTGACATTCAATATAGATACTCAACGGTCTCAGGACGTCAAAAGTGGCTTGTTCATGTCGTCGATTATAAGGTACGTAGTGACGTACGAGCAGGTATAATATGAATTATTTCATATTCCAGTATTCATGTATTGTTGAATTGTGATAACTGAATATAAGAAAACGAATATGTGAGTTGAGTTGATATATGTGGTAGGGTGGATACGTAGATGTACGTGATCCGGGTATACGAGTTGAATATCGATGCATTTGGTATGATCGATATGAGAAATGGTTGAGAATGAGATTAATTGATAGGCATAGTTGCCTTGGATATGAGATTCGTTGTGATTGAGCATAAAATGTTGAATTGTGATTATATTGAATTTACTGCATTGATGAGTACCATATTTTGAATAATGATACTGAACTTGATGTTTATGAAAGTGTATAAGATTGAACAGGAACAGTTCGTGATGGCTATGCCGGTCTGGAATTGTACAGGGAGTATATATAATAGATTTTCATTAACCTTAATTGTTGATTTACAATTTCGTATATTGATGTGTGTGATTATTGAGTTGGAGTATGCTCACCCGTGTGGGGGCTGTTTCTGTTGAAACAGGTACAACAGGTACGATGCTGCTTTGGAGTGCTAGGCTCGAACCTTGTTGGATGATGCTTTCAGAAGCATAGTATGAGATTGAGCCGATATACGATGTTGAGCGGTTGGTATTTATACTATTTATGCATCCGGATGAGTATCCGTTATTCGTTGCTCTTCTGTGAGCACTTGTATCTGTATATGGACTGTATAAGGGTGTTGAAACCCACTTTTGTTGTCTTATTAGTGTGGTGTCTTCCCTGGCTGGGAATTTACTTAGTGTTTCTGTATTCTGTTTAGTATTGTGTTGTCCCTGGTCGGGAGTTATGTTATGTGATGGGTTTTTATTTCCGGATAGCTCAGTTTGTGGGGAGACTCTGCCCAAATTTTTATAAAAACCCACAATGTAAAAGTGGTGTAATGTGGATGGTATTGGGTGAAATCTTTGAGTCTATTTGTCGGTAGAGATGATCATATAATGTTGGACATTATTTATGCCATGGGATTATGGGAAACATGTAATGATTCTTTTTAAAGAATGAAAAGAAAATGAAAAATTTATACACATACGACGTCATAAATGAACTAATGACGAGTTTAAGTGTTGGGCCTTACAGTTCTGGTGTTTGTTATGGGAAAGCGAGGAAGGTACTTACCGCGGACATAGCTAGCGAGGAGATACATCCGCTATCAAGGTGTAGCGAGGGGTATCACAGTACCGCTATATGTCGAAGCGAGGGGCCAATTGTTCCGCGGACATAACAAGGCCAGAAACATCCCCATTTCTAATTAACATTGTTGATTATGGGCATATAAGTGAAGTATGATGCTAATCATTTATGTCAAGTACTAATGATTAAATGCATGAATGTGAATCAGGGACAACAAAAAAGGGGTTAACGATTAACCAAGAAGTACATGCTATCGGTTATTTCATGCATTTATTCATATGCCATTTTTCTTATAATGTTAAGTAATGATGTACATGCTCATGATGGGTTGTCCCTGTAGGTACACTTTTGGACTGAAGGACTAAGGGTTGGGTTGAGGCAGTGAGCTACAAGGAGCACAAAAAGGAATAGGATTCATGATTTTGATTAGTATCTACTCTAGGAGTAGTATAAATCTAAAATGTTAGCATTCTTTTTTGGGAATGTAACTAATAAGTTTTGAAGTTGTATGCCTAGCACTAGCATTTACACTTATTGCATCACCAACATCGACATTTGCTGCCATACTGCAACACAAGGGTTAACAACAATATACAAAACAATTCACATAATACATCGTTAGAAAACCATAACATGTTAGCATAACAGTCACATACTTCATATGCGCATAACATGTTTAAAAGATAGATGCCTAGCCAACTTATTGCTAAGGCTACCCTTCACTCGTTCCCGGGTTCTCTAACCACTGCTCTGATACCACTAATGTAAGGACCCTAGTTCCTTAACGGTGAAATCAAGATATAAATATGGCTAAACATGTAATAGAGACATCTTAGAGTTCTGGTTGTTATGTGAGCTCAATATAATTACAGGCCAAAAATAAAACTTCAGTAGTTAGTTAATTACATTCCCAAAATGAATGATAAGACTAACAAAAATCCTGTAATCTAACTTCTTTCAAGTCTCTTTCAGCTCACAGTTCAACCCAACCCTGAGCCCCTTTTTTCCAAAAGCGTACCTACAGGAACAACTCACCATGAGCATATAAATATCACCATTTAATCACAATTCAACTTAACAAAATAATTAAGCGCATGCGGCAAATAATAGATATGCTCCTTGATCACCACATTAGCACATTTCACTGTTGTTCCTGTTTCACAAATTTATGCACAAAATCATTAGTTCACGACATAATGATCGATAACACGTTTCCAATTATATCCATAATATTTCACATTAATCACTAGAATTGTGACTGTTCCGGTCCCAATACAACAGCGGAATTTTAGGGCCCCTCGCTTCGACATATAGCGGCATCATATGATATCCTCGCTTCGACAATGAAAGCGGCATGTTACTTCGCTTAGACATGACAGCGGCAAATATCATACTACCATCGCTTCATATGACAGCGGCAAGTACCTCCCTCGCTCGGAGATAAAGGCTACCGGAACATTCATCAATTCTACCACAATTAATCAAACACAATTGATTCCAATATCATGATATAACACTATCATTTCACATATCCCATCACATAAGGGCACGATATTCACAATATACATCATCACAGTTATAACACGTTTTTACCGTCCGATGCTCGTACGTCTCACTACGTACCTTAGTTTCAAAAGTGGAGAAGTTGTATAACTTTATCTCCTCGACGTTGTTGGCACCTGAGATGGTTCTACACAACCATACAATTCAATATTAGAAGCCAAATAATAGTCGAATACCAAAAATTCAACAAAATACAACATTTTTCAAAATTACACAGCTGGCGATCGATCGCTCCACTGAGGCGATCGATCGCCTCAAATTTTTCCTCGCGGCGATCGATCTTCAAACATGGCGATCGATCGCCTAACCCTTGGTTTGGCTACTGCCTCTCGGCGATCGGTCGCCTCATTTCAGGCGATCGATCGCCTGCCCTGCACTTCGCCCACTGTCCTTAGGCGATCGGTCGCCTCTTTTCAGGCGATCGATCGCCTCGCACAGACACTCGATTTTCACCATTTTTATACCAAAAATTCCTTCCCAACTTCCACAACACTTATACCAACAAACTCAAAACACAAAAACACTTTAAACCTTCAATATACATCATAAAACAACCCCAAAATCCCACACCCAACCACAAAACATACCAACCCATATAAACCCATTTTCCAACTCCAAAAAACAACCCAAATTCACAATAAACCTCACAAAACAACAAGGGATGATATATATATATACATCCTAGGCCCCAAATCTTACCAAGAAATCACAAGAATCAAGTTTTGCAAGAACTCCTCTTCCACCTTGGGGCTCAACTCGAAAATGAGAGGAGGAGGGTAGGGTTTGAAAAGTGTTGGGGGTTGAATAATGTGAGGGGGGGTAAAGAGGATATGAGGTTATAGTGGGTTATAAAAGTTAATTACATTTTTACACCCCACTTCCTAACATGATGCAAATTATGCCCAACTTTGTATTTTAGACACATTTCACCACAATGCGCCAAATATCAATTAAATGCACGTTTCACAAAATAAATGACTACTTGCACATGTAAGCCATTAAAACACCCGATTACCCAACATGCATAACGTGCACCCTGAAATGCTCTACCAGCCCACATGACCAAGCATTTCCACATGGCAATTAATTCTAACACATAAGGCAATTACCACCATAATTAATCATAATTAATCATACGAACACAATTTATGCCTTAAACACAATTAACCATTTCGGGGACATCACAATACTCCCCTACTTAGAAGATTTCGTCCTCGAAATCGCATGCACTTACCCCAAAAGAAACTAAACATAAACACATACCAGAGAATAGTTCCGGGTAGTGCTGCACCATATGCCGTTCCGTCTCCCACGTGGCCTCTTCGACACCCCGACGATCCCACTGAACCTTGACCATCGGTATTACCTTGCTTCGAAGTCTGCGATCCTCACGATCCAGAATCCTGACTGGCCGTTCAACATAGGATACATCTGAACTCAACTGAACCTCTGAAGGCTGCAACACATGAGACGGGTCTGGTTCATACTTCCTCAACATAGATGCATGGAAGACATCATGTCTACCAGACAAGGACAGCGGTAGGGCCAAACGATAAGCCAAAGTGCCGATGCGCTGCAATACCTCGTACGGCCCAACATATCTCGGAGACAACTTCCCGCGCATACCGAAACGAACTACACCTATGAAAGGTGAGATTTTTAAAAAGACTATGTCTCCCACTTGGAATTCCAATGGTCGCCGTCGTTTATTAGCATAGGCCGCTTGCCTATCTTGAGCCGCTTTCATTTTCTGACGGATCACTTTGATTTTCTCTTCCATTTCACGAATCAATTCCGGTCCTTCGACCGCCTTACTAGTCAAATCTTCCCAGTACAATGGTGACCTACATCGTCGACCGTAAAGGGCCTCGAATGGAGCCATCTGAATGCTCGCCTGATAGCTGTTGTTATAAGAGAATTCCACTAGTGGCACTGAATCTTGCAACGGAGTATCGAACTCCAAGACACACGCCCTCAATATGTCCTCAAGCGCCTGTATGGTACGCTCTGTCTGACCATCTGTCTGAGGGTGATAAGCCGTACTCAGCCTCACTTCTGTACCCAAAGCCGATTGAAGACCCTCCCAAAAGTGCGATGTGAACCGCGGGTCTCTATCAGACACAATCGAGACTGGGATGCCATGCAATCTCACCACGTCCCGTACATACAACTGGACCATCTTTAAGTATGTGAAAGTCATACTATGTGGGATGAAGTGAGCCACCTTCGTCAGTCGATCTACAATCACCCAGATCGCATCAAATCCCGAGGCAGTCCTTGGCAAGTGGGTCACGAAATCCATAGAGATGTGCTCCCACTTCCACTCTGGTATCTCTAAACTCTTCAATTCGCCTCCGGGCCTCTGCCTCTCTGCTTTCACTTGTTGGCAAATTAGGCATTTCTTAACGAATGACATAACGTCTCTCTTCATCCGTCTCCACCAAAATTGATCACACAAGTCCTTGTACATCTTTCTCCCACCTGGATGGATGCTAAATCTGCTACCGTGAGCACGATGCAAGATTCCTTGACGTAACTCTGGTGCCCTCGGCACTACCCAACGGTTACCAAGCCTCAAGGAACCATCTTCTGCTACTCTGAACTTCGATAATTGACCCAGACGTAAATATGACAACAATCTCTGTATCTCAGCGTCTGTCACCTGAGCTTTCCTGATAAGTTCAAAGATGTCCGGTTCTGCCAATAGGGTCGATACCAGCACCGGCGATACATCTAAATCAAAATCATATCCCAAATGACAACAAGAGGTCATCAAGGCCGACAACTGAATAACATCATCTGCCGTACACTTCACCTTCCTACTTAAGGCGTCAGCTGTCAGGTTCGCCTTCCCTGGATGGTACTCTATCTCGCAATCATAGTCCTTGAGCAAGTCCATCCACCTCCTTTGCCTCATATTCAGTTCCGCTTGGGTAAATAGGAACTTCAAGCTCTTATGATCCGTGTAAATGGTGAAAGAAGTACCATAAAGGTAATGCCGCCAAATTTTCAAAGCGAAAATAATGGCCGCCAGTTCTAAATCATGAACCGGGTACCTGGTCTCATGAGGCTTCAACTGCCTCGATGCATAAGCCACCACATGCTTATCCTGCATCTGTACACAGCCCAAACCCTGCAGTGATGCATCCGTGTACAAAGCAAACCTTTCGTTCTCTGAAGGGATCACCAGAACAGGTGCTGTAGTCAACCGTTGCTTCAACTCTTGGAAGCTTTGTTCACATGCCTCAGACCAAGAAAACGGAACACCCTTCTGCGTCAATTGCGTCAATGGCTTAGCGATCTTAGAGAATTTCTCGACGAAACGTCGGTAGTAACCCGCTAAACTGAGGAAGCTACGGATCTCGGGCACAGATGTAGGCGCAGACCAATCCATCACTGCTTCCACTTTCCTGGGATCCACTGAAATCCCATCACTAGAGATCACATGCCCCAAAAATACCACGCTGCTCAGCCAAAATTCACACTTGCTCAGCTTAGCATACAACTGATTGTCCCTCAGAATCTGGAGCACTGTCCTCAAATGATTCCTGTGATCTTCCTCGCTCCGAGAATAGATAAGTATATCGTCAATGAATACGATGAAGAATTGATCCAAATAGGGTTGGAACACTCGATTCATCAAGCTCATAAACACGGCCGGGGCGTTTGTCACTCCAAACGGCATGACCAAAAACTCATAGTGACCATAACGGGTCCGGAAGGCCGTCTTCTGCACATCATCCTCTCTAACTCGGATCTGGTGGTACCCCGACCTCAAATCAATCTTACTATACAACCTCGTGCCCTGCAACTGATCAAACAAATCATCGATCCGCGGAAGAGGGTATTTATTCTTCACTGTGGCCTTATTCAATTGCCTGTAGTCGATGCACAATCTCATCGACCCATCCTTCTTTTTCACAAATAACATAGGCGCACCCCAAGGTGATACGCTGGGGCGTATGAACCCTTATCAAGTAGTTCTTGTAGCTGCTCTTTCAGCTCTCTTAACTCCGCTGGTGCCATCCTGTAAGGGGCACGAGAAATAGCTGATGTCCCAGGTAATAATTCGATCCCGAACTCAACTTCCCTAACCGGCGGGAATCCGGGAATCTCCTCCGGAAATACATCGGTAAACTCGGCAACCACGGGTATATCTTCAACTCTTAACTCTTCTTTCTTGCCAGCAATGTCAATGGCATAAATAAGATAACCCTCGTGCCCACGTTCCAATAACTGAGTCATCTTTAAAGCCGATATCAACGGAATTCTTGAGCGGGAACCATCCCCATAAAAAGTCCACCGATCCCCTAAATCAGATCTGAATCGTACTGTCCTCTGACTGCAGTCCACTACTGCCTGGTATCTGTTCAACACATCAATACCCACAATGCAGTCGAAGTCCGACATCCCCAGAACAATTAGGTCTGACTTCAACTCGTTGTCCTCAAAATAAATGAGGCCGCCATCAACAAACCGATCTGCAATCACACTCTTTCCAGCGGGTGTCGAAACCACAAGAGGCGTGGGTGACGGAGTCGTGCATATACGGTGCCTCTCCACAAAACTCGTCGACACAAAGGAGTGTGACGCACCTGTATCTATCAAAATATAAGCGGGGTGCGTAAATAAATAACACGTACCCGCTATCACTTCCTCTGGAGCTGCTGTAGCCTGCTCCCCGGTGAGGGCATACACTTGCCCTTGAGGTGGCCCCAACGGCTGTCCGCCCAATGGCCTCGGTGCAAATGGTGGTCTCTGCTGTGCTGGCCTGTCTGAAGGTCTCCCCATAGTATTCTGTGGCCCTCCCCGATTAGGACAATTTCGGGCCAAGTGCCCATGTTTCCCACACTCATAACAAGCAGAGCATCCTTTCACTGAATGGGGTCCCCCGCACAGAAAACACTTAACCTTCTCAAAATTGCTAGCCTGAGACTGTCCCCTATGAGACGGAGCATTACTTCCACGACCACCCCTTCCACGAGTATCTTGCCATCTACCACTGAATCTGGAAGATGATGAGTTTCCCTTTTGCTTAAAATGGTCGCCCCTTGGTTTCAAGTTTTCAGGGGTCGGTCTCTGAGATGGTGCTGGAGGCGGTGCCACAGTCGGATATGCACCCACTCCCAATTCTGCCAGTTCAGCTCGTGCTAGGGCGTCATCAAAACAAGTAGGGCCATAAGTGATCACCCTATCATACAACTCCGGCCTCAAGCCTTTCATAAAACTCCTCATCTTTGCTTGGGTGCTAGAGGCGATATGAGGCACATATCTGAGTAAGGAACAGTACAGGAGAGCATAGTCAGACACCGGCATAGTATAAGGGAGTATGATGTATTTCATTCAAATGCACGTGGGAATCATTGAAGTATATTTGTGAGCTTAATTGTCAAAAGAATGGAATGCATGAAAGAAAAAGGGATGCCTTGAAAAAATAGATAAAAATATGACTCCAAGGGGAGCCAAGGCACAAAAGAAGCAAAGTGTTGAAATAAACCTTGTGAAAAAGAACAAAGTTGAAAAATTCATGCAAGAAGAGAAGCTTTTAGTGTGCATTTCATCATACTCTCTTGTTTGAATATCCTTACCCTTTCATTCATAAGCCAATACCTAGGCCAAGTTACAAGCTAATAAAGACCTACTTGATTTATGTTTGCAAAGTAGCTAAGATAGTGGAGAAGGGTGTGCAAGTGAGCTTATACTTGTGTTAGTGTATGACTTGAACTATTATGGCTTTGCATATTTTGGATCTATAATTTATACACAACACTTGTTTATGACCACACACACACGTTCACTACTTCGTTGGGTACGAAATGTTTAGGGATTGAAGTTGTTCCACTGTTAATTTTTCACCGCCGTTCATTATTATGCATGTTAAAATTGTTGAGGCATTAAAGTGAGGACAAGTTGCTTTGTTATGAACCTATGAGCCAACCAAAAATATTGTAGTTTTATTTGTTTACTCGAGGTCGAGTAAAGAGTAAGTATGTGGGAGTTTGATGTGACTAGAAATAGACACATCTTTAGTGTTTAATTGTCTACGATTTGGTAGGTTTTGATAGATAATTTGATACGTATGCTACCTAATCGTATATTTGTGTAATTGTAGGTACAATCGAAGAAAACGAGCTAAAAACGATGTGTAAAGACCAAGGAGAGACATGGATATGACAAGGACTCAAAGTTGATCAAGAAAAGGGCAAAAATGTAATTTTGGAGGTGGCAATCGATCGCCCGGAAGAGAAAATCGATCGCCTATGGACAGAAACTTTTGCAACAACATTTACGGGTCAGCGATCGATCGCTAAGAAGTGGCGATCGATCGCCAAAGTCTACTGGAGCTCGGCGATCGATCGCCACTTTATAGCGATCGATCGCCTCAAGGGTTTTTTTGAAAAAAATAATGCAGCGATCGATCGCCACATTCAAGGCGATCGATCGCCGAAGAGTCCGGAAATTTGGAAATTGAGTCTTTTACCATGTTTAAAAGATTGTATCCCATATTTATCACTTCCATACCCTAAAACTCGAGACTAAGCCTCATTAGCAGCAATTTTGGATAGTTTTTCATACTCTTAGAATATTTGGAGATTTGAGATTAATTTTCTTTCAAGTTTTCTTCAAGAACAACGAAGAACGGAACCGGAATCGACAAGCCGGAATCGTGATTTATATTAGTAATTTCTTTTCCTTTATTTATTTAATGTTTTCCATTGAATTTTTATTGTTTTTAGATTTAATTATGCTAGGCTAAAACCCTTTGATTCTTGGTTGAAGGGATACCTACTTTTGGATTTAAATATTTTATGAGAATTTGGTTTGATTGTTGAATTAGATTTCGATTTCAATTTGTTTCTCAAATTTCGAATTCCATGATTGTTGTGTTTGTGTATTAGACCGATCACCTAATATTCAATTGCATAATCGATAGTTTGTTAAGAAACAACTAAGATCAATAATTAACCGGCTGTAGGTGTTGTTGAATTCTTAGGAGAAACGGTTGAGTAATCAATTTTAACGGCTGTAGTTTTCATTGATTAGATTTATCGAACTCATTAGTTTTGAAACTATCATTGATTTAATCATTAACGGCTGTAGTGGTGATTAGAGATTTGGTAAGGGTTGAATTGAATGTTGTTTTCTCTTTGACTACGAATAAGATGAGTAGGAATTGAATTTACAGTCGATAGAGAATTCGAATGTTTTGATTTGATGACCAAAAGATAATTTTCCAAAAGTACGGTTACCTGGAAACCAAGAATCGCTTCTCTCTCATAAGTTTAAATCATCTTAGTTAATCTCGTTAATTAGTTTAATTATAGAATTTGCTTAGTAGTAATCATTCATCCTAAAACCCCATTTGTTACTATTCGTTTTTGGCACGAAATAAATTTACCTTCCCTGTGAGATCGATCCCTACTTCCACTACTACATATTTTTGTCATTAACTGAAGAAGGGTTAATTTGGGCGTACACGATAAGCGCTACCACCATTATATTTGCCTTGAAGATTTGGAGGCATTACTTGTATGGTATGTATTTTACCATCTATACGGACCATAAGAGCCTGAAGTTTCTATTCACTCAGGCTGAATTGAATATGCGCCAAAGGAGGTGGATGGATTTACTCAAAGATTACGACTGCGAGATTGAGTACCATCCTGGTAAAGCAAATTTGATAGCAGACGCCTTAAGTAGGAAGGTGAAGAGTACTGCTGAGAATGTCATGAGTTTATCAGCTATGATTACTTCTTATTGCCATCTGGACTATGATTTCAATGTGGACACATCGCCGGTGCGAGTGTCGACCTTATTGGCCAAACCAGACATATTTGAGGCTATCAGGAAAGCCCAGAGGTCGGATGATGAGGTTAAGAGATGGTCGTCGATAGTACTTCAGGGTCAGCCATCAAAGTTCAGAGTGCCTGAGGATGATTCCTTAAGACTGGGCAACCGTTGGGTAGTCCCAGATACGCCGGAGTTACATAGAGGAATATTGGAGCGAGCTCACAGTAGCCGGTTCAGTATCCACCCAGGAGGAAGAAAAATGTATAAGGACCTAAGTGGTCAATTCTGGTGGAGACGCATGAAGCGTGATGTTATAGCTTTTGTCAAAAGATGTTTGATCTGCCAGCAGGTAAAGGCAGAAAGGCAGAGGCCTGGTGGCGAGCTGAAGAGCTTGGAAGTACCCAAGTGGAAGTGGGAGCATATATATATGGATTTCGTGACCCACTTGCCAAGGACGGCCTCAGGATTTGATGCGATCTGGGTGATCGTAGATAGGCTGACGAAGATGGTTCATTCCATCCCTTACTGTATGTCTTTCACATACCTAAAGATGGCCCAATTATATATACGGGATGTGGTGAGGTTACATGGGGTTCCAGTCTCGATTGTGTCTGACAGAGATCCAAGGTTTACTTCACATTTCTGGGAGGGTCTCGAGACAGCTCTGGGCACAGAAGTGAGACTGAGTACAACTTATCACCCTCAGACAGATGGCCAGACAGAGCGTACCATTCAGACGCTCGAAGACATGTTGAGGGCATGTGTTTTGGAGTTTGATACTCCGTGGCAGGATTCAGTAGCACTGGTGGAGTTCTCCTATAATAACAGCTATCAGGCGAGCATTCAAATGACTCCTTTTGAAGCTCTTTACGGACGACGCTGTAGGTCACCGCTGTATTGGGAGGACTTGACTAGTAAAGCGGTCGGAGGACAGGATATGATCAGGGATATGGAAGAAAAGATTAAGTTAATACGCCAGAAGATGAAAGCGGCCCAGGAAGGCAAGCAGCCTATGCCAATAAATGACGACGACCGCTAGAATTCCAGTTAGGAGACAAGGTCTTCTTGAAGATCTCGCCCTTCAGGGGTGTGGTTCGGTTTGGTATGCGGGGGAAGTTGTCTCCGAGGTATGTTGGGCCGTATGAAGTATTGCAGCGTATCGGTACATTGGCCTACCGGTGGCTCTACCGCCATCTTTATCTGGAATACATGATGTTTTTCACATTTCTATGTTACGGAAGTATGAGCCAGACCCGTCTCATGTCTTACAGCCTACTGAAGTACAGTTGGACTGAGACGTATCCTACGTGGAACGACCCATCAGAATTCTAGATCGAGAGGATCGCAGATTACAAAGCAAGATTATACTGATGGTCAAAGTTCAGTGGGATCGAAGGGGTGTCGAGGAGGCTACGTGGGAGACAAAACAGCATATGGTGCAGCACTATCCGGAACTATTCTCTGGTATGTTTTTATGTTTAGTTTCGATATAGTAAATGCATGTGGATTTCGAGGATGAAATCTTATAAGTAGGGGAGTAATGTAATACCCCCGAAATGTTTATATGTGTATGTGTTAACATACATGGTTATGATATGTTTAAGGATTGTGGTGCATTTAAATTGGGGGTTATATTTATGTTATGAAGTTATGATTTGGGGGGCATGTTGGGTGTTTTAAGGGATGTATTAATTAAGTAATGTTATGAAATATCGAGTGAGGATATTTTAATACATCGTGCTAAATACCGGAGCCAATTTAACACCACATGGCAACCCCAATCACACCACCCCACCCCCATCACTCGACCACCTACCCCACTTGACCAGCCCATACTTCAATCACTCTCAACCCATCCCTCCACCTCTCATGCTCTTTCCTCTTTCCTTTCCTCCCTCTCATTCTCGTCCCTGTAAGCTGCAGAAAGGAGAAGAGTTAGCTTGTGTTTTTGTGTGCAAAAGCTTACCAAAGGAGGAGTGAAAAGAGGGGTAAGGATGGGTACTCTGTTTTCAGGGGTTTTGATTAGGTATTGGTTTTGGTGGTGATAATTTTATGCATGCTAGTATAGGTTTGGTCGTAACCTTGGTATGAGTACTTGCATTGAAGTATTTTGTAGCCCCTAGCATGTTTGTTCGAGCATGTTACATGTTTTATGTGTTAGATTTCTTGTTATGAAAAGATGTGCTCGAAAATCTGGGCAAGACTTGCATGCCCTGTTTTTCTGTAAATTTGGATGAGATTGAAGTTTAGGTTATGATGCATGCTAGCTTAGGTTTTATTAAACCTTTGATATAAGTGCTTACATAGAAGTTTCATGAAGTTCCTAGCATGTTTGTTTGGGCAAGTTTTACGTTGTATGAAGTAGATTTGATGCTATGAAATGAGGTGCTCAAAAATCTGGGGAAGTCCCGATTTTTCAGAGTGCTCGATCGATCGAGATTTTGGTCCCGATCCATCGAGCGAGGCAGAAGATTTAAAGCATGGTTTGAAATTCAGGGGCCGATTGATCGAAGGACTTTCCGACCGATCTGTGAAGCTCCTCGATCGATCGGTAGAAACATTTCGATCGATCGATCGAGGCAGAAAGTTGGGCACTGTTTATCGTGCTTTCTCGATCGATCGAGACTTGGGTGCCGATCGATCGAGAGAGGCAGAATCTTGGCAAATATTTTTAATTGATTTATTTTGAAGAATTTTGACAATGATTCTTGAAATGGTATCTAATATTGTATTATGTGGTTATGTAGAACCATCCCAGGTACCAGCACAATCAAGGAGATAAAGTCTATTGACTCCTCCACCTTTTGAAAAGGTACGTATGAGACGTACGGGCATCGGACGGTAAAAACACACTTCTATACTATGACTATGCAATGATTGCACAAGTATTTATGATAAGATGATGTTTATAAGATGATGATGTTTATAACATTCTGATGTTTATAAGATGATGATGTTTATAACATGATGATGTTTATAAGACGATGATGTTTATAAGATGAGGATGTTTATGATGATGATGATGTATGTTAAACTATGTTATTGGGAATGGTAGAGTGTTCTGGTGTTTGTTATGGGAAAGCGAGGAAGGTACTTACCGCCGACATAGCTAGCGAGGAGATACATCCGCTATCAAGGTGTAGCGAGGGGGCCAATTGTTCCGCGGACATAACAAGGCCAGAAACATCCCATTTCTAATTAACATTGTTGATTATGGGCATATAAGTGAAGTATGATGCTAATCATTTATGTCAAGTACTAATGATTAAATGCATGAATGTGAATCAGGGACAACAAAAAGGGGTTAACGATTAACCAGGAAGTACATGCTATCGGTTATTTCATGCATTTATTCATATGCCATTTTTCTTATAATGTTAAGTAATGATGTACATGCTCATGATGGGCTGTCCTTGTAGGTACACTTTTGGACTGAAGGACTAAGGGTCGGGTTGAGGCAGTGAGCTACAAGGAGCACAAAAAGGAAAGGGATACATGATTTTGATTAGTATCTACTCTAGGAGTAGTATAAATCTAAAATGTTAGCATTCTTTTTTGGGAATGTAACTAATAAGTTTTGAAGTTTTATTTTTGGCCTGTAATCCTGTTAGCTCACGTAACAACCGAAACCCTAAGATGTTATTTAATGCATGTTTAGTCCATCTTATGTCATTATAACACTATTAAGGTAGGAAGACCCTACATTTACTATTGGATTATAAGGTACGTAGTGACGTACGCACCTGTATGCGTATTATTATTATTATGAATTTTGGTTCATAAAATCATGGAAATTGGTTATGTTGTATCGGTCACTCGTGATGTATCTTTCTTCATGTTGCTCGTTGTGAATATATTATTGAATCTATCACGTCTTTTAGTCTGATGAGTTGGAATTGCTCATTCTTATCAAACATCTTGTTTGCATTTTGGATCTTAAGGCTATATACATGTTCCATTGTATTCACTATATCCTGTCGTATATTCTGACCCATATACTGTTCCAGCATTGATCTGAATCTATGTTTGAGATTTCGAGTACGAAAACTGTTTAAGTGGGGGAGAAATGTGAGGCCTCGAGACCTGATTACTGTTAATTAAATATTTTTTGGGAATTTATCAATAATTAATTTGGAATTAATTAATTTGAAGTGAAATTGACAATATGAATGTCAACTGACAATTTAATTGGAACATGAGACAGTTTTTAAATAGTAAAATAAAATCCGATAATATATTTAAAATATTTCATTAAAAATGAAGAATTTATTTTTGTGTTATAGTAGTGAATATAAGTCACATGCGTTGTTATACATTTAATGTATCAGAACACTGTTGGCACTACGATGTACAAAACTGGCCAGGATACAACTATTAATATGTAATGTTGGTCAATTCTGAAACACATACTAAAACATTTAAAACATGCACAAAACCCGATCACTCTGTTCTGCTTCAGCTCTTCCGCATGCAGCTCAACCACTCACTGAATCCAACCTAACGCCGTGTTCCTCGGACGCAACTTCCCATACCAAGAAATCGTCATCCTCATCGCCGAATCATTCGGATTTTTCCCAGGAACAGTGTGGTATCGCGAGATAGGGTTCATGCATTTTCAGTTCGATTTCTTCTTTCTAATCTTAGCTTAGTTCGATTGTTGTTGTCTAACACCTTCCCCTCACCATGACTACGTTTCCCCTCTGGTCTCCGCTGTTCCTGCCGTCGTGGGTGGCCGAAAACCTCACATGCAGCTTGCGGTTATTGTTCACGCGAGATGGGGTAAAGCTGATATCAATTTTCCTTCCTTTAATTTGAATTTTAGCCTTAATTTGAACTCTAATTGTTGGATAAAATTCTGATTTGAGTTTGGTTTGATGTTGGAGCAAATTTATGTACAAAAATCTGCTGATTAATTGGTGTAAAGATCTTGCATGTTTGAAGTGAAATTACTAGCTGCTAAAAATTGTCGAAACACTAGTATATGAAGAATTGGTATATCGTCCCCTACTATGTGTGCATGCGTGAGCTTACAGTTTTGGTTTCAGTCAATTGAAAGAAGGATAAGACCTAAATAGATCTAACAGTTATGAGACGGAAATGGTTGAAGAATGATTATGTGTTGTTACATGCTACTGTAATCTTAAGTATACCACCTTAGGATATAAATAGCCTAAAGAATATAAATAGCTTAATAGGAAATCATTAGTTGTAATCGAGTACTCAAAGACAATTAACAAGAAAGAATTGAGTTATAAGGATATTACTGTTAGTTAAGCATTTTAATGGTTCACTTTGATTTGTTTTAGGGATAAGCAAGAAAGTGGTTTTGAGTTTAATCTAAGTAGGTCATTTGTTGGATTTGTTATCAATTTTGAAAGCATGTGAATTGTGAATCAATGAATGAATGAAATTTGTGTTATTAGGACTTTAATGATGATTAGACACCTTAATAACTCTAGAACTGAAGAAATGGTAAGAATGAGTACACGAGAATCATAATATTTCTATTCTACATAGTTTAGATATGATTATTCACCTCCAATTAAAGAATAGATTATATGTATGATGAGGTAAATGTAGGGATAAAGAAGTAATGAAATGGTGTGTTATTTGATTCTTTGTAGTGAACTTTTGGGAAGATAACAATTCAGATGTTGATCAGAATTAAAAGAAATAAGGTATGTGGCGATCGGTAACATACGACAGGTATCTGTATTATTTGATACATGATTTGTTGACTTACGTGAATTACGTTAAATTACTTGGCTATGTGATTTTAATTGAATTGAGAGCATCCGTAGCATTCATAATTGACATACCGATGTACGAAAATAAATATTTTGTTAACACACATCATTTTCGGTAAACGTACATCAATATGTGACATACACGTTGTGATATCCCCGAAATGATTATGTGATTTTAATCATTTATTTATATTATGATGATTTAGTGTTAATTCATGAGGTTGAATTAATATGGTTGAGGAGTTACATTTCGGGGTGCATGCGACATATGTTGGGATGTTGGGGTTGTGGCATAATTATTTTGGGGTGTGTATTATTGTTTTGGTAAAAACATATTTAAATGGGAATTGAAGTATTTTATTGAGAAAATACTATAAAATATCATGTGAGGATATTTTAATACATCGTGCTAAATACCGGGACCAAAACATAACACATCACATAACCCACCACCCAACCACCCCCTTTGACCCATGCCCTGCTGCCAGCTACCAGCTGCTTGCCCATACCCCTTGTCCCATCTCTCACCCAACCCTCCCATGTCTGAAATCACTCCAATTCTCTCCCACAATTCGTCCAACAGCTGCTAAGGGAGTTAGAGAGGAGACCTTCCATTTTTATTGCTTGGGAAGCTTCCAAAAATCGGAGCAAAAAGGGGTGAGAAACCATTTCTGGGTTTAAATTTAGTTGTTGAGTTCATACTTTTGTTGGTGTGAAAAATGGCATGTTAGCTTAAGTTTCTTCAAACCTTCGATTTAAATGCTTACATGGTGTTGTTATGTAACTCTCAGTATTTTTCCTTATATATTTTACATGTTTTATGTTGAGGAAATAAGCATGTAAAGTAGGGTGTTCGGAAATCTGGGTAAGAGTATGCCCTGCTTTTCTGGAAAATGTGGACTGGGAGTGATTTTGAGGAGGTGATATTATGCATGTTAGATGGGTTTTAGGGTAAACCTTTGATGTGAAAATATGCATCGTAGTTTTGTGAAGCCTTTGGCATTTTTATTCGAGCAATATTCATGACTTATGTGGTAGATTTCATTGCTTGAAAGTGGGTACTCAAAAATCTGGGCAGGAAGACAATGCTCTGTTTTTCGAAAAAAGTTGGTTGAGTACTGATGTTATAGGGTGCTTTTAATGCATGTGGGTTTGTGGTTGGGATATATATCTTGTATGATTACACTCAGGGTAGTGTATTGTAGCTACTAGCATGTTTGTTTAGGCATGTTGTATGTCTTACATGTTAGAATGAAAGGTGTGAAAATCAGTGTTGAACATTCTGGAAAATGTCGCGCACAGACCATGTGGCGATCGATCGCCACAAATGGCGCGATCGATCGCCGAGGTCCAGTAGCCAAAATCAAAGGCACGCGATCGATCGCCATGAATGGCGCGATCGATCGCCACGGGACAGTGGAGTTTGGCGATCGATCGCCAAGTGGTAGCGATCGATCGCCAGAGGCAAAGTTTTGAAATATTGATATTTTGTTGGATTTTTGATTTTGGACCATATATTGGCATCTAATATTGTGTTGTACACTGGTGTAGAGCCTTCACAGACGGCTACACAATGCAGGGGATAGAGTCCCACCACACACTACATTTTGGAAAGGTACGTAAGCGACGTACGGGCATCCCAACGGTAACATGTACTTATGTTTGTCTGTTTGACATATGATGAATGCAATGTGATGCATTAAGAGTTGATACATGTTATTATGCATTGTTGTTGCTTATTATTTATTGTTGTTGCATATTGTGATGTGGAATAAAGAGGAGTATTCCACGAGTCAGGGGTGATCACAGTGAAGGTTTAATGCTTACGCTTGACCGCTAAAAATGTGGAGCGGGTGGGGGGAGGCTCGCTTGCACATGGAGGCGGGGTATACCATACTAACCGATGATGAGATACCGCTAGTATGAAGAAGCGAAGATGAGATACCGCTTGTTTTGAGATTGTAAAGCGAAGAAGCATTAAAATAACTGATGATGACTCACTCAAGAAAAAGAGATGATATGTTATGACATTTATTAGTGAAGCCGGACATTCATATAGTGTTTGATTATGAATTGTGGTACAGGGACAACCACTGGGCATTGTAAATGCGATGAAAATACAGGAAGCGTTTTGTATTTATGATTATGCATTTACGCCTTACGTATTCATATTGTGTTGTATACTCCTATTGTTTTGAGAAATGTAACTATTATCTGTTTCAAATTTTATGGGTACATTTGAACTGTAAGCTCAAAATGTCAACACGATTAAATACTCTGATATTGAATTGCTTAGTTATCTTAATCACACCTATTAGTATCTTGAGATATCGGGGTCTCACATTTAGTGGTATCAGAGCAGTGGTTAGATAACCAGGGAAGAGTGAAGGGTAGCCTTTAGAGACAAGTTGGTTAGGTATTCATTGTTGGGCATGTTATGCATGTGATGCATATTTTTGTATAAGTGTTATACTAACATGCTTTGAATATGATACTCTTGGTATCTAACGGCTTATACTATGAACTGCTTTTGGTATTGTTGTTAACTCTTGTGTTGCAGCATGGCGGCTATTAACCCGGAGAACCTCAATGAAGAGGTAGGGGATATGGGCAGTATGAATGCTAGTGTTGCTCATATAAATCCTTTACCGCCACCTGCTGTAGGAGTGGAGCCCAGTGCACAGATGTTATTACCAGGGGAGCTCAGTTTGACACAGTTTCTGAACTTCCGTCCACCCATGTTTGAGGGGACCGAATTTGGAGAAGGGGCCAAAGAGTGGCTAGAACGGATAGAGCAGATACTTGTGACTGCGCCCTATGCACGTACCGCATGGCTGAGGTTAGCCGAGTTTCAGATGGCGAAGAAGCCTTCTATGTGGTGGAAGACCACTGTGATGGAGCTGAGGGCCCAAGGTATGGTAGTGGACTGGACTGTATTCAGGACCCGGTTTCTTAACCGGTATTTTTCTGCCGCTGTCAGACAAGTCAAGGAGGACGAGTTCACTAATTTGAAGCAGGGCAACATGTCAGTTTCAGACTTTGCTTTGCAGTATTCCTCACTGTTGAGGTATGTCCCCCACATCGCTGTGAGCAGCCATGCAAAGATGAGGCATTTCCTGAAGGGACTGAGGCCAGAACTATTTGACCGGGTTGTCTCCAACAACCCCAGCTCTTTTGATGACGCCCTGACTAGGGCAGAGCTGGCAGAGATTGCTGTGGGAGCGTATAAGGACGTTGTACCCTCTTCCGTGCCATCACAGAGGCATGTTACTGATGGTTTGAAACCACGAGGGGATCAGTTCAAGGCTCGTGGAGCCTCATCATCTTCCAAATTTAGCGGGAAGAAATCTCAGAGTCAGAAGCAGAGCAATCGAGGACCTACACAGGGGAGTAAGGCAGGAGGGGACATGTGTGACCGCTGTGGAGGATTTCACTTGTAACGTGACTACCGAGGCTGTTATGTTTGTGGCAAGGTGGGCCACTTAGCTCGGAATTGCCCCAATTGGGCAAGTCAGGCAGACTCAGGGCCGAATAGGCTAAGATTTGATGCTAGGACGGTACCACCGAGGCAGCAGTTTGTGCCTCGACCACAGGGAGGTCAGGCGACAGGACCACCGCAGGGACAAGTGTATGCACTGACTAGGGAGCAGGCTGAGGCAGCCCCGGAGGAGGTCATTGCTGGTACGTGTCATTTATTTACGTACCCTGCATTTATTTTGGTAGATACAGGTGCTTCTCATTCTTTTGTATCTGTTGCTTTTGTGGAGAGACACCACTTGTGCTCGTCTCTGTTACCCACGCCTCTCATGGTCTCGACACCCACGGGAAAGCATGTGATTGCGGACCGACTGTTATCTGATTGCCTCATTTATTTTGAGGGCAATGATCTGAGGGCCGATCTGATTCAGTTAGAGATGGCAGACTTTGACTGTATTATCGGCATTGATGTGTTGAGCAGATACCGAGCTGTGGTAGATTGCCGACAGAGGATGGTACGTTTTCTATCTGATCAGGGGTTCCAGTGGACTTTTTATGGGGACGGCTCTCGTCCAAGGATTCCAGTGATCTCAGCGGTTAAGATGTCGCGGTTATTGGAACGTGGCCACACTGGGTACCTTATTTATGCCGTGAATGCATCAGAAGAGAAGGAAGTGAGAGCCGAGGACATTCCAGTTGTGGCGGAGTTCATTGATGTATTCCCAGATGAGATTCCGGGGTTTTCGCCTGTCAGGGATGTTGAGTTCGCCATTGAGCTGCTGCCGGGGACTTCTGCTATTTCTCGTGCCCCATACAGGTTGGCACCGGCAGAGCTGAGGGAGCTGAAAGTGCAGTTACAGGAGCTCCTTGACAAGGGATACATTCGTCCTAGTGTATCGCCTTGGGGTGCACCAGTATTGTTCGTGAAAAAGAAGGATGGTTCAATGCGTCTGTGCATTGACTACAGGCAACTGAACAAGGCCACAGTGAAGAACAGATATCCACTTCCGAGGATTGATGACCTGTTCGATCAGCTTCAGGGTACAGAGGTGTACTCGAAGATAGACTTGAGGTCTGGCTACCATCAGGTGCGGGTTAGAGCTGGCGATGTCCAAAAGACGGCTTTTAGAACTCGGTATGGGCATTACGAGTTCTTAGTGATGCCATTCGGAGTGACAAATGCACCTGCAGTTTTTATGAGCTTGATGAACAGAGTATTTCAGGAATACCTCGATCAGTTTGTGATTGTATTCATTGATGACATCCTCGTATACTCAAGGAGTGAGGAGGAACATGCCGATCATTTGAGGACAGTACTTCAGATTCTCAGAAATCATCAGTTGTACGCCAAACTCAGTAAGTGTGAGTTTTGGCTGAGCAGTGTATCATTTTTGGGCCATATCATATCACGAGAGGGGATATCAGTAGACCCGAGGAAGATAGAGGCAGTTATGGATTGGTCTACCCCTACTTCAGTCAGTGAGATTCGGAGTTTTCTTGGGTTGGCTGGCTATTACCGACGTTTCGTCGAGGGTTTCTCAAAGATCGCCAAGCCACTTACGCAGCTGACTCAGAAGGGAGTTCCATTCCTTTGGTCGGAAACTTGTGAGCAGAGCTTCCAGGAGTTGAAGCACAGATTGACTTCAGCGCCAGTTTTGGTAATTCCCAGGGAGAACAAAGGATTCGTTCTCTATACCGACGCATCGCTTCAGGGTTTAGGATGCGTGCTGATGCAGGATAAGCACGTTGTGGCTTACGCTTCGAGACAATTGAAGCCACATGAGACGAGGTATCCGGTCCATGATCTGGAGCTAGCAGCTATAGTGTTCGCCTTGAAGATATGGCGACACTACTTATACGGTACCTCATTCACCATCTTCACTGATCACAAAAGCCTGAAGTTCTTGTTTACACAGGCTGAGCTGAACATGAGGCAGAGGAGATGGATGGATCTGCTAAAGGATTATGATTGTGAAATCCTATACCATCCCGGGAAAGCAAACTTGACAGCCGACGCTTTGAGTCGGAAGGTGAGGAGCACAACGGAGGATGCCATGTGTCTATCAGCTATGTTGGGCTCCTACTGCCATTTGGGATTTGATTATGATGTGTCTACTTCACCAGTACAGGTTTTGACCTTGTTAGCTGAGCCTGCTATTTATGATCACATCAGGAAGGCTCAGGGGACCGATGCAGAGGTTCAGAGATGGATGTCAGTGGTTCATTCAGGACAGCCATCGAGATTCAAAGTGGCTGAGGACGGTTCTCTGAGACTTGGCGACAGATGGGTGGTTCCAGATACACCCGAGTTGCGTCAGGGTATATTACAGCGAGCTCATTGCAGCAGGATGAGTGTCCACCCGGGCGGGAAAAAGATGTATAAGGATCTACGCAACCAGTTCTGGTGGAGGCGTATGAAACAAGATGTCACCTCTTTTGTCAAGCGCTGTTTGATTTGTCAACAGGTAAAGGCCGAGAGGCAGAGGCCTGGAGGTGAGCTAAGGAGTTTGGAGATACCACAGTGGAAGTGGGAGCATATATCCATGGACTTCGTGACCCACTTACCAAGGACTGTTTCGGGTTTCGATGCTATATGGGTAGTCGTCGACAGATTGACAAAGAGTGCTCATTTCATTCCCTACTGTATGACATATACGCACTTGAGGATGGCACAGTTATATATCAGAGATGTGGTGAGACTGCACGGGATCCCTGTTTCGATTGTATCTGATCGAGATCCGCGGTTTACATCTCACTTTTGGGAGGGTCTGCAGACAGCTCTAGGTACGGAGTTGAGGCTGAGCACAGCCTATCACCCTCAGACGGACGGACAGACCGAGCGTACAATACAGACGCTCGAAGATATGTTGAGAGCTTGTGTGCTAGAGTTCGACACTTCATGGCAGGACTCGATAGCCTTGGTGGAGTTCTCTTACAACAACAACTACCAGGCAAGTATAAAGATGGCTCCTTTCGAGGCCGTCTATGGTAGGCGTTGTAGGTCACCCTTGTGTTGGGATGACGGGGATCGCAAATCAGTCGGAGGACCAGATTTGATCCGGGAAATGGAAGAAAAGGTAAAAGTGATAAGGAAAAAGATGAAGGCAGCTCAGGACAGACAGGCAGCGTATGCCAATCAGCGGCGTAGGCCGTTGGAGTTTCAGTTGGGCGACAGAGTCTTTCTGAAGATCTCACCTTTCAGAGGCGTGGTACGGTTTGGTATGCGGGGAAAGTTATCCCCGAGATATGTGGGGCCGTCTGGCTTACCGGTTAGCTTTACCGCCCTCTCTGTCTGGCATTCACGATGTATTTCATGTGTCTATGTTGCGGAAGTACGAGCCAGATCCTTCTCATGTGTTGCAGCCTTCTGAGGTTCAGATTGAGTCAGATGTTTCCTATGTTGAGCGGCCTATCAGGATTTTGGATAGGGCAGATCGCAGACTGAGAAACAAAGTTATTCCTATGATCAAGGTTCAGTGGGATCGTAGGGGTGTCGAGGAGGCCACGTGGGAGACAGAGCGACACATGGTGCAGCACTATCCAGAACTGTTTTCTGGTATGTGATTTATGTTTATTTATATTGGGTAAGTGCATGCTGATTTCGAGGGCGAAATCTTATAAGTAGGGGAGTATTGTGATATCCCCGAAATGATTATGTGATTTTAATCATTTATTTATATTATGATGATTTAGTGTTAATTCATGAGGTTGAATTAATATGGTTGAGGAGTTACATTTCGGGGTGCATGCGACATATGTTGGGATGTTGGGGTTGTGGCATAATTATTTTGGGGTGTGTATTATTGTTTTGGTAAAAGCATATTTAAATGGGAATTGAAGTATTTTATTGAGAAAATACTATAAAATATCATGTGAGGATATTTTAATACATCGTGCTAAATACCGGGACCAAAACATAACACATCACATAACCCACCACCCAACCACCCCCTTGACCCATGCCCTGCTGCCAGCTACCAGCTGCTTGCCCATACCCCTTGTCCCATCTCTCACCCAACCCTCCCATGTCTGAAATCACTCCAATTCTCTCCCACAATTCGTCCAACAGCTGCTAAGGGAGTTAGAGAGGAGACCTTCCATTTTTATTGCTTGGGAAGCTTCCAAAAATCGGAGCAAAAAGGGGTGAGAAACCATTTCTGGGTTTGAAATTTAGTTGTTGAGTTCATACTTTTGTTGGTGTGAAAAATGTCATGTTAGCTTAGGTTTCTTAAAACCTTCGATTTAAATGCTTACATGGTGTTGTTATGTAACTCTCAGTATTTTTCCTTATATATTTTACATGTTTTATGTTGAGGAAATAAGCATTTAAAGTAGGGTGTTCGGAAATCTGGGTAAGAGTATGCCCTGTTTTTCTGGAAAATGTGGACTGGGAGTGATTTTGAGGAGGTGATATTATGCATGTTAGATGGGTTTTAGGGTAAACCTTTGATGTGAAAATATGCATCGTAGTTTTGTGAAGCCTTTGGCATTTTTATTCGAGCAATATTCATGACTTATGTGGTAGATTTCATTGCTTGAAAGTGGGTACTCAAAAATCTGGGCAGGAAGACAATGCTCTGTTTTTCGAAAAAAGTTGGTTGAGTACTGATGTTATAGGGTGCTTCTAATGCATGTGGGTTTGTGGTTGGGATATATATCTAGTATGATTACACTCAGGGTAGTGTATTGTAGCTACTAGCATGTTTGTTTAGGCATGTTGTATGTCTTACATGTTAGAATGAAAGGTGTGAAAATCAGTGTTGAACATTCTGGAAAATGTCGCGCACAGACCATGTGGCGATCGATCGCCACAAATGGCGCGATCGATCGCCGAGGTCCAGTAGCCAAAATCAAAGGCACGCGATCGATCGCCATGAATGGCGCGATCGATCGCCACGGGACAGTGGAGTTTGGCGATCGATCGCCAAGTGGTAGCGATCGATCGCCAGAGGCAAAGTTTTGAAATATTGATATTTTGTTGGATTTTTGATTTTGGATCATATATTGGCATCTAATATTGTGTTGTACACTGGTGTAGAGCCTTCACAGACGGCTACACAACGCAGGGGATAGAGTCCCACCACACACTACATTTTGGAAAGGTACGTAAGCGACGTACGGGCATCCCAACGGTAACATGTACTTATGTTTGTCTGTTTGACATATGATGAATGCAATGTGATGCATTAAGAGTTGATACATGTTATTATGCATTGTTGTTGCATATTATGCATTGTTGTTGCATATTGTGATGTGAAATAAAGAGGAGTATTCCACGAGTCAGGGGTGATCACAGTGAAGGTTTAATGCTTACGCTTGACCGCTAAAAATGTGGAGCGGGAGGGGGGAGGCTCGCTTGCACATGGAGGTGGGGTATACCATACTAAGCGATGATGAGATAGCGCTAGTATGAAGAAGCGAAGATGAGATACCGCTTGTTTTGAGATTGTAAAGCGAAGAAGCATTAAAATAACTGATGATGACTGACTCAAGAAAAAGAGATGATATGTCATGACATTTATTAGTGAAGCCGTACATTCATATAGTGTTTGTAAGGACCCCAAGCCCTTAATCCTTGATTAGTGTATTAACCACTATGTGTGGCACATGCTTTCAATAAAAGTCAATCGGGAAGCTCAGATGATACTTTATCATTTCATGGCAATTACAAAAAAATTCCTTTAACACTCAATGTTATAAGGTCATCAGTCTAACAACGAAATAGACTCACAAAGTTCGCCCAATATCATCCCTTTTTGCCACTTTTCACATTGTGGACTTTTATAAAAATTTGGGCAGAGTCTCCCCATAAATAGAGCTATCCCGAAATAGAAGCACAACACATAACATAATTCCCGGCCAGGGAAAACATAATACTCATCAGAAAGCAGTAATACCAAGTAAATTCCCAGCCAGGGAAGACACCACACATATGACGACATAAATGGGTCTCAACACCCACATAATACACTAACGACTCTCATATCATTAGCAATTCTACCACAATTGCATGCAACATATAATGAAAGAGAGGAAGGCTCATGCCTATATACAACCCATATACAAGAATGTCCGTGCTCACATGCGAGCATCATAAATGTGTATATAAACCTCGGGTGTATATAAGTACTCTATACGATACCGTGCTCCATCAAGCCCTGGTACCACGATCCTGTGAGTACGTCCAATCAACAGCTCGAGCTCAGCTCCACAGCCATCGATGCACCTGTTCACCTGCCCCAACAGAGACAGCCCCCAACGGGGTGAGCATACCAATACACAAAATCTCATAATCACAATAATGAAATTCATAATTTACAACACAAGTAAATATTAATGAATTTTAAATGATACTCCCTGGATGGCAACATCCTCATCCGGGATTCCGTGTACTGTCCCTGTTCTCACAATCATCAAACTCATCAAATCTCATAAATCAGTAAATCAACACATTGATTTAACCCATTGCATGCCTAGTTCTCGAATATCAATAATTATGATTCCAAGTTCATCATTCATGCAAAAGTAGATATCTCAATATCTAACACTGATTTCATAGCCTCGCTATTAATCATAAATGAATTAAATGCCTAACATTTATTTTACAAATTTTCCATTATACCTAGACATCTCAAATGTCTTATAATGAAAACATGATCCCACGATCATTCTCAGGCATCTCAAATGCCCAGGCATCTCAAATGCCCTACAATAGTCATATACATCAGGTACCCCATATAACTTATGAGAGTTACACTACTCTAGTGTCACGTGCGCCCCTGACGGCGATATCAAGATTAGGTCGCTTCATAGCTTCTCAACACATATAAATAATCCTCATGCAACACATATAAATAATCCTCGTGCAACACATATAAATAATCCTCGTGCAACACATATAAATAATCCTCGTGCACGATTATTCAATAAAATCAAAATACATTATGCATTCACAAATGCTCTAATATGTAGTAATGCTCGTACGTCGCACGTACCTTAAATCTCCGAAGTCCGAGCCAAACCTTGCTCGAGTTCCATGCCCCGAGGAATGATGTGCTAACACGATAAATAATTCACAATTATTTACGAACATGCAACCCATGCTCAAGCACACCCATATCCCTCAAAATATTGTCAACACACGACAATTAACCTTTTAAAAGACCCGGGGCAGGGTACAGACAGGGAGGGAAATAAATGAGACTAATATCGAAATTTGTTCAAGAATACCCTACAAAAATCGAACCCGAATCTCAAAATTTCGAACCCAATTAAATACCATAATTCATCTAAAATGTGAATTAAACCATCAATAGCAAGAATCATCATCCTTGCCAAAAACCCCCAAATTTTCGAAATCCAAACCCTAATTTCGAATCCAATTCTTCAATTCCGAACACAATCAAGCATCATAATGTGTCAACAACATGAATTAATCAATCCATAACAAGAATCACCACAACCCTTCCAAAACCCCCAAAATTCGAACCCACTTCATGCATACAACCAAAATTTCGAACCAATCCCACCAACAACAATAATCCGAACAAATCGAACACAAAAATGGCAGGGAATTGCACGAAAATAACGAAAAAGGGGTTAGGAAGATTACCCAAACGAAAATCGGAAGAAATCGGACCAAAATCGAAGAACCCTAGAAATTGGGGATCGGCGCACTTCCGCAAAAATCGACTTCCACACGCGACGAAACTTCAAATTGATGGAGGGGAAAGCTGCGTCTCGTCGAGACGAAGCCGGCGGCGGGTCGCACGCGCCGAACGGCGGCCGGACGGCGGCGGGCGGAGCGCCTGAAGCGGCGGGGGCTGGGGAAAAGCGGGAGGCAGCGCGCGCGGGTGAGGAGAGAAGAAAAGGGGCTGAAATGATTTAATTTCCAAAAATCTCGGGTTCAAATGGTATTTATAACAAAAATACCCCAAAATACTAATAGCCCCACAAATACATCATGATTCATTAAAAATCATCTGTTTTCAAAAATTCTCTCTCTAACTCAAAAATCCCCTACCGGTGCCCACACACAGCGCCCGAGATTCTGAGTCACATAAAAAAACCCAACTCACAGGTTTTCACCGAAATGAGAATACGATCTCAACCTCGGGATCCAACGATCCCAACTACTCAAATAGACGAGCCCAGAAGGCCCAACACTTCGATTAAACCCCAAATCGCCACGTAAAACAACTTTACGGGTTATTAACACTCCGGGATTAACATCTCTAATCTCAGGTTATCACAATATCCCCCACTAAAAGAATTTCGTCCTCGAAATTAGCAGCGGTGTATCACATAACACCCAGGCTACACAACAACATGAAACCATAACCTCGATTCCTGACCATATCAGAATCGTCTTAAAAACCGCGAGGATACTTATCTCACAACAAACTCTGAAACAGAGCGACATACCAAAACCAACATATCACCCAAGAGGCAAAACATACCTCGATGCGGTTCATCCCAAAAGTCAGTCCCTCATGACTGCAAAACAACCAATACTTACGACCGTAGATCGGACAGTCATCCTTCGTTCTAATACCACTAGTAAGAACGCATCCTGGATGACACCTCAACCGTGAGAACGTTGACCTCGTGTCAAACTCTGGAGTGGAATAGACTCCCAAATCCATCATAACGTCAAATAGCGTCAGCACAACTCAATGCTAACAATCCAAAAGCAGTTAGTCGACTGAAACTGCAAGGATTCGAATCGCTTCCGATTCTATCGTAGATGTCATCCAATGATATCTTTATCATGACTCACGATGTCTAACACACATCGTTACGAGGAAAACACTAGCATTCCACGGTATACACATACCAAACCTGGTCCCCACTATACAGACCACCTCCATCCAAGGAGCAGTTGCACCCTCTGCAACTCGGATCGGGCAACTCACGGCCACCGATCCACACAAAAGACATCTCACAAGATGTTCACCTCCGGATATCCCAAGGATGTACATCCTGATCATAAATGAACCATCGAGACTCCACAGAGTTCAAGTCCTGGAAGGACACGCAATAAACCCATTGCATCCTCAACGCTTGTGTCGACAGCGACACCCAATAAATCCGAATTCCTGTCATCCCTTGGCAATCCTAGGATTTAACAATCCAAACTTGGGAAGGCTATCGCAAACTCGAAATAAAATACCAATAAGGAAATACCTTAACCTACACAAGATAATTCCTCCTCAAGAGAAGTCAACTAACTTCACGATTATTCCTCATAATCATCGTGCCATGTAGATTTCCAATCTCAAGATTTTCCATATCTCTCATCAGAGATTTAACCATCCTAAAAATAGCATAACTCTATGCTAGACAAAAAGGAAATCAATAACTGGCATCCGTATACTCATCGGTATACTTGCCTAAGCACGAACACCTCATGCATACTCAATGCACTATGCTCGGGTATCTGCAACATACACCTAAGCCCCAAACACAACTGTCAATCCTGAGTCATTCCCATCCAATGGAGAATGAAAATCGACGATTAATAACACGGCGTGATTCTCAAAATCAACACCACATGCACCAACTTACCGAATCTTTCAAGATTCCCAAATAGGTATAATACTACCTCCTTCCTCACAAGGGAAGTGCCATCGAACTCGAGATCCACTAGTCTCGAACCACTGTTCGGAAAAACTGGATACAATAACACCCATTGCATCCCAAATACACGAACTCCTTCAGATCGAGTCAACAACGACTTGATGACTCTCTTGTTGGTACTCCAACATCCTGAGCTGTCCCAGACAAGTCTCACCAAGATTAAACATAAACGTATACACGTTTCAGTGAGGCATGCACAACCTCAACCTCAAATGACATGGTGACTACTAGAGTCCACCACAATCCCCATCGTATCACCTTACGATTTGCCAAAATTGGTTCCAACGAGCATTATAACAGCTCTAGCAAGCCCATCATGGTGCTACACACACGCGGCAGACAACCTAGTCTCTGCCTCTTTAGGTTTACCTCAAACCTACCAACAAGACGGATGCTTCCGTACGGCACACCATACCGTGGGAAGAAATCAATAGAGTAGTGGGTCTGAACCCAACGTTCCTCTAATGCCGATACACCCTGGACACTCCAATGTCCCTATGTACTTAACATAACCTGATCCTACTCCCTTAGGACTCATCCTACACCCTCATGGGTGGTGTGACCATGTCTACCACATGTCACATCGACAGAAAGCGAGTAATATCCTCATGATTACTCCTGTCGTCAAAACACATGGCCAAGAGCCATTCCAACGAGCATACCTCTAGGGTATCACCACTCGTAAAATGATCACCCCAAACGTAAGCTGCGGTACAATCACATGTACAGCGCATCCATCCATTACTCGAGCAACCCGCTCGGTATAAGGGTCACGTCAATCGGTGACGCACACACCACCTTGTGCCCGACACCGGCACCCAAGGCATACCACTGAATACGTATACTCAACGCATCATTTATCGTAACGATGATGCATGTCTAATAAGACATCTCCTACACCATCGTCCTCGTCATCCCATGACGACACATGCCAACTCATGGCATCCAAGGTATTGTCAACTAGTGACGATACATGTCATCCACCATCATGCTAATAAAATAGGCATAATAAAACATGTATATCAACGCATGCCAGATACAATAAAGCTAATAGAATAGCAATATCTCATACCTCATCGCTAACAATATAGCGGCATACCTGTCTCCGTCGCTCAATAATAGTGCGTAATCAGCACCCATCGCTCGAAGGCGGCAAAATCCTGTGCTGAGTACATAGCGGCACAATCCCTCACTATAGAATCGACGGCATGACACCTCGTCATATAATAAGTGGCATGAAACCTCGCTATACACCTGAGCATGAATCATCGTCCACATAATAGCGGAAAGAGGCATCGCTATCTATATATACGGCGGCACGAATCATCACCAATAATCACAAAGAGGTGAATCATCATCATCGACACTAGCGGAACACATCACCGCTATCATCCGTGTCCGGCGGTATAAACCATCGCCAATCAATATAGCGGAATGAACCGTCGCTATAAATACACCTGGCGGAATGAACCCTCGCCAATCAATATAGCGGAATGAACCGTCGCTATAAATACACCTGGCGGAATGAACCCTCGCCAATCAATATAGCGGAATGAACCGTCGCTATAAATACAAATCGACACAGCGGGACACATCACCGCTATCATCCGTGTCATCACAATGAAATGAATATAATCGACACAACGGGACACATCACCGCTATCATCCGTGTCATCACAATGGAATGAATATAATCGACACAGCGGGACACATCACCGCTATCATCCGTGTCATCACAATGGAATGAATATAATCGACACAGCGGGACACATCACCGCTATCATCCGTGTCATCACAATGGAATGAATATAATCGACACAGCGGGACACATCACCGCTATCATCCGTGTCATCATAAAGGAATGAATCATCATCCTCGACACAGCGGAATACATCACCGCTATCATCCGTGTCATCACAAAGGAATGAATCATCATCCTAACAAGCGGCATCTCATCCTCGCTTCTTCATACAAGCGGTATCTCATCCTCGCTTCGTATGGTATACCCCGCCTCAATGTGCAAGCGAGCCTCCCCCCTCCCGCTCCACATTTAGCGGTATAAACATAAGTATAAAAATTCTCACTGTGATAAGCAAGACTCCTGGAATGTATAATCATCATTCCTTTTTATACTCCATATTTCCTGTAACCTGCAACCATCATGGTTAGCAACAATAGCCATATACGCTATGCATCAAACATCCAATGCATAAATGCAACCACTTGCAAGTCAATACGTATACCAAAGCATGTTACCTCGGAAATATCCCTTTACCTGATTCTCTTACAAAATCAGATTCCTTGGCACATAACACACGGAGTGCCAGACATCACTATTAATGCCATCCTATCGTGTTCCACACGATTCCTGCAATCACACTGATTAGCAACACCACTTTTCATATCAGAAAAAGCACATAAACAACTAGTTGTGCCATACAACATTAATGCCATCATGCATAAGTAAGTGCTATCAATAACTTCTTAGGCCCTTAACAGCCCCAAAGAGCTAACCACTGCTCTGATACCACTAATGTAAGGACCCCAAGCCCTTAATCCTTGATTAGTGTATTAACCACTATGTGTGGCACATGCTTTCAATAAAAGTCAATCGGGAAGCTCAGATGATACTTTATCATTTCATGGCAATTACAAAAAAATTCCTTTAACACTCAATGTTATAAGGTCATCAGTCTAACAACGAAATAGACTCACAAAGTTCGCCCAATATCATCCCTTTTTGCCACTTTTCACATTGTGGACTTTTATAAAAATTTGGGCAGAGTCTCCCCATAAATAGAGCTATCCCGAAATAGAAGCACAACACATAACATAATTCCCGGCCAGGGAAAACATAATACTCATCAGAAAGCAGTAATACCAAGTAAATTCCCAGCCAGGGAAGACACCACACATATGACGACATAAATGGGTCTCAACACCCACATAATACACTAACGACTCTCATATCATTAGCAATTCTACCACAATTGCATGCAACATATAATGAAAGAGAGGAAGGCTCATGCCTATATATACAACCCATATACAAGAATGTCCGTGCTCACATGCGAGCATCATAAATGTGTATATAAACCTCGGGTGTATATAAGTACTCTATACGATACCGTGCTCCATCAAGCCCTGGTACCACGATCCTGTGAGTACGTCCAATCAACAGCTCGAGCTCAGCTCCACAGCCATCGATGCACCTGTTCACCTGCCCCAACAGAGACAGCCCCCAACGGGGTGAGCATACCAATACACAAAATCTCATATTCACAATAATGAAATTCATAATTTACAACACAAGTAAATATTAATGAATTTTAAATGATACTCCCTGGATGGCAACATCCTCATCCGGGATTCCGTGTACTGTCCCTGTTCTCACAATCATCAAACTCATCAAATCTCATAAATCAGTAAATCAACACATTGATTTAACCCATTGCATGCCTAGTTCTCGAATATCAATAATTATGATTCCAAGTTCATCATTCATGCAAAAGTAGATATCTCAATATCTAACACTGATTTCATAGCCTCGCTATTAATCATAAATGAATTAAATGCCTAACATTTATTTTACAAATTTTCCATTATACCTAGACATCTCAAATGTCTTATAATGAAAACATGATCCCACGATCATTCTCAGGCATCTCAAATGCCCAGGCATCTCAAATGCCCTACAATAGTCATATACATCAGGTACCCCATATAACTTATGAGAGTTACACTACTCTAGTGTCACGTGCGCCCCTGACGGCGATATCAAGATTAGGTCGCTTCATAGCTTCTCAACACATATAAATAATCCTCATGCAACACATATAAATAATCCTCGTGCAACACATATAAATAATCCTCGTGCAACACATATAAATAATCCTCGTGCACGATTATTCAATAAAATCAAAATACATTATGCATTCACAAATGCTCTAATATGTAGTAATGCTCGTACGTCGCACGTACCTTAAATCTCCGAAGTCCGAGCCAAACCTTGCTCGAGTTCCATGCCCCGAGGAATGATGTGCTAACACGATAAATAATTCACAATTATTTACGAACATGCAACCCATGCTCAAGCACACCCATATCCCTCAAAATATTGTCAACACACGACAATTAACCTTTTAAAAGACCCGGGGCAGGGTACAGACAGGGAGGGAAATAAATGAGACAATATCGAAATTTGTTCAAGAATACCCTACAAAAATCGAACCCGAATCTCAAAATTTCGAACCCAATTAAATACCATAATTCATCTAAAATGTGAATTAAACCATCAATAGCAAGAATCATCATCCTTGCCAAAAACCCCCAAATTTTCGAAATCCAAACCCTAATTTCGAATCCAATTCTTCAATTCCGAACACAATCAAGCATCATAATGTGTCAACAACATGAATTAATCAATCCATAACAAGAATCACCACAACCCTTCCAAAACCCCCAAAATTCGAACCCACTTCATGCATACAACCAAAATTTCGAACCAATCCCACCAACAACAATAATCCGAACAAATCGAACACAAAAATGGCAGGGAATTGCACGAAAATAACGAAAAAGGGGTTAGGAAGATTACCCAAACGAAAATCGGAAGAAATCGGACCAAAATCGAAGAACCCTAGAAATTGGGGATCGGCGCACTTCCGCAAAAATCGACTTCCACACGCGACGAAACTTCAAATTGATGGAGGGGAAAGCTGCGTCTCGTCGAGACGAAGCCGGCGGCGGGTCGCACGCGCCGAACGGCGGCGGGCGGCGGAGCGCCTGAAGCGGCGGGGGCTGGGGAAAAGCGGGAGGCAGCGCGCGCGGGTGAGGAGAGAAGAAAAGGGGCTGAAATGATTTAATTTCCAAAAATCTCGGGTTCAAATGGTATTTATAACAAAAATACCCCAAAATACTAATAGCCCCACAAATACATCATGATTCATTAAAAATCATCTGTTTTCAAAAATTCTCTCTCTAACTCAAAAATCCCCTACCGGTGCCCACACACAGCGCCCGAGATTCTGAGTCACATAAAAAAACCCAACTCACAGGTTTTCACCGAAATGAGAATACGATCTCAACCTCGGGATCCAACGATCCCAACTACTCAAATAGACGAGCCCAGAAGGCCCAACACTTCGATTAAACCCCAAATCGCCACGTAAAACAACTTTACGGGTTATTAACACTCCGGGATTAACATCTCTAATCTCAGGTTATCACAGTGTTTGATTATGAATTGTGGTACATGGACAACCACTGGGCATTGTAAATGCGATGAAAATACAGGAAGTGTTTTGTATTTATGATTATGCATTTACGCCTTACGTATTCATATTGTGTTGTATATGGATAGCTATGTGCTCATGTGTTGGGGGTTGTCTTTGTAGGTGCTTTTGCTAAGGAGAACTAGGGTCGGGGCTGATACTTTGAGCTGTAAGGAGTGCTACTACAATAGCAGGACAGAGTTCTTATGCGTAGTCTCTACAAGTAGTAGAGTAGAACTATAGTGTCACTCCTATTGTTTTGAGAAATGTAACTATTATCTGTTTCAAATTTATGGGTACATTTGAACTGTAAGCTCAAAATGTCAACACGATTAAATACTCTGATATTGAATTGCTTAGTTCTCTTAATCGCACCTATTAGTATCTTGAGATATCGGGGTCTCACACACGTTGGACATATTGAGTTGCATCACATGAGATTATGATATTGCATGATGCATTGACACGCAAGGACATTGAGCACGTCATGTTGATCATATCGATTCTTTCGTTGATACCCATATCTTTTCGTTGGTATCTGTGATGCGTGTCTGGGGATGATGGACACGCCGATGGCTCGGCTGAGAGAAATGTCGTAGCGACGAGCGAGTCGATGCCCTGCTCGAGCTTGATATTGATTGATGGTGCTGATAAGTGTGATTTTTACACTTATTTTAATATAAGATTAGGGGTGTTTTTGTAGCGATTCCTGGGAAATATTACGCGTTTTGGTATATATTTGTATATTTCAGGAATCCAGGCCCAACTGCATAAAAGTGGAGGAATTAAGCTTAAAATGATGCAAAAGGACCAATGCGAGCAAACATGGAAGAAGAAGGACGAAAATGCAAAATCCAGAAAATTAGACTTGCGATCGATCGCAATATTCGGGCAATCGATCGCCTCGAGGCAGAAGCAACTCGTGATCGATCGGTAATTATTGGCGATCGATCGCTCGGGTGAAGATTTTGAAAAATAAAACAGAATAGTCTGGCGATCGATCAACACATTATAGCGATTGATCTCCAGACCCGATAAACTCGAGATTTCCTTCCTTATCAAGTGATTTTGTGTCCAAACTTGTGGCGACTCATCCAACATTATGTAAGGGACAATTCAGACGAAATTTGGGGAATTCTGGCTCACTTTTGACCTACACAAGCAGCCTCCTTCACCTTTCATCTTCCCCAACAATCCATATACCACCAAACCACTGAAGAGAAGACGCATCGGAAGAGACTGGATGACTGAGCAACGCAAGGAGTCAATGCCTCTCGTTATTTCCGTATTTCTAACTTTAGTTCTATATTTTTATCAGATTATGATGTTTAGTTTTGTTCAACACAATTTTATGCATTTATGCATGGTTATTTGATGGAAATAGTTGGCTAAGTTTGTTATCAAGACTTAGGGGATCATTTGTATGAACCCATGATTTAAATAGAATGTTTTGATTGATTCTTATTATCTAAGTGCATAGATCACTGTTCTTCATGCTTTTAAGGGTTTGGCCATCCTTGAATGATAATAAATTACAATTGAGATCGAGAGATAAAATTGGAATTCGATATAGTGATTTATGTTGTGGATTTCAGACTGATATCGAGAGACGAAGTCAAATACACGTGTGATAGCTATAGATTTACCAAAATTGAAAGCTAGAAGTTTTCATAGATCAATTTACAATATTAATTGTTCAATAAGGACACGAGAGTGGCTTATTGTTACGTTAATATTAGATTTGTTATAGCCGGACCAAGGTATAACAAGTGAATTAGGAAAACTCGTCACCTTAGATTGTTTGAATTCGATTATTAACTAATAGGCGAATTGTTGGGGATTACATAGGTGAACCGAATGTCTTGATAATTGTTTCTTTTGATTATATTCTCATTCAACACTGTTTGCTTAGGTTGATTTTGAGTTAATTTGTCACTTTAGTTTGATAATCATAACCATTTATCGTAGACTAAATATAGTTAAACTAGTGGAGTTTGGTAATTATTTCCTAGTCCTTGTGGGATCGACAATCCGTACTTTTTATATCATTATACTAAAACTTGACACAGTACACTTGCGGTATAGAATCGCTACACTCAAAAAAACTGTTTAAAATAATAGCGAACAAGTTTTTGGCGCCGTTGCTGGGGACTAGTTTTAATAATATCAAACGAGATCAGTTGACTGTAGTTTAGTCATTTATTTGTTTTTATTTTTGATTTTTTCCCTTCCTTTTCTCTACTCTTCTACTGTTTGTGTTCTTTTTGGTTGATTGTTACATGTTGTTCTCTCTTGGTGCATGCTAAGGAGTAGCAACCCTACACTTGAGCCCTTTGATCCAGAGATCGAACGCACTTGTCAAAGGAGGGTAAGGCAAGCAATAGCACACATAGCTAATAACGAGGAAGTTCCAGTAGCACCATTGGCAAGGTCACTCATGGATTACGCCCACCCTTCATTCCATGGATCAATGTCGTGTATTACGAGACCAACCATCCAGGCCAACAATTTCGAGATCAAGCATGCTATCATACAGATAATCCAACATTCGGTCCAGTTTGGGGGAGCCGCTACAGATGATCCAAATGATCAAATCTCCAACTTCTTGGAGATTTGTGATACATTCAAGCATAATGGCGTTACTGGCGATTCCATCAGGTCACGTTTGTTTCCCTGTAGCATTCTCATGGTGGGTCTGTCCAGTACATTGTTCTCTAACATGTACCCATGTGTTGATTTGATATCTCATATCCACTAATTCATCAATCAAAACATACTAGTCTCAATGTATTATCATTATCCTGATTTATGATAATACTTGACTAGGGACAATCTTTAAGAATAATACAATATTATTCTAAGGACATTAACTTATATATCAATTCATATTGCACAGATATTCGAATAATATATAATAATGATTTGCCATTTATAAAATCACAATACATTGTATGTCACAAACAATCATCTAATGACTTGTCTTAGGGCATATCCCAACAAATCTCTCACTTGCACTAAGACCAATCAGACATATACTTAATGCCTAGAGATAGAGTATGACGATCATGCTTCTGCTGTGACAGTGGCTTCGTCAATAGGTCAGATACATTATCACCTGTTTGTACTTTGCATATCTTTACATCTCCTCTTTCAACGATTTCTCGAATGAAATGAAAGCGCCGAAGTATGTGCTTGGATCTTTGGTGAGATCTAGGTTCCTTAGCCAATGCGATGGCTCCATTGTTGTCACAATAGAGTTCAATCGGATCTAGAATGCTAGGCATCACCCCAAGTTCAGAAATGAACTTCTTGATCCAAACAGCTTCCTTTGCTGCATCTGAGGCAGCAATATACTCAGCTTCAGTTGTAGAATCGGCTACTGTCTCTTGCTTTGAACTCTTCCAGCTTACAGCACCTCCATTAAGGCAACACATATCCTGATTGCGATCGAAAATCATCTTTGTCGGTTTGGAAACTTGCATCAGTGTAACCTATTACATTGAGCTCTTCCTCACCTCCATAAATCAAGAATGTATCCTTAGTTCTTCTCAAGTACTTCAGGATGTTCTTGACTGCAATCCAGTGACTTTCACCTAGATCAACTTGATATCTGCTCGTCATTCTCAAAGCATACGAAATATCGGGACGAGTACATATCATGGCATACATGATAGATCCAATAGCTGACGCATATGTAAACTTACTCATGCGTTGTCTCTCATCTGGTGTTGAAGGACACTGATCCTTCGAGAGATGTATCCCATGTGTCATAGGCACGAATCCTTTCTTTGATTCTTGCATGCTAAACCGTTTTAGCACTTTGTCTATGTATGTACTTTGACTTAGGCCAAGTAATCTTCTCGATCTATCTCTATAGATCTTGATTCCTAATACATAGGTGGCTTCACCCAAGTCTTTCATAGAAAAGCAATTCCCTAGCCAAATCTTTACAGATTGTAAGGCAGGGATATCATTCCCAATTAGAAGTATGTCAACTACATACAATATTAGGAAGATAATTATGCTCCCACTGACATTCTTGTAGACACAAGGTTCATCTACGTTTTTGATGAAACCAAACTCTTTGACTGCATAATCAAAACGAAGATTCCAACTCCGAGAAGCTTGCTTCAATCCATAAATAGATCGTTGTAGCTTGCATATCTTTTCAGCATCCTTTGGATCGACAAAACCCTAGGGCTGTGTCATGTACACATCCTCAAGCAGATTTCCATTAATGAAAGCTGTTTTGACATCCATCTGCCAGATTTCATAATCATGAAATGCAGCTATTGCAAGTAAGATCCTAATGGATTTAACCATGGCAAGTGGCGAGAAAGTTTCATCATAGTCAATACCATGAATTTGTTTGAAACCTTTTGCAACCAGTCGACCTTTAAAGGTTTGTACATTACCATCCATGTCGGTCTTCTTCTTGAAAATCCATTTGCACCCTATGGGTCTCACCCCTTCAGGTGGGTCAACCAAAGTCCATACTTGGTTTACATACATGGATTCCATTTCAGATTTCATGGCTTCTTGCCATTTCTCAGAATCAGTGCCCATTATAGCTTCTTGATAAGATGGGCTCATCCTCATCAATAAGTACTAAGTCACCTTGTTGAGTCACAAGAAATCCATATCTTTGTGGCTCCCGGTGTTCTCTTACAGACCTACGTTGGGCTTGTGTCTCTTGAGCAGGTACGTTATCCACAACAGCTTGTGGTGTCTGCTCTGTTTCCATCTCAATATCATGTTCAGTGTTTTCTTCGGGAGATCGATCACCTCGAGGCAGAAGCAACTCACGATCGATTGGTAATTATTGGCGATCGATCGCCCGGGTGAAGATTTTGAAAAATAAAAAGAATAGTCCGGCGATCGAATGGCACATTATAGAGATCGATCGCCAGACTCGATAAACTTGAGATTTCCTTCCTTATCAAGTGATTTTGTGTCCAAGCTTGTGGGGACTCAGTCCAACATTATTTAAGGGACAATTCAGATGAAATTTGGGAACTTCTTGGCTCACTTTTGACCTACACAAGCAGCCTCCTTCACCTTTCATCTTCCCCAACAATCCATATACCACCAAACCATTGAAGAGAAGACGCATCGAAAGAGACGGGACGACGGAGCAACGCAAGGAGTCAACGCCTCTCGTTATTTTCGTATTTCTAACTTTAGTTCTATATTTTTATCAGATTATGATGTTTAGTTTGTTCAATACAATTTTATGCATTGTTATTTGATGGAAATAGTTGGCTAATTTTGTTGTCAAGACTTAGGGGATCATTTGTATGAACCAATGATTTAAATTGAATGTTTTGATTGATTCTTATTATCTAAGTGCATAGATCACTGTTCTTCATGATTTTAAGGGTTTGGCCATCCTTGAATGATAATAAATTACAATTGAGATCGAGAGATAAAATTGGAATTCGATATAGTGATTTATGTTGTGGATTTCAGACTGATATCGAGAGATGAAGTCAAATACACGTGTGATAGCTATAGATTTACCAAAATTGAAAGCTAGAAGTTTTCATAGATCAATTTACAATATTAATTGTTCAATAAGGACACGAGAGCGGCTTATTGTTACGTTAATATTAGATTTGTTATAGCCGGACCAAGGTATAACAAGTGAATTAGGAAAACTCGTCACCTTAGATTGTTTGAATTCGATTATTAACTAATAGGCGAATTGTGGGGGATTACATAGGTGAATCGAATGTCTTGATTATTGTTTCTTTTGATTATATTCTCATTCAACACTGTTTGCTTAGGTTGATTTTGAGTTAATTTGTCACTTTAGTTTGATAATCATAACCATTTATCGTAGACTAAATATAGTTAAACTAGTGGAGTTTGGTAATTATTTCCTAGTCTTCGCGGGATCGACAATCCGTATTTTTTATATCATTATACTAAAACTTGACACCGTGCACTTGCGGTATAGAACCGCTACACTCGAAAATACTGTTTAAGTTTGGGGGAGTTGATAAGTGTGATTTTTACACTAATTTTCTGTGATGAGTGTCTGGGGATGATGGACACGCCGATGGCTCGGCTGAGAGAGATGTCGTAGCGACGAACGAGTCGATGCCCTCCTCGAGCTTGATGTTGATTGATGATACCTTTCTTTGGACTCCGATAGTTTGGTATCTTGAGATACATGTTGTAATTACTTGATAGTTTCATATTTGGCTTTGGTTCACTCCCTAGGGGGCTGTTGTTGTCTTTGTGTGTGGACAATGATAGGTATTATAGGTAACCAGGATCCCAAAGAGGGAATACTCGTTGAAGTCTTACCTGAGGTTGTTTCTTTTGTTTTTTCCCAGTCGTAGGATAGTGTGTCCTAGATCGTATAATTATGTAAATGGAGTTTACTTCAGTTCAGTCTTCAATATTTGTTAATAATCGGTGTTTACTTACTGCTGATGGTATTATGTAAATATTTTAAGTATAAAATGTGTGCTGTAGACTTATTGTGCATGCTATGGTATGATGTAAGTATTTTTAATACGGATTATGTGCTGGGTGCTTATGATGCATGCTATAGTATTATGTATTTACTTGCTGCACTGGATATGATTATTGTGCTTTTCATTTTTTTGGTATGTCCCTCGTGCGGGGAGGTCATGCAGAAATTTTTAGAACCACTTGTTGGCAAGATTTTAAATGATCTTCGTTGTTTACAAATCAATAATCATTGTGTGATAATTAAACACTTGATTATGAACGGTCCTCACATATAATTTAGCAAATGCAATTATTAACCTTATCGATGTTTTCCTGGATACAGGAGTATGTGTCAAAATAATCAACACCGTCAATTTGTCTGTAGCCCTTAACTACAAGTCTAGACTTGTACTTATCTACCGTACCATCAGACTTCATCTTCCTCTTGAAGATCCACTTGTGGCCTAGTGGTTTACAACCTGCAAGAAGATCCACTAGTTCCCAAATATGATTATGTAAGATACATTATATCTCACTGTTCACCGCTCATTTCCAAAGATCAGTCTTGAGAGGACATTGCTTCCTCGAAAGTAGCAGGATCCCTTTTCCAACAGATATGTTAGGAACTCCATGCCAAAGACTTCTCTTTTCTCTGTCTTTTGCTTCTTCTAGGCGATTTTACATTCTCTTGAGATTCTCTATCCCCCCACATATCTCTCAACTTTGGTTTCAGTCACTGTCTGTGTTTTGTGGGGAAAGATTTCCTCAAATGACGCATCCATAGCCTCAATGATAGTTTTTACATGCATTTCTGCATTATTTGACTTGTGTACTAGAAATCGATAGGCACAACTATCTTACGCATATCCTATAAATATACAATCCACTGTCTTAGATCATATCCTAGTCCGTTTAGGAGGAGGAATTGGTACCATTGCTTGACAACCCCAAACCCTTAAAAAATTGTAGCTAGGTGCGCGACCTTTCCACAATTCATAATGCGTTTTATCCAACCTTTTATGTGGTACTCTGTTTAGTACATAGTTGGCGGAAAGCAGAGCTTCTCCCCGCAAGTTCCGAGGTAAGTCAGAACTTATTGTTAGGAATCAATCAAGCAATACGCAGCGGAAAATAAAACTTGATTCCTACCACTGGACCTATACAAAGTTAATCATACCGAGATTGATTAAGAATCGTACCCTTGTAGCGTGTTTGTAGCAGAATCCTCGTTGCAAGACCATGAGTCACGAACAAAGATTTTCATCTTCGTCTCTACGGTATCCACACGATCCAAACGAAAGGGTGTTCAATAACAAGTTGCTAGACTCGTTCTTAAAAAAAAAACAAGACTCACGGTTCAAAACCGATCAACGACGGCCGATCAAGAGCCCCACAAACCCACGGCGGCGGCGGCGTGCATGGTGCTCAAGAGGGACGGCCGAGAGCTCTTATGTAGGCTATTAGGTTTGATCAAGATAGATTAATTCTTAATTAACCTTGTTATCAAATTATAATATATGTTAGATTTAATTAAAGGATTTCTCAAAGCCTCATTGGCCCATACCAATATATTAATTAAATCCATACATCTAATATATATAATTAAGACTCTTCTTAATTAATTAATTCATCCAATGAACTATATCTCCCTTTATCGATTTAAACTTTTGTGTGACCCGATAGGATCTTGCAATGTTGGCAGCGACATAAAATCTAATTTTATGTCACAAGCAATGAGCGGTTCTAGCAACACATCAAGGCTACCCAAATTACAAGAATGTCATTGACTCGATATAACCTACGGACTGTGATAATATTAACCATGTAACTTAATCCCTTTGTCCAATGTGTTTAGATTGAACATGAGTCATGGAATAGTCATACTCATATATTCAATCTCTTATTTCTTGATCCCCAAGTAGAACTAGAATAAATGAATAATCTCGATATCACATATCGACTCATTCGAGCACGACCATGCATTTTAGTCTTACTTGATCAAGGACCAAACACTTCTCCTGTTATATAGGAGGGACAAATCCTTTCTCGATCACTCAACATCCCTCTACATAATTCGTGGTGTATCCAATGATTGTCTTTATAGTTTACCCTGTCACAGGTAACGTTTGACAATATCAAGATACACGACTCCTTATATTGGGATCTCTGGTGATCTCAAGTCGTAAGGATTACATACATTATTATCACTATGAGAATTGCTTATGACGTTCATATAAATATCCATGTAGCATTCTCATGGTGGGTCTGTCCAGTACATCGTTCTCTAACATGTACCCATGTGTTTGATTTGATATCTCATATCTATGAACAATTTATCAATCAATACATACTAGTCTCAATGCATTATCATTATCCTTATTCATGATAATACTTGACTAGGGACAATCTTTAAGAACAATACAATATTATTCTAAGGACATTAACTTATATATTAATTCATATTACACAGATACTCGAATAATATATAATAATGAATTGCCATTAACAAAATCATAATACATTGTATGTCAAAAACAATCATCTAATGAGTTGTCTTAGGGCATATCCCAACAAATCTCCCACTTGCACTAAGACCAATCAGACATGTACTTAATGCCTAGAGATCTAGTATGATGATCATGCTTCTGCTGTGATAGTGGCTTCGTCAGTGGGTCAGATACATTATCATCAGTTGGTACTTTGCATATTTTTACATCTCCTCTTTCAACGATTTCTCGAATGAAATGAAAGCGCCGAAGTATGTGCTTGGATCTTTGGTGAGATCTAGGTTCCTTAGCTAATGCGATGGCTCCATTGTTGTCACAATAGAGTTCAATCGGATCTAGTATGCTAGGCATCACCCCAAGTTCAGAAATGAACTTCTTGATCCAAACAGCTTCCTTTGCTGCATCTGAGGCAGCAATGTATTCAGCTTCAGTTGTAGAATTGGATACAGTCTCTTGCTTTGAACTCTTCCATCTTACAGCACCTCCATTTAGGCAAAACACATATCCTGATTGCGATCGGAAATCATCTTTGTCAGTTTGGAAGTTGCATCAGTGTATCCTTAGTTCTTCTCAAGTACTTCAGGATATTCTTGATTGCAATCCAGTGACATTCACCTGGATCAACCTGATATCTACTTGTCATGCTTAAAGCATACGAGACATCGGGACGAGTACATATCATGGCATACATGATAGATCCAATAGCAGACGCATCTGGAATCTTACTCATGCGTTCTCTCATCTGGTGTTGAAGGACACTGATCCTTCGAGAGATGTATCCCATGTGTCATAGGCACGAATCCTTTCTTTGATTCTTGCATGCTAAACCGTTTTAGCACTTTGTCTATGTATGTACTTTGACTGAGGCCAAGCAATCTTCTTGATCTATCTCTATAGATCTTGATACCTAATACATAGGTGGCTTCACCTAAATCTTTCATAGAAAAGCAATTCCCTACCCAAATCTTTACAGATTGTAAGGCAGGGATATCATTCCCAATTAGAAGTATGTCATCTACATACAATATTAGGAAGATAATTATGCTCCCACTGACCTTCTTGTAGACACAAGGTTCATCTACGTTTTTGATGAAACCAAACTCTTTGACTGCATCATCAAAACGAAGATTCCAACTCCGAGTAGCTTGCTTCAATCCATAAATGGATCGTTGTAGCTTGCATATCTTTCCAGCATCCTTTGGATCGACAAAACCCTCAGGTTGTGTCATGTACACATCCTCAAGTAAATTTCCATTAAGGAAAGATGTTTTTGACATCCATCTGCCAGATTTTATAATCATGAAATGCAGCTATGGCAAGTAAGATCCTAATGGATTTAACCATGGCAACTGGTGAAAAAGTTTCATCATAGTCAATACCATGAATTTGTTTGAAACCTTTAGCAATCAGTCGACCTTTAAAGGTTTGTACATTACCATCCATGTCGGTCTTTTTATTGAAAATCCATTTGCACCCTATGGATCTTACCCCTTCAGGAGGGTCAACCAAAGTCCATACTTGGTTTGCATACATGGATTCCATCTCAGATTTCATGGCCTCTTGCCATTTCTCAGAATCAGTGCCCATTATAGCTTCTTGATAAGATGACGGCTCATCCTCATAAATAAGTAGTAAGTCACCTTGTTGAGTCACAAGAAATCCATATCTCTGTGGCTCACGGTGTTCTCTTACAGACCTACGCTGGACTTGTGTCTCTTGAGCAGGCATTTCATCCACAACAGCTTGGGTGTCTGCTCTGTTTCCATCTCAATATCACGTTCAATGTTTTCCTGTGGTTGAACTTCACTAAGTTCTATTTGTCTCCCACTGGTTCTTCTCGAAATAAATTCTCTTTCAAGAAAGACACCAGTCCGAGCAACAACTACTTTGTTCTCGGTGGGATAATAGAAATAGTATTCTTTCGTTTCCTTAGGATACCCCACAAATAAACAATTATCAGATTTGGGTCCAAGTTTGTTGGAGATGTGACGTCTCACGTAAGCCTCACAACCCCAAATCTTCATAAAAGACATACTAAGACGCTTCTTAGTCCATATCTCATATGGTGTATTTTCTACTGATTTAGATGGAACACGGTTCAGTATAAATATTGCTGTTTCTAAAGCATGTCCCCAAAAGGAAGTCGGAAGATCTGCATGACTCATCATTGATCGAACCATGTCCAACAAAGTTCGATTCCTCCTTTCGGATACACCATTCCATTGTCGAGTATACAAAGGTGTGAGTTGTGGGACTATCCCACACTCCTTTAGATAGTCATGAAACTCTTGGCTTAGGTATTCGCCTCCTCGATCTGATCGGAGGGTTTTGATACTTTTGCCAAGCTGGTTTTGTACTTCATTCTTGAAATCCTTGAACTTTTCAAAGGTTTCATGTTTATGTTTCATTAGGTACACATACCCATATCTACTGAAGTCATCAGTAAATGTAACAAAGTATTGAAAACCACCTCTAGCTTGAGTGCTTATTGGTCCACATACATCACTATGTTTGAGACTCAATAAATCATTCGTCCTTTCAACATGTCCCTTGAAAGGAGCTTTAGTCATCTTGCCTATTAAACAAGATTCACATGTTTCATACGATTCAAAATCAAATGAATCTAATACTCCATCCTTATGAAGTTTTGATATGCGATTCTTGTTTATATGGCCCAAGCTACAATGCCAGAGATAAGTTGGATTTAAATCATTATTCTTAATCCTTTTAGTATTTATGTTATAGACATGCATATCTAGATTTAAAACATAAAGACCATTAATGTCATGACCCGAAAATTTTACACGATCATGCATAAACCTCTTGTCATATAGTAAATCATGCACACCCACAAATTATATTACTAAAATTTATATGTAGTTTAGTAGATATCAAATATAATAACTCAAAAATATAAAATTTCAAAAGATGTCATTGGTTACAAATTTAAGAATTGTTCAATTTGCTTGGAAAGTAGATGATTAAGTTGGGTTAGAAGCAAGATGAACGATGGTTCAAAAATATATAATTGACACTGCATGTAATAGTCTTGATAATTAATTTATGACTTAGTCAACTCAATGTATATGGATATACATCAGATAAGAAACATGAGCACCTAATATAAGACAATTATAATTAATATATATATTATGTGACAAGGGTTAAATGGTGAGTCATCTTCACTCAAATCTTTCAAACGCCACGTACAACTCCACAAACAAAAAAAAAATAAAATAAATAAAACACCGGAAGAAACCATACGAAGCTCGTGAAAACCGTACTCGATGCTCTCTTTCATTGTAAATTTGGTCGACGTTGATTTAAATAAAAAGGTAAGGGGCACAAACTCTCTTTGATAAATTATGTTTTAGGCTCAAAATATAAGACATGAATTGGTTAATTTTTGGTGAATCAATCATTATGGAAAGTCAAATTTATTGATTGAACTTTATGTTAGAAGCATGTAAGTGCACTCTGTTTTGAGGTGAATTTTCTACTGTTTATAAATGAAGTTCAGACTCATTTGTTGAATGACATAGGGTAAAAATATGGTTCAACCTAAGCTCATATTAAAGTGTAATACTTCTCGTTCAATCCATGATAAACACTTAACTCGTTTGGATGAGTTTTGAGTAATTAGATTGCATAATTAAATTAAGATTTGAGTTCAAGTAAAGCTGCTACTTTGGGTTCTTGATAATTATGATGTTTATCTTAAGATTTCTGAAACCACTATTGGGAAATAAATTAAGTTGAATAATACTAAAACAGGTTGCATACTATAAAAAGTTAGCCAAACTTGTATTTTGATTAACTTAAATTTAAATATTGATGTTGTTTATATGTGATTGAATTCAATTATGGAAATTGAACCAAAAGATAATGATTAAATTTAGTAGAGGGAATCAGAAGACACTGTGGATAAATTAATGAATATTACTGAAACATGTGGCATACGCTTGTAGGTCAAATTCTTGACAAAGGTGAAAATAAGCAAAATCATCGAGATATGAGCAACAACTTGTGAGTATACCCTTATAACTTGGTATTTAACTTTATATAAGTATGTGATTTGTGTTATATAAGTACCTTGAATTGGTGAATGAATTGCGATGAATGCAATATGCTGTGAAAGAACTAAATTGAGTTCTGAAATGTACATGTTGAGACGTGATGTTATACGTTCTGTATGATGTTATTTACCATATGATTTGATGTTATGCATATGATTATGACATGTGCATTAATAAGAGATTAAAGAACTCTGTTATGGCCACTAATGACCTTGAACCATGTGTTATTTCATTCTGAGTACGGTCAGAATTACAGAATCAAAAAAAAATAATATCGATCCCGAGTTAATAATTGAACTCAAAAGGGGATCTACAGAGTGCCGGCCATATCGTGATCACGGATTGTTCTTGGTATTAGTTGGGTTATAACAGAATAACAATACAAACATACATGTGCATATCATGTGAATTGATGTACAGATTATGATGAATTATGCGAGTATATTCATGTGCTTATGTGGATATAAATTATATGCTTGTGTGATTTTCAATACTATGTTATTTGAATATGCTCATTGAGAATACAACTCACCCAAATGCAAATGTTGTTTTTCAGTTGCTGTAAATAAAAGTTGACTCTACAAGGTGTTTCTACGTAGTTGGAAGTCATGGATCCAAGGTCGGCTGGCTGACTCTAGTCCTTCTCCCTCAGCTCATTGCATATACTGTATAGGTTTTTGGTTGGGTTGTGAGGGGTACAACCTTGGTTATTTTTGTGGCATGTATGCCTTGTAAATTATATTATGATGTTATGAGATTGAAATTTCCGCTGCCATTAAATATTATGTTATATGCCTCATGTGTATGTGTTATATGTGTAAGGGGTGTCTCACTAACATCATTCAAAGGTGATCAAACCTCCAAAAGCATGAAGAACATAAAACATACGCAAAGAATTATAAGAATTCAATCATTAAATCATCAAATCGAAGGTTCATAATAAAGTTTCGCCTAGCCTCGATAAATAAAATTAGTTCCTCATAATAAATCAAAACACAACAAAACTAAGAATTTAAAGACAAAGAAAAACTCCCAGCGTCGACTCCGGTTGTAGATCTTCGCTCCTTCTCTTGCTTCCTTCTCGATCGTCTCTTTTTATCGCCTTGTTGGGTTGTTCCAATTCCTAGGGTGAAGTGGTGATGATGGATGATGGTGATGGAAGGATGGAGGTTGATGATGGGGAAGAAAAGGTGGACGTGTGAGAGGAGTGAAGGAAAGAGAGGTTTGGATGGTGAATGGGTGTATGATATATGGAAGAAAGGTGGAGGTTATGGTGGACGTGAGATGGATTGGAGGAAGAAGATGGTGTGTGGTTTGGATGGTGAATGGGTATGGAGGTGTGTAGGCTTTTCCTAGGGTTCAAAAATCTGATATGGGTTGTGATTTTGTGTATAATATATAGGGGAAAGAATTATGGACTTCCCTATTGCATCCAAACTCTACAAGGAAGGTATTTTAATGAAAACTGCTCGTCCCGATCGATCCGAACAGAAGAGCCGATCAATCGAGCCTTCCAGTAAGATTTTCGCTCAATTTTCAGCCTTTCTCGATCGATCGGAAAAGCTTGCTCGATCGATCGGAAATCACAGTAAGTTTCTTCGCCTTTTTTAGCTTCTGGCGAGTTTCGTATTTTGGCCTTAACTTTCTCATACAAACTCCGAATTTGATGAATCAGCTGTCCACGCAAAGATAAGAGAAAGTTCTACAACTTTTATATGGACCACATTTCCAAAACATGGCTCGAAAATATAGTAATTTGAGGAGAAAGGAGCAACATGTGTCTTGGATTCTGGTTTCTTCCTCTTTTCTTCAACTTAATTCATTTTTTCATCATTTTAGCTTGATTTCTTCCCCTTTTATGAATTTCAACATTGAATTCCTGAAATAGAGAAATATATACCATAAACCATAAAATTATCCAAGAATCAACACGAAAACATATACATATCATAGCATAAAAACGCGTAATATTCAACCATATCAAAATGCTTTTAAAATATCATGTTGGGGTATTCTATATATCATGCTTGTGTCTTGATACACATTAAACCCCATAGCATGGCAAGGGAGCCACTTGCACACTTTATATTTGTGGGGTCCTCGTTACTTAATTCATTATGTATCCAGTTAACATACATATGTGAGTCTGAATTAAGTAAGAACATACACTGATTTAGAGTATTTTACTAGTTAAGTTGTTACAGTACCAAATCCTGAGTACAAAAACCAACTAAATGAGTTGTCTACATATACATTACATGTACAATGAACAACCTAAGCCAGTACAACTCCTATGCAGTGGTTCACCTCGCAGCGGAATAAGACTCACGATTCCCACGTCTATGCAAGATAGGGGTGAGTGCTTATCCTGAGGCCATACCCTCACCAGCTCCATCACAAAGATCAACATCTGAAAATCTGAGGCCCCGAGGAGGATCTTTTAAGTCGCGGGGGACTTCTTCTTCTTCTCGGTTTAGTGGAAGGCGGCCGGAGGGCCGAAAGCAAGGGGATCGGAGGAGTGGTGCATCTACTTATGGGGGACCGGCTCAAGCTAGTAGAGCTGCAGATGTCAAGTGCCACTTTTGTGGAGGGCCACATTTGATGCGAGATTGTTCTGCGTGCTACATTTGTGGCAAGTCGGGCCACATTGCTCGGCGTTGCCCCAACCGGGAAGGACAGACGAATCTCAGGGAAGGTCGAGGGAGGTTTACTAGTGGTACAGTGCAGCAGAGGCCACCGATGGTGCCTCGTCAGATGGGAGGACAGGCGATGGGGCCACCTCAGGGACAGGTCTATGCATTGACCAGGGAGCAGGCCGATGCAGCTCCAGAGGAGGTTATAGCTGGTACGTGCCTACTATTTACATTTTCCGCCTTTATTTTGATAGACACAGGTGCTTCGCACTCCTTCGTGTCTGCGGACTTTGTGGCGAGACATCATATGTGCACGTCTCCGTTACCCACGTCTCTATTGGTCTCGACACCCACCGGGAAGAGAGTTGTTGCTGATCGGTTTCTGATGGACTGCCTCATTTATTTTGAGGGCAACGAGATAAAGGCAGATTTGGTTGTTTTGAGTATGTCAGATTTCGACTGCATTGTGGGCATCGACATTCTGAAAAGATATCAGGCAGTGGTAGATTGTCGACAGAGGACAGTTCGATTCAGATCTGGTTTGGGAGTTCAGTGGACTTTTTATGGCGACGGGTCTCGTGCGAAGATTCTGTTGATTTCGGCAATCAAAATGTCTCAGTTGTTGGAACGTGGTCACACGGGCTACCTCATCTATGCCGTGGACACGTCGGGAAAGAACGAAGAGTTAAAGGTTGAGGATATACCAGTGGTAGCGGAATTTGCTGACGTATTCCCGGAGGAGATTCCCGGATTCCCACCGGCAAGGGAAGTCGAGTTTGGGATTGAGTTATTACCGGGGACATCCGCTATCTCCCGTGCACCTTACAGGATGATACCGGATGAGCTAAGAGAGTTGAAGGAGCAATTGCAGGAACTCCTTGATAAAGGATATATACGCCCTAGCGTATCGCCTTGGGGCGCACCAGTTCTTTTTGTGAAAAAGAAAGATGGCTCGATGCGTTTGTGCATCGATTACCGGCAACTGAATAAGGCCACGGTAAAGAACAAGTATCCTCTTCCAAGGATCGACGACTTGTTTGACCAGTTGCAAGGTACGAAACTGTATAGTAAGATTGATTTGAGATCCGGATACCACCAGATACGGGTCAGGGAAGAGGATGTGCAGAAAACAGCATTTAGAACTCGGTATGGGCACTACGAGTTCTTGGTGATGCCGTTTGGTGTGACGAACGCCCCGGCTGTCTTTATGAGCTTGATGAATCGGGTGTTCCAACCCTATCTGGATCAGTTCGTCATTGTGTTTATTGACGATATACTCATCTACTCCCGGAGCGAGGAAGAGCATGTGAGACATTTGAGGACAGTGCTCCAGATCCTTAGAGATCACCAGTTATATGCCAAACTCAGTAAGTGTGAGTTTTGGTTGAGTAGTGTGGTATTTCTGGGGCATGTCATATCTAGCAGTGGGATTTCAGTGGACCCCGGGAAGATTGAGGCGGTGATGGAGTGGGCTGCACCCACTTCTGTGCCCGAGATTCGGAGTTTTCTTGGTTTGGCTGGTTTGTCGAGGGTTTTTCTAAGATTGCTAAGCCACTGACTCAATTGACTCAAAAGGGAGTGCCCTTCTTTTGGTCTGATGCTTGCGAGGAGAGTTTCCAAGAGTTAAAGCACCGATTGACGACGGCACCAGTATTGGTGATCCCTACGGAGAACAAAAGGTTTGTGCTTTATACTGACGCATCACTACAGGGCTTGGGTTGTGTACTGATGCAAGATAAGCATGTGGTAGCTTATGCATCGAGGCAGTTGAAGCCGCATGAGGTTAGGTACCCGGTCCATGACTTGTAGTTGGCTGCTATTATCTTTGCCCTGAAGATTTGGAGGCACTATCTGTATGGTACGTCCTTTACCATATATACGGATCATAAGAGCCTGAAATTCTTATTCACTCAGGCGGAGTTGAATATGCGTCAGAGGAGATGGATGGATTTGCTCAAAGACTATGACTGTGAGATTGAGTACCATCCGGGGAAGGCAAACTTGACGGCAGATTCCTTGAGTCGGAAGGTGAAGAGTACTGCTGAGGAGGTCATGCATTTGTCGGCTATGATGACTTCCTGTTGCCATCTGGGCTATGACTTCAACGTAGATACATCGCCTGTGCATGTATCGACCTTATTAGCTGAGCCAGATATCTATGAGCATATCAGGAGAGCTCAGAGGATAGATGATGAGATTTAGAGATGGTCATCATTGGCACTTCAGGGGCAGCCATCAAAGTTCAGAGTGGCTGAGGACGGTTCTTTGAGACTTGGTAACCGATGGGTAGTCCCAGGTACACCGGAGTTGCGCAGAGGAATCTTGGAACGGGCTCATAGTAGTCGATTTAGCATCCACCCAGGAGGGAGGAAGATGTATAAGGACTTGTGTGATCAGTTCTGGTGGAAACAGATGAAACGTGATGTAATCTCATTTGTCAAGAAGTTTTGATCTGTCAACAGGTTAAGGCAGAGAGACAGAGACCGGGTGGCGAGCTAAGGAGCTTAGAGATACCGGAGTGGAAGTGGGAACACATATCTATGGACTTTGTGACCCACTTGCCGATGACTACTTCGGGTTGTGATGCCATTTGGGTGATCATTGACAGGATGACGAAGGTAGCTCACTTCATTCCCTACAGTATGGCGTACACATACTTGAGGATGGCTCAATTGTATGTCCGGGACATAGTGAGACTGCATGGGATTCCAGTGTCTATTGTGTCTGACAGAGATCCGCGGTTCACATCTCATATCTGGGGAGGTCTTCAGTCAGCTTTGGGTACTGAGTTGAGGTTGAGTACAACATATCATCCCCAAACGGACAGTCAGACTGAGCGTACTATACAGACACTCGAGGACATGCTGCGAGCTTGTGTGTTGGAGTTTGATGCCTCATGGCAGGATTCTTTGGCCTTGGTAGAGTTTTCATACAACAACAGCTACCAGGCGAGTATTCAGATGGCTCCGTTTGAGGCTTTGTATGGTAGGCGTTGTAGGTCGCTGTTGTACTGGGATGACTTGACCAGTAAAGCAGTGGGAGGACCCGAACTGATTCGGGAGATGGAGGATAAGGTAAAGATTATCCGTCAGAAAATGAAGGCAGCCCAGGACAGGCAAGCCGCCTATTCAAATAAACGGCGGAGACCGTTGGAATTTCAGTTGGGAGACAGGGTCTTTTTGAAGATTTCACCTTTCAGGGGTGTGGTTCGGTTTGGTATGCGTGGTAAATTGTCTCCGAGGTATGTGGGACCGTATGAGATTTTACAGTGCATCGGTACCTTGGCTTACCGTTTAGCACTTCCACCGTCGTTGTCTGGTATTCACGACGTGTTTCATGTATCTATGCTACGGAAGTATGAGCCGGATCCGTCGCATGTATTGCAGCCTTCTGAGGTTCAGTTAGATTCTGATGTATCTTATGAGGAACGGCCAGTCAGGATTCTGGATAGGGCTGATCGCAGGCTTCGGAACAAAGTGATACCTATGGTAAAGGTACAGTGGGATCGCAGGGGTGTCGAAGAGGCCACGTGGGAGACGGAGCAGCATATGGTGCAGCACTACCCGGAACTACTCTCTGGTATGTGATTTATGTTTAGTTCGATTTGGGTAAGTGCATGCGATTTTGAGGGCGAAATCTTATAAGTAGGGGAGTATTGTGATATCCCCGAAATAATTAATTGAAATTAGGGCAATAATTATGTTTATGTGATATTATGGCGATAATTAGATTATGTGTTGGGACTAATTATCTTGGTAAAATGCTTGTCACATGGTAGGCGTGACCCGGTAGAGCATTTCAGGATGCATGTTATACATGTTGGGAATTGGGTGTTATAATGGTTTAAATGAAATGGGTTGTGTCTATTTGGTAATGCATGATTTTAATAGGGATTTTGATGCATTGTGGTAAAATGCTTTTAAAATATCATGTTGGGGTATTCTATATATCATGCTTGTGTCTTGATACACATTTAAACCCCATAGCATGGCAAGGGAGCCACTTGCACACTTTATATCACATCCCTTCCCATCACCTTTAAGTCAAAACCCACCCTTCATCTCTCCTCTTGCAAGGAAAACTCCCATTTTCGTTTCTGAAACAAAAGGAGAGGAGAAAACTTGGAAAAAGGAGTCTTTTTGTGTTTTCTTGCTTGAAACTTGGAGCTCAAGTGAACCATCCCAGGTAGCCACACATCAAAGGAGATAAAGTCCCACAACATCTCCACTTTTGGAACTAAGGTACGTAGTGAGACGTACGAGCATCGGATGGTAAAACGTATTTATTACGCTTTGAATTGGCTATGCATTATGGTTGCACATGTGGTCTTATTTATGCATTATGGTTGCATACATAGTTGGAACATGCATCATGGTTGCATGAAATTGTGAGTCGAGGTTATATCACAGTGATGAAGAATACTTGCTGCCTTCATGTCGAGGCGATGATAGAATACTTGCCGCTGTCATATTTAGCGATGAAGAATATTTGCCGCAAACATGTCGAAGCGAAGGATCATGCCGCTGTCATGTTGATGCGAAGGATATTATGCTGCTAATATGTCGAAGCGAGGGGTATTAATGCCGCTGTCATGTAACGCGAGGGGTATTATGCCACTGATATAATAAGACTGGGATTGGCCATTGGTATACATGGAACGGATGCATGTCATGACATATATTATTGGTGTTATAATCAATTAATTGTGATTATGGTACAAGGACAACCAATGGAGCTTTTATATGTGTTAAGTACAGGAAGTGATTTGCATTTATGGTCTATGCATTGAATTATGATCATATTATTGTGAATATGATTTATATACATGCTCATGGTTTGGGGTTGTTCCTGTAGGTACTTTTGGGCGGACGGGCTAAGGCGGGTTGATGCAGTGAGCCAGTGAGGAGTGCTTTTGGCATAGTAGGCTTAAATTTTGTACAGTCTCTACTCTAGGAGTAGTGTAAAGCTATAGGATTAGCATTCATTGGTTGGGAATGTAACTAATCCCTTTTGGAACTTTATTTTGGCACTGTAATTTAATAGCTCAGGGCATCAACACAACCTTTATACTCTGTTATGCATGGAAATTTCTATTTACGCCTTTAATCCGCACTTAAGGAACTAGGGTCCTTACAATAAGTGAGTAAGTCATATTAACCATGTTGCGCACTCTTATCTCAATTTTGATTCCTTCTATTGATGATTCATCATTTTTTTTTTCTTTTCAATTCACCCTCCTTTCTCATCCACCTCATCATTCACCTCATTATTTTCTCATTCTTTACATCACTATGTTCTTCACCTCTTCAACATATTTCTATGCATTCATTCCCTTTTTTCATTATTATCCCCTTTCTATTTTTTCAATGAGGAACATGGGGGATATTTGAAATTTTAAAGTGCAATACGGGTCTTACTCACTTGAGGGTAGAAAATAGTGTATAAGCTTTCAACAAGGTGGTCGATGTGGGATTTTGAAATGATGCCGAATGGAGGTTATTATGTGCCTAAGCACATGCCATTTGATTTTCAATAAGCTCAAAAGGGTAGCTAGGGATAAAAAATGATGTATTTCGGTGGATTCAAAGGCTCAAACGAATCAAAAATTGCCTAAATCATTCCTAAGCCACATAACATCCGTATTTCGCCTCAAAGGGTACTAAAGCAAGTTCTAGACTACTCTCAATTCACAAATAACTTATATGATTTGTCCAATGTGCTCAAATGGTATCTCAAAACCAAGGTAATATAAGAAAGAAATTTGAATGAGATTCTAAAACATAATGCAACAATTCAATCCTCATTCTTTTACATTTAAGCTCAAAGGGGCTACTATGATAAATTTATATCAATGAATAAAGGCCCAAAATATTATCAAGAATCGCCTATATCATATTTGTGTTCATTCAAATCAACATTGATTAATCAAATGGTCATGGTCTCTAGTGCATGAATGTGAGAAACTCAACAGCAAAGTGAACAAAAATTTTAAAATTTTCACAAATAAGCTCAATTCTTCATCATCGGCCTTCACAATTACTTCAAATCACGACTTATGACACAAAAAAAAAGAAAATGACTAAAAAAATCACAAAACACAACACACATAGGAATCCAGGAAACAAAACATCTTCAATGTTTAAACACCCCCCCAAACTTAAAATCGTGCATTGTCCTCAATGTACCATACAACGTATAAAATAAGGGACAACACACCTACCTGCGACGACGATCGTCACTAATCGTCGCCCATCTCATGCTCATGGGTATGGTGAGAAGATGATGATAGGGACCTCCGCATCAGTATAGACCCTGCAATGGGAAAAATAATGATCAATCGGCTATGAATAAGACATGCTACTAAAATGCAATACTAAAATTAAAAACTGAAATAAAATAAAAAGGATATAAGGCTTGGGTTGCCTCCCAAGAAGCGCTTTGTTTAAAGTCGTCAGCCAGACTATGCGAAGCAACCATCAAAGAGCGGCTTCCGCCCATAGTAAGTATCATATGACACTACATGTGGGTCTTGGTTGTGTATGCCCTCAAGCTTGGCAAGATAGTGGCAGTTAACGCTCGTCGCTCCAACAACGTCCTTCGAAAATTGATAAGCATGGGAGAAAGATTCTAAACTTGGCTTCATCTCGTGGAGATCATAATATGGTGAAGTTGGCATCGATGGGAAGAACGGATCCACATATGGCATATAGGACATCACCATCGATGAGTGCTCCTCACTATTTTCAAAAATATGCTCATCTTCCAACGTCATGCTAGGCTCATCTTGACACGGGAATTCATCAGATAACTCATCCACAGTAGGCTCAACCACTTGAAAATGCTCATATTCCCTTGAATCTTCCGCATGAGTAGGATCACTCTCCCAAACTTGGTTGGTTGAATGATCATCATCATGTGACCACACCTGGTTTGTCACCCCTTGATTATATCTCATCTCAACCTCTTTGCATCTCGCTACAAATGTCTCTATCTGCTGCTCAAGGCTACTTCTGGTGTGATTTTCGATCTTTGGTTCAAATGATGGCCAGAATTTGCGCAAAATATCCTCCAACTTAGAGACTTTATCAGAACTATACTCATCCTCTGATTGATGCTTGAATGATTGGTGTGTAAAATGAGGGTAATGATGCTCTGGTGGATATTGGTGACTTGAACCCAGCATTGAAGGATCAAAGTGCCACTGATAGTCGAAATTCGCCACATGGTTAAACAGGTGCACCCTGTCATCATCTCTACAATATATGGGACTACCAGCTGCCAAAGCTCCATTAAATACCCATTCTTGTGTGTCTGCATCCAATCCACTGTAGAAAGATTGAAGAGGAGTGTAGTTTGAAAAGTCGTGGTTGAATCTGTCCCAAACTGCATAGAATGGTTCATACGGTTGTGGGGCAAAGCTTGTGGAAACTTGCTGATGAAACATCTCCAAGTACCTCACAAGAAAAACATCAAAAAATTAAAATTAAAACAAAAAATAAAATTCTAAATTAAAATCAAGACTACTTGGTAACAGTATCAGTAATCAAAATTATATCAATCCCCGGCAACGGCGCCAAAAACTTGTTGCGTGTGAACGTACCGCAAGTGTACGATGTCAAGTTTTAGTATAGGAAAATTAAAGTACGGATGTCGAACCCACAAAGATTGAAAATTAAGTTACACCAAGTACTGTAATTAGAATAGTCTCGACTTTATTTAGACAATCGATAGCATAATTATTATATTAATCTACTAAAATAAAGTAATAATTTAACAAGATGGAAATTTAAGTGGAGAAAATCAATGAGAACGGATTCTAGAGGTTCGACTTCACTCAACTATCCACTATGTCGTGTTCTTCTAATTTATTAACCACGAATCCTATGTTATCTATTACCTCTCCCGAGTGTTAAATAGAAATAATCATTCAACAATCATCTTGATGTGCCCACCTAAGATAAATTATTAAACAATTTCAATAGCGCTAGATTCGTTCTATGGCTTCGTTGGAGTTATACGTCTCCCGACTATATAAACTTCCAACGATGTAAATTCCTACGGTCCTATTCAAAACCCCCTCTCCCGAGTGATAGATTCTAAATAAATATGACGAATCAACTAGTGATCAATTAATTGAAACGCATTCAAATCAGGAATCACAAATAAACCAAACGAAAAACCAAATAATATTCAATCAATAATCAACGACATAGTTTCAAGTCAAGATCCGTCTAACTCTAGAATAATAAATTAGTTCATGAATACATTAAATAAACACATAGACATGTTCTTAATCATCATAAACATAAATGAAGAGATAATCAAACGAATTGGATGATGGCCCTCCGTCCCCGGTAGTCGCCGTCGTCTTCTCCGTCGTCAAAATCTCTACCCTTCGTTGTAAGCGCGCCGCCTCGATTGATCTCCTCCTCTTCTCTTTAGCTCTCGCCTCAAATCCTCTTCGTTTGTGCGTCCCCTCTACGTCCGTGTTTCGCCCTCGGTTGTGTACTGCTCTCGCGTCAATCTGTTCGTTTACGTCAAGAAATATTTTGTAAAGTCTTTTTCTTTGTCGCTCCTTTCTTACGTGAAAATCCTCCCCCTTCCTTTCCAATCGTATCTTCCTTTTATAATTCTCAATTCAACTTTTTCCTTAATTACTTCTTTTCGTCACTTTTGCCGTATGTTCCCGTATCTATCTCCTCCCTTCTCTTTGTTCGTATCTTCCTTTTATATTTACGTCCACAATTTCCTTCCGTCAAACTTCTCCTGTACGTGAATATCTATGCCAATATTTCCACGTGAATTTGGTTCCAAAAATCTATCAGATTTTGTTTCACTCCATACGTGTTGCTTCCTCTTTTAATTGGACAATCGAAATCTTCTCCAATATTCTCTCCAAATCTTATCATGCATGTGACGTGTAAAATCTTTAATAAAATCGTGTTGCATAAGTGGCGCTGGGGCACTATATGTAGGTGCATGATTTTTCACTATTGAGTCCCAATTTGAATTCCTGTCACATTTACGTATTTCTGATCATCTTTTAGTAATAAAATGCTTAATTCCTTGGATTCCTGCAAAACATCGAAAACGACAACAAAAGACGTAATTCTGCTCGAATACCAAAACAAAAGTATAAGAAAATAAAATAAAATATAGTGCAAATATGCACTTATCACCCATATCTTTTCGTTGGTATCTGTGATGCGTGTCTGGGGATGATGGGCACGCCGATGGCTCGGCGGAGAAAGTGAGCTGAGAGATATCGTAGCGACGAGTGTGTCGACGTCGTCCAGACATGAGGGATGATGGACCGCCGATGGCTCGACTGAGAGAGATGTCGTAGCAATGAGTGAGTCGACGCCTGTTCGAGCTTCATATTGATTGATGATACCTTTTCTTGGACTCCGATAGTTTGGTATCTTGAGGTTCGATTCCTTGTACCTGACATGCATTGCATTACATTGCATTTGAATTGCATCATCTATCAGATTTAATAGATACATGTTGTAATTACTTGATAGTTTCATATTGGGCTTTGTCTCACCCCCTAGGGGTTGTTGTTGTCTTTGTGTGTGGACAATGTCATGTATTACATGTAACCAGGATCCCAAAGAGGGAATACTCGTTGAAGTCTTACATGAGATTGTTTCTTTTGTCTTTTTTCCAGTCGTAGGATAATTAAATTTTATCAGGGTGTGTCCTTGAATATATAATTATGTAAATAGAGTTTACTTCAGTTCAGTCTTTAATGTTCGGTGTTTACTTACTGCTGATGGTATTATGTAAATATTTTAAGTATGAAATGTAGGGTCTTCCTACCTTAACATCATCTTAATACACAATTTATGGACTAAACAAGCATTAATAACGTCTTAGGGTTCCGATTGTAGCTTTGAGCTAAAAAGATTTCAGGCCAACAATGAAATTTCAAAACTTAACTCATTACATTCTCAATAATGAATGTTAAAGCGATAGTATTATACTACTCCTAGAGTAGAGACTACCCAAAAGTCCTGCATCCTATCTTCTTTCATGCTCCTTTTAGCTCACTTCCTCAACCCGACCCTTAGCCCTTCGGTCCAAAAGTGTACCTACAGGAACAACCCATCATGAGCATGTATATCGTTACTTAACATCATAGGGCAATGGCATATAAATAAATGCATGAAAGTAATTGGTAACGTATACTTCCTGGTTAATTGCATTAACCCTCTTTGGTTGTCCCTATTTCATAGCCATACATATAATCATTAATTCTTGACATGAATGATTAAAATCGTCGTCTTATAAATATCGTCGTCTTACAGCGTCATCATCATATAAGCATTATCATCTTATACATATCATCATTTATAACATCATCATCATATAAGCATTATCATCTTATACATATCATCATTTATAACATCATCATCATATAAGCATCATCATCTTATAACTTCATCATCTTATAACGTCATCATCTTATAACATCATCATCATTTAAGCATCATAACAAGATACAACAGTAAATGTACGAAGTCTTGGTTAAGTAATTTACTGGTTATTCGTTAACTTCTTCTTGTTAACCCTGATTTACCTTCATGCATATGGACATCTTACCCCGTGGTGTCTTACCACACAATAACATCGAATGGCCTCTTACCATATGGGCATCTTACCCCGTGGCATCTTACCACATAATAACATCGTGTGGCCTCTTACCATATGGGCATCTTACCCCGTGGCATCTTACCACATAATAACATCGTGTGGCCTCTTACCATATGGGCATCTTACCCCGTGGCATCTTACCACATTATAACATCGTATGGCATCTTACCATATGGGCATCTTACCCCGTGGCATCTTACCACATAATAACATCGTGTGGCCTCTTACCATATGGGCATCTTACCCCGTGGCATCTTACCACATTATAACATTGTAAGGCATCTTACCATATGAGCATCTTACCCTTTTATAAACATCGTATAACATTATTATAAACTTACTTATCACAATCATCATCATAAACATCATCATCATATACATCATCATCATAAACTTACTTATCATAATCATCATCGTAAACATCATCATCATAAACTTACTTATCATAATCATCATCGTAAGCATCATCATCATAAACGTCATCATCATAAACTTACTTATCATAATCATCATCGTAAGCATCATCATCATAAACATCATCATCATAATCATCATCGTAAGCATCATCATCATAAACATCGTCATCATAATCATCATCGTAAGCATCATCATCATAAACATCATCATCATAATCATCATCGTAAGCATCATCATCATAAACATCATCATCATAAACTTATGCAATTAATACATAGTCATAGTTAGGAGGGTGTTACCGTCCGATGCCCGTACGCTTCTTACGTACCTTAATTCCAAAAATGGAGAAGTTGTAGGACTTTATCTCCTTGAAGTTGTGGGTACCTGGGATGGTTCTACATAACCATACAAATTGATATTAGAAGCTAATTATAGTCCAATATCCAAAAATCCCACAAAAACATCAAAATTATACATTTTGGTGTCTCGCGATCGATCTCCATGAAGCCCCGATCGATCGCGAGATCACACTGCCTCGTCCAACAAAATTTTCCAATTCGCGATTGATCGCCGAGTTTGCGCCGATCGATCGCGACCTCGCCGATCGATCGTGCCAAACTCGCGATCGATCGCTGAAGGCTACTGCCTTCAGCCCTTGCAGCTTGCGATCGATCGCTGAAGGCGCCGATCGATCGCCGAGTTCTGCACACGCGATATTCGGGCACTATTCACCCTTCTCCTTCCCAAACTCAAACAAACTCAAATATTCAAACACCCACCATACCAAATCACTACAAATCTTCAATAAACATCCTTATATAACCATAAATCATACCCCAACCATAAACAACATATACCCAAAACAAACCCACATAATTTACTTCAAAATCAACCCATTTCAACACCAAACATCATAAGACTTTTAGGAATGGTTCCATACCTCTTGTAGGCTCCAAATCCTAACAAAGATCACACAAATAAAGTTTTTGTGAAGCTTTCTTCTTCCTTCCTTGGTGAATTTCGAAAATGGGAGATGGGTTAGGGTTGAGGAATGAATTGGGGATTTTAAAAGTGATTGGTAAAGTAAGTGGGTATAGAGGGAAAAGGGGGTTATAAGGTTAATATTAAAATTATACCCCAAAGTTAACATGATGTATAAAACACCCCAACATGGTATTTTAAAGCATTTACAAAAATGCATTAAACTTCCACTAAATCATGCTTTCCTCATAATTAACCATCAACATAGTTAAATCATGTTAACACCTTATTTTCTAATATGCATAACATGCACCCTGAAATGCAACCCCCGGGTCACACCAATCATGTGATTAAGCATTTCAACATGATAATTAATTTCAACACATAAATCAATTATCAACATAATTTATCATATTAACATCATTAATGCTCAAATTGCATAAAATTAATTTCGGGGCATTACATGAAATGTGTGCTGGAGACTTATTGTGCATGCTATGGTATGATGTAAATATTTTAGTATGGATTATGTAATGGTTGCCTATGATGCATGCTATGGTATTATGTATTACTTGCTGCACTGGGATATTATTATTGTATTTTCATTTTTTTGGGTATGTCCCTCGTGCAGGGATGTCATGCCGAAATTTTTAGAGCCACTTGTCGGCAGAAGTTTTAAATAATATTCCGTTGTTTACAAATAAATAATCATTGTGTGATAATTAAACACTTGATTAGGAAAGGTCCTCACATGCTGTGATGATTTTACATGATTATGGAATATGCATTCATAAGAGAATGGATTTTGTTATGGCCACTAATGACTTTGAACCATGTGTTACAGAATTACAGAATATGGATCAAAGACCTTGAGTTCATTGAACTCATGTGATATAGATTACAGAGTGTCATGGCCATATTCGTTATCACATTTGTTCTTGGCATTGCTTGATCCATAACAGTAAAATATAATGGATAGACATGTGCATTTTGCTGTTGTACAAAATATATATATTGTGAATGCTAATTTCTTATCAGTCGCGTGCTTATGTGAAGTTAATTAACATGTTATTTGAATACGCTCATTGAAAATGCAACTCACCAAATGCAAATTTTTTTTAGTTGATTGTAGATAGAAGTTGATCCTAATGGGTGTTTTCTACAAATTTTGAAACATGGATCCAAGGTTGACTAGTAGAATTCTAATCCTTCTCCACCAGCTCATCATTTTTGCAAATCAGATATAAGTTTTGGGTTGTAAGAGATATGAGCTTGGTCATTTTTGGCATGTATATGTTTATATGCCTTGTAAACTATTGTGTTGTAAATATATTGTACACATGATATGCAAATGCTAGTAATGTTGCCATCTAACTATTATTTTTCGTTAAAAAAAAAATACATGCAATATGTGTAAGTGTTATGTGTAAAAGGTGTTACAATTGATTTGGTATCACATCAAATGTTAGAGGTTCTTTAGACTATCACATGTGCATTCTCATTATTAGTTATATGTTTGCCTAGTCATAATATTTGCATCATATTTCAAGGTGTAATGATTAGCAAAGTGTGCAAGGAGGAGAATAAACAGCCGAGCCAGAGTCACATTCATCACATTAACTTCCAAATTACCTAGAATGCCTGCTTATGGTGTACATCGACAATATCTACCTGTTATTCCTCCTGAAATACCTAAACAAAGGCGTGTTAAATTGAGAAAAATGGGAGCTATTGATTTTATGGGTGCGACTGTCCCAGTTGAGGCATATACAGGGTTAAAACGGACAGAAAGGATTTTGAATTTACGAAAATGTACTCCATAAGAAAATTTTGATTATACAGTATCACTTCTTCGAGGGAATGCTTATGACTGGTGGGAGACTATACCTAATAGCACTACTCGGCTGCCTGTAATAAATTGGAATGATTTTTTGACAAAATTTCATGATGCATATCTGCCAGAAGTTATAAGGATCAGAAAGATAACAAAATTCTTGAACTTAAATAGGGGAATGTACCAGTTGCTGAGTACGAGGTACTATTTAATCAACTTTCTCACTGTGCTCTACATATGATAGCCAAAGAAAAGAAGAAATGTAACAAATTTGAGATGGTACTTCGATTTTTTATTCGGGATCGCCTCACACCGACAGCTTTGGAGTCCTTCAGCAAGCTGAAAGCTGCAGTAGTACGTGCTGAGAAATTGGAAATGAATCAAAATCCACCTTTCAATATAAAAAGAGACAAAGTGACGAAATTGGCGGATTTGGAAAAAGAAAAGGGTTTTTTGCACCTACACAAAAGGTTTCCTAAGTGGTTTTAAAGGCGCCAGTTCCAGTTGTCCAACATCAGCTAGTAAGGATTTTTGTTCTACACCATCGTTGGTACTTGCATGCATTATTGGAGAATTCATTATGGGGAATGCAGACTGCTTAAAGGAAAATGCTTTAGATTTGGAGAACCTGGCCACATAGCAAGGAATTGTTCAAAGCCACATGAAGAGCCTATAGTTGAGCAAACCAAGTCTAGTGGTTTTACTCCTTGTAGAGTTTGGTATGGTAGAGGTGCTGGAACAGAGGAGAGCAAGGCCAACAGACAACACACTTAGGCTCGAGTGTTTGCTATGATACAGGAAGAAGCTAATACCGCACCAGCTGTAATTACTGGTAATCTATCCATTTCTGTTACAAATGCTTATGTTTAATTTGATCATGTAGCAACTCATTCATTTATATCACAAGCATTCGCAATGTGTTTGCATGACACACTAGAATCATTGGGCTATGATTTATTTGTTCGAACCCGAGTAGGGAGATGATTGTTGTAAATACTGTGCATCATAATTGTAAAATTTTGATCGGGGATACTGAAACGCATGCTACTTTACTTGTTATGACGTTAAAGGACTTTGATGTAATTCGAGGTATGGATTGGTTAACTCGATATCATGATAAATTGGATTGTTTTACCATAGCTGCAACTTCCTAATCAGAAGCATATATTATTTAAAGGAGAAATAAAAATCAGGCGTACTTGTAAAATATCTACATCTACGGCATTCAGATTGATTAAGGGTGGCTGTGAAGCTTACTTAGCCCTCATTATAGATAGCAGATTATGTGGTTTGAAACATGAAGATATTCTAGTGGTTATAGAATATCCAGATGTATTTCCAGATGATTTACCGGGATTACTTATCATCATTTAAACAATAAATTTCCAGTTCTAGACGATTATACCACAAGTATATGGTTGTCAAGTTTTAGTACAATAAATTTAAGAAAAGGTTGTCGACTCCACAAGGACTAATAGTAAGTACCAAATTTAATTAGTTTAACTATATTTAACATACGATTATTGGGCAAAAATTATATTAACTAAACGAAGAACAATATCCAAACCAAACAAGCGGAAAAAAATGAAGAAACTCAATAGATATAAGTACCAAGACTTTGGTTCACCCATGTAATCCCCATAATTATCTTATTAGTTAAGATTCAAAATCATACGTTCTAAGGTGACGAGTTTTTCTAATGCATTTGTCATACTATGGTCAATATAAGTCTTATATTAACGTTTCAATAAGCCACTCCCGTATCCTTATCGAACAATCAATATTGCATGACGTTTTGTTAAAACTAGTAGCCTTCGATTGGGTAATCTATTGCTATCACACGTGTGTTTGATTTCATCTCTCGATCTCAATCTTAAACTCATGGCCTAATTTACTATGTTGTATTGTAATATCGTATGGTCAACCTCAATCACGATGTATATAATCAATCAAAGGTGACCAATCCTTCAAAAGCACTGAGAACAACAAATTATGAACATAGATTTGTAAGAACAATCAAAAACCAGTAGTTAAATTATGGGTTCAAACATAAGATCTCCTAGTCTTAATAAACAAATTTTGCCAACAACCATAATAAAATAACAAATTCTAATAATATTTTGCAACAAAATAAACATCCAAAATCTGAAAATAATTAAGAACAAAGTTTAGAAATACGAAAAGATGTGAGGTGATGAGTCCTTGTGTCGCTGCATCATTCTGTCTCTTCCTGTACCTTGCTCTTCAATGACTAGAAGTGGTGGGAGATGGGGGCTATGTTCTATGGTTAAGAAATCAGATGATAAGTCCTAATTTTTGTGCATAGTTGGGCTTTTATAATGTATGAGGAAATAGTTTCCTTGTGGACTTCAAACTCTTCCAAAATATATATTTTTTCCAAAAATTTGCATCGACCGATCGATCGCTCCAATGCATCGATAGATTGCGACATGTTATATCCCGTTTTTAAAAATTCATGTCACGTGCGATTGATTGCGCCTTTTGTCCAATCGATCGCGTACCCATCAAAATTGTTGCCCAGAACCCTTCACTCTTGATTGATCGGGCTCTTGCTCAGGATCTATTGATCATAGGAAAAAATCCAACGTTGTTATTTTTCCTTCATTCCTTTGACACGTTCACTCGTTTGAGTCATTGTCATCGATATTTGGGTCCTTTTCTTCATTTCATCACACTTGTACCTAGATTCCTGAAACAAAAAAGAACAATGCCAAACACATTATTGTTCCAAAAGCACTATCAAGATCACTAGAAATTCATAGTTAAGTAAGTGTAAAAATGACAGTTATAAACTCCCCAAAATTTAGACGTTATCTCCTCAAGCAAGCAATAAGATCAAAGTATAGAGTTCGATATTGATTCTTAAAATGAATCAATTCACGGACACTAAGTAGCTCAGACATCCCACTCACCGACAGACAAGAATCAATCAACACATTTAACAAGACGTGTTTTCTCCTATATCAAGAAACATATAGCAAACTCGGAACGTGTGTGTGCTATTGTCAACATCTAGTTTCATACAAATTTCATAGATCAAATCATGCTAGTCAATGACAGTTAATACTATTGTTGAGCACCCCATAACCCTAGTTTTCAAACACCCTCCATTAATACATTTACGCCCTAGACCTGGGCCAAAATATCTTTTAAAGCTTGTAATGTTAAGCCTTTGATGTCAGCTACAAAGAAAAGATAAGTAATTCAAAGAAGAGAGTATAATATGGAAATTTCATTCTATTTCAACTTTATACTCTCTTTTATCTTTTATTTTTTTCTCGGAAAGATGACCATGCTCTTCGTTAAATTTTACCAAAGGTGATCAATGTAAGCCCTCAACATGGTTCATCATCACATGACTATGCTATGACTTCAACTATGCCTTTCTTCTTGTTTTTTCAATAGACTTTTAATTTTTTAACTTTATAATAGCTCAAAACATAGTATGAAATTCATTATACTCCCTTAGGGTAAGGATAAAAACTAGTATAGGCTCATATTTGGATAGGTAAATGAGTTTTAACAACAAATACCGTGTAAGCCCTCATCTACTAATATCGAAATTAGTGCATTTATCATTGTCATTAGTGTATACAATCATATCATTAAGGAATTATCATACAATGCTTCAATATTGTGGTATAACGCCTATAAAATTTCTAGACATAAACTCGATCCCCAACTCAACTCAACAGAGATATGTATACACTTTACAATGCACCTAGCGATATTCTCAATTCATCATGCAATTATGTTCTTAAATAAATTGCATGAAATGCTCAAATGTAAAGAGAATGTCAAAAATATTTATAACCCATATACACATGCCACTTTGCTCACAGACGAGCATTAATAAATAAGTGTGTATCTAGTTGTATAATTCACATTACTAATACAAATACTGGTACCTCGCTCCAGGAGCATCCTCATTCCATAACTCAGACTTGTTTCTAGAACAAATGTCTTTCATGTTCTACCTGTTTCAACAGAAACAACCAACACATGGGTTGAGCATACTAACACCATAATCACAGTGACAACGAATACACAATTGATAATTCAAAGAATATAATTTCTATAATTTAAGGAAAATACTCCCTGAATATACCATAAGTATATGTGATCTCCCACGCTGTTCATGTTCTTACTATGTTCAAGGTCATCAACTCCAACATTTACTATATTCATATTCATAAATCATTAGTTCCATAATCAATAATAATGAAACATATTAACAGTATAATGTACAACTTTATACCAATTATCCTTATGTCAACCCATGACATTATAATATCCTTGTCAACCCGTGATGGTACATGTCAACCCGTGACATCATAATATCCTCGTCAAACCGTGACTGTACATGTAGACCCGAGACATCATACTATCCTCGTAAACCAGGGACGATACATGTCAACTTGTGACATCATAATATCATCACCAAACCGTGACGGTACATGTCAACTCGTGACATCATAATATCTTGCAATTCACAACGATTATTATCTTTCAAGTAATAATTATCAATGAAATATACGTTTATCGTTCGTATGTAATCAAGTACTAATCCAATTGAAATAACAATGTATTATTCGTTAAATGTAACAATAATAACATACCTACGCTCCTATGTTACCATGTACCTTAAACTCGACAACCTGATTTAGACGTCCATGACAACCGGAGGCTCATATGATATCTATATTGAATGTCAATTCAATATTAATAGAACTCTCAACAATTCTCATCATTAATCTTGCAGATTCGACATGTCTCCAATAAAACTCAATCACATTATCATACTCCATATACTACTCAAGTTGTGATGCCCGGGAATTATTGGTGTTAATCCCGGTGTGGTAATAATCCTTAAAGGATTTTAATTGTGGCAATTATGAATTAATTGCGGTTTCGGGACTCTCGGGGATTTTAAATCTGGTTTTTGGAGTCGTTGGATCCAAGGGATGAGATTGTACTCTTATCGTGGTGATAACCTTGGAATTTGGTCTTTGGTGGGATTTGGGGTCCGGAGTACTTTGTACTGGGACTGGTAATGGAATTTGAGTTGGAGAGATAATTATTGAAAACAGATGAGTTTTAATGAATCATGATGTAGTTGTGGAGGTATTGGTATTTTGGAGCCTTGGTGCTATATATACCAAATGGACTCGGTGTTCCGTCATTGCACGGAATCACCTCTCTCTCTCCCCTCTCTCCCCAGCGATCCCCACCCCTCTTCTTCCCTCCCCTTGATGAAAAGTCGATGGAGGCTCGACTTGGGAGCCAAATTTCTCGAAGATAATAAGGTATATTCATTCCCTCGCATTTATCTTCGATTTGATTGTGCTATTGTGGTGTTTGGGAAGGATATGAGTTGGGTTTAAGAATTTATTTTTTTAAAGAAATTTGGGTTGTTGTATTTTGGTGTTGATTTATAGCCCCTTGTTAAGGATTTATATTGTATGGGTTGTGAGCTTTGTTGTTGGGGAAGTTTTTGCAAGAAAAACGCCATTTTTGGCTGTTACAGGTCGAGCCGATCGATCCCTAGGGCGGGGCGATCGATCGCCGCGATGTTGTTGAATTTTCAGGAAGATGAATAGTGAGGCGATCGACCGCCTCAAAGGAAGCGATAGATCGCCATGAGGCAGTAGCCAAAAACACTGAGAGGCGACCGATCGATCGCCCATGCCATTTTTGCGAGGCGATCGATCGCCTGAGATGAAGCGATCAATCGCCGGTGCCTGTTTTTGGAGAATTATTTCGTGTTGAGTTTTCGATGCATGCTTCGCCCGTGGTCTTTTAAATGGTTAATCGTCATAGATCGACGATATAATTGGGGTTGTGAGCGTGTTTGGGCACATGGTTGCGTGCTTGATTGTTCATCGCTTTCCAAATTCAGTAACATGTCGCGATCGATCGGCGCCATGCCGCGATCGATCGAGACCTGCGGGTTTCCGAAAAATTCGAGCTTCTATGGTGTTTTTCACACCCAAACTCAAAACCAACACTCCTAATTTCCTCAACACCTCCAATACACCATTTAAACTCAATAAAAACACTAAAATCAACATTTTAGATTTTTAACCAAAACCCCCAAATTTCAAATCCAACCCAAAACTCAACCATTTAGCACAAAACTATAATCAAATCGAAGCTAAAGGTGATGAGAAGAAGATTACCAGCCTTTCTTCAAGAAATCGGGCTCCCAAGACGAGCCCCCAATGATTTTGCTTCCAAGAAGAGAAGAGGGAAGGGTTTGGGGTGAGAGAGGCGTGAGGGAGTGATCGCTTTTATTTTAACCAATTATTTATCAGTGTAGCGATTCTTTACCGCAAGTGCACAGTTGTCAAGTTTTAGTATAGTAAATGAAGAACAGGTTGTCGAACCCACGGGGACTAACTGTAAGTATCAAATAAGATACTTTTAACTATATTTAACCTACGAAATTGAATTAATAATTAAACTACTAATTAATTAAATTAACTACTAATCCAACCAAGTCAATAAAAGTAAACGAGAAAAATCCACTAGAGAAGATTATCGAGACTTTGGCTGACCAATGCAATCCCCTACAATTCTCAATTGAATATCCAAATATTTCTAAGGTGACGAGTTTTCCTAATGCATTCGTTATACTTTGGTCCAGTTATAACAAGTCTAATATTAATGTTGCAGTAAAGCACTCCCGTGTCCTTATTGAACAATTAATATCGAATAAAGATCTATGAAAACTACTAGCCTTCGATTTTGGTAAATCTATTGCTATCACACGTGTGCTAGATTTTACTTGGTCCGTCTCAACCTAAAACCCACGGTATAATTTACTCTATCGTATTGCAATATCCTATGGTCAATTCAATCGCAATATAACAATCATTCAAGGGTGATCAACCCCTCAAAAGCATGAAGATCAATAAATTATACACAAAGAATTAAAGGAATTCAATCAAATAAATCATCAAATCATAGGTTCTTGACAAAGGATTCGCTAGCCTCGATAAATAAATTAGTTCAACATAGTATATCAAAACAAATCAAAACTAATATTAAAAGACAAGAATAAACTCCCGATGACGACTTCGTTCGTAGATCCTTGCTCCCTCTCTCGCTTCCTTCTCGATCGTCTCTTGAATCGTCTTGTTGAAGGTGTTCCAAAATCCTAGGATGGTTGATGGATGGAGGTGGATGATGGTGATATGGAGGATGGATGGAGGCTATTCCTAGGGTGTAAAATATGATAAAAAGTCCCTTATTTTCGTCCAAGACATGATATATATAGTGGTGAAGGAGTTTGGTAGAGTTTGGACACAAAATAACCAAGAAGGAAACAAAATCTCAAAATTTTCGGGTTTGGCGATCGATCTTCGTCAGTTGGCGATCGATCGCGGAAACATTCTGGATGGTGGCGATCGATCTTCGAAAGTTGGCGATCGATCGCGGACCTCAAATCTCCAATCTTGCGATTTGGTCCCTCCTTTACCAGATTTGCTCAGTTTGGTCCTTTTCAGCATTTTTAAGCCCATTTCATCCACTTTTATGCATTTGGACCTAGATTCCTGACATATACAAATATATACCAAAACGTGTAATATTTTCTAGGAATCACTACAAAAACCTCTATAAAATCATTGTAAAATAAGTGTAAAAATCACACTTATCAGGGAGATGAGAGAGGGAAGTGTTTCCGTATAATGACGGAATACCGAGTCTATTTGGTATATATAGCTCCAAAGCTCCAAAATACCGACTCCTCCACAAATACATCATGATTCATTAAAAATCATCTGTTTTCAAAAATAATCTCTCTAACCTCAATTCCCATTACCAGCCCCAGTACAAAGTACTCCGGACCCCAGCTTCCACCAAGAACCAAATTCCAAGGTTATCACCACGATGAGGATACAATCTCATCCCTTCGATCCAATGACTCCAAAAACAGGGTTTAGAATCCCGGTGAGTCCCAAAACCGCAATTAATTCATAATTGCCACAATTAAAATCCTTTAAGAATTATTACCACACCGGGATTAACACCAATAATCCCCGGTCATCACAATTATCCCCCACCAATAAAATTTCATCCTCGAAATTTGCACGGCGCATTCCTCGTAACATTGAGAACACGCAATCCAAACGTGTTAGTTCTGGATTTTAAAGATGACAAAATAAATCAGAACGGATCGATAGAAATCAGACTGACCAGATCGATTGCTCAAAGCAGATCAAGCTGATATGGTATATCGCAAATCAAAACGAATCGATGAACATCAGCCTGACCAGATCGAAGCTTCAGATCGATCTCAACTATTATCATATCAAGAGCAGACATGGTTGAATAAGATTTGCTCTTCATTCCGAATCATTAACGGCTATTTATTGAAGCATTTAATGTTGCAATTAATGCTGAAAAAGACCAAGGACTGAAGATTACCATAAAAGGCAAGAAGACAAAGAAGAGCTTACCTGACAGTCGCCGAAAGCATGAACCAGAATGGCAAGCGCCCAAAAGAATAAGACTGTAGCCTTAAGGTATATGAGTTCGAACTGATCACCAGAGGTGAAGCGAGCCATTCATCTCTCAACCAAACAAAGCACTGGCAGCCATTCCAGACCAGACCACCCCCACAACAGATAGATCTACCGAACAGATAAGTAATGATGCTATGTCATTATTTACCAAGAAATTTGGTAAATTCATGTCTAAAAATAAAAGAAACTTTAAACCTTCTCATCACTATAAATCTAGAAAAGACGATGCTGTTAATGATCAGGCTTGCTACAATTGTGGTAAGACCGGACACTTTATTGCAGATTGCACCAGACCGAAGAAAGAAGAACGAAAAGAAAAGCATCGTGATTACAAGAAAAAGAAGCACTACAAAGATAGTAAAAATCATCATGGGAAGTCCCAAAAAGTCCTAGTAGCAGAGGAGGGAAACAGCAAGTGGGCTCAGACTGACTCAGATTCAGAAAGCTCTGAATACTCATTCAGCGAAAGCGAAGAGGATATCAATGTCTAATGGCAGACGAAGAAACGAGTCAAACAGACGAGGTATTCGATCTTGACTCAAATGAATTTACATGTGAAGAGCTTATGTCCGCACTGCAAGGCATGGCTAATGACTATAGAATTTTAGCTGAATCATTTGAGAAAACTAAAGCTAAAGCCAATGATCAAATAGATGAGCATATCAAACCAAGCTGCTCTGAGCTAGGTGAGTGCAATAATCTACAGATCGAGCTGAATAAGCTGAAAATCTCTTACGACCAGCTCCATGAAGAAAACAAGAGAATTAGCATACAAAATGCTAAGCTTTCTCGTATTTTCAAAACATGGACAAAATCAATAGCATCTCTCGAAGAATTGCAAGAGGTACAAAGAAATGTCGGTGATTTCACCGGCATAGGCTTTGATATCAAAGACTGCACCAAAGATGAATCTGAACTGTTACTGGTAAAGAACAAAATCAAACAAATGACATTTGTTAGATCCAGCTCAGTATATGAAACTGAAGCTCCTACAATTCAAACGGGAGTCTCCTTCGTGAATCAAGGTTTGAGAAGAGGAATTGGGTACGTTAACCAAGCCAACAAGCTTTGTGTCTATCAGACCAAATCTAAAGGTGCAAGATCTAAGGCAAGGAAGACCATCCAACTACTATAACTCAAACCAGTTCAACGAAGATATATATTACCTCATAAGAATCAAAGGTTTCCATATCGCACACATTATCACACACAACATCGAAACAGATTAGCTCACATCACACCAGACACACACAAGCCATTAAAGCTGATACAGGTGTGGGTTCCCAAAGGGCTAATCCGTTCTGGACCCAAGTAGGATTGGGTACCAACAGTAATTATGTTTGATGACAGGTACCGAAGAATCTAGTATCGGACTGGTACATAGACAGTGGGTGTTCTCGTCACATGACAGGAAACGTCGAGCTGCTGCCTGAAGTCATAAAATGTACTTGACCCAAGATCATCTTCGGGGATAACTCAAAGGGTAAGACCGTGGGCAAGGGTAAGATTGTCCATGGTAATATTACTATCAATGATGTACTATTAGTTGAAAATTTATGCTATAATCTGAATCAGTATAAGTCAACTATGTGATAATGGTTATGCTGTAGAATTTCACAAACACACTTGCACTGTTAAATCGTCAGATGGTATGACCATGCTTGTAGGAATCAGAAATGGAAATACATATAAGATTAACTAGAATTTTGCTCAACCTGATAATCTTACTTCTTTCATCGCGAATAATGATAATAAACACTGGCTATGGCATAAAAGCTTGAATCATCTCAACTTTAAGACTATCTCTAGCCTGTGTAAACATGATTTAGTTGTCGGTCTGCCCAAGATCGATTTTGCTAAGGATAAGATCTGTGAAGCTTGCCAAATGGGCAAACAGATCAGATCATCCTTCAAAAACAAGAATGCCAAATCCTCCTCACGCTGCTTAGAACTATTACATATGGACTTGTTTGGTCCTATACCAATAACAAGTTTAGGGGGAATGTGGTATACTCTTGTTGTTATTGATGATTACTCACATTTTACATGGACAATATTTTTAAGCAGTAAAGATCAGACCGGTCCGAAGTTGATCAAGCTGCTGAAACGCACTCAGAATGAGAAATCATCAAGCATAGACAGGATTCGAAGTGACAAAGGCACTGAATTCTCAAATCAGAATCTTGAATCCTTTGTAGAAGATCAAGGAATTAAGCATGAATTCTCAGCTGCTCGAACCCCTCAACAAAATGGAGTTGCAGAACGAAGGAACAAAACTCTTAAGGAGGCAGCAAGGACAATGCTTGCAGATTCTGGTATTTCCCAAAAGTTCTAGGCAGAAGCTGTAATACTGCTTGCTACACTCAAAATCGGTCTATGATTAACAGGAAGTTGAATCTTACTCCCTATCAAGTATGGACTGGTAACAGACCGTCTATCTCTCACCTTCATGTATTTGGCTGCAAATGCTTCGTTCACAATAATGGTAAGAATCATCTTACAACATTCGAAGCTAAGTCAGATAATGGGATATTCTTAGGATATTCATCCAATAGTAAAGCTTTTTGCATCTTCGATAATCGCACTTTAACTGTAGAAGAATCAGTTCATGTAGTGTTTGATGAATCTTTATGTATCGAGGGTAACAAGGAATCAATTCAAATCAGATGGAAAATATCCATCTCGAAGCTAACAGTGATGATGAGATTGTAGCTAACAGGTCAAGAGATAATCCTCCGGAACCTGAAGTACCAGATAGACCGGATCAAGGCAATGAAGCTCCTCCAGATCGAGCCGATCCGGAGAGTCTAGACTCTAATATTAAAGCAGATGCTGATAATGCTGCTACTAATCATCCTTCTGGACCAGATAATCCAGAATCGAGCTATCGATGGACAAAGAGACATCCACCTGATCTAGTAATTGGAAGTCCTTCTGCGCCTATAAGAACCAGAGGACAGATGATGGATGAATTCACTCATGCCGCTTTCATATCTAATTTGGAACCCAAAAGGATTGATGAAGCTTTGACTGATTACAACTGGATTAAAGCCATGCAAGAAGAGCTTAATCAATTTGAACAAAAATCAAGTCTGGAGTCTAACCCCCAGGCCAAGTGGTCTGCCTGTTATTGGAACCAGATGGGTTTTCAGAAACAAGCTAGACGCAGATGGAATTGTGGTTAGAAACAAGGCCAGACTGGTGGCGCAAGGATTCCGACAGGAAGAAGGAATTTACTTCGATGAATCTTTTGCACCAATCGCCAGACTTGAAGCAATCCGAATCTTTCTTGCTTATGCTGCTTTTAAAGACTTCAAAGTATATCAAATGGACGTTAAGAGTGCTTTTCTTAATGGTAAGCTTCAGGAGGAAGTTTACATTGAGCAACCTCCTGGATTTCAAAACCACTCATTTCCAGATCATGTATATCTACTGAATAAAGTAGTATATGAACTGAAACAAGCTCCAAGAGCCTGGTATGAAACTCTGTCTCAATTTCTGCTGGACCACGATTTTCAGATCGGCTCAGTGGATAAAACTCTATTTAAATTTATTAAGGGGGACATACCTTATTAGTTCAAATCTATGTTGACAATATCATTTTTGGGTCAACTAACCGCAAATTATGCGAGAAATTCTCTAAGTTAATGCAGGGACAGTTTGATATGAGTATGATGGGAGAACTTTCTGGGTTTCCAAGTCAAACAGCTCAGGAATGGTATTTTTATAAATCAAACCAAGTATACCAAAGAGCTTCTCAAAAGATTCGGTATGGAGACTTGTTCAACTGCGTCAACTCCAATGAGTCCTTCAATCAAGCTAGATAAAGACGAAGGGGGAACAACAGTTGAAGTAACTATGTACCGAGGACTGATCGGATCGCTCTTGTATCTTACAGCGAGCCGGCCTGATATAATGTTCTCAGTTTTCATGTGCGCTAGATTTCAGTCAGATCCAAAGCAATCACACTTTATTGCTGCTAAGCGCATTCTTAAATATTTAAAAGGATCTCAGAACATTGGTCTTTGGTACTCCAAAGATTCAAATTTCAGTCTAGTCGGATATTCAGACGCTGACTATGCTGGGTGTAAGATTGATCGCAAAAGCACCAGTGGAACCTGTCAATTCTTAGGTGAAAGATTGATATCATGGTTTAGCAAGAAGCAAACATCCATTGCCACATCTACACCTGAAGTAGAATATCTTGCCGCTGGAAGCTGTTGCGCTCAGATGCTCTGGATTCAACATCAGCTCAAAGACTATGGCATTCAAGCTGTTGAATCTCCAATATTCTGTGACAACACCAGTGCAATTGCTATAACGTATAATCCAGTTTTGCACTCTCGAACAAAGCATATTGATATCAGACATCATTTTATTCGAGATCATGTTGGCAAAAAGGAAATTCGGATCGAACATATTTCAACAGACCAGCAAGCAGCAGATATCTTCACCAAACCACTTCCTGAGGCTAAGTTTAATTATTTTCGTCAAAATCTTGGTTTAATAGACTTATCTTGATATTTTAGATGTATCTTTCTTTTCGCTTTTAAAGATTATATACTGGCACAGATCGCTAATACAATGATCAGAAAGACACATACCGATCTCTGTCAAATCTGATATTATCCCATGATCTGTCTGGTCAACAAATCTTTAAATAAAGTAATTATTTAAAACAGCCCGGACTGATTGCAATTTTAACCGCCTTATCTCTCTATCATCCTGTCCGTTTATTTTGAATTATTTAAATATCAGTCATTAGGATACAGACACGTGTCTTTTCTCTCCTCTTTAGCGGGCTGAACATTTCATTTTCATTTCACTTTTTACGAATTACTGCTGTCTGTTTTCTAACTCTCAAATATTTTCGATTTCTCCATATCCTTCATTTCACTCAAATGGCTACTATCACTCACAATTCTCAATCTGTTGAGTTCGATGAAATCTACAGGGCTGAAGATCCAGAAATGGTCTCCATGTTCAAATCCTTGGAGTCTTCTGGATTAAGGAACTTTCTGGAATGCTGAACGGTGGTTTACGAGTCGGAGATTCGAGAATTGTTTGCCAATGCTGTGTCTCAGAAGACGTTCATCTCCACCACCGTCAAGGGCAAATCATTTGACATCTCTCAGTCGACGCTGTCAAAGACCTTTGGTCTTCCCAACACCGGACTGACTGAGTTTGGCCACATTCCTCAGGCCACTATCACCGATCTTCAGGGGAAGGTATCCATTTTTGGCTACCGACTGCAGCCATCATTCAAGAAGAAGGAAATGCTCTTTCATTTCCAAGTTTTGTGCGAGATTGTTGGCAAGCCACTATTGGGCAAAGCCGGAAGCTATGACGCTGTCACTGCCAAAGAATTCCGGGCCATGGCTGCTATTCACTCAGGACAAAAGATGAATTGGTCTGCGATCTTGTTTGGAGTTTTGCTTGAAATGGTTATCGCCTCCAAACAGGCTGTGTGCTTTGCAGTTCCCCTCAGCAAGCTGTTGGAGACTTTGAACATCGAGCTGGGGAAGCCGTCTGCTTTGTGTCCCTTTAAAATTCTCAACCCCAAGGGATTGGCACTACTGAAATCCAAAGGTGCTCCACCCACTTCTTCCGATCTGGTGGCTGTCAAAATTGAACAAGGGGAAGAACAGGATGCTGCTCGAAAAACTCGAGTCAAGCGCAAACTGACTATCCAGACTGACTCAGAGGAAACTCAGTATGCTCCTTCATCTCCCGCCAAGCCCCCTCCAAAGAAGCCAAGAACCAGATCACTAAGCCAATCAAAACCTTACCTCTTAAAACCTTACCTATATTGCCCTCCACAAAAACCACTCCTGCACCAAAACTACAACCCCACCTTTATCCACTCCAGTCACTGTACCCAAAGTCACTATCCGAGTGCCCTCTGCCATCCCTGTAGTCAAAGGCATTGTTATCACCGAGTTGGGAGACTACACCCAATCGGGGATCAAGACCTCATCTCCCACCGGCAAAGGCAAGGCAATCCTCACTGAACCCCTATCTTCAAAACCCAAATCAGCCGCTCAAACAGCCATCGACATCGCCATGGAAGATGTTGAGGAAAAGGTAAAGGAGCTCACTGTGGTGTTTGATGAATATGTTGAATACAGAACGATCAACCACATTGATATGTTCTTCGGCAAGCTGAGAAGACTCCAAAAGATGGAACAAGAAGTCCTTAAGGGGACAGAGACTGATGACGTCCGAATTGCTGTGCATCGCAAAGATCTGTTCCAGGCTAACCAGAGATTCAGACTGGCAAACTTGCTCATTGCAGCTAAGAAGGCGAATTTTGATCCGATCAATCCGACTGCCAAAGATGATGGTGCCGTCATTGCTTAGCTGGAGATGGATGTTCATGCTCTTCACTTGGCTGTTCGTTTTCAACGACAGAAGCTCAACATATCCACTCCAGTTCCCAGCCCGGATCACCCATCTGCGAGCAAGACTTTTGCCGAACCTTTCCTTGAGCAAATGCCTTCTGATTCAGCGAAGCAGACAGCGGAGCAGCCACTGACTAATGCTCCGTCTGCAGATGAGACTGAAGCAATGGATGTCTTGCTGGACTCTCCAACAACTTCCATCCCCATTGCACCCCCAGTCTACCAAATTCAGCACAGTCCAACCACCGAACATACAACAGTCATCTCTCCAGACTTCGTCGATCCGGATCTGGTGGTGTCAAATGTTGTTGCTGCATTACAGGTTGAGGAGCCTACCAGACCTATCACTCCTCCAGATCAGTCTGCTAAAGATACGACATTTTTGGAAGCATTCTCTTCGGACTTGGTCAATTTGATCCGGTCCGAAACACGCCAATCTGATATGTCTTCACTTGTTCCAATTGCCGCAGAGATTGATCATCCTTCATCGCCATCTGATCACTCTCCGAGCCGTCTATCTGATGATGCCCCATCTCTGGCCAAGTCACTTCAACACCTTTCTGATAACTATCTATCTCTCTCTCAACGAGTTATAGAAGTTCATCAAAGTCAGAGGACTACATTCTTGGATTTTGAATCTTTCAAAGAGAAGATGGCAGCCAACATTAGCAGCATTCAGCGCGGACTGAATGATATGTTCTCTCAGCAAGCTACATATAAAAACAGTCTGAGAAAAGAACAGATCGAACTGGCCACTGAAGTTCGAGCTTCCGTCGCAAAGTCCCTTATTGCTCAAGACACTCGTCTTGATGCTATCAGCGCTCAGCTCGCCCAGATTGTCGACTTTCTTCAAGAGATTGCTGCTGACAAAAAGGGGGAAAAGAGAAAGGACTTCAAGCCACCTCAGTCTTCAGCAAGAAAGTAGCGGTCTATATAAGTCAGACTTGTCTGTAATTGTATATCAGATTTTTATTCAATAAAAATCAGAATTTCTTTTAAGTCTTCGTTCATTTATTTTGAACAAATTGGCTTAATCAATCCATACTTCAACTTAACTGTGTTCATTTATTTTGAACACGAAGAAGTAATTGATCCGCAAGTACACGCTTCAGAGTTCTTAAAAGACTGAATAAGAAGACATAAAAGCTAGGTTTTGTCATCATCAAAAAGGGGGAATTTGTTAGTTCCGGATTTTAAAGATGAAAAAACAAATCAGAACGGATCGATAGAAATCAGACTTGCCAGATCGATTGCTCAAAGCAGATCAAGCTGATATGGTATATCGCAAATCAGAACGGATCGATGAACATCAGCCTGACCATATCGAAGCTTCAGATCGATCTCAACTATTATCAGATCAAGAGCAGACAAGGTTGAATAAGATTTGCTCTTCAGTCCGAATCATTAACGGCTATTTATTGAAGCATTTAATGTTGCAATTAATGCTGAAAAATACCAAGGACTGAAGATTACCATAAAAGGTAAGAAGACAAAGAAGAGCTTACCTGACAGTCGCCGAAAGCATGAACCAGAATGGCAAGCGCCCAAAAGAATAAGACTGTAGCCTACTCAGAATTTGAGCAGAGTCAAGAGTTGCACATAAAGGGAAATAATGTCGTTGGTACATGCAACTATATAAGAAGGCAACTAAAGAGCTCAAGAGAGAGTCTGATCAATTGAAAAACGCAAAAGAAAACTAAACAGCATAAACTTAAAAGCTCAGACATCCTCGAGCCGAAAGTTTTCATAAGCACAAGCATATTGTAATATTTGATAATCTTAGGATCATTGTGTGCATAGACTAAATTAGTCTATCTTTTGTATTCTGTACTAAGATAGAGAAGTGAGAATCAATTGTAACTGTCAGACAATGTGTGTCTAAATAGATCGAGAGACTAGGAGTTTCAGTCTGGTAGTGAGGTAAATCCAGCTGAATTGTGTTTGTACAACAGGATTGTATAAATCAAAGTTTTCTAGTGGAATCCTTCCTTAATTGGAAGAAGGGGAGACGTAGAAGGATTACACCACCTTCGAACTTCCAGAAACATATTCTATCTTTTATCTTTCTGCACCTGTTATACTTTCTAGCCATCGAGTCGTTCTTACTAGTCTAAGAACAGACCGTTCCGCACTAAAATATTCAGTGGTCTGTTCTGCAGAAAAGTTGATTAAGAAACAGATTTCTTTCACTAATCCGAGAGAAATCACTAAGGATTATTTTTAATAGGAGTGTTCATTCACCCTCCCTCTAAACACTCCGGACCGATCCTAACAAAACGGATCCACGATGTCGAGTCATGAACGTAATATGAACGACACACCAACCGTAAGGATACCGACCTCGCACCAAACCTGGAATGGAGCAACCTCTCCAACCGACACAATTCCACGAAAGACATCAGCATTCCTCGATGCTAACCATCTCAAAGGCAGTCAACCAAACATAACTGCAAATTAAATGAATCACTCGTGATTCTAAAATAGATATCGCCTCGATGATATCTCTACGATTTAGCCTACGATGTTAATCATACATCGTTACCAAGGAAACCACCCGTACACTACATTGTACTTATACTATATCCGGCTTCCACTTTCCAAATCCATCTCCATCAAAGGAGTAGTTGCACCACATTACAACACGGATTGGGCAACAACACAACCACTGATCAACACAAAACACATCTCCAAAGATGTCTATATCCGTGTGTGGCAAGAAATCACATCTTGATCCGAACACACCATCGAGACTCCACAAAGTCTCAAATTTCCGAAAGGACATGCAAGAAAATCAATCGCATTCCGCCCCACGTGTCAACCACGACACTGAACCAATCCGAAATCTGGCAATTCCTCGTTTACCCTAGGATTCAACAATCCTAACACAAGGAAGCTATTGAATTAACCAGCAAGAATTACCATGGTCCCAAAACACGACAATCCCTCCTCAGGGGAAGTCAACTGGACCTCACGATTATTCCTCAGAATACATCGTGCCATCGAGATTACCAATCTCAAGGTGCCACAATCTCACCGGAGATTCATTCATCAAAGCATATAAATCTGATGCTCGACGAGTACTAAGAAAAAGCTGGCCTTTGTATACCCACACCGGCATACATACCCAAGCACTAACACAACATGCACACACAATGTGTAAGGACCCCTAGCCCTTAACCCTTGATTAGTGTATTAACCACTATGTGTGGCACATGCTTTCAATAAAAATCAATCGGGAAACTCAGATGATACTTTACCATTGAATGGCAATTACAAAATTTCTTTAATATTCATCGTTATAAGATCATCTCTACCAACAAATAGACTCATAGATTTCGCCCATTACCATCCCCATTACGCCACTTTTTACATTGTGTGTGAGACACCGTTATCACATCAAGATATTAAGGTGCATTAGAGAACTAAACATTCATGTGAATATATCAGAGTAACGTGCCGTGTTGATTATCCTGAGCTTTAGAGATTACAGTACCAAAATGTTCAAAAGGAAAGACACAATTCCTACAAAGGTACTACATTATAGTCTTACTCTACTCAGTAGAAGCTATACAAAATTTTCTCTAACATGCTAATCCTGTAGCACTCCTTACAGCTCAGCATATCAACCCCGACCCTGGTTCTCGTCAACAAAAGCACCTACAAAGACAACCCCCAACACATGAGCATAACACAATTCATATTCAACATAATATGAAAGTAAGGCATAAATGCACAATCTTAAACACAAGCCCTTCCTGTATTTCCAGCATTTATAACGCCCATTGGTTGTCCTTGTACCATAATTCATAATAAAAACACATTATAAGAATGTATGGTTTCACAAATAAATGTCATGACATTCTTCCTCCTTAAATCCTTATTTCAATCCTGAGTCCTTATCATTAGTACATTTTAATGCTTCTTGCTACTCCATGTAAGCGGAATTCTTCCTCGCTTCAAATGGACCTTAGCGTAAGCAGTTAAAATCCTTACTAAGATAACCTTGACTCGTGAAATACACCTCTTATATTTCACAACATACGTATGCAAAAACAATGCATAATAACATGTATCATAACCTTAATGCACCACTTTGCATTCATCATGCGTCAAAAAGACAAATATAAAGCACATGTTACCGTTGGGATGCCCGTACGTCGCTTACGTACCTTTCCAAAATGTGATGTGTTGCAGGACTCTATCCCCTGCGCTGTGTAGCTACCTGTGAAGGCTCTACACCAGTGTATAACACAATATTAGATGCCTCATTACAATCCAATATCAAAACTTTAACAAAATATATCAATTTATATTTTTCAACATTCTGGGTCTCTCGATCGATCGGCCCCTCTTCCCGATCGATCGAGAAGACGCCTAAAATCAAAACCAAGATTCTGCCTCGCTCGATCGATCGAGCTGAAATGTCGATCGATCGAGATGCTCTGTTTAAAGAAATACCAACCCAGAATTCTCGAACACCTATATTCACACCCTTCGATCTAGCATATAACATACACCACATGTTTGAACAATTATGCTAGCAATTACAATACACTCCGAGTGTATTCATACCAAATTTACACCCTAAGCATAAGCCTACATGCATAAACGTCGATCATTTAAACAAGTACTGGATCAACTTTTCTGGAAACAGGGTAACATATTCATTTCCAGATTTCTTGAGCACCTCACTTCATGCTATTAAACCTATCACATATAGCATAAAGAAAGCTCAAACAAACATGCCATGGGCTTCACAAAACTACCATGCATATTTTCACATCAAAGTTTTACCAAAACCTAAGCTAGCATGCTTCAAATATTCATGGTAAAACCCTTCCTAACATGAAAAACAGAGCACTTCCCTGCTCGGATGTTCGAGGAACCCTTTTCTCTACTACTAATCTAGCACATAAAGCATGCAAGTTACTTAACTAAACATGCTAAGGGCTTCACAAACATCACATAAAGGTACTCATAACAATATAACATTATACCCTAAACTAGCATGCCAAATCTGCTACAAGGAACATGCATGCTAGAAAACTGAAAACTGGGAAGAACATGTGACTCCTCACCACTTTTGCCCTTCGATTTTCTATATGAAAGGATGAATGAAATCCGATCACTTTCCTCCTAGAAACCGACCAAGTTGCAGAAGAAATGAAGGGAAGAAGAAGGAAACTTTTTGAAAGAACCAAGGTGAAAATATCTTTGTGTAAAGTGGCTTGCTTAGTCATTCAGCTTTCCAGAAAACAGGGGAGGGGCGTGGGTTTGCAACAAGTGGGGGTGGGGTGGTTGCATGTAGGGTGGTTTTGGGGTGTTTAATTGTGTCCCGGTATTTCATACTATGTGTAAAAATATCCCTCCTTGATATTTTATTATTTTACCACATCATCACAACAATTTAAAAACACCTAACATGCTCCCTAAACCACATCATCAATTAAATAAATCACTCCCACATACGAAACGCCTTTTAACACATAGGTTCATAATTAGCAACCCTTAATTGCATGATTACCCACATAATCATTTCGGGGATATCACAATACTCCCCTACTTATAAGATTTCGTCCCCGAAATCAAACATGCTGCTAACAAGATATAAAACAATACATAAACGCATTCCAGAAAACAGCTATGGATAGTGCTGCACCATGTGTCGCTCTGTCTCCCACGTGGCCTCCTCGACACCCCTACGATCCCACTGAACCTTGATCATAGGAATAACCTTGTTCCGAAGTCTGCGGTCTGCCCTATCCAAAATCCTGATAGGCCGCTCCACATAAGAAACATCGGACTCAATCTGCACCTCTGAAGGCTGCAACACATGTGAAGGATCCGGCTCATACTTCCTCAGCATAGACACATGAAATACGTCGTGTATACCCGACAGAGAAGGCGGTAAAGCCAAACGGTACGCCAGAGTACCCACACGCTGTAAGATCTCATACGGCCCTACATACCTCGGGGATAACTTTCCTCGCATCCCAAACCGTACTATGCCTCTGAAAGGTGAGATCTTCAGAAACACTCTGTCGCCTAACTGAAACTCCACGCCGCTGATTGGCATATGCTGCCTGTCTGTCCTGAGCTGCCTTCATCTTTCCTTTGATAACCTTAACTTTCTCTTCCATTTCCTGAACCAACTCTGGTCCTCCAACCGACTTACGGTCCACGTCATCCCAACACAAGGGTGACCTACAACGCCTACCATAGAGGGCCTCGAAAGGAGCCATCTGTATAATTGCCTGGTAGCTGTTGTTGTAAGAGAACTCCACCAAGGCTATCGAGTCCTGCCATGAAGTGTCGAACTCCAGCACACAAGCCCTCAACATATCTTCGAGTGTCTGTATCGTAGGCTCGGTCTGTCCGTCCGTCTGGGGATGATAGGCTGTACTCAGCCTCAACTCTGTACCTAGAGCTGTCTGTAGACCCTCCCAAAAGTGAGATGTAAACCGCGGATCTCGATCAGACACAATCGAAACAGGGATCCCATGCAGTCTCACCACATCTCTGACATATATCTGTGCCATCCTCAAGTACGTGAAGGTCATACAGTAGGGAATGAAATGGGCACTCTTAGTCAATCTGTCGACGACTACCCATATGGCATCAAAACCGGAAACAGTCCTCGGTAAGTGGGTCACGAAATCCATTGATACGTGTTGCCACTTCCACTCAGGTATCTCCAAACTCCTTAATTCACCTCCAGGCCTTTGCCTCTCAGCCTTCACCTGCTGACAAATCAAACAGCGCTTGACGAAGGAAGTAACATCCTGTTTCATTCGCCTTCACCAGAACTGGCTGCGTAGATCCTTATACATCTTCTTCCCGCCCGGGTGGATACTCATCCTGCTGCAATGAGCTCGCTGTAATATACCCTGGCGCAACTCGGGTGTATCTGGAACCACCCATCTGTCGCCAAGTCTCAGAGAACCGTCCTCAGCCACTCTGAATCTCAACGGCTGACCTGAATGAATCACTAACATCCATCTCTGAACCTCTACATCGGTCCCCTGAGCCTTCCTGATGTGATCATAAATAATAGGCTCGGCTAGCAAGGTCAAAACCTGTACTGGTGAAGTAGACACATCATAATCAAATCCTAAATGGCAGTAGGAGCCAAACATAGCTGATAGACCCATAGCATCCTCTGCTGTGCTCCTCACCTTCCGACTCAAATCGTCGGCTGTCAAATTTGCTTTCCCCGGGTGATATTTGATTTCACAGTCGTAGTCTTCAGCAGGTCCATCCATCTCCTCTGCCTCATGTTTAGCTCAGCCTGTGTAAACAAGAACTTCAGGCTCTTGTGATCAATGAAGATGGTGAATGAGGTACCATATAAGTAGTGTCGCCATATCTTCAAGGCGAACACTATAGCCGCTAACTCCAAATCGTGGACTGGATACCTCGTCTCATGTGGCTTCAACTGTCTCGAAGCATAAGCCACTACATGTCTGTCCTGCATCAGTACGCACCCTAGGCCCTGTAACGATGCGTCCGTATAGAGAACAAATCCTTTGTTCTCTCTGGGAATCACTAGAACTGGCGCAGTAGTCAGTCTGGGCTTTAACTCCCGGAAACTCTGCTCACAAGCCTCTGACCAACAAAATGGGACTCCCTTCTGAGTCAGCTGTGTAAGTGGCTTGGCGATATTTGAGAAACCCTCGACGAAACGTCGATAATAGCCAGCCAGACCAAGAAAACTTCGAATCTCACTGACTGAAGTAGGGGCAGACCAATCCATAACTGCCTCTATCTTCCTCGGGTCTACTGATATCCCCTCTCGTGATATGATATGGCCCAAGAATGCAAACTGCTCAGCCAAAACTCACACTTGCTGAGTTTGGCGTACAACTGATGATTCCTGAGGATCTGGAGCACTATCCTTAGATGATCGGCATGATCCTCCTCACTCCTTGAATAGACCAGGATGTCATCAATGAATACGATCACAAACTGGTCAAGGTACTCCTGAAATACTCTGTTCATCAGGCTCATAAAGACTGCAGGTGCATTTGTCACACCGAACGGCATCACCAAGAACTCATAGTGCCCATAACGAGTTCTAAAAGCCGTCTTTTGGACATCACCAGCTCTAACCCGTACCTGGTGATAGCCTGACCTCAAATCTATCTTGGAGTACACCTCTGTACCCTGAAGCTGGTCGAACAGATCATCAATTCTCGGAAGCGGATATCTGTTCTTCACTGTAGCCTTGTTCAGTTGCCTGTAGTCAATGCACAGACGCATTGATCCATCCTTCTTTTTCACGAACAAGACTGGCGCACCCCAAGGCGATACACTAGGACGGATGTATCCCTTGTCGAGGAGCTCCTGTAATTGTACCTTCAGTTCCCTTAGCTCTGCCGGTGCCATCCTGTATGGGGCACGAGAAATGGCTGATGTCCCTGGCAGCAGCTCAATAGCAAACTCAACATCCCTGACAGGCGGAAATCCCGAAATCTCATCTGGAAACACATCAATGAACTCCGCCACGACTGGAATGTCCTCGGCTCTCACTTCCTTCTCCTCTGAAGTATCCATGGCATAAATAAGGTACCCAGTGTAGCCGCGCTCCAATAACCGCGACATCTTAACCGCCGAGATTACTGGTATCTTTTGACGAGAGCCGTCCCCATAAAAAGTCCACTGGAACCCCTGATCAGACAGAAAACGAACCATCCCCTTTTGGCAATCTACCATAGCTCGGTATCTGCTCAACACGTCAATGCCGATAATGCAGCCAAAGTCTGCCATCTCTAACTGAATCAAATCGACCCTCAGATCATTGCCCTCAAAATAAATGAGGCAATCAGATAACAGCCGATCAGCAATCACATGCTTTCCCGTGGGTGTCGAGACCATGAGAGGCGTGGGTAACAGAGACGAGCACAAGCGGTGTCCTTTCACAAAAGCAGTAGATACAAAGGAATGGGAAGCACCTATATCTATCAATATAAGTACAGGGTACGTAAGTAAATGGCACGTACCAGCAATGACTTCCTCTGGGGCTGCCTCAGCTTGCTCCCTAGTCAGTGCGTACACTTGTCCCTGCGGCGATCCTGCCGTCTGACCTCCCTGTGGTCGTGGTGCAAACTGCTGTCTCTGTGGTGCCCTCCCAGTATCAAACCCTGGCCTATTCGGCCCTGAGTCTGTCTGAACTGCCCGATTTGGGCAACCTCGAGCCATGTGGCCCATCTTGCCACAAATATAGCAACCTAGACAGTCACGTAACAAGTGCCATCCTCCACAGTTGGTACACCTGGTCCCCCCTGCCTTGCTCCCCTGTGTGGGTCCCCGGTTGTTCTGCTTCTGTCCCTGAGGCTTCTTCCCACTAAATTTGGAAGATGATGAGGCCCCACGAGCCTTGAACCGATCCCCTCGTGGCCTCAGACTATCAGTAACAGGCCTCTGTGGTGGTACTGAAGGGGGTACAACATCCTTGTACGCGTCCACGACAATCTCCTCCAACTCTGCCCGTGTCAGGGCGTCATCAAATGAGCTGGGGTTGTTGGAGATAACCCGATCAAACAGCTCTGGCCTCAGACCCTTCAGAAAGTTCCTCATCTTGGCATGGCTGCTGACAGCAATATGAGGTACATACCTCAGCAGTGAGGAATACTGCATAGCGTAGTCTGCCACTGACATGCTACCCTGCTTCAAACTGTTGAACTCATCCTCCTTTAATTGTCTGGCAGCTGCAGAGAAATACCGGTTAAGGAACCGGGTCCGGAATACAGTCCAGTCAACTGCCATACCTAGAGCTCTCAGCTCCATCACGGTGGTCTTCCACCACATAGCAGGCTTCTTAGCCATCTGAAACTCGGCTAACCTTAGCCATGCCGTGCGTGCACAGGGTGCAGTCACAAGTATCTGCTCTATACGTTCCAACCACTCCTCAGCTACTTCACCAGACTCAATTCCCTCAAACATGGGCGGATGGAAACTCAGAAATTGCTTCAAACTGAGCTCCCCTGGCAGTAACATCTGTACACTGGGCTCCACGCCCACAGCAGGTGGTGGTAAAGGGTTCGGCTGAGAAATACTGGCATTTCTACTGTCCATATCCCCTACCTCTTCATTGAGGTTCGCCATGCTGTAACACAATAGTTAACAACAATACCAAAAGCAGTTCATAATATAAGCCGTTAGATAGCAAGAGTATAATATTCAAAAGCATGTTAGTATAACACTTATACAACAATATGCATCACATGCATAACATGCCCAACAATGAATACCTAGCCAACTTGTCTCTAAAGGCTACCCTTCACTCTTCCCTGGTTATCTAACCACTGCTCTGATACCACTAAATGTGAGACCCCGTTATCACATCAAGATATTAAGGTGCAATTTAGAGAACTAAACATTCATGTGAATATATCAGAGTAACGTGCCGTGTTGATTATCCTGAGCTTTAGAGATTACAGTACCAAAATGTTTCAAAAGGAAAGACACAATTCCTACAAAGGTACTACATTATAGTCTTACTCTACTCAGTAGAAGCTATACAAAATTTTCTCTAACATGCTAATCCTGTAGCACTCCTTACAGCTCAGCATATCAACCCCGACCCTGGTTCTCGTCAACAAAAGCACCTACAAAGACAACCCCCAACACATGAGCATAACACAATTCATATTCAACATAATATGAAAGTAAGGCATAAATGCACAATCTTAAACACAAGCCCTTCCTGTATTTCCAGCATTTATAACGCCCATTGGTTGTCCCTGTACCATAATTCATAATAAAAACACATTATAAGAATGTATGGTTTCACAAATAAATGTCATGACATTCTTCCTCCTTAAATCCTTATTTCAATCCCGAGTCCTTATCATTAGTACATTTTAATGCTTCTTGCTACTCCATGTAAGCGGAATTCTTCCTCGCTTCAAATGGACCTTAGCGTAAGCAGTTAAAATCCTTACTAAGATAACCTTGACTCGTGAAATACACCTCTTATATTTCACAACATACGTATGCAAAAACAATGCATAATAACATGTATCATAACCTTAATGCACCACTTTGCATTCATCATGCGTCAAAAAGACAAACATAAAGCACATGTTACCGTTGGGATGCCCGTACGTCGCTTACGTACCTTTCCAAAATGTGATGTGTTGCAGGACTCTATCCCCTGCGCTGTGTAGCTACCTGTGAAGGCTCTACACCAGTGTATAACACAATATTAGATGCCTCATTACAATCCAATATCAAAACTTTAACAAAATATATCAACGGGAGTCACAATTGGATATGTGGGATATAGCTAGTGGGGTGACACTGCTATATTGATTTTATCTCTCGGAGAGATTTGGATTGTACTGTCATGAAGACAACTAGTATTGGTTGAGGGTTGATTGTGAGTCAACCGGGGGAAGCCCTCCTAGTGTTGGACTAGGTGATGACTTCGTACTTCCGGTGAGACGTTCGAGGAGACGTCTCCGGGGTAATGCTCGAGATCGTGGAGTACTATGGCATTAGTACATCTCATCTTTAATTTGAGTATGCATGGCGTATACGGGTTTCGATTTGGTAGTGGTTTGATGCACTATTCTGAACCAGTTGCGTATTTTTGGTTCTGGGATATGTTTGGGCATAAATATATCCAGGTTTTCCGAACGACGGTTCGAGGTTAGAAGGTAATGAGTCCACGACGTTTTTCCTTGTGAGGAAGGTAGTATTTACCTACCGATTGAGAATCTTTGGGATATTCAATGAGTCGGTTTGTGAGGTGTTGATGTTGGAATCACGCCATTGACCGTTTTTCTGTCAATCATTATTCTCTGCGAGGTGAGAATAGCTGGGGATTGACAGTTGATTTTGGGACTTCGGGTATGATTGGAGATACCCAAGCCTATTGCATTGAGTATGCATGTTGTGTAGGTACTTGGGCATGTATGTGTGTACGAATGCCCGCGTTTCGGTACTTGTTGAGTATCGGATTAGTACACTTGGTTTAGTGAATCTCTGGTGAGAGATTGTGGCACCTTGATATTGGTAATCTCGATGGCACGATGTGTACTGAGGAATAATCGTGAGGTCCGGTTGACTTACCCTGAGGAGGGATTGTCGTGTTTTGGGACCATGGAAATTCTTGCTGGTAAATTCGATAGCTTCCTTGTGTTAGGATTGTTGAATCCTAGGGTAAAAGACGGATGACCAAATTTTGGATTGGTTCAGTGTCGTGGTTGACAAGTGGGGCGGAATGCGATTGATTGTTTTTGCATGTTCTTTCGGAAATTTGAGACCTTGTGGAGTCTTGATGGTGTGTTCGGATCAAGATGTGATTTCTTGGGACACACGGATGTAGACATCTTTGGAGATGTGTTTGCGTTGATCGGTGGCCGTGAGTGGCCCGATCCTTGTTGCAAGGTAGTGCAACTACTCCTTTGATGGAGATAGAACTAGAGAGTAGAACCCGGACATGGTATAAGTACATTGTAGTGTACTGGTGGTTTCCTTGGCAACGATGTGTGATTAACATCGTAGGCTGAATCGTGGAGATATCATTGAGACGATATCTATTTTAGAATCACGAAAGATTCGTTTAAATTCCAGTTACGTTTGGTTGACTGCCTTTGAGACGGTTAGCATCGGGGAATGCTGATGTGTGATATCCCCGAAATGATTAATTGCAATTTGGGCATTAATTGTGTTTATATGATTAATTATGGTACTAATTAATTATGTGCTGGAATTATTTATCTTATTGAAATGCTTAGTCACATGATAGGATGACCCGGGAGGGCATTTCAGGGTGCATGTTGTGCATGCTGGGAAAATTGTTATTAGCATGATTTATTTGCCATGGGTAGCAATTAATTGGAAATCATGCGTTTAATTGATATTTTGGTGCATTTTGGATTCATGCTTTTGAAAATATCATGTTGGGGTGTTTTATGCACCATGGGTTTGTGAAATGCTTTTAATTAAAACCCAACCCCTTTTTACCCCAACCCCACTCAATACACTCTCACTTTTACTTTACCAAATCACCACCCAAACCCTTCCTTTTTCTCCCATTTTCGAGTTGGAGCTTAAAGGTGGAGAGAAACCTTTCCAAAAATCTTGTTTTGTGGAGTTTATTGGGAGATTTGAAGTCCCCAAGAGGTATGGATGCCTCATTGTTGATTTTGTAGTGTTTTATTTGATTTTGGAAATGGTTTAAATGGATTTGTGTTGAGTTGTTGTGGTTTTGGTTTAATGTTGGATTTTTGAGGTGCTTTAAGTGTTTATGGAAGGGTATTATGTATTTGATGTTGTTGGTTTGTTGGTAGGGGAGTTGGAATGGGTTGGAATGAAGTTTTGGAGCATTAATGGCGATTTTTCGCGATACAGGGCTCGGCGATCGATCGCCCGTTCTTGGCGATCGATCGCGTAGAGGCAGTGCGCTCCAGAAGCATTTGGCGATCGATCGCCACATTTGGGCGATCGATCGGCGAGGGTGGCGATCGATCGCGCCAAATGTGGCGATCGATCGGGAATGACTAGACAGGTTGAAAGCCTGAAGGTTTTGAGGCATAGGATGTGTGAGAGCCGATCGGCGAGGGTGGCGATCGATCGCGCCAAATGTGGCGATCGATCGCCGAAGGAACAAAAATTCATGTTCGGACAGTGTGATCTCGCGATCGATCGGCCCTTTGCCGCGATCGATCGCGAGTTATAAAATGTGGTGTTTTTGGATTTTATTGTAGGATTTTTGGTATTGGACTATTATTGGGTTCTAATATTGATTTGTGTGAATGTGTAGAACCATCCCAGGTGGCAACACAGCCAAGGAACTGAAGTCCTACCATATCCTACTTTTTGGAAAGGTACGTAGAGGACGTACGGGCACCCAACGGTACATGTATCTAATATACTCATTGTTTATGCATTGTGGATGCGAGTATATATGTGATTATGCATTGTGGATGCAAATACATGTTGAATTATGCATGATAATTGTAGATGCATATGATTATTGGTGCACATCCCATGAGTCGTGGTCATCCCTTGATGATTTTAATGCTTGCCGCTATTTGTTTTTGTTCCGCTAAATGTGACGCGAGGGGTGGGAGCACCGCATGTCACATTTGAGCGTGGTTATCATATAGGGCGAGGAAAGGATATTTGCCGCTCAATGTGAGGCGAGGGGTGGGAGTACCGCATGTCCATTGAAGCGAGGTTATTCTATGCCGCCTATACGTAAATAAGCGAGGGGCATTAAAATACATTGTGATGGACAGACTAGGGAATGGTGATCGGTATTTGATATTGATGAGATGGTATTGTGTCATGACATGTCTAGACCATTAAAAATAATCTATTGATTATACTCATGAGTTATGGTACAGGGACAACCAAACTGGAAGCGTTTTGAAATGCATGGGAAAACAGGAAGTGTTTTAATTGTGTTTTATGCATTTACGCTTTATATTCATATTGTGTTGAATATGAATGATATTATTGCTCATGTTTGGGGGTTGTCCTTGTAGGTACTTTTGGCATGATATGAAGGGGGCTAAGACGGGTTGAGACCGTGAGCTTGAAGAGTACATTTGGTAGATGAAGGACAGGATTATTTTGTATAGTGTCTACTCTAGGAGTAGTGGAAAACTATAATTGATAACATTCTTTTGATGGGGAATGTAATTAATCCATTGATAGTCCTCATTTTGGCATGTAACTTTTAGGCTCATAGCCTCAACACGATTAATTTACTCTGATCATTTATATTAGCTCTAATTATGCCTTTGATCCGCACTTAAGGATTAGGGTCCTTACATGATGTCTTCCGTGGATTTGTGTCGGTTGGAGAGTTTACTCCATTCCGGGTTTTGGTGCGAGGTCAGTGTCCTCGCGGTTGGAATGGCGTTCATGATATGTTCATGATTCGGCGATATTGATCTGTTGGATATTGTGGTCTCGGCGATACACGGAGTACGCCGTGCAAATGTCGAGGACAAATTTTATTAGTGGGGGATAATTGTGATACCCAAGAATTAATTGTACTAATCCCGGTGTGATAATAATCCTTAATGGAGTTTAACTTTGGCGATCGTGTATTAATTGTGGTTTTGGGACTCCCAGGGGTTTTAAATCCTGTTTTTGGAGTCGTTGGATCCGAGGGATTAGATTGTATTCTCATCGTGGTGATAACCTTGGAATTTGGACCTTGGTGGGATTTGGGGTCCGGAGTACTTTGTACTGAGGCTATTAATGGAAATAGAGTTTGGGGGTAATTATTGAAAACAGATGATTTTTAATGAATCATGATGTATTTGTGGAGGTAATGGTATTTTCGAGTTTTGGTACTATATATATACCAAGTGAACTCGGCATTCCGTCATTTTGGCACGGAACACTTCTCTCTCTCCCCTCTCTCTACGCCTCACATCTTCCCCTTTCCCCTCTTCTTTCCTCTTGGAGGAAAAATGGTTGCTAGCTTGGCTCGGGATCCGGATTTCTCAGAGAAAATAAGGTATTGATCTTCTCATCACCTTTAGCTTCAATTTGAGTATGGTTTTGTGCTAAATTGTTTAGTTTTGGGTTGGATTTGAGATTTGGGGTTTTGCTTAAAAATCTAAAATGTTGATTTTAGTGTTTTTATTGAGTTTTAATGGTGTATTCGAGGTGTTGAGTTAGTTAGGGGTGTTGGTTTTGAGTTTGGGTGTGAAAAACACCATTGAACCTCGAAATTTTCGGAAACCCGCAGGTCTCGATCGATCGTGGCTTGGCGTCGATCGATTGCGACATGTTACTGGATTTGTGAAGGCGATGAACAGTCTCGCCGATCGATCGCGAAAAGTAGGCGATCGATCGCGAGGGTCTTGGCGATCGATCGCGGATGGCAGTGCAGCGGGCAGTGTACTCGCGCGATCGATCGCTCCTGTTGGACGATCGATCGCGACACTGTTTGGATTGATGGGCAGTGTACTCGCGCGATCGATCGCTCCTGTTGGGCGATCGATCGCGACACTGTTTGGATTGATTTTTTTGGAATTTTTGGAAAATATCAGGGATTTTGGAATCGAGGTTTAAAGGGCACGTTTCCGAGGCAATGTCTACATTCCAATGGGAATGTTATACTTTTAAATGAATTGATTGGAGCCAAATTTTATATTTTAGAATTCTCGGTCAAGTTTTTGGCTATCTTTTAAACATATAAAATGAAATATTTTGGGTATTATGCATGCTTAGCCGGGGGCTTTTATTTTGGTAATCGTCATGGTTAGACGATAGGTTTTGAAGTTGTGAACGTGCTTGGGCACGTGATTGCATGCCTATATTTAATTGGAAGTTATTTGCATGTTAGCACTTAACTCATCGGGTCGTGGGACTCAGGCGAGGTTGGACTCGAACTACGGAATCATAAGGTATGTATGACGTACGAGCATAGCCCTTTATAATGTTGCAACTGTAAAATGCATGGTATGTGGTAATTGCATTAAATGGATATTGAAATGCATGGTATGTGGTAATTGCATTAAATGGACATTGAAATGCATAGTATGTAGTATTTGCAATAAATGGATGTTGAAATGCATGGTACATCGTACTTGCTATAAATGGATAGTGATATGCATGGTAAATAGTAATTGCGCTAAATGGACATACATTGGGAACCATACGGTGCCGCTATTAAGCGAGCAATGATTTGGGATGTTGTCGCCTTTGAGAGACCATCGGTTATGACGCAGCTATTGTTGAGCGTGCGTGGGGTTTGAAATGCCGCTATTGTGGAGCGAGCAATGAAATAGGAATATAGAATTATTGGTTAGATATATGTGATATCTACGGTCTTTTATATAATGATTTTACCCTACTGATTATGGAACTGGCATAATAGAAATGGTATTAGTTAATCTATGTGACGATTAACTGGCTTTGGGAATTTGATGAGTTTGGTTAACAGGGACAACATAAGGGATCCCGGATGAGGATGATACCATCCAGGGAGTATCATTTAAATTCTTGGCATTTACATTCTGTAAATTATGAACTGCAATATTATGATTATTGGATTTGTGGTATTGGTATGCTCACTCCGTGTGGGGGTTGTCTCTGTTGGAGCAGGTGATACAGGTGTAGCAGCAGTTTTGGAGTTGAGCTCGGGCTGTTGATCTGAGGTACTTCCAGGATCGAGGTACCAGAACTGGTTGAATAAGTACATAGATCCAGAGTTGAGATCGAGATGTGCTTGGAAGATTCTTCCAGGATTGAAGTACCAGTAACGGTATCTGGTAGAGTAATTTATACATTAGATACACGCCTACCTATTTGATGCTCGTATGTGAGCACTTTTACGTGTATATGGAATGCATAAATGGGCATGGTTTTCCTCTCTTCATTTATGGTTTGCATTCAATTAAATACGGAATTGCTAAATGAATTGAGAGTATGTTAGTGTATTATTAGGTGCATACTATGAAAGTGGTTTTGATTGGGGAAGTTGAGTACTATGAGGTTCTAATGCAAGAAATTTTATAGATGGTATATGGTATTATACTTGTATGTGGTTTCCTTCCCATGATAATATGATTGTATGCACTAATGGCATGGATTAATACACCAATAATGGGTTAAGGGCACGGGGGTCCTTACAATACCTTGCGGCGTGAACCATCGCCATAGATGTAGCGGAATGACTCATCGTTATGTAATACCCGGCGGCATGAACCATCGCCAATAGAATAGCGGAATGAACCATCACTATATAGATACCCGGCGGCATGAACCATCGCCAACAAACTAGCGGAATGATATCCATCGCTATAACATGACAGCGGTCGTGTTCTTCGCTTCATATGAGCGGCAAATATCCTTCATCGCTACCTCGCTTCGACATACCAGTGGCAAATAATATCCCTCGCTATAATATGACAGCGGCCATGTTCTTCGCTTCATATAGCGGCAAATATTCTCTCATCGATACGGTATGACAGTGACACCATTACTCCTCGTTTTAATCATGACAGCGGAAATACCCCTCGCGTTACATGACAGCGGAAATACCCCTCGCTTAGACAATACCAGCGGAAAATAATATCCCTCGCTAAGATATGACAGTGGTCATGTTCTTCGCTTCATATCAGCGGCAAATATTCTCTCATCGCTACGGTATGACAGCGGCAAGTATTCACATCGCTACGCCATGAAGCGGCAAGTATTCACATCGCTACGCCATGCATGCAACCGTAATGCATAACCCGTATTCCAATAAACATTGCCATGAGTGTATTTTAATGCACCTCGCTTCAAATGTGACATGCGGAGTTTTACCATCGCTTCAACATTTAGCGGTAAAGCATTAAAATCATCATTCCGATATATATGCAACTGTAATGCATAATCCATGTCTCATATGACCCTGCAACCACCATGGTTAGCAACAACTTATTCCAATTATGAACACATATCATAAACGCACATAAGCAATATAGTTGTGCCACACAACACTAACTACCATCATGCATAAGTATGTGCTTCTCATTCTCATTAACATGTTCCTAGGTCCTCAACAGCCCCAAAGAGCAAACCTGGCTCTGATACCACTAATGTAAGGATCCCCGTGCCATTAACCCATTATTAGTGTATTAATCCATACCATTAGTGCATACATTCATATTGTCATGGGAAGGAAACCACATGCAATCATAGAATCATATACTATCTATAAAATTTCTTGCATTAGAACCCCATAATATTCAACTTCCCCAACCAAAACCACTTTCATAGTATGCACCCTAATAATACACTAACATACTCTCAGTTTATTTAGCAATGCCCATTTATACATTCCATATACACGTAAAAACGTACTCACATATGAGCACCCAATGAATAAGCGTGTATCTAATGTATAAAATACTCTACCAGATACGGTTACTGGTACTTCAATCCTGGAAGCACCTCCCAAGCACAACTCGATCTCAACTCTGGATCTGTGTACTTATTCAACCTGCTCTGGTACCTCGATCCTGGAAGTACCTCTAATCAACAGTCCGAGCTCAACTCCAAAGCTGCTGCTACACCTGTATCACCTGTCCCAACAGAGACAGCCCCCACACGGGGTGAGCATACCAATACCACCAATCCAATAATCGTATTATTACAATTCATCAGTTACAGAATGTAAATGCCATGAATTTAAATGATACTCCCTGGATGGTATCGTCCTCATCCGGGATCCCTTGTATTGTCCCTGTTCTCAAAATAACAAAACCATTAAATTCTCAAAGCCAGTTGATCATCTCATTGATCAACTAAAACTATCCCTGCTATACCAGTTCCATTATCAAATATGATTAAATCATCAAATGGGGTACTACAGATATCACATGTATGTAGCCAATTATTCCATATTTCTGTTTCATAGCTCACTCCATACTATCGGCATTTTATCCCCACGCACGCTCAACAATAGCGGCGTCATGACCGATGGCCGCTCAACTGCGACAACATCCCAAATCATTGCTCGCTCAATAGCGGCACCATATGGTTCCCAATGTATGTCCATTTAACCCAATTACCATCTACCATGCATATCACTATCCATTTGTAGCAAGTACCATATACCATGCGTTTCAATATCCATTTATTGCAAACACCACATACCATGCATTTCAATGTCCATTTATTGCAATTACCTCATACCATGCATTTTACAGTTGCAACATTATAATAGGCTATGCTCGTACGTCACCTTATACTTCGGTAGTTCGAGTCCGACCTCGCCTGAGTCCCACGACCCGATGAATTATGTGCTAACACATAAATAGCTCACAATTAAACACAAGCATGCAACCACGTGCCCAAGCACGTTCATAAACCCCAAACATATCGTCAATCCATGACGATTACCAAAATAAAAGCCCACGGCTAAGCACGCATAATACCCAAAATATTTCATTTTTAATGTTTAAAAGATAGCCAAAAACCCAACCGAGAATTTCGTTTATTAAATTTTTGGCTCCAACCAATCCATTTTAAAAGTATAACATTCCCATTGGAATGTAGACATTGCCCCGGAAATGGGCTAATTAAACCTCGATTCCAAAATCCTGACATTTTCCAAAATTCCAAAAAAAAAAACAAACCAAACAGTGCCGCGATCGATCGCCCATCAGGCGCGATCGATCGCGCTAGTACACTGCCTTGCCATCCGTGATCGATCGCGAGGTTGGATCGATCGCCAAACCTCGCGATCGATCGCCAAGACCCTCGCGATCGATCGCCTACTTTCCGCGATCGATCGGAGAGACTGTTCATCGCCTTCCCAAATTCAGTAACATGCCGCGATCGATCGGCACCATGGCGCGATCGATCGCGACCTGCTGGTTTCCGAAAAATTCGAGCTTCCATGGTGTTTTTCACACCCAAACTCAAAACCAACACCCCTAACTTCCTCAACACCTACAATACACCATTTAAACTCAATAAAAACACTAAAATCAACATTTTAGATATTTAACCAAAACCCCCAAATTTCAAATACAATCCAAAACTCAACCATTTAGCACAAAACTATAATCAATTCGAAGGTAAAGGTCAGGAGAAGAAGATTACCAGCCTTTCTTCAAGAAATCGGGCTCCCAAGACGAGCCCCCAACGATTTTGCTTTCAAGAGGAGAAGAGGGAAGGGTTTGGGGTGAGAGAGGCGTGTGGGAGATGAGAGAGGGAAGTGTCTCCGTATAATGACGGAATACCGAGTCTATTTGGTATATATAGCTCCAAAGCTCCAAAATACCGACTTCTCCACAAATACATCATGATTCATTAAAAATCACCTGTTTTCAAAAATCATCTCTCTAACCTCAATTCCCATTACCAGCCCTAGTATAAAGTACTCCGGACCCCAGGTTCACCAAGAACCAAATTCCAAGGTTATCACCACGATGAGGATACAACCTCATCTCTTGGATCCAATGACTCCAAAAACACAGTTTAAAATCCCCAAGAGTCCCAAAACCGCAATTAATTCATAATTGCCACAATTAAAATCCTTTAAGGATTATTACCACATCGGCATTAACACCAATAATCCCCGGTCATCACAATATGACAGCGGCCGTGTTCTTCACTTCATATTAGCGACAAATATCTTCATCGCTACTTCGCTTCGACATACCAGCGGCAAACAATATCCCTCGCTATGATATGACAGCGACCGTGTTCTTCGCTTCATATCAGCGGCAAATATTCTCTCATCGCTACGGTATGACTCGGCACCATTACTCCTCGTTTTAATCATGACAGTTGAAATACCCATTGCTTAGACAATACCACCGGAAAATAATATCCCTCGCTATGATATGACAGCGGCTGTGTTCTTCGCTTCATATCAGCGGCAAATATTCTCACATCGCTAAGGTACAACAGCGGCAAGTATTCACATCGCTACGCCATGAAGCGGCAAGTATTCACATCGCTACGCCATGCATGCAACCGTAATGCATAACCCGTATTCCAATAAACATCGCCATGAGTGTATTTTAATGCACCTCGCTTCAAATGTGACATGCGGAATTTTACCATCGCTTCAACATTTAGCGGCAAAGCATTAAAATAATCACTATGATATATATGCAACCGTAATGCATAATCCATGTCTCATATGACCCTGCAACCACCATTGTTAGCAACCACATATTCCAATTATGAACACATATCATAAACGCACATAAGCTATATAGTTGTTCCACACAACACTAAATACCATCATGCATAAGTATGTGCTTCTCATTCTCATTAACATGTTCGTAGGCTCTCAACAACCCCAAAGAGCAAACCACTTCTCTGATACCACTAATGTAAGGACCCCCGTGCCTTTATCCGTTATTAGTGTATTAATCCATGCCATTAAGTGCATACAATCATATTATCATGGGAAGGAAACCATATACAAGAATAACATCATTTATCATCTATAAAATTTCTTGCATTAGAACCTCATAATATTCAACTTCCCCAACTAAAGCCACTTTCATAGTATGCTCCCTAATAATACACTAACATACTCTCAACTCATTTAGCAATCCCATATTTAATTGCATGCAAACCATAGATGAAGAGAGGAAAATCATGCCCATTTATACATTCCATATACACGTAAAACGTACGCACATGAGAGCACCCAATGAATAAGCGTGTATCTAATGTATAAAATACTCTACCAGATACTGTTACTGTTACTTCAATCCAGGAAGCACCTCCCAAGCACAACTCGATCTCAACTCTGGATCTGTGTATTTATTCAACCAGCTCTGGTACCTCGATCCTGGAAGTACCTCTAATCAACAGCCCAAGCTCAACTCCAAAGCTGCTGCTACACCTGTATCACCTGTCCCAACAGAGACAGCCCCCACACTGGGTGAGCATACCAATACCACCAATCCAATAATCATAATATTACAATTCATAAGTTACAGAATGTAAATGCCATGAATTTAAATGATACTCCCTGGATGGTATCATCCTCATCCGGGATCCCCTGTATTGTCCTTGTTCTCAAAATAACCAAACCATTAAATTCTCAAAAGCTAGTTGATCATCTCATTGATCAACTAAAACCATCCCTGCTATACCAGTTCCATAATCAAATATGACTAAATCATCAAATATGGTACTACAGATATCACATGTATCTAGCCAATTATTCCATATTTCTGTTTCATAGCTCGCTCCACAATAGCGACATTTTAACCACCACGCACGCTCAACAATAGTGGTGTCATAACCGATGGTCGCTCAACGGCGACAACGTCTCAATCATTGCTCGCTCAAAAGCGGCACCATATGATTCCCAATGTACATTCATTTAACATAGTTACCATATATCATGCATTTCAATAATCATTTATTGTAGATGCCACATACCATGCATTTCAATGCTCATTTATTCAAATACCATACACCATGCGTTCCACAGTTGCAATATTGTAACAGGCTATGCTCGTACTTTATACGTACCTTATACTTCCGTAGTTCGAGTCCGACTTCGCCTGAGTCCCACGACCCGATGAATTATGTCATAACACATAAATAGCTCACAATTAAACACAAGCATGCAACCACGTGCCCAAGCACGTTCATAACCCCCCAAACATATCGTCAATCCATGACGATTACCAAAATAAAAGCCCCCTGGCTAAGCATGCATAATACCCAAAATAATCCATTTTTCATGTTTAAAAGATAGCCAAAAACCCAACCGAGAATTCCGTTTAATTAACTTTGGCTCCAATCAATCCATTTTAAAAGTATAGCATTCCCATTGGAATGCAGACATTGCCCCGGAAACGGGCTACTCAAACCTCGAATCCAAAATCCCGACATTTTTCCAAAATTTTCAAAAAAAATAAAATTTGCAAGCGGCGATCGATCGCCTATAACACCACGATCGATCTCCTCCATCCAGAGGCCAAACCAGTGCTCATTCGCGATCGATCGCCAATCCTCGCGATCGATCTCCAAACCGCTCACGATCGATCGCCGAGATCGATCGCCAGCACTGCTCATCGTCACTAAAAATTGAATTGCTTGCCGCGATCGATCGCCCCTCCTGCGATCGATCGCCAACTACGATTTTCCGAAAAATTCGAGCTTCCTTGGTGTTTTTTATACCCAAACTCAAAACCAACACCCCATATACCTTCAACACCTCAAATACACCCTTAAAACTCAATAAAAACTCCAACAACAAACTTTAAGATTTTTACCCAAAATCCACAAACCCAAATCTAACATTAATACTCAACCAAAATCAACAATATTACTACTAAATCGAAGACAATGACGAGGGGAAGACCAATACCTGATTATCTTCGAGAAAACCGGCTCCCGAGCCAAGCTACCAACGATTTCTCCTCCAAGGGAGAAAAGAGGGAAATGGGGGAGGGTTTGGGCGCATAGAGAGAGAGAGGGGAAGAGAGAGAGATGGAATTTGTCCAAATGACGGAATACCGAGTCCACTTGGTATTTATAGTACCAAAACTCGAAAATACCAACCCTTCCACAAATACATCATGATTCATTAAATATCATCTGTTTTCAAAAATCATCTCTCACCTCATTCCCATTACCAGCCCCAGTACAAAGTACTCCGGACCCCAAATCCCACCCAAGACCAAATTCCAAGGTTATCACCACGATGAGAATGCAATCTCGTCCCTTGGATCCAACGACTCCAAAAACTGGATTTAAAACCCCCGGGGGTCCCAAAACCGCAATTAATACACAATTGCCACAATTAAAATCCATTAAGGATTATTACCACACCGGGATTAACACTAATAATTCCCGGGTATCACACCATAGTACTACACAATCTCGAGCATTTCCACGGAGACGTCTCATCGAACGTCTCACCGAAAGGTAAGAAATCCTTTACTCTGTCCAACACCAGTATTTCGTACCATGGCTGGTTCACAATCAACCACGACCGATACCAGCTGTCTCCATGACAGTACAATCCAAATCTCTCCAAGAGATAAAATCAATATAGTAGTGTTACCCCACTAACTATATCCCACAATTCCAATTGTGACTCCCGTTGCATTTCATATGCAAAGATGCTCAACCAGAGCTAACAACGACTTGTCGACTCTCACGTTGGTATTCCCAACAAAATTGAGTTGTCCCAGTACAAGTCCCTCAAAACATTTGACGTATAAACGTCCTGTGAGGTATTTCCTACCTCGAACCTTATGCCACAAAGCGACTACCAAGTCTACCATAAGTCCTCATCGTATGATCATACGATTCACCAAACACGGTCCCAACGTGCAGTATAATGGTTCCAACAAGCACATTATATCACTGCCACGATATCTGGCTAGCAAAATGCTGCCTCCATAGGCTTATTGATGTGACTAGAAATAGACACATCTATTGCGCTTAATTGTCTACGATTTGGTATATTTTGATGGATAAATTGAGACATATGCTACCTAATTGTATATTTGTGTAAATGTAGGGAAAGGTGAAGAAATCAAGCTAAAATGATGAAAGAAGCAATAAAGTTGAAGAAAAAAGGAAAAAACCAGAATCCAAGACACATATTGCTCCTTTCTACTCATATTTCTATATGTTAAAGCCATGTTTTGGAAATGTTGTCCATAGAAAAGTTGTAGAACTATTAGTTATCTTCGCGTGGACAGTTGATTCATCAAATTCGGAGTTTGTACGAGAAAGTTACGGCCAAAATACAAAACTCGCCAGAAAAATGGAAGACAGGCATAATTACACCATTATCAGGCGTAATTATGCCAATGCTACGGCATGGACAGGCGTAATTACCACATTCGGAGGCGTAAATATGCCAAAAACATGGGAATTCATATTTTTGACACATCATCATGCGTCTTTACGCCATTTTCTGGCGTACCTACGCCTGCAGAGTTTTGGAAAGTGTAAAGACTTGATTTCTTTCCTTCCCACATGGATTCTAACCTACTCCATCAGCCTCCCTATACGTATATGGACAAAAATCAGACTAAAGAACATCTAGATAGTTAGGGTAGAGTAGTTTAGGATAGTTTTATATTTTTTCTTTCAATTTTGTTGAAGAACGCTATGAAGATCGAAACGAAGACGGGATTGACACCTCGGCGAGCGGAGATCGGATTAGTTTTCTTTCCTTTGTTTTTATTTAGTGCTTTATCTTAGATTATGTCTAGCTAGTTTTAATTCTTGGTTGAGGAAGACAAATCCTTGGATTTTATTATCTTGGGGAGATTCTTACGCTTTAATTATCAATTTTATTGAGTATCAAGAGTTTTTCTGATTTTATTGATATGATTGTTGTGTTTGTTTATTGGATTGACAACCTAGTAACTTGCATGAAATCTAACGCTAAATTAGATATCAAATACGGAATTGTTTGATCCCTCTAATTTACGAAGCAACTAAGATTGATAATTGCCTGCTGTTGGTGTTATTAAATTCTTAGGAAAAATGATTGGATGATTAATTCTAACGGTTGTAGTTTTTATTGATTAGATTCATCAAACTTGCTAGTTTTGAAACTATCATTGATTTAATCTTAACAGCTGTAGTTTTGGTTAAAGATTTGATAAGAGTTGAATTGAATGTTGTTTTCTATCTGACTACAATTAAGGTAAGGGAGGAATTAGATTTTCAATTGATGAATATTCAAGTAAAATTGAGTTTTTTTGTGAATCGATGAAATCGATGATAAAATCCAAGGTACCGATACCAAGAATTTCTTTCATTAGTTTAATCTTTGGTTTTAATTTTAATTAGTATAATTCATTCACAACCCCGTCTTTTATTGTTTTTATTTTTATTTTCATTAACACAAAGATTCACAACTCCTCGTGGGATCGATCCCTACTCACACTACTACATTATTGTTATCAATCTTGAGGATTGAGTGGGGTTAATTTGGGCGTACACGATAAGCGCACACCAAATTTTGGCGCCGTTGCCGGTGAGGCATTGTATATTTTTGTGTTAATATTTTTTGTTTTGTTTCTTTCTCTTTCTTTTTCCCCCACCGCTACTCTTGTTTGTTCGTACTTACAGGTTGATTTCTTAGAAATCAGATCTTTTCATGGAGGACTATAGGCGACTAGACGAATTGGAGTATCTTGTGCACCAACTTGGCGTAGGGAGTGGACAAAGAACATACAATTCAAGTTGGAGTGATCATCACAATCTCAACTATGACAATCAATGGATGAGCCCACCTCCACCTTACATGAAGTCCACCCTACCGCCATACATACCGCAATACCCGCCATGGCCACAACAACCTCAATACCATACCCCTGGTGAGTTTTTAGAGGATCTTGTTTCAACACTTAATGATAGTACTTTGCAATTTCAACAGGAATTCAGGGCTAGCACTCAGAATTTGGGTAACCAAATGGAGCAACTAATAAGATCGGCCGATCGGATAGCAGCACAAAAGGAGACCATGATTGCATTCGAATCATGGAGTGATGAAGAAGAGGAGACTATGGAGAAGGTGGTACTGATGCCACCCGAGCTAGAAGAGGAGACACATGTGCCAATAGAAGAAAAGGAGCTTGTACATCCTACAACTCCGAATGGTATGTTTCCAGCTGAGAACTATGTTGATTACTTAGATGAATCATGTGCTGTGGAAGAGGAGTCGGCGAAAGAATACTGTGATGAAATGGATCCTTGGGACTATTTTTTCGAAGACAACATCACCTTGGACAGTGGCAAAGAGGTATAAACTCCAGCAACGATGGTACTGAGGCCATCAATACTTGAACAACAAATAGAGATCGAGGTGGATAACAAGGAATCTCACCAGAATGAGATTCCCAAAGGCGAGCATAGGGGACAACAAGTTAAAGGATGCCATGAGGTAGATCTTGATCGACCTCAACTGACTTCTTTGGAGGAAGGCGACATAGTGAAAAGACAAAAACCCTCCAAGAGGTGCAAGGCGAATTGGCATCGCCTTACGCAAGAGAACTGGCGTCGGGCCATTGACGTTGAAACAGAGGTGCTGTTTGGGAGGCAACCCAAGGGGAGTTAGTTTCCTTTCTCCCTTTTATTTCAATTTTATTGCTTTCATAGTTAGACTTTTATCTTCTCTTGTATTTTTTGCCTTACATTGGGGACAATGTAAGATTTAAGTATGGGGGGGGGGGGGGGGGGGATTATTGTTGTGTTATTGTTTTTCTAATACAAAAATACAAAAAAATTGAAAAATTTGAAAATTTTGAGCTCATAGTTAAGTAACGAACGGATGCTTAGAGTCACTAGCCCATGATGAAACCTAATTGATATCATGCATGTTTTTGAACATAGGTGAATTGTTAACCTTGGAACACTTTGAACTCTAATGAAAATTTTACTTTAACTTAGTAGTTGAATATTTTGAGCACGTTATTGTCATGACTTGTGAAGTGTGCATAGCTTAGTGAAGATTGTGTGAACTTTGTGTTAGTCTTAAGAAGTCTTTAATACATGCTAGAACTTAACTACATGCTCTTTGAGGCGTATGTCTAGACTGCTTGCAAACATGAAAGTGATATAGGCAATCTTTGATGCGTTTGAGCCTTTCAAGCCTACCATGTAAAGAAAATCAATCACTAGCACCCTGTTTGAGCTTTAATGCAAAAGAATGGTTGTATGCTAAGCATACAAACAACCACCATTCGACATTCTTTGACTAGCTTATCATCCTTCCCTAATGAGCCTAAATATGAGTTCTATCCATACCTTTGAAGGGAGTATGATGTGTTTCATTCACACGCACTTAAGTATTCAATGATTAAAATGTTTGTGAGCTTCATAAGGAAAAGAATGAAATGCATGAAAGAAAAGGGATGCCTTGAGAAAATAGATAAAAATATGACTCCAAGGGGAGCCAAGGCACAAAAGAAGAAAATGTTTAAACAAAAGTTGAAAAATTCAAGCAAGAAGAGAAGCTTTTAGTGTGCATATCACCATACTCTCTTGTTTGATATATCTTTACCCTTTCTTTCATAAGCAAATACCTAGGCCACACTACAAGCTATTAAAGACCTACTTGATTTGTGTTTGCAAAGTGGCTAAGATAGTGGAGAAGAGTATGCAAGTGAGCCTATACTTATGTTGGTGTATGACTTGAACTTTTTGAATTTACATTAATTGGATTTATAACTTGTACATGACACTTGTTTATGACCACACACACGTTCACTACTTTGTTGGGTACGAAATGTTTAGGGATTGAACTTGTTCCACTGTTAACTTTTCACCGCCTTTCATTACTATGCATGTTTAAAATTGTTGAGGCATAAAAGTGAGAACAAGTTAGTTTGTTATGAACCTATGAGCCAAAGTAAAAAGATTATAGTTTTGTCTGATTTACTCGAGGTCGAGTAAAGATTAAGTATGTGGGTGTTTGATGTGACTAGAAATAGACACATCTATTGCGCTTAATTGTCTACGATTTGGTATATTTTGATGGATAAATTGATACATATGCTACTTAATCGTATATTTGTGTAAATGTAGGGAAATGTGAAGAAATCAAGCAAAAATGATGAAAGAAGCAATAAAGTTGAAGAAAAGAGGAAAAAACCAGAATCCAAGACACATATTGCTCCTTTCTCCTCACATTTCTATATGTTCAAGCCATGTTTTGGAAATGTGATCCATAGAAAAGTTGTAGAACTTTTAGTTATCTTCGCGTGGACATCTGATTCATTGAATTCGGAGTTCGTACGAGAAAGTTACGGCCAAAATACAAAACTCGCGAGAAAAATGGAAGACATGCATAATTACACCATTATCAGGCGTAATTATGCCATGCTACGGCATGGACAGGCGTAATTACGTCATTCGGAGGCGTAAATACGTCAGAAACATGGGAAGCCATATTTTTGACACGTCATCATGCGTCTTTACGCCATTTTCTGGCGTAGCTACGCCTGCAGAGTTTTGGAAAGTGTAAAGACTTGATTTCTTTCCTTCCCACATGGATTCTAACCTACTCCATCAGCCTCCCTATACATATATGGATGAAAATCAGACTAAAGAACATCTAGATAGTTAGGTTGAGTAGTTTAGGATAGTTTTATATTTTTTCTTTCAATTTTGTTGAAGAACGCTACGAAGATCGAAACGAAGACGGGATTGACACCTCGGCGAGCGGAGATCGGATTAGTTTTCTTTCCTTTGTTTTTATTTATTGCTTTATCTTAGATTATGTCTAGCTAGTTTTAATTCTTGGTTGAGGAAGACAAATCCTTGGATTTTATTTATCTTTGGGAGATTCTTACGCTTTAATTATCAATTTTATTAAGTATCAAGAGTTTTTCTGATTTTATTGATATGATTGTTGTGTTTGTTTATTGGATTGACAACCTAGTGACTTACATGAAATCTAACGCTAAATTAGATATCAAATACGGAATTGTTTGATCCCTCTAATTTACGAAGGAACTAAGATTGATAATTGCCTGCTGTTGGTGTTATTAAATTCTTAGGAAAAAAGATTGGATGATTAATTCTAACGGCTGTAATTTTTATTGATTAGATTCATCAAACTTACTAGTTTTGAAACTATCATTGATTTAATCGTAACGGCTGTAGTTTTGGTTAAAGATTTGATAAGAGTTGAATTGAATGTTGTTTTCTATTTGACTACAATTAAGGTAAGGGAGGAATTAGATTTCCAATTGATGAATATTCAAGTAAAATTGAGTTTTTTTGTGAATCGATGAAATAGATGATAAAATCCAAGGTACCGATACCAAGAATCGCTTTCATTAGTTTAATCTTTAATTTTAATTTTAATTAGTATAATTCATTCACAACCCCATCTTTTATTGTTTTGATTTTTATTTTCATTAACACAAAGATTCACACCTCCTCGTGGGATCGATCCCTAATCATACTACTACATTATTGTTATCAATCTTGAGGATTGAGTGGGTTAATTTGGGCGTACACGATAAGCGCACACCACTTATACCAAGCCTACCAATGTATCATACATTCCATTAGGTATACCATACCGTAACATCCATTTATAGTAGTCACCCAATATTTCTCTATAACACCAAGCATTACGGACATCCCGGTGTCCTTACTCAACCACAAAGCAATCCTAATTCCGTAGGATTTATTCCACACCCTCATGGGTGGGTGTGACCATGTCTACCACACGTCACAATGACAAGAGCGAGTAGTTTCCTCAATACTACTCCTACTCACAAACACTTGGCTATAGCCATCCTAGCGAGTATACCCAAAGGTACCACTACTCGTAAAATATATACCTCAAATATGTGTTGCGGTACCCTTCCTGTACGGCGCACCCAATAATTCTTTGAGCAACTTGCTCGACATAATGGTCTCATCAACTAGTGACTCGGACACTACCATGTGCTCACCATTGGCACTCAAACCATCGACTAAATACAAATACGTAAATGTATTATTCATCGAAACGACGCTACGCGTCTACATAGACATCCATTATGTCATCGTCATCCCGTGACGGTACCTGTCAACATATGACACCCAAAATAACATCGTCAACTCATGACGATACATGTCGACACACGACATGCATAATCTCATTGTCAAGCACATGACGGCATATGTATATCAATGCATTCCATCCACAATAATGCCAATAAAACAGCAATATACCATACCTCATCGCTAACAAGATAGCGGCATACCTGTCTCCATCGTCCAACATTGGTACGCAATCAGCACCCATCGCTCGTAGGTGGCGTAATCCAGTGCTACGTACATAGCGGTATAACCCATCACTATAGAATCAGCGGCATGATCCCTCGCCATAAAGTCAGCGGCATAAAACGTCGCTATAGATATCCAGCGGTATGAACCATCGCCATAGATGTAGCGGAATGACTCATCGCTATATAATACCTGGCGGCATGAACCATCGCCAATAGATGTAGCGGAATGACCCGTCGCTATATAATACCCGGCTGCATGAATCATCGCCGATAAACTAGCGGAATGCCCCATCGCTAAGATACACAGCGGCATAAACCATCGCCAATATAATAGCGGAATGAACCATCGCTATGAATACCCGGCATAAACCATCGCCAATAGAATAGCGGAATGAACCACCGCTATGAATACCCGATGGCATAAACCATCGCCAATAGAATAACGGAATGAACCATCGCTATGAATACCCGGCGGCATAAGTAATCGCCAATAGAATAGCAGAATGAACCATCACTATGAATACCCGACGGCATAACCCATCGCATAGCGGAATGAACCAACGCTATGAATACCCGGCGGTATAAACCAACGCCAATAGAATAGCCGATCCCTAGTCTTGTTATAGTAGTGTATTTTAATGCACCTCGCTTGTCATGACTGCGGCACTAATACCCCTCTCTTCGACATATCAACGGCATCGAATAACCTTGCTCAAATGCGACATGCGGCAATACCCTCGCTTCAACATTTGGCTGCAACTCATTCCTTGCTACGATATGACAGTGGCAAGTATTCTATCATCGCGTCAAGTGACAGCGGCAAAGCAGTTAAAATCATCACTCATCCATAACAATGACTCATGGGATATTCACCAAGCATTCCATCTATACCCGCAACACAATGCATATTCCATATCCCAATATACATCACCACAAGTGTACATTAATGCAGCTCGCTCAAATGTGACATTAGGCAATACTCTCGCTTCAACATTTAGCGGCAAAGCATTAAAATCATCACTCATATATATACAACCACAATGAGTGTATCTTAATGCACCTCGCTCAAATGTGACATGCGGCAATACCCTCGCTTCAACATTTAGCGGCAAAGCATTAAAATCATCACTCCTATATATACAACCACAATGAGTGTATCTTAATGCACCTCGATCAAATGTGACATGCGACAATACCCTCGCTTCACAATTTAGCGGCAAAGCATTAAAATCATCACTCCAATATATACAACCACAATGAGTGTATCTTAATGCACCTCGCTCAAATGTGACATGCGGCAATCGCTTCAACATTTAGCGGCAAAGCATTAAAATCATCACTCCAATATATATGCAACCACAATGCACAATCCATGATGTATATAGAATGAGGTTACTGTTTCGTATCTTTCAACCCTAGCCTTAGCCCTTCGTGTCATAGCGTCCCTACAGGAACAATCCCAAACCATGAGCATATGATAATCCATATTCATCACAATATGATTATAATGAGTAAATGCATAAACTATGAGTACAAAGTACTTCCTGTATCCCTATGCATTTCAAAATGCTCCCTTTGGTTGTCCTTGTGTCACAACTCACAATCATAATCAACAGATTATATTATGATTCCATAGATGTCATGACATATAATTGTTCCACTATGATCACATATCATAAACGCACATAATCAAAATAGTTGTGTCACACAACACTAACTACCATCAAGCATAATTATATGCTACTCATTTCCATCAATATGATCCTAGGCCCTCAACAGCCCCAAAGAGCAAACCACTGCTCTGATACCACTAATGTAAGGACCCCCGTGCCCTTAACCCGTTATTAGTGTATTAATCCATGCCATTAGTGCATACAATCATACATGTGGGGGGGGGGGGGGGGGGGAAACCACTTGTTATCATAGCCAGTCATGCCAATAATAAAATTTCTTTACATTATATATAATGTCTAGTTCCCCCAACCAAGTCCACATACATATCATGCACCAATATAATACACTAACATGTTCTCAGTTCATTTAGCAATTCAATAAATAATTGCATGCGACTCATAAATGAAGACAGAAAGGCCCTTGCCTTTTTATACATACCATGTACACATAATAGTGCTCACATGCGAGCATCGAATGAATATATGTGTATCAAATGTATAAAACGTCGTGCTCAACACCGTCACTGGTACTTCGATCCCTGGAAGCACCTCCATTCCATAGCTCAAGCTCAACACCAAAGCCATCGATGTACCTGATCACCTGTCCCAACAGAGACAGCCCCCACACGGAATGAGCATACCAATACCACCAAACCGACAATCACAATAATACTATTCATAATTTACAAAATGTAAATGCTATGAAATATAAAAGATGGTCCCTGGATGGTATCATCCTCATCCGAGATTTCCTGTAATGTCCATGTTCTCAAAATAACTGAAACCATCAAATTCTCAAATGCCAGTTAATCACTACATTGATTAACAAATTCATTTGCCACATACCGATATCATAATCAATAATATCAAATCATTAAACAATGATTACAGATATTCCATATATCTCACTTATGGTTCCATAGTTCTATTTCATTCGCTCTACAATAGCGGCATTTCATTCTCACGCATGCTCAACAGCAGTGGCGTCATAACCGATATTCGCTCAAAGGCGAAAACGTCCCAATCATTGCTCGCTCAAAAGCGGCACCATATAATTCCCAATGCATATATATCCATTTGTAGCAATTACCATAAACCATGCATTTCAATATCCGTTTAATGCTAATACCATATACCATGCATTTCCATATACATTCATTGCAATACAGTGCATCATGCACTCAACAATTGCAATTATAATAAAGGGCTATGCTCGTACGTCATACGTACCTTATATTCCCGTAGTTCGAATTCAATCTTGCCTTGGTCCCGTGACCGATGAATTATGTGCTAAACACGATTAATAATCCACAATTAATTTCAAGCACGCAACCACGTGCCCAAGCACGTTCACAAATCTCAATTATATCGTCACCCATGACGGTTAGCCATTTTAAAAGACCCCGGGCGAATCATGCATCGAAAACTCAACACGAAATTAAACCCCAAAAATAGGCACTGGCGATCGATCGCTTCACCCCAGGCGATCCATCGCCTCGCAAAATGGCATGGGCGATCAATCGCTCCATTTCCAGGCGATCGGTCGCCTCACAGTGTTTTTTGCTACTGCCTCATGGCGATCGATCGTGTGATGCCCCGAAATTAATTATATGCCATTTGGGCATGAAATGATGTTTATATGATTAATTATGATGATAATTGATTTATGTGTTGAAAATAATTATCTTGTTGAAATGCTTAGTCACATGATAGGTGTGACCCGGGGGTTGCATTTTAGGGTGCATGTTATGCATGTTGGGAAATGAGGTGTTAACATGATTTAATTGTATTGGTTGTTAATTATGAGGAAAAATATGAATATAGTGGAAGTTTGTTGCATTTTTGTAAAATGCTTTTAAAATACCACGTTGGGGTATTTTATACATCATGTTGATTTTGGGGTGAAAATTAATAACTCTTATAACCCTTTACCCCACCTTTTACCCATCACTTTAACCCGACTTTATCCCTTACTCTTTTAAATCCCCAATTTCACTCTCAAACCCTACCCATTTCCCATTTTCGAAACTTGGCAAGGAAGGAAGGAGAAATCTTCACAAAACTTTTGTTTGTGGAATTTTTGTTAAGATTTGGAGCCCTCAAGAGGTATGAAACCCTTCCTAAAGTTTTAATTTGGTTTAGAAATGGGTTAGCATTTTGGGATTTTTGTAGATTTGTTTTTGGGTATATGTTGTATGTGGTTGGGGTATGATTTTTGAAGTGTTTTATGTGGGTTTTAGTGAGTTATGATGATATTTGTTATGTTGGAAAGTTTGAGTTTGAAAGGTATGAGATTGAGCTTGGAAAAATGCTCAAAAATGGTGAAGAATCGCGCACCAGCAGGTGGTGATCGATCGCCATATATGAGGCGATCGATCGCCGAAGGCCAGTAGCAAAAAAAATGCTACAGGCGATCGATCGCCATATTTGAAGTTGTAAGGACCCTAGTTCCTTAAGTGCGGATTAAAGGCATAATTAGAGCTAATATAAAGTATCAGAGTAAAATAATTGTGTTGAGACTATGAGCCTAAAGAGTTACATGCCAAAATAAGGACTGTCAAATGGATTAGTTACATTCCCAATCAAATGAATGTATTTACTATAGCTTTACACTACTCCTAGAGTAGACACTATACAAAAGTAATCCTGTCCTTCATCTACCAAAAGTGTTATTCACAAGCTCACCGCCTCAACCCGCTTTAGCCCATTTTTCATGCCAAAAATGTACCTACAAGGACAACCCCCAAACATGAGCATATAATAATTCATATACAACACAATATGAATTTAAGGCGTAAATGCATAAACCGTAATAAACACTTCCTGTTTTTCCCATGCATTTTAAACGCTCCCTTTTTGGTTGTCCCTGTACCATAACTCATGAGTATAATCAAATAGATTATTTAATGGTCCACACATGTCATGACATAATACCATTCCATTATCACCAATTACCAATCAACAATCCCTAGTCTGTTCATCACAATGTATTTTAATGCCCTTCGCTTTTCATATCGGCGGCATAGAATAACCTCGCTTCAATGGACATGCGGCGCTCCCACCCTCGCTTCACATTGAGCGGCAAATATTATTTCCTGGCCTCATATGATAACCACGCTTAAATGTGACATGCGGCGCTCCCACCCCTTGCTTCACATTTAGCGGCAACAAAACAAATAGCGGCGAGCATTAAAATCATCAAGGGATGACCACGACTCATGGGATGTGCACCAATAACCATCATATGCATATACAATCATCATGCATAATTCCACATGTATTTGCATCCACAATGCATAATTCCATATATACTCGCATCCACAATGCATAAACAATGAGTATATTAGATACATGTACCGTTGGGTGCCCGTACGTCCTCTACGTACCTTTCCAAAAGTAGGATGTGGTAGGACTTCACTTCCTTGGCTGTGTCGGCACCTGGGATTGTTCTACATATTCACACAAATCAATATTAGAACCCAATAATAGTCCAATACCTAAAATCCTACAAAAATAACCAAAAACATCATATTTTGTGTCTCGCGATCGATCGCTGCGAAGGGCCGATCGATCGCGAGATCACACTGCCCGAACTTTATATTTTGTTCTTTCGGCGATCGATCGCCACACTTGGCGTGATCGATCGCCAAAAGCTTCTGGAGCACACTGCCAGCTCGCGATCGATCGCCAAAAACGGGCGATCGATCGCCGAGTCCTGCACTTCGAAAAATCGTCATTTTTGCTCCAAAACTCATTTCCAATCCATACCAACTCCCCTACCATCAAACCAACAACATCAAACACAATAAAACCTTCCAAATACACTTTAAACATCTCAAAAATCCAACATTCAACCAAAATAATACCAACCCAAAATAACCCATTTCAAAACCCTTCAAAACCATTTCAAACCCAAATCAAACACAACAAAAACATTAGGGAGGTACCCATACCTCTTGGGGACTCCAAAACTCACACTAAATCCCACAAAACAAGTTTTTGGAAGGACTTCTCTTCCACTCTTTGCTCAAAAACGAAAATGAGGAGGGAAGGGTTTGTGAGAAGTGATTTGGGGAAAAATAGAAAGAGTGATGGGTTTTTGTGGGGTTGGGGGGGTATTAGTGGGTTATTTGGGGATTAATTAAATTTGCATATCCACTATTAATCATGATTTATAAAAATACCCCAACATGGTATTTTAAAACATTGCACCAATATGCACCAAAATCACAATTAAACTCATGCTTTCCATTTAATTGATAACCATAACAAATTAATCATGCTAATATTCAATTCTCCCAACATGCCCAACATGTACCCTGAAATGCACTCCCGGGTCACTCTTTCCATGTGACCATGCATTTCCATATGATAATTAATTCCAACACATATATTAATTATCACCATAAAATCACATAACATAATTAATGCCCAACTTGCATATAATTATTTCGGGGATATCACAATACTCCCCTACTTATAAGATTTCGTCCTCGAAATCACATGCACTTACCCCAACATGAAACAAAACATAAATAACATACCAGAAAATAGTTCCGGGTAGTGCTGCACCATATGCCGCTCCGTCTCCCACGTAGCCTCCTCGACACCCCTGCGATCCCACTGAACCTTGATCATAGGTATCACTTTGTTCCGAAGTCTGCGGTCTACTCGATCCAAAATTCTAACAGGCCGTTCCACATAAGACACATTGGATTCTAACTGGACCTCGGAAGGCTGCAACACATGAGACGGATCCGGCTCATACTTCCGCAACATAGACACATGGAACACATCATGTATACCAGATAAGGAAGGTGGCAGAGCTAGTCTGTAAGCCAAAGTGCCAATGCGCTGTAAGATCTCGTACGGCCCAACATACCTCGGAGATAGTTTTCCGCGCATCCCAAATCGCACAACGCCTCTGAAAGGTGAGATCTTCAAGAAGATCTTATCTCTCAACTGAAATTCCAACGGTCTCCGCCGTTTATTCGCATAAGCTGCCTGTCTGTCCTGGCTGCTTTCATTTTCTGTCTTATCATCTTATTTTCTCTTCCATTTCCCGAATCAATTCCGGTCCTCCGACCGATTTGCGGTCCAAGTCATCCCAACACAAGGGTGATCTACACCGTCTGCCATAAAGGGCCTCAAAAGGAGCCATCTGAATGCTCGCTTGGTAGCTATTATTATAAGAGAACTCTACCAAGGCCACTGAATCTTGCCAAGAAACATCGAACTCCAATACACAAGCCCTCAACATGTCCTCGAGCGTTTGGATAGTACGCTCGGTCTGGCCATCCGTCTGAGGATGATAAGCAGTGCTCAATCTAACTTCAGTTCCCAAGGCTGACTGAAGACCCTCCCAAAAATGAGATGTGAATCGTGGATCTCGATCCGACACTATGGAAATGGGGATCCCATGCAATCTCACCACGTCTCGAATATACAACTGTGCCATCCTCAAAAAGGTGAAAGTCACGCTATAGGGGATTAAATGAGCTACCTTAGTCAATCGATCCACGATCACCCAGATAGCATCAAAACCCGAAGTGCTCCTCGGCAAGTGAGTCACGAAGTCCATGGAAATGTGTTCCCACTTCCACTTCGGTATCTCCAAGCTTCTCAACTCGCCGCCGGGTCTCTGCCTCTCTGCCTTGACCTGCTGGCAGATCAAGCACCTCTTAACAAATGTGACGACATCACACTTCATTCTTTTCCACCAAAACTGACCACGCAGATCTTTATACATCTTCTTTCCGCCTGGGTGGATGATAAGTCTGCTACTATGAGCTCGCTCCAAGATCCCTCTACGCAACTCCGGCGTACTCGGAACCACCCAACGGCTACCCAACCTCAAAGATCCGTCCTCAGCCACACTGAACTTCGATGGTTGACCAAGATGCAATAAAGATAACCATCTCTGAATCTCATCATCTGACTTCTGATCTCTTCTAGTATTCTCATAGATATCTGGCTCAGTAATAAGGTCGATACGTACACTCGTGATGCATCTATGTCAAAATCATAGCCCATATGGCAATAGGAGGTCATCATGGCCGACAAATGGATGACGTCCTCAGCAGTACTCCTCACTTTCCGGCTCAAAGCGTCTGCTGTCAAATTAGCCTTTCCGGGATGGTACTCAATTTCACAATCATAGTCCTTAAGTAAGTCCATCCACCTTCTCTGCCTCATGTTGAGCTCCGCCTGAGTGAATAAAAACTTGAGGCTCTTGTGATCCGTTTAAATGGTAAACGAAGTACCATACAATTAATGTCTCCAAATCTTCAGGGCGAAGATGATAGCTGCCAACTCCAAATCATGGACTGGGTATCTAGTCTCATGCGGCTTCAACTGTCTCGATGCATAAGCTACCACATGCTTATCTTGCATCAGTACACACCCAAGGCCCTGAAGTGATGCATCGGTATACAAAACAAATCTGGAGTTCTCCGTAGGAATTACTAATACTGGTGCCGTCGTTAACCGATGTTTCAACTCCTGAAAGCTCTCCTCACAAGCTTCTGACCAAAAGAACGGTACTCCCTTCTGGGTCAACTGTGTCAACGGCTTGGCGATCTTAGAAAAGCCCTCGACGAAACGCCGATAATAGCCAGCCAAACCAAGGAAGCTCCGTATCTCGGGCACAGAAGTGGGTGCAGCCCACTCCATCACAGCTTCAATCTTCATGGGATCCACAGATATCCCGCTGCTAGATATGACATGGCCCAGAAACACTACACTGCTCAACCAAAATTCACATTTGCTGAGCTTGGCATACAACTGGTGATCTCTAAGAATCTGGAGCACTGTCCTTAAGTGTTTCACGTGCTCACGTGCTCTTCCTCACTCCGGGAGTAGATGAGAATGTCGTCGATGAATACAATGACGAACTGATCAAGATAGGGTTGGAACACCCGATTCATCAAGCTCATAAAGACAGCCGGGGCGTTCGTCACACCGAACGGCATCACTAAGAACTCGTAGTGCCCATAAAGAGTCCGAAATGTTGTCTTCTGTACATCCTCCTCCCTGACTCGAATCTGGTGATACCCGGACCTCAAATCAATCTTGCTATAAAGTCTGGTACCTTGCAACTGATCAAACAGATCATCAATCCTTGGGAGAGGATACTTGTTCTTCACTGTGGCTTTATTCAGTTGCCGGTAATCGATGCACAAACGCATCGAGCCATTCTTCTTTTTCACAAAAAGAACCGGTGCGCCCCATGGCGATACGCTAGGGCGTATATATCCTTTGTCAAGGAGATCCTGCAACTGCTCCTTCAATTCTCTCAACTCCACCGGTGCCATCCTGTAAGGAGCACGAGAAAATAGCGGACGTCCCCGGTAATAACTCGATCCCAAACTCAACTTCTCTAGCCGGTGGGAATCCGGGAATCTCCTTCGGAAATACATCGGCAAACTCTGCTACTACTGGTACATCCTCAACTCTCAGTTCTTTATTCTTCCCAGACGTGCCCACAGCATAGATGAGATAGCCCGTGTGACCACGTTCCAACAACTGAGACATCTTGATTGCCGAAATCAACGGGATCTTCGCATGAGAACCGTTACCATAAAAAGTCCATTGTATACCCAAATCAGATCTGAACCTTATTGTTCTCTGTCGACAATTTACTACTACCTGGTATCTGTTCAGAATGTCAATACCCATGATGCAGTCGAAGTCTGACATGCCCAATACAATCAAATCTGCCTTCAACTCGTTGCCCTCAAAATAAATGAGGCAATCTGCAAGAAACTGATCGGCAATAACATTTCTTCCAGTGGGTGTCGAGACCATGAGAGGCGTGGGTAGAGAAGACGTGCGCATATGGTGTCTTTCCACAAAGCCCACAGATACAAAAGAGTGGGAGGCACCTGTATCTATCAAAATAAAAGCAGGGTACGTAAGTAAATGGCACGTACCGACAATCACCTCCTCTGGGGCTGCCTGCGCCTGCTCTCTGGTCAGTGCATACACCTGTCCCTGGGACGGTCCCACTGTCTGACCTCCCGATGGTCGAGGCACAAACTGCTGCCTCTGGTGCACTGTCCTGTCCTCAAATCTCAGCCTATTCCCTTGAAAATCTGACTGTCCTCCTCGAGTGGGGCAATACTGAGAGATGTGGCCCATCTTGCCACAACTATAATAGGCAGGACACTTACTCGAAGAATGTGGCCCTCCACAATTGTCGCACCTTAACTCCCCCGATCTATTTCCTTGCGTAGGCCCTCGGTTGGTCGACCAATTGTTCTTCTTGTTCTCTTGCTTCTGACCATAAGATTTCTTTCCACTGAACCGTGAGGATGAAGAGGCACCACGAGGTTTAAATGACTCCCCTCGGGGCCTCAAGCTATCAGTAGCTTGCCTCTGTTGTGGCACCTGTGAGGGTACAGCACTAGGATAGGCCCCAACTCCAATCTCCGCAAGCTCTGCTCTCGTGAGAGCATCATCAAAGGAAGTGGGGTTATTGGTGATAACCCGGTCAAAAAGTGTGATATCCCCGAAATGATTAATTCCAATTTGGACATTAATTGTGTTTATATGATTAATTATGATGGTAATTAATTGATTATGTGCTGGATTTAATTAATGTGTGGAAATGCATGGTCACTTGGAAAGGGTGACCCGGGGAGTGCATTTCAGGATGCATGTTGTGCATGTTGGGGAAAATTGTTATTAGCATGATTTATTTGCCATGGTTAGCAATTAATTGGAAAGCATGAGTTTAATTGTGATTATGATGCATTTTGGTGAGATGCTCTTAAAAATATCATGTTGGGGTGTTTTATACACCATGAGATTGTGGAATGCACTTCATTTTATCACCCCACTTTATTACCCACTTTACCATTCTACTCTTTAAATCCCCAACATTTCCCAAACCCTAACCTCTTCCCACATTTTTGTTTTTGACCCAAGGAGGAAGAGAAATCTTTGCTCAAACTCTTGTGGAGTGATTCTTGGTAAGATTTAAGGTCTAGGAAGGGTATATGTCCCTCCTTGTTGTTTTAGCAATGATTTGTGTTGATTTGAGTTTGTTATTTGAGTTTTGATATGGGTTTGTTGTGGGTTGGTGTTGTATGTGATTGGGGTATGGTTTGTATGAGGTTTTTGTGATGGTATATTGTTGGGATGTCTTTGGTTTAAGAAGTTTTGGGTTATTTGGTAGTTTTGTACCAAAAAAATGGAGTTTGCCCGAAAATGTCGCGGCGACCGATCGATCGGTACCAGGGCGGCGATCGATCGGTGCAAGTGCGAAGCGAGGGGTGAAAATTCTATGCCTACCGATCGATCGGTAAAAGCGACCGATCGATCGGTGGATGGCTAGCGATCGATCGGTATCTTGGACCGATCGATCGGTAAAAGCCGTAGCTTAAAATGAAAATTATGAACAGTTACCGATCGATCGGTAGAGCATTTTTGCTGAAAATTATTTTCCTTGGCATGATTGATGAGATTTTTGGTATTGGACTATTATTGGGTTCTAATATTGAATTGTGTGAATATGTAGAACCATCCCAGGTGGCAACTCAGCCAAGGAATTGAAGTCCTACCACGTCCTACATTTTGGAAAGGTACGTAGAGGACATACGGGCACCCAACGGTACATGTATCTAATATACTCATTGTTTATGCATTGTGGATGCGAGTATATATGTGATTATGCATTGTGGATGCAAATACATGTTGAATTATGCATGATGATTGTAGATGCATATGATTATTGGTGCACATCCCATGAGTCGTGGTCATCCCTTGATGATTTTAATGCTTGCCGCTATTTGGTTTGGTTCCCGCTAAATGTGAAGCGAGGGGTGGGAGCGCCGCATGTCACATTTGAGCGTGGTTATCATATAGGGCGAGGAAACAATATTTGCCGCTCAATGTGAGGCGAGGGGTGGGAGCGCCGCATGTCCATTGAAGCGAGGTTATTCTATGCCGCCTATATGTAAATAAGCGAGGGGCATTAAAATACATTGTGATGGACAGACTAGGGATTGTGATTGATATTTGATTTGATGAGATGGTATTATGTCATGACATGTGTAGACCATTAAATAATCTATTGATTATATTCATGAGTTATGGTACAGGGACAACCAAACGGGAAGCGTTTAAAATGCATGGGAAAAACAGGAAGTGTTTTATTATGATTATGCATTTACGCTTTATATTCATATTGTGTTGTATATGAACGATATTATTGCTCATGTTTGGGGGTTGTCCTTGTAGGTACACTTTTGGCATGATAGAAGGGCTAAGACGGGTTGAGGTGGTGAGCTTGTGAAGAATTCTTTTGAGAAAGGAAGGACGGGATTAATTTTGTATAGTATCTACTCTAGGAGTAGTGTAAAGCTATAATTGATAACATCCATTCTTTTGATTTGGGAATGTAACTAATCCATTGATAGTCCTCATTTTGGCATGTAATTCTTAAGGCTCATAGTCTCAACACGATTATTTCACTCTGATCATTTATATTAGCTCTAATTATGCCTTTAATCCGCACTTAAGGAACTAGGGTCCTTACATTAGTGGTATCAGAGCAGTGGTTAGAGAACCCGGGAACGAGTGAAGGGTAGCCTTAGCATGATTGGCTAGGTGCTTACATTTGAAGCATGTTTATGCATGTGGTGCATATGTATATCCTGTTATACTAACATGCTTATTATCATTCCTGTTATCTAACGGCATAACATGTATATTTGTTTTGGAAATTGTTGTTAACCTTTGTGTTACAGCATGGCTGCTATGAACGCGGGGAACCTCAATGAAGAGGTGGGCGATGTGGGCAGTGTTAACGCTAGTATTGGTCAGGTGAACCCTCTACCTCCACCAGCAGTAGGCATGTAACCAGTGGCTCAGTTATTGCTACCTGGTGAGATTAGCTTGACTCAGTTTATGTCTTACCACCCGCCCCGGTTTGAGGGAACAGAATCAGGAGAGGAAGCTGAGGAGTGGCTGGAAAGACTTGAGCAGATATTTGTATCTGCTCCTTGTGCTGTTACAGCTTGGCTGAGGCTGGCAGAGTTCCAGTTGGCAAAGAAACCTCTAATGTGGTGGAGGAGCACGGTAATGGAGCTGAGAGCACTTGGTGTAGTGTATGATTGGACACTCTTCAGGACCCGGTTCCTGAACCGGTACTTCTCCGCAGCGGCGAGATAGACAAAGGAGGATGAGTTTGCAAGTTTGAAACAGGGGAACATGACAGTGTCAGACTATGCCATGCGGTACTCTTCGTTGCTGAGGTATGTTCCCCACATTGCCACCAATGGGCACGCAAAGATGAGGAATTTTATGAAGGGGTTGCGACCGGAGCTCTTTGACCGGGTTATCACCAATAACCCAACTTCTTTTGATGATGCTCTCACAAGAGTGGAGCTTGCCGAGATTGGAGTGGGAGCTTATCCTAGTGCTGTGCCACCACAAGTACCACAACAGAGGCAAACTAATGACAGCTTGAGGCCCCGGGGAGAGCCATTTAAACCTCGTGGTGCCTCTTCATCTTCACGGTGCGGTGGGAAGAAATTCTTTGGTCAGAAGCAGGAGAACAAGAAGAGCAATTGGTCCGCCAACCGAGGGTCTACGCAGGGAAATAGATCGGGGGAGCCAAGGTGCGACAATTGTGGAGGGCCACATCCTTCGAATAAGTGCCCTGCCTGTTATAGCTATGGCAAGATGGGCCACATCTCTCGGTATTGCCCCACCCGGGGAGGACAGTCAGAGTTCCAGGGCAGCAGGCCGAGATTTGATGACAGGACAGTACACCAGAGGCAGCAGTTTGTGCCTCGACCATCGGGAGGTCAGACAGTGGGACCGTCCCAGGGACAGGTGTATGCGCTGACCAGAGAGCAGGCTCAGGCAGCCCCAGAGGAGGTGATCGCCGGTACGTGTCATTTATTTACGTACCCTGCTTTTATTTTGATATCCCCGAAATGATTAATTGCAATTTGGACATTAATTGTGTTTATATGATTAATTATGATGGTAATTAATTGATTATGTGCTGGATTTAATTAATGTGTGGAAATGCATGGTCACTTGGAAAGGGTGACCCGGGAGTGCATTTCAGGGTGCATGTTGTGCATGTTGGGGAAAATTGTTATTATCATGATTTATTTGCCATGGTTAGCAATTAATTGGAAAGCATGAGTTTAATTGTGATTATGATGCATTTTGGTGAGATGCTCTTAAAAATATCATGTTGGGGTGTTTTATACACCATGAGATTGTGGAATGCACTTCATTTTAATCTCCCCACTTTATTACCCACTTTACCATTCTACTCTTTAAATCCCCAACATTTCCCCAACCCTAACCTCTTCCCACATTTTCGTTTTTGACCCCAAGGAGGAAGAGAAATCTTTGCTCAAACTCTTGTGGAGTGATTCTTGGTAAGATTTAAGGTCTAGGAAGGGTATATGTCCCTCCTTGTTGTTTTTGCAAAGATTTGTGTTGATTTGAGTTTGTTATTTGAGTTTTGATATGGGTTTGTTGTGGGTTGGTGTTGTATGTGATTGGGGTATGGTTTTTATGAGGTTTCTGTGATGGTATATTGTTGGGATGTCTTTGGTTTAAGAAGTTTTGGGTTATTTGGTAGTTTTGTACCAAAAAAATGGAGTTTGCCCGAAAATGTCGCGGCGACCGATCGATCGGTACCAGGGCGGCGATCGATCGGTGCAAGTGCGAAGCGAGGTGTGAAAATTCTATGCTTACCGATCGATCGGTGGATGGCTAGCGATCGATCGGTATCTTGGACCGATCGATCGGTAAAAGCCGTAGCTTAAAATGAAAATTATGAACAGTTACCGATCGATCGGTAAGGATGACCGATCGATCGGTAGAGCATTTTTGCTGAAAATTATTTTCCTTGGCATGATTGATGAGATTTTTGGTATGGGACTATTATTGGGTTCTAATATTGAATTGTGTGAATATGTAGAACCATCCCAGGTGGTAACTCAGCCAAGGAATTGAAGTCCTACCACGTCCTACATTTTGGAAAGGTACGTAGAGGACGTACGGGCACCCAACGGTACATGTATCTAATATACTCATTGTTTATGCATTGTGGATGCGAGTATATATGTGATTATGCATTGTGGATGCAAATACAAGGGTTAAAACAACTCCAAAACAAATATGTATGTGTTATGCCGTTAGATAACAGGAATGATAATAAGCATGTTAGTATAACAGTATATACAACAATATGCACCACATGCATAAACATGCTTCAAATGTAAGCAACTAGCCAATCATGCTAAGGCTACCCTTCACTAGTTCCCGGGTTCTCTAACCACTGCTCTGATACCACTAATGTAAGGACCCTAGTTCCTTAAGTGCGGATTAAAGACATAATTAGAGCTAATATAAAGTATCAGAGTAAAATAATCGTGTTGAGACTATGAGCCTTAAGAGTTACATGCCAAAATAAGGACTGTCAAATGGATTAGTTACATTCACAATCAAATGAATGTATTTACTATAGCTTTACACTACTCCTAGAGTAGACACTATACAAAAGTAATCCTGTCCTTCATCTACCAAAAGTGTTCTTCACAAGCTCACCGCCTCAACCCGCTTTAGCCCCTTTTTCATGCCAAAAATGTACCTACAAGGACAACCCCCAAACATGGGCATATAATAATTCATATACAACACAGTATGAATTTAAGGCGTAAATGTATAAACCGTAATAAACACTTCTTGTTTTTCCCATGCATTTTAAACGCTCACTTTTTGGTTGTCCCTGTACCATAACTCATGAGTATAATCAAATAGATTATTTAATGGTCCACACATGTCATGACATAATACCATTCCATTATCACCAACTACCAATCAACAATCCCTAGTCTGTTCATCACAATGTATTTTAATGCCCCTCGCTTTTCATATCGGCGGCATAGAATAACCTCGCTTCAATGGACATGCGGCGCTCCCACCCCTCGCTTCACATTGAGCGGCAAATATTCTTTCCTCGCCTCATATGATAACCACGCTTAAATGTGCATGCGGCGCTCCCACCCCTCGCTTCACATTTAGCGGCAACAAAACAAATAGCGGCAAGCATTAAAATCATCAAGGGATGACCACGACTCATGGGATGTGCACCAATAACCATCATATGCATATACAATCATCATGCATAATTCCACATGTATTTGCATCCACAATGCATAATTCCATATATACTCGCATCCACAATGCATAAACAATGAGTATATTAGATACATGTACCGTTGGGTGCCCGTACGTCCTCAACGTACCTTTCCAAAAGTAGGATGTGGTAGGACTTCACTTCCTTGGCTGTGTCGCCACCTGGGATGGTTCTACATATTCACACAAATCAATATTAGAACCCAATAATAGTCCAATACCAAAAATCCTACAAAAATAACCAAAAACATCATATTTTGTGTCTCGCGATCGATCGCTGCCTCGCCGATCGATCGCCCAAGTGTGGCGATCGATCGCCAAAAGCTTCTGGAGCACACTGCCAGCTCGCGATCGATCGCCAAAAACGGGTGATCGATCGCCGAGTCCTGCACTTCGAAAAATCGCCATTTTTGCTCCAAAACTCATTTCCAATCCATACCAACTCCCCTACCATCAAACCAACAACATCAAACACAATAAACCTTCCAAATACACTTTAAACATCTCAAAAATCCAACATTCAACCAAAATAATACCAACCCAAAATAACCCATTTCAAAACCCTTCAAAACCATTTCAAACCCAAATCAAACACAACAAAAACATTAGGAGGTACCCATACCTCTTGGGGACTCCAAAACTCACACTAAATCCCACAAAACAAGTTTTTGGAAGGACTTCCCTTCCACTCTTTGCTCAAAAACGAAAATGAGGAGGGAAGGGTTTGTGAGAAGTGATTTGGGGAAAAATAGAAAGAGTGATGGGTTTTTGTGGGGTTGGGGGGGTATTAGTGGGTTATTTGGGGATTAATTAAATTTGCATATCCACTATTAATCATGGTTTATAAAAATACCCCAACATGGTATTTTAAAACATTGCACCAATATGCACCAAAATCACAATTAAACTCATGCTTTCCATTTAATTGATAACCATAACAAATAAATCATGCTAATATTCAATTCTCCCAACATGCCCAACATGTACCCTGAAATGCACTCTCGGGTCACTCTTTCCATGTGACCATGCATTTCCATATGATAATTAATTCCAACACATATATTAATTATCACCATTAAAATCACATAACATAATTAATGCCCAACTTGCATATAATTATTTGTAAGGACCCTAATCCTTAAGTGCGGATTAAAGGCATAATTAGAGCTAGTATAAATGATCAGAGTAAATTAATCGTGTTGAGTCTATGAGCCTTAAGAGTTACATGTCAAAATGAGAACTATCAATGGATTAATTACATTCCCCAACAAATGAATGTTATCAACTATAGTTTTACACTACTCCTAGAGTAGACACTATACAAAATAATCATGTCCTTCATCTACCAAAAGTGCTCTTCAAGCTCACGGTCTCAACCCGTATTAGCCCCCTTCAAATCATGCCAAAAGTGTACCTACAAGGACAACCCCCAAACATGAGCAATAATATCATTCATATTCAACACAATATGAATATAAAGCGTAAATGCATAAATCACAATAAAACACTTCCTGTTTTCCCATGCATTTCAAAACGCTTCCAGTTTGGTTGTCCCTGTACCATAACTCATGAGTATAATCAATAGATTATTTAATGGTCTAGACATGTCATGACACAATACCATCTCATCAAACCAAATACCAATCACCAATCCCTAGTCTGTCCATCACAATGTATTTTAATGCCCCTCGCTTATTTACATATAGGCGGCATAGAAGAACCTCGCTTCAATGGACATGCGGTACTCCCACCCCTCGCCTCACATTGAGCGGCAAATATCCTTTCCTCGCCCTATATGATAACCACGCTCAAATGTGACATGCGGCGCTCCCACCCCTCGCTTCACATTTAGCGGAAACCAAACCAAATAGCGGCAAGCATTAAAATCATCAAGGGATGACCACGACTCATGGGATGTGCACCAATAATCATATGCATCTACAATCATCATGCATAATTCAACATGTATTTGCATCCACAATGCATAATCACATATATACTCACATCCACAATGCATAAACAATGAGTATATTAGATACATGTACCGTTGGGTGCCCGTACATCCTCTACGTACCTTTCCAAAAGTGGAATTGATATGGCTTCAGTTCCTTGGTTGCGTTGCTACCTGGGATGGTTCTACACAATCACACAACCCCATATTAGAAGCCAAATAATAGTCAAATACCAAAAATTCGACAAAAGAAAGCATTTCTCAAAATTCCACAGTTGGCGATCGATCGCTTGGCTGAGGCGATCGATCGCCTCAATTTTTCCTTCGCGGCGATCGATCGCGCCAAACATGGCGATCGATCGCCTATCCCTTGGATTGGCTACTGCCTCTCGGCGATCGGTCGCCTCATATCAGACGATCGATCGCCTGTCCCGCAATTTTGGTACTGCCCTTTGGCGATCGATCGCCCCATTTCAGGCGGTCGATCGCCTCGCACAGACTCGCGATTTTTCACCATTTTTGCATACCAAAACCTTCCAATCCATACCAAACTTAAACCATCAAACCAACAACATAAATAACAACATAAACCTTCGAAATACACCTCAAAACAAGCATAAATCCAACCCTCAACCAAAACCACAACACCCAACACAAACCCATTTTAAAACCCTTCAAAACCATACCAAACTTAAATAAAACCTTACAAAATCAACAATGTGGTATCCATACCTCTTGGGGACCTCAAATCTCCCAATAGACTACACAAATCAACTTTTTGCAAGGGTTTCTCTCCACCTTTTGCTCCAACTTGAAAATAAGGGGGAAAGGGTTTGTGGGAAGTGATTTGGGGAAAGTGAGGTGAAGGTAGGGTGGGGTTGGGTTATAAAGGGGTTGGGCTAATTAAATTAAAATGCATTCCACAATCCCATGGTGTATAAAACACCCCAACATGATATTTTTAAAAGCATTAATCCAAAAATGCACCAAAATATCAATTAAACTCATGATTTCCAAATAATTGCTAACCATGGCAAATAAATCATGCTAAAAGTAATTTTCCCCAACATGCACAACATGCACCCTGAAATGCGCTCCCGGGTCATCCTTTCCATGTGACCATGCATTTCCACACATTAATAAATCCAGAACATAATCAATTAATTACCACCATGATTAATCATATAAACACAATTAATGTCCAAATTGCAATTAATCATTTCGGGGATATCACAATACTCCCCTAGTTATAAGATTTCGTCCCCGAAATCACATGCACTTACCCCCAAAAGAAACTAAACATAATCACATACCAGAGAATAGTTCCGGGTAGTGCTGCACCATATGCCGCTCCGTCTCCCACGTAGCCTCCTCGACACCCCTGCGATCCCACTGAACCTTGATCATAGGTATCACTTTGTTCCGAAGTCTACGGTCTGCTCGATCCAGAATTCTGACAGGCCGTTCCACATAAGACACATCGGATTCTAACTGAACTTCGGAAGGCTGTAATACATGCGACGGATCCGGCTCATACTTCCGCAGCATAGACACATGAAACACATCATGTATACCAGATAAAGAAGGCGGCAGAGCTAGTCGGTAAGCTAAAGTGCCAATGCGCTGCAAAATCTCGTACGGTCCAACATACCTCGGAGACAGTTTCCCGCGCATCCCAAATCGCACAACTCCTCTGAAAGGCGAGATCTTCAAAAAGACCTTATCTCCCAACTGAAATTCCAACGGCCTCCGCCGTTTATTCGCATAAGCTGCCTGTCTGTCCTGGGCTGCTTTCATTTTCTGCCTTATCATCTTTATCTTCTCTTCCATTTCCCGAATCAACTCCGATCCTCCGACCCATTTACGGTCCAAATCATCCCAACACAAGGGTGATCTACACCGTCTGCCATAAAGAGCTTCAAAAGGAGCCATCTGAATACTCGCCTGGTAGCTGTTATTATAAGAGAACTCTACCAAAGGCACTGAATCTTGCCAAGAAACATCGAACCCAAAACGCAAGCTCTCAACATGTCCTCGAGCGTTTGAATAGTACGCTCGGTCTGGCCATCCGTCTGAGGATGATAAGCAGTGCTCAATCTAACTTCAGTTCCCAAGGCTGACTGAAGACCTTCCCAAAAATGAGATGTGAATCGCGGATCTCGATCCGACACTATGGAAATGGGGATCCCATGCAATCTCACCACATCTCGAATATACAGTTGGGCCATCCTCAAAAAGGTGAAAGTCATGCTATAGGGGATAAAATGAGCTACCTTAGTCAAACGATCCACAATCACCCAAATGGCATCAAACCCTGAAGTACTCCTCGGCAGGTGAGTCACGAAGTCCATGGAAATGTGTTCCCACTTCCACTTTGGTATCTCCAAGCTTTTCAACTCGCCGCCAGGTCTCTGCCTCTCTGCCTTAACCTGCTGGCAGATCAAGCACCTCTTTACAAAAGCGACGACATCACTCTTCATCCTTTTCCACCAAAACTGACCACGCAGATCTTTATACATCTTCTTCCCGCCTGGGTGGATGCTAAGTCTGCTACTATGAACTCGCTCCAAGATCCCTCTACGCAACTCCGGCATACTCGGAACCACCCAACAGTTACCCAACCTCAAGATCCGTCATCGGCCACTCTGAATTTCGTTGGCTGACCAAGATGTACTAAAGATAACCACCTCTGAACCTCCTCATCTGACCTCTGAGCTCTCCTGATGTTCTCATAAATATCTGGCTCAGCTAATAAGGTCCATACATACACAGGTGATGCATCAATGTCAAAATCATAGCCCAGATGGCAATAGGAGGTCATCATAGCCGACAAATGGATGACGTCCTCAGCAGAACACCTCACTTTCCGGCTCAAAGCATCTGCTGTCAAATTAGCTTTTCTGGGATGGTACTCAATCTCACAATCATAGTCTTTGAGTAAGTCCATCCACCTCCTCTGCCTCATGTTCAGCTCTGCCTGGGTGAATAAAAACTTGAGGCTCTTGTGATCCGTGTAAATGGTAAATGAAGTACCATACAAGTAATGTCTCCAAATCTTCAGGGCGAAGATGATAGCCGCCAGTTCCAAGTCATGGACTGGGTATCTCGTCTCATGCGGCTTCAACTGTCTCGATGCATAAGCTACCACATGCCTATTCTGCATCAGTACACACCCAAGGCCCTGGAGTGATGCATCGGTATACAAAACAAATCTGGAGTTCTCCGTAGGGATCACTAACACTGGCGCCGTCGTTAAACGGTGCTTCAACTCCTGGAAGCTCTCCTCACAAGCTTCTGACCAAAAGAATGGTACTCCCTTCTGGGTCAACTGTGTCAACGGCTTGGCAATCTTCGAAAAGCCCTCGACAAAGCGTCGATAGTATCCGGCCAAACCAAGGAAACTCTGAATCTCGGGCACAGAAGTGGGTGCAGCCCACTCCATCACAGCTTCAATCTTTCTGGGATCCACTGATATTCCGCTGCTCGATATGACATGGCCCAGAAATACTACACTGCTCAACCAAAACTCACACTTACTGAGCTTGGCATACAACTGGTGATCTCGGAGAATTTGGAGCACTGTCCTCAAGTGTTTCACGTGCTCTTCCTCGCTCCGGGAATAGATGAGAATGTCGTCGATAAACACGATGACGAACTGATCAAGATACGGCTGAAACACTCTGTTCATCAGACTCATAAAGACCGCTGGAGCATTCGTCACGCCGAACGGCATCACTAGGAACTCATAATGTCCATATCGAGTCCGGAATGCTGTCTTCTGCACATCTTCCTCCCTGACTCGAATCTGGTGATACCCGGACCTCAAATCAATCTTGCTATATAATCTGGTACCTTGCAACTGATCAAACAAATCATCAATCCTTGGGAGAGGATATTTGTTCTTTACTGTGGCTTTATTCAGTTGCCGGTAATCGATGCACAACCGCATCGAACCGTCCTTCTTCTTCACAAAGAGAACCGGTGCGCCCCATGGCGATACGCTCGGGCGTATATATCCCTTGTCAAGGAGATCCTGCAACTGTTCCTTCAATTCCCTCAACTCCGCCGGTGCCATCCTGTAAGGTGCACGAGAGATAGCGGATGTCCCCGGTAACAACTCGATCCCAAACTCAACTTCCCTAGCCGGTGGGAATCCTGGGATCTCTTCTGGGGACACATCAGCAAACTGTGCTACCACTGGTACATCCTCAACTCTCAATTCCTTATTCTTCCCAGACGTGTCCACGGCATAGATGAGATAGCCCGTGTGGCCACGTTCCAACAACTGAGTCATCTTGATCGCTGAAATCAACGGAATCTTCGCACGAGAACCGTTGCCATAGAAAGTCCACTGACTACCCAAATCAGGTCTGAACTTCACTGTCTTCTGCCGGCAATCTACCACTGCCTGATATCTGTTCAGAATATCAATGCCCAAGATGCAGTCAAAGTCCGACATACCCAACACAATCAATTCTGTCTTCAACTCGTTGCCCTCAAAATAAATGAGGCAATCTGCCATGAACTGATCAGCAACGACATTTCTTCCAGTGGGTGTCGAGACAAGGAGAGGCGTGGGTAGAGAAGACGTGCGCATATGGTGTCTCTCCACAAAGCCAACAGATACAAAAGTGTGGGAGGCACCTGTATCTATCAAAATAAAAGCAGGGTACGTAAATAAATGACACGTACCGGCGATCACCTCCTCTGGGGCTGCCTGGGCCTGCTCTCTAGTCAGCGCATACATTTGTCCCTGGGGCGGTCCCACTGTCTGACCTCCCGATGGTCGAGGCCCAAACTGCTGCCTCTGGTGTACTGTCCTGTCATCAAATCTCGGCCTGTTGCCCTGAAACTCTGACTGGCCTCCCCGGGTGGGGCAATACCGAGAGATGTGGCCCATCTTGCCACAGCTATAACAGGCAGGGCACTTGTTCGAAGAATGTGGCCTTCCACAATTGTCGCACCTTGGCTCTCGCGATCTATTTCCCTGCCTAGACCCTCGGTTGGCGGACCAATTGCTCTTCTTGTTCTCCTGCTTTTGACCAAAGAACTTCTTTCCACCAAACCGTGAAGATGAAGAGGCACCACGAGGTTTAAATGGCTCTCCCCGGGGCCTCAAGCTGTCATTAGTTTGCCTCTGTTGTGGTACTTATGGTGGCACAGCACTAGGATAAGCTCCCACTCCAATATCGGCAAGCTCCGCTCTTGTGAGAGCATCATCAAAAGAAGTTGGGCTATTGGTGATAACCAGGTCAAAGAGCTCCGGTCGCAACCCCTTCATAAAATTCCTCATCTTTGCGTGCCCATTGGTGGCAATGTGGGGAACATAAAATTCCTCGTCCTCCTTCGTCTGTCTCGCCGCTGCGGAGAAGTACCGGTTCAGAAACCGGGTCCTGAAGAGTGTCCAATCAATCACAGCACCCAGTGCTCTTAGCTCCATTACAGTGCTCCTCCACCACATTAGAGGTTTCTTTTCTAACTGGAACTCCGCCAGCCTCAGCCACGCTGTAACAGCACAAGGAACCGACAGAAATATCTGCTCAAGTCTTTCCAGCCACTCCTCAGCTTCCTCTCCTGATTCTGTTCCCTCAAACCGGGGCGGGTGGTAAGACAGAAACTGAGTCAAGCTAATCTCACCGGGTAGCAATAACTGAGCCACTGGCTCCATGCCTACTGCTGGTGGAGGTAGAGGGTTCGCCTGTCCAACGCTAGCGTTCACGCTCCCAACATCGCCAACCTCTTCGTTAAGGTTCCCCGCATTCATAGCAGCCATACTGTAACACAAAGGTTAACAACAATTCCAAAACAAATATACATGTTATGCCGTTAGATAACAGGAATGATAATAAGCATGTTAGTATAACAGAATATACATCAATATGCACCACATGCATAAACATGCTTCAAATGTAAGCACCTAGCCAATCATGCTAAGGCTACCCTTCACTCGTTCCCGGGTTCTCTAACCACTGCTCTGATACCACTAATGTAAGGACCCTAATCCTTAAGTGCGGATTAAAGGCATAATTAGAGCTAGTATAAATGATCAGAGTAAATTAATCGTGTTGAGTCTATGAGCCTTAAGAGTTACATGTCAAAATGAGGACTATCAATGGATTAATTACATTCCCCAACATATGAATGTTATCAACTATAGTTTTACACTACTCCTAGAGTAGACACTATACAAAATAATCCTGTCCTTCATCTACCAAAAGTGCTCTTCAAGCTCACGGTCTCAACCCGTATTAGCCCCCTTCAAATCATGCCAAAAGTGTACCTACAAGGACAACCCCCAAACATGAGCAATAATATCATTCATATTCAACACAATATGAATATAAAGCGTAAATGCATAAATCACAATAAAGCACTTCCTGTTTCCCATGCATTTCAAAACGCTTCAAGTTTGGTTGTCCCTGTACCATAACTCATGAGTATAATCAATAGATTATTTAATGGTCTAGACATGTCATGACACAATACCATCTCATCAAACCAAATACCAATCACCAATCCCTAGTCTGTCCATCACAATGTATTTTAATGCCCCTCGCTTATTTACATATAGGCGGCATAGAATAACCTCGCTTCAATGGACATGCGGTACTCCCACCCCTCGCCTCACATTGAGCGGCAAATATCCTTTCCTCGCCCTATATGATAACCACGCTCAAATGTGACATGCGGCGCTCCCACCCCTCGCTTCACATTTAGCGGAACCAAAACAAATAGCGGCAAGCATTAAAATCATCAAGGGATGACCACGACTCATGGGATGTGCACCAATAATCATATGCATCTACAATCATCATGCATAATTCAACATGTATTTGCATCCACAATGCATAATTACATATATACTCGCATCCACAATGCATAAACAATGAGTATATTAGATACATGTACCGTTGGGTGCCCGTACGTCCTCTACGTACCTTTCCAAAGTGGAATTGATATGGCTTCAGTTCCTTGGTTGCGTTGCTACCTGGGATGGTTCTACACAATCACACAACCCCATATTAGAAGCCAAATAATAGTCAAATACCAAAAATTCGACAAAAGAAAGCATTTCTCAAAATTCCACAGTTGGCGATCGATCGCTTGGCTGAGGCGATCGATCGCCTCAATTTTTCCTTCGCGGCGATCGATCGCGCCAAACATGGCGATCGATAGCCTAACCCTTGGATTGGCTACTGCCTCTCGGCGATCGGTCGCCTCATATCAGGCGATCGATCGCCTGTCCCGCAATTTTGGTACTGCCCTTCGGCGATCGATCGCCCCATTTCAGGCGGTCGATCGCCTCGCACAGACTCGCGATTTTTCACCATTTTTGCATACCAAAACCTTCCAATCCATACCAACACTTAAACCATCAAACCAACAACATAAATAACAACATAAACCTTCGAAATACACCTCAAAACAAGCATAAATCCAACCCTCAACCAAAACCACAACACCCAACACAAACCCATTTTAAAACCCTTCAAAACCATACCAAACTTAAATAAAACCTTACAAAATCAACAATGTGGTATCCATACCTCTTGGGGACCTCAAATCTCCCAATAGACTACACAAATCAACTTTTTGCAAGGGTTTCTCTCCACCTTTTTGCTCCAACTCGAAAATAAGGGGGAAAGGGTTTGTGGGAAGTGATTTGGGGAAAGTGAGGTGAAGGTAGGGTGGGGTTGAGGTATAAAGGGGTTGGGCTAATTAAATTAAAATGCATTCCACAATCCCATGGGGTATAAAACACCCCAACATGATATTTTTAAAAGCATTAATCCAAAAATGCACCAAAATATCAATTAAACTCATGATTTCCAAATAATTGCTAACCATGGCAAATAAATCATGCTAAAAGTAATTTTCCCCAACATGCTCAACATGCACCCTGAAATGCACTCCCGGGTCATCCTTTCCATGTGACCATGCATTTCCACACATTAATAAATCCAGCACATAATCAATTAATTACCACCATGATTAATCATATAAACACAATTAATGTCCAAATTGCAATTAATCATTTCGGGGATATCACATTATTTCGAGGATATCACAGAAGTGATTGATTGCCACGAGGCAAAAAGTCAGGCGATCGATCGCCTCGATGCAGCGATCGATCGCCAGCAGCTTAAAAATGGCAATGATGTTTTTTGTTGAATTTTTGGTATTTGGTTATTGTTTAGCTTCTAATATTGATTTGTATGGTTTTGTAGAACCATCCCAGGTACCAACAACATCAAGGAGATAAAGTTCTCCAACTTCTCCACTTTTGGGAATTAAGGTACGTAAGAAACGTACGCCCATCGGACGGTAAAACACATTCCTATACTATGACTACGCAATGATTGCATAAGTATTTACGATGTTTATGATGATGATTATGATAAGTAAGTTTATGATGATGATGTTTATGATGAGTAAAGATGATATGATGTTTATGAGGACGTTTATGATAAGATGATGATGTTTATAAGATGATGATGTTTACAAGATGATGATGTTTATAAGATGATGATGTTTATGATATGATGATGATGATGTATGTTAACTATGTTATTGAGAATGGTAGAGTGTTCTGGTAGTTGTTATGGGAAAGCGAGGAAGGTACTTACCGCTGACATAGCTAGCGAGGAGATACATCCGCTATTAAGGTGTAGCGAGGGGTATCACACTACCGCTATATGTCGAAGCGAGGGGGCCAATTGTTCCGCTGACATAACAAGGCCAGAAACATCCCCATTTCTAAATAACATTGTTAATTATGAACATATGTGAAGTATGATTTTAATCATATATGTCAAGGATCTAATGACTACGTGCATGATTATGAAACATGGACAACCAAAGTGGGTTAATGCGATTACCAGGAAGTATATGTTACGATTATTTTCATGCATTTATTTATATGCCATTACCTTATGATGTTAAGTAATGATGTGCTCATGATGGGTTGTTCCAGTAGGTACGCTTTTGGTCTGAAGGGCTAAGGGTCGGGTTGAGGCAGTGAGCTAAAAGGAGCATGAAAGAATATAGGAGAAATTCGGCTCCCAAGTCGAGCCTCCATCGACTTTTCATCAAAGTAGAAAAGAGGGAAGAAGAGGGGTGGGGATCGCTTGGGAGAGAGGGGAGAGAGGGGAGATTCCGTACAATGACGGAAGACTGAGTCCATTTGGTATATATAGCTCCAAAGCTCCAAAATCCCTAGTCATCCACAAATACATCATGATTCATTAAAAATCATCTGTTTTCAATAATTATCTCTCCAACTCAAATTCCAATACCAGCCCCAGTACAAAGTACTCCGGACCCCAGATCCCACCAAAGACCAAATTTCGAGGTTATCACCACGATGAGAATACAATCTCATCCATTGGATCCTACGACTCCAAATACCGGATTTAAAATCCCGGGAGTCCCAATACCACAATTAATTCATAATTGCCACAATTACAATCCATTAAGGATCATTGCCACTCCGGAATTAACATCAGTAATTCCAGGGCATCACAGTCCCAATGCTGCAATTAATTAATAATTGTCATAATTAAAATCCATTAAGGATCATTACCACTCTGGAATTAATACCAATAATTCCCGGGCATCACAGTTTTCAAAGCTATGAAAGGCATGAAATCAATTATTTTCTTTCAAAATGCAATCCAATTCATATTCCCACAACCAGTATCTGAATGTTCTAGACTTCTTCTCCTTTTTTTATTTTATTTTTATAATAAACTTACTAAGTCCTTGACAAACCATCATCGGTATTATCAAAAGCGACATAAAATTTCTACTGTCTCATTTTTGTATTAGAGTTCCTCACAACAAACTTTCAACTCACAAGAGTTGTTTCCTCTATTTTTTTTTTAGATGACAAGATTAAATTTTAAAACTAAGAGATTTATAGAATTTGAAGAATAAGTAGACACGAGACATGAGTATTTAAATAAGTCATACCAACTAATTTCTAGAAATCTAAATTATATTGTAACATAACCAAAAAGGCCTACTATATAAATCATTACTAGCAAGGTGGAAGATAAATTTTTATACCAGACTTTTGACCCTATATTCTTCTTCTCGCTCGATCAACTCAACCTCTCAGACCTTTTCCCATGGTTTTGGCAGCAATCTAAATAGATTGAGAGACAAGATTGGCTTGCATCCTGTAATTGATTCAAGGCGGAAAATTTAAAATCGTGGATTCGGCGTTTAATGGAGGATAGAGGCGCTTTTGGATTAAGGTTAATAAGTCTGAGATGGGGAAGAGGGAAAGGAATGGGTTGCTATTAATGGAGAAAATTCGAATTTAAAAAATTGGGAAATAAGTGATATCTTGAATGGGTGAAGATGAAACGAGGGGTCAAGGTACAAACTATTTATGTACATAGGTATATTTATTATTACATAATTATATATTTTATTGTTAATATATATATATATATATATATATATATATATATATTATTTATCTTTTATTTATATGTATGTAAAAAAACAAATCCGGTACTTACATCATCAGTTCCATAATCAATAATAATGAAACATATTAACAGTATAATGTACCAGTTTATAACAATTATCCTTATGCCAACCCATGACATCATAATATCATCGTCAACCCGTGACGGTACATGTGAACCCGTGACATTCATAACATCCTCATCAACCCGTGGCGGTATATGTCAACCCGTGACATCATAATATCCTCGTCAACCCGTGATAGTACATGTTAACCCATGGCATCATAATATCCTCGTCAACCCATGACGGTATATGTCAACCCTTGACATCATAATACCCTCGTCAACATGACGGTACATGTCAACCCGTGGCATCACAATATCCTCGTCAACACGTGACGGTACATGTCAACCCGTGACATCATAATATCCTCATCAACCCATGACAGTACACATCATAATATCCTTGTCAACCCATGACGATACATGTCAACCCGTGACATCCTAATATCCTGCAATTCACAATGGTTATTATCTTTCAATTAATAATTATCAATGAAATATACGTCTATCGTTCGTACGTAATCATGTACTAATCCAATTGAAATAACAATGTATTATTCGTTAAATGTAACAATAATAACATACCTACGCTCATACGTTATTTTGTATCTTAAAGTCGACAACCTAATTTAGACGTCCACGACAATCGGAGGCTCGTACGATATATATATTGAATGTCAATTCAATATTAATATAACTCTCAACAATTCTCATCATTAATCTTACAGTCGACATGTCTCTCATAAAACTCAATCACATTTATCATACTACATATACTACTCAAACAATCCCATTTTATCCCCAATTCATTTGAGTTATCAATTTTGATTGATTAGTAAGTACCTTTCTAAGGTGTATCACATAAAACCTTATATCATTGTTATTGAATTTCCCCAAAAGATCGTAATTATAACATTAATTGATCATAGCTCACATTTCAAAATCTCAAAAATTATAAATTTTTAAAATTCAGCAGCCGTGATCGCCCCAAGGTACGCGACCGATCACGCCAAGGCACACGACCGATCGCGCGCTCCAAAAGATTATAAGCCAAAAAATTGCTGACCGCGATTGAAGGTGTGGGGGGTGTTGGTTTTGAGTTTGGGTGTGAAAAATACCATTAAAGCTCGAGTTTTTCGGAAAATTGTAGGTCGCGATCGATCGCGGCTTGGCGCCGATCGATCGCGACTAGATTCTAAAATTTGGTGAAGATGCACAGTGCTGGCGATTGCTCGCTATGTCGCAGCGATCGATCGCGAGGGGTTTGGCTTCGATCACGGAGACTCGCAATTTATTGCGACAGGGTTCTGTTTTGGCCACTGGTTTGCGCGATCGATCGCGATGAAATCGGCGATTGATCGCAGCTCGAAGAAGTGGGTTTTTTCGAAATGTTGGAAAAATATCGGGATTTTGGAATCGAGGTTTAATTAGCCGATTTTAAGGGTAATGTCTACATTCCATTGGGAATGCTATACTTTTAAAATGGAATGGTTGGAGCTTAATTATAATAAAATTGGGATACTCGATTGAATAATTGGTTAACCTTTGTACACATGAAATGGAATATTTTGGGTATTATGCATGCTTAGCCGGAGTATTTTAAAATGGTTAATCGTCATGGATTGACGATAGGTTTAGAGGTTGTGAACGTGCTTGGGCACGTGGTTGCATGCTTGTGTTTAATTGTGAATTATTTATGTGTTAGCACATATTCATCGGGTCGCGGGACTCAGTCAAGGTTTGGTTTGGACTACGGAATCATAAGGTACATATAACGTACGAGCATAGCCTTTCATATTATTGCAACTGTTAAATGCATGGTTAATTTTATTTTTAATAAATGGATATATATTGAGAATTATATGGTGTCTCTTTTGAGCGAGCAATGATTGGATGATGTCGCTGTTGAGAACACCGGTTATGACACTGCCGATGTTGAGCGTGCGTAAGATTAAAATGCCGCTATGGTGGAGCGAGCGATGAAATAGGACTATGGAACTATTAGTGAGATATATGGAATATCTGTAATCATTGTTTAATGATTTGATTTGATTGATTATGGTATCAGTATATGGGAAACTGATTTGTTAATCAATGTAATGATTAGTTGCCTTTTGGGGATTTGATGGTTTCAGTTATTTTGAGAACATGAGATTCCAGATGAGGATGATGCCATCCAAGGAGTGTCTTTTAATATTCATAGCTTTCACATTGCGTAAATTATGAATTGTAATATTGTGCTTATTGGATTGGTGGTATTGGTATGCTCACCCCGTGTGGGGCTGTCTCTGTTGGGGCAGGTGAATAGGTACATCGATAGCTTTGGAGTTGAGCTCGAGCTGTTGATTGGAGGTACTTCCAGGTCCGAGGTACCAGAGTTGGTATTGAGTATGATATTTATACATTAGATACACATATACTTATTCGATGCTCGCATGTGAGCACTATTATGTATATATGGTTTGTATAAAAAGGCAAGGGCCTTTCTCTTTTCATATATGTGTTGCATGCAATTAATTTGGAATTGCAAAATGAACTGAGAACGTGTTAGTGTATTACAAGGGTGGCTGCTATGTTAAATTGACTTGGTTGGGAAAAGCTGGATATTAATGAAAGGATGCAAGAAATTTTATAGATGGTATTTTATGCCGTGGTTGCATGTAGTATTTTCCCCTTGATAACATAACTGTATGCACTAATTGCATGGGTTAGTACACTAATAATGGATTAAGGGTACGGGGGTCCTTACAAAAATTGTGTATACAAGACTTTATACATCTTCTTTTCTCCTGGATTATACTGTACTGACTACAATGAGAACGTCTCAACAATTCTTGGCGTAGTCGAGAAGTAGAAGGAACCACCCAACGATTACCCAATCGAAGACTACCATCAAGAGCTAGTTGGAAATTAGATGGTATTCCTTCCCATATCAATTTCTTCCATTTTTGAATTTCATCGTCTGTTTCTTGTGTTTTTCGCTATTATAAAAAATGCCAGGTTCAATTAACAAGGTAGATACTCGAACTGGTGATGCATATGCTACAACATGTTTATCTTTCCTCAGTACACAACCCAATCCATTCAATGAGGCATCAGTATAGAAGGCAAACCTTCCATGCTCTTGAGGAATTGTCAACATCGGAGAAGACGTCAATCAATGTTTCAATTCCTGAAAACTTTGTTCACAAGCCCACACAAAAGGTACTCCTTTCTTTGTCAATTGTGTCAATTGTTTAGCAATCTTTGAAAATCCCCCAACAAAACGTCGATAATACCCTGCTAAACCCAAAAAACAATGAATATTGAGCACAGATGTAGGCGCAGGCCATTCAATACTGCCTCCACTTTCCTTGGATCAACTGATATTCCTTCTTCAGAAATCATATGACCAATGAATACCAGTTTGTCTAACCAAAATTCACATTTACTGAACTTGGCGTACTTTCTAGCACCGTACGCAAGTGCTGAACATGTTCTTCCTCAGTCTTCGAGTAGATCAGAATATCATCAATAAATACAATTACAAAATGATCAAGGTAAATATGAAATACTCTATTCATTAATGTCATGAAGTCAGCTGGAGCATTAGTCACTCCAAATGGCATCACTAAAAACTCATAATGTCCATATCGAGTTCTATGATGTCTTCTGTATATCCTCATCTCTAACTCGTATCTGATTATACCCCGGCATGTAACTGATCAAGTCATCAATACATGGAAAGGGATACATATTCTTAACCGTTATCTTGTTCAATTATCGATAATCAATGCACAATCGCATTGATTCATCTTTTTCTGCACAAACAGAACTGCAGCACCCCAAGGCGATACACTAGGGCATATGTATCCCTTGTCAAGTAAATATTGCAATTGAATCTTTAACTCCTTCAATTCTGTTGGTGCCATTCTATATGGTGTTTGGGATATCGGAGAAATCCCTGGAAATAACTCAATTACAAACTCAACTGCACGACTTGGAGGAAAACCCGGAATTTCATCTGAAAATACATCCACAAACTCTGCAACTATTGGTATATCCACTATTCTCACTTCTGTCTTCCTTTCAGATACATCAATAGCTTATATGATACATCCCTCATGCCCACGTTCCAACAAACAATGGAATCCTCAAACGAGATCCCTGTCCATAAAAGATCCACTGACTTCCCTGTTCAGATTGAAAACGAACTATTTTCAGACAATAATCAACAAGAGTCTGATATTTACTCAACACATCAATTCCGATAATATAATCAAAATTCTCCATGTCTAACACTATCAAATCCGTTTGCAACACATTCTCCTCAACATAGATAGGACAATCATACACCATGTGATCAATCATAACATTCTTCCCCGTGGGTGTCAAGACACAAAGAGGCATCAACAGTGGGAACAAGCACATGTGATACTTCTCAACATAAACTTTTCGAAATAAATGAACGAAAAGCACCAGTATCAATTAAAATCAAAGCAGGGTAAGTAAATAAATGACACTTACCTACTATCACATCTTCATGAGCTGCCTCTGTCTGCTCCTTGTTCCACGCATATACTTGAACTTGGGCGGCCTTGTCGTTTGTCTTCCAAATGCACGAGGCATAAACTGTGGCCTCTATTGTACTGTGCTCTCAGATACATTGTGTTGGGTTTTTGTGATGACCTGAGATTAGGGATGTTAATCCCGGAGTGTTAATAACCCCTAAAGTGGTTTTACGTGGCAATTGGAGTTTAATCGAGGTGTTGGACCCTCCGGACTCGTCTATTTGAGTAATTGGGATCGTTGGATCCCGAGGTTGAGATCGTATTCTCATTTCGGTGAAAACCTGTGAGTTGGGTTTTTAGTGTGACTCGGAATCTCGGGTGCTGGGTGTGGGCACCAGTAGGGGGTTTTTGAGTTAGAGAGAGAATTTTTGAAAACAGATGATTTTTAATGAATCATGATGTATTTGTGAGGATATTAGTATTTCGGGGTATTTTTGCTATAAATACCAGTTGAACCCGAGATTTTAATTATCGGAACCATTTCTCCTCACCCGTTTCTCTCTCCTCGCCCGCGACCACTCCCGATCCCCTTTGACCCCCGCGCACAAAAGTGCTTCGGCCGCCGCCGTCCGGCCGCCGTTCGGCGCGTGCCACCCGCCGTTGGAATCGTCTCTTCCAGGCGCTTCTATACATACCAACAATTTGAAGTTTGGTCGAGAATCGAGCTCGGATTTGCCAGAAAAGCGTAGGGTTCGAAAACTGGATTTCATCCGATTTTTGGGACGTGATTTTGGTATGTTTTTGGTACGATTTTTCTGATGTTTTTGGGGCGTTTTTAAGCTGGTTTTGAGTCGATTATTTCAGACTTTTTGGTTCGAAAATATTGGTTAAATTTGGTTCGAATTTCAGCTCGATTTCGTGAGTTAGGGTTCGAATTTTGGGGATTTTTGACAAGGAGTGATGATTCTTGTTATGGATTGATTAATTCATGTTGTTGATGCATTATGATGCTTGATTGTGTTCGAATTTGAGGAATTGGATTCGAATTTAGGGCTTGGAATTCGAATTTTGGGGGTTTGGCATGTGAGGCGATTATTGTTGTTGTTAATTGATTAATTCATGTGTTAGATGAATTATGGTGATTATTTGGGTTTGATTTGTGTTGGTTGGGTTCGAATTATTGAAGGTGTTCTTGAGCAATTTTTCGATATGTTGCATTCGTTTTCCCTCCCTGCATGTACCCTGCCCCGGGTCTTTTAGATGTTTAATTGTCGTGTGTCGACAATATTTTGAGGGTTATGGATGTGCTTGAGCATGGGTTGCATGTTCGTAAATAATTGTGAATTATTTATCGTGTTAGCACATCGTTCCTCAGGGCATGGAACTCGAGCAAGGTTTGGCTCGGACTTCGAGGATTTAAGGTACGTTTAGCGTACGAGCATAGTTTAAATGATGTTTTACAAGTATGATGCATGATCTAAAATACATGAAATGCTTTACTATGATGGTACCGGGACTTGGTTACGTTATGTTGATTCACATGGTGGAATGCTTAGTGCCGCTATGAAGCGAGCAAATGATGAAGTGTGGTTGCTACGGAGCAAACACCTATAGTATGACGTTACCTTGAAGTAAGAAATGAAAATGTGGTATTTGATTAGATATCTAGGATATCTGTATTTTATTCCCTATTGGTAATAAATAGGAACATAGACGTAGTTAATCAGAGAAGTGACTAACTAGTATCGAAGTTAAGGAAATCTCAATATAATATCTAGAATTATGATGATTGCTAGATAAAGAAAGATGTTATGAAATGTTGTTAATTTGAAACTGGCTAGGGTTAACCAATGTGATGATTAACTGCATATTCAGGATTTGATGATTTATCTGTTTTGAGAACAGGGTTATTACAGGGGTACGCTATGATGAGGATGATACCATCCAGGAAGTATCACATATGTTCCACAATATTTACATTTTCGTAAATTATGTATTATGTCATTATGATTATGAAGTTGTGGAATTGGTATGCTCACCCCGTTGGGGGCTGTCTCTGTTGGGGCAGGTGAACAGGTACATCGATGGCTTTGGAGATGAGCTCGAGCTGTTGATTGGATGTACTCCCAGGATCGTGGTACCAGGGCTTGATGGAGCACGGTATCGTATAGAGTACTTATATACCCATGAGGGTTATATACATATTCATGATGCTCGCCTGTGAGCACGATTATACTTGTATATGAATTGTATATAAAGGCATGAGCCTTCCTCTCTTTCATTATATGTTGCATGCAATTGTGGTAGAATTGCTAATGATATGAGAGTCGTTAGTGTGTTATGTGGGGGTTGAAACCCACTTTTGTCGTCTTATGTGTGGTGTCTTCCCTGGCTGGGAATTTACTTTGTGTTCAGTATTCTGTTGAGTATTGTGTATTCCCTGGCCGGGAATTATATTATGTGATGTGCTTTTATTTTTGGGATAGCTCAATTTATGGGGAGACTCTGCCCAAATTTTTATAAAAACCCACAATGCAAAAGTGATGTAATGGGGATGGTATTGGGCGAACTCGATTAGTCTTTATGCTGTTAGGATGATGATCTTATAACATTGAGTATTAAAGAAATTTTGTAGTTACCATTCAATGGTAAAGTATCATCTGAGCTTCCCGATTGACTTTTTATTGAAAGCATGTGCCACACATAGTGGTTAATACACTAATTAAGGGTTAAGGGCACGGGGTCCTTACATTAGTGGTATCAGAGCAGTGGTTGCTCATTGGGGCTGTTGAGGGCCTAGGAAGTTATTGATAGCACATATTTATGCATGATGGCATTAATGTTATACGACATGACTAATTGTTTATGTGCTTTTATGTTATGAAAAGTGGTATTGCTAACCATTGTGGTTGCAGGAATCGTGTGGAACACGATAGGATGGCATTAATAGTGATGTCTAACACTCTATATGCTACGTGCCAAGGAATCTGATTTTGGAAGAAAATCAGGGAAAAGAAAGATATGACGTATTGTCTGAGGACAGACTGGGTAGACAACCGACAGTGGAATACTTCGGTATGGTCTCAATTATTATTGAATATACTAATGCGTTTGTTCATGTAATGTTCAAGCAAGGAAAGTACGTAAGAAGCGTACGGGCATGGGACGGTAACACCCTCCTAACTATGACTATGTATTGATTGCATAAGTGTATGATGATGATGCTTACGATGATAATTATGATAAATAAGTTTATGATGATAATGCTTATGATGATGATTATGATAAGTTTATAATGATGATGTCATGATGATGATGATTTTGATAAGTAAGTTTATGATGATGTGATACGATGTTATGATGTGGTAAGATGCCACGGGGTAAGATGCCCATATGGTAAGAGGCCATACTCCTATATTATGATCATACTATGATTGCATAAGAATTTACGATGCCATGATGATGTGTATAATGAATAAAAAAATGATAAGATGTTTAAGATGATGTTATGATAAGTAAGTTCACAATGAAGATGATTTTATAATGAATAAAGATGACAAGATACATGATGATGTTTTTACGATGACGATTATGATAAGTAATGATGATGTTAATATGATGTTTATAGAATGATATGATGTTTATAAGGTGGTAAGATGCCATAGGATAAGATGCCCATATGCATGAATATGAACCAGGGAAAAAGAAAAGAAGTTAATGAATAACTAGCAAGCTTACTCAACTATGATTTCGTATAATTACTGTTTTATCTCTAAGATAATGATGCTATAAGATGATGATGTTTATATGATGATAATGTATGTTTAACTATGTTACTTAGAATGGTAGAATGTCCGGTGGTCATTATGGGCAAGCGAGGAAGTCTTGCCGCTCACATAGCTGATGAGCGATGGGGTACATCCGCTATCAAGGTGTAGCGATGGGTATCATCCGCTGATGAGCGATGGGGTACATCCGCTATCAAGGTGTAGCGATGGGTATCATCCGCTGAGCGATGGGGTACATCCGCTATCAAGGCGTAGCGATGGGTATCATCCGCTGAATAAGAGATACATCCGCTATCAAGGCGTAGCGATGGGTATCATACGATGTGTTATGTCGAGCGAGGGGGCCAATTGTGCCGCTGTCATAGTGGAACCCGGACAGTCCCATTTCTAATTAACATAGTTTGTTGTGAGTATATATGTGAATATGATGTGTATGATGATGTTTATGATGAGTAAAGATGATATGATGATTATGATGATGTTTATGATGATAGGATGCCCCATTCCACTATTATGTGGATTTACGATGACTCATTCTTTTATGAGGATTGGCGATGATTGATGCCGCCGGATATGATGATAGCGATGCCTCATTCCGCTTTACGATGACTCATTCTTTTATGAGGATTGGCGATGATTGATGCCGCCGGATATGATGATAGCGATGCCTCATTCCGCTATTTTACGATGACTCACTCTTCCATGAGGATTGACGATGGTTTATGCCGCCGGATATGTTAATAGCGATGCCCCATTCCGCTATTATGTGGATTTACGATGACTTATTCTTCTATGAGGATTGGCGATGATTAGTGCCACCAGATATGTTGATAGCGATGCCTCTTTCCGCTGTTATGTAGACAATGATTCAGGCTCAGGTGTATAGCGAGGTTTCATGCCACTTATTATATGACGAGGTATCATGCCGTCGATTCTATAGCGATGGATTGTGCCGCTATGTACTCAGCACAGGATTATGCCGCCTTCGAGCGATGAGTGCTGATTTTGCACTATTATCGAGCGACGGAGACAGGTATGCCGCTATCTTGTTAGCGATGAGGTATGAGATATTGCTATTCTATTAGCTTTATTATAGCTGGCATGCGTTGTTATACATGTTTTATTATGACTATTTTACTAGCATGATGATGGATGACATATGTTGATGTACATGGACCGTCACGAGTTGACTGGGTTGTTTAGATGTCATTGTTGACATGTATCGTCACTAGTTGACGATACCTTAGATGCCATGAGTGGGCATGTGTCGTCACGGGATGGCGATGACGATGGTTTAGGAGATGTCTTATTAGACATGCATCATCGTTACGATGAACAATGCGTTGAGTATACGTTTTCAGTTGTATGCCTTGGGTGCCAGTGTCGGGCACAAGGTGGTGTGTGCGTCACCGATTAACGTGGCCCTTATACCGAGCGGGTTGCTCGAGGAATGGATGGACGCTCTGTACATGTGATTGTACCGCAGAAATTGTTTGAGGGATCATATCACGAGTGGTGATACCGTTGGAATGGCTTTTTGGCCATGTAATTTGACGACAGGAGTGATCGTGGAGGAATTGCTCGCTTTCTATTGATATGACATGTGGTAGACATGACCACACCACCCATGAGGGTGTAGGATGGGTCCTAAGGGAGTAGGATCAGGTTATGTTAAGTACATGGGGACATTGGAGTGTCCAGGGTATATCAGCATTGGAGGAATGTTGGGTAAAGACCCACTACTCTATTGATTTTTCTTCCCATGGTATGGTATGCCGTGCGGAAACGTCCATCTGATTGGTAGGTTTGAGGTGAACCTAGTGAGGCAGGGACTAGTTTGTCTACCGCGTGTGTGCAGCACCATGATGGGCTTGCTAGAGCCGTTATACTGCTCGTTGGAACCAAGTTTGGCAAATAGTAAGGTGATACGATGTGGATTGTGGTGGACTCTAGTAGTCACCACGTCATTTGAAGTTGAGGTTGTGTATGCCTCACTGAAACGTATATATGTTTATGTTTAAATCTTGGTGAGACTTGTCTGGGACAGCTCATGATGTTGAAGTACCAACGAGAGAGTCATCAATTCGTCGTTGATTTGGTCTGGGAATCCATGTATTTGGGATGCATTGGGTTTATTGCATGTCCTTTCAAATTTGAAACTCTGAGGAGTCTCGATTGTTTATTTATGATCAGGATGTGATTCTTAGGATATCCGGAGGTGGACATCTTGTGAGATGTCTTTTGTGTGAATCTGTGGCCGTGAGTTGCCCAAATTGAGTTGCAATGATGCGACTGCTCATTTGAAAGAGGAGGTTTGAAAGTGGAAACCAGGTTTGGTATGTGTACACCGTGGTATGCTAATGTTTCCCTCGTAACGATGTATGTTAGACATTGTGAGTCATGATAGAGATGTCTTTGAATGATAGCTACGATGGAATCGGAAGCAATTCGAATCCTTGCAGTTTCAGTTGACTAACTGCTTTTGGACCGTTAGCGTTGAGTTGTACTGACGCTCTTCGACGTTATGATGGGTTTGGAAGTCTATTCCACTCCAGAGATTGACATGAGGTCAACATTCTCACGGTTGAGGTGTCATCCAGGATGCGTTCTTACTAGTTGTATTAGAACGAAGGATGACTGTCCGATCTACAGTCGTAAGTATCGGTTGTTTTGCGGTCATGAGAGACTGACTTTTGGGATGACCCGCATCGAGGTACGTTTGCCTCTTGGGTGATATGTTGGTTTTGGTAAGTCGCTCTGTTTCAGAGTTTGAAGAGAGGTAAGTATCCTCGCGGTTTTTTTAAGACGATTCTGATATGGTCAGGAATCGAGGTTATGGCTTCATGTTGTTGCGTAGCCCGGGTGTTACGTGATACACCGGTGCTAATTTCGAGGACGAAATTCTTTTAGTGGGGGATATTGTGATGACCTGAGATTAGGGATGTTAATCCCGGAGTGTTAATAACCCCTAAAGTGGTTTTACGTGGCAATTGGAGTTTAATCAAGGTGTTGGGCCCTCCGAGCTCGTCTATTTGAGTAATTGGGATCGTTGGATCCCGAGGTTGAGATCGTATTCTCATTTCGGTGAAAACCTGTGAGTTGGGTTTTTAGTGTGACTCGGAATCTCGGGTGCTGGGTGTAGGCACCAGTAGGGGGTTTTTGAGTTAGAGAGAGAATTTTTGAAAACAGATGATTTTTAATGAATCATGATGTATTTGTGAGGATATTAGTATTTCGGGGTATTTTTGCTATAAATACCAGTTGAACCCGAGATTTTAATTATCGGAACCATTTCTCCTCACCCGTTTCTCTCTCCTCGCCCGCGACCACTCCCGATCCCCTTTGACCCCCGCGCACAAAAGTGCTTCGGCCGCCGCCGTCCGGCCGCCGTTCGGCGCGTGCCACCCGCCGTTGGAATCGTCTCTTCCAGGCGCTTCTATACATACCAACAATTTGAAGTTTGGTCGAGAATCGAGCTCGGATTTGCCAGAAAAGCGTAGGGTTCGAAAACTGGATTTCATCCGATTTTTGGGACGCGATTTTGGTATGTTTTTGGTACGATTTTTCTGATGTTTTTGGGGCGTTTTTAAGCTGGTTTTGAGTCGATTATTTCAGACTTTTTGGTTCGAAAATATTGGTTAAATTTGGTTCGAATTTCAGCTCGATTTCGTGAGTTAGGGTTCGAATTTTGGGGATTTTTGACAAGGAGTGATGATTCTTGTTATGGATTGATTAATTCATGTTGTTGATGCATTATGATGCTTGATTGTGTTTGAATTTGAGGAATTGGATTCGAATTTAGGGCTTGGAATTCGAATTTTGGGGGTTTGGCATGTGAGGCGATTATTGTTGTTGTTAATTGATTAATTCATGTGTTAGATGAATTATGGTGATTATTTGGGTTTGATTTGTGTTGGTTGGGTTCGAATTATTGAAGGTGTTCTTGAGCAATTTTTCGATATGTTGCATTCGTTTTCCCTCCCTGCATGTACCCTGCCCCGGGTCTTTTAGATGTTTAATTGTCGTGTGTCGACAATATTTTGAGGGTTATGGATGTGCTTGAGCATGGGTTGCATGTTCGTAAATAATTGTGAATTATTTATCGTGTTAGCACATCGTTCCTCAGGGCATGGAACTCGAGCAAGGTTTGGCTCGGACTTCGAGGATTTAAGGTACGTTTAGCGTACGAGCATAGTTTAAATGATGTTTTACAAGTATGATGCATGATCTAAAATACATGAAATGCTTTACTATGATGGTACCGGGACTTGGTTACGTTATGTTGATTCACATGGTGGAATGCTTAGTGCCGCTATGAAGCGAGCAAATGATGAAGTGTGGTTGCTACGGAGCAAACACCTATAGTATGACGTTACCTTGAAGTAAGAAATGAAAATGTGGTATTTGATTAGATATCTAGGATATCTGTATTTTATTCCCTATTGGTAATAAATAGGAACATAGACGTAGTTAATCAGAGAAGTGACTAACTAGTATCGAATATAATATCTAGAATTATGATGATTGCTAGATAAAGAAAGATGTTATGAAATGTTGTTAATTTGAAACTGGCTAGGGTTAACCAATGTGATGATTAACTGCATATTCAGGATTTGATGATTTATCTGTTTTGAGAACAGGGTTATTACAGGGGTACGCTATGATGAGGATGATACCATCCAGGAAGTATCACATATGTTCCACAATATTTACATTTTCGTAAATTATGTATTATGTCATTATGATTATGAAGTTGTGGAATTGATATGCTCACCCCGTTGGGGGCTCTCTGTTGGGGCAGGTGAACAGGTACATCGATGGCTTTGGAGATGAGCTCGAGCTGTTGATTGGATGTACTCCCAGGATCGTGGTACCAGGGCTTGATGGAGCACGGTATCGTATAGAGTACTTATATACCCATGAGGGTTATATACATATTCATGATGCTCGCCTGTGAGCACGATTATACTTGTATATGAATTGTATATAAAGGCATGAGCCTTCCTCTCTTTCATTATATGTTGCATGCAATTGTGGTAGAATTGCTAATGATATGAGAGTCGTTAGTGTGTTATGTGGGGGTTGAAACCCACTTTTGTCGTCTTATGTGTGGTGTCTTCCCTGGCTGGGAATTTACTTTGTGTTCAGTATTCTGTTGAGTATTGTGTATTCCCTGGCCGGGAATTATATTATGTGATGTGCTTTTATTTTTGGGATAGCTCAATTTATGGGGAGACTCTGCCCAAATTTTTATAAAAACCCACAATGCAAAAGTGATGTAATGGGGATGGTATTGGGCGAACTCGATTAGTCTTTATGCTGTTAGGATGATGATCTTATAACATTGAGTATTAAAGAAATTTTGTAGTTACCATTCAATGGTAAAGTATCATCTGAGCTTCCCGATTTACTTTTTATTGAAAGCATGTGCCACACATAGTGGTTAATACACTAATTAAGGGTTAAGGGCACGGGGTCCTTACAGTTTTGGAAACCCGAATAATCTTGGTTTTGATGTTAACAAAACTTGTTATTGTGTTGCTAACATATTTCATCAAGTGTACAGTGCATAGATCATAATTAAGAGCTTGATGAATTACAAAGAAGTAGCTTGAAAATATCAAGCTGGACCAAGACTGAAATTCTGGCAGAGCGGATTGTTTCGATCATATCTCCTAGCTCGGATATCGAAATGACGTGCTTCTAAAGATGTTGAACAGCCAACGCAAAATACTAAAACTCATATTTCACAACAGATCGGCTAGTTCGAATGTTATCAAGGAGAAAAGACGCCTGAAAGATCGAGCTGTACCGCGAAGAAACAGCAAGCTGTTTCAGCAAGCAACGGTCAGTCTGTTGGCCATAACTCTCAGCTCGCTTATTGAAACGAGATGATTCAGTATGGGTATCTACAAGTCATCTTTGGAAGTCAAAGACTGAATCGGATGTTAAGATGGCCAAAACGCTTCTGGAAGTCACGCCATGTGATGCTGCATCCAGCAAACAGACAACAGGAGCATCGCCTTGTATTTCAAGCATAACTCTCTCATACGAACTCGAAATTGAGCGATTCTTGATTCCGTGGAAAGATAAGAGAAAGGGCTACAACTTTCATGTAGATCACTTTGCCCAGAAATCAAAGAATCAAGAGCTACAAGCAACAGATCAGAAGAGCAAGTTTATCAATCTGTTTTGTATCAAGCTGATTGTCCAGACTGATCCGGTCCAGACTGATCTGCCCAGACTGATCCGGACCAGACTTGTAATGCCCCGAAATTAATTAATTGCAATTTGAGCATTAATGATGTTAATATGATGAATTATGTTGATAATTGATTTATGCGTTGAAATTAATTATCATGTTGAAATGCTTAATCACATGATAGGCGTGACCCGGGGGTTGCATTTCAGGGTGCATGTTATGCATGTTAGAAAATAAGGTGTTAACATGATTTAACTATGTTGATGGTTAATTATGAGGAAATCATGATTTAGTGGAAGTTTAATGCATTTTTTAAATGCTTTTAAAATACCATGTTGGGGTATTTTATACATCATGTTAACTTTGGGGTATAATTTTCATATTAACCTTATAACCCCCTTTTCCCTCTATACCCACTTACTTTACCAATCACTTTTAAAATCCCCAATTCATTCCTCAACCCTAACCCATCTCCCATTTTCGAAATTCACCAAGGAAGGAAGAAGAAAGCTTCACAAAATTCTTGTTTGTGTGATCTTTGTTAACAATTGGAGCCTACAAGAGGTATGAGACCCTTCCTTAAGTTTTTAAGATGTTTGGTGTTGAAATGGGTTAGTTTTGGATGTTTTTATGTGGGTTATTTTGGGGGTATATGTTATTTATGGTTGGGGTATGATTTTTGAAGTGTTTATGTGGGTCTTTGTGAGTTATGATGGTATTGATGTTGTAGGGAAGTTTGTAGCTTGAAAAATGCACAAAAATGGCGATTTTTCGTGGTTCAGCACTCGGCGATCGATCGCCCGTTTTTGGCGATCGATCGCGAGCCACCAGTACGCGCCAGTAGCATTTGGCGATCGATCGCCACCTTTGGGCGATCGATCGGCGAGGCTGGCGATCGATCGGGCCAAAAGTGGCCATTGATCGCCAAGATGTAAATTTTCGAGCCTCGTCCAGTATGATCTCGCGATCGATCGGGCCTGGGCGGCGATCGATCGCGAGGTATAAAAATGTGTATTTTTGATGTTTTTGTGGGATTTTTGGATATTGGACTATGATTAGCTTCTAATATCGATTTGTATGGTTATGTAGAATCATCCCAGGTACCCACAACATCCAGGAGATAAAGTTCTCTAACTTCTCCACTTTTGGAAATTAAGGTACGTAAGACGCGTACGGGCATCGGACGGTAACATATTCTTACACTATGACTACGCAATAATCGTATAATTATTTAAGTTGTTTATGATGATGATTATGATAAGTAAGTTTATGATGATGATGTTATGATAAGTAAAGACGATATGATGTTTATGATAATGATTATGATAAGTAAGTTTATGATGATGATGTTTATGACAAGTAAAGACGATATGATGTTTACGATGATGATTATGATAAGTAAGTTCATGATGATGATGCTTATGATGAGTAAAGAGGATATGATATCTATGAGGATGATTATGGTAAGTAACGATGATGTTTATATGATGCCTATATAATGATACTATGTTATGATATGGTAAAATGCCATACGATTGGGTAAGACGCCCACGTGGTATGATGCCACACGATATTAAGATATGGTAAGATGCCATACGATAGGGTAAGATGCCCATGTGGTAAGACGCCACACGATATTAAGATATGGTAAGATGCCATACGATAGGGTAAGATGCCCATGTGGTAAGACGCCACACGATATTAAGATATGGTAAGATGCCATACGATAGGGTAAGATGCCCATGTGGTAAGACGCCACTGATCGCTTTTATTTTAAACAATTAATTCCAATCTAGCGATTTTAGACCGCAAGTGCACGGTGTCAAGTTTTAGTATAGATAGGAAGATACGGATTGTCGAACCCACAGGGACTAACAAGTAAGTACCAAATAAGACACTTTTAACTATATTTAACCTACGATAAATAATTTATAATTAACGACTAATTAATTAATATAAACTACTAATCCAACCAAGTCAATAAAAGTAAACGAGAAAAATCCACAAGATAAGATTATCGAGACTTTGGCTCACCAATGTAATTCCCTACAATTCTCGATTGAATATTCAAATATTTCTAAGGTGACGAGTTCTCCGAATTTATCTAATATACTCTCTCGAGCTATATTAAACCTAATATCAAATTGCAGTAAGTCACTCTCGTGTACTTATTTAACAACTCAATATTGAATAAGACCCATGAAAACTCCTAGCTTTCAATTACTAGATATCTATGGCTATCACGCATGTATTTGACGTCATCTCTCGATCTCGGTCTGAAATCCATGGTATGAGTTATTAATTCAGTATCATAAAATCATCTCTCGATCTCAATTACGATACTAACATCATTCAAAGGTGATCAATCCTCTAAAAGCATGAAGAACATAAAACATACGCAAAGAACTATAAGAATTCAATCATTAAATCATCAAATCATAGGTTCAAAACAATGGTTTGCCTAGCCTCAATAAATAAACTTAGTTCATACTCATAAATAAATACCAATACTCAAACATGTCTTGCAACAATCCAAGCATGATATAATCAAAACAAAACAAAACTAAAGTTTAAAAGTAAGAATAAACTCCCAGCGTCGACTCCGGTTGTAGATCCTCGCTCCTTCTCTTGCTTCCTTCTCGATCGTCGCTTTAATCGCCTTGTTGGAGTTGTTCCAAAGTCATATGGTTAGAAGGATGATAGATGGTGATGGGTATGAAAGGTGAAAGTCTAGACAAAGAGGCATGTATGTGATGAAGAGTTGTGAGGCGTGAGTTGGAGTGAAAAGACGTGAAGGTGGAGACGTGAAGGTGGAGACGTGTGATTTGTGAGGGGAGAAGAGTGGGCGTGTGTGATTCGGTGAAGGAAAACTGAATGGGGCGTGTGAATTGTTTGATTTAGGGTGAATGCGTGAGGTTGGTGTGATGTGGTGAATGTGTATTGGTGGAGGGATATGGAGTGAGGTTTTATATTCTTGTACGTCTCCCCCTTTTTCATTTTGAAATCAAATCCTCAATATATTCTTCCTCTATTGTATCATCCTTCCTTTTATAATAATAAAATCCTTTGACTTTCCTTGTTTTGCTCTTATTTTCTCTCCAGATTAATAATAAAATTATGTCTCTTAAACTCTTCTCCAACAAAAATCTTTGGCATGTATCATGCGGCTGATCTCTCTCGCACGTGAATTATATTTTCCTCTCATCTTTTACGTAAATTTCCTTCTTGTATGCATCAAGTCTGCCCATGTAATATGATGTATCGGCTTCATGAATTAATTCCATCTTTTAAGCCCCAATTTGGTCACTTTTCTACAATTTCTTGCACTTTTGCAGATATTCCTGAAACATGCAAAATAATAGCCAAAAGTATAAATTTGTTCAAGAATCCAAGTAAAATATAATGAAAAAGCATGCAAATATAAGTGCAAAAATGACACTTATCAGCCACGCGATATTATGATATGGTAAGGTGCCATACGATTGGGTAAGATGCCCATCTGCACGAATGTGAATCAGGGTCAACAAAAGAAGCTGGCGAATAACCAGTATGTTTACTGAACTATGATTTTGTACATTTACTGTTATATTTATAAGATGATGATGCTTATATGATGATGATGATAAGACGATGATGTTATAAGATGATGATGCTATAAGATGATGATGCTTATATGATGATGATGATATGACGATGATGTTATAAGATGATGATGCTATAAGATGATGATGTTTATATGATGATGATGCTATAAGATGATGATGCTTATATGATGATGATGATATGACGATGATGTTATAAGATGATGATGCTATAAGATGATGATGTTTATATGATGATGATGTTATAAGATGATGATGCTATAAGATGATGATGCTTATATGATGATGATATTTATAAGATGATTTTAATCATTCATGTCAAGAATTAATGATGATATGCATGGCTATGAGACAGGGACAACCAAAGAGGGTTAATACGATTAACCAGGAAGTATACGTTACCAATTATTTTCATGCATTTATTTATATGCCATTGCCTTATGATGTTAAGTAACGATGTACATGCTCATGATGGGTTGTTCCTATAGGTACACTTTTGGACCGAAGGGCTAAGGGTCGGGTTGAGGAAGTGAGCTAAAAGGAGCATGAAAGAAGATAGGATACAGGACTTTTGGATAGTCTCTACTCTAGGAGTAGTATAATTCTATCGCTTTAGCATTCATTATTGAGAATGTAATGAGTTAAGTTTTGAAATTTCATTGTTGGCCTGTAACTTTATTAGCTCAAAGCTACAACCGGAACCCTAAGACGTTATTATTGCATGTTTAGTCCAAAATTTGTGTATTAAGACGATGTTAAGGTAGGAAGACCCTACATTAGTTGTATCAGAGCAGTGGTTAGATAACCCGGGAATGAGCGAAGGGTAGCCTTAGCAATAAGTTGGTTAGGTGCTTACTTTAAACATGTTTTATGCATATGTTGCATATGAAGTATATGATGTCGGAGTAACATGTTTTGTTTCCCTAACGATGTATTATATGAACTGCTTTTGGGTATTGTTGTTAACCCTTGTATTGCAGCCTAGCAACAAATGCTGAAGTAGATGATGCGATTTCATATGCACTTCTCCGTCGCCCATGCCTCTAGTAGTCTCGACACCCGCTAGAAGAAGTTTGATAACTGATCAGATTGGTTATGACGGCCTCATTTATTTTGAGGGTAACGAGCTGAGGACAGACTTGATTGTCCTGGGAATGTCAGACTTCGAATGCATTGTGAGCATCGATGTGCTGAACAAGTATCAGGCAGTTGTGGACTGCAGACATGGACATTGTATGGGGATGGTTCTCGTTCTAAGATCCCGTTGATATCTGCTGTCAAGATGGCGCAGTTGTTGGAACGAGGCCATAATGGATATCTCATATATGTCGTTGATGTTACGGAAAAGAAAGAAGAAGTAAAAGTTGAGGATGTGCCCGTAGTGGCGGAGTTCCCTGATGTATTTCGGAGGATATTCCCGGATTCCCACCGACGAGAGAGGTCGAGTTTGGGATTAAGTCACTACCAGGGACGTCTACTATTCATCGTGCTCGTATAGGACGGCACCAGCGGAGCTAAGGGAGTTAAAAGTTCAGTTGCAGGAGCTCCTTGACAAGGGCTATCAAAAAGAAAGATGGTTCGATGCAGCTGTGCATCGATTACAACTGAACAAAGCCATAGTGAAGAATAAGTATCCGCTTCCGGGGATTGATGATTTGTTTGATCAGCTACAGAGTACGAGGCTCTACAGTAAGATCGATCTGAGATCGGGGTATCATCAGATTCGAGTTCGAGAGGATGAGGTACAGAAGACAGCTTCCAGGACTAGATATGGGCACTACGGATTCTTAGTCATGCCTTTTGGGGTGACGGATGCCCCAGCTGTTTTATGAGCCTGATGAACAGGGTGCTCCAACCATGTTTGGATCAGTTTGTCATAGTATTCATTGACGATGTACTTATTTACTCTCAAACTGAAGAGGAACACGTAGAGCACTTGAGAAGAGTACTCCAGATCCTTAGGGATTGCCAGACCCCTGACACATCTGACTCAGAAAGGAGTGCCGTTCTATTCGTCCGAAGCTTGTGAGGAGAGCTTCCAAGAATTGAAGCGTCGTTTGACTACGGCACCTATGTTGGTGATTCCTTCTGAGAATAAGAGGTTTGTCTTGTACACGAATACATCACTTCAAGGTTTGGGCTGTGTGTGGATGCAAGATTAGCATATGGTGGCTTATGCGTCGAGGCGGTTGAAACCACATGAGGCTAGGTACCCAGTCCATGATTTGGAGCTGGCAGTCATTATTTTTTGCCTTGAAGATTTGGAGGCATTATTTGCATGGTACGTCGTTTACCATCTACACGGGCCATAAGAGCCTGAAGTTGTGTTCACACAGGCTGAATTGAATATGCGCCAAAGGAGGTGGATGGATTTGCTCAAGGATTATGACTGTGAGATTGAGTACCATCCTGGTAAAGCAAAATTTGATAGCAGACGCCTTAAGTCGGAAGGTGAAGAGTACTGCTGAGGATGTTATGTGTTTGTCGGCTTTGATGACTTCTTATTGCCATCTGGGCTATGATTTCGATGTAGACACGTCGCCTGTGCGAGTGTCGACCTTATTGGCGGAGCCAGACGTATTTGAGACTATCAGGAGAGCCCAGAGGTCGGATGATGAGGTTCAGAGATGGTCATCGATAGTACTCCAAGGGCAACCATCAAAGTTTAGAGTGGCTGAGGATGATTCCTTAAGACTCGGCGACCGCTGGGTAGTTCCAAATACGCCGGAGTTGCGTAAATAAATCTCGGAGCAAGCTCACAGTAGCCGGTTCAGTATCCACCAAAGAAGAAGAAAGTAGTATAAGGACCTAAGTGGTCAGTTCTGGTGGAGACGCATAAAGCGTGATGTTATGACCTTCGTCAAGAGATGTTTGATCTGCCATCAGGTGAAGGCAGAAAGGCAGAGGCCTGGTGACGAGCTGAAGAGCTTGGAGGTGCCTAAGTGGGAGTGGGAGCACGTATCTACGGACCTTGTGACCCACTTGCCAAGGACGGCCTCTGGATTTGATGCGATCTGGGTGATCGTGGATAGGCTAACAAAGGTAGCTCACTTCATCCTTTGTCATGTGTCTTTCACATACCTAAAGATGACCCAATTATATGTGCGGGATGTGGTGAGGTTGCATGGGGTTCCAGTCTCGATTGTGTCTGACAGAGACCCAAGGTTTACTCCACATTCTGGGAGGGTCTTCAGACAGCTTTGGGCACAGGGGTGATACTGAGTACAACTTATCACCCTCAGTCAGACGGCCAGACAGAGCGTACCCTTTAGACGCTCGAGGACATGTTGAGGGCATGTATTTTGGAGTTTGATACTCCGTGGCAAGATTAAGTGCCACCGATGGAGTTCTCCTATATTAACAGCTATCAGACGAGCATTCAAATAACTCCTTTTGAAGCTCTTTACGGACGACGAAGTAGGTCGCCGCTGTATTGGGAGGACTTGAACTAGTAAAGCGGTCGGAGAACCGGATATGATTAAGGATATGTAAGACAAGATTAAGTTGATACGCCAAGAAAAAATTGAAAGCGACCCAGGATAGGCAAGCAGCCTATGCCAACAAGCGGCGACGGCCGCTAGCATTCCAAGTAGGAGACAGGGTCTTCTTGAAAATCTCACCCTTCAGGGGTGTAGTTCGTTTTGGTATGCGGGCGAAGTTATCCCCGAAGTATGTTGGTCCATATGAAGTATTGCAGCGTATCGGTACTTTGGCCTACCGTTGGCTCTACCACCGTCTTTATCTGGGATTCATGATGTTTTTCACGTTTCTATGTTGCGGAAATATGAGCCAGACCCGTCTCATGTATTACAGCCTACTGAAGTGCAGTTAGACTCAGATGTATCCTACGTTGAACGACCGGTCAGAATTCTGGATCGTGAGGATCGCAGGTTACGAAGTAAAGTTATACCGATGGTCAAAGTTCAGTGGGATCGTCGGGGTGTCGAGGAGGCTACGTGGGAGACGGAACGTCATATGGTGCAGCACTACCCGGAACTATTTTCTGGTATGATTTATGTTTAATTTCATTTTGGGTAAGTGCATGCGATTTCGAGGACGAAATCTTATAAGTAGGGGAGTAAAGTAATGCCCCGAAATTAATTAATTGCAATTTGAGCATTAGTGATGTTAATATGATGAATTATGTTGATAATTGATTTATGCGTTGAAATTAATTATCATGTTGAAATGCTTAATCACATGATTGGCGTGACCCGGGGGTTGCATTTCAGGGTGCATGTTATGCATGTTAGAAAATAAGGTGTTAACATGATTTAACTATGTTGATGGTTAATTATGAGGAAATCATGATTTAGTGGAAGTTTAATGCATTTTTGTAAATGCTTTTAAAATACCATGTTTGGGTGTTTTATACATCATGTTAACTTTGGGGTATAATTTTAATATTAACCTTATAACCCCCTTTTCCCTCTATACCCACTTACTTTACCAATCACTTTTAAAATCCCCAATTCATTCCTCAACCCTAACCCATCTCCCATTTTCGAAATTCACCAAGGAAGGAAGAAGAAAGCTTCACAAAATTCTTGTTTGTGTGATCTTTGTTAAGAATTGGAGCCTACAAGAGGTATGAGACCCTTCCTTAAGTATTTAAGATGTTTGGTGTTGAAATGGGTTAGTTTTGGATGTTTTTGTGATAACCAGGGATTATAGATGTTAATCCCGTAGTGTTAAAAATCCCTAAAGTTGTTTTACGTGGCGATTTGGAGTTTAATCGCGATGTTGGGCCTTCTGGGCTCGTTTTTTTGGGTAGTTGGGATCGTTGGATCCCGAGGTTGAGATTGTATTCACATTACGGTGTAAAACCTAAGAGTTGGGTTTTTGATGTGTCTCGGAATCTCGGGTGCTTGTGTGAGCACCGGTAGGGAGTTTTGGTGTTAGAGAGAGAGTTTTTGAAAACAGATGATTTTTGATGAATCATGATGTATTTGTGGGGCTATTAGTTTTTCGGGGGTATTTTGCTATAAATACCATTTGAACCCGAGATTTTATTAAAAATCTCATTTCAGCCCTCCAAACCCGCCCCTTTCTCTCTCCCCGCCGATCCCGTCTTCCAAGCCCCCATCCGCGCGCAAAAATGCTTCGCCCGCTGTCGTCCGGCCGCCGTTCGGCGCGTGCGACCCGCCACCGGCTTCGTCTCGTCGAGGCGCAGCTATCCCCTCCGGCAATTCGAAGTTTCGTCGCGTTTTGAAGTCGGATTTTGCAGATGAGCGCCGATCCCCAAATTCTAGGGTTCTTCGATTTCGGTCGATTTTACTTCCGATTTTCGATTGGGTAACGTTCTTTACCTCTTTTTCGTCCCTCTCATGTAATTCCCTGCTATATTTGGTGATTTTGGTTCGAAATTATTTTCGAATTTTGTGGGGTTTGGTTCGAAAATTGGGGGGTTTTGGCAAGGGTGATGATTCTTGCTATTGTTGGTTTAATTCTTGTGTTTAGATGATTATGATGCTTGGTTGGGTTCGAATTGTGATGCTAGGGTTCGAATTATTGAAGGTGTTCTTGGGCAATTTTTCGATATGTCGCATTCGTTTTCCCTCCCTGCATGTACCCTGCCCCGGGTCCTTTAAATGATTTATTGTCGTGTGTTGACAATATTTTGAGGGCTATGGATGTGCTTGAGCATGGGTTACATGTTCGTAAATAATTGTGAATTATTTATCGTTTTAGCACATCGTTCCACGGGGCATGGAACTCGAGCAAGGTTTGGCTCGGACTTCGAGGATTTAAGGTACGTTTAGCGTACGAGCATAGCTTAAATGATGTTTTACAAGTATGATGCATGAATTAAAATACATGAAATGTTTGGCACCGGGACTTGGTTACGTTATTTTGATTCACATGATGAAATGCTTGGTGCCGCTATGAAGCGAGCAAATGATGGGTGTGGTCGCTACGGAGCGAACATCAGTAGTATGACGCTACTTTGAAGTAAGAAATGAAAATGTGGTATTGATTAGATATCTAGGATATCTGTATTTTATTCCCTATTGGTAATGAATAGGAACAGAGACGTAGTTAATCAGAGAAGTGATTAACTAGTATCGGAAGTTAAGGAAATCTCAATATGATATCTAGAATTATGATAATTGCTAGATAAAGAAAGATGTTATGAAATGTTGTTAATTCGAAACTGGTTAGGATTAACCAATATGATGATTAACTGCATATTCAGGATTTGATGATCTATCTGTTTTGAGAACAGGGTTATTACAGGGGTACGCTAGGATGAGGATGATACCATCCAGGGAGTGTCACATATGTTCCACAATATTTACATTTTCGTAAATTATGTATTATGTCATTATGATTATGAAATTGTGGAATTGGTATGCTCACCCCGTTGGGGGCTGTCTCTGTTGGGGGCAGGTGAACAGGTACATCGATGGCTTTGGAGATGAGCTCGAGCTGTTGATTGGATGTACTCCCAGGATCGTGGTACCAGGGCTTGATGGAGCACGGTATCGTATAGAGTACCTATATAAATACATACCCATGATGGTTATACACATATTTATGATGCTCGCATGTGAGCACGATTATACTTGTTTATGGGTTGTATATAAAGGCATGAGCCTTTCTCTCTTTCATTCTATGTTGCATGCAATTAGAGGTAGAATTGCTAAAGGTTATGAGAGTCATTGGTGTATTGTGGGTGTTGAAACCCACTTTGTTGCCATATGTGTGGTGTCTTCCCTGGCCGGGAATTTACTTAATATTGCTGTATTCTGATGAGTATTATGTTTTCCCTGGCCGGGAATTATGTTATGTGTTGTGCTTTTATTTCGGGATAGCTCTATTTATGGGGAGACTCTGCCCAAATTTTTATAAAAGTCCACAATGTAAAAAGTGGTGTAATGGGCGAACTCTATGAGTCCATTGTTGTTAGGATGATGAACTTATAACATCATATGTTAAAGAAAATTTTGTAATTGCCATTCAATGGTAAAGTATCATCTGAGTTTCCCGAATGATTTTATTGAAAGCATGTGCCACACAGAATGATTAATACACTAATCAAGGGTTAAGTATATGGGGTCCTTACAGTTTTTATGTGGGTTATTTTGGGGGTATATGTTATTTATGGTTGGGGTATGATTTTTGAAGTGTTTATGTGGGTCTTTGGGAGTTATGATGGTATTGATGTTGTAGGGAAGTTTGGGTTTGTAAGGAATGAAGTGGAGCTTGAAAAATGCACAAAAATGGCGATTTTTCGTGGTTCAGCACTCGGCGATCGATCGCCCATTTTTGGCGATCGATCGCGAGCCACCAGTACGCGCCAGTAGCATTTGGCGATCGATCGCCACCTTTGGGCGATCGATCGGCGAGGCTGGCGATCGATCGCGCCAAAAGTGGCGATCGATCGCCAAGATGTAAATTTTCGAGCCTCGTCCAGTATGATCTCGCGATCGATCGGGCCTGGGCGGCGATCGATCGCGAGGTATAAAAATGTGTATTTTTGATGTTTTTGTGGGATTTCTTGGATATTGGACTATGATTAGCTTCTAATATCGATTTGTATGGTTATGTAGAATCATCCCAGGTACCCACAACATCCAGGAGATAAAGTTCTCTAACATCTCCACTTTTGGAAATTAAGGTACGTAAGACGCGTACGGGCATCGGACGGTAACATATTCTTACACTATGACTACGCAATAGCAGCTGATTGAAGATCAATCCAAGCCTTCCAAAGCAAACCCACTTGGGATTCAATTGAGGAACTTGAAAGACAAAAGCTGCTAAATGAAGAGCACTCCTCAAACCTTTGTCACCTCTTACCTTGCTGTATCAGATTCATTATGGAATCATTTGTGCCTTTGTATTCACTCTATTCTTTGTATTTGTGAGCTAAAATAGAAGAGTGAATACCATTGTAACGGTTGATGATTTATCACAACCGATGAAAGGTCTTTGTATGTGAGATATTAAAGAACATACATAGTTGAGTTGCTAGGAGTTCTAGTTGGATGGGGAATTCCCAACTGGATTGGGTTTGTACAACGGGATTGTATAAATCAAAGTCTTCTAGTGGAATCCTTCCATGAGGTGGAAGAAGGGGAGACGTAGAAGGATTACACCACCTTCGAACTTCCATAAACAAATGCTTGTTTATTTACTTTATTGCATATCTTTAAAATGTCTTTCAAATGATTAATCGGTTATAGAGCGCGTTATGTCGAGTGTCTTCCGCTCGGTTTTGTAACCGAACTCGATATAATCTCTCGGTGCAATTATTTCAAGAACACGAGCTATTGAAGCTCAAGTTGGTTGAACTCGCGTGTTGAATGACAACCCACCCCCGGATTCGATCCTGACAAGTGGTATCAGAGCAGGTTGTTCTTGGAAAGCATTTGAACCGATTTTTGTAGCGGATATATTTTAAAATAATTTTCAAAATTTTCTCATGAGCATGAAATATTTTCATAGCATATTTTTTTAAAACTTGGTGTGTGAAAATTTTTAGCATAAAAATCAATTTCATTGCATTCATTTTGCACGAAAAATAATTTCGAAAATAATTTTAAATGTTCAAACTCTCGTTCAAACTGTTCTAAACTCATTTTAAGTTTAAAATTTTTATTTTGAGATTTTATCTAACAATTTTCGAAGCATTTTTAGTTTTCTGGCAGCTTGCATCGACTTTGGGAAAATTGGCATAACTTCTTGCTCGGAAGTCCAAATGACAAACCGGTTTTTGCGTTGCAAACTAGACTCATAGAGGATCGCAACGGTATAGGTCTTGCAGCCTAATTCTTCACGAGGAAAAGCAGTTTATTCTGCAAAGTTGACTCATGTGCTGCCACCGCAGAAAGATGAAATGGACATTGTTGAGTTTTGTCAAGAAATTTAAATTTGTTGCCAAGTATGCTTCATCCATCATCAAAAGAGGTTATTTTTGTTCAAAAATTAATGTGCATTACATGTTTTTTAATTTGTTTTAGCCTACCCCCATTTGCCACTCACTTGCTCAAATTTTCAAACATTTTAACATTAAGGGGGAGAGTTTAATCTCAATCCTTGAGGGGGAGTAAATTAATTTGTCTTCCTTTTTTATTCACACAAAAAGGGGGAGAAAAATGTTGTTTAAAAATATTGTTTTTTCTTGTTATGCAATATTGTGCTTTAATGTTCATATTTTTATTCAAGTTTTGTGATCATCAAAAAGAGGGAGATTGTTGGGTTTTGGAAACCCGAATAATCTTGGTTTTGATGTTAACAAAACTTGTTATTGTGTTGCTAACATATTTCATCAAGTGTGCAGTGCATAAATCATAATTAAGAGCTTGATGAATTACAAAGAAGTAGCTTGAAAATACCAAGCTGGATCAAGACTGAAATTCTGGCAGAGCGGATTGTTTCGATCATATCTCATAGCTCGGATATCGAAATGGCGTGCTTCCAAAGATGCTGAACAGCCAACTCAAAATACTAAAAGTCCTATTTACAACAGATCGGCTAGTTCGAATGTTATCAAGGAAAAAAGACGCCTGAAAGATCGAGCTGTACCGCGAAGAAACAGCAAGCTGTTTCAGCAAGCAACTGTCAGTATGTTGGCCATAACTCTCATTTTGCTTATTGAAACGAGATGATTCAGTATGGGTTGGAAAGATAAGACAAAGATTTACAAGTCATCTTTGGAAGTCAAAGACTGAATCGGACGTTAAGATGGCCAAAAAGCTTCTGCAAGTCACAACATGTGCTGCTGCATCCAGCAAACAGACAGCAGGAGCATTGCCTTGTATTTCAAGCATAACTCTCTCATAAAAACTCAAAATTGAGCGATTCTTGATTCCGTGGAACGATAAGAGAAAGGGCTACAACTTTCATGTAGATCACTTTGCCCAGAAATCAAAGAATCAAGAGCTACAAGCAACGGATCAGAAGAGCAAGTTTATCAATCTGTTTTGTATCAAGCTGATTGTCCAGACTGATCCGTACCAGAATGATCTGCCCAGACTGATCCGGACCAGACTGATCTTCCCAAGCTGTTCTGACCAGACTTAGCTGCCCAAGCTGATCCGGCCAGACTGATCTATACAAGACTTATCCGGCCAGTCCGGTCCGAAATACAAAGAGCCCAGAAACCAGAATATGACCGTTGCAAGCTCGGGAATGGTGCTGAACCTTTTCCAACAGGCATATTCTTGTGTCTACGTATATATTATTACTTGGGGCTATATATAAATGATTTGGAAGCTCAATAACAACTGATTGATGATCAATCCAAGCCTTCCAAAGCAAACCCACTTGGGATTCAATTGAGGAACTTGAAAGACAAAAGCTGCTAAATGAAGAGCACTCCTCAAACCTTTGGCACCTCTTACCTTGCTGTATCAGATTCATTATGGCATCATTTGTGCCTTTGTATTCACACTATTCATTGTATTTGTGAGCTAAAATAGAAGAGTGAATACCATTGTAACGGTTGATGATTTATCACAACCGATGAAAGGTCTTTGTATGTTAGACATTAAAGAACATACATAGTTGAGTTGCTAGGAGTTCTAGTTGGATAGGGAATTCCCAACGGGATTGGGTTTGTACAATGTGATTGTATAAATCAAAGTCTTCTAGTGGAATCCTTCCATGAGGTGGAAGAAGGGGAGACGTAGAAGGATTACACCACCTTCGAACTTCCATAAACAAATGCTTGTTTATTTACTTTCTTGCATATCTTTAAAATAGCTTTCAAATGATTAATCGGTTATAGAGCGGGTTATGTCGAGTGTCTTCCGCTCGGTTTTGTAACCGAACTCGATATAATCTCTCGGTGCAATTATTTCAAGAACACGAGCTATTGAAGCTCAAGTTGGTTGAACTCGCATGTGGAATGACAACCCACCCCCGGATTCGATCCTGACACATTGCTTCTGTCCTGTTGCCCTACAGCCTGAGGACAAGTCCCCACAATGTGACCTCTAATTCCACATCCATAGCAAATTGTACCATCTCTATTTGGGCAATCGCGTCTAAAATGTGGCCCTTCACAATTAAATTATTTCAATCCCCCGGTACTGCTCACTTGCTGTTGTCCCTTACCAAACTTGTCACTACTTTTACGGTTATCAATCCTCTTGCCACTGAACCTCGAGGATGATGCAGCTCCTCCTGTTTTAAGCTGCTCTCCCCAGGGTCTCATACCTTCTGGAGTAGATCTACATAGCTGTACGCAGCAATTCCAATCTCTGCCAACTCTGCTCGTGTCAAAGCATCCTCAAACGACACAGGGTTAATAGAAATAACCTATCAAACAACTCAGGCCTCAGACCCTCAAGAAATATCTGATTTTGGCCTTGGTGTTGGCAGCAATGTGTGGTACATACCTCAGCAATGATAAGTATGTTGGGATATGCCCTAAGACAAGTCATTAGATGATTGTTTATGACATACAATGTATTATGATTTTATGAATGGCAAATCATTATTATATATTATTCGAATATCTGTGCAATATGAATTGATATATATGTTAATGTCCTTAGAATAATAATGTATTATTCTTAAAGATTGTCCCTAGTCAAGTATTATCATAAATAAGGATAATGATAATACATTGAGACTAGTATGTTTTGATTGATGAATTGTTCATAGATATGAGATATCAAATCAACACATGGGTACATGTTAGAGAACAATGTACTGGACAGACCCACCATGAGAATGCTAGATGGATAGTTATATGAGTGTCATAAGCAATTCTCATAGTGATAATAATGTATGTAATCCTTACGAATTGAGATCATCAGAGATCCCAACATAAGGAGTTATGTATCTTGATATTGTCAAACGTTACCTGTAACAGGGTAAACTATAAAGGCAACTATTGGATACACTACGAACTATGTAGAGGAATGTTGATTGATCGAGATAGGATTTGTCCCTCCTATATAACAGGAGAAGTGTTTGGGCCCTTGATCAAGTAAGACTAAAATGCATGGCCATACTCGAATAAGTCGATATGAGATATCGAGCTTATTCGTTTATTCTAGTTCTACTTGGAGATCAAGAAATAAAGATTGAATATACGAGTATGACTATTCTATGACTCGTGTTCAATCTAAACACAAAGGACAAAGGGATTAAGTTACATGGTTAATATTATCACAAGTTCTAAGGTTATGTCGAGTCAAAGACATTCTTGTAATTTGGGTAGCATTGATGTGTTGCTAGATGCCGCTCATTGCTTGCGACATAAAATGAGATTTTATGTCACTGCCAACATTACAAGATCCTATCGGGTCGCACAAAAGATTAAATCGATAAAGGGAATTAAATTCATGGGATGAATTAAATAATTAAGAAGAGTCTTAATTAATTGATTCTAAGGATTTAATTAAATTATGGGTTTGGGCCCATGAGACTTTAAGAAAGTCTTGAACCTTAATTAAATCTTATAATATAAATACAAGGTTATAATTAATTGTTTGACACAATTTTATCAAATAACCTAGCCACTCAAAACCTTGAACTCTCGGCCACCACAAGAGGCGTGACCTAATCGCCGCCGTCTCATACTTCTCCTCTCACGGCCGCCGCCGCCGTTTGCTAGGGAAAGAGATTGGTTGCCGTTAATCGGTTTTGAACCGAGAGTTTGGTTTTTGGTTCAAGAATAAGTCTAGCAACTTGTTCTTGAACGTCCCTTTCGATTTGATCGTGTGGATACCGTAGAGGCAAGATCTTGGAGGTGTTGCTCGTGACTCGGAATTCGTTGGACGTGGTGCTTCGTGGATTCTGCTCAAACACGCTACAAGAGTGAGACTCTTATGATCCTGTATCCGATATGACCACTTTGTATAGATCCGCGGTTATAGTAATCCAAAATTTTAAATTCCGCTGCGTTGTATGCTTGTTGGATTACTTACAAAGTATTGTAAGACATAATCAGCTACCTTCATAGTACCCTGCTGCAAATTCAAAAACTCATCCTCGTTCATCTGTTTTGCAGTAAAAGAAAAATAATGAAAGAGAAATTGGCTTCTGAATACATCTCAATCCACAATCTGCCCCTGAGCTCTAAGTTCAATTACTGTCGCCTTCCACCACATCGACGCTTTCTTAGCCAACTAAAATTCAGCCAATATTAACCAAGCTGGCTTTGCACATGGAGCTGACACAAATATCTGTTCAATACGCTCTAACCATTCCTCCACATGCTCGCCGGATTTTGTTCCTTCAAATCGAGGCGATTGAAAGCCCAAGAAATGAGTCAATGTTATCTCCTTTGATAGCAATAACTGTTCCACTGCCCAACTGGTGGTGGTGGTACAGGAGTTTGGCCAACATTATAATTTACACTCATTGCATCCCCTACTTCTTCCTGGGGATTCATCGATTCTAGATGACATGCACATTTCAAGGGTTAACAACAATATTCAAGCAGCTAAAACATGTTAATATAACATATTATACTACATCAAATGCATAAACATGCTTAAGTGAACACTTATCTCACTGGTTCACTTACTATACCCTTGATCTAACACAGTCATCTAACCACTGCAGTGATACCACTAAATGTGGGGCCTCGTTAACTTAATCCTCAATTAAGCATATAATTAAGTAAATGTCATTTCTTTACTTAACAGGGCTAAAATAATATGTATACAGATCAAGATATCATCATCTACCTATTACATTATCCCCACTTTATAATTACATCATTTATAAGTCAACAAATCTTTACAATATTCTTTAGTCTCTCGATCAGATATCTCCTAGCAGCGGAAGATAGTCTCACAATCCCGGCCTCCCCCGTCTATAAGTCCCTACAGAACAACCACACAACATCAATGAAATGCATAATACTGTATAAAAGACTTCCTGTATTTCATGCATTGACATAGTCCTCCTTGGTTGATCATATACGTACATCAAATCACAATATAAACCAACATGTCATGACATGTCCGATGAATCACCTTCATCACCATGTTATAATGGAGCATATATGATATTGTCTTTCCGCTCAATATGTCAGGGGGACCACCTCACATCTTCATATTAGCAGCATATATCATATTTCCAGCTCACGCCTTATAACAGCCTTATCTCATGCCTCAATAGCATCATGCCTCACATCAATCACATGCCTCAACAGCATCATGCCTCACAACATCAATCACATGCCTCAACAACATCATCACAATAATATATATTTAATCGTCATATATATATATATATATATATATATCACATATATATTATCAATACTCGTACGTTCATACGTACTTGTCGTCGTTCAAAAGATAGAAAATCAGGAGTTACTGCTTAACCTCCTCTCTGATCTGTCCCATGTGATGATGCTACATGAAATTCCAATAATTCAATTTTTAAAATAGACTTCATTATAAAGTTTTCAAGAAATTAAAGTTTTTCAACAAATTAACCCTAGCAATCGATCTCTCTTATCCAGCGATTGGTCGCTTCAATTCAATAACTCTAGCGAGCGACAGTCGGTCTCAACCAACGATCGATCGCTTCATGCTTCAAATTTCAACACAAAAGTTTCTGCCCTCGGCGAATGGTCGCTATTCCCCTTGCGATCGATCGCCAAGCACGCGAACGATCACCCTCACGCCTAAAAAATTAAATAATTTTCTGCCTCTTATGCGATCGATTGCCTCTCTTACGCGTCGCGATCAAGCGATCGATTGCTAAACACACCGCCCACTTGTTCTTAGCCTCACGCGACCGATTGCCCCATGGCTCTCGATCGATCGCCCCGCCCTGAAAAATACAGAACATGCTATGTATATCTTCGACTTTCTACCATTTTTAAACATCATGCAAGTTGTATTGAAGCATTCCTACAACATTATATACAATTATTCCTTAAATTAAGTTCATTTGCTTCGATTCAACTCTTATCAAGAAATATCAACTTTCATTAACATATTTAAAAGGAAACTACTAAGCAAGATATTAACATGTTCAAGTAATAAATCCTCACCAAGTAGTTTTACTTTCACTTCACAACAAGTTCCTATCTTGATTCCAAGCCGAAAGCCAAGAAAAATGACAAAAGGAATCAAAAGATGAAAGAGAATTTTGTAGGAATTTCTAGGTGTAAAATGGTGTATTATGTTTTCCCAATCTGAAACCTCTTTTTATACTTAACATTAAACCATGACAACTCAATCCATGTATTCTAGCATTATCGGTTTCCGAGTCTATAACATACGATAATTAAGCATAATGATAAACTCTACTAATTAACACATGGGTTATTTCTAGGCATCACAAACACATACTAGACAATAAAAATTAAAAATTAATTACAGGTAAGTGTTGAGATAAAAAAAATCAAGAACAATTATTTTTGTCATCATTGTTATCATTGAATCAAAGTAACTATAAGACAGATTACTACGTACTACTAATTTTGGCATTAGATATATACATGTAGATTAAATTATATATATAAAATATATAATTATATTAGAGTCATTTATATTCAAAGTTAATGTTCTGAGATTGAATTTTATTATATTCTTTTTTCTTTTAAAATAATAATATTATGAGGAAATGATACTTTGTGTAAAAATTGTATTCGGATTAAAAATTTTATAACATAGTATAGATTACGTAAAATATTCTATGCTTTTTTAAATTATTAACAATATCTCTTTCAACAAAAAATAATAATAAAAAAAAAATGGAAATGGTGGAGAATAGTGTCAGTGTCCAATTTCGTACGTAAAATGGGCCCTCCGAGGAAAGCGGGATACGTATGCTTTTCCGTAGCACGGAACTATTCTTTTATTAACGGTTTATTCACCATTCCAACCTCATCAATATTAATTTTTAATCAAAATCATTTATATTTATATATGAAAATATAATAATATTTCTGTATTTTTTTGTTTCAAAAACTTGAATTTTTAATAGGCTAAAAATAGCTGTATGGAAATCTCATACTGAAAATATAATGAGTTCCAAACAGTTTCTTAATCCAGTATTCCATAAGAAGTCGGATTCTCAGTCATAATATTACAATAGTATATTTTTATATAAAAAATATACATTATCAGAGGACAACAGAGTGCAGTTTTTGAATGTTTTTTAGAATAAATTCAAACTGAATTACCATATACGGTTTGGTTTAAAAGATTTTTCTAAACCATGATTTTAAAAAATAAAACTCAACGATTTTGATTGGTTTTGGGCGGTTAGATGGTTTTTATCCAAAAAGAATGGACAAGTAAAAACCAAATAGCATGCATAAAAAAATAAATATGACATTAATTTTATGAAAAGTACCAACATAAACAATTCTGTTTAAAACTAACATTTGAGTATTATAAAAATAAAAAAAAACCTTTGACGCCTTAAAAGATATACTAGAACACTATAATTATAAATTTAGGCAAGAAAGAACAAATTAATTGCTAAAAAATTCTTATATATATATATATATATGTGTGTGTGCGCGCGTGTGCTATCTCAAAAAATTACCATATAGTAGAATTAAATGAGACACGATTTTTACGTGAAAAACCCCAGAATAAAGGAAAAAATCACGGGACCTACTCCACTATAAATTCCACTACAATATCAAAGAGTTGCATTTTTTTTATACAATAAAATGGTACATAAAATGGAGAGAAAATTGTGTAAAAATGGTGTTTTTTCTAGCATTTTTTCTCTTAAACCCCTTGAAACCATCGACCATTCTCTTTATATAATTGAAGGAATTGAAAGTCAATGAATCTGACATGTCTTTACCATGATTTTGTCCGTCATGACACTTTATTGGAACTTGAAATGTGAAGTGTCATCATGCATGCGTGTACATGTGTAAATTTAATATCAAATTGTGTGCCCTATCTCTTCTCTTCCCGGGTGGGTCTCTTCTCTTCTCGGTGGGTCTCTTTTCTTCCCGGGTGGTTTCTTTATCTTCCCGGGTAGTGTCTCTTCTCTTCCCGGGTGGTGTCTCTTCTCTTCCTGGGTGGTTCCTTCTCGTCCTGGGTGGTTTCCTTCTCTTAGCGGGTGGGTCTCTTCTCTTCCCGGGTGGGGTCTCTTCTCTTCCCGGGTGGCTTCTTTCTCTTCCCGGGTGGGTCTCTTCTCTTCCCGGGTAGTGTATCTTCTCTTCCGGGATGGTTTCCTTCTCACCACGGGTGATGTCTCTTCTCTTCCCGGATGATGTGTCTTCTCTTCCCAGGTGGTTTCCTTCTCTTCCCGGATGATGTCTCTTCTCTTCCCGGGTGGGTCTCTTCTCTTCTAGGGTGGTGTCTCTTCTCTTCCCGGGTGGTTTCCTTCTCTTCTCGGGTGGTGTCTCTTCTCTTCCCTAGTAGTGTTTTATTTATATTAGGTATAAATATATATCCCGGTGTCTTACAAGTGCATTTCAGCCCAATTGTTATGCCTTAATTTATTCAAGGTATAACACTAGCATCCGCTCTAGTCGAGCTGGAGTATAACTCGCTGTCTCGACTCCAGTATTAGGCCAGAAGTATATGTGTGTCCTTCTTAGAATTTTTGAATTTCATACTTTGAATATATCTATTATAAGAACCACAATGTAACATTACTTCACATAGATTCACACTGAGATGAACTGGGCTTCAAGAACTGAACTGATGAGAGGTGTGGAGCTCATCACTGAACTGTTGATCAGGGAGACTGAGGTTGAGATAACAGAGTCTGAACTGATAGCTGGACTGACTGAAATAACATATCACCAGCACAAAAATTAAAGTCATCATGAGATTGTCCATACCGACAAAAAATGAATCAATAGAAATCCCGAGCTAATAAGACTCTGAGCAAATAAAGCTCATTATATTCGAGTTACTTAAAGAATGTGTATTTGCATTCCCGAGTCCAGGAACATCTCGAGCTAATAAAATTTATTAGGACTCCATAATAAATATGCCAAGCACGTAAAGCTCGTCCAAATTTCTGTTATAAATATCGCAAGCTGATAGTGCTCATCCGAATTCCGGAAATAAGAAATAGCCTGAGCAAATAAAGCTCGTACGAACTCCAATAATAGACCTTCCGAGCTAATAAGATTTTGAGCAAATAAACACATTATATCCGAGTCGATAAAACATATCCGAACTCTCATAATCCCCACGAAGTTGATAATGTATCTCATCCTTCCCTCACCTCATTTGTATGTTAGCCCTCCATCACCTCATTCTGTATGTTAGCCCTCCCTCGCCTCATTCTGTTTGTTAGCCATCCCTCACCTTATTCTGTATGTTAGCCTCCCTTACCTCATTATGTTTGTTAGACATCCCTCGCCTCATTCTGTTTGTTAACCTTCCCTTGCCTCATTATATATGTTAGCCCTCCCTCGCCTCATTCTGTTTGTTAGCCATCCCTCACCTCATTCTGTATGTTAGCCCTCACTGTTTGTTAGCCATCCCTCCCCTCATTCTATTTGTTAGCCACCCCTCGCCTCATTCTGTTAGTCTCATGCTCTCTGAATCTTCTCATCTCACGCTTCTTCTTTTATTTTATTTTATTTTATTCTTCTTTTGCCCAAGGCCAAATTAGGAATGAGGCCCAGATGAAGCCAAGGTATGTAGCCAAGATGAGGCCGAGGTATGTGGCCGAGATGAGGCCAATGTATGAGTCTGAGTGGAGGTCTAAGTATGTGCTCTCAGGGGATGAGCTTCTCATGGGATGAGCTATCTAGGGGGTGACCTCTCCAGGGGGTGAGCTCTCAAGGGTGAGCTCTCCAGGGGATGAGCTTCTCAATGGATGAGCGGTGAGCTCTCAAGGGGTGAGCTCTCCAGGGATGAGCTTCTCAATGGATGAGCTCTCCAGTGGGTGAGCTCTCCAGGGGATGAGCTCTCCAGGGGATGAGCTTCTCAAGGGATGAGCTCTCACAAGGGGTGAGCTATCAAGGGATGAGCTCTCTAGTGGGTGTGCTCTCCAGGGGATGAGCTCTCCAGGAGATGAGATTCGCAAGGGATAAGCTCTCCAGGGGGTGAGCTCTCAAGGGGTGAGCTCTCCTTTAAAGGGAATGACAACAGTAAAATGTTAAAATTAATAAAATTTCATAATAACAAACACATTTCACAAATGTACAACAATATATATATGATGTAGGCTACTCATATTTCTTGGCACAACACGTATTCCGTTGTCAATCACATATAAATGATAAAGTAATTAAGCATTAATCAATACTTATCTGTTAAAAAATCCAATGGAGAGCTGCAGGTATTATGGATGAAGTTTATTGACAAGTTTTTGTTGGAATGAAAATCAAGTTGATCCCCTTCCAGACCTCCACACTTTAACTCATCTTCCCCAAATTTCTCCCACTTATGTTCTTCTTTTCATAGTCATGTCTTCATAATCTTACGCCTTAGCTCGATGTTCCCATAGACGGCGCCAATGTTATCTCAAAAAATTACCATATAGCATAAATTAAACGAGACACACGATTTTTATGTGGTAAACCCTAGAATAAGGAAAAAATTATAGAACCTAGTCCAATATAAATTCCACTACAATATCAAAGAGTTACATTATTTTTTATACAATAAAATGGTAAATAAAGTGGAGAGAAAATGGTGTTTTTTCTAGCATTCTTTCTCTTAATCCCTTTGAAACCATCGGTCATTCCCTTTATATAATTGAAGGAATTGAAAGTCAATGAATCTGACATGTCTTGTGATATCCAGAAATTTATCATGATAATCCCGGAGTGATTATAATCCTTAATGGATTTTAATTGGAGTAATTATGAGATAATTACGGTGTTGAGACTCCCGAGGATTTTATTCCGGTATCAAGGTTGTTGGATCCAAGAGTTGTGATTTATTCTCATTGAGGTGATAAACCTTGTTGTGTTAGTAGTGGGATCTGGACTCTGTGGAACTTTGGATTGAGGTTGGTAATGAAAATACTGAGTGGGAGATAATTATTGAACACATGTGATTTTAATGAGTCAGGGTGTGAGTATTTGAGACTCGGGTTTTTGGAGCCTTGGTACTATATATACCAAGTGGACTCGGTGTTCAACCATTCCCCACTTCACACCTCCTCTCCTCCTCTACGTATCCCCTCCCCCACTCTCTTTCTCTCCCTCTTTTCCTTTCAAAGGAAAATCGATGGGGCTCGGTGTTGGAGCTGGAATCTCGACCAAATAATTTGGTAATACTCTTCCCTTCTCTTCTATCGATTTGATAGTAATTTTGTGGTATTTTGTTAAGTATATAGCTGGGTTTGATTTTTTGGATTTTTGGGAGAGTTTTGGTTGTTATGTTTTGGAGAGGATTTATGATTCCTTGTTGAGGATTTATGGTGTATTGGGTGTTGGGATTGTTATTCTGGGGGTTTTAGCTTGTAAAACATCATTTTTTACTGTTGCAGGGCTCGTCGATCTATCGTCAAGTGAGCTCGATCGATCGCACGTCGTTAACAAAATTTGACGACAATAAACAGTGTTCTCGATCGATCGAGCAAAATGACCGATCGATCGAGAAGGTCGGGCGATCGATCGAGCATTCTTCTCGATCGATCGAGCGTGGATGAAAATTGTTGCAAAGGTTGTTGTGGCTCTCGATCGATCGAGAGCTTCGGGCCGATCGATCGAGAGGCCAGATTTTGTGAAAAATATTGGCTTGTTGTGGAATCGATGCATGCTTTGCCTGAGTCTTTTAAATGGTTAATCATCATGATTGATGATGTATTTGGAGGATGAATACGTACTTGGGTATGTGATTGTGTGCACGTGATTAATTGTGAATTATTAACTGTGTTTAGCTAATAATTCACCGGATCTCGGAGCAAAGGCAAGGGTGGGCTCTTGCTATTGGATTATAAGGTACGCGTAACGTATGAGCATAGTTGATATATATTATTGTCATGTGCATGAATAATATATTTTGGTTGCAATCATTTTGATGTGTATTGAGAATTATGTGGTGCCGCTATTTAGCGAGCAATGGTTATGATGTTGTCGCTGTTCAGCGAACATCAATTATGATGCCGTCGTTGTTGAGTGTGCGAGAGGATAGAATGTTGCCACTGTTGAGCGAGCGATGGGATACGATGGAATAGAACTGTGGAATCATTGTTGAGATATATGGGATATCTGCAAATCATTAGTGTAATGATTTAATCATAATTGATTATGGAATTAATGGTTTGAGCATGGGCATAGTTAATCAATGTAATGATTAACTGATGTCGGGAGTTTGATGGTTTTGGCTATTGTGAGAACAGGAATAGCACAGGGGATCCCATATGATATCGATAATGTACAGAGAGTATCTTTTAAATTTACATCTTATTATTCTGTAAATTATGATTTGTGATATCGCTGTTATTGAGATGGTGTTATTGGTATGCTCACCCCGGTGGGGGCTGTTTCTGTTAGGACATGTGAACAGGTAAAACATCAGTTCCGGAGTTGAGCTCCGGTTGTCGATTGGGGATGCTCCCAGGGCTGAGGTACCAATGCTGGTATTGAGTAGTATGTCTTATACATTAGATACACATTAATTATCTAATGCTCGTGTTTGAGCATTCTTATATCTGTATATGGTTTGTATTAAGGTTTTAGATTTCTCTTTTCATTATGGTTGCATGCAATTAATTATTGTGTATTGCATGATGAATTGAGAATATGAAATTGGTGCATCGTACAATGCATACGTAGGCTGGTTGAGCTGTATTGGGAATTGAACATTAAGTGGATTAATGTCAAAAATTTTATAGATTGTATGGCAATGCTATAGAAGCATGGATAGGAATTCCCAAACGACATGAATGTATGCATTAATATATGTGATAATGCATTAATAGCGGGTTAAGGTAGCGAGGACCTTACATTAGTGGTATCAGAGCAATGGTTTGCTCTTTGGGGATGTTGAGGGCCCAGGGATGTGTAGATAGAAATGTGTAGCACATAGTTATGCATGATTGTGGTTAGTGTTGTGTAACATAGCTATTTTGCTTATGTGCATCTATGATATGATATCATAAATGAAAGGTGTTATGCTAACCATTGTGGTTGCAGGATCGTATGGAATACGATGGGAGTGGTATTGATGGACATGATTTGCACTTTATATAATAAGTGCTAAGAAATCTGGTTTGGTAGGAAAATCAGGGAATGAGAAACGTGATGCACTGTCTGAGGACAGTGAATGATAGACAATGTGGGGTCGTCAATAGGTGATGGCAGATGATGTGATGACCAGGTATGGTTGCATTATGACTATGAGAATGCAGGTATATGTGAATGTGCACAGGCATTGAGATTGCTTTGTTATCGTGATACATAAATTCTTAATATTGTTGTTATGCATGTGGATGTATTGCAATTATAGTACTGCTGCGGGTATATCGATTAGCAATGGATCATAATATTTGCCGATTTCTTATCAAGCGATGAATCAGGGTATTTGTCGCTGGCATATCATAGCGCAAGTCGCTGATATGTCGAAGCAAGGATATCATTGAGCCGATGATAATTCGAAGCGAGGGATATTATTGAGCCGCTGATATAACGTAGTAGGACTTGTGAATCGTTGCATTAATTATTCATATTGAGATCATTGTATTGATGCAGGTATGTTGAGCAGCAATGGATCAGGATATTTTTCGTTGTCATATTGTAGCGTGAGTCGCTAATATGTCAAGCGAGGGATATCATTGAGCCTCTATGGCACATGATTTGCCGCTGTCTTATCGAGCGTTGGATCAGGATATTTGCCGCTGTCACATCGTAGTGTGGGTCGCTGATGTGTCGAAGCGAGGGATATCATTGAGCCACTGATAATTCGAAGCGAGTGATATTATGTTATGCCACTGTCGTGTCAAAGCGATGATACATGCAGATGTCACGTCGAAGCGACGAATTTAGGAACAAAGTGCTACATGTGATGTGAGTCACCTCTTGAGTCCGAAAGCAACAAAGTGCTACATACATGTGAGTCACCTCTTGAGTCCAAAAGGAACAAAGTGCTACATACATGTGAGTCACCTCTTGAGTTTGAAAGGAACAAAGTGCTACATACATGTGAGTCACCTCTTGAGTCCATGCTTATGCCGATGTATACGTAGCAATGGATTATGCCTCTGTATACGTAGCGATGGATTATGCCATTGTATATATAGCGATGGTTTATGATGCTGTATAAGTAGCAATGGATTATGCTGTTGTATATGTAGCGATGGATTATGTCGATGTATACATATCGATGGTTTATGCCGATGTATATGTATCGATGGTTTATGCCGATGTATACGTAGCGATGGATTATGCCGTTGTATACGTAGCGATGGATTATGTCGTTGTATACTTAGCAATGGATTATGCCGATGTATACGTAGCGATGGATTGGGGCGCTGTATACGTAGCGATGATGTGATGCCACTGTATACGTAGCGATGATGTGATGCCACTGTAAACGTAGCGATGATGTGATGCCGCTGTATATGTAGCGATGGATTATACCGCCATTGAGCGATGAGTGTGGATTGTATATAGTCATTAGGCAATGAATATAAATGTGCCGCTATCATGTTAGCGATGAGTAATATTATATTGTTATTGTGTTACCATTATTGTGGATGCCATGTGTTGACATGTACTGTCACGAGTTGACGAGGATATTGTCGATGTCATGTGTTGACATGTACCGTCACGAGTTGGCGAGGATATTGTGGATGTCATATATTGACATGTACCGTCACGAGCTGGCGATGATATTGTGGATGTCATGTGTTGACATGTACCGTCACGAGTTTATGAGGATATTGTGGATGTCATGTGTTGACATGTACCATCACAAGATGACGTTGATATTGTGGATGTCATATGTTGACATGTAACGTCACAGGTTGACAATGTATTTACGATGGTACGGTATGGCGGGCGAGGATTGACTTGTGCCGCCGTTAAAAAAAATACACATATAGATGTGGTATTAAATTGTATGATTTGTGTAAGGCCTCCCTACCTTAACAGAGTAATTAAGATACAAATAAGGCTAAACATGCATTAAAGACGTCTTAGGGTTCCGGTTGTTACGTGAGCTCAGTAAGATTACAGGCCAAAATAAGACTTCAAAAGCTAAATAATTACATTCTCAATAATGAATGTTTGAGCGATAGAATTGTACTTGTGATGTCCTGGGATTTATGGTGTTAATCTTGGTGTGGTATTAATCCTTGATGGATTTTTAATTGTGGCAATTAGGAATTAATTGCGGTTTGGCATCTCCCGAGGTTGTTTAATCGGGCATCTGGGATCGTCGGATCCAAAGATTTGAGATTGTATTCTCATTTTGGTGGAAAACCTTTGAGTTGGGTTTTTAGTGGGACTTGGAGTCCGGGGTGCCTTATGTTGGGGCCAGTCTGGGGATTTGATGTTGGAGAGAGAGTTTTTGAAAACAGATGATTTTTAATGAATCATGATGTAATTGTGAAGGTATTGGTATTTTGGGGCATTTTTGCTATATATACCAATTGGACTCGGGGTTCCGTCATTTGGAATCCATTTCTCTCCTCTCCTCTCCCTCTCATGCCACTCTCTCACTTCCCCTTTCCCTTCGATGGACGAAATCGTTGGAGGCTAGTCCTAGGAGCCGGATTCCTCGAAGATAAGTTGGTAAGTTTCTTCCCCTCGTAATTGTCTTCGATTTGAATGTGATTTTGTGTGGTTTGGTGGTTTTATGGGTTGGGTTTGAGTTTTGGAATTTTAAAGAATTTTGGGTTGGTTGGGTTGAGGAGTTTTTATGGTGTTTATTTTGAGGTTTAATGTTGTAAAGGGTGTGTGGATTGTTGTTGGGCAAAATTTTGCAAGAAAAACGCCATTCTTGGCTTTTACAGGTCGAGGCGATCGATCCCTAGGGCAGGGCGATCGATCGCCGCGACATTGTTGAAAATTTCAGGAAGATGAACAGTGAGGCGATCGACCGCCTCAAATGAAGCGATCGATCGCCATGAGGCAGTGGCCATTTACGCTAAGAGGCGACCGATCGCCTGAAAAGGAGCGATCGATCGCCTGTTCCTATTTTCGCGAGGCGATCGATCGCCTGAAATCATGCGATCGATCGCCAATGCCTTATTTTTGGGGAATTATTTCGTGTTGAGTTTTCGATGCATGCTTCGCCCGGGGCCTTTTTAAATGGTTAATCGTCATGGATGACGATATATTTGGGGTTTGTGAGCGTGCTTGGGCACGTGGTTGCATGCTTGAGATTAATTGTGGATTATTGTCATGTTTAGCATATAATTCATCGGTCACGGGACCAAAGAAAGGTTTGGACTTGAACTACGGAAAGTATAAGGTACGTATGACGTACGAGCATAGACTTTTATATAATTGCAATTGTTGAATACATGTACACTGTATTGAAATGATTATGTGTAGAAATGTATGATATATGATATCAGTAGTGAATGGATATTGGAATTACATGGTTTATGGTAATTTCTACAAACGGACATATATGCATTGTGAATCATATGGTGCCGCCTTTGAGGGAGCAATGATTGGATGTTGTCGCTTTTGAGCGAACATCGATTACGACGCCACTGCCATTGAGCATGCGTGGAAATGGAATGCCGCTATTGTAGCGCGAGCAATGAAATAGAGCTATGAAACCATAAGTGAGAAACATGGATTGTCTATAATCATTGTTTAATGATTTGATGTTATTGATTATGATATTGGTATATGGCTCATGGAATTGTTAATCAATGTAATGATTAACTGACATTTGGGAATTTGATGGTTTCAGTGTTTTGAGAACAGGGACAGTACAGGAAACCCCGGATGAGGATGATACCATCCAGGGAGTATATTTTGTATTTCATAGCAATTTACATTGTTGTAAATTATGAATAGTATTGTTGTGGTTATTGGATTTGAGATATTGGTATGCTCACCCCATGTGGGGGCTGTCTCTGTTGGGGCAGGTGGTACAGGTGTAGCAGCAGCTTTGAAGTTGAGCTCGGGCTGTTGATTGAAGTACTTCCAGGATTGAGGTACCAGAGCTGGATGGATAGGCGCTCAGATCCAGAGACGAGATCGAGTTGCGCTTGAGAGGTGCTTTCAGGATCGAAGCACCAGTAATGGTATCCCGTAGAGTGTTTTATACATTAGATACACGCTTATTCATTGGGTGCTCTTATGTGAGTACATATTACGTGTATATGGAATTTATAAATGGGCTACGGCTTTTCTCTATTCATTCACGGTTAGCATGCAATTAAATGTGGAATTGCTAAATGAATTGAGAGCATATTAGTGTATGTTGAAAGGTGCATGACATGTTTTATGGAATATGTTGGGAAAGTATAGACATTACACGATTAATGTAAAGGAATTTTATAGATGGCATTCATGCTAAAGTTGCATGTAATTACTTTCCCTTGTTAACATGATAGTATGCACTAAGTACAGTGGTTAATACACTAATATCGGGTTAAGGGCACGGTGGTCCTTACATTAGTGGTATCCGAGCAGTGGTTAGCTCTTTGGGGCTGTTGAAGGCCTGGAACATGCTGATAGGGATGGGTAGCACATATTTATGCATGATAGTAGTTAGTGTTGTGTGACACTACTATTTTGCTTATGTGCATTTGTGATATGTGATCATAGTGAAACGATTATATGTCATGACATCTATAGAATCATAATATAACCTGTTGATTATGATTGTGAGTTGTGACACAGGAACAACCAAATGGAGCGTTTTGAAATGCATTGGGATACAGGAAGTACTTTGTACTCATAGTTTATGCATTTATTCATTATAATCATATTGTGGCGAATATGGATTATCGTATGCTCATTGTTTGGGATTGTTCCTGTAGGGACACTATGACCCGAAAGACTAAGGCCAGGGTCGAAAGACACGAAACGGTAACCTGCGTTTTATATACATCATGGATTATGCATTGTGGTTGCATGAGTACAATGGAGTGATGATTTTAATGCTCTGCCGCCAAATGTTGAAGCGAGGGGTGGGAGTGCCGCATGTCGCATTTGAGCGAGGTGCATTAAAATACACTCATGATGATGTATGTTGGAATATGGAATATACTTTGTGTTGCAGGTATAGACGGAATACTTGGTGAATATCCCATGAGTCATTGTTATGGATGGGTGATGATTTTAAATGCTTACCGCTAATTATTGTTTTGTGCCGCTAAAATGTGAAGCGAGGGGTGGGAGCGCCGCATGTCACATTGAAGCGTGGTTATCATATGAGGCGAGGAAAGAATATTTGCCGCTCAATGTGAAGCGAGGGGTGGGAGCGCCGTCCATTGAAGCGAGGTTATTCTATGCCGCCTATATGTGAAGCGAGGGTTGGGAGTACCACATGTTTTATTCGAGCGAGGGGCATTAAAATACACTACCGTGGCAATGACTAGGGACCGGCTATTCTATTGGCAATGGTTTATGCCGCTGGATATATTAATAGCGATGGTTCATTCCGCTATATTGATTGGCGATGGTTTATGCCGCCGGATAAATTAATAGCGATGGTTCATTCCGCTATATTGATTGGCGATGGTTTATGCCGCCGGATATATTGATAGCGATGGTTCATTCCGCTATATTGATTGGCGATGGTTTATGCCGCCGGATATATTGATAGTGATGGTTCATTCCGCTATATTGATTGGCTATGGTTTATGCCGCCGGATATATTGATAGTGATGGTTCATTCCGCTATTCTATTGGCGATGGTTTATGCTGCCGGGTATTCATAGCGATGGTTCATTCCGCTATATTGATTGGCGATGGTTTATGCCGCCGGATATATTAATAGCGATGGTTCATTCCGCTATATTGATTGTGTGATATCCCCGAAATGATTATGTGGGTAATCATACAATTAAGGGTTGTTAATTGTGAGCCTATGTGCTAAATGCGTATTTTATGTGGGAGTGATTTATTTATTTTGATGATGTGGTTTAAAGAGCATGTTAGGTGTTTTTAATTGTTGTGTTTATGTGGTAGAATAATAAAATATCAAGGAGAGATATTTTTACACATCGTATGAAATACCGGGACACAATTAAACACCCCAAAATCACCCTACATGCAACCACCCCACCCCCACTTGTTTGAAAACCACGCCCTCCCCTGTTTTCTGGAAAGCAGATTGACTAAGTAGGCATTTTTGGACTTAGATATTTTCACTTTGTCTCTTCCAAAAAGCTTCCTTCTTCTTCTCTTCATTTCGTCTGCAACTTGGTCTGTTTCTAGGAAGAAAGCGATCGGATTTCATTAATCCTTTCTTGACAAAAATCGAGGAGCAAAAGTGGTGAGGAGTCACATGTTTTTCCCAGTTTTCAGATTTCTAGCATGTGTGTTCCTTGTAGCAGATTTGGCATGCTAGTGTAGGGTTTGATGAAAACTTGTTATGAGTACTTTTATGTGATGTTTTTGAAGCCCTTAGCATGTTTTGTTAAGTAACTTGCATGCTTAATGTGTTAGATTTGTAGTTGAGAAAAGGGTTCCTCGAACACCCGAGCAGGGGAAGTGCCCTGTTTTCATGTTTAGTAAGGGTTCTATCATGAATATTTGAAGCATGCTAGCTTAGGTTTTGGTTGAACCTTTGATGTGAATACGTGTATGGTAGTTTGTTGAAGATACCAGTATATTTCCTTGAGCATGTTTCATGTATTATATGAAGGATTTAATCATGTGAAAAGTAGTGTTCGAAAATTCTGGGCAAGGTGCAAGTGCCCTGTTTTTCTGGAATTGTGGTTGAGTGTCAAACTTTTGGGGTTATTATGATGCATGTTAGGCTAAGAGTTTATTGAAACTTTGGTTTAAAACCCTTCATGGGAGTTTGTTGAAGCCCCTAGTATTTTTATTCGTGCATATTATATGTGTTATGATATGGTTTTAAGTGTTTGAAATGAGGTGTTCGGCAATTCTGGAAAATCGCCAAAGGAACAGGGTTGGCGATCGATCGCCAAGGAGGCGAGATCGATCGCGACGTTCCAGTAGGTTTTGGCGATCGATCGCCAATATTGGGGCGATCGATCGCTGATTGCATTTTTTTGGTTTCCAAGGCAGTAACATCTCGCGATCGATCGGGGCTCAGGGGCGATCGATCGCGAGATGACATTGTTGGGAAAATGTGATTTTCATTTTAGTTTTGATTCCGAATTATTATGAGGTGCCTAATATTGTGTTGTGTGATTATGTAGAACCATCACAGGTGCCAGCACAGCCGAGGAGATAAAGTCGTTTGACTCCTCTATTTTTGGAAAGGTACGTAAGCGACGTACGGCATCCCAACGGTAACATGTATTATGTGTTTATTTATTTAACACAAGGTAAAGCAAGATATGCATAAGATAGTGCATTATGATGTGATACATGTTGATATACATTGTTTTTGCATATGTATGTTGTGAAATATAAGAGGTGTATTTCACGAGTCAAGGTTATCTTAGTAAGGATTTCAATGCTTACGCTAAGGTCCATAAGAAGCGAGGAAGAATTCCGCTTACGTGGAAAAGTAAGAAGCATTGAAATGTACTAATGATAAGGACTCAGGATTTAATTAAGGATTTAAGAAGGAAAGATATGTCATGACATTTATTTATGAAACCATATGTTCATATAACGTGTTATTATGAGTTATGGTACAGGGACAACAAATGGGCGTTGTAAATGCTTGGAAATATAGGAAGTGCTTTGTATTTATGTTTGTGCATTTACGCTTTACATTCATATTATGTTGAATATGAATCACAGTATGCTCATGTGTGGAGGGTTGTCTTTGTAGGTGCTTTTGACGATGAGAACCAGGGTCGGGGTTGATTTGCTGAGCTGTAAGGAGTGCTACAGGATTATTATGTTAGACAATCTTTTTGTATAGCTTCTACAAGAGTAGAGTAAGACTATAATGTAGTACCTTTTGTAGGAATATGTGAACTTCCTTTTCAAACTTTTGGGTACTGTAATTTCTTAAGCTCAGGTTAATCAACACGACATTACTACTCTGAGTATATATATGATGTTTAGTTCTCTTAATTGCACCTTAGTACCTTGTTGAGATAACGGGGTCTCACATTTAGTGGTATCAGAGCAGTGGTTAGATAACCAGAGAAGAGTGAAGTGTAGCCTTTAGAGACAAGTTGGCTAGGTATTCATTGTTGGGCATGTTATGCATGTGATGCATATTGTGTATAAGTGTTATACTAACATGCTTTTGAATAAGATACTCTTGTTATCTAACGGCTTATATTATGAACTGCTTTTGGTATTGTTGTTAACTTTTGTGTTGCAGCATGGCGGCTGTTAACCCGGAGAACCTCAATGAAGAGGTAGGGGATATGGGCAGCATGAATGCTAGTATTGCTCAGACAAATCCATTACCGCCACCTGATGTAGGCTTGGAGCCTGTAGCACAGATACTGCTACCAGGGGAGATAAGTCTGACCCAGTTCTTGAGTTATCATCCACCGCTATTTGAAGGGACAGAGACTGGGGAAGCAGCCGAGGAATGGCTTGAGCGACTGGAACAGATTTTCGTATCGGCACCCTGTGCACGGACTGCCTGGCTGAGGTTGGCAGAGTTCCAGTTATCGAAGAAGTCTTCCATGTGGTGGAAGACCACAGTCATGGAGCTGAGAGCTCAGGGTATGACGGTTGATTGGACAGTATTCAGGACCCGGTTCCTTAACCGGTACTTTTCGGCAGCTGCTAGACAGTTGAAAGAAGATGAATTTAATAGTTTGAAGCAGGGCAGCCTGTCAGTGTCAGATTACGCTATGCAGTATTCCTCACTACTGAGGTATGTACCTCATATTGCTGTCAGCAATCATGCCAAGATGAGGAACTTTCTGAAGGGTCTGAGGCCAGAGCTGTTTGATCGGGTTATCTCCAACAACCCCAGCTCATTTGATGACGCCCTGACACGGGCAGAGTTGGCGGAGATTGTCGTGGGCGCGTACAAGGATGTTGTACCCCCTTTCGTACCACCACAGAGGCCTGTTGCTGATAGTCTGAGGCCACGAGGGGATCAGTTCAAGGCTCGTGGGGCCTCATCATCTTCCAGATTTAGTGGGAAGAAGTCACAGGGGCAGAAGCAGAACAATCGGGGACCCACATAGGGAAGCAAGACAGGGGGAAGCAGGTGTAACAACTATGGAGGATGGCACTTGTTACGTAACTGTCAGGGTTGCTATGTCTGTGGCAAGATGGGCCACATGGCTCGAGGTTGCCCCAATCGGGCAGGTCAGACAGACTCAGGGCCGAATAGCCAAGGTTTGAGGCTGGGAGGGCACCACAGAGACAACAGTTTGCACCACGACCACAGGGAGGTCAGACGGCAGGACCGCCGCAGGGACAGGTGTATGCACTGACTAGGGAACAGGCTGAGGCAGCCCCAGAGGAAGTCATTGCTGGTACGTGCCATTTATTTACTTACCCTGCACTTATATTGATAGATACAGGTGCTTCCCATACCTTTGTATCTACTGCTTTTGTGGAGAGACACCACTTGTGCTCGTCTCTGTTACCCACGCCTCTCATGGTCTCGACACCCATGGGAAAGCATGTGATTGCAGACCGACTGTTATCTGATTGCCTCATTTATTTTGAGGGCAATGATCTGAGGGCCAATCTGATTCAGTTAGAGATGCCAGACTTTGACTGCATTATCGACATTGATGTGTTGAGCAGATACCGAGCTATGGTAGATTGCCAAAGGAGGATTGTTTGTTTTCTATCTGATCAGGGGTTCCAGTGGACTTTTTATGGGGACGGCTCTCGTCCAAAGATTCCGGTGATCTCAGCGGTTAAGATGTCGCGGTTATTAGAACGCGGCCACACGGGCTATCTTATTTATGACATGGATGCTTCAGAAGAAAAGGAGGTGAGAGCCGAGGACATTCCGGTAGTGGCGGAGTTCATTGATGTTTTCCCAGATGGAATTCCGGGATTTCCGCCTGTCAGGGATGTTGAGTTTGCCATTAAGCTGCTGCCAGGGACTTCTGCTATATCCCGTGCTCCTTATATGATGGCACCGGCAGAGCTGAGGGAGCTGAAGGTACAGTTACAGGAGCTCCTTGATAAGGGATACATTCGTCCTAGTGTATCCCCTTGGGGTGCACCAGTCTTGTTCGTGAAAAAGAAGGATGGATCAATGCGTCTGTGCATTGACTACAGGCAATTGAACAAGGCTACAGTGAAGAACAGGTATCCACTTCCGAGGATTGATGACCTGTTCGATCAACTTCAGGGTACAGAGGTTTACTCAAAGATAGACTTGAGGTCAGGCTATCACCAGGTACGGGTTAGAGCTGGTGATGTCCAAAAGACGGCTTTTAGGACTCGGTATGGACACTATGAGTTCTTGGTGATGCCTTTCGGTGTGACAAATGCACCTGCAGTCTTTATGAGCCTGATGAACAGAGTATTTCAGGAGTACCTCGATCAGTTTGTGATCGTATTCATTGATGACATCCTGGTCTATTCAAGGAGTGAGGAGGATCATGCTGATCATCTGAGGATAGTACTCCAGATCCTCAGAGATCATCAGTTGTTCGCCAAACTCAGCAAGTGTGAGTTTTGGCTGAACAGTGTAGCATTCTTGGGCCATATCATATCACGAGAAGGGATATCAGTAGACCCGAGGAAGGTAGAGGCAGTTATGGATTGGTCTGCCCCTACTTCAGTCAGTGAGATTCGGAGTTTTCTTGGTCTGGCTGGCTATTACCAACGTTTCGTCGAGGGTTTCTCTAAGATCGCCAAGCCACTTACACAGCTGACTCAGAAGGGAGTCCCATTTTGTTGGTCAGAGGCTTGTGAGCAGAGTTTCCGGGAATTAAAGCACAGACTGACTACTGCACCAGTTCTAGTGATTCCCAGAGAGAACAAAGGATTTGTTCTCTATACGGACGCATCGTTACAGGGCCTAGGGTGCGTACTGATGCAGGACAGACATGTAGTGGCTTATGCTTCGAAACAGTTGAAGCCACATGAGACGAGGTATCCAGTCCACGATTTGGAGTTAGCGGCTATAGTATTCGCCTTGAAGATATGGCGACACTACTTGTACGGTACCTCATTCACCATCTTCATTGATCACAAGAGCTTGAAGTTCTTGTTTACACAGGCTGAGCTGAACATGAGGCAGAGGAGATTGATGGACCTGCTGAAGGACTACGACTGTGAAATCGAATATCACCTGGGGAAAGCAAACTTGACAGCCGACGCTTTGAGTCGGAAAGTGAGGAGCACAGCAGAGGATGCCATGTGTTTATCAGCTATGTTGGGCTCCTACTGCCATTTGGGATTTGATTATGATGTGTCTACTTCACCAGTACAGGTTTTGACGTTGTTAGCTGAGCCTATTATTTATGAGCACATCAGGAAGGCTCAGGGGACCGATACAGAGGTTTAGAGATGGATGTCAGTAGTTCATACAGGTCAGCCATCGAGATTCAGTGGCTGAGGACGGTTCTCTGAGACTTGGCGATAGATGGGTGGTTCCAGATACACCCGAGTTGCGCCAGGGTATATTACAGCGAGCTCATTGCAGCAGGATGAGTATCCACCCGGGCGAGAAGAAGATGTATAAGGATCTACGCAGCCAGTTCTGGTGGAGGCGAATGAAACAGGATGTTACTTCATTCGTCAAGCGCTGTTTGATTTGTCAGCAGGTGAAGGCTGAGAGGGAAAGGCTTGGAGGTGAATTAAGGAGTTTGGAGATACCTGAGTGGAAGTGGCAACACGTATCTATGGATTTCGTGACCCACTTACTGAGGACTGTTTCCGGTTTTGATGCCATATGGGTAGTCGTCGACAGATTGACTAAGAGTGCTCATTTCATTCCCTACTGTATGACCTTCACGTACTTGAGGATGGCACAGATATATGTTAGAGATGTGGTGAGACTGCATGGGATCCCTGTTTCGATTGTGTCTGATCGAGATCCGCGGTTTACATCTCACTTTTGGGAGGGTCTGCAGACAGCTCTAGGTACAGAGTTGAGGCTGAGCACAGCCTATCATCCCCAGACGGACGGACAGACCGAGCGTACGATACAGACACTCGAAGATATGTTGAGGGCTTGTGTACTAGAGTTCGACACTTCATGGCGGGACTCGATAGCCTTGGTGGAGTTCTCTTACAACAACAGCTACCAGGAAAGTATACAGATGGCTCCTTTCGAGGCCCTCTATGGTAGGCGTTGTAGGTCACCCTTGTGTTGGGTTGACATGGGCCGTAAGTCGGTTGGAGGACAAGAGTTGGTTCAGGAAATGGAATAGAAAGTTAAGGTTATCAGAAGAAAGATGAAGGCAGCTCAGGACAGACAGGCAGCATATGCCAATCAGCGGCGTAGACCGTTGGAGTTTCAGTTAGGCGACAGAGTTTTTCTGAAGATCTCACCTTTCAGAGGCATAGTACGGTTTGGGATGCGAGGAAAGTTATCCCCGAGGTATGTAGGGCCGTATGAGATCTTACAGCGTATTGGTACTCTGGCGTACCGTTTGGATTTACCGCCCTCTCTGTCTGGTATACACGACATATTTTATGTGTCTATGCTGAGGAAGTATGAGCTGGATCCTTCGCATGTGTTGCAGCCTTCAGAGGTTTAGATAGAGTCCGATGTTTCTTATGTGGAGCGGCCTATTAGGATTTTTGGATAGAGCAGACCGCAGACTTTGGAACAAGGTTATTCCTATGATCAAGGTTCAGTGGGATCGTAGGGGTGTCGAGGAGGCCACGTGGGAGACAGAGCGACACATGGTGCAGCACTATCCAGAGCTGTTTTCTGGTATGCGTTTATGTATTGTATTATCTCTTGTTGACAGCATGTTTGATTTCGGGGATGAAATCTTATAAGTAGGGGAGTATTGTGATATCCCTGAAATGATTATGTGGGTAATCATACAATTAAGGGTTGTTAATTGTGAGCCTATGTGCTAAAGGCGTATTTTATGTGGGAGTTATTTATTTATTTTGATGATGTGGTTTAGGGAGCATGTTTGGTGTTTTTAATTGTTGTGTTTATGTGGTAGAATAATAAAATATCAAGGAGAGATATTTTTATACATCGTATGACCGTGATACAATTAAACACCCCAAAATCACCCTACATGCAACCACCCCACCCCCACTTGTTTGAAACCCACGCCCCTCCCCTGTTTTCTGGAAAGCAGATTGACTAAGTAGGCATTTTTGGACTTGGATATTTTCACTTTGTCTCTTCCAAAAAGCTTCCTTCTTCTTCTCTTCATTTCGTCTGCAACTTGGTCTGTTTCTAGGAAGAAAGCGATCGGATTTCATTAATCCTTTCTTGACAAAAATCGAGGAGCAAAAGTGGTGAGGAGTCACATGTTTTTCCCAGTTTTCAGATTTCTAGCATGTGTGTTCCTTGTAGCAGATTTGGCATGCTAAGGTAGGGTTTGATGAAAACTTGTTATGAGTACTTTTATGTGATGTTTTTGAAGCCCTTAGCATGTTTTGTTAAGTAACTTGCATGCTTAATGTGTTAGATTTGTAGTTGAGAAAAGGGTTCCTCGAACACCCGAGCAGGGGAAGTGCCCTGTTTTCATGTTTAGTAAGGGTTCTATCATGAATATTTGAAGCATGCTAGCTTAGGTTTTGGTTGAACCTTTGATGTGAATACGTGTATGGTAGTTTGTTGAAGATACCAGTATATTTCCTTGAGCATGTTTCATGTATTATATGAAGGATTTAATCATGTGAAAAGTAGTGTTCGAAAATTCTGGGCAAGGTGCAAGTGCCCTGTTTTTCTGGAATTGTGGTTGAGTGTCAAACTTTTGGGGTTATTATGATGCATGTTAGGCTAAGAGTTTATTGAAACTTTGGTTTAAAACCCTTCATGGGAGTTTGTTGAAGCCCCTAGTATTTTTATTCGTGCATATTATATGTGTTATGATATGGTTTTAAGTGTTTGAAATGAGGTGTTCGGCAATTCTGGAAAATCGCCAAAAGGAACAGGGTTGGCGATCGATCGCCAAGGAGGCGAGATCGATCGCGACGTTCCAGTAGGTTTTGGCGATCGATCGCCAATATTGGGACGATCGATCGCTGATTGCATTTTTTTGGTTTCCAAGGCAGTAACATCTCGCGATCGATCGGGGCTCAGGGGCGATCGATCGCGAGATGACATTGTTGGGAAAATGTGATTTTCATTTTAGTTTTGATTCCGAATTATTATGAGGTGCCTAATATTGTGTTGTGTGATTATGTAGAACCATCACAGGTGCCAGCACAGCCGAGGAGATAAAGTCGTTTGACTCCTCTATTTTTGGAAAGGTACGTAAGCGACGTACGTCATCCCAACGGTAACATGTATTATGTGTTTATTTATTTAACACAAGGTAAAGCAAGATATGCATAAGATAGTGCATTATGATGTGATACATGTTGATATACATTGTTTTTGCATATGTATGTTGTGAAATATAAGAGGTGTATTTCACGAGTCAAGGTTATCTTAGTAAGGATTTCAATGCTTACGCTAAGGTCCATAAGAACCGAGGAAGAATTCCGCTTACGTGGAAAAGTAAGAAGCATTGAAATGTACTAATGATAAGGACTCAGGATTTAATTAAGGATTTAAGAAGGAAAGATATGTCATGACATTTATTTATGAAACCATATGTTCATATAACGTGTTATTATGAGTTATGGTACAGGGACAACAAATGGGCGTTGTAAATGCTTGGAAATATAGGAAGTGCTTTGTATTTATGTTTGTGCATTTACGCTTTACATTCATATTATGTTGAATATGAATCACAGTATGCTCATGTGTGGAGGGTTGTCTTTGTAGGTGCTTTTGACGATGAGAACCAGGGTCGGGGTTGATTTGCTGAGCTGTAAGGAGTGCTACAGGATTATTATGTTAGAGAATCTTTTTGTATAGCTTCTACAAGAGTAGAGTAAGACTATAATGTAGTACATTTTGTAGGAATATGTGAACTTCCTTTTCAAACTTTTGGGTACTGTAATCTCTTGAGCTCAGGTTAATCAACATGACATTACTACTCTGATTATATATATGATGTTTAGTTCTCTTAATTGCACCTTAGTACCTTGTTGAGATAACGGGGTCTCACAGATTGGCGATGGTTTATGCCGCCGGATACATTGATAGCGATGGTTCATTCCGCTATATTGATTGGCGATGGTTTATGGCGCCGGATATATTGATAGCGATGGTTCATTCCGCTATTCTATTGGCGATGGTTTATGCCGCCAGGTATTCATAGCGATGGTTCATTCCGCTATTCTATTGGCGATGGTTTATGCCGCCGGGTATTCATAGCGATGGTTCATTCCGCTATTCTAGTGGCGATGGTTCGTGCCACCGAGTACTATATAGCGACGGGTCATTCCGCTACATCCATGGCGATGGTTCATGCCGCCGGATATCTATAGCGATGTTTTATGCTGCTGACTCTATGACGAGGGGTTATGCCGTTGATTCTATAGCGATGGGTTATACCGCTATGTACATGACACTGGATTACGCCACCTACGAGCGATGGGTGCTGATTGCGTACCACTGTTGGATGACGGAGACAGGTATGCCGCTATATTGTTAGCAATGAGGTATGGCATATTACTGTTTATTTAGCACTATTGTGGATATCATGCGTTGAATTACTTATGATTGTCATGTGGTTGACGATGAGATTATGGACGTCGTGTATCGACATATATCGTCACGAGTCGACGATGTTATTTCAAAGTCATATGTTGACAGGTACCGTCACGGGGTGACGATGACATAGTGGATGTTCTATGTAGACGTGTAGCATCGTTTTGATGATTAATACATTCATGTTTATGTATTTGGTTGTATGGTTTGGATGCCGATGGTGAGCACATGGTAGTGTCTGGGTCACTAGTTGACGAGACCATTATGCCGAGCAGACTGCTCGATGGATTATTGGATGCACGGTACAAGTGAGGGTACCGCATCACGTGATACAGGTAAATATTTTCGAGTAATGATACCCTTCGGGTATACTCGCTGGTTTGGCTAAGGCCAAGTGATTGGTGGTAAGACTAGTCATTGAGGAAACTACTCGTTGTTGTTATGATATTGTGTAAGCATGATTACACCCACCCTGAGAGTGTGGGATAAGTCTTAACGGATTATGACTGCATCATAGTTGAGCAAGGACACCGGGTTGTCCATTGTGCTTGGTGTTTTAGAGGTATGTTGGGCGATGACCCACAACTCTAATGGTTTGTACGGTATGGTATATCGGGATGGAACGTGTGTCACATTGATAGATTGGTATGAGCCTATAGGGCCAACGAACCGTTAGCCAGGTATTGTTGCAGTCCTTGGTGTGCTTGTGTTAGCCATTATACTGCTCGTGTGATTCGAGTTCAGTGAATCGTATGATGATACGATGAGGACTTTTGGTAGACTTTTGTAGTCTCTTTGTGGCATGATAATTGAGGCAGGGAATACCTCACGGAGACGTTTATACGTCAAATGTTTTAAGGGACTTGTTTTGGGACAACTCAGTTTTTGTTGGACATACCAACGTGAGCGCCGACAAGTCGTGGTTAGCTCTGGTTGAGCATCTTTACATATGGTATGCGACGGAAGTCACAATTGGAATTGTGTGGTATAGCCAGTGTGGTGACACTACTATATTGACTTTATCTTTTGAAGAGGTCTGGATTGTACTGTCATGGAGACAGCTAGTATTTGTTGAGGGTTGATCGTGAATCAACCAGGGTAAGCCCTACTAGTGTTGGACTAGGTGATGGCTTCGTACTTCCAGTGAGACGTTTGAGGAGACGTCTCTGGGGTGATGCTCAGTTGTGTAGTACTATGACAATAGTACATGGCATCGTTGGTTGAGTATACCTGGCATATACGAGTTTCGATTTGATGATAGTGTCTTCGATGCACTATTCTGAACCAATTGCATATTTGGTTCCGAGATATATGTTGGTATGTATATCCATTTTTCCGGACGGTGGTTCGAGGTTGGAGGGTCATGGATTCATGACACTATCCTTGTGGGAAAGGCGGTATTGATATACCTGCCGGTTGAATCTTTTGGGTGATTCGTTGCTTTGGTTATGTGGTGTTGATGTTGGAATCACACCCTTTGGCTTTGGTCTGTTGACCACTATTCTCCATGGAGTGAGAATAATCGAGGTTTGGCAGTAGGTTTTGGGACTTTGGGTATGTTTGGAGGTACCCGAGTATATTGCTTTGAGTGTGCCTGTTGTGGGTGCTTAGACATGTATACCCGTGTATGTATACGAATGCCAACTCTAATTCGTTCCTTGTTGAACATCGGGTTAGTGTGTTTGGTTTGATGAATCTCCGGTGGGAGACTGTGGCAATTTGAGATTGGTAATCTCGATGGCATGATGTATTCTGAGGAATAATCGTGAGGTCCGTTTGACTTCCCCTGAGGAGGGATTGTCGTGTTTTGGAACCATGGTAGTTCTTGTTGGATAATTCGATAGCCTTCCTGTTTTAGGATTGTTGAATCCCAGGGAAAATGAGGGATGGCCAGGATTCGGATTTGTTTAGTGTCACGGTCGACAAGTGTTTGGGAATGCAATTGTTTGTCTTGCATGTCCCCAGTGGAACTTGAGACCTTGTAGAGTCTCGATAGTGTGTTTTGGACCAAGATGGGACTTCTTGGAACACATGGTTGTAGACATCTGTAGTGATGTGTTTTGTGTAGATTAGTGACCGTGGTTTACCCGATCCGGGTTGCAAGTGGTGCAACTACTCCTTTGGAGGAGATGGACTGGGAAGCGAAAACCGGATTTTCTGTGAGTATACTGTTGTATACTCATGGTCCACATCATGACGATGCGTGTCAAGCATCGTGGGCGAGTAGTGGATATCATGAAGAGATATCTAGGTTAGAACCAATGGGGTTTTGATTGATTTGCAGCCATGATGGACTGACTTCCGGGACGATTCACGTCGAGGTATGTGGTTATCTTTCGGGTTTATATTGGTTTTGGCGTTGCTCTATTGTAGAGCTTGATGCGAGATTGGTGTTCTCGCAGTTGATGATTCGATTCTAATGTGGCCCAGAATCGGGGTTGTGGCTTTACTTTGTTTGTGTAACCATGGTGTTACGTAGAGTATGCCGGTGCAAATTTCGAGGACAAAATTTTATTATTGGGGGATAATTGTGATGTCCGGGGATTTATGGTGTTAATCTTGGTATGGTATTAATCCTTGATGGATTTTTAATTGTGGCAATTAGGAATTAATTGCGGTTTGGCATCTCCCGAGGTTGTTTAATCGGGCATCTGGGATCGACGGATCCAAAGATTTGAGATTGTATTCTCATTTTGGTGGAAAACCTTTGAGTTGGGTTTTTAGTGGGACTTGGAGTCCGGGGTGCCTTATGTTGGGGCCAGTCTGGGGATTTGATGTTGGAGAGAGAGTTTTTGAAAACAGATGATTTTTAATGAATCATGATGTAATTGTGAAGGTATTGGTATTTTGGGGCATTTTTGCTATATATACCAATTGGACTCGGGGTTCCGTCATTTGGAATCCATTTCTCTCCTCTCCTCTCCCTCCCACGCCACTCTCTCACTTCCCCTTTCCCTTTGATGGGCGAAATCGTTGGAGGCTAGTCCTAGGAGCCGGATTCCTCGAAGATAAGTTGGTAAGTTTCTTCCCCTCGTAATTGTCTTCGATTTGAATGTGGTTTTGTGTGGTTTGGTGGTTTTATGGGTTGGGTTTGAGTTTTGGAATTTTAAAGAATTTTGGGTTGGTTGGGTTGAGGAGTTTTTATGGTGTTTATTTTGAGGTTTAATGTTGTAAGGGGTGTGAGGATTGTTGTTGGGCAAAATTTTGCAAGAAAAACGCCATTCTTGGCTTTTACAGGTCGAGGCGATCGATCCCTAGGGCAGGGCGATCGATCGTCGCGACGTTGTTGGAAATTTCAGGAAGATGAACAGTGAGGCGATCACCTGCCTCAAATGAAGCGATCGATCGCCATGAGGCAGTGGCCATTTACGCTAAGAGGCGACCGATCGCCTGAAAGGGAGCGATCGATCGCCGGTTCCTATTTTCGTGAGGCGATCGATCGCCTGAAATCATGCGATCGATCGCCAATGCCTTATTTTTGGGGAATTATTTCGTGTTGAGTTTTCGATGCATGCTTCGCCGGGGCCTTTTTAAATGGTTAATCGTCATGGATGACGATATATTTGGGGTTTGTGAACGTGCTTGGGCACGTGGTTGCATGCTTGAGATTAATTGTGGATTATTGTCATGTTTAGCATATAATTCATCGGTCACGGGACCAAAGCAAGGTTTGGACTTGAACTACGGAAAGTATAAGGTACGTATGACGTACGAGCATAGACTTTTATATAATTGCAATTGTTGAATGCTTGGTACACTGTATTGAAATGAATATGTGTAGAAATGTATGATATATGATATCAGTAGTGAATGGATATTGGAATTACATGGTTTATGGTAATTTCTACAAACGGACATATATGCATTGTGAATCATATGGTGCCGCCTTTGAGGGAGCAATGATTGGATGTTGTCGCTTTTGAGCGAACATCGATTACGACGCCACTGCCATTGAGCATGCGTGGAAATGGAATGCCGCTATTGTAGAGCGAGCAATGAAATAGAGCTATGAAACCATAAGTGAGAAACATGGATTGTCTATAATCATTGTTTAATGATTTGATGTTATTGATTATGATATTGGTATATGGCTCATGGAATTGTTAATCAATGTAATGATTAACTGGCATTTGGGAATTTGATGGTTTCAGTGTTTTGAGAACAGGGACAGTACAGGAAACCCCGGATGAGGATGATACCATCCAGGGAGTATATTTTGTATTTCATAGCAATTTACATTGTTGTAAATTATGAATTGTATTGTTGTGGTTATTGGATTTGAGATATTGGTATGCTCACCCCATGTGGGGGCTGTCGCTATTGGGGCAGGTGGTACAGGTGTAGCAGCAGCTTTGGAGTTGAGCTCGGGCTGTTGATTGAAGTTCTTCCAGGATTGAGGTACCAGAGCTGGATGGATAGGCGCTCAGATCCAGAGTCGAGATCGAGTTGCGCTTGAGAGGTGCTTTCAGGATCGAAGCACCAGTAATGGTATCCCGTAGAGTGTTTTATACATTAGATACACGCTTATTCATTGGGTGCTCTTATGTGAGTACATATTACGTGTATATGGAATGTATAAATGGGCTACGGCTTTTCTCTATTCATTCACGGTTAGCATGCAATTAAATGTGGAATTGCTAAATGAATTGAGAGCATATTAGTTTATGTTGAAAGGTGCATGACATGTTTTATGGAATATGTTGGGAAAGTATAGACATTACACGATTAATGCAAAGGAATTTTATAGATGGCATTCATGCTAGAGTTGCATGTAATTACTTTCCCTTGTTAACATGATAGTATGCACTAAGTACAGTGGTTAATACACTAATATCGGGTTAAGGGCACGGGGGTCCTTACAGTACTACTCCTAGAGTAGAGACTATCCAAAAAGATTCCTGTATCCTATCTCCTTTCATGCCTCTTTTAGCTCACCGCCTCAACCCGACCCTTAGCCCTTTGGTCCAAAAGTGTACCTACAGGAACAATTTACCATGAGCATATACATCACCATTTAACACAATCCAACGTAATGAAATAATTAAGCGCATGAAACGATTAATAGATATGCTCCTTGGTTTACCACATTAGCACATTTCATGGTTGTTCCTGTTTCATAAACTCATGCACAAATCATTAGTTCACAATATAATTATCGATACCACGATCCAGTTATAACCACAAAATTCCACATTAATCACTAGAATTGTGACTGTTCCGGTCCCAATACAACAACGGAATTTTAGGACCCCTCGCTTCGACATATAGCGGCATCATATGATATCCCTCGCTTCGACAATGACAGCGGCATGTTACCTCGCTTAGACATTACAGCGGCAAATATCATACTACCATCGCTTCATATGACAGCGGCAAGTACCTCTCTCGCTCGGAGATCAAGGCTACCGGAACATTCATCAATTCTACCACAATAATCAAACACAACAGTTGATTCCATTATCACAATATATCACTATCATTTCACATATACCATCACATGTAAGGATTTACTATCCACGATATACATAATAAAAGGTGTAACACGTTTTACCGTCCGATGCTCGTACGTCTCACTACGTACCTTAGTCTCAAAAGTGGAGAAGTTGTATAACTTTATCTCCTCGACGTTGTTGGTACCTGGGATGGTTCTACACAACCATACAAATCAATATTAGAAGCCAATTATATTCCAATATCCAAAAATTCGTCAAAATTCATCATTTTCCAACTTTTAAACAGTGGCGATCGATCGCTTAAAACATGGTGCTCGATCGCCTGGTTGTTCGCTTCGCGGCCATCGATCGCTTCATTTGAGGCGATCGATGGCCTGCTGTGCAAAATCGCTACTAGCCATCGGCGATCGATCGCGCCATTTGAGGCGATCGATCGCCCACACTCGTTTTGCCCATTGTCTCTCGGCAATCGATCGTTGCTTTTGTAGCGATCGATCGCCACAACCAGTGGCCGTGATTTTCACCATTTTTGCACATTAAATCCTTCACCAACCTCAACAACACTTATACCAACAACTCAAAAACATTAAAACACTTTAAACCTTCAATACACATCATTAAACAACCCCAAAATCTTACACCCAACCAAAAATCATACCAACCCAAACAAACCCTTCAAAACCATTCCAACTCAACACAGACACTATAAAAACAACAAGGAATGATATATACCCTTCATAGGTCTTAAATCTTACCAAGAATCACAAGAGTAAAGCTTTTGCAAGAACTTCTCTTCCACTTTGAAGCCAAAAACGAAAATGAAGGGAAAATGAGGGTTTGGGGAGATGATTTGGGGATTTTTGAGTGTAAAGGTAAAGTGAATAAAAGGTGGGGTAGTGGGGGTTATAAGAGTTTAATTAAATTTGCATCCCAACAATTAGCATGATGTATAAAATACCCCAACATGGTATTTTAAAAACATTTCACCATAATGCGCCAAAATCCCAATTAAATGCATGTTTCACCAAATAATTTACCACCAACACATTTAAGCCATTAAAGCACCCAAATACCCAACATGCATAACATGCACCCTGAAATGCTCTACTGGGTCACGCCCACATGTGACTAAGCATTTCCACATGGTAATTAATTCTAACACATAAAGCAATTATCACCATAATTAATCATATGAACATAATTAATGCCTTAGATGCAATTAATCATTTCGGGGACATCACAATTTGAGTTCAACTGGTTGGGCGCGATGGTGTGTGTCGCAGGTGGACACGAAACCATTATACCGAGCAAATTTGCTCGAGGGATAGATGGTTGTGCCGTACAGGTAAGTGTACTGCAGTACGTATTGTGGTAAACGTGTTACGAGTAGTATTACCTATGGGTATACTCATTGAATTGGCTACGGCCAAGCGACTTGTAGTGTATGCAGTTATCGAGGGAACTACATACATATGTCGATGTGGTGCATGATGGACGTGGTCGTACATACACATGAGAATGTGAAATAGCTCTTAACGGGTTAGGATTGAATTGTGATTGAGTAAGGACATTGATATGTCCCTTGTGTATTGGTATTAGAGAAATATTGGATGATGATCAACTACTCTAATTGATGGTGTGGTATTGTATATGTGGATTGTACGTATGATGCATTGGTAGGTTTTGGTATAAACCTTAGGTGGCTGCGAGTTGCTAGCCAGGTAAAATGAATTATTGTTGCAGTAATATAGTGAGCTTTCTGTAGCCACTATACTGCTTATCGGAACCAAATGTAGTGAATCATATGATGATACGATGAGAGGTTATACTGGACTCGTGTAGTCACTATGATGCCTTTGAGTTGAGGTGAGAGATAACTCAAGGGAGCTTTCAGCTCAGCTTGGTCGGGAGTACCAACGAGAGGGTTAACAAGTTATTGTTACCATATTTGAGTATCCTTGCATTGAGGATGCAATGGTAAAATGTAACCGGAGTTGTGGGATAGCACTACTATATCGGTTGTATCTCTTGGAGAGATTTTGAACAATACTGTTGTGGAAACAGTTGGTATCGGTTGCGAGTTGATTATGAATCAACCATGGTAAGCATTACTGATGGTGGACCGGGTAATAATTTGCGTTATTTGTGAGACGTACTGGGACACATCCCTATAGAGATGCTCGGGAATGTTGAGTACTATGATATTAGTGCGGAGCATCGTTGGAATTTGTATACGTCATGTATACGGGTATGAGTATGATAAGTGATAGTGGCAAGGATGATTTATCCCGAACCAACTATGTGTATGTATTGGTTCAGAGATACATTTTAGTATAAATGTATCCAGATTATCCGAACGGTGGTTTGAGATTGGAAAGTCATGGAGGCATGACACCTTCCTTGCGAGGGAAGATGTATTGATATACCTGTTGGGAATCTTTGGAAAATTCGATGAGTTGATGAGCATGGTATTGATTTTGAATTCACACCATTAGTCATTGGTTCGTCAATCATAATTCTCTTCTGAGTGAGAATAATTGGGTGATTGTCTATAAGGACCTCGTGCCCTTAACCCGCTATTAGTGTATTAAACCATGTGTATAATGCATACAGTCATGTAATCAGGGGAAAATCACATGCTACCATAAAATAATATACCAACAATAAATTTCTTACAGTATTCCATATAATGTTCAATTTCCCCCATACCACTCAACTCTTAAGTATGCATCTTATAATACACTAACATGTTCTCAATTCATTTAGCAATTCATTAATTAATTGCATGCAACCCATAAATGAAAACAGAAAGGTCCATGCCCTTTATACGACCCATATACACATATGGCAGTGCTCACATGCAAGCATCAAATGAGTGAATGTGTATTTAATGTATAAAGTACCCTACTCAATACCGACACTAGTACCTCGATCTTGGAAGTACCTCCAATCCATAGCTCGATCTCAACTCCGGAGCTACCGTTGTACCTGTTCCACCTGCCCCAACAGAGACAGCCCCCACACGGGGTGAGCATACAAATCCACCATCAATAATAACAATATTACAATTCATAAATTACAGAACGTAAGGATGTAAATGTAAAAGATACTCATATAATTCCCCGTGCTGTTCCTGTTCTCACAATAACCAAACCATCAAATTTCCAAAATCAATTAATCAATACATTGATTAACTACGCCCATTCTTACCATGCCAATTTCATAATTAAGTATCAATAAATCATTCAACTTATGATTACAGATAACATATGTATCTATGCCATGGTTCCATAGTTCTATCACATCATATTTCATCGCTCGCTCAATAGCGACGGTATTCCATACTCTCGCACGGTCAACAGGGGCGGCATCGTGACCGATGTTCGCTTCATAGCGACAACATCCCAACCATTGCTCGCTCCTTAGCAGCACCATATAATTTGCAATACTTACCAATTTATTGCGTTAATAGTATATCCTGCATTTCACTGTTGCAATAATATAAAAGACTATGCTCGTACGTTATACGTACCTTATAATTCCGTAGCCGAATCAAACATTGCCTTAGTCCCATGACCCGATGAATTATGTGCTAAACACATTAAATAATTCACAATTAATTATAAGCATGCAACCACGTGCTCAAGCACGTTCACGACCTCAAATTATATCGTCAATCCATGACGATTAACCATTATAAAAGACCCCGGGCGAAGCATGCATCGATTCCATAACAATGAAACAATAAATACCATAAAACAGAGCATCTCGATCGATCGGCCAATGTGCTCGATCGAGAGGTCCAGCAAAAACATGCCATAAAATCTTCCTTGCCCGATCGATCGAGCAACCATCTCGATCGATCGACCGACCATCTCGATCGATCGGCAACTTTGCTCGATCGATCGAGCGTACTGTTCATCGTCTTCCAATTTCGTAAACTACGCGTGACCGATCGAGCCCTATTGCCGATCGATCGGCGAGTGCTCGAATGGCCCAAAAATGGCATTTTCGAGTTTAAAACCCAAATAAACAAACCCAACACCCATTAAACCATTATTCCTCAACATAAACACCATAAATCTTCCTTAAACATAACAACCCAAAAATCTTTAAAATCCAAAAACTTAAACCCAACTCTAAACTCAACCAAATACCACAATACTACAATCAAATCGAAGATAAAGAAGAGGGGAATATTACAAAATTATCTTCAAGAAATCTAGCTCCCAAGTCGAGCCTCAATCGATTTTGCTCCAAGGAAGAAAAGAGGGGAAAGGGATGGGGCTTTTGGGCGAGAGAGAGAGGAGAGAGGAAAGAATGCCTGAACATCGAGTCCACTTGGTATATATAGTACCAAGGCTCAAAAATCCTGAGTCCTCCACAAATACATCATGACTCATTAAAAATAATCTGTGTTCAATAATTACCCCTCAATCTCAAATTCCATTACCAGCCCCAACACAAAGCGCCCCAGACCCCAGATACCATCAAAAAGCCAATTCCAAGGTTTAACACCACGATGAGAATACAATCTCAACCTTTGGATCCAATGACCCCAAATATCGGATTTAAAATCCTCAGGAATCCCAATACCGCAATTAATTCATAATTGCCACAATTAAAAATCCATTAAGGATCATTACCACACCGGGATTTACACAATTAATTCCCGAGCATCACACTGACAGATGGGTTTGAGGCTTGTGGGTATGATTAGAGATACCCAAGTCGATTGTGGTTATTTTGGCGTCGAGGTATACATATCGGTATGTATATTATGGGACAGCATTGTTATGCTTGGATTGGCGAATCTATGGTAAGAGATTGTGGTATCCTTGAGATTGGTAACCTCGGTGGGATAATTTATTCTGAGGAATAAATTGGGAGGTTTGGTAGACTCTCTTTTGACAAGAGGTTGTCGTGTTTTGGGTCAAGACAGTTCTTTACTGGTAAATTCGAAAGTATTCTTGTATTAGAATTACTGATTCTAAGTGTAAACAAACGATGATCAGGATTCGAATTGGTGTCGTTTTCGACACAAGTGGTGAGAATGCAATTGATTTCTTGCATGTTCTCTATGGGATTTTGAGACTCTGTGGAGTTTTTCGGTAGTGTGTTGGAACCAAGATGTGTTCCTTGGAACACACTGATGTTGACTTATTTAGAGATGTGTTTGTGTTTATCGGTGGCCGTGGGTTGCTGGTAGCGTTTATCGCGTACACCCAAATTAACCCTCTCAAGTTAATAACAGTTATAAATGTAGTAGCGTGAGTAGGGATCGATCCCACAGGGAAGTGAACACTTTTATGCTAACAAGTATCAAAATAGGGGGTTATCAAATTTCTTTAACTATAACTAAATTAAACGAAAGCAAACAATTAACTAGTTTATCAAGATTAAGAAGCGATTCTTGGTTTTCGGTCAACTTTACTTTGGAATCATTCACTTGATCATCAAATTACTAAACATAAGAATTCATTCAATTATTCATCAATTGAAAATTTAATTCCTTACTTACCTAAATCGTGGTCAGAAAGAAAACAGAATTCAATTCGACTCTTATCAAATCTTTAATCAAAACTACAGCCGTTAAGATTTAATCAATGAACGTTTCAAAACTAGTAAGTTTGATGAATCTAATAAATAAAAACTACAGCCGTTAGAATTATTCATCCAATCGTTTTTCCTAAGAATTTAATAACACCAACATCAGGTAATTATCAATCTTAGTTGCTTCTCAATTAGCATTAGAAAGTGTAAGTGATTACTAGGTGATCAATCTACCAATCAAACACAACAATCATAAAAATCATAATCTGAAAAACAAATTGAAATTGAATTAAAAATTCCACATTCAAACCAAAATGTTCACAAGTTTTTCTATTCCAAAGGCAAGTATCCCTCAACCAAGAATCAAGGTGTTTAGCCTAGCATAATTAAATCTAAAACTAACAAAAATCGTATTAAAAACATCAAACAATCAATAGAAAAGAGAGTTACTAAAGCGAAGCACGATTCCGTCTTCGTTCTTCGAGCGTCTTTACAAAAATCGGAACAAAAATTATACTAAAATTTGAAAAATCTGTTCTAAGCTCTCAAAAATCTCCTAAAGTTGATAATTTTCAAGTATAAAGAAGTATGGTGGCTGATGGGTTAGGTTAAAGCTTATGTAGGAAGGAAAGAAATCAAGTTCCCAATATTTCCAAAATACCGCTGGCGATCGATCGCCATAAGGTGGCGATCGATCGCTAGCTATTTTTTTTCGGCGAAGTAACTTAGGCGATCGATCGCCACTTTTCTCGCGATCGATCGCTTGGCTCCAGTGTACTTTGGCGATCGATTGCCTAAACCTCGCGATCGATCGCTGCTTCGTGAAATTTGTTGCTCAACTTTCTATCCATAGGCGATCGATTGCCTCCTCCATTCGGTCGATCGCCTCTGCTAAAATTACATTTTAGCCTTTTTCTTGATCTACATTGAGTCCTTATTAGCTCCAAAGCTTTTCTTGATCTTTATTCGCCTTAGTTAGCTCGATTTCTTTGATTCCACCTACAATTACACAAATATACGATTAGGTAGCATATGTATCAAATTATCCATCAAGACATACCAAATCGTAAACAATTAAACGCAATAGATGTGTCTATTTCTAGTCACATCTGCTGCCCGATCCGAGTTGCAAGTGGTGCAACTATTCCTTGGCTGGACTAGATTAGTATGATACACTGTTGCATACTGGTAGTTTCTGTCATAACGATGTGTTTGACATCGTAGACTAAGTCGTAGAGATATCATTGAGGCGATATCTATGTTAGAATAAGGAATGATTTGAATAGTTAGTAGTTAAGGTGATTGACTGCCTTTGTTAGTTAACACTGAATTATGGTAACATCTTTTAAGGTTGTGATGGTTTGGGAGGATAACTCCATTCCAGAATTTGGTGCGAGGTTGATGTCCTCGCGGTTGGTATTCCGATCATGATGTATTCATGAATTGATGTTGCGGATCCGAATTGGGTTGTGTGGAGTACGCAGGTGCAAATTTCGAGGATGAATTTTATTAGAGAGGGATAAATGTGATATCCACAATTTTATCATGATAATCTCGGAGTGATTATAATCTTTAATGGATTTTAATTTGAGTAATTATGAGATAATTACGGTGTTGAAACTCCCGAGGATTTTAATCCGGTATCAAGGTTGTTGGATCTAAGAGTTGAGATTTATTCTCATTGAGGTGATAAACCTTGGAATTGTGTTAGTAGTGGGATCTGGAGTCTGTGAAACTTTGGATTGAGGTTGGTAATGAAAATAGTGCGTGGGAGATAATTATTGAACACAGATGATTTTTAATGAGTCAGGATGCGAGTATTTGAGACTCGGGTTTTTGGAGCCTTGGTACTATAAATACCAAGTGGACTCGGTGTTCAACCATTCCCCACTTCACACCTCCTCTCCTCCTCTACGTTTCCCCTCCACCCATCTCTTTCTCCCTCTTTTCCTTTCAAAGGAAAATCGATGGGGCTCGGTGTTGGAGCTGAAATCTCGACCAAATAATTTGGTAATACTCTTCCCCTCTCTTCTATCTTCGATTTAATAGTAATTTTGTGGTATTTGGTTAAGTATATAGTTGGGTTTGAGTTTTGGATTTTTGGTAGAGTTTCGGCTATTATGTTTTGGGGAGGAGTTATGGTTCCTTGTTGAGGATTTATGGTGTATTGGGTGTTGGGATTGTTATTCTGGGGGTTTTAGCTTGTAAAACACAATTTTTGGATGTTGCAGGGCTCGATGATAGATCGGCAAGTGGGCTCGATTGATCGCGCGTCGTTAACAAAATTTGACGATGATAAACAATGTGCTCAATCGATCGAGCAAAACGACCAATCGATCGAGAAGGTCGGGTGATTGATCAAGCATTCTTCTCGATCGAGCGAGTGAGGAGGAAAATTGTTGCAAAAGTTGTTGTGGCTCTCGATCGATCGAGAGCTTCTGGCCGATCGACCGAGAGGCCAGATTTCCTGAAAAATTTTGGCTTTTTGTGGAATCGATGCATGCTTTGCCTGAGTCTTTTAAATGGTTAAACATCATGATTGATGATGTATTTGAATGATGAATACGTACTTGGGTATATGATTATGTGCACGTAATTAATTGTGAGTTAATAACTATGTTTAGCGAATAATTCACCTGATCTCGGGGCAAAGGCAAGGGTAGACTCTTGCTATTGGATTATAAGGTACGTGTAACGTGCGAGCATAGTTGATATATATTATTGTCATGTGCATGAATGATCGCTTTTATTTTAAATAATTATTTCTCAGTGTAGCGATTCTACCGCAAGTGCACAGTGTCAAGTTTTAGTATAGTGATATATAAGAAAGGATGTCGAATCCACAGGGACTAACGTATAAGTACCAAATAAAATTAGCAAATTTATATTTAGCCAACGAAAAAGATGATTAATTAACTACTTAAACTAAAGAATTAAAAACTCAAAAATAAAACAACTCCTTTGAAGATGCGAAGGAATTCCGCTCAAGAAATCTATCAAGATGTTCGTTCAATTGTGTATCATCAATGATTTGTTTGTTAAAACAATTACTTATCAATCAATTCTTAAGGTGATGGATTTCCGAATATAATCAATATACTCTCTCGAGCTGTATTGAAACTAGTAATAAATTGATGCAAGTAACTCTCGTTCACTTAAACCAATTTAATACCGAATAAATCTCTATGAAAACCGTTGATCTTTAAATCTTGCAATTTAAAGTGACCACGTATGTGATTTAATCTCTCGATCTAAATCTTAAACATACAACATGAATTATTTTAGCGTATTATAATTTTATCTCTCGATCTCAATTATAATTGACAATTTCAATCAAAGGTAGCTAAGCTTTGATAGCATGAAGCATATAATTCATGAACAAAAGATACTAATTCACTCAAACACGACCAAATCAAAGATTCAAACACAAAATTCCTTAAACTTGATAGAATAAACTCAATTAAATTCAAATCAAATTAATAAGATGCTTAATCGTCTCTCAACCTCAAAAACATCAAATAAATATGAAAATCAAATTAATCTAGAGTTTAGAAATACGATAAACGTAGGAGCGACTCCGTGCATTGAACGATCTTTCTTCTCTCGCTTCCTTCCTTGCACTTCAAAGGATTCTTCAACCTTCTCTTGTTCCGGGTAGATGAAAGGCGGCTAAAGAATTATTTAGGTCTGATTCTATTCAGAATAATGGATGTAATTTTCGTGCCTCTTTTCCTTATTTATAGAGGAGGGGATATATGGAAGAGTTTCCAAAAACCAAACCAAATCAAGACTTTTATTTTCAGAAAATTCTCCATCTCGATCGATCGGTGGATATGTCTCGATCGATCGAGCGCCTTCAGCTTCCGAGTATGAGTTTCTCTGCCTCGCTCGATCGATCGAGTTGAAGCTTCCGATCGATCGAGCTTTCTTCACATTTTGTTGCCAACTCTCTGCCTCTCTCGATCGATCGAGCTGGTGATTCCGTTCGATCGAGCTCTGAAATTTAATGTTGGCCAAAACTTCTGCCTTTGTCGATCGATCGACCTCCTGTTCCGATTGATCGAGGATGCCAGAACTCAAATTCTTCATTTATTGGCTTTATTTGATTCTTTTTCTTCCTTGTAGCTCAATTCTTCCACATTCCACCTAGATTCCTGAAACAATTAAATAAATACCAAAAAGCATAACATCCTCACGGAATCTACACGAAAATATATATAAATCAAAGCCCAAATACGCGTAATAATCAACCCTATCAATGGATAATATATTATTGTTGCAATCATTTTAATGTGCATTGAGAAATATGTGGTGCAGTTATTAGTGAGCAATGGTTATGATGTTGTCGTTGGTGAGCGAGCATCAATTATGATGCCGCCTCTGTTGAGCCTGCGAGATGATAGAATGCCGCCGCTGTTGAGCAAGTGATGGGATACGATGGAATAGAACTTTCGAATCATTGTTGAGATACATGTGATTTCTGCAAATCATAAGTGTAATGATTTAATTATAATTGATTATGGAATTAATGGAATGAGCAAATAAAAATTTATTAGAGTATCCATGACCTTGATACAATCAAAATCATATCTCGGCTACACCATTAAATCCAAAGTCACAATACTATCATCAAAAGTAAAATACAGTTCATTATTACATGTATGGATAGTATAATCATCATTGCTGGTGTATTTTCCAAATCGTAAAAGCAATGCACATTTGATGCAATGTATGAAAAATGTAAGGACCCTAATTCCTTAAGTGTGATTCAAGGGCATAATTAGAGCTAACATATAAAATCAGAGTGTAAATGATGGTGTTGAAACTATGAGCCATAAGAGTTACAAGCCAAAATGAGGACTATCAATGGATTAATTACACTTCCAATCAAAATAATGAATGTTATCCACTATAGTTTTACACTACTCCTAGAGTAGACACTATAGAAAAGTAATCCTGTCCTTCCTTTCCCAAAAGTGTTCTTCTCAAGCTCACCGCCTCAACCCGTCTTAGCCCTTCTATCGTGCCAAAATGTACCTACAAGGACAACCCCCAAACATGAGCAATGATATCATTCATATGCAACACAATATGAATATAAAGCGTAAATGCATAAATCATAATGAAACACTTCCTGTTTTCCCCATGCATTTTAAACGCTTCCAGTTTGGTTGTCCCTGTACCATAACTCATGAGTATAATCAACAGATTATTTAATGGTCTACACATGTCATGACATAATACCATCTCATCAATACCAAATACCAGTCACCAATCCCTAGTCTGTCCATCACAATGTATTTTAATGCCCCTCGCTTATTTACATATAGGCGGCATAGAATAACCTCGCTTCAATGGACATGCGGCGCTCCCACCCCTCGCTTCACATTGAGCGGCAAATATTCTTTCCTCGCCCTATATGATAACCACGCTCAAATGTGACATGTGGCGCTCCCACCCCTCGCTTCACATTTAGCGGCAACAAATCAAATAGCGGCAAGCATTAAAATCATCAAGGGATGACCACGACTCATGGGATGTGCACCAATAACCATCATATGCATATACAATCATCATGCATAATTCAACATGTATTTGCATCCACAATGCATAATCACATATATACTCGCATCCACAATGCATAAACAATGAGTATATTAGATACATGTACCGTTGGGTGCCCGTACGTCCTCTACGTACCTTTCCAAAAGTGGAATTGATATGCCTTTCCAAAAGTGGAATTGATATGGCTTCACTTCCTTGGTTGCGTTGCTACCTGGGATGGTTCTACACAATCACACAACCCCATATTAGAAGCCAAATAATAGTCAAATACCAAAAAATCGTCAAAAGAAATCATTTTTTCAAAATTCCACAGCTGGCGATCGATCGTTTCGCTGAGGCGATCGATCGCCTCAATTTTTACTTCGCGGCGATCGATCGCGCCAAACATGGCGAGCGATCGCCTACCTCATGAATTGGACACTGCCTCTCGGCGATCGGTCGCCCCATTTCAGGCGATCGATCGCCTGCCCTGCGATTTTGCTACTGCCCATCGGCGATCGATCGCCTCATTTCAGGCGGTTGATCGCCTCGCACAGACTCGCGATTTTTCCACCATTAATGCACCCAAAACCATTCCAAACCATACCAAAACTTAAACTATCAAACCCACAACAAAACAACATCATAAACCTCCAAAATACACCTCAAAACAAACATAAATCCAACCCTCAACCAAAACAACACCAACCCACAACAAACCCATCTCAAAATCATTCAAAACCATATCAAAACTAAATCAAACACTATAAAAATGACATAGAGGCATCCATACCTCTTGGGGACCTCAAATCTCCCAATAAACTTCACAAACAAGCTTTTTGCAAGAATCTCTCTTCACCCCTATGCTCAAACTCGAAAATGGAAGAGAAAAGAAGGGTTTGGGAGGTGTTATTTGGGAAAGTAAAGTGATGGGTGGTGAGGGGTTGGGGTATAAAGGGGTTGGGTTTAATTAAAATGCATTCCACAATCCCATGGTGTATAAAACACCCCAACATGATATTTTTAAAAGCATTAATCCAAAATGCACCAAAATACAAATTAAACTCATGATTTCCAATTAATTGCTAACCATGACAAATAAATCATGCTAATAACAATTTTCCCAACATGCACAACATGCACCCTGAAATGCTCTCCCGGGTCACTCTATCATGTGACTAAGCATTTCTATATGATAAATAAATCCAGCACATAATTAATTACCACCATAATTAATCATATAAACACAATTAATGTCCAAATTGCAATTAATTATTTCGGGGTTATCACAAAAACAATGCTTTTGTCTCAATAAAATGCGTGCAGTGTGATCAAATGGATGACATGTATCTGCGATCACCAGGACTAAAGCATCTCTAACCGTATCCTCTATCAAGGTATACTCTCTGGCCTGTTGGGAAACCAAAATTAATATCATGTATTACCTATGGTCCGCAGGTAACTAACTACTGCTGGAACTGAGTGGTCGAAGAAATAACCACTCTGATATCTACCACTAGCTCAGGGTATTTTTTGTTATGGTTGCATCTGCTCCTGAGTACGTAACAGACATGCTCTGACTGGTCCCAATCGATATAAGTTATTCTTATTCTTTCACATGAATCAGTAGATACCTACATCTACAGTTACCTCGAAAAGATCTTGTATCCTACAATCTCTAGCACCTCTAGAATTAATAGAACTAGATGAACCGGAGTGCTACTTTGGAAACTTTTCTCGAACTACTTGGAAATGATAATCACTTTATTAACATTTAATCCAGTTCTAGCTACTTCGCACCACATCGGTGTCTTATCCATCTGTCGAAACACTTCTATAGTGAATAGCTATCGAGATTAAGCACATACTTCCATTTCTCAAGTCCACGAAAATCGATTAACATTTTCCATGTAAACAATATGGCCTTGTCGTAAACATAATTTCCCGTGTTAAGAAGAGGAAAAAAACCGTCTTCTATTACTACCATTATTGTAGCTAATCTCATCTAGAAAAGTTCATATTGTAGTTTTTATTCATTGTTCGGACACATAAACTAGAACTGAATTACGACAGTCCACATATCCAAGTCCTCATTCAAACCAATTCTCGTTGTTTCTCCCAACAACTATACTCTATTCTTCAATTGACATATCACTAATTTAATATTATCAAATTCTTCAAACTCGAATCACGATCTCAATCGACAAAATGCGTGTTAAATAGTTCTTGTCATCCCACTAATCACAAGGATTAAGTCCAAAAGTGAAAAAAAAAATTCCCAATAATGGATGCATTGTCACTAAGTTATAATTAAATTAACAGTTTATAGTGCCTAGAGGTACGGTAGATAGCTCTTAAAGTCTATATCATTGCAACATGTCCAAACACTAACTTTCTATCATGAAATCAAAACATCATATATAAATCTCGAGTCATAGATGTTTCTCATCACTTACTCTACATCATCATCCTATCAGCAACTGTCAGTGCTAACAGATAAAGTTTCTCAAATTCTCAAGATTATATGCAACTCAGCATATTATAATACTCAGTATGACATCTCACTGTCCCTACTTAGTAATCCATTACATGTCTAAAGATTATCATCTAACATGTAATCATAGCAAGCAAGAGCATATAAAAACACGTAGTCAATTACATGCACAAACAATTTTATTTGTGACTACACTCAGTGTCCTACCTCTAGTTCGAGCATATCCCATTTTATGCTCTGATACCATAATGTGAGGGCCCGATCCTAATGTGTTGTTTAATTATCACATAATGATTAATTTGCGTAAACAACTGAAGATTTGTTACAAATGTCCTGTCAAATGGCCCTAAATTGTTTTCGCTTTTAGGGATACTGAAAATATGTAATTTCGGTTTCCAAATTCAACATGTTGCTCATCACATATGCAACAGTATATAACCAACCAGTAATACAGTACTGAAAATACAGATACTCGGGGCATACCCCGATAAGTTAAAATGTAGTTAAAAAGTACTCTGTCAATTACTGGAACTCAGACTCAACATACCAAACCTAAGCTTTATCTTGCTGAGCTTTGGTATTCCAAGATGCTTCCTCACGAGCATCCAACATCTGTCTACTTGTAACACCTGTCATACCCGAATAACGAAAGACATGACAGCCCCCACTACGGGGGTCAGTACCCCAGTATGAGAAATAAATAAATCATGTCAAGAATGACAAGTATCATGCAATGCATACCATGTATGAATGTGATGTATGAATGGGTACAAAGAATCGAATCTCAAGATACCAAAATCGGAGTCCAAAGGAAGGTATCATCAATCAGTATGAAGCTTGAGCAGAGGGTGACAACACACACACTTTGCGCTAGGAGAATCATCATGTGCTGTGCTCGTCATCCCTCATGTCTAGGTGCTGTAGCAATGCGCGTGACTACAATTGCAACCTAAACTGTCTGGCATCGCCGTGCCCATCGTCCCCGACACTCAAAGAAGTGGATAGATCAATATGATATGCCCATGAATCATCTATGCATCATATGACATATGCAACTCAATATGTAATGTAATCTCATGTGAAAATCAATATATATCATGTAATTCACATAGAAAATCAATTCACATATAAATCAAGTAAGGTCATATAAGGTCATACATTAGCATAATTACACGTCTTTGCCAAACATCATGATAAAACTCGTTTCAACGTACCTCCATCAGGCTATCAAAAATACTCATAATCTCTGGATTTCCTCAAGTTTGACCTCGGGATATCACAACCTGGTCAAATATCATTCAAATCATCAAAATCTATCAATACACTAAACAAGTCTATGTCTTAATTCATTAGTTTAGCATTTCAGCAGACATACACCTAGTAATAAAACCATAAGTCTCTCAACACTAAACCAAATGACCTAAGACCATTTCTACCTGAAAGATAACTCAAATGAGAACATTTTATATGTTCAACACTTTCCCATAATCGTTCATTTAATGTGTCTAAGTATTGGCCCAATCCGGGCTTACAATTTCCCTTGTTCTATTTACAAAAAACTAGTTTGATCAGTTTCAGTATAAAATTCAACATAAATTCATAAGACCTCCAAATGACTTCAAACCAGTGGGAGACGTTTGACAACTCAACAAGGTACATTTCATATTTTATGAGTTTTAACTAATTCATTGGTCTAGAGGTCAATGCATAGCATATTTCATCGAATTCTAATATGCTCTGTTAGTGTAGATTGAGCAGGGATAGGGAAACAGTCATAACTCACTCATCATGTGAGGCCAGTTTCTAATGCAAGCTAACTAAAAATTATACAAACACATATCTTATGAGCTTTAAGTAAATTAGTTCATCTTGATGTACATTCTTTGAAAAACATTACAGCCTAAAAACTCGTAACTACCTTGTTTCCAGATTGCATAGTTGTTGGTAAAATTAGCATAACTTTTTCATATGAACTCGAAATTTAGTGAGTTCAATTCCAAATACAATATAACACGTAATAATACAACTCTTATTAGAGCCTAAAACTTCAAATTCGTATCCATTTCTTCCCAGAAAATCGAAGAACACGATGCATAAAAACTCGCATGTACTAAAGTTCCAGAGTGCACACATTGTGGTAAAATGACCATAACATTTTTCGTATTTAATCCAAATTAGCTTATTTTGGTGGACAAATAAATCTAACACAAAATACTACAACTTTTATTAGGGAAGTCATCTTCAAATTCGAAGTTTGACCATGCATAAAAATTTGAAATACCAAACTATATGCACTGCCTACTAGCTGAAACAGATTTGACAGCAATGTTTTCATGAATAAACACCATGGCTCGACCCTCGTACATAAATCCAAGTTAATAAAACTCAAGGATGATGATATACCTTCAATTATCTTCAAGATTTGATCACCCAACCATCACCATAGCTTCTTTCTAGCTTGAAATCCTCCAAACTTGCTTCAAACTTGAATCTCCTTGATGGGTTCTTCTCCTCTCCTCAATACCTTTTCAAATCTATGATTGCATGTGACATGCATTCACAATTTCACAAGAATTTTGGGAGTGTAAAGGGCTGAAATTTCGAAATAGCAATAGAGAAGGAGGAGAAAAATGGTTGAGTGGAAGGAGAGAGAAGTTGGAGGATTTAAAATGAGGTGGCCAAATTTTTGAAGGTTTAGTGGGGTGATTTTTTTAACATTGATGTATTATGGAACCCATGTGTCAATACATCACTATCTTGCAAGATTATTGGTCAAAAATCATGTATTAAACATGAGTTAATTAATTAGTGACATGTGTTCTTCAAGTGCCATGTGATCATACACACGCACAAGCACTAAAAGCATGTTCCACTAGTTTCTTGACTCATCGTAGTCCGGAAAACCTTAATTCAAAGTCTCAACTTTTAATCACTCGGGTTTGCTTAAACATCATTAATACGGATTAATCATAATTAATTGGCAACGGGGCCTTACACTTCTTCCCCTCTTAAAGTGATTTCGTCCTCGAAATTGCAAAATTGAGAATAACTCAAAATTTAAATCATATGAGATGTCTCAATCTCATTCATAGATACATAAGAATCATCATGTATCAGTGACAACTGTTGTGGTAATGTCAACGATATACAACTGAACCATACTTTTCTATGACTCCATAAGGTTCAAAATATCGAGGCAACATCGTACCTCACCAACGAATCGTATCGATCATCGTAAAGGTAAAATCTTCAGATTTACCTGATTCTCAACTTGAAATTTCTCACAATATATTTCTCTTGTTGGCGTAGCAAACCTGCTTACTTTAAGCCAATTTCATTCATTTTCACAGAAAATTTATCGTTTCTGGCATTTCCTCAACAATATCAAGTTGTGCCAAATATTTCTTATCAGTTTCATCTCAGCATATCAGCGATCGGCAATTCTGGCTCTACAAAACCTCAACCGATGCCATTCCAAAAGTTGTCTGAAACATAAATTATAGGAAAATTATACTAGTGAATAGTGATTTCTGTCAATTCCCAATAAATTCATCACTAATAATCAGGACATAACTTCCAATGTCTGGATAATTCTCACAGTGTGTCCATCGGTCTGGGTATGATAAGCAATACTTATTACTAACTTAGTACCATGGCATTCTGAAAACGGTTTTCGAATTCGGATATCATCCTCGGATCTCTATCAAATACTGTTGTTACAGGCACTCACTTTAACTAAACCACATTGTCCACGTCTTAAACATGTCGTTTTCCCATAAGCATACAAACTATCATATGAAATCAATATCTCGTATTTTATAGTCAATCAACTCTGATTCAACTTGTTTCACAATCTCTGTTAGATCTAAACAATTGAGTTATAAAACTCAAAGCTAGAAATTTCTCAAATTCATTGTGGCACTTACAAATTCTGTAGTATCCCATTATGTCTCGTCTTTTTATCTTGACCTGCTAGCAGGTCAAACAATTTGCCACAAAATTCCAAAATTTCTTTCTTCATATCATCCCATCAGAACTAGGATCTCAAGAATGATACATCTCATCATTCCCAGAATAACACTATCATCTATAGCGTGCTTTCTACAATAATACTTCTTTCGAATCGTTAGGATTGGATGCTATTTACTGATTGTTCAATCGCAACCCACCACTAAATGGCATACTAAAATCTAGTTGGTTGATGAGACAAAACCAAATTTTTCACTCAATATCTGTATGGGCCAGTCCTTCAAGTCTTTCCGATCTTCGAAATCAGAGATGACTCAAACTGCAAAGCATGCATTGATGCTACCATTGCACCTTGCACTTTTCGGTTCAGCGCATCTTGTACTAGTTTCACTTTCCTGATTGATAGTGACTATCAGAGTCAAATTCTTTAATAAATCTAGTCATCGCTTCTATCCCATGTTCAACTCTGACTGAATAATAGATATTTTAAAATCCTAAAATCAAAGTATGTGTAAGGACCCCTAGCCCTTAACCCTTGATTAGTGTATTAATGACTATGTGTGGCTCATGCTTCTATACAAATCAATCGGGAAACTCAGATGATGCTTTAACATTGAATGGCAATTACAAAATTTCTTTAATATTCAACGTTATAAGATCATCTCTACCAACAAATAGACTCATAGATTTCGCCCATTTCCATCCCCATTACACCACTTTTTACATTGTGGACTTTTATAAAAATTTGGGCAGAGTCTCCCCATAAATAGAGCCATCCCGAAATAAAAGCACATCACATAATATAGTTCTCGGCCAGTGAAAACACATACTCAACAGAATACAGCAACACTAAGTAAATTCCCAGCCAGGGAAGACACCACACATAAGACAACATAAGTGGGTTTCAACACCCACATAATACACCAATGACTCTCATATCATTAGCAATTCTACCCTTAATTGCATGCAACATAGAATGAAAGAGAGAAAGGCTCATGCATTTATATACAACCCATATACAAGTATAACCGTGCTCACATGCGAGCATCATAAATGTGTATATAACCCTCGGGTGTATATAAGTACTCTATACGATACCGTGCTCCATCAAGCCATGGTACCACGATCCTGGGAGTACATCCAATCAACAGCTCGAGCTCAGCTCCACAGCCATCGATGTACCTGTTCACCTGCCCCAACAGAGACAGCCCCCAACGGGGTGAGCATACCAATACACAAAATCCCATAATCACAATAATGAAATTCATAATTTACAACAAAAGTAAATACTAATGAATTTTAAATGATACTCCCTGGATGGCAACGTCCTCATCCGGGATTCCTTGTACTGTCCCTGTTCTCACAATCATCAAACTCATCAAATCTCAAAAATCAGTAAATCAACACATTGATTAACTCATCGCATGCCTGATTTTCAAATATCAATAATTAATGATTCCAAATTCATTATACATACAAATATAGATATCTCAATATCTAATACTGATTTTTCAACTTCTCTATCAATCACAGATAGCTCAAATGCCTCGCATTTATTTTACCAATTCTCCATTATACTCAGACATCTCAAATATCTTACAATGATTACATGATTTCACAGTCATTCTCAGGCACCTCAATGCCCTACAATTGTCATATAAAACCAGTACCCCATATATCATGTAAGGTTATACTACTCTAAAATCACGCACGCTTGTGGCGGCGATATCAAGATTAGGTCGTTCCATAGCTATATCAACACATATATATATAACCATACGCACAACCATCTAATGCAATCAAAATACACTATGCATTTCACAATGCTCTCATATAAAGTAATGATCGTACGTCGTACGTACCTTAAATCTCCGAAGTCCGAGCCAAACCTTGCTCGAGTTCCATGCCCCGAGGAATGATGTGCTAACACGATAAATAATTCACAATTATTTACGAACATGCAACCCATGCTCAAGCACACCCATAACCCTTATACAAAAATAAATTGTCAACACACGATAATTTACCATTTAAAAGACCCGGGGCAGGGCATATGCAGGGAGGGAAATCGAATGAGACATTAACGAAATTGATCAAGAACCATCCCTAAATTTCGAACCCTAACATCACAAATTCGAACCCAACCAAGCACCATAATACATCTAAAACATGTAATAATCGATCAATAACAAGTCTCGTCACCCCCCTGCCAAAACCCCCAAAATCGAACCCAAACCCTAGGAAAATTAGGGATTTAATTCGAACCAATAAATCACAAAATGGCAGGGAATTACATGAGAATCGTGAAAAAGGGGTAAGGAAGGTTACCCAATCGAAAATCGGAAGGAAATCGTTCGAAAATCGAAGAACCCTAGAAATTGGGCATCTGCGCAATTCTGGAAAACCCAAGCGCGATTCGCGACGAAACTCTGAATTACCGGTATGGAAAGGTGCGCCTGGAAGAGACGAAGCCGGTGGTGGGTCGAACGCACCGGATGGCGGCTGGACGGCGGTGGGCGCGACGCTTTTACGCGCGGGGGTTGGGGGCGACGGGAAACAGCGGGGAGAGAGAGAAACGGCTGGAGGAGAAATGCCTTTTAAAAATTAAAATCTCGGGTTCAACTGGTATTTATAGCAAAAATACCCCGAAATACTAATAGCCCCACAAATACATCATGATTCATTAAAAATCATCTGTTTTCAAAAACTCTATCTCTAACTCCAAAAAACCCATACCGGTGCCCACACAAAGCACTCCAGATCCCGAGTCACACTAAAAACCCAACTCATAGGTTTTTCACCCAAATGAGAATACAATCTCAACCTCGGGATCCAACGATCCCAACTACCCAAATAGACGCGCCCGAAAGGCCCAACACCGCGATTAAACTCCAAATCGCCACGTAAAACAACTTTAGGGGTTATTAACACTCCGGGATTAACATCTATAATCCCTGGTCATCACAGTATGTCAAGAATTGTTTGCCATACAGATAACATTGCCACATCTTCAAGGCAAAATAATGGCTACAAGCTCGAGTTCATGAATAGGATATCATGATTCTTTCAGTTTCAACTATCTCAAAGCATATGCAATCATATCCTCATGGTGCATCAGAACGTATCCCAAATCTTTGACCAACGTATTCACACAAACTATATATCCCCCTGAACCAGTTAACAAAAATCAACACTGAGGCTGTAGTCCACTCATGTTTCAGTTTATGAAACTGCTATCACATTCATCTGACCAAAAGAAACTCAAATTTCTTCTTGGTCATCTTGTTTCTAGATCAGGCTATCCTAGAATATCCTTCCATAAAAGCCTGTAATATCTGGCCAAACTCATAAAACATTGTATCTCGAGTACACTGGTATACCACTGATGAATATTATTACACTTTCGCCCAAAAAGTTACGGAATACTCTATTCATCAAATTCATAACTCTATTGGTATAGTTGTCAGACTACACGGCATTACCCAAACTCAAATACCTATATCTGGTTTAACCAATTTCCTAGAGAACATTTTCCCTTCTGACTCAAACTGATGGTAACCATATTTAAAATCAATCTTCTTATACATCAAAGTTCCTTACAACTGATCAAATACTTCTCGATCTTAGGTATTGGGTATTTATTCTTGATAATAGCCCTGTTCAACTGCCTTTAGTCGATACACATCTTTATAATACCATCTTTCTTCTTCACGAACAGCACCGATGTTTCCCCAGGTGACATACTCAGATATATGTACCCTTATCGAGGATATTCTGTAACTATTCTTCTCATTCTGTGAACTCTGTTGATGCCATTCCATACAGTGCTTTCAATATCGAAACTATTCCTTGACATCAACGAACAGTAAAATCGATTTCCTTCTTTAATGGAAATTCTATTATTTCCTCAGGAAAATCTTGGTAAGTTTTCTTACCACTAGGATATCGTCAACCTCGACCCTTCCTGATCAGCATTAACTGCTTATTATTAACTAGCCCTCATTTTTCCAAGTATTGCAACCACAATATTCTCATAGCTAATACTATCAGTATTTTAACTTGCTATTCGTGGCTATAACATTTCATTTGAAGCCACAATGCGGTCAAAAATTCATTACACTCTAAAATCAACTTACAATATCTCAAAATTGATCAGAGTATCCATGCCCTTGATACAATCAAAATCACATCTCGGCAACACCATTAAATTCAAATTCGGAATACTAGCATCAGACTGTAAGATACAGTTCACTATTACATGTATGAATAGTATAATTATCATTGCTGGTGTACTCCAAATCATAAAAGCAGTGCACATTTGATGCAATGTATGAAAATAATGCTTTTGTCTCAATAAAATCCGTGCAGTGTGATCAAATGCATGACATGTATCTGCGATCACCAAGACTAAAGCATCTCTAACCGTATCCTCTATCAAGGTATACTCTCTGGCCTGTTGGAAAACCAAAATTAACTATCATGTATTACCTATGGTCTGTAGGTAACTAATTGCTGCAGGAACTGAGTGGTCGAAAAGAATAACCACTCTTATATCTACCCCTAGCTCAGGGTATTTTTTGTTCTGGCCGCATCTGTTCCTGAAAGTAACAGACATTCTCTGACTGGTCACAATTGATATTAGTTCTTCTTATTCTTTCACACGGATCAGTAGATACCTACATCTACAGTGACCTCGAAAAGATCTGGTATCCTACAATCTCTAGCACCTCTAGAATTAATAGAACTGGATGAACTGGAGTGCTACTTCTGAAACTTTTCTAGGACTACTTGGATTATTCCAATGATAGTCACTTCATTAACATTTAATCCAGTTCTATCTACTTCGCACCACATCGGTGTCTTATCCATCTGTCGAAACACTTCTAGTTCTAATCTCTTCGCTAGTGAATAGCTATCGAGATTAAGCACATACTTCCATTTCTCCAGTCCACGATAATCGATTATCATTTTCCATGTAATCAAAATGGCCTTCTCGTAAACATCATTTCCCTTGTTTACAAGAGTAAAAACTCGTCTTCCATCACTACCATTACTGTAGATACTCTCGTCTAGAAGAGGTCATATTGTAGTTTTTATTCATAATAAACTGGAACTGAATAACGACAATCCCCAATCCTCATTCAAACCAATTCTCGTTGTTTCTCACAACAACTATACTCTATTCTTCAATTACATATCACTAATTTAAATATTCTCAAATTCTTTGAACTCGAATCCCGATGTCAATCGACAAAATGCGTGTTAAATAGTTCTTGTCATCCCACTAATCACAAGGATTAAGTCACGAAGTGATAAATAAAGTTCCCAATAATAGACGCACTATCACTAAGTTATAATTAAATTAACAGTTTACAATGCCTAGAGGTACGATAGATAGCTCTTAAAGTCTATATCATTGCAATCTGTCCAAACACTAACTGTCTATCATGAAATCAAAACATCATATATAAATCTTGAGTCATAGATGTTCTCTACATCATCATCCTATCAGCAACTGTCAGTGCTAACAGATAAAATTTCTCAAATTCTCAAGATTATATGCAACTCACCATATTATAATACTCAGAGATATGACATCTAGCTGTCCCTACTTAGTAATCAATTACATGTCTAAAGCTCATCATCTAACATGTAATCATAGCAAGCAAGAGCATATAAAAACACGTAGTCAATTACATGCACAAATAATTTTATTTGTGACTAGACTCAGTGTCCTACCTCTAGTTCAGGCATATCCAATATTATGCTTGTAATACCCCCGAAATGTGATATGATTATGTTCTACGATGATGAATTATGATGTGTTTAAGGGTTGTGGTGTATTTAAATTGGGGGCCACGATTTATGATATGATGATATGGTGTGGGGAACATGTTGGGTGTTTTAAAGGATGGAATAATTAAATGAAGTTAGAAAATATCGAGTGAGGATATTTCAATACATCGTACTATATATCGGGACACAATTAAACACCACATGACCACCCCAACCCTCACCACCCCCTACCCGGCCACCTCACCCTTCCCCACTTGGCAACCCATACCCTTTTCCCACTTGGCAGCCCATACTTACATCATTGCCTTCCAATCAACTCTCCTCCATTCCCTTCTCCTTCTCTCCCCCTCCATTTTCGTTCCAGCTTAGCAGCTGTAAGGCAAGGGAAAAAGCTTGGTAAAAGTGTTCCAAAAACCTTGCAAAAGAGGAGCAAAAGAGAGGGGTAAGTTGGTACTCTGTTTTTCTGAGTTTTCGGTTTGAGTTGGGTTTTGTGGTGATGTTTTAACACATGCTAAGTGTAGGTTTGGGTGGAACCTTAGTAGGGATGCTTACATGGTAGTATTAAGTAACTACTAGCATGGTTGTTTGAGCATTTTACATGATTTATGTGATAGATTTCTTATTATGAAACTATGTGCTCGAAAATCTGGAAAAAAAGATAAGCATGCTCTGTTTCTGTTAAAGTTGGTTGAGGATGAAGATTATGATGATGTTATGATGCATGTTAGCTTAGGTTTTGTTAAACCTTTGATTTAAGTGCTTACATGGATATTTTTAAGAAGTTTTTCACATGGTTGTTTCAGCAAGTAAGATGTGTTATGAAGTAGAAATGATGGTGTGAAAAGAGGTGCTCAAAAATCTGGGGAAGTCCCGATTTTTTCAGAGCTCTCGATCGATCGAGATTTGGTCCCGATCGATCGAGCGAGACAGAAGGTCTAAAGCATGTTTTGATTTTTAGGTACCGATCGATCGAAGGATTTCTCGATCGATCGGTGAAGCTCCTCGATCGATCGGTAAAATGTTTCGATCGATCGAGCGAGACAGAATACTAAGGCACTGTTTGTGCACAGTTTCTCGATCGATCGAGACCTTGGGCCGATCGATCGAGAGAGGCAGAAAGTTGAAGAATGTAATGATGTTTTATTTTGTTAAGTTTATGATGTGAGATGGTTTTGAGGCATCTAATATGGTATTGTGTGGTCTTGTAGAGCCATCCCAGGTACCGGCACCATCAAGGAGATAAAGTCTGTTGACTCCTCCTCTTTTTGAAAAGGTACGTAAGAGACGTACGGGCATCGGACGGTAAAACACATCTTTACACTTTGCATGAGTATACATGATGAAACGATGATGTTTATAAGTTGTGTATGATGTTTATAAGATGTTTACGTGTTTATAAGATGTCTACGATGTTATACGTGGTAAGATGCCACGGGGTAAGATGCCCCACATGGTAAGAGGCCATGCGATGTCTATTTGTGGTAAGATGCCACGGAGTAAGATGCCCCACATGGTAAGAGGCCATGCGATACTATTTGTGGTAATATGCCACGGGGTAAGATGCCCCACATGGTAAGAGGCCATGCAATGTTTATAATGTGGTAAGATGCCACATGGTAAGATGCCCATATGCATGATTATGAATCAGGGACAACGATAAGAAGTTAATGAATAACCAGCATATTTACTTAACCAATGTTTCATTCATTTACTATGATGTTTTATGATGTTGAATAAGATTGTATATGCTTATGATGTGTTGTCCCTGTAGGTACGCTTTTGGACTAAAAGACTAAGGGGTCGGGTTGAGGCAGTGAGCTACGAAGAACACAGGAATGTATAGGAATCAAGTCTTGATTAGTATCTACTCTAGGAGTAGTATAAATCTAAACATGAACATTCTTTTGGAAGTGTAACAAATTTATTTTTGAGGTCCTTTATTTTGGCCTGTAATTCTGATAGCTCATGTAACAACCAGAATATTAGAATGTTATTAATGCATGATTAGTCCTTCTTTGTCTATTAATCACTGTTAAGGTGGGAAGACCCCACATTAGTGGTATCAGAGCAGTGGTTAGATAACTCGGGAATGAGTGAAGGGTAGCCTTAGCAATAAGTTAGCTAGGTGCTTACTTTTGAACATGTTTATATGTATGTTATATGTATGTTATTCATAAAGAAGAAGATGTTATGCTAACATGTTCAATTATCTAACGTTGAGTTTTATGAACTGCTTTTGGTGTTGTTATTAACCCTTGTGTTGCAGCATGGCAGCAAATATAGACGTGGGTGACGCCGTTAGTGTAAATGCAAGTGCTGGGCGTACGAATCCATTGCCACCACCAGCCTTGGGCGAAGAACCTTCGGAACAACAGTTGCTACCGGGGGAGTTGAGCTTGGCTCAATTTATGATGTACCGACCCCCGATGTTCGAAGGAACTGAATCCGGGGAAAAAGCTGAGGAATGGTTAGAGAGGATTGAACAGATATTTGTGGCAGCACCTTGTGCAAAGACAGCCTGGATCAGATTGGCAGAATTTCAGCTGGCCAAGAAGGCACTGATGTGGTGGAAAACCACAGTGATTGAGCAAGAAGCTCTGGGACAGGAAGTGAATTGGAAGATGTTCCGAACGCGGTTTCTGAACCGCTACTTCTCAGCCGCTGCAAGACAAGCCAAGGAGGATGAGTTCACCAGTTTAAGACAAGGTACCATGCCTGTGTCTGATTATGCTCTGCATTACTGTTCCTTACTGCGATACGTGCCCCATATTGCTGCAAACCCTCAAGCAAATATGAGGAATTTCATGAAGGGCTTGAGGCCGGAACTATATGACAGGGTAATTACCTATGGCCCTGCCTGTTTTGACGATGCGCTTTCACGAGCTGAACTAGCCGAACTGGGAGTTGGCGCATATCCTGATGCAGTGCCACCTCCAGCACCCCCTCAGAAATCCATTTCTGACAATTTGAAGCCCAGGGGTGATCAGTTTAAGCCTAGGGGAAACAATTCAGCGTCGAGATTCAGTGGCAAGAGGCCCGAGAATCGATGGAAAGGGAACCGTAGGAATGATGCTCCATCCGGGAGAGGACAGCCTCAGGGAGACAGATCTGGAAGAGTTCAGTGCACTCTTTGTGGACAACCACATTTGGCAAAGGATTGCGTAGGATGCTATGTCTGTGGCGATAGAGGCCACTTTGCTCGACAGTGTCCCAACAGGGGAAGACAGCAGAACTCTACGGGGAGGCCTGCGGACAGACCGGCACAGCACTGACCCCATTTCGCACCGAGGCAGTATGGAGGTCAGCCCACGGGGCCACCTCAGGGACAGGTGTATGCTTTGACTAGGGAGCAGGCTACAGCAGCTCCGGAGGAGGTTATAGCGGGTACGTGTCTTTTATTTACGCACCCTGCTCTTATATTGATAGACACAGGTGCGTCACACTCTTTTGTGTCGACGAATTTTGTTGAAAGACACCACATATGCACTTCTCCGTCCCCCATGCCTCTTATGGTCTCGACCCCCGCTGGAAGAAGTTTGACTACGGATCAGATTGTCTATGATGGCCTCATTTATTTTGAGGATAATGAGTTAAGATCAGATTTGATTGTGCTGGGAATGACAGACTTCGATTGCATTGTGGGCATCGATGTTCTGAACAAGTATAAGGCGGTGGTAGACTGCAGGCAGAGGACTGTCCGATTTAGATCTGTATTGGGAGTCCAGTGGACATTTTATGGGGATGGTTCCCGTCCGAAGATTCCGTTAATATCTGCTGTCAAGATGGCACAGCTATTGGAACGAGGTCATGCAGGATATCTTATCTATGCTGTTGATATGAGGGAAAATAGGAAAGAGCTAAAGGTTGAAGATGTGCCCGTAGTGGCAGAGTTTGCTGATGTCTTTCCGGAGGAAATTCCTGGATTCCCACCGACGAGAGAGGTCGAGTTTGGGATTGAGTTACTACCAGGGACGTCTGCAATTTCTCGTGCCCCGTATAGGATGGCACCAGCTGAGTTAAGGGAGTTAAAGATTCAGTTGCAAGAACTCCTTGACAAGGGCTACATACGCCCTAGCGTATCGCCATGGGGTGCGCCTGTCTTATTTGTTAAAAAGAAGGATGGATCGATGCGTCTATGCATTGACTATAGACAACTGAACAAAGCTACAGTAAAGAACACGTATCCACTTCCGAGGATCGATGACTTGTTCGATCAGTTGCAGGGTACGAGGCTCTACAATAAGATCGATCTGAGGTCGGGGTACCATCAAATTCGAGTAAGAGAAGATGATGTCCAGAAGACGGCGTTCAGGACTAGATATGGGCACTATGAATTCCTGGTCATGCCTTTTGGGGTGACGAATGCCCCAGCTCTCTTCATGAGTTTGATGAATAGAGTGTTTCAGCCATATTTGGATCAGTTCGTCATAGTCTTCATTGACGACATACTTATTTACTCTCGGACTGAAGAAGAGCATGTAAGGCACTTGAGGATAGTACTTCAGATCCTTAGGGATCATCAGCTATATGCAAAGCTTAGTAAGTGCGAGTTCTGGTTGGACAGCGTGGTATTCTTGGGCCATGTCATATCTAACCATGGGATATCTGTGGATCCCAGGAAGGTTGAAGCTGTGTTAGAGTGGGCAGCACCCACTTCTGTACCGGAGATACGGAGTTTCCTCGGTTTGGCAGGTTATTACCGACGTTTCGTCGAAGGTTTCTCGAAGATTGCCAAACCCCTAACACAGCTGACTCAGAAAGGAGTCCCCTTCTTTTGGTCTGAGGCTTGTGAGGAAAGTTTTCAAGAACTGAAGCGTCGCTTGACTACAGCGCCGGTATTGGTGATTCCGTCTGAGAATAAGAGGTTTGCCTTGTATACGGATGCGTCACTGCAGGGTTTGGGCTGCGTGTTGATGCAAGATAAGCACGTGGTGGCTTATGCATCGAGGCAGCTGAAGCTACACGAGGCTAGGTATCCAGTGCATGATTTGGAACTGGCGGCCATCATATTTGCCTTGAAGATCTGGAGGCATTACTTGTATGGCACGTCTTTCACTATTTATACGGACCATAAGAGCCTGAAGTTCTTATTCACTCAGGCAGAGTTGAATATGAGGCAAAGAAGGTGGATGGATTTGCTCAAAGACTATGATTGTGAAATTGAGTACCATCCAGGTAAAGCAAACTTAATAGCAGACGCCTTAAGTCGGAAGGTGATGAGTACTGCAGAGGATGTTATGTGTTTGTCGGCCTTAATGACTTCTTATTGCCATCTGGGCTATGATTTTGATGTAGACACGTCGCCTGTGCGAGTGTCGACCTTATTGGCGGAGCCAGATATATTTGAGGCGATCAGGAAGGCCCAGAAGTCAGATAGTGAGGTTCAGAGATGGACATCATTGGTACTTCAGGGTCAGCCATCCAAGTTCAGAGTGGCTGAGGATGATTCTTTGAGACTGGGCAACCGATGGGTAGTCCCAGATGCACCAGAACTGCGTAGAGGAATATTGGAGCGAGCTCACAGTAGTCGTTTCAGTATCCACCCAGGGGGAAAGAAGATGTACAAAGATCTATGCGATCAATTCTGGTGGAGACGCATGAAGCGTGAGGTGATCACGTTTGTGAAAAGATGTTTGATCTGCCAACAAGTAAAAGCAGAGAGGCAGAGGCCTGGTGGTGAGCTGAAGAGCTTAGAGGTGCCTGAATGGAAGTGGGAGCATATATCTATGGACTTCGTGACCCACTTGCCGAGGACGGCCTCAGGATTTGACGCGATCTAGGTGATCGTAGATAGGCTGACGAAGACGGCTCATTTCATCCCTTACAGTATGTCTTATACCTACTTGAAGATGGCCCAGATGTATATACGGGATGTGGTGAGATTGCATGGTATTCCAGTCTTGATAGTGTCTGACAGAGACCCGAGGTTCACTTCACATTTCTGGGAGGGTCTCCAGACAGCTTTGGGCACAGAGGTGAGACTGAGTACGGCCTATCACCCTCAGACAGACGGCCAGACGGAGCGTACCATTCAGACGCTCGAGGACATGTTGAGGGCATGTATTTTGGAGTTTGATACTCCGTGGCAGGATTCAGTGCCGCTAGTGGAGTTCTCCTATAATAACAGTTATCAGGCGAGCATTCAAATGGCTCCTTTTGAAGCTCTGTATGGGCGACGATGTAGATCACCGCTGTATTGGGAGGACTTAACTAGCAAAGCAGTCGGAGGACCGGATATGATCAAGGATATGGAAGGTAAGATAAAATTGATACGCCAAAAGATGAAAGCGGCCCAGGATAGGCAGGCAGCCTATGCAAATAAGCGGCGACGACCGCTGGATTTCCAGTTAGGAGACAGGGTCTTCTTAAAAATCTCGCCCTTCAGGGGTGTGGTTCGTTTTGGGATGCGGGGAAAGTTATCTCCGAGGTATGTTGGGCCATATGAAGTTTTACAGCGTGTCGGTACTTTGGCATATCGCTTGGCTTTACCGCCATCCTTGTCTGGCATACATGATGTTTTCCATGTCTCCATGTTACGGAAGTATGAGCCAGACCCGTCTCATGTCTTACAGCCTTCAGAAGTTCAGTTAGACTCAGATGTGTCCTACGTAGAACGACCAATCAGAATTCTGGATCGAGAGGATCGCAGACTACGAAGCAAAGTTATACCGATGGTCAAAGTTCAGTGGGATCGTCGGGGTGTCGAGGAGGCTACATGGGAGACGGAACGGCATATGGTGCAGCACTATCCGGAACTATTCTCTGATATGTTTTTACGTATAGTTTCGATATGATGATGCATGTGGATTTGAGGACGAAATCTTATAAGTAGGGGAGTAATGTAATACCCCCGAAATGTGATATGATTATGTTCTACGATGATGAATTATGATGTGTTTAAGGGTTGTGGTGTATTTAAATTGGGGGCCACGATTTATGATATGATGATATGGTGTGGGGAACATGTTGGGTGTTTTAAAGGATGTAATAATTAAATGAAGTTAGAAAATATCGAGTGAGGATATTTCAATACATCGTACTATATACCGGGACACAATTAAACACCACATGACCACCCCAACCCTCACCACCCCCCTACCCGGCCACCTCACCCTTCCCCACTTGGCAACCCATACCCTTTTCCCACTTGGCAGCCCATACTTACATCATTGCCTTCCAATCAACTCTCCTCCATTCCCTTCTCCTTCTCTCCCCCTCCATTTTCGTTCCAGCTTAGCAGCTGTAAGGCAAGGGAAAAAGCTTGGTAAAAGTGTTCCAAAAACCTTGCAAAAGAGGAGCAAAAGAGAGGGGTAAGTTGGTACTCTGTTTTTCTGAGTTTTCGGTTTGAGTTGGGTTTTGTGGTGATGTTTTAACACATGCTAAGTGTAGGTTTGGGTGGAACCTTAGTAGGGATGCTTACATGGTAGTATTAAGTAACTACTAGCATGGTTGTTTGAGCATTTTACATGATTTATGTGATAGATTTCTTATTATGAAACTATGTGCTCGAAAATCTGGAAAAAAAGATAAGCATGCTCTGTTTCTGTTAAAGTTGGTTGAGGATGAAGATTATGATGATGTTATGATGCATGTTAGCTTAGGTTTTGTTAAACCTTTGATTTAAGTGCTTACATGGATATTTTATGAAGTTCTTCACATGGTTGTTTCAGCAAGTAAGATGTGTTATGAAGTAGAAATGATGGTGTGAAAAGAGGTGCTCAAAAATCTGGGGAAGTCCCGATTTTTTCAGAGCTCTCGATCGATCGAGATTTGGTCCCGATCGATCGAGCGAGACAGAAGGTCTAAAGCATGTTTTGATTTTTAGGTACCGATCGATCGAAGGATTTCTCGATCGATCGGTGAAGCTCCTCGATCGATCGGTAAAATGTTTCGATCGATCGAGCGAGACAGAATACTAAGGCACTGTTTGTGCACATTTTCTCGATCGATCGAGACCTTGGGCCGATCGATCGAGAGAGGCAGAAAGTTGAAGAATGTAATGATGTTTTATTTTGTTAAGTTTATGATGTGAGATGGTTTTGAGGCATCTAATATGGTATTGTGTGGTCTTGCAGAGCCATCCCAGGTACCGGCACCATCAAGGAGATAAAGTCTGTTGACTCCTCCTCTTTTTGAAAAGGTACGTAAGAGACGTACGGGCATCGGACGGTAAAACACATCTTTACACTTTGCATGAGTATACATGATGAAACGATGATGTTTATAAGTTGTGTATGATGTTTATAAGATGTTTACGTGTTTATAAGATGTCTACGATGTTATACGTGGTAAGATGCCACGGGGTAAGATGCCCCACATGGTAAGAGGCCATGAAATGTCTATTTGTGGTAAGATGCCACGGGGTAAGATGCCCCACATGGTAAGAGGCCATGCGATACTATTTGTGGTAAGATGCCACGGGGTAAGATGCCCCACATGGTAAGGCCATGCAATGTTTATAATGTGGTAAGATGTCACAGGGTAAGATGCACATATGCATGATTATGAATCAGGGACAACGATAAGAAGTTAATGAATAACCAGCATATTTACTTAACCAATGTTTCATTCATTTACTACGATGTTTTATGATGTTGAATAAGATTGTATATGCTTATGATGTGTTGTCCCTGTAGGTACGATTTTGGACTAAAGGACTAAGGGGTCGGGTTGAGGCAGTGAGCTACGAAGAACACAGGAATGTATAGGAATCAAGTCTTGATTAGTATCTACTCTAGGAGTAGTATAAATCTAAACATGAACATTCTTTTGGAAGTGTAACGAATTTATTTTTGAGGTCCTTTATTTTGGCCTGTAATTCTGATAGCTCATGTAACAACCAGTACCTTAGAATGTTATTAATGCATGATTAGTCCTTCTTTGTCTATTAATCACTGTTAAGGTGGGAAGACCCCACAATGCTCTAATACCATAATGTGAGGGCCCGATCCTAATGTGGTGTTTAATTATCACATAATGATTAATTTACGTAAACTGCGGAATATTTATTTCAAACATCCTGTCAAATGGCCCTAAAAAATTTTCACTTTTAGGGAATACATATAATGATACTGAAAATATGTAATTACAGTTGCCCAATTCAACATGTTGCTCATCACATAAGCATCAAATATATAACCAACCAGTAATAGACTACTGAAAATACATATACTCGGGGCATACCCCGATAATTTAAAATGTAGTTAAAAAGTACTATGTCAATTACTGGGGCTCGGACTCAACATACCAAACCTGAGCTCGATCTTGCTGAGCTCTGGTATTCTAAGATGCTTCCTCACAAGCATCCAACATCTGTCTACCTGTAACACCTGTCATGTCCGAATAACAAAAGGCATGACAGCCCCTACTGTGGGGTCAGTATCCAGTACGATAAATAAATAAATCATGTCAAGAATGACAAGTATCATGCTATGCATACCATGTGTGAATGTGATGTATGAATGGGTACAAAGAATTTAATCTCAAGATACCAAAATCGGAGTCCAAAGGAAGGTATCATCAATCAATATCAAGCTCGAGCAGAGGGTGACAATACACACACTTTGCGCTAGGAGAACCATCCTGTGCTGTGCTCGTCATCCCTCGTGTCTAGGTCCAATAGCAACGCGCGTGACTACAGTTGATACATAAACTGCTTGGCATCGCCGTGCCCATCGTCCCCGACACTCAGAGTAAATCAACCCAGTCATCATCAAGGATATCAAAGAAGTGGATGGATCAATATGATATGCCCATGAATCATCTATGCATCATATGACATATGCAAGTCAACATGTCATGCAATCTCATGTGACAGTCAATACATATCATGTAATTCACATAAGAAAATCAATTATCACATATAAATCAAGTAAGGTCATACATTAGCATCATTACACGTCTTTGCCAGACGTCATGATAAAACTCATTTCAACGTACCTCCACCAGACTATCAAAAATATTCGTAAGCTCTGTATTTCCTCAAGTTTGACCTCGGGATATCACAACCTGGTCAAATATCATTCAAATCATCCAAATAGATCAATACAATAAACAAGGCTATGTCTTAATTTATTAGTTTAGCATTTCAGCAGACATACACCTAGTAATAAATCCATAAGTCTGTCAACAATAAACCAAATGACTTAAGCCCATTTTTATCTAAAAGATAACTCAAATGGGGACATTTCATATGTTCAACTCTTTCCCAAAATCGTTCATTTAATGGGTCTAAGTATTAGCACAATCCGGGCATACAATTTCCCTTGTTCTATTTACAAAAACTAGTGCGTCCATTTTCAGTATAAATTTTATCATAAATTCATAAGACCTCCAAGTGACTTCAAACCAGTGGGAAACGTTTGACAACTCAACAAGGTACATTTCATATTTTATGAGTTTTAGCTAATTCAGAGGTCTAGAGGTCGATTCATAGCATATTTCATTGAATTCTAATATGCTCTGTTAGTGCAAATTGAGCAGGGATAGGGAAAAAGTCATAACTCACTCATGGACTCCAAAATAATGTGAGGCCAATTTCTAATGCATGCTAACTCAAAATTATACAATACATCTCTTATGAGCTTTAAGCAAGTGCACGGTGTCAAGTTTTAGTATTGTATAATAAAGTTGGGATGTCGTACCCACAAGGATTAGTAGCAATTACCAAATTTAATTAGCTTAACTATGGTTAGCCTACGATTATTGAGTGAAATAAATTAAAAAAACCAAGAATATTAGCCAAACCAATCAAGCTAGCGACAAAAAGCGAAGAAAATCCGTAGAGATGAGTATCAAGACTTCGGTTCACCCATGTGATAATCCACAATTCTCCTATTAGTTAAGATTTCAAATTCTACGTTATAAGGTGACGAGTTTTCCTAAATTATTCAATATACTCTGGTCAAGCTATATTGAACCTAATATTGCGATGCAAAAAAGTCAATGGTCATGCACTTATTTAACACTCAATATTGCATAAGCTTCGTGAAAACTTTTAGCCTTCGCTTTTGGTAAATCTATAGCTATCACAGTGTGCTAGATTTTATGTGGTCAGTCTCTATCTAAAACCCACGGTATGAATTATCTTATCAAATTATAATATTGTACGGTCAACATCAATTATAATCATTAACAACAATTCAAATGGTAGCTAATCCTTCAAAAACATTAAAAGCCTAATCATACTCACAGAATTGTAGGCAAATCAATCAAAAACTCATAATTAAATCATGGGTTCATACATGGGATCCCCTAGTCTTGATAAGAAAATTAGCCAACTACCATCATCAAATAAGAATGCAAAAACATGTTAAACAACAAATTAAACATTCAAAATCTGAAAATAAATAAAACAAAGTTTTAGAAATACTAAAGATGCTAGTCGTTGACTCCTTGCTTCGTTACGTCGCCCCATTTCTTCCGGTCTGTCTTGCTCTTCAATGGTTTGAGGCTTGAATGCAGGTGAAGGCTTATTTTCTAGGTTAGAAATCTGATGAAAATTGGGTCTGATGAAGATTGGGTTCCTTGTGGGACTAGAACTTCAAAATGAATTTTTTTTCATAAAATCCGATGTCCCGATCGATCGCACCGAATTCCTGATCGATCATGCGTCTTCAACTTTTGATTTTCAATTTTTCTACCCCTCACGATCGGTCACGCCTCAGCTACCGATCGATCGCGAGTGGCAAAATTCTCCACTTCGAGTTTTTCCTTTCCTCCACTTGTTCGGTCGGTTTGGTCTTTTTTCATCCTTTTTAGCTTATTTCCTCTACTTTTGTATAATACGACCTTGATTCCTGAAATAAACAAAAACACTACTAAAGCGCATAATATCGTCAAGAAATCAACATAAACAGTATCAAATATCCTAGAAATATAAGTGTAAAAATCACACTTACCAATGTGCAGATAAGAATGAATTGCACATAATTTACGCATAATTGCGGTTGCGTCACTGTGACATGACTTTATACGCTTATGTGTGTATAATAATGAGGTCATTAATAAAAAGTGTTATTGTATCGTGGTTACAAGATCGTATGGATATGATGAACGTGATATTGAGAAATAACCAGCGATGCCAATGAACATAAGCACCAAGGGTAGTATTACTGAAGAGTACTATCAGCCGGTAACTTATTTAAATAGCATATCATCTATTTAACTATTGTGATAGTAATGATGTGGCCCTGGATGAGCGACAATGATATGCTATGTTGATGGGTGTTAGTAATTTAATGTAACGATTGATGAAAGAGTAAATATTTTTTATTGAAATTGTATGCACCTTTTATATATAACGAGTGCTAACAAATATGATTTTGTAGGGAAATCCAAAAATGAGAAACAAGATATGCTGTATGAGGACAGGAAATGATGGACAATATTGTACTACCAATATGTGACAACATATGATGTGATGATCGCGTATGATTATGTTGTGGCTATGAAAATGCATATATATGTGATTCTACACATGCATTGATATTGAATTGTTATCGTGATATATGAGCACTTGATATTGTTATTGTATATTGTGATTATGTGATGATACGGTTATATCGCATGGCGATGGATCAGAATATTTGTTGTTGTCTTATTGAGCCCTGGATCAGGATATTTGCCGATGTCATATCGTAACGTGGGTCGCTAGTATGTCGAAGCGATGGATATCATTGAGCCGCCGATTATTCAAAGCGAGGGATATTATTGAGCCTCTGATATAACATAGTGGGGATTGTAGAGATTGTGAGATGTTATGTTGATGTGAGAATATTGAGATCACTATGATGATACGGATTATTGAGCAGGGGTGTATCAGAATATTTGTCGCTGTCTTATCAAGCGATGAATTAGGATATTTGTCACTGTCATGTCGTAGCACGGGTAGATGATTTGTCGAAGCCGTCCAATCGTCGATAATTCGAAGCGATGGATATTATTGAGCCGCTAATGTACATAATACTTTCCTCTGTTACATGAAGCGAGAGGTATTGTTGAATGCGAGGGGTATTGTTGAATACAATACTTCCCGTTGTTACATGAAGCGAGGGGTATTACAAATGCCACTGATATGTCGTAGCGATGATGTATTGTGTACCGCCGTTGGCCGATGAGTATTGTGCAACGCCATTGGGCGATGAGTATTTTGTATTGCCGTTGGGCGACGATTATTGTGTACCGTCGTTGGACGATAATGTATTATGCACCACCATCGAGCGATGATTGTTATGTGCCGCCGTAGTACAATGAGTATTATTAAACTGCTATTGTGTTAATGAAAATTAATGTGCCGCTATTATGTTGGCGATGTATATTGTTGTGATTGCAGATAACAATGAAAGTTGTGTTATACACACTTGTGTTATTGTTCCTTGGGTATATGCGATTTAGGCCCAAGAGGATATTGGAATGGTCCAAAAGGACGAGGTATCGAGGTAAAATCATTTCATTTGGTTTAAAATATTGATACAAAGAGTTGCGAAAGAAATTGAAGTGAGAAATAGTATTGATATGCTCAATTATTATTGTTGCAACAATGAGATAACGATGTGGTAATGGTAATCATTTTGAATTATGATCATGATTGTTTTGTAATCATGCGGGAATGAGATTAATGAGCATGTCAAGGGATGACATGGAACGTCACGGGATAACGTGGGATCAGTATAAATGTCATGTGTGGACATGTGATCATTGTGAACGTCACGGAACGTGGAACTATCGTGAATGTCACAGATAAGTACAAGGTTATGATGTTATTCTCTGGTGTATAATGACTGTAATGATAAATGATCACGTGATGATTAATGACGAGTTGGACACAATGTGACGGACAATATAATAATGTCAGTATGAGAATACATATAATACATAACATTCACGATTAAATGATTTATTATGTTTGAAGTTGAGTTAGTGACTGAGAGACATATAGATGATGACATATGCATGTGGTATGTACTAAAGGATGTCCCAATAATTAATTGGCATCAGTTATTGATTCGATGATGATATGCGATGAGACTAATGTCTAAGAAATCATAAAACAATAAACTACTGAAAGGAGTCACTTTATTGAAATATGAAATTGATTTCGCATTAATGTAATCACATAGGCATTAGATGGTATGATGTAGCATGAGATGTGCAGGAATGCATGAAACTTTTGACATAGGGATATTCACGTTTAATGACTGAGGCATAATGAATATTAATATTGCGTAAATGAGAAGGTGCGTGATGATATTATGTGTGTGTGTGAAGTACTAATAATATTGTTCTAGTGCTTATTTTAAACCAGATGATAGTTGGGTGTAATGAGATGTGGAGAGGTTAATCCTTAGAGCATTTGAGTATTGTGATGAGCATGGTTGTGATGCCCGAGATAATGGTGTTAATCCCGGAGTGGTAATGATCCTGAATGGATTTTAATTGTGGCAATTATTAATTAATTACGGTTTTGGGACTCCCGGGGATTTTTAAATCCGATATTTGGAGTCATTGGATCCAAGGGATGAGATTGTATTCTCATCGTGGTGATAACCTTGGAATTTGGTTTTGGTGGGATCTGGGGTCCGGAGTACTTTGTACTGTGGCTCGTAATTGAAATAGAGATTGGGGGTAATTTTTGAAAACATATGAGTTTTAATGAGTCATGATATATTTGTGAAGGGATTGGTATTTTGGAGCCTTGGTACTATATATACCAAGTGGACTAAGTGTTACGGGATAACACAAATCACTTCCCTCTTTCTCTCCTCTCATCTACGTCTAACCCTTCCCCCATTTACCCTCTTTTTCTCGAAGATAAACAGGTATTAATCTTCCCCTCGTCATTGTCTTCGATTTGGTAGTAGTACTGTTAATATTGGTTAATGTGATGACCAGAGATTATGGATGTTAATCCCGGAGTGTTAATAACCCCTAAAGTTGTTTTACATGGCGACTTGGAGTTTAATCGCGGTGTTGGGCCTTCTGGGCTCATTTATTTGGGTAGTTGGGATTGTTGGATCCCGAGGTTGAGATTGTATTCTCATTACGGTGAAAAATCTAAGAGTTGGGTTTTTAGTGTGACTCGGAATCTCGGGTGCTTGGTGTGGGCACCGGTAGGGGGTTTTGGAGTTAGAGAGAGAATTTTTGGAAACAGATGATTTTTAATGAATCATGATGTATTTGTGGGGCTATTAGTATTTCGGGGTATTTTTGCTATAAATACCAGTTGAACCCGAGATTTTAATTATCGGAACCATTTTCCTCACTTGCTTCTCTCTCTTCCCCGCGTCCGCATTTCTCGATCCCCTTTGACCCCCGCCACTTCCAGGCGTGCGCCCGCCGCCGTTCGGCGCGTCCGACCCGCCGCCGGCTTCGTCTCTTCCAGGCGCTCCTCCCCATACCAACAATTCGAAGTTTGGTCGCGATTTGAGCTCGGATTTGCCAGAAAAGCGCTAGGGTTCGAACTGGAATTCTGTCCGATTTTGGGGCTCGATTTTGGTACGATTTTGGGGCTTTTATTCAGGTGTTTTGGGGCGTTTTTGTGCTGTTGTTGGGTCGATAATTTCAGACTTTAAAGTTCAAAATTTTTGTTGCTTATGGTTCAAATTTCAGTGCTGGTTGTGTGAAGTTTGGGTTCGAAAATTGGGGTTTTGGCATGTGGGGCGATTATTCATGTTGTTGATTGATTAATTCATGTTTTAGATGATTTGTGGTGCTTAGTTTGGGTTCGATTTGTGTTGTGAAGGTACGAAAATTTGTGGGGAGTTCTTGAGCAATTTTCGATAATGGTTAATTGTCGTGTGTTGACAATATTTTTGAGGGTTATGGGTGTGCTTGAGCATGGGTTGCATGTTCGTAAATAATTGTGAATTATTTATCGTGTTAGCACATCGTTCCTCGGAGCATGGAACTCGAGCAAGGTTTGGCTCGGACTTCGGAAATTTAAGGTACGTGCGACGTATGAGCCTTACTTTATGTGATAGCATTTGTGAAATGCATAGTGTATTTTAATTGCATTGGATGGTTGTGGGTATGGCTATATATATACATATGTGTTGATATGACTATGGAACGACCTAGTCTTGACATCGCTGCCACAAGTGTGCGTGATACTAGAGTAGTATGACCTTATAAGAGATATGGGGTACTGGGTTTATATGACTATAGTAGGGCATTTGAGATGCCTGAGAATGATCGTGGAATCATGTATTAATTATGAGACATGTGAGATGTCTAAGTGAAATGGAGAATTGGTAAAATAAATGCTAGGCATTTGAGCTATCTGTGATTGGTAGCAAAGTTGAAAATCAGTATTAGATATCGAGATATCTATATTTGTATGTATAATGAATTTGGAAACATTAATTATTGATACTTGAGAATCAGGCATGCTATGAGTGAAATCAATGTGTTGATTTACTGATTTTTGAGATTTGATGAGTTTGATGATTGTGAGAACATGGACAGTACACGGAATCCCGGATGAGGACATTGCCATCCAGGGAGTATCGTTTAAAATTCATTAGTATTTACTTTTGTTGTAAATTATGAATTTCATTATTGTGATTATAGGATTTTGTGTATTGGTATGCTCACCCCGTTGGGGGCTGTCTCTGTTGGGGCAGGTGAACAGGTACATCGATGGCTGTGGAGTTGAGCTCGAGCTGTTGATTGGATGTACTCCCAGGATCGTGGTACCAGGGCTTGATGGAGCACGGTATCGTATAGAGTACTTATATACACCTGAGGATTATATACATATTCATGATGCTCGCATGTGAGCACGATTATACTTGTATATGGATTGTATATAAAGGCATGAGCCTTTCTCTCTTTCATTTTGTGTTGCATGCAATTAAGAGTAGAATTGCTAATGATATGAGAGTCGTTGGTGTATTGTGTGGGTGTTGAAACCCACTTTGTCGTCTTATGTGTGGTGTCTTCCCTGGCTGGGAATTTACTTTGTGTTCTGTATTCTGTTGAGTATGGTGTATTCCCTGGCCGGGAATTATATTATGTGATGTGCTTTTGTTTTTGGGATAGCTCAATTTATGGGGAGACTCTGCCCAATTTTTTATAAAAGTCCACAATGTAAAAAGTGGCAAAATAAAAGGGATGGTAATGGGCGAACTTGATGAGTCTATATGTTGTTAGGATGATGATCTTATAACATTGAGTATTAAAGAAATTTTGTAGTTGCCATTCAATGGTAAATCATCATCTGAGTTTCCCAATTGACTTTTATTGAAAGCATGTGCCACACATAGTGGTCAATACATTAATCAAGGTTTAAGGGCTATGGGGTCCTTACATTAGTGGTATCAGAGCAGTGGTTAGCTCTTTGGGCTGTTAAGGGCCTAGGAAGTTATTGATAGCACATATTTATGCATGATGGCATTAATGTTGTATGACACAACTAGTTGTTTATGTGCTTTTATGATATGAAAAGTGGTGTTGCTAATCATTGTGATTGCAGGAATCGTGTAGCATGAGATGGGATGGCATTAATGGTGATGTCTGGCCCTTCATGTATTATGTGTTAAGGGATCTGATTTTGTAGGAAAATCAGGAAAGGTGAGACGTACGGGCTTCGGACGGTAAAACGTGTTACACCTTTGATTATGTATATCGTGGGTAGTGAACCCTTACATGTGACGGTATATGTGAAATGATAGTGATATATATTGTTATAATGGAATCAACTGTTGTGCTTGATTATTGTGGTAGAATTGATGAATGTTCCGGTAGCCTTTATCTCCGAGCGAGGGAGGTACTTGCCGCTGTCATGTCTAAGCGAGGTAACATGCCGCTGTCATTGTCAAAGCGAGGGGTCCTAAAATTCCGCTGTTGTATTGGGACCGGAACAGTCACAATTCTAGTGATTAATGTGGAATATTGTGGTTATAACTGGAACGTGATATCGATCATTATATTGTGAACTGTGGTATTAACCTGGATGCAGGTACATGGAGCTAGTGGAAGTTCCGGTAGTTGTTATATTCGAGCGAGGGAGGTACTTGCCGCTGTCATATGAAGCGATGGTAATATGATATTTACCGCTGTCATGTCTAAGCGAGGTAACATGCCGCTGTCATTGTCGAAGCGAGGGATATCATATGATGCCGCTATATGTCGAAGCGAGGGGTCCTAAAATTCCGCTGCTATAACAAGACCGGAACAACCACATTATCGATATTGATAGCGATGTCTCATTCCGCTATATTGATTGGCGATGGTTCATTCCGCCAGATGTATTGATAGCGATGGTTCATTCCGCTATATTGATTGGCGATGGTTCATTCCGCCAGATGTATTGATAGCGATGGTTCATTCCGCTATATTGATTGGCGATGGTTCATTCCGCCAGATGTATTGATAGCGATGGTTCATTCCGCTATATTGATTGGCGATGGTTCATTCCGCCAGATGTATTGATTGCGACGGTTCATTCCGCTATATTGATTGGCGATGGTTCATGCCGCCAGATATATTGATAGCGACGGTTCATTTCGCTATATTGATTGGCGATGGTTCATGCCGCCAGATATATTGATAGCGATGGTTCATTCCGCTATATTGATTGGCTATGGTTCTTGCCACCGGATGTATTGATAGCGATGTCTCATTCCGCTATTCTATTGGCGATGACCTATGCCGCCGGGTATTCATAGCGATGGTACATTCCGCTATATCTATGGCGATGGTTCATGCCGCCAGATGTCTATAGCGATGTTTTATGCCGCTGACTCTATGACGATGGATTATGCCCCTGATTCTATAGTGACGGGTTATGCCGCTATGTACATGACACTGGATTACGCCACCTACGAGCGATGGGTGCTGATTGCGTACCACTGTTGGATGACGGAGACAGGTATGCCGCTATATTGTTAGCGATGAGGTATGGCATATTACTGTTTATTTAGCACTATTGTGGATATCATGTGTTGATTTACTTATGCTGTCATGTGTTTGACGATGAGATTATAGACGTCGTGTATCGACATATACTGTCACGAGTCGACACTACTATTATATTATTTCAAAGTCATATGTTGACAGGTACCGTCACGGGATGACGATGACATGGTGGATGTTCTATGTAGACGTGTAGCGTCGTTTTGATGATTAATACATTTATGTTATGTATTAGGTTGTATGGTTTGAGTGCCGATGATGAGCACATGGTAGAGTCTGGGTCACTAGTTGACGAGACCTTTTGCCGAGCAGGTTTGCTCGGTGGAATATTGGATGTATTGTACCGGTAAATGTACCACATCATGTTATAGAGTTAAATATTTGTCGAGCAATGATACCCTTGGGTATGCTCGTTGGTTTGGCTAGGGCCAAGTGATTGGTGGTAAGAGTAGTCATTGAGGAAACTACTCGCTTGTGTTGTGACGTAGGGTAGACATGGTTACACCCACCATGAGGGTGTGGGATAAGTCTTAACGGATTATGATTGTATCATAAGTGAGCAAGGACACCGGGTTGTCCATTGTGCTTGGTATTTTAGAGATATGTTGGGCGATGACCCATTACTCTAACGGTTTGTACGGTATGGCATACCGAGATAGAACATATGGCTTGTTGGTGGGCTTGATATGAGCCTATGGAGACAGCGCTTTGCTAGCCAGATATCGTGGTAATGGTATAGTGTGATTGTTGGAGCCATTATACTACGCGTGGGAACCAAGTTTGGTGAATCGTATGATGATACGTTGAAGACTTTTGTCAGGCTTTTGATTGTCCATTTGTAGCATGATGTTTGAGGCATGTGACACCCCATGAGAACGTTATACGTCTTTTGTTTTGAGGGACTTGTCTGGGACAGCTCATAATGTTGAAGTACCAACAAGAGAGTCATCAAGTCGTTGTTGACTCGATCTGGGGAATCCGTGTATTTGGGATGCAATGGGTGTTATTGTATCCAGTTTTTTTTCGAACGGTGGTTAGAGACTAGTGGATCTCAAGTTCGATAGCACTTCCCTTGTGGGGAAGGAGGTAGTATAATATCTATTTGGGAATCTTTGAAAGATTCGGTAAATTGGTACATGTGGTGTTGATTTTGGGAATCACGCCGTGTTGTTGATCGTCGATTATCATCCTCCTCTGGATGGGAATGACTCAGAATTGACAGTCGTGTTTGGGGGCTTAGGGGTATGTTGTAGATACCCGAGCCAAGTGCATTGAGTATGCACGTGATGTCAGTGCTTAGGCAGGTATACCGGTGAGTGTACGGATGCCAGTTATTGATTTCCTTTTGACAAGCATAGAGTTATGCTATTTTGGATGGCTAAATCTCTGATGAGAGATATTGAACACCTTGAGATTGGGAATCTCCATGGCACGATAAATTATGAGAAACAATCGTGAAGTTAGTTGACTCCCTTTGAGGAGGGATTATCTTGTGTGGGTTGAGGTGTTCCCTTGTTGGTGTTTTCCTTCGAGTTATGCGATAGCCTTCCCAAGTTGGATTGTTAAATCCTAGGATTATCAAGGGATGGCAGGAATTTGGATTTATTGGGTGTCGCTGTCGACACAAGCGTTGAGGATGCAATGGGTTTATTGCATGTCCTTTCAGAATTTGAACTCTGTGGAGTCTCGATGGTTTATTTATGATCAGGATGTGATCCTTGGAATATCCGAAGGTGGACATCTTGTGAGATGTCTTTTATGTGAATCTGTGGCCGTGAGTTGCCCAAATTGAGTTGCAATTATACGACATCTCATTCGATGGAGGAGGTTTGAAGGTGGAAACCAGGTTTGGTATGTGTACACTGTGGTATACTAATGTTTCCCTCGTAACGATGTATGTTAGACATTGTGAGTCATGATAGAGATGTCATTGGATGATATCTACGATAGAATCGGGAGCGATTCGAATCCTTGCAGTTTCAGTTGACTAACTGCTCTTGGAGTATTAGCGTTGAGCTGTGCTGACGCTCTTTGACGTTATGATGGATTTGGAAGTCTATTCCACTCCAGAGATTGACACGAGGTCAACGTTCTCACGGTTGATGTGTCATTCAAGATGCGTTCTTACTAGTTGTATTAGAACTAAGGATGACTGTCCGATCTACGGTCGTAAGTATTGGTTGTTTTGCAGTCATGAGGGACTGACTTTTGGGATGAACCACATCGAGGTACGTTTTGCCTCTTGAGTGATATGTTGGTTTTGGTATGTCGCTCTGTTTCAGAGTTTGATGTGAAGTAAGTATCCTCGCGTTTATTAAGACGATCCTAATATGGTCAAGGATCGAGGTTATGGCTTCATGTTGTTGGGTAGCCTGGGTGTTACGTTATACACCGGTGCTAATTTCGAGGACGAAATTCTTTTAGTGGGGGATATTGTGATGACCAGAGATTATGGATGTTAATCCCGGAGTGTTAATAACCCCTAAAGTTGTTTTACGTGGCGACTTGGAGTTTAATCGCGGTGTTGGGCCTTCTGGGCTCATTTATTTGGGTAGTTGGGATTGTTGGATCCCGAGGTTGAGATTGTATTCTCATTACGGTGAAAAATCTAAGAGTTGGGTTTTTAGTGTGACTCGGAATCTCGGGTGCTTGGTGTGGGCACCGGTAGGGGGTTTTGGAGTTAGAGAGAGAATTTTTGGAAACAGGTGATTTTTAATGAATCATGATGTATTTGTGGGGCTATTAGTATTTCGGGGTATTTTTGCTATAAATACCAGTTGAACCCGAGATTTTAATTATCGGAACCATTTTCCTCACTTGCTTCCCTCTCTTCCCCGCGTCCGCATTTCTCGATCCCCTTTGACCCCCGCCGCTTCCAGGCGTGCGCCCGCCGCCGTTCGGCGCGTCCGACCCTCCGCCGGCTTCGTCTCTTCCAGGCGCTCCTCCCCATACCAACAATTCGAAGTTTGGTCGCGATTTGAGCTCGGATTTGCCAGAAAAGCGCTAGGGTTCGAACGGGAATTCTGTCCGATTTTGGGGCTCGATTTTGGTACGATTTTGGGGCTTTTATTCAGGTGTTTTTGGGGCGTTTTTGTGCTGTTGTTGGGTCGATAATTTCAGACTTTAAAGTTCAAAATTTTTGTTGCTTAATGGTTCGAATTTCAGTGCTGGTTGTGTGAAGTTTGGGTTCGAAAATTGGGGTTTTGGCATGTGGGGCGATTATTCATGTTGTTGATTGATTAATTCATGTTTTAGATGATTTGTGGTGCTTAGTTTGGGTTCGATTTGTGTTGTGAAGGTTCGAAAATTTGTGGGGAGTTCTTGAGCAATTTTTGATAATGATTAATTGTCGTGTGTTGACAATATTTTTGAGGGTTATGGGTGTGCTTGAGCATGGGTTGCATGTTCGTAAATAATTGTGAATTATTTATCGTGTTAGCACATCGTTCCTCGGAGCATGGAACCCGAGCAAGGTTTGGCTCGGACTTCAGAAATTTAAGGTACGTGCGACGTACGAGCATTACTTTATGTGATAGCAGTTGTGAAATGCATAGTGTATTTTAATTGCATTGGATGGTTGTGGGTATGGCTATATATATACATATGTGTTGATATGACTATGGAACGACCTAGTCTTGACATCGCTGCCACAAGTGTGCGTGATACTAGAGTAGTATGACCTTATAAGAGATATGGGGTACTGGGTTTATATGACTATAGTAGGGCATTTGAGATGCCTGAGAATGATCGTGGAATCATGTATTAATTATGAGACATGTGAGATGTCTAAGTGAAATGGAGAATTGGTAAAATAAATGCTAGGCATTTGAGCTACCTGTGATTGGTAGCAAAGTTGAAAATCAGTATTAGATATCGAGATATCTATATTTGTATGTATAATGAATTTGGAAACATTAATTATTGATACTTGAGAATCAGGCATGCTATGAGTGAAATCAATGTGTTGATTTACTGATTTTTGAGATTTGATGAGTTTGATGATTGTGAGAACAGGGACAGTACACGGAATCCCGGATGAGGACATTGCCATCCATGGAGTATCGTTTAAAATTCATTAGTATTTACTTTTGTTGTAAATTATGAATTTCATTATTGTGATTATAGGATTTTGTGTATTGGTATGCTCACCCCGTTGGGGGCTGTCTCTGTTGGGGCAGGTGAACAGGTACATCGATGGCTGTGGAGCTGAGCTCGAGCTGTTGATTGGATGTACTCCCAGGATCGTGGTACCAGGGCTTGATGGAGCACGGTATCGTATAGAGTACTTATATACACCTGAGGATTATATACATATTCATGATGCTCGCATGTGAGCACGATTATACTTGTATATGGATTGTATATAAAGGCATGAGCCTTTCTCTCTTTCATTTTGTGTTGCATGCAATTAAGAGTAGAATTGCTAATGATATGAGAGTCGTTGGTGTATTGTGTGGGTGTTGAAACCCACTTTGTCGTCTTATGTGTGGTGTCTTCCCTGGCTGGGAATTTACTTTGTGTTCTGTATTCTGTTGAGTATGGTGTATTCCCTGGCCGGGAATTATATTATGTGATGTGCTTTTGTTTTTGGGATAGCTCAATTTATGGGGAGACTCTGCCCAATTTTTTATAAAAGTCCACAATGTAAAAAGTGGCAAAATAAAAGGGATGGTAATGGGCGAACTTGATGAGTCTATATGTTGTTAGGATGATGATCTTATAACATTGAGTATTAAAGAAATTTTGTAGTTGCCATTCAATGGTAAATCATCATATGAGTTTCCCGATTGACTTTTATTGAAAGCATGTGCCACACATAGTGGTCAATACACTAATCAAGGTTTAAGGGATATGGGGTCCTTACAGTTAAGGTTTTGGTTGGTTTTGGATTTAGGGATTTTTGGTTAAAAATCCAAAGTTGAGTTTTGGAGGTTTTATTGGTTTTCAATGGTGTATTTGAGGTGTTGATGGTGCATGGGGTGTTGGTTTTGAGTTTGGGTGTGAAAAACACCAAGGAAGCTCGAGTTTTTCGGAAAATCACAAGTCGCGATCGATCGCCGAGGAGTGCCAATCGATCGCGACGAGCAGCTGGAATTTTCGTGAAGATATATAGTACTGGCGATCGATCGCAAGGTCTCGGTGATCGATCGCGAGTGGGTTGGCGATCGATAATGGAGACTCGCGATCGATCGCGATAAGGCGCTGGTTGGCCACTGATTAGGGGCGATCAATCGCAATAAAATCAGCGATTGATCGCTGCTCGAAGGTTGATGTTTTTTCGAAAATTTTGGAAAATGTCGGGTTTTTTTGGAACGGGTTTAATTAGCCGATTTGCGGGGCAATGTCTACATTCCAATAGGAATGCTATACTTTTAAAATGGATTGGTTGGAGCCCAAGTTTAATAGAACGGAATCCTCGAATGAGTTTTTTGCTATCATTTAAACTTATAAAATGGGATGTTTTGGGTATTATGCATGCTTGACCCGAGGTCTTTTAAAATGGTAAATCGTCATGAATTGAAGATATATTTGGGGGTTGTGCTTGGGCACGTTGTTGCATGCTTGAATTTCATTGTGGATTATTAATTGTGTTTAGCAAATAATTCATCGGTCACGGGACCAAGGTAAGGTTGGACTCGAACTACAGAATTATAAGGTACGTATAACGTACGAGCATAGCCTATTATAATGTTGCAACTGTGAAATGCATGGTATATGGTACTTGCAATAAATAGAAATTGAAATGCATGGTATATGGTATGTGCAATAAATGGGTGTTGAAATGCATGGTATATGGTACTTGCAATAAATGGATACTGAAATGCATGTTATATGGTAATTGCGATAAATGGATATACATTGGGATGTTGTCGTCGTTGAGCGACCATCGATTATGACGCCGCTGTTGTTGAGCGTGCGTGGGGTTAAATGCCGCTATTGTGGAGCGAGCTATGAAATAGAACCATGGAATCGTTGGTTAGATATATGTGACATATGTGGTACTCCATTTGGTGATTTAACCATAATTGATTATGGAACTAGTATAACATGAATGGTTTTAGTTAATCAATGTGGTGATTAACTGGATTTGAGAATTTGATGGTTTTGGTTATTTTGAGAACAGGGACAGTACCGAAAATCTTACGTGGTAACGATACTATACAGGGAGTATCATTTTACACTACAGTTTTATATTCTGTAAATTACGTACTGTGATTATTGGAATGTTGCTATTGGTATGCTCACCCCGTGTGGGGGTTGTCTCTGTTGGGACAGGTGGTACATGTGCAGTAATGGCTTTGGAGTTGAGCTCGGGCTGTTGACTCGAGGTACTTCCAGGATCGAAGTATCAGAACCGGTTGAATAAGCATAACGGTAGATCCGGAGTGGAGATCGAGATATGGATGGGATGTGCTTCCAGGATCGAAGTACCAGTAGCGGTATTTGGTAGAGTATCTTATACATTAGATACACGTTTATTCATTGGGTGCTCTCACGTGAGCATGTTTTTACATGTATATGGAATGTATAAATGAACATGGCTTTTCTCTCTTCATTTATTGACTGCATGCAATTAAATACGGAATTGCTAAATGAGCTGAGAGTATGTTAGTGTATTATGAGGGTGCATACTATGTAAGTGGTTTTGTTGGGGAAGTTGAATATTATGGGGTTCTAATGCAAGAAATTTTATAGATGGTATATGATGCTATGCTTGCATGTGGTTTCCTTCCCATGATAATATGATTGTATGCACTAATGGCATGGATTAATACACTAATCGTGGGTTAAGGGCACGGGGTCCTTACAATGGTGTTGTAATGCTGACATACCTTGTTGATGATTGCACCTATACAAGTATGGAATTATGTATACGATATTAATATTTCTACAATATCATAAAGTTGATATTGAGAAAAGAATGGTGGAAGTCTATGTGAAAACGGTTTTGTGGATTCCGATGGTTCATTACTTTTCATGAAGCAAATGTAATATAGAATATTCTTAATTTCTATATAATGTGAATCTGTGGGGAATAATGAAATTGCATGGTAATACTGGGAGGGTGTGATTGATACACCACGTACTTGAATTGTATACATGATAAAGAATCGTTAAGAAAGTATCTGACAGGAGATAATAAGAAGATGTTATGCATGTATACTCATGAACGAGTAAGAATCCAGATGAGATGTAAAAATAATGGTTAGTATGTAGACACTAATCCGAGATGACAAATAATAATGGAATACGGTTGAATGAGAAATGTTATGGATCGAATGAAGGAGTTAGCAATGGAAACTGGACAACATGTATTATATATAAGATCATTATGAGTTTGTTGACCTAATGAGATGTTGGGGACATGTGATAATTGAGATGTGGCATCGTGTTAGATGCAATACCTACTGGTATGTAATGAAAGAGCATACACTTGTGGTGATAGAACTTTAATGATCTTATAAGAACTCTGTCTAACACTGAAATGAAACAATGTATTGTTAAGCGAAAAGATGAAAGAAACATTGAAATAGAAGATTATAGGAAACTGGAAATGATTGACATCAATAAAGATACATGTATATGTTATATCTTGAATGCCGATGTTATATTATACTGAAGTTGTAGAAATGGAAGTGTTAGGAGAGATGATTTGGTACACTATGATACTTGTGTACATGTGCATTATTTAAATCTATTGAGATTGATGATTTCCGAAAGAGAATCTAAATGCCCTTATTTGAGAAATTACATTAGTAGTGTGGTAGACTCCTCTTAGTTTGATAGATGTAAGAAACATCTATTTTTGAATCAATAATAAATTGAGAAAAGGAAAATGTACATCTGGAATGATAATAATTGGCATTCTAGTTGTATATTGTCATTATCGATTTCTTCGTATTAGAACTTGAATTCTTTGTGTGCAAAAGTTAAAAAAAAAGGGGAGGGGGGGGGGGGGGGGGGGGGGGGAGGTTATTAGAATGGTGCCCATGTGGGGCTTCATGTTTGGACTCGGTTTTGGATAGACCATGTGTGGTCCAGTGAGATATTTCGACGGTATGTCGATTGTACATCTGGCACTTATGTTGTATGTGTATCTTTTTTGACACTTTTGGCGAGGAGGAAATTTTATAAGAAGGGGAGAAATGTGATACCCAAAAATGAATTGTATTCACCATTGAATTAATTATGGTAATTGTGACATAATTACGGGAATTGATAGGGCTCGATTTTGCCAAAAACCAAGTGTAGTTAAATTATGTAAATTAATATGAGATTGAGTAGGATGTTGGAAGAATTTATATGTAGATTGATGAAATAATTTAGGATGACATGAGTTAGGGACTAACTATGTATATTGGTGCAGTGTGGTGTCGACAAATTGTCTAAGTGGTGTGTTAAAGTTTATAAGGCATTACATGCCTAGTAATTGCCACAAAAACACACACAACACCACCCACACATACTAAATCTCTTCTTTCCCCTCAAACCCTCCTCCCCCTCTTCATTCAAGAATTTTGGGAAGCTTGGATCAAATGTGGAAAATATTGAAAGTAGTCTTTGTTGGTGAAGGGCGTAAGTTTTGAAGCTTTATAAGTATGATTAATGTTGTATAGTTAGAGGTTGAATTTATGGTTTGGTTTGGGGGAGAAAAACTATTTGATATGAAATGAGTTTATTGTTATAGTTGAGAAATATGTTGTATTATGGTGTTTTAATGTAACTATTGTTGAGATTTTCGGAGGGAAAGAGGTGTGATATGTGTTGGGTTCCATTTGTGCACAAAAATGGTGGATTTTCGTATGGACAAATTTCCGCGATCGGTCGGGAAGAAAGCCACGGTCGATCGTGCAACAATAAAGCCATTTTTGGGCGATGTACAGTACCCGTGATCGATCACGACTAGGTCACGGTCGATCGCAGAGGGTAGAAATTTGGCAGCAAGTTATGGCAGCTCGCGATCGATCGCGAGTCAAATTTTTTTTGAAAATTTTTTCGATGATGTGGAAGTTGAGATGTGCTGTTTTATGGTATATTTTCATGATGATTTCTACGTTCTAAGAAAATATTGCTCAATGAAATAAGGTTGCACGAATTGAACCATAGAGAGATAGGAATACACTACTTGATCAAATTAATTGATAACTCAAGTTAATATTTAATAAATGGGTGGTTGAGTAGTATGCGGTGTATGATAAAATCGTGATTGAGTATAATAGGAGGCATGACGAGATTATATTATATATGTGGTTTGGTTGTGAGAGTTTTGGTGAAATATTAATATTCAATTGATATTCAATATAGATATTGTACGAGCTTCCGGTTGTCAAGGATGTCTCAATTGTATTGTCTACTTTAAGGTATGTGTAACGTATGAGCATATGTAAATGTATTATGGTTACGTACGTTGAACGACATATTCTTGTTGTGTTTGAACTAGTACGTAGAGATGTACATGTATTGAATGTTATATTAACATGATTATTGAATACTGCATTGATAAGTATTGAGAGCACCACTGAACGGTGCTGTGAATTATTTTGATGCCTCTATCGAGCGTGCGATGGATCGTGATACCGCTATTGAGCGTGCGATAGATTGTGATGGCGCCGCTGTTGAGCATGCGAGGTGATATGATGAATTATGAATAATAAATTGATAACTGAGATGTTTTTTATTTCAGTAGATCATGTTTATCCTTGATTTGTTCTTGTTGATTATGGGACTGACAATTTTGAGTATGTGTATAGCAATCATTGTGATGATGATTTAAATGACTTTGGAATTGATGATTTTGGATATTGTGAGAACAAGAACGTGAGAAATTTCGTATGATTGTGGTTATATTCAGGGAGTATTTGCTTAAATTACAGCATTATATTCTGTAAATTATTAAATTCATATGAAATGATGATGAGATGTTGTTGGTGGTATGTTCACCCCGTCTTGGGGGTTGTTTCTGTTGAAACATGTAGAACATGTGTGACTTGGGTTCTGAAACTGCATCCGAGCTGTTGATTGAGGATCCCCCAAGGAACCAGGCACCTATAATGGTATTGGTAGCGTGATGAGTATAGTTGGATACACATTTATGTTACTAAATGCTCTCCTGTGAGCATAAAGATGATTGTATGAGGATTCTATAAACTTCCTCGATAATTCTGTTTTCATTCGAATATTGCATGCAATTAATTGAGAGTAAACATTGCATGATGAATTGAGAATATGGTTAATGCATTAAAGTGTATACATATATGTCGAGAATCGAGTTTTACGAGGGATTATGTTAGAGAATTTATATGGAAGTTATGCTATAATTAAGAAGCATGTTATGATAATCCCTTAATGATATGAGTGTATGCACCAATAACAATGATAAATGCACTAATGACGAGATTAGGAGTTGGGTCTTACAAAAGTCTTAAAAGAAGTTGTGAATGAAGAATATAAAAACCCAATTGAAATATTAAATTTAATAAATAAACTTGATATTATTTTCCAATTATTTTATAGCATATATATTATTACTTACTATACCAGTTACAGTTGCATCTGCAGAAAGAAGTTTTCTAAACTAAAGATTATAAAAAATTATTTATAAAAACCCAATTGAAAATGACTTATAGGCTAAACTTGAATACAAAAGTTTAATAAGTATTTTTGCATCAGAAAAGACAAGAAATAATTTTTTGGTTTAATGATCATCAAAGTTTTTAGCTTTGATTACATGTCTTTGCTTGACAATCTGTTTTGTCTTTCAGGGATATCATCACATATATGAGACTTGGGGTCTTTGAAACATCAGTGTTGTAAGTGCTTTTGTTGACGATTTTATTTATTTATAGTGTATTTTGACTAGTGTGAAGTTATTTTTTAAGTTAAACTTTCTAGACAATATTGTGAAGTTAGTACACTTCTAATTTGATATTGTCTTCAAGCTCTTGTAGATGCATTCGTTGAGTGGATCAATAATAACTCATGATATGATGCATACTTAGTAAAGTTCATTTATAACTTGTCTTAGAACTCCAAGAAGTTTTAGCCAGTGTGATTTTCCTTGAATTTGCCATCACACCATTGTATGCTTTGTGGTTTGAGGATTTTTTTTAAAAATCACGATTTATTCAAATAATTAAATGTAAGTTGTAACATATTTGGTTCGCTTCGATCGGGTCGGTGGGTTTTAAAAATATTTAATGTATAAAAATCATGATTTATTCAAATAATTAAATGTAAGTTGTAACATATTTGGTTCGCTTCGATCGGGTCGGTGGGTTTTAAAAATATTTAATGTGCCATGAATTTATAGCGGATGATATATAAATTTGCATTTATATAAATACTACGTCAATTAAAATTGAGTAGTAAGTAGTCTTCATCATTTATTTGTTCCTGTTTCATGTTTTGACATTACTTAAAACCCTTTTTACTGTTTGTTTAAATTTGAGTGGATGGATGTTTAAACCCAATACAATTTTTATTTTTTTTGAAATATTTTTAGCACTTGGATGGATGCTTTTACATAAAAGAAAACACTTAAAATCCATAAACCTAAAAATCTGACTTCCAGTCTTCCATTGTAATATATTTTTAAAAATAAAATACCAATAATAATTATTATATTGTTCTAAGCACAAATTTTCTATTTTCATTTAGAAAAATAAAAAACTTAAAGAATCCAATGCTCTATTTTCAAAATGGCATTCATTTTTATAACATGATAGTGCTCGACAAAACTGTGACTTGTAAAAGTATGTAGTGGACCACCTTTTCAAATCCTTTAAGATAAAAATTTGGTAAGAATTGAAATATATATTTTAGTTGCATAATTATAAGAATATATTTTAGAAGGGATCTCTATAGCTATAATTGTCACGTCCCAAGATCGGGGTCGATAACACTGACGTTGATTCTAAATATAATTCAAAATCAACAAGCCTCGTAATACAGAATTCTACGAAAACCAGTCTATTATTCCATAATAATAAATAATTCTTACAAATATCAGCGAAAACTTCAAAAATCAAAGGCATCTACATCTTGAACAACATCACTTAAATCATTATCTCTATAACTGATTTGATCCTCGTCTTCGATTTCTTATTCGCTTCTATCTGGGGAGTGGATGTAAGGGGTGAGTGTTTTGGAAAACACTCAGCAAGTAGGGGCCAATCGACGTGACAATATAATACTTTTTCATAATTTTCCAAAACATATCATAATCGGAGCATAAACTGATATGAATACTGAAACATAAACTTAACAGAATTGCTCTAATCAGAGCCGGAACAGAACATGTCATATCAGAAATATTTTCATATACGTAAAGCACAGTAAATCCTTTAATTTCCTCCTGGTATTGATATCAGTTCTCTAGACTTAACCCTCATAGAGATAATGTCAGAAACATCGGATCACCCACGAATAAAGGGTCTGGACTTTCCAGAACAACGGTTAACCACCGTATCAGGTCAGAATGTCGGTTATAACATTAGGGTCAGAAACAGAATTCGGAATTCCCATCAATTGGATTTCGAAATTTAAAGTGCTTCAAAAATATAATTTTCATCAAAACATCAGAATTTCATAGTTTCAATATAATTCTCATTATCGATTGAGATTTTAAAACATACATATGATTTTTTCAAAAACGGAACGAATATATAACAAAAGTCCACTTACCGCCAGATATACGAAGCTTGGTGAATGGATCCTTGGTTGAAAGATAGTACAAACGCTCTCTTCCCTTGCCTTGAAGTGTTCGAAATTCTTGTGTGTGAGATATTGTGTATTTTCGAAAAAGGTGTTTGAAGATATGATAGCATTTTCTTAGCATAGAATGATGTGTTTTAAGGTGTAGGAATAATTAATTAGAATTCATAAATTTATGCCATTTAGTGTCATCATTTTGGGCAAGGTAATTGAATGTATTAGTGAGGCAATTGAATTGGTATGCCATGATTTGAGCTAGACACTTAAATGTCATTGAATGACTAATAATAAGGTTTGGTAAGTCCATTGAATGGCTAACACGATTTAGAGCAAGGCATTTGAATTGGGCAATTCAATGAGCCATCACATTATCATAGTTTGAGCAAGTAATGAATGTCATCAATGGGTAATGTAAGAGATTTATTGTAAATTCCATGACTTTGGCCTCCTAATGAGAATTATTGAGTCAAGGTATTGATTGGGTCATCAATAGGCAAAATAAATGGTAAAAAGAATGGGGTCATCACATATTGGCCATCTAATTGCATAATTTGAGCAAGACATTAAATGTCAATAAATTGGATTGAGTGAGATTTAATGGTGGCAAGAATTTGGGTCATACAATTGAATGACCTTGAATTGCTAATGTCATGATTTGGGAAATGCACTTGAATAGACAAACTTTGGGGTCATCGCAATTGTTACCTTATTTTTTAGTTCGATTTGTAACAATGAATGAATATGCGAAAAATAAATGAACATCAAGATTTTTTACGTGGAAACCCCGAGGGGAAAAATTAAGGGGCCTAGTCAAGCATAAATTCCACTATAAAACATCAAGGATTTACAGTAGTTGTTCTTATTCACAAGAAATGAGCTAAGAAATGAAAATGGTGAAGGGGAAAGACCTCGGCTGCTGCTTGTTCTTGAGGAGGAATGAGACCTACTCTCTTTTCCCCCCAAGAAAGAGGTGTTGGTATCCCCTTAACCCTACTGCCTCCTTGTATTTATATGAGAATGGAGGAGACAACCTGTAACTACCTACCCAAGGTTTAGGGGACATTGTCTGATGCTGAAGGAAGGGGTCAAAGTCCCAGAGATGGGGAACACATACAACTATTGAACACTTTGTATGATTTCTACAGTTTTTAAGATATTATTCGTATACGAAGATATATTATGTGCCTCTGATTTATGAGATCACTCCTCAGGTGTAGATCTTCCTAGAGGCCGACCTAGGGTGGCCATGGTAGAGGTCTTGCCCAAGTCAGGTCTTGCAGAGTCCATACTTTTACCAGGGTAACACCGGGGCTTACATCAATTGCAGTAAGCCCCTATTATGATAGCTCGGGCATGGAATCTTGTAGTAAACCCCTATCGGACATCTCGGACATGCAATCTTGCAGTAAGCCCCTATCGGACAGCTCGGGCATGCAATCTTGCAGTAAGCCCCTATTATGACCGCTCGGGCATGCAATCTTGCAGTAAGCCACTATCGGACAACTCGGTCTGCAATCTTGTTGTAAGCCCCTATCGGACAGCTCGGGCATGCAATCTTGCAGTAAGCCCCTATCGGACAACTCAGGCATGAAATCTTGTAGTAGGTCCCTATTATGACAGCTCGGGCATGCCATATTGCATTAAGCCCCTATCAGACAGTTCGGACATGCAATCTTGCAGTAAGCCCCTATCATGACAGCTCAGGCATGCAATCTTGCAGTAAGCCCCTAACGGAGAGCTCGGGCATGCATTCTTGTAGTAAGCCCCTATTATGACAGCTCGGGCATGCAATCTTCCAGTAAGCCCCTATTATGACAGCTCGAGCGTGAAATATCGGCAATGAGACCCTATTCACTAGCTCAAGATCTTTATTGGTTCTGGTGTCTGAGTGAACTTATTTGCTTGGGATGTATTGATGTTGGAGTTTGAATGGGAGGTGTTGATTTTGGAGCTCGGTTATTACGGCTTGCTCATATTTACTCTCCGAAGCACAGGTCTACCCTGATTGCTCAAGCCGATGTGTATGAGGCCTTGGCAAAATATTTGGCACAGGTCCACCCTGATTGCTCAAGCCCAATTGTATGAGGCCTTGACAAAATATCAGCATAGGTCCGCCCTGATTGCTTAAGCCCAAGTGTATGAGGCCTTGGTATTAGCACATGTCTTCCCTGATTGCTTAAGACCGGGTGTATGAGGTCCGGGCAACTATTTAGCACAGGTCCGCCCAGATTGCTTAATCCCAGGTGTATGAGGCCCTGGCAAATATTTAGCATAGGTCCGCCCTGATTGCTTAAGCCGAGATGTATGAGGTCCTGAAAATATTTGTTACATGTCCGCCCAGATTGTTGAAGCCCAAGTGTATGAGGCCTTGACAAAATTTCAGCACAGGTTAGGGGTGCTTAATGGGCCGGGTCAATCCGGACCCGGCCTGAAATCAGACCGGTTAGTCCGGTTCGGAACTGGTTACCGGTCCCGAACCGGTAAGATTCAGGTCTGGATCGGTTCTACACTTCCGAAACTGGTATTTTACCGGTTATGTACCAAACGGATCAGGTTCCGGATTGAACCAGAACAGGATCCATTTTTCCTTAACTGATCGGACCGGTTTCGGGATTATCCGATCAGGAACCATCCGGTTCTGGACCGGTCCCGACCGGATCAATCCGTTAACCACCCTTAGCACAGGTCTGTCCTGATTGCTCAAGCCCAAGTGTATGAGGCATTGTCAAAATATCAGCACTGATCCTCCCTGATTGCTTAAGCCCAAGTGTATGAGGCCTTGGCATTTTATTAGCACAGGTCCGCCCTAATTGTTTATGCCCAGGTGTATGAGGCCATGTCAACTATTTAGCACAGGTCCCCCCTGATTGCTTAAGCCCATGTGTATGAGGCCTTGACAAATATTTGGCACAGGTCCGCACTGATTGATCAAGCCCAAGTGTATGAGGCATTAGAAAAATATCAGCACAGGTCCGCCCTGATTGCTCAAGCCCAAGTTTATGAGGTATTGGCAAAATATCAGCACAGGTCCCCCCTAATTGCTCAAGCCCAAGTATATGAGGCATTGGCAAAATATCAGCAGGTCCGCCCTATCACTAAAGTCCAGGTGAATAAGGCCCTGGCAAAAACTTACTGCTATGATCCGCTCAGGCACAGTATTATCGCCATGGTCCGCCTTGGTACAGTTTTATTGCATAGTCCGCCCCAGAGTTTAGGTCAGACGAGAATCATTCGCTCATATTTATTATATTTGGAGCTCAGGTCGGGAGAGCATTATCTGCTCATATTTATTATATTTGGATCTCAGGTTGGGCGACATTATGTCCTCGGTTTATTATTTCTGGAGCTCAGGTCGGGAGAGCATTATCTGCTCATACTTATTATTTCTAGACCTCGGGTCGGGAGAGCATTATCTGCTCATATTTATTATATTTGGAGCTCAGTTCGGGAGACCTTATGTCCTCAGTTTATGTGATATCCCCGAAATGGTTAATTGCTATGTGGCTTTAATTGTGTTTACATGATTAATTATGTGGTAATTGATTATGTGTTGGGATCTATTTACCTTATGGAAATGCATGGTCATGTGGATAGGGTGACCCGGGGTTGCATTTCAGGGTGCATGTGGTGCATGTTGGGTAAATTTGTTGGGAGCATGATTTATTTGCCATAGTTAGCAATTTATTAGAAATCATGTGTTTAATTGATATTTGGTGCATTATGAGTAAATGCTTTGAAAAATATCATGTTGGGGTGTTTTATACACCATGGAATTGTTGGTATGCATTTTAATTAAATAACTCACTCTTTATACCCAAACCCACCTTTACCATCCAATTCATTTCACTTTACCAAAAACAACACCCAAACCCTTCCCCTTCACATTTTCAAGTTTGAGCTCAAGGGTGAAAAGAAGTTCTTGCAAAATCTTGTTTTTGTGGAGATTATTGGGTGATTTGAGGTCCCCAAGAGGTATGGATACCTCATTGTAAATTTTGTAAGGTTTTGTTTAAGTTTGGGTTGATTTTGAAGGGTTTTAAAATGGGTTTGTGTTGGGTTGTTGTGGTTTTGGTATTAATTTGGTTGGATGTTGCATATTTGAGTTTATGTAGATGTTTATTGTTGGTTTTGAGTAGTTGGGTGTGGATGTTGTTGAGTTATTTAAGGTTGTTTGAGTTTGGGAAGGAGAAGGGTGAATAGTGCCCGATTCTCGCTTGCCCAGAGCTCGGCGATCGATCGGCGTTTTTCCCGCGATCGATCGCGAGCCACAGAGCTGAGGCAGAGAGCTTCAGCGATCGATCGCGAGATGGGCGCGATCGATCGGCGAGGCCGCGATCGATCGGCGCTAGCTCCGCAATCGATCGCGGATTGTTGGATTTTGTTGGGCGAGGCAGTGTGATCTCGCGATCGATCGGGGCTTGATGGCGATCGATCGCGAGACACCAAAAAGGGTGTTTTTGGTTGTTTTTTGTGGGATTTTTGGTATTGGACTATTATTGGGTTCTAATATTGGTATTTGTGAATATGTAGAACCAACCCAGGTGGCAACGCAGCCAAGGAATTGAAGTCCTACCACATCCTACATTTTTGGAAAGGTACGTAGTGGACGTACGGGCACCCCAACGGTACATGTATCTTATATACTTATTGTTTATGCATTGAGGATGCAAGTATATATGTGGTATTGCATAGTGGATGCAAATACATGTTATGCATGATGTTTATAGATGCATATGATTATTGGTGCATATCCCATGAGTCGTGGTCATCCCTTGATGATTTTAATGCTTGCCGCTATTTGGTTTGGTTCCGCTAAATGTGAAGCGAGGGGTGGGAGCGCCGCATGTCACATTTGAGCGTGGTTATCATATAGGACGAGGAAAGGGTATTTGCCGCTCAATGAGAGGCGAGGGGTGGGAGTCCCACAGTCCATTGAAGCGAGGTTATCCTATGCCGTCTATATGTAAATAAGCGAGGGGCATTAAAATACATTGTGATGGACAGACTAGGGATTGGTGATCAGTATTTGGTATTGATGAAATGGTATATGTTCATGACATGTTTAGACCATTAAAAATAATCTATTGATTATACTCATGAGTTATGGTACAGGGACAACCAAACGGGAAGCGTTTGAAATGCACGGGGAAACAGGAAGTGTTTCATTTTGATTTTGCATTTACGCTTTATCTTCATATTGTGTTGAATATGAATGATTATTATTGCTCATGTTTGGGGGTTGTCCTTGTAGGTACCTTTTTGGCATGATAGAAGGGCTTGAACGGGTTGAGGTGGTGAGCTTGACGAGCATTCTATTGAGGATAAAAGGACAGGATTATTTTGGATAGTATCTACTCTAGGAGTAGTATAAAACTATAGTTGCACACATTCTTTTGATTGGAATGTAATTAATCCATTTGGCAGTCCTTATTTTTGGCATGTAATGCTTAAGCTCATAGACTCAACATGTTCTTTTAGACTCTGATTTGTTTATTTTAGCTCTATTATGCCTTGATTCCGCACTTAAGGATTAGGGTCCTTACAGTTTATTATTTCTGGAGTTCAGGACAGACAAGCTGTATGTGTAGAGTTCAATATTTATGGAGCTCAGGTCGCGAGGGCATTATCTGCTCGTATTGATTATTTCAGGAGCTCAGGTCGGGCGAGACTTATATGCTCGGTTTATTATCTTTGAAGTTCAGACAGGTCAACCCTATTTTATTTAATTCCATATTAGAATTATTTTAGAACTCTTTCAGTTTGATTATTGCAAGTCATGCCTGCTAAGATAACAGGTCATCCCTGTTTTGTATTGAACTCTATATCTATCAGCCCTGTTATTATTCAATTCTATATTTAGAATTATTTCTAGTTGTCATTGCAGTTCAGCCCTGCACAGATAACAGGTCAGCCCTGTTTAAGATTTAATTCTATACTTGAAATTATCTCTAGTTGTCATTACAGGACAGCCCTGCCGAGATAACAGGCCATCCTTGTTTAAGATTTAATTCTATTATCCTTAGAATTATTTCGATTGTCATTGCTGGTCAGCCCTGCCTAGACAACTGGTCAGCATGTTTAAGATTTAATTCTACACTTAGAATTATTTTTAGTTGTCATTGCAGGTCAGCCCTGTAAAGATAGAAGGATAGCCCTGCCTAGATTGTAAAAACCCCAAATTATGCCCCACTTTATCACCTAAACTTATTACCCAATTAACATTATTAACCTTTAATTATCAATTATTATCATCCAAAATGAGAGACTTGAATTGGGGGATTGAAAAACAAATGTCATGGGATTTAAACCCATAATTCTTTCACTAACCTAAATTAACCACCCACCACTTTAATTCATCATAAATCATATCAAAGAGGAAAAGAAGAAGGCTATCCCATTTCATTACCAAGAAATTCGAAAATCCTCTCACATACACAACACTCATTTTCGAAACCTTCAAGAAGAGAGGAGAAGTTTCTCACCACTTTCTCAACCCGGATCTCGCTTCAGTTATCCATCAAGTAAGTGGGTTTTTGCTACAACTTCATTTCGTTTTCAAACCTTATGTATGTTTTAAATCTCGATTGAATAACCCTATGAAAAGTATGTTTTTTAAAATCTAAACAAGTATGTGACATGATCATGAATGAAGGACCTTGCGGAGCAACATGCTACGTGTGTATGAGACACCACTTGATTCGGCTAGGCAAAGTGCTACATGATAAGGACGTGCCACATGCATGGGAGTCACATCTTGATCCTTAAGAGAAAAGTGCTATACCACGGGAGCCAACTCTTGAATCCAATAAGTCAATATGTGAATATGTGGAGATATGTGTTTATGAGTAAGAAATGTGTTTATATGCCAAGATCTATGGATTGGATAAAGAAATGTTTAAAATGATTTCTGCTATGAAAGTATATGTGTTTTTACTATGTTCAATCGGCCCCTACTTGCTGAGTATTTTCCAAAATACTCACCCCTCACATCCCCTCCCAGACAAAGACGAAAAGAAGAGATCGAGGAAGAATTACAAGAACAATTTTGGAGATGATGATCCACGAAGAACCTTCAAGAATTTATTAGTTTTATTTACGATTCCGCATATTTGATTTAATCGAGACAATTGTATTTTGTAATATCAATTGTAAAAGACGATTATTCTTTTCTATGGAATAAATAGAATGGTTTTTATCATAGATCTGTACACGAGGCTTGTTGATTTTGAATTAATGTTTGGAATCAACGTCGGTGTTATCGACCCCGGTCTCGGGGCGTGATATTTTAGTGGTATCAGAGCAAAAAAGGTTCCATGATCCAGATGGGAAAAGAGTTTTGGTTGATAAAACTGTTTGAATCAAAATTCAGTTGGGAATCAAAAAAATTACAATCTGAAAATTCAAGAAAAATAAAAAAAATCAAAACCCTAGACTAAGGTTTTCCCACCACCTCGCCACCGCTGGAAAGACGACTGCCGGCCAACCATCTGAACCGCCTATTCCGGACGACTACACGGTTAAAATATTAGCTCCATCGGACTTTGATTGTTTGGCCAATTTCGTCATTGAAGATCCACGCCTCAAGAACCCTAAAAAAAAAAATAACGTCTAGAAATTGGCCATCGATTCCTCTCATTTCCGAACACCATCCGAAATTAAATCTGGGTTTTTAGTCTTTGAAACACGTCGATCCAAAGCCCTCTATTTGATTGAATTCATAAGCGACGTAAGACAATCAATTTCATGGCGAACTTCACGCCTCAGGAACCCTAAAATCCGAAACTTTGGCCCTCAATTTCCTCAATCATCCAAACATAAATTTCAAATTAATTTCGGGTTAATACTCTAATTATCATCCCAAGTAAAAGCCCTATGGCGTTATCAAGTCACAAAAGAAGGAGAGACGTCAATTGCGGATCACACTTTGCACCCTACGAAACCCTAATCTGCATTAATTTCGGCCATAAATTTCGTTCAAAATGCGAGCATAAAAAATTGAAATGAAATATGTGTTAATGATCGTCTGGACATGAATAACAAAAGCCATAAACTAATTTCAAGTTTCAATCAACGATTACCGATCGTATTTCACGCTCAAGAACTCTAATTTTGGCGAATTTCAGTATTCGATTTGACAGGCAATTCGAACACAAAAATCCAATTAATTTCGGGATCTTGCTCAAAATAATGCCAGTAATAAAAGCCCTATAATTTCGTCGGATTACAGACAAGGATGGGACGCCAATTTGGAACCACAATTCACGCCCCTTAGAACCCTAAATGACGAAAATTTCGACCAACGAATTCTCCATCAATCCGGACATGAATTTCAAATTAATTTCGGGTGCTTGACCGTAATTTAATTCCTAACAAAAGCCCTCTATCCAATCAAAATTACAAATAAGGAAAGATGCTCAATTTCGGATCGAGATTCTCGCCCTAGAACCCTAAAATTGCGAAAATTTCGGACCTTGATTTCTCCCAACTCCGAATGCATTTTTAAAATTAAATCTGGATTATGAATCCCCATAACCCATATATTAATAGCCCCTTAACAATTTCAAAATTTCAAACCTTGAGTGATCGAATTCTTGAAGCCCCAATCCACACCTTTTAAACCCTAATAACTCAAATTCTTGACCTTGATTTTTGAACCCCTGAAGCATATTATTCCAATCTCATGTTATTTACCCTCACATCAATTCTAAGGAAAATCATTTGTCAATTTTGAAATTCGGCAACCAAAACGGAACCAATCGAGGATCTAAATTTTTCTCCTCAAAGAACTCTAACCCACGAAATCTCATCCTTCGATTTCACCTCCACCTTAGCGTAATACGACATAGGCTACGATGACTCACGCTCAAACCAGTTCGATCCAAATGACGTAACATGAAAAAGACCAAGTTTAAAATATTCCAAGACAAGGAGATGCGAGACAAGACCGAGTTGTTGGAGTTAATAAATCACTTCCGTTACAAGGCCCAAATGATGACCTACCACCATCATCGTGCCGAAGAGCGACTTACAAAAGCAATCGAGGACAACAAAACACTTATGAAAGTCCACAACAGTTGGAACACTTCGAGCAGGAGTTCAATGAGCATCGAGAGAACATGTGGACTCAAATTCAAGCCCTCGTGAATGAGAAGAATGAATTGGCACAGGAAGTTGCCTACAAGCAGTCTGTGATCGATTTCATGATGGAAGAGGAAGATCCTATGGTACTGGGTGTTGAAGGGGATTTAGGAGACAGAGAAGCAATAGACTAATTTTTCTAATATGCAAAGTCATAAGGATAATAAGGAATATATCTTGGGTATCCTAGTGATGATTTTCTTTGTTTAGGATTTCGTTGTGAACCTCTCAGTTTAATTAATAAATTTTAATTTATTCTCCGTGCGTGTCAGGTTGTGTTATTCCTTGGTTATGCTCCTACACAACAACTTTAAACCCTTGCTACTATTATTTTGAAAAGCTACATCCCTCTTTGTAAATCACTATGAACTCAATCCACTCGTATTACGCCCAATTTCTTGATTTTTATTCTTGGGCTGACTTCGAGAATTTTTCCCAAACCACTCAATAAATTCGAGTTCATACTTTATTAGATTTATCATGGAGATTGTTTTGAAATTTTTCACCCAATTCCAAGAAACTTAATTTCAAGTTAAATCTCGGGCTAACTCGAATAGTCGATGACATGTCCTCCTTATTCTTAGTGAGATCCTTAGAACTAAGTAAAATTATGTTATAATTTTGGGAGACATAATTTAAGATACTTCTCATAATTTGAGTATAAGTTGTGATACTTTGGGTTCAAGTTGTATGATAATTTGGTTGGAATGAGAGATAGTAGATTAGTCTCTAAATATTAATAAGGAAATTAGAAACAAACTTTCCGCAGTCCAATAAATCTTTTGAAATTCGATAAAATTTATTCGACCAATGAATTCATTTGTATTCCTTCAAATTTATTATTGATATCCTTGAACTCAACTTTCATTGGAATAATGGGTTAGCATGTTATCATTGGACATTTCCCCGCTTGATTTATTTCATCCTAAACATCAATTATATCTTTTGCGCTTTATTTTATTCCTTTGATATAATCTCATATTCAATGTGAAAGTTCACTTTTAATTCTTCTAAAATACTCGAATCATATGATTTTATCCGGACAATTATTCAATCTACTTATTGCACTATAGAGCTTCACTCGTCAATTTTGAAATAGTCTCATTTGTGCAAACACTTATTCAACTATTGGTTCACCCTGAAATTGTTCTTATATCCTCATCTATTTTAAATAGTTTGGACCGTTTGAAATATATCTTACTTGTGAAGCAATCGTTCAATCATTTCTAGTACTTCGGAGCTTCATAGTATGTTTTTTCTTCATAATTACCCAAATATTCTTTGGATAATGTGGTTATGGTTCTTCATTAAAGTTCGATACATCAATTGTTTATTCATTCATTGTCGAGACTCCATGATTGCTTGAGTTTGATATGACCTTGATCTTCTTCATATCAAAATTTATTTTTCGACTATCATATTGCAAAATTTACTTTGAGTTGATGCAAACTACATACTATTTCTTTATTTCCACTTTCTTGAAATTATCATTTCGTTCTTTCATGAGATTGTATCATAGAATAACGTAAGTTACCCTTGCAAATTCTTGTAGTATTACATCACATTGTTAATTGGTTCAGCTGAAAGTTGATCATTCTTGGCAAAGAACATCCGTTCAAACTCGAAATTTTTTCATTCACCTTCCTAAGATTAAGATACTTTCATTAGAGCACGTACCGAAAGCGATATAAGAAATACTTGTACATATGAATGTTAGTTCGATTAAATAAGAGCTAGGTTGAAACTATAAACTAATGAATGTAGGAAGCCAGTCTAGACAACTTCTAATATAGACTGACGATTGGTATCACAACCGTGGGAGGCCTTTCGATAACCGACAAGTACTCATGTGACTCTTAATATCGTTTATATTACCCACAAATCGATGGCAAGACTAAAAGGACAACTCAAACCCTCGAGGATATGCTACGTGTTTGAGCCTCAGACTTCAATACGAAATTTGGAGCAAACTTTTACCCTAAGCGAGTTACTTTCAACATTGACTGTCCAAACAGAATAAAAATAACACTCACTCCAAGCCTATTCCAAATTCACAATATATTTCACGTACCACAACTGAGGAGATTCATTGCCAATCCGAACCATGTACTCGAAGTAGAACCTTTAGTTGTCGAAAGAAACATGAGTGAACCTATGAAGTATGAAGAAATTCCGATCTGGAACGTGGACTCAAATGATCAAGTACTGAGATGAATGACTATTCCATACGTCAAACCGTACAGAGAGAGAAGACTCTTGGGAACCGGAAGAAAATATGCTAGAGAAATACCCCTATCTCTTCCAGCAATGAATTGATCCAAGTTTTGAGGACGAAACTTCCAATAAGGATGGATGGATGTAAAAAACCCCAAATTATGCCCCAATTTATCACCTAAACTTATTACCCAATTAACATTATTAACCTTTAATTACCAATTATTATCATCCAAAATGAGAGACTTGAATTGGGGGATTGAAAAACAAATGTCATGGGATTTAAACCCATAATTCTTTCACTAACCTAAATTAACCACCCACCACTTTAATTCATTATAAATCATATCAAAGAGGAGAAGAAGAAGGCTATCCCTTTTCATTACCAAGAAATTCGAAAATCCTCTCACATACACAACACTCATTTTCGAAACCTTCAAGAAGAGAGGAGAAGTTTCTCACCACTTTCTCAACCCGGATCTCGCTTCGGTTATCCATCAATTAAGTGGGTTTTTGCTACAACTTCATTTCGTTTTCAAACCTTATGTATGTTTTAAATATCGATTGAACAACCCTATGAAAAGTATGTTTTTTAAATCTAAACAAGTATGTGACATGATCATGAATGAAGGACCTTGCGGAGCAATGTGCTACGTGTGTATGAGACACCACTTGATTCGACGGGGCAAAGTGCTACATGATGTTGACGTGCCACATGCATGGGAGTCACCTCTTGATCCTTAAGAGCAAAGTGCTATACCACGGGAGCCACCTCTTGAATCCAATAAGTCGATATGTGAATATGTGGAGATATGTGTTTATGAGTAAGAAATGTGTTTATATGCCAAGATCTATGGATTGGATAAAGAAATGTTTAAAATGATTTCTGCTATGAAAGTATATGTGTTTTTACTATTTTCAATCGGCCCCTACTTGCTGAGTATTTTCCCAAATACTCACCCCTTACCTCCCCTCCTAGACAAAGACGAAAAGAAGAGATCGAGGAAGAATTACAAGAACAAATTTGGAGATGATGATCCAATAAGAACCTTCAAGAATTTATTAGTTTTATTTACGCTTCCGCATATTTGATTTAATCGAGACATTTGTATTTTGTAATATCAATTGTAAAAGACGATTATTATTTTCTATGGAATAAATAGAATGGTTTTTATCATAGATCTGTACACGAGGCTTGTTGATTTTGAATTAATGTTTGGAATCAACACCGGTGTTATCGACCCCGGTCTCGGGGCGTGACATAGATAACAGGTCAGCCCTGCCTAAAAAACATGTCAGCCTTGTTCGATGTTTAGATGTCTGTCCAGTTCGGCCTCCCTCTCCAGCTCAACTTGTTATCTATAGCCCAAGCATATTAAGCAATTTTTATAATAGAGTGGGTGGGGGCTATGGAGCAGGTTTAGCATATTAAGCCCATATCAGGTCTTGCCGAAATACCCGAACAATCGAGACAACGTTACACTAGCTCGACTAGAGGGGGGATACTGGTGTTACCCTGGTAAAAGTATGGACTCTGCAAGACCTGATTTGGGCAAGACCTCTACCATGGCCATCCCAGGTCGACCTCCATGAAGATCTACACCTGAGGAGTGATTCATAAATCAGAGGCACAAAACATATCTCCGTATACGAATAATATCTTAAAAGCTGCAGAAATCGTACAAAGAGTGCAATAGTTGTATGTGGTCCCCATTTCTGGGACTCTAACCCCTACCTTCAGCATTAGACAATGTCCCCTAGACCTTGGGTAGGTAGTTACATGTTGTCTACTCCATTCTCATATAAATACAAGGAGGCAGTAGGGTTAAGGGGATGCCAACACCTCTTTCTTGGGGGGAAAAGAGAGCAGGTCTCCTTCCTCCTCAAGAACAAGCAGCAGCCGAGGTCTTCCCCCTTCACCATTTTAATTTCTTAGCTCATTTCTTGTGAAGAAGAACAGCTACTGTAAATCCTTGATGTTTATAGTGGAATTTATGCTGGACTAGGTCCCGTGGTTTTTCCCCTCGGGTTTCCACGTAAAAAATCTGGATGTTCATTTATTTTTCGCATATTCATTCATTGTTACAAAATCGAACCAAAAAATAAGGTAACAACAATAATTCTTACATTTTTCCAACTGTATAATTACTCAAACACAACCTTTTACTACTATGTTATATATACTCACGAATGCGATTATTTACGTGCATCTGTCTTTCAACTAAATTAATTATTTATTATTATTATTATCCATTATTAAGATCAAAACAGTATATCTATATATTTAAAAAGTGGATAAAATATTATATATCTTATATTTTTATAAGTTCAAAAGTATATAAAGGATAAACAAATTTTTTTTAGTAATTTTAAATTTTTTTGGAAAGTAGACGGGATATTGTAGTTATAGATATGTTGCAGATTTACTGAAATACGTTTTATGGTATTTTTTTTAATAAAAATTGATTAGTTTTCTAATTTTATGTATATTTTTGTAAAATCAATATATATATGCTTGAAACAAAAGTAAGAAAAAAGATATGATTGTATTGAGATTGGGATAATTAAAATAAACTTGAAATGTAAGTAGTGGATGGTGGAGAGTCCACGTTTTACACCCTTTTCTATTTGGTGATTTAAATAACCATTCCAATGTAGTATTGGTTAAATGATGTAATTTAATTAGGTTACCGTTTAGAAATTTAGGTCTCTGTCTCAGCGGAAAAAATCTAATGGAGGGCAGAATGAACTGAGGCACCATCAATAAAGCGTTTGCACTTTGTTATTTGATACCCGGGTAAAAGTACGGACTTGACAAGACCTGTCCGACAAGAGTTGGACAGTTAGGCATAACAAATGACCCGAGCCCAAAAATTGACCTAGACATCTACTGGGTATAAACTGAAGAAAGAGGGGGTTGATGAGAGCAGGAAGACCTAGTTGGACATGAAATGTTTGATCTGACATACTTGAGGTGATGTGAGTTAGTGGGAAAGCATGGTAGATCTCCATGATTAAATGCATAGAGGGATGACCTAATGAAGCTGGAGGAAGAACTGAGCTCCCAACCTCTCAAGGTTGGGTAATTGAATGACAATGAGATAAGCCAAGCACATTACTTGACCTTATGAGTTCATGGAAATTAGACGAACATGCTAGGGTGGACGTGGGGAAAGCGTGACCTTCCTAGCTCGGCCTACCTAGCTTTGCCTACCGAGGTGCCAATCTGAACTTGGAGGGATATGACCTAGTTGTGCTCAGGCCCTCTGACCAACCTGCCGACCTCATGCCTCGTGAGTGTCAAGGATATTACTTTACCATAGATAGAATACATTCCTTATTCACTGTAAATTAGTAGATATCGAATCAATTAGGCAGAGATTTTGAATGTAAATGTAAGGCCCCAAGAATTGATTATTAATTATAATTTGGGAATTTATTATAATTAATTTGGAATTAATTAATTAGAAGTGATATTGACAATATGAATGTCAACTGACATTTTAATTAGAGCACGAGATAATTTTTTAATGGTAAAATAAACTCCGAAAATATTTAACAAATAAATTATTAAAATGAAGAATTAAATTTTGTGTTATAATAGTGGACATAAAATCCCAATTGGCGACTGTAAACTTAATTTATCAGTACACCGCCGACACTTCGATGTACACAGTTGAGCTAGGATGCTATTAATTTGGTTGGAAGGCGATTTTCACAGACAAAAACATGTAAAAACACACACTCAAACCCGATCACTCTGCATCACTCTTTCTCTCCTGCGCGACCTTCAACCTCCACTTGTAAATCGCTTGCGCCTTCCGCCGTTCGTCGTCCACCCTACGATCTCGACCTATCACCGTGTAGCCAACTCAATGGCACACCTTTCCACACAAAGAATTCACGATAAAAGTTTCTAAAACCCGTCGATTTATCCCTGAACGTATCGATTTTGAATTTTTAGGGTTCTTCGAATTTCAGTTCGATTTCTTCTTTTTAATCTTAAATTGTTTCGATTATGCATGTATAATCCCTTCCCCTCACCATGACCGACGTTTCCCCTCTGATCTCCACCCTTATCGCCGTTGTGAGCACCGAAAACCACCCTGAAGCCTTCGGCTACTATTCACGAATTTGGGGAAAATGTGACTTTGAATTTCCAATCTTTTTGTCGGTTGATTTTGAGGTTTTTGAAGTTATTTTAGACATAATAATGTGGTTTGACAGAATTGAGATTTAGTGTAGCGAAAGTCTTGCATTGCATGTTGGATTTTGGTTCGATTTTGTTGATGTATTGGTGGGTATAGGATTTGAATTTCATGCATGTGGGGGAAAAGGTTCTTAAATCCTGCTTTAGTTTGATTAATCTTGTGTTGGAAGATTTTTGCAGATTTTGCAAGTTGTCTTGATGTTTGGATCGATTCATGTTGAAATTGGGGAAATGTCTAATGATACATGTTTTGGCTTGGTTAAACCTTGAATTAGATAGTTGGGTAGGTTTTCATTATTAGATCTTGTTTCCCTTGTGGTATTGATTTAAATTGGCTACTTTGTTGGGGGGGTTGAGGTTGTCGATCATGCATGTTGTCCAGACAGTTTCAACTTGTAGTTTTGTCACTTGTGGCCTTGCTAGTTTATGTTTTAGCTTTGTAGATCACTTATTGGATTGTAGTGGAAATGGTTATGGATCCCTTCAATTGAGTTTTAGTTAACTGGATTTAAATGACGAAAAATCTGAATATGTGTAAGCTATAGACTTGTGCAACTCTGATTTGTGCTATAAGTGCAAATTTGACTTGAAGAGTTAGCATGGAATGTTTGTTTAAGGTAATGAAAAGGATGATATACTAACGGAAAATGTTTTAAAGGAGTAAAACTAAAATATGCTAAAATAATCCTCATTTTCTTATCTTGTGAATTAAAGAAGAGTTTAGGAAATAGACGAATATAAATGATGCTATTGTATGTATTTTATAGATTAACATATGACATTGGAGCTCCACGAGCTACAAGGACGATATTCATCATTTAGAAAGAAAGATTAGGTATGTTGCGATCGGTAACATACTACAGGTATCTGTATTATTTGATACATGATTTGCTGAACTTAAGTGAATTACGTGAAATTACTTGGCTATGTGATTTAAATTGAATTATGAGCATTCACAACTGGCATATCGATGTATGAAAATAAATGTTTTGTTAACACACATCATTTTGATAACTATACATCGATATATGACCTCCATGTTGGACATTTTATATTGATCTATCCATTCTTTGATAACCTTGATGATGACTGAGTTGATTTACTCTGAGTGTGGGGGACGACGGGCACGTCGATGACAGGCAGTTTAGGTAGCAACTATAGTCACGCGCGTTGCTACTGGGCCTAGACACGAGGGATGACGAGCACATCACAGGATGATTCGACTAGCGCAAAGTTTGTATGTTATCACCCTTTGCTCGAGCTTGATATTGATTGATGATACCTTTCTTTGGACTCCGATATTTTGGGTATCTTGAGATTTCGATTCATTGTACCTTACATGCAGTGCATTGCATTGCATCATCTATCACATTTTATAGATACACATTGTAATTACTTAATAGTTTCATATTGGGCTTTGGCTCACCCCCAGGTGGGCTGTTGTTGTCTTTTTGTGTGGACAATGGCAGGTATTACAGGTAACCAGGATCCCAAAGATGGAATACTCATTGAAGTCTTATCTGAGGTTGTTTATTTTGCCTTTTTCCCAGCCGTAGGATAGTTAAATTATACCATGGTGTGTCCTGGATCGTATAATTATGTAAGTTGAGTTTATTGCAGCACTCTTGAGTATTTGTGAATATTCGGTATTTTACTTACTGCTGATGGTATTATGTAAATATTTTGAGTATGAAATGTATGCTGGAGACTTATTGTGCATGCTATGGTATGACGTAAATATTTTTAGTACGGATTATGTGATGAGTGCCTATGATGCATGCTATGGTATTATGTATTTACTGGCTGTACTGGGATAATATTATTGGTGTTTTCAGTTTTTTTTGGTATGTCCCTCGTGCGGGGAGGTCATGACGAAATTTTTAGAGCCACTTGTTGGCAGATTTTTAAATAATCTTCCGTTGTTTACAAATAAATAATCTTTGTGTGATAATTAAACACTTGATTAGGAACGGGTCCTCACAGTTAATGATGATCAGAAAGAGTCGAGGTTGACTGATATCTTAGTACGAAAACTTACCAAGATTTTCCTGAGGAAATAATAGATTTCCACTAGAGAATGAAATCGATTTTAACTGTTTGTTACTGCCAAGGAATAGATTCGATATCGAAAGTATTGTGCAGAATGGCATCAGCAGAGTTGACAGATTTTGAGAATAGTTCCAGAATATCCATGATAAGGATACATACGTCTGAGTATGTCACTTTGGGGAAACATCAATGATGTTAGTGAAGAAGAAATATGGTATTGTGAAGATGTGTATCGACTAAAGGCAGTTGAACCAGGATACTGTCAAGAATAAATAACCACTGCCTAAGATCAAGAAGTATTTGATCAGTTGTAGGGAACTTTCTATTATAAGAATAATGATTTTAAATCTGGTTACCATCAGTTTGAGTTAGAAGAGAAAATGTTCTCTAGGCAATTGGTCAAACCAGATATAGGCATTTTGAATTTTTGGTAATGCCGTGTGGTCTGAAAACTATACCAGTAGTGTTTATGAATTTGATGAATAGAGTATTCCATAGCTTTTTGGGCGGAAGTGTAATATATTCATCAGTGGTATAGTAGTGTACTCGTGTTCCAGAAGGAACCACATAGAACATCTACGCTTGGTTCTTCAGACGCTTCGTGAAGCTCAAATTGTATACCAAGTTATTGAAATGCAAATATTGGTTGAATTGAGTGTTGTTTTGGGATAGGTGTTACCAACTCATCGGATACCTGTTACTCCCAGGAAAATAGAGGTAATAATAATTTGGCCAAGACCAATCAGTGTACTCGAGATACAAAGTTTTATGAGTTGGCCAGATATTACAGGCTTTTATGGGAGGATATTCTAGGATAGCCTGATCTATTAACCAGTTGACCAGGAAGAAATTTGAGTTTCGTTTGGCCAGATATTACATTACATCATCTATCACATTTTATAGATATATGTTGTAATTACTTGATAGTTTCATATTGGGCTTTGGCTTACCCCCAGGGGGGCTGTTGTTGTTTTTGTGTGTGGACAATGACAGGTATTACAGGTAACCAGGATCCGAAAGAGGGAATACTCATTGAAGTCTTATCTGAGGTTGTTTCTTTTGTCTTTTTCCTAGCTGTATGATAGTTAAATTTATACCAGGGTGTGTCCTGGATCGTATAATTATGTAAGTTGAGTTTATTTAAGTTCAGTCTTGAGTATTTGTGAATATTCGGTGTTTAACTTACTGCTGATGGTATTATGTAAATATTTTGAGTATGAAATGTATGCTGGAGACTTATTGTGCATGCTATGGTATGATGTAAATATTTTTAGTACGGATTATGTGATGGATGCCTATGATGCATGCTATGATATTATGTATTTACTTTCTGTACTGGGGATATTCTTATTGTGCTTTCATGTTTTTTGGCATGTCCCTCGTGCGGGGAGGTCATGCCGAATTTTTTAGAGCCACTTGTTGGCAAAAATTTAAATAATCTTCCGTTGTTTGCAATAAATAATCATTGTGTGATAATCAAACACTTGATTATGAACGAGTCCTCACAATAAATTATGAAATAATTTAGGCACTAAATTAGGGAGATTTGTAACCTTTGTACTCTATATAATGGAATGAATCCCTGATTGAGAGGTTATTGACTCAAATCTTGACATGGTAACAAAACCAAAACTTTAATTTTTCACTATTGTGCTCCAGAAATATTTTGATTTTCATTTTTGTTCTGTCGATCTTTGCGGCGGCCTGTTTTTTCCGACAGTATCTATCTTGATCGATGGTGTCTGGGTTTCTATGCAAACTGTGTTTATCGTGTTTCTTTGGGCCATCATGTTGTGTCTGCTGCGAGTTTGCAGCTTTTTCCCGTCGGGACATTTGCGTCGGACTTCCGTCGCGCCTGTGATTGATTTCGGTTCTGATTGTGCACGAATGGGATTTCTCTATGTGACAGTGTGGGTCGTGAGTTCAGCTTTTCTTTTGTAGCGATTTGTTGTGCGACTGGGCTAGGGTTTAATGATTGTGAAGCCTTTGGTTCCTGTGTGCGCGATTGGAGTTATTGTACGAGCGGCTAGGGTTTACTGTGTGTTGTTGCTAGAGTTTGTAGAGTTTGTTGTGTGAGGCGGCAAGGCTATGGTTTGCTGTAGTCGAGACTTTTTTTTGTTTGGGCGACGGATTTAGGGTTCCTTGTGGATTTTTTTCTCCTCTTGCATCATGTCGATTGAAAACACTATTGTTCGCTTCACTGGTAAAAATTATTCCACCTGGGCTTTTCAGTTTACATATTTTTTAAAGGACATAAATTCTTTCATCATATTGATAATTCTGCTCATATTCCGGCTGATGCAAAAGAACCGGCCCAATGGGAGACTAAAGATGCTAAGGTTATCTCTTGGCTTCTTGTCATCTTGTCACCAATCTACAAAGTTTTACTACAGCTCTTGACATGTGGAAATATTTCTATCTTCAAGTTCACAGTGTTCACAAATTGCAATTGGAATTACAGTTCACTCAAGGGAATCTGCATATTGCCAAATTCTATTCAGGTCTTCTTAATCTTTGGAGCGAATACTCTGTACTGTTACTGCTAAGGTTCCTTATGCGGCTCTTCAAGCGATTCACGCCAAGAGTCAACATGATCAATTCCTGATTAAACTTCGACCCGAGTTTGAATGAACATGTTCGAGCAGGATTATTAAAATGTGCTCATGTTTCCACTTTGGACCTGTGTCTTGGTGATTTTCTTCGTAAGGTTCATCGTCTCTCCACTCAGTCCAGTATTTCCTCTGTATCTGCTCCTATGAATGTGGCTTATGCTGCCCATGGCAAAGGGAAAGAATTTGTTCAGTGCTTTCGCTGCAAAGAATTCTGTCACTTCGCTCGTAATTGTCCTAAGAATTTTGAAATTACTGCAACAAGGACGGCCACTTCCTCAAGGATTGTCCGGTGAGAACTCAAACGTCCTCCTCAAGATTTCAAAGCTGTGGTGTCATCCTCTATGGTTGCTAACTCTCCGTCTCCTGCAATCAACTTTGACTCGCCAGTTCTTATTCTTATCATGGTTCAGCAGATGATTGTATCTGCTGTTATGGCCTTAGGCTTGCAAGGTACTAAATCCGCTTCTACTACTTCTTGGATTGTTGACTCATCTATTGACTAATGGTTTTGGGGCAATAAAGAAATATTAACTTCATCTCATTCCTTTGATTGTGCTATTGTCGCCTTAGTACGAGTAAAAATTTACCTTTTCCTACGCATGGTAGTCGTGCTTTCTCAGTGCTTTGATCTTGTGCATTCGGATGTCTGGGGAGTTAGTCCGGTTGTCTCTCATGCTCAATATCGGTATTTTGTTACATTTATCGATGATTTATGTAGATACACTTGGATCTATTTTCTTCGTTCGAGGTGTTTTCTGTCTTTCAAACATTTGTTGCACTTAGCATGCCATAAGAATCGTCACCTATTAGATGTTGTCGTACATTGTTAATTGATTCCTCTATCCCGCCAAATTATGGGTCGAAACATTATCCACTGATGTCTATTTGATTAATCGTTTGCCTACTGCTACTTTAAATGATGATTCTCCTTATTTTCGTTTATTTGGCATGACACCTGAATATCAATATCTTCATATCCCACCAAATGATTGTCATAAACTTACTACCCAATCTATTTTGTGTGCTTTTATGGGATATTGTCCCACTCAGAAATGATTCTTTTGTTATGATGATCATGCACATAAATTTTGAATCTCTCAGAATGTTATTTTCTTTGTGTCTCGATACTTTTTTCAGACTCGGGTTGTCTCTGATTCTCCTACTGTGGTTCTCGCTTCTTTTGATGTTGTGATTTATTCTCTTGAGCATTTTAAACCAGGGCTGGTCTACCATCGACGTGCTCCATGGCCCGTTCCCATCACTGATCCGTCACTTGATCCACTCATGGTTCCTCCATAACGACGCTCCACTCGGGTTTCCCAACCACCAGACCTATATGGATTTTCCCCCATCTCACTTACTGCCACACTCGATACTGTTGTTGTGCCTCGTTCGTATACTCAGACTGCCCCCCAAGCATGCTGGCAGCAAGCTATGCAGGAAGAGCTCCTAGCCCTTCAAAACAATAATACTTGGGATCTTGTGTCTTGTCCGTCGAGCATCAAGCCAATAGGTTGTAAGTGGGTCTATTCAGTTCAATTCCGGTCTGATGTGTGAGACCCCGTTACTAAATCAAGATAATAAGGTGTGATTAAGAGAACTAATCATTCATGTGTAAATATCAGAGTAATAAGTCGTGTTAATTAACCTGAGCTTAAGAGATTACAGTACCAAAAGATTAAAAGGAATAACACATATTCCTACAAAAGGTACTACACTATAGTCTTACTCTACTTCATGTAGAAGCTATACAAAAATTTCTCTAACATGCTAATCCTGTAGCACTCCTTACAGCTCAGCATATCAACCCCGACCCTGGTTCTCATCATCAAAAGCACCTACAAAGACAACCCCCAACACATGAGCATAACATAATTCATATTCAACATAATATGAATGTAAGACGTAAATGCATAATCATAAATACAAAACACTTCCTGTATTTCCATCGCATTTACAAGGCCTATTGGTTGTCCCTGTACCATAATTCATAATCAAACACTATATGAACATCCACGGCATAAATAAGGTAACCCGTGTGGCCGCGTTCCAATAACCGTGACATCTTAACCGCTGAGATCACTGGAATCTTTGGACGAGAGCCGTCCCCATAAAAAGTCCACTGGAACCCCTGATCAGATAGAAAACGAACAATTCTCTGTTGGAAATCTACCACAGCTTGGTATCTGCTCAACACGTCAATGCCGATAATGCAGTCAAAATCTGCCATCTCTAACTGAATCAGATCGGTCCTCAGATCATTGCCCTCAAAAGAAATGAGGCAATCAGATAACTGTCGGTCAGCAATCACATGCTTCCCCGTGGGTGTCGAGACCATGAGAGGCGTGGGTAACAGAGACGAGCACAAGCGGTGTCTCTACACAAAAGCAGTAGATACAAAAGAATGGGAAGCACCTGTATCTATCAATAAAAATGCAGGGTATGTAAATAAATGATACGTACCAGCAATGACCTCCTCCGGGGCTGCCTCAGCCTGCTCCCTGGTCAGTGCATACACTTGACCCTGCGGCGGTCCTGTCGCCTGACCTCCCTGTGGTCGAGGTGCAAACTGCTGTCTCGGTGGTGCTGTCCTAGCATCAAATCTTGGCCTATTCGGCCCTGAATCTGCCTGACCTGCCCGATTGGGGCAACTCCGAGCTAGGTGGCCCACCCTGCCACAAACATAACAGCCTCGGCAGTCACGTGACAAGTGAAATCCTCCACAGCGATCACACCTGTCCCCTCCTGCCTTACTCCCTTGTGTAGGTCCCCGATTGCTTTGTTTATGACTCTGAGACTTTTTCCCACCAAATCTAGAAGATGATGTGGCCCCACGAGGCTTGAACTGGTCCCCTCGTGGCCTCAGGCTATCAACAGTAGGCCTCTGTGGCGGTACGAAAGGGGGTACAACGTCCTTGTACGCGCCCACTGCAATCTCTGCCAACTCTGCCCGTGTCAGGGCGTCATCAAAAGAGCTGGGGTTGTTGGAGACAACCCGATCAAACAATTCTGGCCTCAGCCCCTTCAGAAAGTTTCTAATCTTGGCATGACTGCTTACAGCGACATGAGGTACATACCTCAGCCGTGAGGAATACTGCATAGCGTAGTCTGACACTGATAGGCTGCCTTGCTTTAAACTATTGAACTCATCTTCCTTCAATTGTCTGGCAGCTGCCGAAAAATACCAGTTAAGGAACCGGGTCCTGAATACAGTCCAGTCAACTGTCACACTTTGAGCTCTCAGCTCCATCACCGTGGTCTTCCACCACATAGAAGGCTTCTTCGCCATCTGAAATTCGGCTAACCTCAGCCATGCGGTACGTGCACAAGGCGCAGTCACAAGTATCTGCTCTATCCGCTCAAGCCACTCTTCGGCTGCTTCACCAGACTCAGTCCCCTCGAAAATAGGTGGATGGAAGTTCAGAAACTGTGTCAAACTGAGCTCCCTTGGTAATAACATCTGTGCACTGGGCTCCACGCCCACAGTAGGTGGCGATAAAGGATTCAGCTGAGCAATACTGGCATTCATACTGCCCATATCCCCTACCTCTTCATTGATGTTCTCCGGGTTAATAGCCGCCATGCTGCAACACAAGAGTTAACAACAAATACCAAAAGCAGTTCATAATATAAGCCGTTAGATAACAATAGTATCATATTCAAAAGTATGTTAGTATAACACTTATACAACAATATGCATCACATGCATAACATGCCCAACAATGAATACCTAGCCAACTTGTCTCTAAAGGCTACCCTTCACTCTTCCCTGGTTATCTAACCACTGCTCTGATACCACTAAATGTGAGACCCCGTTACTAAATCAAGATAATAAGGTGTGATTAAGAGAACTAATCATTCATGTGTAAATATCAAAGTAATAAGTCGTGTTGATTAACCTGAGCTTAAGAGATTACAGTACCAAAAGTTTAAAAGGAATAACACATATTCCTACAAAAGGTACTACACTATAGTGTTACTCTACTTCATGTAGAAGCTATACAAAAATTTCTCTAACATGCTAATCCTGTAGCACTCCTTACAGCTCAGCATATCAACCCCGACCCTGGTTCTCATCATCAAAAGCACCTACAAAGACAACCCCCAACACATGAGCATAACATAATTCATATTCAACATAATATGAATGTAAGACGTAAATGCATAATCATAAATACAAAACACTTCCTGTATTTTCATCGCATTTACAACGCCTATTGGTTGTCCCTGTACCATAATTCAAAATCAAACACTATATGAACATATTGTGATGTCCCCGAAATGATTAATTGCAATTAAGGCACTAATTATGTTTATATGATGAATTATGTGGATGATTGATTTATGTGTTGAAATTAATTATCATGATGAAATGCATAGTCACATGATAGGCATGACCTGGGGTTTCTCTTCAGGATGCATGTTATTCATGATAGAAAAGGGAGTGTTAACATGATTTAATTGTGTTGATTGTTAATTATGAGGAAAGTATGGATTTAATGAAGTTCGGTGCATTTTTGTAAAATGCTTTTAAAATACCATGTTGGGGTAATTTATACATCATGATAATTATTGGGTATAATTTAATTAACCCATACCCCACTATACCCAACCCACTTCATTCATTTTAACCCATAACTCTTAAAATCCCCAAAATCCCTTCCCAACCCAAAACCCTTCCATTTTCGTTTTTGGGCTTAAAGGAGAAGAGGAATCCTTCCAAAAACTTGATTTGTGGAAATTGTTGGGAGATTTGGAGTCCCCAAGAGGTATGGATACCTCATTGTTGTTTTTGTAAAGTTTTATTTGAGTTTGATATGGTTTTGGAGGGTTTTGAAATGGGTTTGTTTTGGGTATGTGTTGTATGTTGTTGAGGTATGATTTTTGAAGTGTTTTATGTGGGTTTTAGTGTGTTATGATGATGTTGATGTTGTAGAAAAGTTTGGGTTTGAAGTGTTTGAAGTGGAGCTTGAAAAATGCTCAAAAATGGCGAATTTTCGATGTACAGGGATTGGCGATCGATCGCCCATTTTTGGCGATCGTTCGTGAGCCAGCAGTAGGCTCCAGAACCATTTGGCGATCGATCGCCACTTTTGGGCAATCGATCGGCGAGGTTGGTGCTCGATCGTGCCACAAGTGGCGATCGATCGCCGAAGGCACAAAAAGTCAACAACGGGCAGTGCGATCTCGCGATCGATCGGGGCATCTCAGCGATCGATCGCGAGTCACACAATTATGTGTTTTTGTTATTTTTGTGGGATTTTTTGATATTGGACTATATTTAGCTTCTAATATCGATTTGTATGGTTATGTAGAACCATCCCAGGTACCCACAACTTCAAGGAGATAAAGTTCTACAACTTCTCCATTTTGGAATTAAGGTGCGTAAGAGACGTACGGGCATCGGACGGTAAACCATACTCCTATACTATGATCATGCTATGATTGCATAAGTATTTACGATGTTATGACGATGATGTTTATGATGATGATGTTTATGATGATGATTGTGATAAGTAAGTTTAAGATGATGATGTTTATGATGATGATGTTTATGAAGAAGATATATAAGTTTATAACAATGTTATCATGTGGTAAGATGCCACGGGGTAAGATGCCCATATGGTAAGATGCCATACAATATTTATAAAAGGGTAAGATGCTCATATGGTAAGATGCCATACAATGTTATTATGTGGTAAGATGCCACGGGGTGAGATACCCATATGGTAAGAGGCCATACGATGTTATTATGTGGTAAGATGCCACGGGGTAAGATGCCCATATGGTAAGAGGCCATACGATGTTATTGTGTGGTAAGATGCCATGGGGTAAGATGCCCATATGCATGAAGGTAAATCAGGGTCAACAAAAAGAAGTTAACGAATAACCAGCAAGTTTACTTAACTAAGACTTCGTACACTTACTGTTATATTTTATTATGATGTTACAAGATGATGATGCTATAAGATGATGATTCTTATATGATGATGATGTTATAAGATGATGATATTAATAAGATGATGATGCTTATATGATGATGATGTTATAAGATGATGATATTAATAAGATGATGATGCTTATATGATGATGATGTTATAAGATGATGATATTAATAAGATGATGATGCTTATATGATGATGATGTTATAAAATGATGATATTTATAAGATGATGATGCTTATATGATAATGATGATATAAGATGATGATATTTATAAGATGATGATGATGTAAGATGATGACGTTATAAGATGATGATACTATAAGATGATGATGCTATGAGTTGATGATACTTATATGATGATGATGTTATACGATGATGATGTTTATAAGATGATGATTTTAATCATTCATGTCAAGAATTAATGATTATATGCATGGCTATGAAACAGGGACAACCAAAGAAGGTTAATGCGATTAACCAGGAAGTATATGTTACCAATTATTTTCATGCATTTATTTATATGCCATTGCCTTATGATGTTAAGTAACGATGTACATGCTCACGATGGGTTGTTCCTGTAGGTACACTTTTGGACTAAAGGACTAAGGGCCGGGTTGAGGCAGTGAGCTATGAGGAGCATGAAAGATGTTAGGATTCAGGATTTCTGGATAGTCTCTACTCTAGTAGTAGTATAATTTTATCGCTTTAACATTCGTTTTGAGAATGTAATTAATTAAGTTTGAAATTTCATTTTTGGCCCGTAATCTTATTAGCTCAAAGTTACAACCGGAACCCTTAAGAGGTTATGAATGCATGTTTAGTCCATAATACGTGTATAATATGATGTTAAGGTAGGAAGACCCTACATTAGTGGTATTAGAGCAGTGGTTAGATAACCCGGGAATGAGTGAAGGGTAGCCTTAGCAATAAGTTGGCTAGGTGCTTACTTGTAAACATGTTGTGTGCATATGTTACATAAGAAGTATAGGATGCTATACTAACATGTTTTATTTATCTAACGAGGTATTATATGAACTGCTTTTGGGTATTGTTGTTAACCCTTGTCTTGCAGTATGGCAGAAAATGCTGAAGTAAGTGATGCGATTTCATATGCACTTCTCCGTCGCCCATGCCTCTTGTAGTCTCGACACCCGCTAGAAGAAGTTTGATGACTGATCAGATTGTCTATGACGACCTCATTTATTTTGAGGGTAACGAGCTGAGGATAGACTTGATTGTTCTGGGAATGCCAGACTTCGAATGCATTGTGGGCATCGAGGTGCTGAACAAGTATCAGGCAGTTGTGGACTCCAGACAAAGACTGTCTGATTCAGGTCTGATATGAGGGTCCAATTGACATCTTATGGGGATGGTTCCTGTTCAAGGATTCTGTTACCATCTGCTGTCAAGATGTCACAGTTATTGGAACGAGACCATAAAGGATATCTCATCTATACTGTTGATATTACTGAAAAGAGGAAAGAGTTAAAGGTTGAGGATGTGCCCGTAGTGGCGGTGTTTCCTGATGTATCTCCGGAAGAGATTCCCGGATTCCCACCGATGAGAGAGGTCGAGTTTGGGATTAAGTTACTACCAGGGACGTCTACCATTTCTCGTGCCCCGTATAGGATGGCACCAACGGAGCTAAAGGAGTTAAATGTTCAGTTGCAGGAGCTCCTTGACAAGGGCTATATACGCCTTAGCGTATCGCCCTGGGGTGCACCAGTTTTATTTGTTAAGAAGAAAGATGGTTCAATGCGGCTGTGCATCGATTTCAGACAACTAAACCAAGCCATGATGAAGAATAAGTATCCGCTTCCAGGGATTGATGATTTGTTTGATCAGCTGCAGAGTACGAGGCTCTACAGTAAGATCGATCTGAGGTCGGAGTATCATCAGATTCGAGTTCAAGAGGATGATGTACAGAAGATAGCTTCCAGGACTAGATATGGACACTACGGATTCTTAGTCATGCCTTTTGGGGTGACGAATGCCCTAGCTGTTTTATGAGCCTGATGAACATAGTGCCCCAACCATGTTTGGGTCAGTTCGTCATAGTTTTCATTGACGATATGCTTTTTTACTCTCGAACTGAAGAGGGACACGTGAAGCACTTGAGAACAGTACTCCAGATCCTTAGGTATTGCCAGACCCCTGGCACAGCTGACTCAGAAAGGAGTGTCGTTCTATTGGTCCGAAGCTTGTGAGGAAAGCTTCCAAGAATTGAAGCGTCGTTTGACTACGACACCTATGTTGGTGATTCCTTCTGAGAATAAGAGGGTTGCCTTGTACACGAATGCATCACTGCAGGGTTTGGACTGTGTGTTGATGCAAGATAAGCATGTGGTGGCTTATGCATCGAGGCGGTTACAACCACATGAGGATGGGTACCCAGTCCATGATTTGGAGCTGGCAACCGTTATATTTGCCTTGAAGATTTGGAGGCATTACTTGCATGGTACGTCGTTTACCATCTACACGGACCATAAGAGCCTGGAGTTTTGTTCACACATGCTGAGATGAATATGCGACAAAGAAGATGGATGTCATGAATTTATCAGCTATGATGACCTCTTGTTGCCATTTGGGCTATGATTTTGATGTGGACACGTCGCCGGTGCGAGTGTCGACCTTGTTGGCTGAGCCAGACTTATTTGAGGCTATTAGGAAAGCCCAGAGGTCAAATGATGAGGTTCAGAGGTGGTCGTTTTTAGTACTTCGAGGACAGCCACCAAAGTTCAGAATGGCAGAAAATGATTCCTTGAGGCTGGGCAACCGATGGGTAGTCCCAGATACGCCGGAGTTGCTTAAAGGAATATCGGAACGGGCTCATAGTAGTCGGTTCAATACCCAACCAGGAGGAAGGAAAATGTATAAGGACCTAAGTGGTCAGTTCTGGTGGAGACGCATGAAGCACGATGTGATCGCTTTCGTTAAAAGATGTTTGATCTGCCAACAGGTAAAGGCAGAAAGGCAGAGGCCTGGTAGCGAGCTGAAGAGCTTGAAGGTACCTAAGTGGAAGTGGAGGCATATCATTATGGACTTTGTGACCCACTTACCAAGGACGGCCTCTGGATTTGATGCGCTCTGGGTGATCGTGGATAGGCTAACGAAGGTAGCTCACTTCATCCCCTACTGTATGACTTTTGCGTACCTAAAGATGACCCAATTATATGTGCGGGATGTGGTGAGGTTGCATGGAGTTCCAGTCTCGATTGTATCTGACAGAGACCCAAGGTTTACTCCACATTTCTGGGAGGGTCTTCAGACAGCTTTGGGCACAGAAGTGATACTGAGTACAGCTTATCACCCTCAATCAGACGGCCAGACAGAGCGTACCCTTCAGACGCTCGAGGACATGTCGAGGGCATGTGTTTAGGAGTTTGATACTCTGTGGCAAGATCCAGTGCCAATGATGGAGTTCTCCTATATTAACAGCTATCAGACGAGCATTCAAATAACTCCTTTTGAAGCTCTTTACGGACGACGATGTAGGTCACCGCTGTATTGGGAGGACATGACTAGTAAAGCGGTCGGAGGAACGGATATGATTAAGGATATGTAAGACAAGATAAAGTTGATACGCCAAAAGATGAAAGCGGCCCAGGATAGGCAAGCGGCCTATGCCAATAAGCGGCGACGACCGCTGGAATTCCAAGTAGGAGAAAGGGTCTTCTTGAAAATCTCACCCTTCAGGGGTGTAGTTCGTCTTGGTATGCGGGGGAAGTTATCCCCGATGTATGTTGGTCCATATGAAGTATTGCAGCGTATCGGTACTTTGGCCTACCGTTTGGCTCTACCGCCGTCTTTATCTGGGATTCATGATGTTTTCCACGTTTCTATGCTACGGAAGTATGAGCCAGACCCGTCTCATATTTTACAGCCTACTGAAGTGTAGTTGAGTTCAGATGTATCCTATGTTGAATGACCAGTCAGAATTATGGATCGAGAGGATCGCAGACTACGGGGCAAGATTTTACCGATGGTCAAAGTTCAGTGGGATCGTCGGGGTGTCGAGGAGGCCACGTGGGAGACGGAGCGGCATATGGTACAGCACTACCCGGAACTATTCTCTGGTATGTGATTTATGTTTAGTTTCTTTTGGGGTAAGTGCATGCGATTTCGAGGACGAAATCTTATAAGTAGGGGAGTAATGTGATGTCCCCGAAATGATTAATTGCAATTAAGGCACTAATTATGTTTATATGATGAATTATGTGGATGATTGATTTATGTGCTGAAATTAATTATCATGATGAAATGCATAGTCACATGATAGGCGTGACCTGGGGGTTGCTCTTCAGGGTGCATGTTATTCATGATAGAAAAGGGAGTGTTAACATGATTTAATTGTGTTGATTGTTAATTATGAGGAAAGTATGGATTTAATGAAGTTCGGTGCATTTTTGTAAAATGCTTTTAAAATACCATGTTGGGGTAATTTATACATCATAATAATTATTGGGTATAATTTAATTAACCCATACCCCACTATACCCAACCCACTTCATTCATTTTAACCCATCACTCTTAAAATCCCCAAAATCCCTTCCCAACCCAAAACCCTTCCATTTTCGTTTTTGGGCTTAAAGGAGAAGAGGAATCCTTCCAAAAACTTGATTTGTGGAAATTGTTGGGAGATTTGGAGTCCCCAAGAGGTATGGATACCTCATTGTTGTTTTTGTAAAGTTTTATTTGAGTTTGATATGGTTTTGGAGGGTTTTGAAATGGGTTTGTTTTGGGTATGTGTTGTATGTTGTTGGGGTATGATTTTTGAAGTGTTTTATGTGGGTTTTAGTGTGTATGATGATGTTGATGTTGTAGAAAAGTTTGGGTTTGAAGGGTTTGAAGTGGAGCTTGAAAAATGCTCAAAAATGGCGAATTTTCGATGTACAGGGATTGGCGATCGATCGCCCGTTTTTGGCGATCGATCGCGAGCCAGCAGTAGGCTCCAGAACCATTTGGCGATCGATCGCCACTTTTGGGCGATCGATCGGCGAGGTTGGCGATCGATCGTGCCACAAGTGGCGATCGATCGCCGAAGGCACAAAAAGTCAGCAACGGGCAGTGCGATCTCACGATCGATCGGGGCATCTCAGCGATCGATCGCGAGTCACACAATTATGTGTTTTTGTTATTTTTGTGGGATTTTTGGATATTGGACTATATTTAGCTTCTAATATCGATTTGTATGGTTATGTAGAACCATCCCAGGTACCCACAACTTCAAGGAGATAAAGTTCTACAACTTCTCCATTTTGGAATTAAGGTACGTAAGAGACGTACGGGCATCGGACGGTAAACCATACTCCTATACTATGATCATGCTATGATTGCATAAGTATTTACGATGTATGACGATGATGTTTATGATGATGATGTTTATGATGATGATTATGATAAGTAAGTTTAAGATGATGATGTTTATGAAGATGATATGATAAGTAAGTTATAACAATGTTATCATGTGGTAAGATGCCACGGAGTAAGATGCCCATATGGTAAGATGCCATACAATATTTATATGGTAAGATGCCATACAATGTTATTATGTGGTAAGATGCCACGGGGTGAGATACACATATGGTAAGAGGCCATACGATGTTATTATGTGGTAAGATGCCACGGGGTAAGATGCCCATATGGTAAGAGGCCATACGATGTTATTGTGTGGTAAGATGCCATGGGGTAAGATGCCCATATGCATGAAGGTAAATCAGGGTCAACAAAAAGAAGTTAACGAATAACCAGCAAGTTTACTTAACTAAGACTTCGTACACTTACTGTTATATTTTATTATGATGTTACAAGATGATGATGCTATAAGATGATGATTCTTATATGATGATGATGTTATAAGATGATGATATTAATAAGATGATGATGCTTATATGATGATGATGTTATAAGATGATGATATTAATAAGATGATGATGCTTATATGATGATGATGTTATAAGATGATGATATTAATAAGATGATGATGCTTATATGATGATGATGTTATAAAATGATGATATTTATAAGATGATGATGCTTATATGATAATGATGATATAAGATGATGATATTTATAAGATGATGATGATGTAAGATGATGACGTTATAAGATGATGATACTATAAGATGATGATGCTATGAGTTGATGATACTTATATGATGATGATGTTATACGATGATGATGTTTATAAGATGATGATTTTAATCATTCATGTCAAGAATTAATGATTATATGCATGGCTATGAAACAGGGACAACCAAAGAAGGTTAATGCGATTAACCAGGAAGTATATGTTACCAATTATTTTCATGCATTTATTTATATGCCATTGCCTTATGATGTTAAGTAACGATGTACAAGTTCACGATGGGTTGTTCCTGTAGGTACACTTTTGGACTAAAGGACTAAGGGCCGGGTTGAGGCAGTGAGCTATGAGGAGCATGAAAGATGTTAGGATTCAGGATTTCTGGATAGTCTCTACTCTAGTAGTAGTATAATTCTATCGCTTTAACATTTGTTTTGAGAATGTAATTAATTAAGTTTGAAATTTCATTTTTGGCCCGTAATCTTATTAGCTCAAAGTTACAACCGGAACCCTTAAGAGGTTATGAATGCATGTTTAGTCCATAATACGTGTATAATATGATGTTAAGGTAGGAAGACCCTACAGATATGGCTTCATAAATAAATGTCATGACATATCATCTCTTTTTCTTGAGTCAATCATCATCAGTTATTTTAAATGCTTCTTCGCTTCATAATCTCAACACAAGCTGTATCTCATCCTCGCTTCTTCATACCAGCGGTATCTCATCCTCGCTTAGTATGGTATACCCCGCCTCCATGTGCAAGCGGGCCTCCCCCCATCCCGCTCCACATTTTTAGAGGTAAAGCGTAAGCATTAAAATCTTCACTGTGATCACCCTGACTCGTGGAATACACCTCTTTTATTCCACATCACAATATGCAATCACAATGCATAATAATATGTATCATACTCTTAATGCATCACATTGCATTCATCATGTGTCAAATAGACAAATATAAAATACATGTTACCGTTGGGATGCCCGTACGTAGCTTACGTACCTTTCCAAAATGTAGTGTGTGGTGGGACTCTATCCCTTGCGCTGTGTAGCTGTCTGTGAAGGCTCTACACCAGTGTACAACACAATATTAGATGTCTCATTACAATCCAATATCAAATTTAAACAAATTCCACATTTTTTTAAAATCAGGCACTACCGATCGATCGGCCCTCATCACCGATCGATCGGTGAACTGTTCGAATTAAATAAAAAAGCTACGGCTTTTGCCGATCGATCGGTGTTCTTTACCGATCGATCGGTCGCTCTGTTGCAGCCCAGAATTGCCTAACACTGATTTTCATACTCCTCAATCTAACATGTAAGATATACAACATGCCCAAAACAACATGCTAGCAGTTACACTACACTACCCTGAGTGTATTCATATCAAATTTACACCCCAAACATAAATTCACATGCATCAACGTCGTCCATTTACATAAGTACTCGACCAGCCTTTTCCGGAAACAGGGCAACATATTTCATTTCCAGATTTCTTGAGCACCTCATTTCATGCTATTAAAGCTACAACATATATCATAAAACATGCTTAAACAAAAACGTCATGGGCTTTACAAAACTACCATGCATGTACTCAAATCGCAGGTTCACCAAAAACCCATCTAACATGCATGATATCACCTTCTCAATATCACTCCCAATCCATATTTTCCAGAAAAAACAGGGCAATTATCTACCCAGATTTTCGAACACACTATTTCACATGCTTAAATCCTTCACATAAAACATGTAACATGCTCAAGGAAAAATACTGAGAGCTTCATAATAACACCATGCAAGCATTTAAATCGAAGGTTTTAAGAAACCTAAGCTAACATGCCATTTTCACACTACTTAAAAGCAAGAACTTAAACAAGTTTAAATCAAAAACAGGGCATGGTTTCTCACCCTACTTTGCTCCGATTTTTGAGAGGCTTCCAAGGAATGAAAAAGGCAAGGCTCCTCACGATTTTGCTTAGCAGATGCTGGAGGTTATTTGGGAGAGAAAGCTCGAGATTTGGAATGGAGGAGAAGGTTGAATGATTGTGCCAAGTGGGGTGATTAATCAGCCTTTGTACAGTTGATTGGTATGGGTTGGGGGGGTGGTTGGGTGTTGGTGGTATGATGTGTTATGTTTTGGTCCCGGTATTTAGCACGATGTATTAAAATATCCTCACATGATATTTATAATATTTTCTCAATAAAATACTTCAATTCCCATTTAAACATGCTTTACCAAAACAAATAACGCACACCCCAAATAAACATGCCACGACCCTAAAATCCCAATACATATCACATGCACCCTGAAATGTATCTCTTCAATAATATTAATTCAATCCCATGAATTAACACCCAAATTATCATAATTTAAATTAATGATTAAAATCACATAATCATTTCGGGGGTATCACAATACTCCCCTACTTATAAGATTTCGCCATCGAAATCAGCATGCACTTACCCAAAATAAAATAAAGCATTCTCGATAGTGCTGCACCATGTGCCGCTCTGTCTCCCACGTGGCCTCCTCGACACCCCTACGATCCCACTGTACTTTGACCATAGGAATAACTTTGTTCCGAAGCCTGCGGTCTGCCCTATCCAAAATCCTGATAGGCCGCTCCACATAGGAAACATCGGACTCAAACTGCACCTCAGAAGGCTGCAACACATGCGAAGGATCTGGCTCGTACTTCCTCAGCATAGACACATGGAACACATCGTGTATACCAGAGAGAGAGGGCGGTAAAGCCAAACGGTACGCCAGAGTACCAACACGCTGTAAGATCTCATACGGCCCCACATATCTCGCGGACAACTTCCCCCGCATACCAAACGTACTACACCTCTGAAAGGTGAGATCTTCAGAAAGACTCTGTCGCCCAACTAAAACTCCAACGGCCTTCGCCGCTGATTGGCATACGCTGCCTGTCTGTCCTGAGGTGCCTTCATCTTTCTCTTGATAACCTTTACCTTTTCTTCCATATCCTGGACCAACTCTGGTCCTCCGACCGATTTACGGTCCACATCATCCCAACACAAAGGCGACATGCAACGCCTGCCATATAGGGCTTCAAATGGAGCCATATGTATGCTAGCCTGGTAACTAATATTATATGAAAATTCCACCAAGGCTACTGAGTCCTGCCAAGAAGTGTTGAACTCCAGCACACAAGCACTCAACATATCTTCGAGCGTATGTATCGTACGCTCGGTCTGTCCGTCCGTCTGGGGATGATAGGCTGTGCTCAACCTCAACTCTGTACCAAGAGCTGACTTAAGACCCTCCCAGAAGTGAGATGTAAACCGTGGATCTCGATCAAACACAATCGAAACAGGGATCCCATGCAGTCTCACCACATCTCTGACATATAACTGTGCCATTCTCAAGTATGTGAAGGTCATACAGTAGGGAATAAAATGAGCACTTTTAGTCAATCTGTTGACGACTACCCATATAGCATCAAAACCCGAAACAGTCCTTGGTAAGTGGGTCACGAAATCCATAGACACGTGTTGCCACTTCCACTCGGGTATCTCCAAATTCCTTAGCTCACCTCCAGGCCTCTGCCTATCAGCCTTCACCAGCTGACAAATCAAACAGCGCTTGACGAATGAGGTGACATCTTGTTTCATACGCCTCCACCAGAATTGGCTGCGTAGATCCTTATACATCTTCTTCCCGCCCGGGTGGACACTCATCTGCTGTAATGAGCTCGCTGTAATATACCCTGCCGCAACTCGGGTGTATCTGGAAGCACCCATCTGTCGCCGAGTCTCAGAGAACCGTCCTCAGCCACTCTGAATCTCGATGGATGGCCTGAGTGAACTACTGACATCCATCTCTGAACCTCTGCGTCGGTCCCCTGAGCCTTCCTGATGTGATCATAAATAACAGGCTCAGCTAGCAAGGTCAATACCTGTACTGGTGAAGTAGATACATCATAATCAAACCCCAACTGACAGTAGGAGCCCAACATAGCTGATAAACACATGGCATCCTCTGCTGTGCTCCTCACCTTCCGACACAAAGCGTCAGCTGTCAGATTTGCTTTCCCGGGATGGTATAGGATTTCACAATCATAATCCTTCAGCAGATCCATCCATCTCCTCTGTCTCATATTCAGCTCAGCCTGTGTAAACAAGAACTTCAAGCTCTTGTGATCAGTGAAGATGGTAAATGAGGTACCGTATAAGTAGTGTCGCCATATCTTCAAGGCGAACACTATAGCTGCTAGCTCCAGATCATGGACTCGATACCTCGTCTCATGTGGCTTCAACTGTCTCGAAGCATAAGCCACTACATGTCTGCCCTGCATCAGTACGCATCCTAGGCCCTGTAGCGATGCGTCAGTATAAAGAACAAATCCTTTGTTCTCCCTGGGAATCACTAGAACTGGTGCCGTAGTCAGTTTGTGCTTTAATTCCCGAAAACTCTGCTCGCAAGCCTCTGACCAACAAAATGGGACTCCCTTCTGAGTCAGCTGTGTAAGTGGCTTGGCGATCTTAGAGAAACCTTCGACGAAACGTCGGTAATAGCCAGCCAACCCAAGAAAACTCCGAATCTCACTGACTGAAGTAGGGGCGGACCAATCCATAACTGCCTCAATCTTCCTCAGGTCTACTGATATCCCCTCTCGTGATATGATATGGCCCAAAAATGCTACATTGCTCAGCCAGAACTCACACTTGCTGAGTTTGGCGTACAACTGATGATCTCTGAGGATCTGGAGCACTATCCTCAGATGATCGGCATGATCCTCCTCACTCCTTGAGTAGACAAGGATCTCATCAATGAATACGATCACAAACTGATCGAGATACTCCTGAAATACTCTGTTCATCAGGCTCATAAAAACTGCAGGTGCATTTGTTACACCGAAAGGCATCACCAAGAACTCATAGTGTCCATACCGAGTTCTAAAAGCCGTCTTTTGGACATCGTCAGCTCTAACCCTCACCTGGTGATAGCCTGACCTCAAGTCTATCTTTGAGTAAACCTCTGTACCCTGAAGCTGATCGAACAGATCATCAATCCTCGGGAGTGGATACCTGTTCTTCACTGTGGCCTTGTTCAGTTGCTTGTAGTCAATGCACAGACGCATTGAACCGTCCTTCTTTTCCACGAACAAGACTGTTGCACCCCAAGGCGATACACTAGGACGAATGTATCCCTTGTCGAGGAGCTCCTGTAACTGTACCTTCAGCTCCCTCAGCTCTGCCTGTGCCATCCTATAAGGAGCACGGGAAATAGCAGAAGTCCCTGGCAGCAGCTCAATGGCAAACTCAACATCCCTGACAGGCGGAAACCCCGGAATCTCATCTGGGAACACATCAATGAACTCCGCCACGACCGGAATGTCCTCGGCTCTCACTTCCTTCTCTTCTGAAGCATCCACGGCATAAATAAGGTAACCCGTGTGGCCGCGTTCCAATAACCGTGACATCATAACCGTTGAGATCACTGGAATCTTTGGACGAGAGCCGTCCCCATAAAAAGTCCACTGGAACCCCTGATCAGATAGAAAACGAACAATCCTCTGTTGGCAATCTATCACAGCTCGGTATCTGCTCAACACGTCAATGCCGATAATGCAGTCAAAATCTGCCATCTCTAACTGAATCAGATCGGCCCTCAGATCATTGCCCTCAAAATAAATGAGGCAATCAGATAACTGTCGGCCAGCAATCACATGCTTCCCCGTGGGTGTCGAGACCATGAGAGGCGTGGGTAACAGAGACGAGCACAAGCGGTGTCTCTCCACAAAAGCAGTAGATACAAAAGAATGGGAAGCACTTGTATCTATCAATAAAAATGCAGGGTACGTAAATAAATGACACGTACCAGCAATGACCTCCTCCGAGGCTGCCTCAGCCTGCTCCCTGGTCAGTGCATACACTTGACCCCCGGCGGTCCTGTCGCCTGACCTCCCTGTTGTCGAGGTGCAAACTGCTGTCTCGGTGGTGCTGTCCTAGCATCAAATCTTGGCCTATTCGGCCCTGAATCTGCCTGACCTGCCCGATTGGGGCAACTCCAAGCTAGGTGGCCCACCCTGCCACAAACATAACAGCCTCGGCAGTCACGTGACAAGTGAAATCCTCCACAGCGGTCACACCTGTCCCCTCCTGCCTTATTCCCCTGTGTAGGTCCCCGATTGCTTTGTTTATGACTCTGAGACTTTTTCCCACCAAATCTAGAAGATGATGAGGCCCCACGAGGCTTGAACTGGTCCCCTCGTGGCCTCAGGCTATCAACAGTAGGCCTCTGTGGCGGTACGAAAGGGGGTACAACGTCCTTGTACGCGCCCACTGCAATCTCTGCCAACTCTGCCCGTGTCAAGGCGTCATCAAAAGAGCTGGGGTTGTTGGAGACAACCCGATCAAACAATTCTGGCCTCAGCCCCTTCATAAAGTTTCTCATCTTGGCATGATTGCTTACAGCGACATGAGGTACATACCTCAGCAGTGAGGAATACTGCATAGCGTAGTCTGACACTGATAGGCTGCCTTGCTTTAAACTATTGAACTCATCTTCCTTCAATTGTCTGGCAGCTGCCGAAAAATACCAGTTAAGGAACCGGGTCCTGAATACAGTCCAGTCAACTGTCACACTTTGAGCTCTCAGCTCCATCACCGTGGTCTTCCACCACATAGAAGGCTTCTTCGCCATCTGAAATTCGGCTAACCTCAGCCATGCGGTACGTGCACAAGGCGCAGTCACAAGTATCTGCTCTATCCGCTCAAGCCACTCTTCGTGTAAGGACCCTAGTTCCTTAAGTGCGGACTAAAGGCGTAATTAAAATTTCCATGCATAAACAGAGTATAAAGGTTGTGTCGATGCTCTGAGCTAATAAATTACAGTGCCAAAATAAAGATCCAAAATGGATTAATTACATTCTTAACTATGAATGTTAATCCTATAGTTTTACACTACTCCTAGAGTAGATACTATACAAAAGAATGTGCCTGCTACAAGAGCACTCCGCACTAGCTCACTGCACCAACTCGCCTTAGCCCTTTCTCCCAAAAGTACCTACAGGAACAACCCCAAAACCATGAGCATGTATAAAATCATATACACAACGATATGACAGCAATTCAAATGCATAATTATAAATGTGATTCACTTCCTGTATGCAACACATTTAAAAGCTCCACTGGGTTGTCCCTGTACCAAATTATAACCAATAGATTATATTACCAACTATGTATGTCATGACATGCACTGATTACCCTATGTTCCGTGTTCAATTTCCCGAGTCTTATTATATCAGTGGCATAATACTCCTCGCGTTAACATGACAGCGGAAATACCCCTCGCTTAGACGAAACCAGCGGCACTAATATCCCTCGCTATAAATATGACAGCGGTCGTGTTCTTCGCTTCATATTAGCGGCAAATATTCTCTCATCGCTACGGTATGAAAGCGGCAAGTATTCACATCGCTACGCCACTAGCGGTAAGTATTCTTCATTACTGGAATATAATTCCTGACTCACAATCACATGCAACGATGCATCCAATATACACATGCAACCAAAATGCATGACCAATCATGTATACAATCCATGATGTATAAATATTACCCCATATGCAACCACAATGCATAATCAATTCCATGTGCACAACCATAGTACATAATCAATACAAAGCGTAATAAATACGTTTTACCGTCCGATGCTCGTACGTCTCACTACGTACCTTGGTTCCAAAAGTGGAGATATTGTGGAACTTTATCTCCTTTGTTGTGTGGCTACCTGGGATGGTTCTACACAATCACATGAATCCATATTAGAAACCCATAATTGAACCATTACCAAAAACATCAATATTTAGAACAAAATCCCAAAATTCACATTTATAAGCCTTCCGATCGATCGGCCCCAAGTCCCGATCGATCGCCAAGTGAAGGAAAACAGGCATCCAAGTACTGCCTCCGCCGATCGATCGAGAGTTTATCTCGATCGATCGAGATTACACACACCGATCGATCGGGACAAAATCTCGATCGATCGGTAAGCTCATTCCTCGCCTTGGGCAGACACTGCCTTGCTCGATCGATCGGACCCATTTTCCGATCGATCGAGACGCCCTGTTCACGCGAGAAATTTCCTTAAATGAGCTTCTATCAACATCTACACTCAAGCACAACCAAGAACAACTACCATGCTCAACTTAAAGCCACAAAAACAACCTTAAAAATGCAACTTCCAAACATAACAAGATGTTGGACCAAGATCCACCCTTAAATCCCCAAAAATAAGTTACAAACCCAATCAAAACTCAACAAAACTCAACCAAGGTGGTAGCTTACCCTTTGAGCTCCAAGTTTCTAGCAAGAAAACACCAAATGAACCCTTTCACCAAGTTTTCCCCTTTCCTTTTGATGCAGAAACGAAAATGGAAAGTTTTTCTTGCAAGAGAGAAGGTGCAGGTGGGTTTTGACTTAAAGGTGATGGAAAGGATTTGATATAAAGTGAGCAAGTGGCTCATACCATGCTATGGCTTCAAATGATGTTATGGTTTCAAATGTGTAACAAGACACAAGCATGGTATATAATATACCCCTACATGATATTTTAAAAGCATTTTACCACAATGCACCAAAAATACCATTAAAATCATGTTTTACCTAAATGAACACAATCCATATCATTTAAACCATTTTAACACCCAAAATTCTTCACATGTATAACATGCATCCCGAAATGCTCTACCGGGTCACTCCTACCATGTGACAAGCATTGTACCAAGATAATTAGTCCCAACATATAATCTAATTATCACCATAATATCACATAAACATAATTAATGCCCAAATTGTAATTAATTATTTCGGGGATATCACACTTCGGCTGCTTCACCAGACTCAGTCCCCTCGAAAATAGGTGGATGGAAGTTCAGAAACTGTGTCAAACTGAGCTCCCCAGGTAATAACATCTGTGCACTGGGCTCCACGCCCACAGCAGGTGGCGGTAAAGGATTCAGCTGAGCAATACTGGCATTCATACTGCCCATATCCCCTACCTCTTCATTGATGTTCTCCGGGTTAATAGCCGCCATGCTGCAACACAAGAGTTAACAACAAATACCAAAAGCAGTTCATAATATAAGCCGTTAGATAACAAGAGTATCATATTCAAAAGTATGTTAGTATAACACTTATACAACAATATGCATCACATGCATAACATGCCCAACAATGAATACCTAGCCAACTTGTCTCTAAAGGCTACCCTTCACTCTTCCCTGGTTATCTAACCACTGCTCTGATACCACTAAATGTGAGACCCCGTTACTAAATCAAGATAATAAGGTGTGATTAAGAGAACTAATCATTCATGTGTAAATATCAGAGTAATAAGTCGTGTTGATTAACCTGAGCTTAAGAGATTACAGTACCAAAAGTTTAAAAGGAATAACACATATTCCTACAAAAGGTACTACACTATAGTCTTACTCTACTTCATGTAGAAGCTATACAAAAATTTCTCTAACATGCTAATCCTGTAGCACTCCTTACAGCTCAGCATATCAACCCCGACCCTGGTTCTCATCATCAAAAGCACCTACAAAGACAACCCCCAACACATGAGCATAACATAATTCATATTCAACATAATATGAATGTAAGACGTAAATGCATAATCATAAATACAAAACACTTCCTGTATTTTCATCGCATTTACAACGCCTATTGGTTGTCCCTGTACCATAATTCATAATCAAACACTATATGAACATATGGCTGCATAAATAAATGTCATGACATATCATCTCTTTTTCTTGAGTCAGTCATCATCAGTTATTTTAAATCCTTCTTCGCTTCATAATCTCAACACAAGCGGTATCTCATCCTCGCTTCTTCATACCAGCGGTATCTCATCCTCGCTTAGTATGGTATACCCCGCCTCCATGTGCAAGCGGGCCTCCCCCCATCCCGCTCCACATTTTTAGCGGTAAAGCGTAAGCATTAAAATCTTCACTATGATCACCCTGACTCGTGGAATACACCTCTTTTATTCCACATCACAATATGCAATCACAATGCATAATAACATGTATCATACTCTTAATGCATCACATTGCATTCATCATGTGTCAAATAGACAAATATAAAATACATGTTACCGTTGGGATGCCCGTACGTCGCTTACGTACCTTTCCAAAATGTAGTGTGTGGTGGGACTCTATCCCTTGCGCTGTGTAGCTGTCTGTGAAGGCTCTACACCAGTGTACAACACAATATTAGATGTTTCATTACAATCCAATATCAAATTTAAACAAATTCTATATTTTTTTAAAATCAGGCACTACCGATCGATCGGCCCTCATCACCGATCGATCGGTGAACTGATCGAATTAAATAAAAAAGCTACGGCTTTTGCCGATCGATCGGTGTTCTTTACCGATCGATCGGTCGCTCTGTTGCAGCCCAGATTGCCCAGAATTGCCTAACACTGATTTTCATACTCCTCAATCTAACATGTAAGGCATACAACATGCCCAAAACAACATGCTAGCAGTTACAATACACTACCCTGAGTGTATTCATATCAAATTTACACCCCAAACATAAATTCACATGCATCAACGTCGTCCATTTACATAAGTACTCGACCAACCTTTTCCGGAAACAGGGCAACATATTTCATTTCCAGATTTCTTGAGCACCTCATTTCATGCTATTAAAGCTACAACATATATCATAAAACATGCTCAAACAAAAACGTCCTGGGCTTTACAAAACAACCATGCATGTACTCAAATCGCAGGTTCACCAAAAACCCATCTAACATGCATGATATCACCTTCTCAATATCACTCCCAATCCATATTTTCCAGAAAAAACAGGGCAATTATCTATCCATATTTTCGAACACCCTATTTCACATGCTTAAATCCTTCACATAAAACATGTAACATGCTCAAGGAAAAATACTGAGAGCTTCATAATAACACCATATAAGCATTTAAATCGAAGGTTTTAAGAAACCTAAGCTAACATGCCATTTTCACACTACTTAAAAGCAAGAACTTAAACAAGTTTAAATAAAAAACAGGGCATGGTTTCTCACCCTACTTTGCTCCGATTTTTGAGAGGCTTCCAAGGAATGAAAAAGGCAAGGCTACTCACGATTTTGCTTAGCAGATGCTGGAGGTTATTTGGGAGAGAAAGCTCGAGATTTGGAATGGAGGAGAAGGCTGAATGATTGTGCCAAGTGGGGTGATTAATCAGCCTTTGTACAGTTGATTGGTATGGGTTCGGGGTGGTGGTTGGGTGTTGGGTGGTATGATGTGTTATGTTTTTGTCCCGGTATTTAGCACGATGTATTAAAATATCCTCACATGATATTTATAGTATTTTCTCAATAAAATACTTCAATTCCTATTTAAACATGCTTTACCAAAACAAATAACACACACCCCAAATAAACATGCCACGACCCCAAAATCCCAATACATATCACATGCACCCTGAAATGTATCTCCTCAATAATATTAATTCAATCCCATGAATTAACACCCAAATTATCATAATTTAAATTAATGATTAAAATCACATAATCATTTCGGGGTATCACATGATGGGTCCATCGACAGATATAAATCTCGGGTTATGGCTCTTGGAAATCGCCAAGAATATGGGATTTATTACGAAGAAACATTAGAAACATTTTCCCATGTTTCCAAAATGACTACTGTTCGAACTATCTTAGCCGTTGCCGCTTCACTGGGATTGTCACTCCGCCAGATGGACGTGAAAAATGCATTTTTTGCAGGGTGATCTCAAGGAATAAATCTTTATGTCTCCGCCTCCTGGTATGTTTATTACTGCTACGTCATTCTTTGTATGGTCTCAAGCAGGCTCCGCGAGCATGTTTTGAAAATTTTTGCTCAACTCAGCTTGTCTTCCAGTTTGATCAAAGCATGTTCGATTCTGTTGGAATATGCTCTAAAATATCATTCATTACATTGTATTATGATATTTCATTAATGTCAATTAATTATTACACTTTATTTCATTGTTTGTATAACACGAATTTATATATAATAATGTCCTTAGAATAATTATATATTATTCATAAATAGTTCATAGTCAAGTATTATCATGAATGTGGATAATGATAATACATAGAGATTATTATATGTTGATTGATGACTTTAGTCATGGATATGAGATATCAAATCAACATATGGATACATGTTAGAGAACTATGTACTGGACCGACCCATCATGAGGATGCTACATGGATTGTTATATGAAAGTCATAAGCGATTCTCATAGTGATAATTATGTATGTGATCCTTACGACTTGAGATTACCAGATATCCCAACATAAGGAGTTATATATCTCGATGTTGTCAAACGTTGCCTGTAATAGGGTGAGTTATAAAGACAATCATTGGATATACTATGAATTATGTAGAAGGATGTTGAGTGATCAATATAGGATTTGTCTATTCCATATAACGGGAATGGTGTTTGGGCCATTGATTGAGTGAGACTAAATATGCATGTGCATGCTCGAATGAGTTGATATGTGATATCAAGCTCATTTGTTAAATCAAGTCTACTTGCAGATCAAGAAATAAAAGATTGAACTTCACGAGTGTGACACATTCCATGACTCGTGTTCAATCTAAACACCGAGGACAAAGGGATTAAATTAAATGATAAATATTATCACAAGCAATAGGGAATGTTGAGTCAATGACATTCTTGTAACTTGGGTAGCCTTGATATATTGCTAGATACCACTCATTGCTTGTGATGTAAATTAAGAATTTAATGCAACTGCCAACGTTACACGATCCTAACGAGTCGCACAAAAGATTAAATCGATAAAAGGTGATTATATATATATATATATATATATATATATATATATATATATATATATATATATATAGGCCTAGGGTTTCGAGCTGGTAAGGATCTTAGCCGTCATGGAACCCTGAATTAAACCATCACTCTCACCTATATACAGAGAAGTGGCCTAGGGTTTTGTTAGAGATATCAGCCGTCAATAAACCTAGTAGCCAAGTTTTCTTTCTATTGAATTTTCTAGTCTAGCACCTTGAAATTCAACAACCCTTTAGACAATTTGATCGTGTGGATACCGTAGAGGCAAAACGTGGACGTTCTGCTCGTCACCCGTGGACATACGCACTCGAGAGTCTGCTTCAAACACGCTTCAAAGGTATAAACTCTTAACACCAATATGGTTTCACTTCGTATAGATCACTGGTGGAATCCAAAAAATGTTTTGTATTTTCGATGCGTGCTTGTATCGGATCCTTACAGTTTCGTCTTTGTTTATCAGCAAAACATCTCAGGAAATTGTACTACTTCTGGTCTATGTTGATGACATTGTGATTACAGGATCTGATATTGTTCTAATTCAGCAGCTACAACAACATCTCATGTGATGTCCGGGAATTATGGTGTTAATCCCGGTGTGGTATTAATCCTTGATGGATTTTTAATTGTGGCAATTAGGAATTAATTGCGGTTTTGCGTCTCCCGAGGTTGTTTAATCGGGCATTTGGGATCGTTGGATCCAAAGGTTGAGATTGTATCCTCATTTCAGTGGAAAACCTATGAGTTGGGTTTTCGGTGGTGTCCGGGGTGCTTTTGTTGGGGCCTGTATGAGGATTTGATGTTGGAGAGAGAGTTTTTGAAAACAGATGATTTTTAATGAATCATGATGTATTTGTGGAGGTATTGGTGTGTTGGGGTATTTTTGCTATATATACCCGTTGGACTCGGGATTCCGTCATTTGGAATCCATTTCTCTCCTCTCCCTCCCCCCTCTCACGCCACCTTCACCCCAAACCCTTCCCCTTCCCTTTGGTTGAAGCAAAATCGATAGAACTCGATTTTGGGGGCCGGATTTCTTGAAGAAAGATAGGTAATCTTCTTCTCCTCTCTTTTGGCTTCAATTTGATTGTGGTTTTGTGTTGTGTGGTTGGGTTTTGGGTTGGTTATGGAATTTGGGTTTGTTTTGTTAAAAATCCAACTGGAGTTTTTAGTGTTTCAAATGGTCTTAAATGGTGTTATGGAGGTGTTGAGGAAGTTGGGGATGTTGGTTTTGAGTTTGGACACCAAAAACACCATTAAAGCTCGAGTTTTCGAAAAATCGCAGTCCGCGATCGATCTTGGCGAGGCGCCGATCGATCGCGACATGCTACTGGATTTGGGAAGGCGATGAGCAGTAGCGGCGATCGATCGCGAGGGTCTTGGCGATCGATCGCGAGATGCGGCGATCGATCGCGGCTTGGTTATTTTCGGGCAGTAGGGTATGGCGATCGATCGCGGCTTGGCGCCGATCGATCGCGGCCCTGTTTCCTTTGCTTTTTTCAAAAGTTTGGAAAATGTCGGGATTTTGGAATCGAGGCTTTTAGGGGCCGTTGTCGGGGCAATGTCTACATTCCAATGGGAATGCTATGCTTTTAAAATGGTATGCTTGGAGCCAAATTAATTAAACGGAACTCTCGGTTGAGTTGTTGGCTATCCATTGAACTTGTAAAATGGTGTATTTTGGGTATTATGCATGCTTAGCCGGGGGGCTTCTATTTTTTGGTAATTGTCATGGATTGACGATGGGTTTCGAGGTTACAAACGTGCGTGGGCACGTGATCGCATGCTTATTCTTGATTGTGAGTTGTTTATGTGTTATAGCACATATTTCTCGAGGTATGGAACTCAAGCAAGGTTCGTCTTGGACTACGGAATTCTAAGGTACGTATGACGTACGAGCATAGCCCTTTAATATAATTGCAATTGTTGAGTGCTTGGTACACTGTATTGCAATGAATGTGTGTGGAAATGCATGACACATGGTAGTAATAATAAACGGATATTGAAATGCATGGTTTATGGTATTTGCTCCCAATGTCTATGTATGCATTAAGAATTGCATGTGCCGCTTTTGAGCGAGCAATGATTGGGATGTTGTCGCCTGTGAGCGAACATCGATTATGACGCCACTGCTGGTGAATATGCGTGGAAACGGAACGCCGCTATTGTAGAGCGAGCTATGAAATAGAACTATGGAACCATAAGTGAGATATATGGGGTATTTGTAATCATTGTTTAATGATTTGATAGTATTGATTTTGGTACCGGTATATGGCTAATGAATTCGTTAATCAATGTAATGATTAACTGGCATTTGGGAATTTGTCAGTGTTTTGAGAACAGGGACAGTACAGGAAACCCCGGATGAGGATGATGCCATCCAGGGAGTATATTTTGTATTTCATAGCAATTTACATTGTTGTAAATTATGAATTGTATTGTTGTGGTTATTGGATTTGGGATATTGGTATGCTCACCCCGTGTGGGGGCTGTCTCTGTTGGGGCAGGTGGTACAGGTGTAACAGCAGCTTTGGAGTTGAGCTCGGACTGTTGATTGAAGTACTTCCAGGATTGAGGTACCAGAGCTGGATGGACAGGCGCTCAGATTCAGAGTCGAGATCGAGTTGCGCTTGAGAGGTGCTTCCAGGATCGAAGCACCAGTAACGGTATCCAGTAGAGTGTTTTATACATTAGATACACGCTCATTCATTTGGGTACTCTTATGTGAGTACATATTACGTGTATATGGAATGTATAAACGGGCTACGGCTCTTCTCTGTTCATTTATGGTTTACACGCAATTAGATATAGGATTACTAAATGAACTAAGAGTATGTTAGTGTGTTATGAGGGTGCATGCTATATGGATAATCATGGTTGAATATTATGTGGTTTAAATGCAAGAAATTTTCTGGATAGCATATGGTGTTGCACTTGCATATGATTTTTCCTCTGATAGTATGATTATATGCACTAATGATATGGCTTAATACACTAATAACGGGTTAAGGGCACGGGGGTCCTTACATCTCAACACTTCTTTCATATGAAAGATATTTGTCTCTTGCTGAATTTTCTTGGCCTTGAGGTTCAAATGTCTGACTCTGGCATTCTATTACACCAGCACAAATACACAAAGGAGTTGATTTCATTAACTGGTCTCCAATCAGGTAACTCTGTTGTTACTCATTTGGAAATTAATCTCAAACTTTCTTATGACGAGGGTGAGCTTCTAGCGAATCCATCTCTGTACCGACAACTTGTGGGGGGTTTGAATTACTTGACGATTAGTTGTGTTTGCTGTTCAACGGGTTAGTCAATTCATGCAGGCACCTCGCAATCTTCATTTCGTTGTATTATCAGATACCTCAAAGGAACATCTTCTAGAGGGTTATTCTTCCCTACCACCTCATCATCATAATCAGTGGCTTACAACGATGCTGATTGAGCTGGGTGTCCTGATACCAGACATTATGTCACGGGTTGGTGCATGTTCCTTGGTTCTGCTCTCATCTCTTGGAAATGCAAGAAGCAAGACAGAGTTTCCATCTCTTCTAATGAATCTGAGTATCATGCTATGTCTTCTGCTTGTTCTGAGTGGGTTACTGGGAGAGCTTGGCTTTCCCCAACTTCACTCTACACCTTTGCATGTTGATAACACCAGTGCTATTCGAATTACTGTTAATCCTTTCTTTCATGAGCGCACCAAGAATATCGAAGTTGATTGTCATTCCATTCGAGATGCTTTCGACAAACACGTGATTACTCTTTCGCATGTTTCCACTGAACATCAAACTGCCGACATCTTCACGAAAGCTTTGACTCGAAGTCAACATCAGTCTTGATTGACAAAATGATGTTTTTTGACTGCCCACCATCAATTTGAGGGGAGATGTCAATGATATTGCTTTACCATAGATAGAATATTACCTTCCTTTTGCGTTGTAAATCTTACTTGTAAATTAGTAGATATCAAATCAAGTAAGCAGAGGTTTAGACTGTAAATTAGGAAGTAATTTATGCAGTAAATTAGGAAGATTTGTAACATTTTTACTCTATATAATGGAATGAATCGCTGATTGAGAGGATATTGAGTCAAATCTTGACAGTGAGCTCGGGTCAGAGGTGGTTCGGAGTCATGCTATTTCGGGAAAAAATTCAATAAAGCTCATAAAATCAAGGATTACCACAATTATGGGATTCAATGAGATTCTCTACCATCTTGATAAGGACCAAGAGTCCTAAACACGAAAGGAACTCTCCCACTTACTGGATTAGTCCCTGAAAGGTTTGCCTTACAATTCATATATGCACACACTTGAGTGTTTTCTTGCTCGTGCATTGTTATCATTATGATACTTGCTGACTTGAGCGTCGGAGAGGTTACACCATAAATCTTTTTCGGTCCATTTCTACATTTTCTGTGTAGCAATGTGTGAGATTATTATTGTGCTTGAGAGAGCACGCGGTAGGGTTATATTTGTATTAATGAGTTGGCATCTTAAATTTTATCTTGAAACATTATGGAGTTTTAGGTAAGCCCTAGGGAAATCAGGAGTATGCATAAGTTGGGCAAAACAACAAGTCACAATTCCATTGAGATTTTCCACAATTTAAGTCCATTTTCATTGTCTCTTAGATGTATTTGTTGCTTGTCTCAATCAACACCTCAGTTGAGGAAAATTCAATAAAAAAAAGGCTAATTGTTCTCCTTAAATATTCTCTTCACCTTTTACGCTTAAATATATTGGGGAAATTAATCAAAGGCACTGTGAGCAACATCTGTCACAAAGCAAAGGCATTGTGGCTTCATGATATGAAATGCTGCATATCTATATGTTGACTTTAGATGATGATGCTGAACATTTGCACTACAACCAGAAGCACTCGTGAGTTATACATTGTTCGATATTAGAAAATGGGCTTTCTGATTGGGTCGACAGTCAATGGTCCAATAATATTTGGGCTGCGTTGGCTCACACATTCAAATATCTAATTAATACAATTTTATTAAATATTATGTGTAACAAATGAATCCTTCTGTCATATTAATTATTTTGATCGAACAAAATTTTATTAACGAGAGTATAAGGGTACTCAACCGAAAATTACAATAGTCTAGTAAATGAAAACTAAAACAAAACGAAAAAGAGCTAGAACCTAAGAACAGATAGGACTAACACAAAACATATTACAATATGGAAATGATTTTATTCGAATTAAGAAACCAATATAACAATTACAAAAAGGAGTTAATCTTGTAGTAAGCACTAATCCAGCACCAAGATCGAATCTTGATGAGCTCCAGAAGCTTCCCGGCTGCCACTTCTTCTTTGTTAAAAAATATCAATATCCTTGTATCATATCATTTATAAATTAAAATATTTAGATATATTATTATGTCAGTCTACTAAAATAATTTGGATTTGTGTCCACCATTTTGTCTATTTAATTGGGTCAATAGCATATATAAGGTTTGAGATGAAATGGATTGGATTGGTGACACACATTGGACATATATACACATGATCTTTATTTAAGAAATGTGGAATATGCAGTTTTTTGAAGGCAGGGTGCCAAGAACATTGCATGGAATATGGGGACCAATGAAATGCTAATACATGGAAACAATAGGGCCACGTAAAGGACTTGATGTTATATCGGTCGTATCATCTATAAGACGGGTGCATTGTATAGATTTTTATTGATTTTTTTTAACTAGTAGATTTTTTTAGAATTGATAAATTAGTTGACTTTTATAGAATCTTGCAGAGTTATGAAAAGTTTTTTATAGCCTCTTATGAATTTTTACATAAAATTTTATGAAATTTTATAACTCACGGAGTTATGAAAAGTTACTAGCCATAAAAAAACCAACAGAATAGCAGTTAAACAAACTTCAAAGCAGTGCTATAAATAAAGGCGTAATATTTCAAAATTATGAGATTAAAACGAGTGAATTCCATGGTGTATTACTTTGTATCTCGAATTTAGTAATCAATATAGCTGTGTCTCTTGTTGAAATTAGGTATTTTTAGTCGAATCACATAAATATTATGTCTCTTTTATTGTCTAAGTTATTTTTTGTAGTGAATTTTAAATTCATTCTATTATGGAGTTATTTCAAAACATTGCTTCAAATAATACCCCAAATACAGATCATACAGTCCAAATACAACTTCAAATATTTTGATTAGTTTAGATGATAGAAATTAATGATTACCCATTACGTATGGATTTTAAATAAATGATTTCAAATCCTTGACTTGTTTGGAATAATTATATTCAAGTGAATTTCAAATATATTTTATATAAAGTTAAGTATATTTAATAATAATTGTTACTTTAAATGGATCATTTAAAATTCATTTTTCAAATAATTCCCCAATTAAATCATTTAATTCAAATCAAATCTAGCATCTTATTGGTATTTGGAGTTGACTTCTCAATTATAAAGCCGCATATAATATTTTAATATGGTTTTTTTTAGCTCATTGATATGATCTAATATATTACTCCTTTAATTAATTTTCATAGACTAAATTCGTAAAACATACATGAATCATGAGTTGATTAAGGGGGTGTATTGGTTGTAGACTTTTATTGACTTTTAATGAATTTTATGGAGTTTAAAAGTCTACAGGTATTCAATCCAGACTTTTATACACTCCATAAAAGTCTAATGGTATTCAAAACAGACTTTCGTTGAGTTTTTAAAAGTCAGGTGATATTCTAACTTGACTTTTTAAAAATCTATAAAAGTCTATAGGTATCCAAAATCTCATAGACTTTTAATGACTTCTGTTGAAATCTTTAGGTACAAACTTTGATGCCCCATGTACATCCCAAAAAAGTTAAAAATTCTCCAAAACTCCTAGTAATGATTTGGAATGACTTTTAATTTCTAATTACCTCATCTCTCTTTACGTTTATTTTCATTTCCGACATGGTCACCTCCCCATTAGTTTTTTCTTCCCTGTTTTATGCATGTACCCTTTCTTTAATTCCTAATGTGTGGCTGTGAGTATGTTTCTGCATATCTATGTGCTATATAGAAGATGCATCACGGAAACGCCGAATTATGATGACTACCAAAAAAATATTCAATTATGGTTTTTTAACATCTTACTTATTTATCCAATATTGTACAAATATTTTGATAAAATAGCAAGTTAATGTGATCAATTTTATAATAGATGATATATTTTTAAAATGATTGTATGGGTTTGTTTCTATAAATATAATATATATTTTTCTAAAACAAAAGGTATTTAGAACGATATAAATTATCATGTTTAATTTAAAAGGTATGTTTTAAAAAAAATTATAGTAGTCAAAATATATTTTAATTTATAAAATTTACTTAACAGGAAACTTTTGTTTTATTACACAAAATTATAGATTACAATTATATAGCAACACTGACTGAATCCTCAAGGTCGTCATCTTGAAGGTGTAAAAAAGTTGTTCAATATTTGTCATGCAAAAGCATTGAATAATGATTTTTCACATAATAGTTCGTTAAAAGCGTTCAATTGCATACATGCATTAATTTAATTCATGTGGGGTTGTTGGAAATTTGAATTAAATTAAAGAAAAAGAAAAAAAATTTTTATAGCATCTCGATGGATCGAGGACAAGGCCTCGATCGATCGAGAAAGCCAGAAGTTTTCGATTTGTTGGAAACAAGGGCTCGATCGATCGAGCACCAGGTGCCGATCGATCGAGCACCAGGTGCCGATCGATCGAGCCTTGTGTCTGTTGCGCGGAATGATGTGTCCATTCATGCCGGGTACGGTTTTTCGCTATGTGGTGCATCCAAATGGTGTCCTTTTGGACATACTTCTTAACATACTATACATATAACATCCCTCATTTGAATGGTATGGAATTTTTGAAATTCACATCATATTGAAGATAGAAATTTGAGTAATTTTGTGGATATTTATCATTGTTTAATATTGAGTGCTTTTAAACCTTTGTGGTTTAAATGATCTGTGATTTGGAATGCTATATCACAAATCATAGTCATTGTATCTTGGGAGACAAATTGTCAATTGAACCGTTAGCACTGTAGCAGGGCAATATTGTCTTAAAGACGGAGATTCCAAATCTCGCATCAACATTTCTAATACAAAGTCATTTATTATTTTTTCTTGCTACTTTCTTAAGATACACATCCATAAATTTTGTACAACAAAATTTGTTTACATTAATAGTAAAAAAATATATATTATAAGTTGAAGAAGTTATTTATGTTCAATTGTTAATGCAAAGAATCAAATATAAGTTATAAAATCTATAGAGTCAAACTTATTCTTATAATTCCATGTAATTCTATAAAAATTATTAGAAATATATCAATTTCATAAAAGTCCATCATTTGTGCATTATTGATTTGGGATTTCATGTTGCTGTGAATTTTTAGTGTGCTGCAAACTGATTGTGTTGTTAGGTTTCATTTCATTCGTAATCTTTTTTGGAAAAAAATAAAAAATTCATCTTTTAAAAAAGTCATTAAAAGTCGATAAGTCCATAGAAATCTATTGAAAAAGTCTATGAGACTATGTACAAAACTTTTTAGTACTCCATGAAATTCTATAAAAGTCAATATAAATCTATCAACTCTATAAAAATCTATCATTTAGAAAAGTCATTAAAAATCAATAAAAGTTTAGATTAAATCTATGAATCAATTCACTGATTAAATCTATGAATCAATTTCATACATATATTATGGAACGCCAACGCTATGTATTATCCATTGTGGCAATATGAAAAAAATAATCGGTGACAAATAAAATAATCCTTTTAGCTAAATAGGAAATCCGTTTTATAATATTTACTATCCTTGATACAAACATACATGCATATATATATATATATATATATATTTCACAAATGATGAATGTTGAGACGAGATTTTTAATCTCCGTCCTTAAAACAATATTGTCATGCAATGATACTTACGGTTTCAATGAAAGTTTGTTTCCCAAGATACAACGTTTATGACACGAGATAGAAGCATTTCAAATCACGAGTCCTTAAACCACAAAGGCGTAAAGACACTCAACTATTTTGAAACAATGAAGAGATGATTAAGAATGCACGTTTTTCTCTCAAAACTTTAATACAATCTTGCAAAAGTGTATTTGATTTGTTCAAGCGTTGTTCTATTTATATTTGACCAAGAGACATCATCAAAAGACATCATTAAAGCATTAATTCGTGAAAAATCGCACCTGGAAGAGAAGGAACGCACCTTTTTAGGAAAAAAACTGCAGAATCAGCGCTAGGCAGCGCCCTAGCGCCACCCTTACTGCCTGAGAAATTACCAGGCAATGACACAACGCTGGGGTGCTGCAAGGGCAATGCTCTGCCCATACTGCCCGGGAATTTCCCGGGCAGCGTTTCAGATTACGATTTTGCCCATTTTTCTTCCATTTGAATTTTTAGACTTTTTTCATTCTTAAGCTCAATTCATTAAGCATATTTTTCCAACAATCCCCCCACATTAATTAGTTTAATGCATATGTGTTCGGAAGAGTGCCTTTAACGAACCGTTATAGCACATGGAGATGTAGCTTGTGGCTTTAAACCTTTCGTAGTGGTATTCAATCGGATTTACTTGACTTATAGTGAACTTATAGTCTTGAACTATTTAATCGTTAGTGTAAATAAGTGCTTTTCTATCTTTGAAGCGATCACACTTTGCACTCACGTAGGTGATCTCCTAAAAGAGTATCATGCTATGCTCCAACATATTTATTTATATGTCTTGAGAACCATTAAAGACATGTGTCTATCCTCGTACCCCCTTTTACGGGTTACACCCTAGGAATGTGTTGGAGATTAATTCTCCAAGGTGTTTCTCCAATCTCGTAATTTGGTTTTCCCATTTGAATCTAGATCTTAGGATATCCAGTCAACAAGGTTGGGTTTCTACTATGAGTGTGATGCCCGGGAATTATTGATGTTAATCCCGGAGTGGTAATGATCCTTTATGGATTTTTAATTGTAGCATTTATGAATTAATTGAGGTATTGGGACTCCCGAGGATTGTAAATCCGATATTTGGAGTCGTTGGATCCAAGGGATGAGATTGTACACTCATCATAGTGATAACCTTGGAATTTGGTCTTTGGTAGGATCTGGGATCCGGAGTACTTTGTACTGGGGCTGATAATGGAAATTGAGTTGGAGAGGTAATTATTGAAAACAGATGATTTTTAATCAGTCATGATGTATTTGTGTAGGGATTGGTATTTTATAGTTTTGGTCCTATATATACTATGTAGACTAGGTGTTCCGTCATTGGCACGGATTCCTTCCCTCTCTCCCCTCTCTCTACGCCTAACCCTTCCCCCATTTTCCCATCTTTTCTCCCTTGGAGGAGAAATCGTTGGTAGCTTGGCTCAATCAGGTATTAATCTTCCCCTCTTCATTGTCTTCGATTTGGTAGTAGTGTGGTGGATTTTGGATGAGTATTTTGTTGGATTTGGAAATTGGGGGGGTTTTTGATAAAAATCCAAAGTTGAGTTTTTAGAGTTTTTATTGGTTTTAAATGGTGTATTTGAGGTGTTGATGGTGTATGTGTGTTGGTTTTGAGTTTGGGTGTGAAACACTGTGATATCCCCGAAATAATTAATTACAATTTGGGCATTAATTATGTTATGTGATTATTTTTGGTGATAATTAAATTATGTGTTGAAATTAATTATCTTGGTGAAATGCTTAGACACATGGTAGGCGTGACCCGGTAGAGCGTTTAAGGGTGCATGTTATGCATGTTGGGAAATTAGGTGTTATCATGGTTTATTTATGGTGGTTGATAATTATATGGTAAATCATGGATTTAATTGGGATTTTGGTGCATTTTGGTAAAATGCTTTTAAAATATCATGTTGGGATGTTTTATACATCATGCTAATTGTTGGGGTACAATTTTAATTAACCCCCCTTTTTAACCCCACTATCCCCCACTTTACCATCACTTTACCAATCCCCCAAATCACTCTTCAAAACCCTATCCCCTCACCATTTTCGTTTTTGGCTAAAGGAGGAAGGAGGAATCTTCACAAAAGCTTGGTTTGTGGGATTTATTGTGAGATTTAGAGTCCATAAGAGGTATGGAACCCTCCTTGATGTTTTAATGGTGTTTGGTTTGGTTTTGAAATGGTATTTGTTGTTTCAAAATGGGTTTGTTTGGGTTGGTATTATTTTTGGTTGGGGTTGGATTTTTGGTAGTATTGAAGTGTGTATTGAAGTTTTATGGTGTTTTGGTATTGTTGGTTTATTGTTATTTGAATTGATTTGGATTGGGGAAGAAGATGTGTGAATAGTGTCCAAAAATCGCGAGTTCGGGTTTCCACGATCGATCGGGACATTCTCTCGATCGATCGCGAGCACCAGGGGAGGTGGCAGTAGCCTTCCGCGACCGATCGCGAGTTTGGCGCGATCGATCGGCGAGGCCGCAAACGATCGGCATAAACTCGGCGATCGATCGCGGATTGAAATTTTTTGTTGGCTTTGGCAGTGTGATCTCGCGATCGATCGTGAGACACCAAAATATGTGTTTTTGATTATTTTTGTGGGATTTTTGGTATTGGACTAATATTGGCTCCTAATATTGGTTTGTGTGAATGTGTAGAACCATCATAGATGGCCACACAGCCTAGCAGATAAAGTCCACCACACACCACATTTTGGAACTAAGGTACGTAGTGAGACGTACGGGCATTGGACGGTAAAACATATTTATACGCATTGAATTGGTTATGCATTATGGTTGCATACATGGTCTTAATTATGCATTATGGTTGCATACATGGTTGGATATGCATTATGGTTGCATGTGTATATTGGATGCATTAGTGCATGTGATTGTGAGTCGAGATTATATTCCAGTGATGAAGAATACTTGCCGCGAAGGATCATGCCGCTGTCATATTACTATTGCGATGGATATTATGCAACTAATATGTCGAAGCGAGGGGTATTAATGCCGCTGTCATGTAAACGCGAGGGGTATTATGCCATTGATATAATAAGACTGGAAATGGCCATTGGTATACATTGAATGGATGCATGTCATGACATACATCATTGGTATTATAATCCATTGATTATGAATGTGGTACAGGGACAACCAAATGGAGTTTTTAAATGTATTAAACACAGGAAGTTAATCGTATTTACGGTTTATGCATTTGAATTACAATCATATTATTGTGAATATGGTTTATATACATGTTCATGGTTTTGGGGTTGTTCCTGTAGGTACTTTTGGGCGGATGGGCTAAGGAGGGTTGATGTGGTGAGCTAGTGATGAGTGCTTTTGGCATAGCAGGCTTAATCCTTTCGTATAGTATCTACTCTAGGAGTAGTGTAAAGCTATAGGATTAACATTCAATTGGTTGGGAATGTAATTAATCCCTTTTGGAAATTTTAGTTTGGCCTGTAATCATAACAGCTCAAGGCATCAACATGAACTTTATACTCTTTAGATGCATGTTAGCTCTAATTACGCCTTTAATCCGTACTTAAGGAACTAGGGTCTTTACATTAGTGGTATGAGAGCAGTGGTTAGAGAACCCGGGAACGAGTGAAGGGTAGCTTAGCATGGTTGACTAGGTGTTTATATTTGGGCATGTTTATGCATGTGGCGCATATTTGTATATACAATTGTTATACTAACATGCTTATTGTCATTCATATTATCTAACGGTGTAGCATATATATTGTTTGGAATTGTTGTTAACCCTTGTGTTACAGCATGGCGGCTATGAATTTGAGGAACCTCAATAAAGAGGTGGGTGATATTGGAAGTGTTAATGCAAGCATAGCTCAGACAAATCCTTTACCTCCACCGGCTGTGGGAGTGAAACCGGTGGCACAGTTGTTGTTGCCCGGGGAGCTTAGGCTGACACAATTTCTGACTTTCCACCCGCCCATGTTTGAGAGGACAGAGACAGGGGAAGAGGCGGAAGAGTGGCTAGAGAGACTGGAATAGATATTTGTGTCCGCTCCTTGTGCTAGGACGGCTTGGTTAAGGCTAGCGGAGTTCCAACTAGCGAAGAAATCTTCCATGTCGTGGAAGACGACTGTGATGGAGTTGAGGGCCCAGGGTATGGTGATTGATTGGACATTATTTAGAACCCGGTTTCTAAACCGGTACTTCTATGTTGCGGCTAGGCAAACTAAGGAGGATGAATTCACGAACCTGAAACAAGGGAGCATGATAGTCTCGGACTATGCCATGCACTACTCATCACTATTGAGGTATTCCTCACATCGCTACGAACCGGCATGCCAAGATGAGGCACTTTCTGAAGGGGCTGCGGCCAGAACTATTTGATCGGGTTATCTCCAACAACCCCACATCTTTTGATGATGCGCTTGTTAGAGCGGAGTTAGCAGAGATAGGGGTGAGTGCTTATACTGATGCCGTGCCCCCACCAGTTCCATCACAAAGATCTACATCTGAGAATCTGAGGCCCCGAGGAGGATATTTTAAGTCACAGGGGACTCCTTCTTTTTCCCAGTTTTAGCGGAAAGCGTCCGGATAACCGGAAGCAAGGAGACCGGAGGGGTGGTGCATCTACTTTTGGGGGACCAAATCAAGCTAGTAGAGTTGGAGATGTTAAGTGCCACTTTTGCGGAGGGCCGCATTTGATGCGTGATTGTTCTGCGTGCTACATATGTGGCAAGCCGGGCCACATTGCTCGACATTGTCCATGTAAGGACCCTGATCCTTAAGTGCGGAAATAAGGCATAATAGAGCTAATATAATGATCAGAGTGAGAAAAGAACATGTTGAGTCTATGAGCTTAAGCATTACATGCCATAATAATAAGGACTTCCAAAAAGAATGGATTAATTACATTCCTCTTCAATGAATGCTATCAACTAGTTTTACACTACTCCTAGAGTAGACACTAGACAAAATAATCCTGTCCTTTAATCCTCAAAAGAATGCTTCACAAGCTCACCACCTCAACCCGTTCAAAGCTTGCTATCATGCCAAAAAGGTACCTACAAGGACAACCCCCAAACATGAGCAATAATAATCATTCATATTCAACACAATATGAAGATAAAGCGTAAATGCATAATCAATATAAAACACTTCCTGTTTTCCATGCATTTCAAACGCTCCCCGTTTGGTTGTCCCTGTACCATAACTCATGAGTATAATCAACAGATTATTTTTAATGGCCAAAACATGTCATGACATCATATACCATCTCAACTGTACCAAATATTGGTCACCATTCCCTAGTCTGTCCATCACAGTGTATTTTAATGCCCCTCGCTTATTTTCATATGGGCGGCATAGGATAACCTCGCTACAATGGACATGCGGTACTCCCACCCCTCGCTTCACAGAGAGCGGCAAATACCCTTTCCTCGCCCCATATGACAACCACGCTCAAATGTGACATGCGGCGCTCCCACCCCTCGCTTCACATTTAGCGGAACCAATACAAAAAGCGGCAAGCATTAAAATCGTCAAAGGATGACCACGACTCATGGGATGTGCATCCAATAATCATAATATGCATCTATCATCAATATGCATCAATTACCATGTATATGCATCCACAATGCAATACCACATATGGCATAAATCAACATGTATATGCATCCACAATGCAATACCACATATATACCCGCATCCACAATGCATAATCAATGAGTATATAAAATACATGTTACCGTTGGGTGCCCGTACGTCCACTACGTACCTTTCCAAAAGTGGAATTGGTCCGGCTTCAATTCCTCGGTTGTGTTGCTACCTGGGATGGTTCTACACAATCACACAACCCCATATTAGAAGCCAAATAATAGCCAAATACCAAAAATTTGACAAAATAAACCATTTTCCAAAATTCCACAGGCGGCGATCGATCGCCTCAAAATTTGCACTACGGCGATCGGTCGCCCCAAACATGGCGATCGATCGCCAATCCTTTGAAAAACCTACTGCCTCTCGGCGATCGGTCGCCTCATAACAGGCGATCGATCGCCTAACCCGTAATTTTGGTACTGCCTTGCGGCGATCGATCGCCCCATTTCAGGCGGTCGATCGCCTCGCACAGACTCGCGATTTTTCACCATTTTTGCATACCAAAACCTTCCAATCCATCCCAATACTCAAACCAACCAACCAACAATATAAATACCAACATGAACTACCAAAACATACTTCAAAACAAGTATAAATCCAACCTTTAAACAAAACCACAACAACCCACACAAACCCATTTCAAAACCATTCAAAATCAAACCAAACTCAAACAAAACCTTACAAAATTAAAGCATGAGGTACCCATACCTCTTGGGGATCTCAAATCACCCAATATGCTCCACAAATCAAGATTTTTGAAAGGTTTCTCCTCAACCCTAGGCTTGAGCTCGAAAATGGAAGAAGGGAAAGGGTTGTGGGTTTTAATTTGGTAAAGTGAAAGTGATTTGGTAAAGTGGGGTTGGGGATAAAAGGGGATTGGGTTAATTTAATTAAAAGCATACCAAAATAATTCCATGGTGTATAAAACACACCAACATGATATTTTTCAAAGCATTTACTCATAATGCACCAAATATCAATTAAACACATGATTTCTAATCAATTGCTACCAAAGGCAAATAAATCATGCTTCCAATAATATTTACCCAACATGCACCACATGCACCCTAAAATGCAATCCCGGGTCACCCCTATCCACATGACCATGCATTTCCATAAGGTAAATAAATCCCAAAACATAATCAATTACCACATAATTAATCATGTAAACACAATTAAAGCCAAATAGCAATTAACCATTTCGGGGATGTCACAATACTCCCCTACTTATAAGATTTCGTCCTCGAAATCACATGCACTTACCCCAACAGAAACTAAACATAAACTCATACCAGAGAATAGTTCCGGGTAGTGCTGCACCATATGCTGCTCCGTCTCCCACGTAGCCTCCTCGACACCCCTGCGATCCCACTGAACCTTGATCATAGGTATCACTTTGTTCCGAAGTCTACGGTCTGCTCTGTCCAGAATTCTAACAGGCCGTTCCACATAAGACACATCGGATTCCAACTGAACTTCGGAAGGCTGTAATACGTGAGACGGATCCGGCTCATACTTTCGCAGCATCGATACATGAAACACATCATGTATCCCAGATAAAGAAGGCGGCAAAGCCAGTCGGTAAGCTAAGGTGCCGATGCGCTGTAAGATCTCGTACGGTCCAACATACCTCGGAGACAGTTTCCCGCGCATCCCAAATCGCACAACGCCTCTGAAAGGCGAGATCTTCAAAAAGACCTTATCTCCCAACTGAAATTCCAACGGTCTCCGCCGTTTATTCGCATAAGCTGCCTGTCTGTCTTGGGCCGCTTTCATTTTCTGCCTTATAATCTTTATCTTCTCTTCCATTTCCCGGATCAACTCAGGCCCTCCGACTGGTCTACTGACCAAATCATCCCAACATAAGGGTGATCTACATCGTCTGCCATAAAGAGCTTCAAACGGAGCCATCTGAATACTCGCCTGGTAGCTATTGTTATACGAAAACTCTACCAAAGGCACTGACTCCTGCCAAGAGGCATCGAACTCCAATACGCAAGCTCTCAACATGTCCTCGAGCGTCTGAATCGTGCGCTCGGTCTGGCCATCCGTCTGAGGATGATAAGCAGTGCTCAATCTGACCTCAGTTCCCAAAGCTGACTGAAGACCTTCCCAAAAATGAGATGTGAATCGCGGATCTCGATCTGACACAATAGAAACGGGGATCCCATGCAATCTCACCACATCTCTAATATATAACTGCGCCATCCTCAAGAATGTAAAGGTCATGCTATAGGGGATAAAGTGGGCTACCTTAGTCAATCTGTCCACAATCACCCAAATAGCGTCGAAGCCTGAAGCACTTCTCGGCAAATGAGTCACGAAGTCCATGGAAATGTGCTCCCACTTCCACTTCGGTATCTCCAAGCTCCTCAATTCGCCGCCAGGTCTCTGCTTCTCTGCCTTAACCTGCTGGCAGATCAGACACCTCTTCACAAAAGCGACGACATCAGACTTCATTCTCTTCCACCAAAACTGACCACGCAGATCTCTGTACATCTTCTTCCCGCCTGGGTGGATGCTAAGTCTGCTACTGTGAGCTCGCTCCAAGATTCCCTTACGCAACTCCGGCGTACTCGGAACTACCCAGCGGTTACCCAATCTCAAAGATCCGTCGTCGGCCACTCTGAACTTCGTCGGCTGACCAAGATGCACTATAGACAACCATCTCTGAACCTCAGCATCTGATCTCTGAGCTCTCCTGATGTTCTCATAAATCTCTGGCTCAGCTAATAAGGTAGAGACATACACTGGTTATGCATCTATATCAAAATCATAGCCGAGATGGCAATAGGAGGTCATCATAGCCGACAAATGGATGACGTCCTCAGCAGAACTCCTCACTTTCCGGCTCAAGGCGTCCGCTGTCAAATTGGCTTTCCCGGGATGGTACTCTATCTCACAGTCATAGTCCTTGAGTAGGTCCATCCATCTCCTCTGTCTCATGTTCAGCTCCGCCTGAGTGAATAGAAACTTGAGGCTCTTGTGATCCGTGTATATGGTGAATGAAGTACCATATAAATAATGCCTCCAGATCTTCAGGGCAAAGATGATAGCCGCCAATTCCAAGTCATGAACTGGATATCTGGTCTCATGCGGCTTCAACTGCCTCGATGCATAAGCTACCACATGCTTATCTTGCATCAGAACACATCCAAGGCCCTGCAGTGATGCATCAGTATACAGAACAAATCTGGAGTTCTCCGTCGGGATCACTAACACTGGCGCCGTCGTCAACCGGTGTTTCAACTCCTGGAAGCTCTCCTCACAAGCTTCTGACCAAAAGAAAGGCACACCCTTCTGAGTCAACTGAGTCAGCGGCTTGGCAATCTTCGAAAAGCCCTCAACAAAGCGCCGATAATACCCGGCCAAACCAAGAAAACTCCGGATCTCAGGCACAGAAGTGGGGGCAGCCCGCTCCATCACGGCCTCAATCTTCTTGGGATCTACAGATATTCCGCTGCTCGATATAACATGCCCCAGAAACACTACACTGCTCAGCCAAAACTCGCACTTACTGAGCTTAGCATACAACTGATGCTCTCTGAGAATCTGAAGCACTGTCCTCAAGTGTTTCACATGATCTTCCTCGCTCCGGGAGTAGATAAGAATGTCGTCAATAAACACGATGACGAACTGATCAAGATACTGCTGAAACACTCTGTTCATCAGACTCATGAAGACTGCTGGAGCATTCATCACACCGAACGGCATCACTAAGAACTCATAATGCCCGTATCGTGTCCGGAATGCTGTCTTCTGCACATCATCCTCTCTGACCCGAATCTGATGATACCCGGACCTCAAATCAATCTTGCTATACACCCTGGTACCTTGCAACTGATCAAACAAGTCGTCAATCCTTGGGAGAGGATACTTGTTCTTCACTGTAGCCTTATTCAGCTGCCGGTAGTCGATGCACAGCCGCATCGAACCGTCCTTCTTCTTCACAAAGAGAACTGGTGCGCCCCATGGCGACACGCTCGGGCGTATATAACCCTTGTCAAGGAGGTCCTGCAACTGTTCTTTCAACTCTCTCAGCTCAGCCGGTACCATCCTATAAGGTGCACGAGAGATAGCGGATGTCCCTGGCAACTGCTCGATCCCAAACTCAACTTCCCTAGCCGGTGGGAATCCTGGGATCTCTTCTGGGAATACATCAGCAAACTCTGCCACTACTGGCACATCCTCAACTCTTAGTTCCTTACTCTTCCCAGACGTGTCCACGGCATAAATAAGATAGCCCGTGTGACCACGTTCCAACAATTGAGACATCTTGATCGCTGAAATCAACGGAATCTTCGCACGAGACCCGTTGCCATAGAAAGTCCACTGACTGCCCAACTCAGGTCTGAACTTCACTGTCCTCTGTCGGCAATCTACCACTGCCTGATATCTGTTCAGAACATCAATACCCAAGATGCAGTCGAACTCTGACATACCCAGCACAATCAAGTCTGATCTCAACTCGTTGCCCTCAAAATAAATGAGGCAGTCTGCCATAAACTGATCCGCAACGACATTTCTTCCAGTGGGTGTCGAGACAAGGAGAGGCGTGGGTAAGGAAGACGTGCGCATATGGTGTCTTTCCACGAATCCCACAGACACAAAAGAATGGGAGGCACCTGTATCTATCAAAACAAAAGCAGGGTACGTAAATAAATGGCACGTACCGGCAATCACCTCCTCCGGGGCTGCCTGAGCCTGCTCTCTGGTCAGTGCATATACCTGTCCCTGGGGCGGTCCCACTGTCTGACCTCCCGACGGACGAGGCCCAAACTGCTGCCTCTGCTGCACTGTCCTGTCCTCAAACCTTGGCCTGCTGCCCTGATACTCTGACTGGCCTCCCCTGGTGGGACAATACCGAGCAATGTGGCCCATCTTGCCACAAACATAACATGCAGGACACTTGTTTGAAGAATGTGGTCCTCCACAATTGTTGCACCTCGGCTCTCCCGGCCTATCCCCTTGTGAAGATCCTCTATTGGCCGACCAATTACCCTTCTTGTTATCCTGCTTCTGGCCAAAATATTTCTTTCCACCATACCGCGAAGATGAAGAGGCACCACGGGGTTTAAATGGCTCACCCCGAGGCCTCAAACTGTCACTAGTCTGCCTCTGTTGCGGTACCGGTGGTGGCATGGCATAAGCTCCCACTCCTAGCTCAGCAAGCTCCGCTCTTGTGAGAGCATCATCAAAAGAAGTTGGGTTATTGATGATAACCCGGTCATAGAGCTCCGGTCGCAGTCCTTTCATGAAATTTCTCATCTTGGCACGTCCATCAGAGGCAATATGGGGGACATACCTCAGTAGTGATGAGTACTGTGTGGCATAGTCTGCCACTGTCATGTTCCCCTGCCTCAGACTGGTAAATTCATCCTCCTTTGTCTGTCTTGCTGCCGCGGAGAAGTATCGGTTCAAGAACCTGGTCCTGAAGAGCGTCCAATCAATCACAGCACCTAGTGCTCTCATCTCCATCACTGTGCTCCTCCACCACATCAATGGTTTCTTAGCCAACTGGAACTCCGCCAGCCTCAGCCAAGCAGTAATAGCACAAGGAGCCGATACAAAGATCTGCTCAAGTCTCTCCAGCCACTCTTCAGCTTCTTCTCCGGACTCTGTCCCCTCGAACCGGGGCGGATGATAAGACAGAAACTGAGTCAAGCTAATCTCACCCGGTAGCAATAACTGAACTACCGGTTCCATCCCTACGGCCGGTGGAGGTATAGGATTAGCCTGTCCAATGCTCGCATTCACACTCCCAACATCTCCGACTTCCTCATTAGCAGCCATGCTGTAACACAAATGTTAACAACAATCCAAAGCAATATATATCATGTCGTTAGATAACAGGAGTGATATAAGCATGTTAGTATAACAGGATATACATCAATATGCACCACATGCATAAACATGCTCCAAATGTAAGCACCTAGCCTATCATGCTAAGGCTACCCTTCACTCGTTCCCGGGTTCTCTAACCACTGCTCTGATACCACTAATGTAAGGACCCTGATCCTTAAGTGCGGAAATAAGGCATAATAGAGCTAATATAATGATCAGAGTGAGAAAAGAACATGTTGAGTCTATGAGCTTAAGCATTACATGCCATAATAATAAGGACTTCCAAAAAGAATGGATTAATTACATTCCTCTTCAATGAATGCTATCAACTAGTTTTACACTACTCCTAGAGTAGACACTAGACAAAATAATCCTGTCCTTTAATCCTCAAAAGAATGCTTCACAAGCTCACCACCTCAACCCGTTCAAAGCTTGCTATCATGCCAAAAAGGTACCTACAAGGACAACCCCCAAACATGAGCAATAATAATCATTCATATTCAACAAAATATGAAGATAAAGCGTAAATGCATAATCAATATAAAACACTTCCTGTTTTCCATGCATTTCAAACGCTCCCCGTTTGGTTGTCCCTGTACCATAACTCATGAGTATAATCAACAGATTATTTTTAATGGCCAAAACATGTCATGACATCATATACCATCTCAACTGTACCAAATATTGGTCACCATTCCCTAGTCTGTCCATCACAGTGTATTTTAATGCCCCTCGCTTATTTTCATATGGGCGGCATAGGATAACCTCGCTACAATGGACATGCGGTACTCCCACCCCTCGCTTCACAGAGAGCGGCAAATACCCTTTCCTCGCCCCATATGACGACCACGCTCAAATGTGACATGCGGCGCTCCCACCCCTCGCTTCACATTTAGCGGAACCAATACAAAAAGCGGCAAGCATTAAAATCGTCAAAGGATGACCACGACTCATGGGATGTGCATCCAATAATCATAATATGCATCTATCATCAATATGCATCAATTACCATGTATATGCATCCACAATGCAATACCACATATGGCATAAATCAACATGTATATGCATCCACAATGCAATACCACATATATACGCGCATCCACAATGCATAATCAATGAGTATATAAAATACATGTTACCGTTGGGTGCCCGTACGTCCACTACGTACCTTTCCAAAAGTGGAATTGGTCCGGCTTCAATTCCTAGGTTGTGTTGCTACTTGGGATAGTTCTACACAATCACACAACCCCATATTAGAAGCCAAATAATAGCCAAATACCAAAAATTTGACAAAATAAACCATTTTCCAAAATTCCACAGGCGGCGATCGATCGCTTCACCCAGGCGATCGATCGCCTCAAAATTTGCACTACGGCGATCGGTCGCCCCAAACATGGCGATCGATCGCCAATCCTTTGAAAAACCTACTGCCTCTCGGCGATCGGTCGCCTCATAACAGGCCATCGATCGCCTAACCCGTAATTTTGGTACTGCCTTGCGGCGATCGATCGCCCCATTTCAGGCGGTCGATCGCCTCGCACAGACTCGCGATTTTTCACCATTTTTGCATACCAAAACCTTCCAATCCATCCCAATACTCAAACCAACCAACCAACAATATAAATACCAACATGAACTACCAAAACATACTTCAAAACAAGTATAAATCCAACCTTTAAACAAAACCACAACAACCCACACAAACCCATTTCAAAACCATTCAAAATCAAACCAAACTCAAACAAAACCTTACAAAATTAAAGCATGAGGTACCCATACCTCTTGGGGATCTCAAATCACCCAATATGCTCCACAAATCAAGATTTTTGAAAGGTTTCTCCTCAACCCTAGGCTTGAGCTCGAAAATGGAAGAAGGGAAAGGGTTGTGGGTTTTAATTTGGTAAAGTGAAAGTGATTTGGTAAAGTGGGGTTGGGGATAAAAGGGGATTGGGTTAATTTAATTAAAAGCATACCAAAATAATTCCATGGTGTATAAAACACCCCAACATGATATTTTTCAAAGCATTTACTCATAATGCACCAAATATCAATTAAACACATGATTTCTAATCAATTGCTACCAAAGGCAAATAAATCATGCTTCCAATAATATTTACCCAACATGCACCACATGCACCCTAAAATGCAATCCCGGGTCACCCCTATCCACATGACCATGCATTTCCATAAGGTAAATAAATCCCAAAACATAATCAATTACCACATAATTAATCATGTAAACACAATTAAAGCCAAATAGCAATTAACCATTTCGGGGATGTCACAGTCCCAATCGGGAAGGACAGATGTATCTTAGGGAAGGTCGAGGGAGGTTTTCTAGTGGGACGGTACAGCAGAGGCAACCGATGGTGCCTCGACATATGGGAGGACAGGCGATGGGGCCACCTCAGGGACAGGTCTATGCACTAACTAGGGAGCAGGCCGATGCAGCTCCAGAGGAGGTGATAGCTGGTATGTGCCTCTTATTTACATATTCCGCCTTTATTTTGATAGACACAGGTGCTTCGCACTCATTTGTGTCTGCGGACCTTGTGGAGAGTCATCATATGTGCACGTCTCCGTTACCCACGTATCTATTGGTCTCGACACCCACTGGAAGGAAAGTTGTTGCTGATCGGTTTCTGATGGACTGCCTCATTTATTTTGAGGGCAATGAGATAAAGGCAGATTTGATTGTTTTGGGTATGTCAGACTTCGATTGCATTGTGGGCATCGACATTCTGAACAGATATGTGGATTGTTGGCAGAGGACAGTTCGGTTCAGATCTGTTATGGGGATTCAGTGGACTTTCTATGGCAACGGTTCTCGTGCGAAGATTCCGTTGATTTCAGCGATCAAAATTTCCCAATTGTTGGAGCGTGGACACGCGGTGTAAGGCCCCGTTGCTAATTAACTCGGATTAATGACGATTAAGAAAAACCGGATGATTAAGAATTTGAATAATAGGAATTGAAGGTATTAAACAAGTTTGTGAAATTTCGAGAAAATCCGAAAGATTAGAAAGTAGATTGTGATTAAATATGCTACGGACTACGACACATTATATTGGGAAGGTATAAATTGCATATATGTATATAAATTATTTATTTATAGTGCATGGTGCAATGCACCACCACACACAATACAAAAAACTTTGCCCCCAACATAGCAAGTCACGCCTCCCCCTATTTTAAAGCCATGGTTGCTTGTTTTATTCCTCATTCAATATTTCTCCCACCTCCTCTCATGCAATTCGAAAATATTACCTCAAAATCCCCTCAAAAACTTGATCCAAAGCAACATGCAAGAGGAGATTTGTGGAGTAGCAAACCATAGCATTGAAACTTTGGAAATTTGAAGCAAGAGTTTTGGATGGGCAGCAGCAATGGGAGTGAAATGCAAGCTTGGGATGAGTTGGGTTACTGATTTAGGCTGAAAATCCTCATAACTTGAAGGTATATAGGTATAATTTAAGTTTATGAACTGAAATGGTCGAATTAGTGCATTTTCATTCGAATTTAAGTTTGAAAAGTTGCTGTCAAATTGTAGTCTGCTGAGACCAGTGCATGAACAGTCTGGTATTTTGAGTTTTACGCATGGTTAAACTTCGAATATGAAGATGACTCTCCTAATAAAGGTTGTATTATTTTGTGATAGCTTTAAATGGCCACCAAAATCAGATAATTTGGATTTAAGATGAAAACGTTATGGTCGTTTTACCATCATGTGTCAAATCTGGAAATCCACTGCATGCGAGTTTCATGCATTGTGTTCTTCGTATTTCTGGGAATAAATGGTTACAAATTTGAAGTTTTAGGCTCTAATAAGTGTTGTCGTATTCGAAGTTAGCTTGCATTATAAATTGGTCTCACTCAATTTGGAGCTCATATGAAAGAAATATGCTAATTTTACCACATATTGCTCAATCTGGAAAAGGATTTCATACGAGTTTCTAGGCTTGTACGTTTTTCAATTAATGTACATGAATATGAATTGTTTAGCTTAAAGCTCTTAAGAGATGTTTTGTTGTATGTTGGGTTAGCTTGCATTAGAAACTGTCCTTACATGATTTGGAGTTTCCGTGTGTAAGATATACATTTTTCCCTAGAACCGCTCACTCTGTCAAAACAGAATATGAGTATTTTTAAATCTGGCATACTTTGCTTTGCATGTGCCTCTAGAGGAACGAACTAGCTTCTGGACTTCAAATATGAACTGTAGTACATTGAGTTTTCGTGATTTTCCCACTAGACTCAACTCATTTGGACGTCATATGAATTTATTATAAGTTTTATACAAAACTGGGTCAGGCTGGAATTTGGTAAATTGTCATGTTTTTCCATCAGATTGTTCTTGGCCATTTTACCTAGGCTAAATGAACGAATTTGAAGATGAGTTGAACTGATGAAATGTTCATTTTTGAGTTATCTTGAAAATAAATTGGACCCATGTGATTTTATTAAGTATCGAACAAGTTATGAGCCGATCTCTACGGTTACGCAGGCTGAAATTTAGAGAATTGGTTTTGGGTCTAAGTTCGAGTTTTATTTTGATATGTTTAAGGCTAGTATGTGACATTATGTTGTATTTGGAACTGTTATCCAGGTTTATTAATCCTAAGATTGAGTCGAGGATCACTTGGTAATTAGCTAACGGTTTGAGGTACGTTGAAATGAGTTTTATCATGACGTCTGGCAAAGACGTGTAATGATGCTAATGTATGGCCTTATATGTCATTATTTGATTTATATGACTTATTTGTCACTCTATGATTCTTATGTGACTATATGACATGATGAATGTCTTGGATTACATGATATGTGAAATTACATGATTTGTATATACTTTCACATGAGATTGCATGATATATTGAGTTGCATATGCCATTTGATGCATAAATGATTCATGGGCATATCATATTGATCTATCATTCCTTTGATATCCATGATTTGACTGAGTTGACTTACTCTGAGTGTCGGGTACGACGAGCATGGCGATGACAGGCAGTATAGGTAGTAACTGTAGTCACGTGCAGGTGCGACCGGACCTAGACACGAGGGCTGGATGCAGTAACGTACATAGGATGAGTTTTCCTAGCGCAATGTACATATACTGTCACCCTCTGCTCGAGCTTTGATGATTTGATGATACCTTCCTTTGGACTCCGATTTTTGGTATCTTGATATTCGATTCCTTGTACCCATTCATACATCGCATTCATACATGGTATGCATTGCATGATACTTTGTCACTTGACATGATTTATTTATTTCTCGTACTGGGGTACTGACCCCCTTTGTGGGGGCTGTCATGTCTTTTGTTGTTCGGACATGACAGGCTTTACAGGAGAGACATAGTGACGATGCTTACAGCGACGCATCGAGAGATACCAGAGCTCCTTGAGAGCGAGCTCAGGTTTATATTTTATGTTTTCCGTCCCAGTAGTTGTTAGAATATTTTTACTTATGTTTTAAATTACCGGGGTATGCCCCGAGTATCTGTATTTTAATTATTCTACTACTGGTTGATGTTATACTTGATAATTTATGTTATGATCAACATGTTGAATTGGAAACCGGAATTACATATTTTAAGTATCAGTATATATGTATCACCTAAAAACGAAAAAAATTTAGGGCCTTTTGATAAGACCTTTGAAATTAATCTTCCGCTGTTTACGCAAATTAATCAGTATGTGTTAATTAAGCACCACATTAGGATCGGGCCCTCACATTATGGTATCAGAGCATAATCTGTGATATACTCGAACTAGAGTTAGGACACTGAGTATAGACACAAATGAATTGTTTGTGCATGTGTCTGACTATCTGATTTATATGCTCTTGCCTGCTATGTTTACATGTTCGATAATGAAGTTTTATACATGTAATGGATTATTAAGCAGGGATAATTAGTGGTCATATCTCTAAGTATTTTAATATGTTGAGTTGCATATAATGTAGGGAATTTGAATGCTGAGTTGCATATATTATGCTGAGTTGCATATAATTTTGAGAATTTTATCTGTTAGCACTGACAGTTGCTTATCAGATGATGAAGTAGACTAAGTGATGAGAACATCTCTGACTTGAGATTGTATATGATGATTTGATGAACAGTTAATGTTTGGACAGGCAGCAGCGGTACAGACTGTAAGAGCTATCTATCGAACATGTAGACACTATAAACTGTTAATTGCACTATAACTTAGTGATAATGTGTCCATTATTGGAAATTGTGTTTATCACTTTGGGACTTATCCTTGTGATTAGTGGGATGACACTAGAAATAATTAAAACACTTTGTGTCGATTGAGATCGGAAATTTAAGTCTGAAATGTCAAGGTTCTACGTATGAGTTTACGTCAAAACCTGTGTATGCCAAGATGATAATTTAGAACTTGAGAATAGTGGAACTATCAATATTTCAATTGAAGAATAGAATGTAGTTGTTGTGAGAAACAACGAGAATTGGTTTGAATGAGACTTTGATTTGGGGACTGTAGTAATTTAGTTCCAGTCTATGTGTCCGAACTATGAATAAATACTACAATATGATCTCTTTTAGATGAGAGTATCTAGAGTAATGGTAGTGATGAAAGACGAGTTTTCCCTCTTGATGACACGGGAAAGAATGTTTACGAGAAAGTCATGTTGATGACATGAAAAATGATAATCGATTATCGTGGACTTGAGAAATAGAAATATCTGCTTAATCTCAATACCTATTCAGTAGTGAAGAGATTAGATATCGACTGAAGAATAAGACACCGATGTGGTGCGAAGTAGTTAGAACTAGATTAAAGATTAATGAAGTGACTATCATTGAGATAATCCAAGTAATCCTGGAAAAGTTTCAGAAGTATCACTCCAATTTATACAGCTCTAGTAGTTCTAGAGGTACTATGAGATTGTAGAATACCAAATCTTTTCGAGGTCACTGTGGATGTAAATATCTACTGATCCATTTGAAAGAATAATAGGAACCGATATTGATGGTGGTGAGTCAGAGCATGTGCGTTACGTGCTCAGGAATAGATGCAACCATAACAACAAATACCCTGAGCTAGGGGTAGATATCAGAGTGGTTATTCTTTTCGACAACTCAGTTCTAGCAGCAGTTAATTACTTGCAGACCAGAGGTAATACCTGATAGTTATTTTTGGTTTCCCAACAGACCAGAGAGTATACCTTGATAGAGGATAAGATTAGAGATACTTCAGTACTAGTGATCGCAGATACATGTTGTGTATTTGATCACACTGCACGAGTTTGATTTGAGACAAAAGCATTATTTTCATACATTGCATCAAATGTGCATTGGTTATTATGATTTGGAAAATAAATCAGCAGTGCAAATTATACTATCCACACTTGTAATAGTGAACTGTAGCTGACAGTTTAATGATAGTGGTGTGGATTCGAATTCAATGGTGTTGGCCATAGATGGTTTTGATTGTATCAAGGGCATAGATACTTTGATAAGTTTCGAAGTCTTAGAGACGATTTTATGGTGTAATGAATTTTCGACTGTTTTGTGACCCCATAATGAAATATTTATAGCCACGAATAGTGAGCTAAGATACTGATAGTATCAGCTATGAAAATATTGTTTTTGCGATATTTGGAAAATGAAGGATATTTGATCATAAGCAGTTAATGCTGATCAAGAAGAATCGATGTTGACTGATATCTTAGTGGTAAGAAAACTTACCAAGATTTTTCTGAAGAAATAAAAGAATTTTCACTAGAGAAGGGAATCGATTTTAACTTCGTTGATGCCAAGGAATAGATTTGATATCGAAAGTACTGTATGAAATGTCATCAGCAAAGTTGACAGATACAGAAGAATAGTTGCAGAATCTCCTTGATGCGAGTATAAATGTCTGAGTATGTCACTTGAGGAAACATCAATATTGTTCGTGAAGAAGAAAGATGATATTATGAAGACGTGTGTCGACTAAAGGCAGTCGAATCGGGCTATTGTCGAGAATAAATACCCACTGCCTAAGATCGAGAAGTAAATGATCAATTGTAAGAAACTTGAAGTATAAGAAGAACGATTTTTACTCTGATTACCATCAGTTTGAGTCAAAAGAGAAAATGTTCTCTAGGCAATTGGTCAACCAGATATAGACATTTTGAATTTTTGGAAATGTCGTGTGGTCTGACAACTATACCGATAGAGTTATGAATTTGATGAAAAAAAAATATTCCGTAAATTTTGGGTGGAAGTGTAACCATATTCATCAGTGGTATACTAGTGTATACGAGATCCGGAAGGAACCACACAGAACACCTGTGATTGATTTTTCAGACGCTTCGTGAAGCACAAAGTGTGTACCAAGTTATCGAAATGTAAATCTTGGTTGAATCAAGTGTTGTTTTGGGATAGGTGATACCATCTCACCAGATACTTAAAGATAGTACTAATTTGGCCTAGACCACTCATTGTACTCAAGATGAAAAGTTTTATGAATTTTGACAGACACTACAGGCTTTTACAGAAGGATATTCTAGGATAGCCTGTCTTATGAACTAATTGACCAAGAAGAAATTTGATATTCGTTTGGTCAGATGAATGAGAAAGCAGTTTTCATAACTGAAACTGAAATGGACTACAACCCCAATGTTGTTTTGGTTTAACTGGTTCAGGGAGATATGTAGTTGTGCAAATACGTATGTCAAAGATTTGAAGATATGTTCTAATGTATCATGAAAAGATGATTGCATATTCTTGAGATATAAGCGATGACTGGATTTGCAGATGCACTGAACCTAAAAGTGCAAGATGCAATGGTAGCATCGATGTTTGCTTTGCAGTTTGATAACCTCTGATTTTGACAATTGGAAGGACTCGAAGGACAGACCCATACAGATATTGATTGAAGAAATTGGTTTAGTCTCATCAACCAACTAAATTTAGTATGCCATTTAGTGGTTGTTGCGAATGAAAAATCAGTATTTAGCATCGAATTTAACTGATTTGAAAGACGTATTACAACAGAAAGCACACTATAGAGAACATAGTGTTATTCTGGGAATGATGAGATGTATCATTCTCGAGATCCTATTTATGATGAGATGGAATGAAGAAAGAAATTTTGGAAATTTCGTGGCAAATTGTTTGACATGCCAGAGTACAACAGAAATTGTAAGTGCCACAATGAATTTGGGAAATTTCTCGTTTTGAGTTTTATAGCTCAAATTGTTTAGATCAACATAGATTGTGAAACAAGTTGAGTCGGAATTGATTGACTATTCAATACAAGATATTGATTTCATATGGTAGTCTAAATATCTATGAGAAGATGACATGTTTGCGATGTGGATAATGTGGTTTAGTTACAGTGAGTATTCTGTAACAACTGTATCTGATTGAGATCCGAGGATAGTATCAGAATTCGAAAACTATTTTCAGAATGTCATGGGTACTAAGTTAGCAATGAGTATTGCTTAGCATACCCATACTGATGGATAAACTGAGAAAATATCTAGACTTTGGAATTATGTCTCAATTAATAGTGGTGATTTAGTGGGAATCGACAGAAATCATTATTCACCAGTAGAATTTTCCTATAATTTAAGTTTCAGAAAACTTTTGGGATGGCATCGGTTCAGCTTTTGCAGAACCAGAATTACCGATCACTGATGTGATGAAAAAAAAAATATATTTGATAAGAAATTTTGGCATAACTTAAGATTGTTGAGAAAAAATGCTAGGAACGATAAAATTTCTGCGAAAACGATTAAAATTTGGCTTGAGGTGAGCAGATTTGCTACACAAAGAGAAATATATCGTCAGACTTCGAGTTGAGAATCAGGTAAATATGGAAATATTACATTTGCGATGATCAATATGATTCGTTAAGTGAGGTTTGATGTTGCCTCGATATTTTGAACTTTGTGGAATCATAGAAAACTTTGATTAAGTGGTAGATCGTTGAGACGACCACAGCAGTTGTCATTGATACATGATGATCCTTATGTATCTATGAATGAGATTGAGACATCTCGTATGTTTTGATTTATTGAGTTATACTTATCTTTGCGATTTCGAGGACGAAATCTTTTTAAGAGGGGAAGAAGTGTAAGGCCCCGTTGCTAATTAACTCGGATTAATAACGATTAAGAAAAACCAGATGATTAAGAATTTGAATAATAGGAATTGAAGGTATTAAACAAGTTTGTAAAATTTCGAGAAAATCCGAAAGATTAGAAAGTAGATTGTGATTAAATATGCTACGGACTACGACACATTATATTGGGAAGGTATAAATTGCATATATGTATATAAATTATTTATTTATAGTGCATGGTGCAATGCACCACCACACACAATACAAAAAACTTTGCCCCCAACATAGCAAGTCACGCCTCCCCCTATTTTAAAGCCATGGTTGCTTGTTTTATTCCTCATTCAATATTTCTCCCACCTCCTCTCATGCAATTCGAAAATATTACCTCAAAATCCCCTCAAAAACTTGATCCAAAGCAACATGCAAGAGGAGATTTGTGGAGTAGCAAACCATAGCATTGAAACTTTGGAAATTTTAAGCAAGAGTTTTGGATGGGCAGCAGCAATGGGAGTGAAATGCAAGCTTGGGATGAGTTGGGTTACTGATTTAGGCTGAAAATCCTCATAACTTGAAGGTATATAGGTATAATTTAAGTTTATGAACTGAAATGGTCGAATTAGTGCATTTTCATTCGAATTTAAGTTTGAAAAGTTACTGTCTAATTGTAGTCTGCTGAGACCAGTGCATAAACAGTCTGGTATTTCGAGTTTTACGCATAGTTAAACTTCGAATTTGAAGATAAAGGTTGTAGTAGTTTGTGATAGCTTTAAATGGCCACCAAAATCAGATAATTTGGATTTAAGATGAAAAAGTTATGGTCGTTTTACCATCATGTGTCAAATCTGGAAATCCACTGCATGCGAGTTTCATGCATTGTGTTCTTCGTATTTCTGGGAATAAATGGTTACGAATTTGAAGTTTTAGTCTCTAATAAGTGTTGTCGTATTCGAAGTTAGCTTGCATTATAAATTGGCCTCACTCAATTTGGAGCTCATATGAAAGAAATATGCTAATTTTACCACATATTGCTCAATCTGGAAAAGGATTTCATACGAGTTTCTAGGCTTGTACGTTTTTCAATTAATGTACATGAATATGAATTGTTTATCTTGCATTAGAAACTGTCCTTACATGATTTGGAGTTTCCGTGTGTAAGATATACATTTTTCCCTAGAACCGCTCACTCTGTCAAAACAGAATATGAGTATTTTTAAATCTGGCATACTTTGCTTTGCATGTGCCTCTAGAGGAACGAACTAGCTTCTGGACTTCAAATATGAACTGTAGTGCATTGAGTTTTCGTGATTTTCCCACTAGCCTCAACTCATTTGGACGTCATATGAATTTATTATGAGTTTTATACAAAAATGGGTCAGGCTGGAATTTGGTAAATTGTCCTGTTTTTCCATCAGATTGTTCTTGGCCATTTTACCTAGGCTAAATGAACGAATTTGAAGATGAGTTGAACTGATGAAATGTTCATTTTTGAGTTAGCTTTGAAAATAAATTGGACCCATGTGATTTTATTAACTATTGAACAAGTTATGAGCCGATCTCTACGGTTGCGCAGGCTGAAATTTAGAGAATTGGTTTTGGGTCTAAGTTCGAGTTTTATTTTGATATGTTTAAGGCTAGTATGTGACATTATGTTGTATTTGGAACTGTTATGGCCAGGTTTATTAATCCTAAGATTGAGTCGAGGATCACTTGGTAATTAGCTAACGGTTTGAGGTACGTTGAAATGAGTTTTATCATGACGTCTGGCAAAGACGTGTAATGATGCTAATGTATGGCCTTATATGTCATTATTTGATTTATATGACTTATTTGTCACTCTATGATTCTTATGTGACTATATGACATGATGAATGTCTTGGATTACATGATATGTGAAATTACATGATTTGTATATACTTTCACATGAGATTGCATGATATATTGAGTTGCATATGCCATTTGATGCATAAATGATTCATGGGCATATCATATTGATCTATCATTCCTTTGATATCCATGATTTGACTGAGTTGACTTACTCTGAGTGTCGGGTACGACGAGCATGGCGATGACAGGCAGTATAGGTAGTAACTGTAGTCACGTGCAGGTGCGACCAGACCTAGACACGAGGGCTGGATGCAGTAACGTACATAGGATGAGTTTTCCTAGCGCAATGTACGTATATTGTCACCCTCTGCTCGAGCTTTGATGATTTGATGATACCTTCCTTTGGACTCCGATTTTTGGTATCTTGATATTCGATTCCTTGTACCCATTCAAACATCGCATTCATAATGGTGCATACTTTCAGGTCATTGGGGAATTCTCACATAATGCCATATATAAAATTTTTACATTAACCACTTATGTAAAATTCCCAATACAACCCAACTCACAAGTATGCATCACATAACACACTAATGTATTCTCAATTCATCATGCAATGTCCCATAAATAATTGCATGCAACACATAACTGAAAAGAGAAAGGTCCACACCCTTTATACAAACCATATACACATATAATAGTGCTCACATGCGAGCATCGAATGCTTGAATGTGTATCTAATATATAAAGCGCCCTACTCAATACCGATATTGGTACCTCAGCCCTGGAAGCACCTCCAATCTACAGCTCGAACTCAACTCCGGAGCCACTGCTGTACTTGTTCCACCTGCCCAATTGAGACAGCCTCCACACGGGGTGAGCATACCAATACCACCATCTCAATATCAGTAATATCACAATTCATAATTTACAGAATATAAAGTAGTAAACTTAAAAGACACTCCATGTATAGTATCATCACCATATGGGATCCCCCATGTTGTTCCTGTTCTCATAATAACCGAAATTATCAAACTCCAAAGTCAGTTAATTATTTCATTGATTAACTTTACCCATGCTCAAACCGATAGTGAAATCAAATGTAATTAAATCATTGCCCTAATGATTTACAAATAACACATATACCTCTGCCATGATTTCACAGTTCCATTTCCTCGCACGCTCAACAGTGGCGGCATCATAACCGATATTCGCTCCATAGCGACAACATCCTAATCATTGCTTGCTCCATAGCGGTCGTAGGATTCTCATAACATACCATAATGTTTCCAACATTCATATATTGTTCATGCACATGATAATAATATATCTATCATGCTCGTACGTTACATGTACCTCATAATCCAGTAGCAAGAGTCCATCTTTGCCTTTCCCAAAAATCCAATGAATTATATGCTAAACACAATTAATGACTCACAATTAATTATGTGTACGTAACATGTACTTGAACACGTATACAACTTCCAAATACATCAACGAATCACAATGATTAACCATTTAAAAGACCCAGGCAAAGCAAGCATCGCTTCCACAACAACCGAATATTTTCCACAATACACGGCCTCTCAATCGATAGGCCAAGGGTGCTCGATCGATCGAGAGTCCCAGAAAAATTATGCCCAAAATTCATCTTCGCTCGATCGACCGAACATGCTTCTCGATCGATCGGCCATTTTGCTCTATCGATCGAGCACACTATTTATCGTCGTCAAATTCTGTTAACGACGCGCGATAGATCGAGCCCATTTTCCGATCGGTCGGCGAGCTCTGTGACAGCCAAAAATGGCGTTTTACAAGCTAAACCCCCAGAATAATAATACTAACACCCTATACATCATAAATCCTTAACAAGGAACCATAAATCCTTCCCAAAACATAACAACCAAAAATCTCCTAAATCCAAAACCAAACCCAACTCTATACTTAACCAAATACAACAAAATTTAGTATCAAATTGAAGATAGAAGAGAGGGGAAGAGTATTACCAAATTATCTTCGAGAAACCTTGCTCTGAGATCGAGCCTTGCTCGATTTTGCTCCAAGAAGAAAAAATGAAAAAGGGTTGGGGGAGAGATGAAACGTGAGGGAGAGAGAGAGAGAATGAAACGCCAACTGATTGAACACCGAGTCCACTTGGTATATTGTGATGCCCGGGGATTAATGGTGCGAATCTCAGTGTAGTAATAATCCTTAATGGTTTTAATTGTGGTAATTATGAATTAATTGCGGTTTTGGGACTCCCGGGGATTTTAAATCCTTTTTTTGAAGTCGTTGGATCCAAAGGTCACCGTGGAGAAAAACCTTGGAATTGGGTTTTTGGTGGATCTAGGGTCCAGAGTACTTTGTGCTGGGTCTGGTAATGGAAATAGAGATTGAGAGGTAATTATTGAAAACAGATGATTTTTAATGAGTCGTGATGTATTTGTGGAGGACTTGGAATTTTTGTGACTTGGTACTATATATATGCCAAGAGGGCTCGATGTGTAACCATTTCCCCTCCTCCCTCTCTCTCCTCTTCCACGCCTCTTCCCCAATTTCCCCAAACCCTCCTTTTCTCCTCCCATGGAAGAATCGAGCAAGGCTCGATCTCGGAGCCGGATTTCTCATAGATAATCAGGTATTAATCTTCCCATCGTCCTTATCTTCGATTTGATAGTAGTATGGTGGATTTTGGTTAAGAATTATGTTGGGTTTGGAAATTGGGGATTTTTGGTAAAAATCCAAAGTTATGTTTTTAGTGTTTTTATGGGTTTTAATGGAGTTTATGAAGTGTTGTGGTTGTTGGTAATTGTTTGTATGAGTTTGGGGAAGGATTTGAGGTGCTTAAATGCTGATTTTCGAGTTTCAGGGTTCTACCGATCGATCGGTAGGAGTTACCGATCGATCGGTCGAATGCCGTAGCCAAAAATAAGAAATATGGGTTCTACCGATCGATCGATAGAAGTTACCGATCGATTGGTAGGGATGAACATTAACTTTTAAAAAAAATTAAACTCTCCTAAAATTTTTCGGAGATTGTATGTGTACATTGATGATGTATTTGGGAGTTTGATTCATGCTTGGGTATGTGTTGTGTGCTCATAAATATGTGTGAGTTATTTTCGTGTGTTAGCACATAATTAATCGGGTCACGGGACTAAGGCAAGGTTTGATTCAGACTACGGAGTTATAAGGTACGTATAACGTACGAGGATAGCCTGTTATAATATTGCAATTGCGGAATGCATGGTATGTGTTACTTGCAATAGATGGATAGTGAAATGTATGGTATATGGTACTTGCTATAAATGGATAGTGAAATGCATGGTATATGGTAATTGCAATAAATGGACATACATTGGAAATCATATGGCGCCGTTTTTGAGCGAGCAATGATGGGGATGTTGTCGGCATTGAGCGAACATCGGTTATAACGCCGCTATTGTTGAGCGTGCGTGGGGTTAAAATGCCGCTATTGTAGAGCGAGCTATGAAATGGAACTATGGAATCAATGGCTAGATATATGTGATATCTATGGTACTCTATTTGACGATTTATCCATATTTGATTGTGAAACTGGTATAGTAGGATTGGTTTTAATTGATCAATGAGATGATCAACTGGCTTTTGAGAATTTAATGGTTTGTTATTTTGAGAACATGGACAATACATGGGATCCGGATGAGGATGATACCATCCAGGGAGTATCATTTAAATTCATAGCATTTACATTCTGTAAATTATGAACTACAATATTATGATTATTGGATTGGTGGTATTGGTATGCTCGCCCCGTGTGGGGGCTATTTCTGTTGGGACAGGTGATACAGGTGCAGCAGTGGCTTTGGAGTTGAGCTCAGGCTATTGATTTGAGGTACTTCCAGGATTGAGGTACCAGAGCTGGTTGAATAAGTACGTAGACCCAGAGTTGAGATCGAGAGGTGCATGGGCGGTGCTTCCCGGATCGAAGTACCAATAACCGCCTTCGGTAGAGTATCTTATACATTAGATACACGTTTTCATTGGGTGCTCTCATGTGAATACATTTTTACGTGGATATGGAATGTTTAAATGGGCAATGACTTTCTCTCTTCATTTATTGTTTGCATGCGATTAGATACGAAATTGCTAAATGAACTGAGAGCATGTTAGTGTATATAAGGGTGCATGCTATGTAAGTGATCTTGGTTGGGGAATTTGAATATTATGTTGATCAAATGCGAGAAATTTTCTGGACAGTATATGATGTTATACTTGCATATGGCTTTCCCCCCATGATAACATGATTGTATGCACTAATTGCTAGGGTTAATACACTAATAACGGGTTAAGGGCACGAGAGTCCTTACATTAGTGGTATCGGAGCAGTGGTTTGCTCTTTGGGGTTGTTGAGGGCCTAGGAACATGTTAATGGGAATGAGAAGCACATACTTATGCATGATGATAGTTAGTGTTGGGTGGCACAACTATATTTCTTATGTGCGTTTATGATATGTGTTCATAATTGGAATATGTTGTTGCTAACCATGGTGGTTGCAGGGTCATACGAGACATGGGTTATGAATTACGGTTGCATATATATGGGAGTGATGATTTTAATGCTTTGCCGCTAAATGTTGAAGCGATGGTAAAATTCCGCATGTCACATATGAAGCGAGGTGCATTGAAATACACTCATGGCGATGTTTATTGGGATACGGATTATGCATTACAGTTGCATGCATGGCGTAGCGATGTGAATACTTGCCACTGTCATATTATAGCGATGAAGAATATTTGCCGCAAATATGTCGAAGCAAAGGATAATTCCGCTGTCATATTACTATTGCGAGGGATATTATGCCGCTAATATGTCGAAGCGAGGGGTATTTCCGCTGTCATGATAAAACGAGGAGTAGTGGCGTCGCTGTCATTCCATCGCGATGAAGAATATTTGCCGCTTAAGCGAGGGATATTATACCGCTAATATGGCGTAGCGATGAGCTTTCCGTTGTCATATGATAGCGATGGAGGATATTTGCCGCTTAAGCAAGGGATATTATGCCGCTGGTATGTCGAAGCGAAGTAGCGAAGAGGGATATTTTGTAAGACCCCGACGCTAATTAATCCGGATTAATGATGATTAAGCGAAACCGGATAATTAAAAATATAGACTTTGAATTATGGTGTTCTGGATTATGACGCATTGACTATTATTAGGTATGTATATATACCCGGGTGATTTTAAAAGCGAAGAATTCGAATTGAGGTGTTCCGGATCACAACACCTTATTTTTAATCAAGATAAAATACATCAAAATTATACAAGTTGGCATGCAAATTTCGACCAACACCATATAAAATACATATTAGGAATCATCATTCTTTGACACATGGAGGAAGTTGGCTTTGAAAAGATTAAAAAATCCATTTTTCTTGCCTAGTACCTCACGCCACCCCCTTGCCAAATTTTTTAACATAAATGTCATCTTCTTCCCCACAAATATCAGACTCTCTTCCATTAAATTTCGAAACACCTTCAAATTAGAGAGAAAAATTGTGGGAGAAGCTCCATGCAATTGGAGTTCTTGAAAGCTAGGAAGGAGAGACCTCTTTTCCTTCAAGAATTGGAGCACTAGGAGCTTGGGAAGTGGGTTGATTGTAGAGTGCTTGGGTCTTCAAGGGTATGAGACTATTTTTAACTCTATTTTATTTGGATTCTATGGATTTTGGATCGAAAATATAGGGAGAACCACAAAAAATATTGGTGTCTTTTTATTAAATCAGAATCTGCACAAATTTGATGTTGCATGCAGTAGATTATTCTGTATTTTCGATTTTCTTAACTTCCGAATCTGACTGTGAGCCTCAAACAAACGTTGTATATATTTGAGTTGTTGTTCTGTGGCTGAAATTTGGGATCATTTGGAATTGATTTGAGTGAGATACGCCCATTTTACTAAACTATGCCAGATTCAACTCTACATGTGCTGGAAATGCACATGCAGTGTAGAATTTCGAACTTTGGACAAAGTTTAATTTCGATTCTGTTGTCGATTTCTACATGAACTTGTAGATCATTTCATTCTCTTGAATTTAAAAAAACGAATGACTTATTTTGGACTTATTTTCAATTAAATATGAATTTTATACTTCAAGTGTGCAAAGCATGTTCTGCATGTGGGCGAAAATGTCATGCAGAGTTTTGTCCGAGTTCCTGAGCATTTTCGGCTAGGAATTTCGAAAACCCTCCAGAAATAAGTATTTTAGTACTTTGAGTTTTCTGTCATTTGCCACTGGAATTAACCATTTTGGTTTTAAAATGAAAAAGTTATGGCGATTTTACAAACACTACTCGAGATGGAAAACAGAATTTCAAAAGCTACGTATTTAGTGTTTTAACTACTTTTAATGGAAGAATTAGCCCAACATCATTAGACAAGAAAATGAAGTCCTTTGAGTTTTGGAACTTTGCGCACTGGAATCGGGTCATTCGGAAGTCATATGATTTTATTATGAAGTTTCTACTAAAACTGGTCAGTCTGATTTTGAAGGAAAAATCAGTAGGAAAACACCTTTAAAAACTTATTTTAGCTTTTGTGTCATTTAAACACTTAGTGATAATTTTGTAGTATTTATGACCAGGTTAGATAATTTCGGGACTATTTTGGAGCACTCGGTAAAATTATTACTGGTCCGAGGTACGTAGAAAACGGGTTTTATCACAATGTCTGGCAAAGACATGTGATGTTCCCGGGTATGATTTACTTGTCATTACTTGCTCCTTATGTGACTATGTGATAAGTTGATTTGCAGTATGTGAATTACATGGTACATTGACTGCATGATATATGATGACATGAGATTTGAGGTGCATCACATGAGATTATGATATTGCATGATGCATTGACACGCATGGACATTGAGCATGTCATGTTGAGCCTATTGATTCGTTCTTGGTACCTATATCTTTTCTTGGTATGAGTGATGCGTGTCTGGGGATGATGGGCAGCCGTTGGCTCGGCAGGAGTGAGAGTGAGCTGAGGGATGCCGGAGCAACGAGCGTGCCGACGTCGCCCAGACACGAGGATGATGGACCGCCGATGGCTCGACTGAGAGATAGATCGGAGCGCGGAGAGTGTCACATCCTGCTCGGGCACTGATGAGTGATTGATGATTTCCTTTGGACCCTTGAGACAGGGATATTCGAGATTTGATACCCTTCATGTGCATTTGCATTCATGCACGGCATACATCGCATGTTATTTGTCATACAATGTGATTTTATCTGTTTCTCGTACTGGGGTTCTGACCCCCTTCGCGGGGGGATGTCATGTCTTTGTTGTATGGGCATGACAGGTGGTACAGGTGGACGTACTGTGGATGCTCGAGACGAGGCATCAATAAATACCAGAGCTCCTTGAGAGCGAGCTCAGGTATATGGTTCATGTTTTGAGTCCCAGTAGTTGTTTAGTATTTTTACTTATGTTTTAAATTACCGGGGTATGCCCTGAGTATCTGTATTTTTAAGTATTACTTTACTGAGAAATTATATGTAATGCTTATGCGATGAATATCATGTTAGATGTAAAACTGGAAATAAATATTTTCACTATTCGGAAATGTTTTAGAAACAAAATGCGAAAAATTTTGAGGGTCACTTTGATAAAGTTTTTAACTAAATCTTCCGTTGTTTACGTTAATATAACAATCGTGTGTTAATTAAACCTCTGATTAGGACCAGTCCCTCACAGTTGGTATCAGAGCATAATCTGGGATATGCTCGAACTAGAGTTAGGACACTGAGTATAGACACAAATGAATTGTTTGTGCATGTGTCTGACTATCTGAATTATATGCTCTTGCCTGCTATGTTTACATGTTCGATAATGAGATTTTATGCATGCACTGGATTAGTAAGCAGGAATAATGAGATGTCATATCTCTGAAGATTTTAATATGCTGAGTTGCATATAATCTAGAGAATTTGAGAATTTTATTTGTTAGCACTGATAGTTGCTGATAGGATGATGATGTAGAATGAATGATGATAACATCTATGACTTGAGATGTATGAATTATGTTGGACAGTTAGTGTGTGGACAGGTAGCTGTGAGATAGACTTTAAGAGCTACTATCGAATCTGTAGACACTATAAACTGTTAATTGCACTATAATTTAGTGATAATGTGTCCGTTCTTGGAAATAGTATTTATCACTTTGGGACTTAATCCTCGTGATTAGTTGATGCCACTAGAATTATTTAAAACATATTTTGTCGATTGACATCGGGAATTTAAGTCTGAAAGACCAAGGTTATACGTATGAGTTTACGTCAAAACCTGTGTACGCCAAGATGATAATTTAGAACTTGAGAATATTGAAACTAGTGATATTTCAATTGAATAATAAAGTTAGTTGTTGTGATAAACAACGAGAATTGGTTTGAATGAGGACTTGGATATGGAGACTGTCGTGATTTAGTTCCAGTTTTTGTGTTCGAACTATGAATAAAAACTTCACTATGAACTCTTTTAGAAGAGACTATCTAGAGTAATGGTATTGATGATATGGAAAATGATAATTGATTATCGTGGACTTGAGAAAATGGAAATATCTGCTTAATCTCAATAGCTATTCACTAGTGAAGAGATTAGATTTTGACTAAGGAATAAGACATCAAGGTGGTGCGAAGTAATTAGAACTGGATTAAAGATTAATGAAGTGACTATCATTGGGATAATCCAAGTAGTCCTGGAAAAGTTTCAGAAGTATCACTCAAATTTATCCAGCTCTAGTAGTTCTAGAGGACTATGAAATTGTAGAATACCAAATCTTTTGAGGTCACTGGGGATGTAAATATCTACTGATCCATTTGAAAGAATAATAAGAACTGATATTGATTGTGGCCAGTCAGAGCATGTCTGTTACTTACTCGGGAATAGATGCAGCCATAACAACAAATACCCTGAGCTAGGGGTAGATATCATGGTGGTTATTCTTTACGCCACTCAGTTTCAGCAGCAGTTAATTACCTGTAGACCACAGAGTATACCTTGACAATGGTATTGAGATGTCTCCAGGATATAAAACCATTTCGATTTTGGCAATGATAGAGATGCTAGTGATCACAGATACATGTTGTGTATTGGTCACACGTCACGAGTTTGATTTGAGATAAAATCATTGGTTTCATATATTGCATCAAATGTGCATTTGTGACGCCCCGGAATAATTAACTACAATTAAGGCATTAATTATGTTCATGTGTTTAATTATGTGGATAATTGATTTTGTGCTTAAATTAATTATCACGATGAAATGCTTAGTCACATGATAGGCATGACCCGGGGGTTACGTTTCAAGGTGCATGTTATGCGTGATAGGAAATGGGGTTAACATGATGTAATTGTGTTGATTGTTAATTATGAGGAAAGTATGAATTTAACGAAGTTGGTTGCATTTTGTAAAAATGCTTTTAAAATACCATGTTGGGGTATTTCATACATCATGTTAAGTGTTGGGGTACAATTTAATTAAACCCACATAACCTCCCACCACCCCACCTTTTTAATTCATTTTCCCCCTTTACACTCAAAATCCCCAAAATCATTTCTCCCAAACCCTTTTCCCCAATTTTCGAGTTTGGCACTAAGGTGGGAAAGAAATCCTTGCAAAAGCTTCACCCTTGTGATTCTTGGTAAGATTTAAGCCCTATGATGTGTATATATCACTCCTTGAAGCTTTTGTAAAGTTTTATTTGAGTTTGTGTTGATTTTGGAGGGTTTGAAATGGATTTATATGGGTATGTGTTATTTATGGTTGGGGAATGATTTTTGAAGTGTTTTAAGTGGGTTTTAGTGGGTTATGATGTTATTGTTATTGTTGGAAAGTTTGGTGTTGAAAGGTATGAAGATGAACTTGCAAAATACACTTGGAAATGGAGAAATCGCGGCCACTGTAAGTGGCGATCGATCGCTACAAAAGCAGCGATCGATCGCCGAGAAGCAGTACGCGAGAAAGAGCTTAGGCGATCGATCGCCTCAAATGGCGCGATCGATCGCCAACGTCCAGTAGCCTTTTCACGTATCAGGCGATCGATCGCCTAAAATTAAGCGATCGATCGCCGCAAGGAAGAAGAGCGAGGCGATCGATCGCCTCAAGTAGCGATCGATCGCCACTGTGTAAATTATGGAAAATGTTGATTTTTGTTGAATTTTTGGTATTTGGCTATTGTTTAGCTTCTAATATCGATTTGTATGGTTGTGTAGAACCATCCCAGGTGACAACAACATCGAGAAGATAGAGTTCTTCAATTTCTCCACTTTTGGAATTAAGGTACGTAAGAAGCGTACGGGCATCGGACGGTAACACCCTCCTAACTCTGACTATGCATTAGTTGCATAAGTATTCACGATGTTTATGATGATGTTATGATAAATGAAGATGATACGATGTTTATAATGATGATTATGATAAGTAAGTTTATGATGATGATGTTATGATAAAGGAAGATGATATAATGCTTATAATGATGATTATGACAAGTAAGTTTATGATGATGATGTTATGATAAAGGAAGATGATATAATGTTTATAAAGATGATTATGATAAGTAAGTTATGATGATGATGATTTTGATGAGGAAGTTTATGATGATGATTTTGATAAGTAAGTTTATGATGATGCAATACGATGTTTATGACGTGGTAAGATGCCACAGTGTAAGATGCCCACATGATAAGAGACTATACTCCTATATTATGACTATGAATGTATAAGAATTTACGATGCCACGATGATGTGTATAATGCATGAAGATGATAAGATATTTAAGATAATGCTATGATAAGTAAGTCCATGATGAAGATGATTTGATAATGAATCAAGACGATAAGATACTTACGATGATGTTATGATGAATAAAGATGATTTTATGATAAATAAAGATGACAAGATGCTTAAGATTATGTTATGATAAATGATGATGATAAGACGTTACTATAACGATTATAATGAGACGATGATGTCTATAAGATGATAATGCTTATATGATAATGATGTTTACAAGATGATGACGTTTATAAGATGCTATGATGTTTATGATGAATATGAAACTATGTTCTTAAGAATGGTTGAATGTCCGGTGGTTATTATGGGCAAGCGAGGAAGGTCTTGCCGCTCACATAAATGAGCGATGGGGTACATCCGCTATCAAGGTGTAGCGATGGGTATCATCCGCTGAGCGATGGGGTACATCCGCTATCAAGGTGTAGCGACGGGTATCATCCGCTGAATAAGAGATACATCCGCTATCAAGGCGTAGCGATGGGTATCATAAGATGTGTTATGTCGAGCGAGGGGGCCAATTGTGCCGCTGTCATAATAGCACCCGGACAGTCCCATTTCTAATTAACATAGTTTGTTGTGAGCATATATGTGAAGTATGATGTTTAATCATTTATGGCAAGAACTAATGATTTTATGCACGACTATGAAACAGGGACAATCAAAGAGGGTTAATACGATTAACCAGGAAGTATATGTTATCAATTACTTTCATGCATTTATTTATATGCCATTTCCTTATGATTATTAAGTAAAGATGTATCCGCTCATGACGGGTTGTTCCTGTAGGTACACCTTTGGACTAATGGACTAAGGGCTGGGTTGAGGCAGTGAGCTTTGAGAAGCATGGAAGAAGTTAGAATGCAAGAACTTTTGGATAGTATCTACTCTAGGGGTAGAATAATTCTATCGCCTTAACATTCATTTTGTGAATGTAATTATTTAGCTTTATTTAGCTTTTAAAATTTCATTCTCGGCCCATAATTTTACTGGCTCTAAGCTATAATTGAAACCCTAAGACGTTATAAATGCATGTTTAGTCCCTAATAGGTGATTAAGACGATGTCAAGGTAGGAAGACCCTACAGCATTGATAATGATGATTGGGAAAATACACCAGCAGTGATAATTATACTATCCACACTTGCAACAATGAACTGCAGATTACAGTTTGATGATAGTGTTGGGATTTGAATTAATTGGTGTTGTCGAAATATGTTTTGATTGTATCAAGGGCATGTATACTCTGATAAATTTTCAGATATTGTAAGTTGATTTTAGAAATAATGTATTTTTGATTATATTGTGGCTACAAATGAAATGTATATCGCCATGAATAGCAAGCTAAGATATTGATGGTATCAGCTATGAAAATATTGTGGTTGCAATACTTGGAAAACGAGGGATATTTGATAATAAGCAGTTGATGCTTATCAAAAAGAGTCGAGGTTGACTGATATTATAGAGGTAAGAAAACCTACCAAGATTTTTCCTGAGGAAATGAAAGAATTTTCACTAAAGAAGGAAATTGATTTTAACTATTCGTTGATGACAAGTGATAGATTTGATATCGAAAGCACTGTACGGAATGTCATCAGCAGAGTTGACAGATATATGAATAGTTGCTGAATATCCTCGATACTGATACATATGTCTGAGTATGTCACCTTGAGGGAACATCGGTATTGTTCGTGAAGAAGAAAAATGATATGATGAAGAGGTGTATCGATTAAAGGTATTTGAATCGGGCTATTGTCAAGAATAAATACCTACTGCCTAAGATCGAAAAGTAACTGATCAAGTTGTAAGGAACTTTATTGTATAAGAAGAATGATTTTTACTCTGGTTACCATCAGTTTGAGTCAGAAGAGAAAATGTTCTCTAGGCAATTGGTCAAACCAGATATAGACATTTTGAATTTTTGGAAATGTCGTGTGGTCTGACAACTATACCGGTAGGGTTATGAATTTGATGAAGAAAATATTCCGTAACTTTTGGGCGAAAGTGTAATCATATTCATCAGTGGTATACTAGTGTATACGAGATCCGGAAGGAACCACACAGAACACATGTGATTGATTTTTTTCAGACGCTTCGTGAAGCTCAAAGGGTGTACCAAGTTATTGAAATGTAAATTTTGGTTGAATCAAGTGTTGTTTTGGGATAGGTGATATCATCTCACCAGATACCTGTTGATTCCAGTAAAGTAAAGATAGTATTAATTTGGCCAAGACCAATCATTGTACTCAAGATGAAAAGTTTTATGAATTTTGTCAGATACTACAGGCTTTTACGGAAGGATATTCTAGGATAGCCTGTCTTATGAACTAATTGACCAAAAAGAAATTTGATATTTGTTTGGTCAGATGAATGAGAATGCTGTTTTCATAACTGAAACTTAAATGGAAGTGAACTACAGCCCCAATGTTGATGTGGTTAACTGGTTCGGGGAGATATGTAGTTGTGCAAATACGTATGTCAAAGATTTGAAAATATGTTCTAATGTATCATGAAAAGATGATTGCATATTCTTGAGATATAAACGAAGACTGGATTTATTAAAGAATTTGACTTTGATAGTCAATATAAATCAAGGAAAATGAAACTAGTAGCAGATGCACTGAACCTAAAAGTGCAAGGTGCAATGGTAGCATCGATGTTTGCTTTGCAGTTTGATAACCTCTGATTTTGACGATCGGAAGGACTCGAAGGACAGACCCATGCATATATTGAGTTAAGAAATTGGTTCTGTCTTATCAACCAAGTAAAATTAGTATGCCATTTAGAGGTGGTTGTGAATTGAAAAATCAGTATATAGAATCGAATTTTACTGATTTGAAAGACGTATTACAGCAGAAAGCACACTATAGAGAACATAGTGTTATTCTGGGAATGATGAGATGTATCATTCTTGAGATCATAATTATGATGCAATGTTATAAAGAAAGAAATTTTTGAATTTTGTGGCAAATTGTTTGACATGCCAGCAGGTCAAGATAAAAATACGAGACCTAATGGGATAGTACAGGATTTGTAAGTACCACAATGAATTTGGGGAATTTCTAGTTTTGAGTTATATAGCACAAATATTTACAAACAGAGATTGTGAAACAAGTTGAATCGGAATTGATTGACTATTCAATACAAGATATTGATTTCATATGATAGTCTATATGTCTATGAGAAGAGGACATGTTTAAGATATGGATAATGTGGTTTAGTTACAGTGAGTTTCTGTAACAGATGTATCTAATTGAGATCCGAGGATAGTATCAGAATTCGAAAACTATTTTCAGAATGTCATGAGTACTAAGTTAGCAATGAGTATTGCTTAGCATACCCATACAGATGGATCCACTGAGAAAATATCCAGACCATGGAAGTTATGTCTCGATTAATAGTGGTGATTTAGTGGGAGTTGACAGAAATCATTATTCACCAGTAGAATGTTCCTATAATTTAAGTTTCAGAAAACTTTTGGGATGGCATCGGTCCAGGTTTTGTAGAGCCAGAATTACCGATCGCTGATATGATGATAGAAAATTGATAAGAAATTTTGGCATAACTTAAGATTTTTGAGAAAAATGCCAGGAACGATGAAAATTTCTGCGAAACGATTTAAAATTTGGCTTGAGGTGAGCAGATTTGCTATGCCAAAGAGAATTATATCGTTAGACTTCGAGTTGAGAATCAGGTAAATATGAAAATATTACATTTGCGATGATCAATATGATTCGTTAAGTGAGGTTTGATGTTGCCTCGATATTTTGAACTTTGTTGAATCATAGAGAACTTTGATTAAGTGGTAGATCGTTGAGACGAACACATCAGTTGTCATTGATACATGATGATCCTTAAGTATCTATGAATGAGATTGAGACACTCATATGTTGTGAATTATTGAGTTATACTCAGTTTTGCGATTTCGAGGACGAAATCTTTTTAAGAGGGGAAGAAATGTAAGACCCCGACGCTAATTAATCCGGATTAATGATGATTAAGCGAAACCGGATAATTAAAAATATAGACTTTGAATTATGGTGTTCTGGATTGTGACGCATTGACTATTATTAGGTATGTATATATACCCGGGTGATTTTAAAAGCGAAGAATTCGAATTGAGGTGTTCCGGATCACAACACCTTATTTTTAATCAAGATAAAATACATCAAAATTATACAAGTTGGCATGCAAATTTCGACCAACACCATATAAAATACATATTAGGAATCATCATTCTTTGACACATGGAGGAAGTTGGCTTTGAAAAGATTAAAAAATCCATTTTTCTTGCCTAGTACCTCACGCCACCCCCTTGCCAAATTTTTTAACATAAATGTCATCTTCTTCCCCACAAATATCAGACTCTCTTCCATTAAATTTCGAAACCCCCACCTTCAAATTAGAGAGAAAAATTGTGGGAGAAGCTCCATGCAATTGGAGTTCTTGAAAGCTAGGAAGGAGAGACCTCTTTTCCTTCAAGAATTGGAGCACTAGGAGCTTGGGAAGTGGGTTGATTGTAGAGTGCTTGGGTCTTCAAGGGTATGAGACTATTTTTAACTCAATTTTATTTGGATTCTATGGATTTTGGATCGAAAATATAGGGAGAACCACAAAAATATTGGTGTCTTTTTATTAAATCAGAATCTGCACAAATTTGATGTTGCATGCAGTAGATTATTCTGTATTTTCGATTTTCTTAACTTCCGAATCTGACTGTGAGCCTCAAACAAACGTTGTAGATATTTGAGTTTTTGTTCTGTGGCTGAAATTTGGGATCATTTGGAATTGATTTGAGTGAGATACGCCCATTTTACTAAACTATGCCAGATTCAACTCTACATGTGCTGGAACATGCAGTGTAGATTTTCGAACTTTGGACAAAGTTTAATTTCGATTCTGTTGTCGATTTCTACATGAACTTGTAGATCCTTTCATTCTCTTGAATTTAAAAAAAAGAATGACTTATTTTGGACTTATTTTCAATTAAATATGAATTTTATACTTCAAGTGTGCAAAGCATGTTCTGCATGTGGGCGAAAATGTCATGCAGAGTGTTGTCCGAGTTCCTGAGCATTTTCGGCTAGGAATTTCGAAAACTCTCCAGAAATAAGTATTTTAGTACTTTGAGTTTTCTGTCATTTGCCACTGGAATTAACCATTTTGGTTTTAAAATGAAAAAGTTATGGCGATTTTACAAACACTGCTCGAGATGGAAAACAGAATTTCAAAAGCTACGTATTTAGTGTTTTAACTACTTTTAATGGAAGAATTAGCCCGACATCATTAGACAAGAAAATGAAATCCTTTGAGTTTGGGAACTTTGCGCACTGGAATCGGGTCATTTGGAAGTCATATGATTTTATTATTAATTTTCTACTAAAACTGGTCAGTCTGATTTTGAAGGAAAAATCAGTAGGAAAACACCTTTAAAAACTTATTTTAGCTTTTGTGTCATTTAAACACTTAGTGATAATTTTGTAGTATTTATGACCAGGTTAAATAATTTCGGGACTATTTTGGAGCACTCGGTAAAATTATTACTGGTCCGAGGTACGTAGAAAACGGGTTTTATCACAATGTCTGGCAAAGACATGTGATGTTCCTGGGTATAATTTACTTGTCATTACTTGCTCCTTATGTGACTATGTGATAAGTTGATTTGCAGTATGTGAATTACATGGTACATTGACTGCATGATATATGATGACATGAGATTTGAGGTGCATCACATGAGATTATGATATTGCATGATGCATTGACACGCATGGACATTGAGCATGTCATGTTGAGCCTATTGATTCGTTCTTGGTACCTATATCTTTTCTTGGTATGAGTGATGCGTGTCTGGGGATGATGGGCAGCCGTTGGCTCGGCAGGAGTGAGAGTGAGCTGAGGGATGCCGGAGCAACGAGCGTGCCGACGTCGCCCAGACACGAGGATGATGGACCGCCGATGGCTCGACTGAGAGATAGATCGGAGCGCGGAGAGTGTCACATCCTGCTCGAGCACTGATGAGTGATTGATGATTTCCTTTGGACCCTTGAGACAGGGATATTCGAGATTTGATACCCTTCATGTGCATTTGCATTCATGCACGGCATACATCGCATGTTATTTGTCATACACTGTGATTTTATCCGTTTCTCGTACTGGGGTTCTGACCCCCTTCGCGGGGGGATGTCATGTCTTTGTTGTATGGGCATGACAGGTGGTACAGGTGGACGTACTGTGGATGCTCGAGACGAGGCATCAATAAATACCAGAGCTCCTTGAGAGCGAGCTCAGGTATATGGTTCATGTTTTGAGTCCCAGTAGTTGTTTAGTATTTTTACTTATGTTTTAAATTACCGGGGTATGCCCTGAGTATCTGTATTTTTAAGTATTACTTTACTGAGAAATTATATGTAATGCTTATGCGATGAATATCATGTTAGATGTAAAACTGGAAATAAATATTTTCACTATTCGGAAATGTTTTAGAAACAAAATGCGAAAAATTTTGAGGGTCACTTTGATAAAGTTTTTAACTAAATCTTCCGCTGTTTACGTTAATATAACAACCGTGTGTTAATTAAACCTCTGATTAGGACCAGGCCCTCACATATTTGCCGCTGTATAGCGAGGGATATCATGACGCTATTCTACGGGCAATGGTTTATGCCGCCGGGTATTCATAGCGATGGTTCATTCCACTATTCTATTGGTGATGGTTTATGCCGCCGGGTATTCATAGCCATGGTTCATTCCGCTATTCTATTGGCGATGGTTTATGCCGCCGGGTATTCATAGCGATGGTTCATTCTGTTGTTCTATTGGCGATGGTTTATGCCGCCGGGTATTCATAGCGATGGTTAATTCCGTTGTTCTATTGGCGATGGTTTATGTCGCTGGGTATTCATAAGGATGGTTCATTCTGCTATTCTATTGGTGATGGTTTATACCGCCGGGTATTCATAGCGATGGTACATTCCGCTACATCTATTGGCGATGGTTCATGCCGCCGGGTATTATATAGCGACGGGTCATTCCGCTATTCTATTGGCGATGGTTTATGTCGCCGGGTATTTATAGCGATGATACATTCTGCGATATCTATTGGCGATGGTTCATGCCGCCGGGTATTATATAGCAATGGGTCATTCCGCTACATCTATGGTGATGGTTCATACCACCGGATATCTATAGCGATGTTTCATGTCGCTGACTCTATGGCGAGTGATCATGCCGCTGATTCTATAGCGATGAGTTATACCTCTATGTATGTAGAACTGGATTACGCCACCTACGAGCGATGGGTGCTGCTTGCGTACCACTGGTGGATGATGGATACAGGTACGCCGCTATCTTGTTAGCGATGAGGTATGGTGTATTACTGTTTTATTAGCATTATTGTGGATGTCATGCGTTGTTATACATATACCGTCACGTGTTTGACGATGAGATTATGGATGTCGTGTATCGACACATACAGTCACGTGTTTGACGGTGAGATCGTGAATGTCTGGTGTTGACATGTACCATCACGAGTTGATGATGTTATTTTGGATGTCATATGTTGGTATATACCGTCACATGATGACGATGACATAGCGGATGTTCTATGTAGACGTGTAGCGTCGTTTTGATGAATAATACGTCTGGGCGTGTGTGTTTAGTCGTGTGGTTTGAGTGCCGATGGTGAGCACAAGGTGATGTCTACGTCACTGGTTGACGAGACTATTACGACGAGCAGGTTTGGTCGATGGATTATTGGATGCATTGTACCGATGAGTGTACCGCATCATGTAATAGAGGTAAATATTTTCGAGTAGTGATACCTTTGGGTATACTCGCTGGAATGGCTAAGGCCAAGTGATTGGTGGTAAGAGTAGTCATTGAGGAAACTACTCGCTTGTCATTGTGATGTGTGGTAGACATGGTCACACCCACCCTGAGGGTGTGGAATAAGTAATGGATTAGGATTGCATCGTGGTTGAGCAAGGAGATCGGGATGTCCATTATGCTTTGGTGTTTTAGAGAAATATTGGGTGATGACCCACTACTCTAATGGTTTGTACGGTATGGCATACCAGGATGGAACGTATGGCATGTTGGTAGGCTTGATATAAGCCTATGGAGGCAGCGCTTTGCTAGCCAGATATCGTGGCAGTGATATAGTGTGCTTATTGGAGCCATTATACTACACGTTGGGACCGAGTTTGGTGAATCGTACGGTGATACGATGAAGGTTTATGGTAGACTCTTGTAGTCTCTATGTGGCATGATGATTGAGGCAGGGAATACCTCATGGGGACGTTTATACGTCAAATGTTAAGGGACTTGTTCTGGGACAACTCAATTCTGTTGGGAGTACCAACGTGGGTGTCGACAAGTCGTTGTTAGCTCTGGTTGAACATCTCTGCATGTAGAATGCAACGGGAGTCACAATTGGAATCGTGGGATATAGTTAGTGGGGTAACACTACTATATTGATTTTATCTCTTGGAGAGATTTTGATTGTACTGTCATGGAGACAGCTGGTATCGATCGTGGGCTGATTGTGAATCAGCCATGGTACGCATTACTGGTGTTGGGCTAAGTAATGGCTGCTATTTCTCAGAGACGTACGAGGAGACGTCTCTGGGGAAATGCTCGAGATTGTGTAGTACTATGATATTAGTATAGAGCATTGCTAGAATGAGTATACGTTGTGTATGTGGATTTCGTTTTGATAATAGTGGCATGGATGCACTATACTGGACCAGTTGTGTAATTTATTGGTTCTGGGATATGTTTTGGTATAAATATATCCAGGTTTTCCGAACGGCAGTTCGAGGTTGGAGGGTCATGAGTTCATGACATTTTCCTTGTGAGGAAGGCGGTATTGATATACCTACCGATTGGGAATCTATGGGAGATTAAATGAGTCGCGTTGTGTGGTGTTGATGTTGGAATCACACAATTGGTTGTTGGTCTCTCAATCATTTATTCTCCGCGAGGTGAGAATAGCTGGGGATTGACAGTTGGTTATGAGACTTTGGGTATGATTGGTGATACCCGAGTCGATCGCATTGAGTATGCAGGTTGTATTGGTACTTAGGCATGTGTACCAATGTGTGTGTACGAATGCCAGCTTTTATTTAGTCCTTGTTGAGCATCGGATTAGTATGCTTGGTTTGATGAATCTCCGGTGAGAGATTGTGGCATCTTGAGATTGGTAAATCTCGATGGCATGGTGCATTCTGAAGAATGATCGTGAGGGTTGGTTGACTTCCCATGAGGAGGGATTGTCGTATCTTAGGCCATGGTAATTCATTTCTGAGTAACTTGATAACATCCCTGTGTTAGGATCGTTGAATCCTAGGGTAAACGAGGGATGACCATGTTTTGGATTTATTGGATGTCGTGGTTGGCACGTGAGGCGGGAATACGATTGATTGTTTTGTACGTCCTTTCGGGAATTTGAGACCTTCTAGAGTCTTGATGATGTGTTGGACCAACATGTGATTTTCTTGGAACTTATGGATGTAGACATCTTTAGATATGTGTTTTGAGTTGATCGGTAGCGATGAGTTGCCCGATCCGTGTTGCAATGTGGTGCGACTACTCCTTTGATGGAGATGGATTTGGAAATAGGAACCGGATGTAGTTTAGGTACACTATTGTGTACTGGTGGCCACTTTGGTAACGATGTATGTTTAACATCGTTGGCTATGTCATGGAGATATCATCGAGGCGATATCTATTTGGAATCACGAATGATTCGTTTGATTTGCAGTTAAGTTTGGCTGACTGCTCTTGGGATGGTTAGCATCGGGGAATACCGGCGTCTTTCGTGGATTTGTGTCAGTTTGGGAGGTTACTCCATTCCAGATTTTGGTGCGAGGTCGGTATCCTCGCGGTTGGTGTTTCGTTCATGTTATGTTCATGATTCGACATTGTGGATCCGTTTGGATTGCGTGGTCTCAACGTTACGTGGAGTACCTCGTGCAAATTTTGAGGACGAAATTTTAGTAGTGGGGGATAATTGTGATGCCCGGGGATTAATGGTGCTAATCTCGGTGTAGTAATAATCCTTAATGGTTTTAATTGTGGCAATTATGAATTAATTGCGGTTTTGGGACTCCGGGGATTTTAAATCCTGTTTTTGGAGTCGTTGGATCCAAAGGTTGAGATTGTATTCTCACCGTGGTGAAAAACCTTGGAATTGGGTTTTTGGTGGGATCTGGGGTTCGGAGTACTTTGTGCTGGGGCTGGTAATGGAAATAGAGATTGAGAGGTAATTATTGAAAACAGATGATTTTTAATGAGTCATGATGTATTTGTGGAGGACTTGGAATTTTTGTGACTTGGTATTATATGTTGGGATATGCCCTAAGACATATCATTAGATGATTGTTTATGACATACAATGTAATATGATTTTATGAATGGCAATTCATTATTATATATTATTCTTTTAACTGTGCAATGTGAATTAATATATATGTTAATGTCCTTAGAATAATGTTGTATTATTCTTAAAGATCTCCATAGTCAAGTATTATCATGAATATGGATAATGATAATACGTAGAGACTAGTATGTGTTGATTGATGAATTGTTCAATGATATGAGATATCAAATCAACACATGGGTACATGTTAGAGAACGATGTACTGGACATACCCACCATGAGAATGCAACATGGATAGTTATATGATCGTCATATGCAATTCTCATAGTGATAATAATGTATGTAATCTTTACGACTTGTGATCATCAGAGATCCCAACATAAGGAGTTATGTATCTTGATATTGTCAAACGTTACCCGTAACAGGGTAAACTATAAAGGCGACTATTGGATACACTACAAATTATGTCAAGGGATGTTGACTGATCGAGATAGGATTTGTCCCTCCAATATAACAGGAGATATGTTTGGCCCTTGATCAAGTGAGAACTAAAAGCATGGCCATGCTCGAATGAGTCGATATGAGATATCGAGCTTATTCGTTTATTCTAGTTCTACTTGGGGATCAAGAAATAAAGATTGGATATACGAGTATGACTATTCCATGACTCGTGTTCAATCTAAACACAAAGGACAAAGGGATTAAGTTACATGGTTAATATTATCACAAGTTCTAAAGGTTATGTCGAGTCATTGACATTCTTGTAATTTGGGTAGCCTCGATGTGTTGCTAGACACCGCTCATTGCTTGCGACATAAAATGAGTTTGTATGTCACTGCCAACATTACAAGATCCTATCGGGTCGCACAAAAGATTAAATCGAGAAGGGAAATTAAATTCATTGGATGAATTAATTAATTAAGAAGAGTCTTAATTAAAAGATTATGAAGATTTAATTAAATCATGGGTTTGGGCCCATGAGGCTTTAAGAAAGCCTTAAACCTTAATTAAATCTTATAATATAAATACAAGGTTATGATTAATTGTAAGACATACTTTATATCATCACAACCTACACCAAGAGACACACGGCCGCCTCCTCCACGCAAAGGATTGCTCTCGGCTTCTTCATAAGTCGTTGGGTATTCTTGTGCAATTTCCGGCCATTAATCGATTTGGAATCGAGTGTGTTTCTAGTTTCGGTTTAAGAACTTGTCTAGAAACTTGTTCTTAAACTATCCTTTCACCTGATTTGATCGTGTGGATACCGTTGAGGTAAAACTTGACAAGTTTGCTAGTGACTCGAAGGAGACGTTGGACATGGTGCTGCTCCGAGGAATCTGCTCAAACACGCTACAAGGGTGAGACCTTCGTATATCCTTTATCCGATATGAATCCCTATGTATAGATCCGCGGTTTAGTAATCCAAAATTTTATTCCGCTGCGTTGTATGCTCTTAGGATTACTTACAGTGGTATCAGAGCCGTGTACAAGGCTCATATCGGATTTATGTGGTTAAATTGTTTAATCATATTTAGATTAATATTGCATGCTATTTAAAACTGTATGAACATATATGATATGTTAATATCGAATTTGTGAAAATCATCGTAAAATTATATTTGATATAAATTGGCGAAAATCGAACCATAATTCACAAGAGTTCGGCCATCACCATCACAAATGACACACGGCTAGCCACATGAGGGCTAGGGTTTTCGAACCCTTGGCTCGAGATGGTTTAGCCGTTGTGGCTAATAATTGTGCATGGAAGTGTCGAAACTTGATTAGAGTTTAGAACCCATTGGCTAATGACGGCAAGCTCATGACGGCTAGGGTTTCGAACCCTAGTAGCCGTGCATGGGCTCGGCCATCGTCGCTCGTTTGCTAGGATTTTTGAACCTTATGGCTCGATAATGGTTCGGACCATGAGTCTCGGAATCATACGTGTTGGAGGCTACACCACATGAGGGCTAGGGTTTTTCGAACCCTTGGCTCGAGATGGTTGAACCGCCACCGTCATGAACCGTGCATGGTTGGACCGTGGCTTGTGACTCATGAATTTCGACGTTTCGAACCATGTTGGCTCGATGAAAAACAAAATGGTGCTTGGCGGCTAGGGTTTGGAACCCTAGCGGCGCCGCACCCGAGCCATGGTTCGGCCATGGGCTAGGGTTTCGAACCCTAGGCCCATGATTGGTTCAGCCATGGTCTATGATGATTCGAATCATGATGGTTCATGGTTTAGTAGTTTTTTTTATTCGTGGCATGTGATGTCCCGAGCGTACGATAATTTTTCAAAATTCTATTTTACAGTTTTAATTAGAATTAAATTTAAAATGTTTAGAATTTAATTAATTAAATGTTAATGCATGCTTTATGTGTTGTTTGAGCATGGTGCGTGGTTATAGCCCTTTGACCTATTAGATAGGATTTGTGAATGTTTGTAATTTATAATACGACCTGCGAGTCGTGCCTTCTCTATTTCATTCTAAATGTAATCCCTCCCCTATGTTCCCCTCGAATGTGAATCGAGGAATTCTATATCTTGTAAATAGTGTAGTTTATTTTATTGATGATGATCAATGAAGATGGAGCATCGTGCCGGGATGAGGAGGACATTCACAAATTGGAGCCAAAGGAAGGTGCTTGTGAAGTTACCTTAGGTTGACTCTTAGGATTTTCTCATTGGCTTGAGAAAATCATTAGTAGGGGCTATAACCATGTCACGTTTAATTATGTATGTTGATGCATGATTTATCTTATGTTTTAGATTGATAATTGTATTACACATATATGTAGATATGTATACAACTATATGTAGTGGACATATTTTAAATTATCAAACTAATCATGAGATCAATAAATCCCTCTAAAATATTAAGTTTTAGATGCCTTCCAAAATTAAAAGTACTCGTCAAAACTTCGATTGTACATGTGTGGGTTTGCCAAAGCAAAGCACCGTGGCAATCTTAGTAAGGCGCGAAAGGATAAAAGTGATATCCGTTATACTTTAAATTGGGTACGACTTAACTAAGTTATCTCAATGGGATTGGGAACTTAGAGGCATGGGTTGGATTATAATTCATTTGATGAATTGAACAAAGTGTTGTTCGTCCAACTATCCAAGAATTATATGTGATGTAATTGACAAAGTGTTGTCTACCTAAATAACCGAGTCTTGGGCGATTAGCCAAAGCTAACTCAAGATTAGGCGAAATATGGATCTTGGCCCACTAAAGGTTTTGAGGGTTGATATTTTTTAAACAAAAAATAGTGGGAGCATCATTTAATATAAGACCATGTTAAATGATTAAATCATAAACTTATTTTGCATATTTATATTGTAGATATCCATGGCAACTAACAACGTAACAAGCACTTTATCACTGCGATCGGTCCTTGAGAAGGACAAATTAAATGGGACAAATTTCCTAGACTGGCATAGGAACTTGAGGATAGTCCTCAAACAAGAAAAGAAACAATATGTCCTAGAGGAACCTCCCCTAACGGCTACAAGAGCCGAAAAAGATGCTTACAAGAAGCATCAAGTGACGCACTTGATGTTGGGTGCCTTATGCTTGCCACAATGAACTCTGAGCTTCAGAAGCAACATGAGGAAATGGAGGCGTTTGATATGATCGAGCATCTTAAGCAATTGTACCAACAACAAGCAAGACAAGAGAGGTATGACGTCTCTAAGGCGTTATTCCAGTGTAGAATGGTAGAAGGAAGTCTGGTTGGTACTCATGTACTCAAGATGATTGGGTATATTGAGAATCTAGAGAAACTGGGTTTTCCTTTGGACCAAGAGTTGGCCACTGACGTGATCTTGCAATCGTTGCCTGAAAGCTTCAGTCAATTTGTCTTAAATTACAATATGATTGAAATTGAGAAAACACTACCACAGTTACTTGGCATGCTTAGAACTTTTGAAGCAATTAGCAAGAAGTCTAAACCTACTAATGTTCTTATTGTGAATAAGAACAAAGGAAAGACTAAAGCTAAGAACTTCAAGAAGAACAAGAAGGTCTTTGTTAAATCTAAGCCAAAGTCGTCTGCACTGAAACCAAAGGGAGGGATAGCGAAGGAAGGGAACTGTTTCCATTGCGGTGAGACCGGCCATTGGAAAAGAAACTGCAAAGTATATCTGGAGGATCTAAAGAAAGGAAGTGTGACTTCCACTTCAGGTATTTTTGTTATAGAAGTCAATTTATCTACTTCTTCATCATGGGTATTAGATACTGGATGTGGATCTCACATTTGTGTAAATGTGCAGGACCTCAAAAAGAGTAGATTGTTGGCGAAAGGCGAAGTTGTTCTCCGAGTTGGAAATGGAGCAAGAGTTGCTGCATTAGCTATAGGAGATTATTATTTATCTTTGCCTTCTGGTTTATCATTGATTTTAAAAGACTGTTATTTTGTGCCATCTATTACCAAAAACATAATTTCTATTTCTTGTTTAGACAAGTGTGGTTTTTCATTTATAATAAAGGACAACTGTTGTTCTATTTATTTAAATGATATGTTTTATGCTAGTGCACAAATGGTGAATGGTCTTTATTTATTAAATCTTGATATGCCTATCTATAACATAAATACTAAAAGGATTAAAAATAATGAATGTAATCGAACTTATCTTTGGCATTGTCGCTTGGGCCACATAAACGAGAACCGCATATCTAAACTTCATAAGGATGGAGTATTAGATTCATTTGATTTTGAATCATATGAAACATGCGAATCTTGTTTAATGGGCAAGATGACTAAAGCCCCTTTCAAGGGACATGTTGAAAGGGCAAATGTTTTATTGGGACTAATACATAGTGATGTATGTGGACCAATAAGTACACAAGCTAGAGGTGGTTTTCAATACTTCGTTACATTTACTGATGACCTCAGTAGATATGGGTATGTGTACCTAATGAAGCATAAGCATGAAACCTTTGAAAAGTTCAAAGATTTCAAGAATGAAGTACAAAACCAACTTGGCAAAAGTATCAAAATCCTTCGATCAGATCGAGGAGGTGAATACTTAAGCCAAGAGTTTCATGACTATCTAAAGGAGTGTGGGATAGTCCCACAACTCACTCCTCCATATACTCCACAATGGAATGGTGTATCCGAGAGGAGAAATCGAACCTTGTTGGACATGGTTAGATCAATGATGAGTCATGCAGATCTTCCGATATCGTTTTGGGAACACGCTCTAGAAACAGCGATTTTCTTACTGAACCGTGTTCCATCTAAATCAGTGGAAAAGACACCATATGAGATATGGACTGGGAAGCGTCCTAGTATGTCTTTTATGAAGATTTGGGGTTGTGAGGCTTTCGTTAGATGTCACGCCACTAACAAACTTGGACCCAAATCTGATAAGTGTTTATTTGTGGGGTATCATAAGGAAACGAAAGGAGACTATTTCGATTATCCCACCGAGACCAAAGTAGTTGTTGCTCGGACTGGTGTATTTCTTGAAAGAGAATTATTTCTAGAAAAACCAGTGGGAGAAAAATAGAACTTAATGAAGTTCAACCACAAGAAAACCCTGAACCTGAGATTGAGATGGAAACAGAGCAGGCACCGCAAGCTGTTGTGGAAGAAGTACCTGCTCAAGAAACACAAGCCCAGCGTAGGTCTGTAAGAGAACACCGGGAGCCACAGAGATATGGATATCTTGTGACTCAACAAGGTGACTTACTACTTATTGATGAGGATGAGCCATCATCTTATCAACAAGCTTTAATGGGCACTGATTCTGAGAAATGGCAAGAGGCCATGAAATCTGAGATGGAATCCATATATGCAAACCAAGTATGGACTTTGGTTCATCCACCTGAAGGGGTACGACCCATAGGGTGCAAATGGATTTTCAAGAAAAAGACCGATATGGATGGTAACGTACAAACCTATAAAGGTCGGCTGGTTGCAAAAGGATTCAAACAAATTCATGGTATTGACTATGATGAAACCTTTTCACCAGTGGCCATGGTTAAATCCATAAGGATCTTACTTGCAATAGTTGCATTTCATGATTATGAAATCTGGCAGATGGATGTCAAAACAGCTTTCCTTAATGGAAATCTGCTCGAAGATGTGTACATGACACAGCCCGAGGGTTTTGTCGATCCAAAGGATGCTGGAAAAATATGCAAGCTACAACGATCCATTTATGGATTGAAGCAAGCTTCTCGGAGTTGGAATCTTCGTTTTGATGATGCAATCAAAGAGTTTGGTTTTGTCAAAAACGAAGATGAACCTTGTGTCTACAAGAAGGTCAGTGGGAGCGTAATCATTTTCCTAGTGTTGTATGTTGATGACATACTTATCATTGGAAATTGTATCCCTGTTTTACAATCTGTAAAGATTTGGCTAGGGAACTGCTTTTCGATGAAAGACTTGGGAGAAGCCACCTATGTATTAGGAATCAAGATCTATAGAGATAGATCGAGAAGGCTTCTTGGCCTAAGTCAAATTACATACATAGACAAAGTGCTTAAAAGGTTTAGCATGCAAGAATCAAAGAAAGGATTCGTGCCTATGACACATGGTATATATCTCTCGAAGGAACAGTGTCCTTCAACACCAGATGAGAGACAACGCATGAGTAAGATCCCATATGCGTCAGCTATTGGATCTATCATGTATGCCATGATATGTACTCGTCCCGATGTATCGTATGCTTTGAGCATGACGAGCAGATATCAAGTTGATCCAGGTGAAGGTCACTGGATTGCTGTCAAGAATATCCTAAAGTACTTGAGAAGAACTAAGGATACATTCTTGATTTATTGAGGTGAGGAAGAGCTCAATGTAATAGGTTACACTGATGCAAGCTTCCAAACTAACAAAGATGATTTTTGATCACAATCTGGATATGTGTATTGCCTAAATGGAGGTGCTGTGAGCTGGAAGAGTTCAAAGCAAGAAACAGTAGCCGATTCTACAACGGAAGATGAGTATATTGTTGCCTCGGATGCAGCAAAGGAAGCTGTTTGGATTAGGAAGTTCATTTCTGAACTTGGAGTGGTGCCTAGCATTAAAGATCCGATAGAACTCTATTGTGACAACAATGGAGCGATCGCATTGGCTAAGGAACCTAGATCTCACCAAAGATCCAAGCACATACTTAGGCGTTTCCATTTCATTTGAGAAATCGTTGAAAGGGGAGATGTTAAAATATGCAAAGTACCAACAGATGATAATGTATCTGATCCATTGACGAAGCCACTGTCACAGCAGAAGCCTGATCGTCATACTAGATCTCTAGGCATTAGGTATATGTGTGAGTGGTCTTAGTGCAAGTGGGAGATTTGTTGGGATATGCCCTAAGACATATCATTAGATGATTGTTTATGACATACAATGTAATATGATTTTATGAATGGCAATTCATTATTATATATTATTCTTTGAACTGTGCAATGTGAATTAATATATATGTTAATGTCCTTAGAATAATATTGTATTATTCTTAAAGATGTCCCTAGTCAAGTATTATCATGAATAGGGATAATGATAATACGTAGAGACTAATATGTGTTGATTGATGAATTGTTCATTGATATGAGATATCAAATCAACACATGGGTACATGTTAGAGAACGATGTACTGGACAGACCCACCATGAGAATGCAACATGGATAGTTATATGATCGTCATATGCAATTCCCATAGTGATAATAATGTATGTAATCCTTACGACTTGTGATCATCAGAGATCCCAACATAAGGAGTTATGTATCTTGATATTGTCAAACGTTACCCGTAACAGGGTAAACTATAAAGGCGACTATTGGATACACTACGAATTATGTAGAGGGATGTTGACTGATCGAGATAGGATTTGTCCTCCTATATAACAGGAGATGTGTTTGGCCCTTGATCAAGTGAGAACTAAAAAGTATGGTCATGCTCGAATGAGTCGATATGAGATATCGAGCTTATTCGTTTATTCTAGTTCTACTTGGGGATCAAGAAATAAAGATTGGATATACGAGTATGACTATTCCATGACTCGTGTTCAATCTAAAACACAAAGGACAAAGGGATTAAGTTACATGGTTAATATTATCACAAGTTTTAAAGGTTATGTCGAGTCATTGACATTCTTGTCATTTGGGTAGCCCCGATGTGTTGCTAGACACCGCTCATTGCTTGCGACATAAAATGAGATTTTATGTCACTGCCAACATTACAAGATCATATCGGGTCGCACAAAAGATTAAATCGAGAAGGGAAATTAAATTCATTGGATGAATTAATTAATTAAGAAGAGTCTTAATTAAAAGATTATGAAGATTTAATTAAATCATGGGTTTGGGCCCATGAGGCTTTAAGAAAGCCTTAAACCTTAATTAAATCTTATAATATCAATACAAGGTTATGATTAATTGTAAGACATACTTTATATCATCACAACCTACACCAAGAGACACACGGCCGCCTCCTCCACGCAAAGGATTGCTCTCGGCTTCTTCATAAGTCGTTGGGTATTCTTGTGCAATTTCCGGCCAATAATCGATTTGGAATCGAGTGTGTTTCTTGTTTCGGTTTAAGAACTTGTCTAGCAACTTGTTCTTAAACTATCCCTTCACCTGATTTGATCGTGTGGATACCGTTGAGGCAAAACTTGACAAGTTTTGCTAGTGACTTGAAGGAGACGTTGGACGTGGTGCTGCTCCGAGGAATCTGCTCAAACACGCTACAAGTGTGAGACCTTCGTATATCCTTTATCCGATATGAATCCCTATGTATAGATCCGCGGTTTAGTAATCCAAAATTTTATTCCGCTGCGTTGTATGCTCTTAGGATTACTTACATTATATATATGCCAAGAGGGCTCGATGTGTAACCATTTTCCCCTCCTCCCTCTCTCTCCTCTTCCACGCCTCTTCCCCGATTTCCCCAAACCCTCCTTTTCTCCTCCCATGGAAGAATCGAGCAAGGCTCGATCTCGGAACCGGATTTCTCGTAGATAATCAGGTATTAATCTTCCCCTCGTCCTTATCTTCGATTTGATAGTAGTATGGTGGATTTTGGTTAAGAATTATGTTGGGTTTGGAAATTGAGGATTTTTGGTAAAAATCCAAAGTTATGTTTTTAGTGTTTTTATGGGTTTTAATGGAGTTTTTGAAGTGTTGTTGTAAGGACCCCCCGTGCCCTTAACCCATTATTAGTGTATTAATCCATGCCATTATTGCATACAATCATACATGTAGGGGAAAAACCACTTATCATCATAGCCAGTCAGGCATGTAATAAGAATTCTTCACATTATTCCATATGATGTCTAGTTTTCCCCAACCAAGTCCACATACATCTCATGCACCAATATAATACACTAACATATTCTCAGTTCATTTAGCAATTCAATAAATAGTTGTATGCTACTCATAAATGAAGAGAGAAAGGCCCTTGCCTTTTTATACATGCCATATACACGTAATAGTGCTCACATACGAGCATCAAATAGGTATGCATGTATCAGATGTATAAAATACGGTGCTCAATACCGTCACTGGTACTTCGATCCCTAGAATCACCTACATTCCATAGCTCGAGCTCAACTCCAAAGCCATCGATGTACCTAATTACCTGCCCCAACAGAGACAGCCCCCACGCGGGGTGAGCATACCAATATCCCAAATCCAATACTATAATTCATAATTTACAACAATGTAAATGCTATGAAATACAAAATATACTCCCTGGATGGTATCATCCTCATCCGGGGTTTCCTATACTGTCCCTGTCCTCAAAACACTGAAATCATCAAATTCCCAAATGCCAGTTAATCATTACATTGATTAACATATCCATTAGCCATATACCGATATCATAATCAATAGCATCAAATCATTAAACAATGATTACAGATATTCCATATATCTCACTTATGGTTCCATAGTTCTATTCCATTGCTCGCTCTACAATAACGGCATTTCATCCCACTCATGCTCAACAGCAGTGGCGTCATAACCGATGTTCGCTCATAGGCGACGCCATCCTAATCATTGCTCGCTCAAAAGTAGCACCATATGATTCCCAATGCATATATATCCATTGTAGCAATTACCATAAACCATGCATTTTGATATACATTATTGCTAATACCATGTATCATGCATTCCCATACACATTCATTGCATTCCCATACACAATGATTGCAATACAGTGTACAAAGCACTCAACAAATGCAATTATATAAAAGGGCTATGCACGTACGTCATACGTACCTTATGATTCCGTAGTTTGAGTCCAACCTTGCCTGAGTCCCACGACCCGATGAGTTAAGTGCTAACATGCAAATAACTCCAAATTAAACATAGGCATGCAATCACGTGTCCAAGCACGTTCACAACTTCCAAATCTATCGTCTATCCATGACGATTATCAAAATAAAAGCCCCCGGCTAAGCATGCATAATACCCAAAATATTCCATTTTATGCGATTAAAAGATAGCCAAAAACACGACCGAGAATTCCATTATATAAAATTTTGGCTCCAACCAATTTATTTTAAAAGTATGGCATTCCCATTGGAATGTAGACATTACCCCAAAAATCGGTTAATTAAAACTCGATTCCAAAATCCCGACATTTTTCCAAAATTCCAAAAAAAACAAACTCCTACAGGCGGCGATCGATCGCCACTTTCAGTGTGATCGATCGCCCCTGTCCAGAGGGCGACAGCACTGACTCGCGATCGATCGCCTGCACTGTTCATCGCCTGTAAAATTTGAGCTGCACGTCGCGATCGATCGCCCCACCTCGGCGATCGATCGCCACCTGCGATTTTCCGAAAAATTCGATCTTCCATGGTGTTTTTGACACCCAAACTCAAAACCAACACCACCAACTTCCTCAACACCTCCAATACACCATTTAAACTCAATAAAAACACTAAAAATCAACATTTTAGATTTTTAACCAAAACCCCCAAATCTCATATCAAACCCATAACTCGACCTTTAGCACAAAACTATAATCAAATCGAAGCTAAAAGAGTGGAGAAGAAGATTACCAGCCTTTCTTCAAGAAATCAGGCTCCCAAGACGAGCCCCCATCGATTTGACCAAGAGGAGAAGAGGGGAAGGGTTTGGGGTGAGGGAGAGAGGCGTGAGGGAGAGGAGAGAGGGAAATGATTCCGTATAATGACGGAATACCGAGTCTATTTGGTATATATAGCTCCAAAGCTCCAAAATACCGACTCCTCCACAAATACATCATGATTCATTAAAAATCATCTATTTTCAAAAATCATCTCTCTAACCTCAATTCCATCATGATGTGATTAGAAATAGACACATCTTTAGCGCTTAATTATCTATGATTTGGTATGTTTTGATGGATAATTTGATACGTATGCTACCTAATCGTATGTTTGTGTAATTATAGGTACAATCGAAGAAAACGAGCTAAAAATGATGTGTAAAGACCAAGAAAAGACATGGACATGACAAGGACTCAAAGTTGATCAAGAAAAAGGCAAAAACGTAATTTTGGAGGAGGCGATCGACCGCATGGAAGAGGCAATCGATCGCCTATGGACAGAAACTTGAGCAACAAAATCAACGAAGCAGCGATCGATCGCAACTTTATAGCGATCGATCGCCTGAAGCTACTGGAGGGAAGAGATCGATCGCCACTTTATAGCGATCGATCGCCTGAAGCTACTGGAGGGAAGCGATCGATCGCCACATTTTAAGTGATCGATCGCCGAAGAGTCCGAGAATTTGGAAATTATTAGCCTCCATATGCCTTGAACTCGATTTTTTATCACTTCTGAGACAGATTTTCGAGATTTAGAAGAGAGTTAGGTTTTTAGAAGATTTTTCTTTCAAGTTTTATCAAGAACAACGCGAAGAACGGAACCGGAATCGACAAACCGGAATCGTGATTCGTCTTAGTAATTTCTTCCTCTTTGTTTATCTAATGTTTTCGAACCAAATTTATTATTCTTGGATTCAATTATGCTAGGCTAAATTCCTAGATTCTTGGTTGAAGGGATACTTGCTTTTGAATTTGAATCTCATGTGAGAATTTTGGTTTGTTTATAGAATTTAATTTCGATTTCAATTCTGTTTCTTGGTTTCGATTTCCATGATTATTGTGTTTTTTATAGATTGATCACCTAGTATTCATATGCATAATCGATAGCTAATTAAGAAGCAACTTAGATTAATAATTACCGGCTGTAGGTGTTATTGAATTCTTAGGAGAAACGATTGGGTAATCCATAGTTAACGGCTGTAGTTTCTATTGATTAGATTTATCGAACTCCCTAGTTTTGAAATCTATCATTGATCTGATCATTAACGACTGTAGTTTTGATTAAAGATTTGATAAGGGTCGGATTGAATGCTGTTTTCTCTTTGACTACGATTAAGGTGGGTAGGAATTAAATTTCCAATCGATGAATAATTGAAAGAATTCGCATTTTAGTGATTTGATGATCAAGAGAGACTCTTCCAAAAGTAAAGTTGACCGAAAACCAAGAATCGCTTCACTCTCATAAGTTTTAACCGTTTTAGTTAATCTCGTTAATTAGTTTAATTCGTAAAATTTGCTTAGTAGTAATCACTCAACCCAAAACCCCTTTTTACTATTTGTTTTTAAATTGACACAAAAAAATACTACCTTCCCTGTGGGATCGATCCCTACTCTCGATACTACATACTTTTGCTATTAACTTGAGGAGGGTTAATTTGGCGTACGCGATAAACGCTACCAAATTTTGGCGTCGTTGCCGGGGAAGGCATTGGTATTATATTGTGTCGATTTTTTTTATTATTATTTGTTATCCCACATTACTACTTTGGTTTGTTGATGAGTGCAGGTGGATCGTTTAATCACGAAGATAACTTTCACTACGATCCTGAGATCGAGAGGACACTACATCAAAGAAGAAGAGAAGCAAGGCTGCTTGAAGAAGAAGAAGAGAGGACCATGATGGCTGAAAATCAAAGCTTGAGGCAGTTGGCGAATCCTAACTTGGATCAACAACCTATCTGCATCACTTTCCCTGCCTTCGCAAATAACTTAAATTTCGAACTCAAATCTGGTTTAATTCACTTATTGCCATCCTTTCATGGACTTGCAGGCAAGGATCCCCATAAGCACCTGATGGAGTTTCATGTGGTTTGCACCACCATGAAACCGACCGGAATTACTGAAGATCAGATCAAGTTAAGGGCTTTCCCTTTTTCTCTAAAAGACGCTGCAAAGGACTGGCTATTCTACTTACCGTCAGGCTCAATCACAACATGGACTGACCTCCAAAGAACGTTTCTGGAGAAGTACTTTCCAGCATCACGAGCGGCCAACATACGAAAGGAGATCTATTCCATCAGAACAGTACTCGGGTGAAACATTGCATGAATACTGGGAACGCTTCAAGAAGTTGTGTGCAAGCTGCCCACAACACCAGATAAGTGCACATTTACTCATTCAGTACTTTTATGAAGGTTTGTTATCCAATGACAGGAACTTGGTTGACGCTGCGAGTGGAGGAGCATTTGTCAATAAAACACCAGAGGATGCGAAAAGCTTGATAGCTAACATGGCGGCCAACTCACAGCAGTTTGGCAACTTTCGAGTGGAACCAGCTCAAAGGAAACAAGGAGAGGCAAATGTGTCCAACTTAGAACAACAGCTCATCAGCCTCACTTCCCTTGTGCGTCAAATGGCCGAAGGAAATGGACAGACACTGAAACCATGTGGCATATGTTTGGAGATGAGTCATACCATTGATGCATGCCCGGCACTTCAAGAGACATCAGCCGAGCAAGTACATGCAGCAAGGGGATTTCCGGGACAACCCCAACAAAGACATGACCCTTATTCCAACACATACAATCCAGGATAGAGAGAACACCCTAACTTGAGCTATGGACCACAATCAATAAATCATGTTCCTCCTCAAGCGCCACAACATCCTCCGCCATACAGACCACCTTTTCAGAGGGCACAGCAATCCAATTTTCCTTCTACTACTGACAGGTTAGAGGTTATCATTCAAGATCTTGCTCACAATGTTACTAAATTTCAACATGAAACAAGATCGAGTATTCAAACCTTGAACACCCAAGTGGGTCAACTAGCCACTGCTCTTAATCGAGTTGATGCAAACGGATCAACCACTCTTCCATCCCAAACAGTTGTGAATCCGAGAGAAAATGCAAGTGCAGTCACACTTAGGAGTGGGAAAGAATTGGAGACGCCGGAGAAGACGGAGAAAGAACCTCCCAAGAGTGAGGAAGAAAAGGAAGCGGAAGTTGGAGAAAAGTCCGGGATAGTACACGAGGCACCAAAAGGTAAACCTCCCTCTTTTTCTGAATATAAAGTACCACCCCCTTTTCCCCAAGCTTTAAAAGACAACAGGAAAGACGCTGGACTCAAAGGCCTATATGAGACCTTCCGAAGATGTGAGATAAACATTCCATTGTTGGACGCCATCCAACAAGTACCTCGCTATGCGAAGTTTTTAAAGGAATTATGCACTGCCAAGAGGAGTCATAGATTGAAGGGACCCCAAAAGGTTGAACTAGGTGAAAACGTATCAGCGGTGATACAAAGAAAAATCCCTACCAAGTGTAAAGATCCAGGTATGTTCTCTATCCCGTGCATTATTGGAAACACTCGCCTTGAAAAGGCCATGTTAGATTTAGGAGCATCAATTAATGTCATGCCATATTCTATTTATGCTTCTTTACAACTTGGTCCTTTGAACCCTACGGGAGTGGTGATTCAATTAGCGGATAGATCTAGTGCATACCCTAGGGGCTTAATTGAAGATGTGTTAGTGCAAGTGAATGAACTGGTTTTCCCAGCTGATTTTTATATCCTTGACATGGAGAATGGTGATAAAAGTAGCCCCATCTTGTTAGGAAGACCATTTCTCAAAACTTCTAAGACTAAGATAGATGTGCATAGTGGTACCCTCACTATGGAATTTGATGGTGAGATTGTTATATTTAACATCTATGAGGCCATGAAATATCCTTGCAATAATGATGATACTGTGTACTCTATTGATGTCATTGATTACCTGTCACAGGAAGTTTTTGAGAATGTAGGCAAAGAAGAATTGGAAAGCACTCTCACCATGGATATGGAGAAGGAAGAAGAGGACGTCCCCCTCATGGACGAAGTGAAGCACACCATCAATGCGCTGGATGATACAACTGAGCTATTTCAGTCAGGTAACATTTCTTTTATATCACTGCCTATATCTAACGCTAGACCTCTCCCATCTGTTTTGCAGGCACCCACCATCGAGCTGAAGCCATTGCCTACCCACCTTAAATACGTATTCCTTGGTGAAGATAATACATTACCAGTGATCATCTCCAGCAAGTTGGGGGATGATCAAGAGAAGGACTTGATTCATGTTCTCAAGGAGCACAAGACTGCTATAGGCTAGACAATCACAGACATAAAGGGAATCAGTCCCTCCACATGCATGCACCGAATTCTACTAGAGGAAGGAGGGAGCCCTACACGTCAGCCCCGAAAGGAAGCTAAACCCACTCATGATGGATGTGGTGAAGGAGGAGATTCTGAAACTTTTATCGGTTGGCGTGATATATCCTATATCCGATAGTCAATGGGTTAGTCCAGTTCAAGTGGTTCCAAAGAAGACCGGTATCACTGTGATAAAGAATAAAGACGATGAACTTGTGCCCACACGCATTCAAAATGGATGGCGAGTGTGCATTGACTACCGGAAGCTTAACGCTGTGACTAGAAATGACCACTTTCCTCTACCTTTTATTGATCAGATGCTTGAGAGGTTAGCATGCCATTCTTATTATTGTTTTCTTGACGGTTACTCGGGAAATGTTCAGATTGCAATCGCTCCGGAGGACCAAGAGAAGACCACTTTCACATGTCCTTTCGGCACATTCGCATACCGTCGCATGCCCTTTGGACTCTGCAATGCCCCAGCCACTTTTCAACGGTGTATGGTCAGTATCTTTTCTGAGTTTATTGAACATATTTTAGAAGTATTCATGGATGAATTTACTGTTTACGTAACTCATTCAAGGATTGCCTATCTAGCCTTACACTGGTATTGAAAAAGTGCATTGATACTAACCTTGTTTTAAATTCTGAAAAATGTCATTTTATGGTCGAACAAGGTATAGTGCTGGGTCATGTTGTTTCTGCTAATGGTATAGAGGTAGATAAGGAAAAAATTGATGTTATGAAATCTTTACCCTACCCTACTTGTGTCCGGGATGTGCACTCTTTTCTTGGTCATGCAGGTTTTTACAGGAGGTACATCAAAGACTTCGCCAAGATAGCTACATCTTTGTGTAAGCTACTACAAAAGGATGTCCCTTTTGAGATGGATGCCGAAAGCAAGAGAGCTTTTGATACACTGAAAGAGTCATTGACCTCTACCCCCATCATCCAACCACCCGACTGGAGTAAGCCCTTCGAGATCATGTGCGATGCAAGTGACTATGCGGTTGGTGCTGTCTTGGGACAAAAAGAGGGCAATGCTTCACATGCCATCTACGCCTCAAAAACCTTGAATGATGCCCAATGAAATTATTCTACTACTGAAAAAGAGCTTTTAGCAGTTGTTTTTGCTCTTGAAAAATTTAGATCTTATTTACTTGGTACTAAAGTTATTGTTTATTCTGATCATGCAGCTCTTCGCTATTTGATGACGAAGAAGGAGGTTAAACCAAGGCTGATAAGATGGATTTTGCTCTTGAGTGAATTCGACATACAAATCAAGGATAAGAAGGGCAGCGAGAACCAAGTAGCGGATCACTTGAGCCATCTACCGCATGTGGAGGATGAGCTTTGCTTGAAGGAGGAATTCCCGGATGAGCACCTATTCTCCATAAACGACAATCTTCCATGGTATGCTCATATTGTGAATTTTTTAGCTTCTAATGTGCTACCCCCTGAATTGTCTAGGTCTCAACGAGCTAAGATCAAGAGTGATGCCAAGTATTATGTATGGGATGATCCTTACTTATGGAAGAACTGCGCGGACCAAATCATTCGACGTTGCATACCCGAGACTGAGGTAAATGACATTTTAATGTTTTGCCATTCATATGCTTGTGGTGGACATTTTGGAGCCAAGCGGACCTCTAGGAAGGTACTAGAGTGTGGGTTCTTTTGGCCCACCCTATTCGTGATGTATCTTTTCTACAAGAACTGTGCACAATGCCAATTGACCGGTAATCTCTCCCAAAGAAAGGAGATGCCTCAACAACCCATTCTCATTTCTGAAATTTTGACGTATGGGGCATCGACTTTATGGGACCCTTTCCTATGTCTTATGGTCATATTTATATACGGCTTGCTGTTGATTATGTGTCGAAATGGGTGGAAGCTATAGCCACCCGTACTGACAATTCCAAGGTTGTTGCAGATTTTATCAAACATAACATTTTCTCTAGGTTTGGAATCCCGAGAGCCATCATCAGTGATAAAGGCACACACTACTGCAATCGGACAGTGGAAAGCCTATTCAAGAAATACCACGTGACTCACAAAGTCTCCACTGCCTATCACCCGCAAACAAATGGCCAAGCCGAGGTCTCTAACCGAGAAATCAAGGCCATATTGGAAAAACGGTAAACCCGACAAGGAAAGATTGGAGTTTGCGACTAGACGATGCACTGTGGGCCTACAGAACCGCATACAAGACTCCAATAGGTATGTCCCCTTATCGACTGATTTTTGGTAAACCATGTCATCTCCCTGTAGAGTTGGAACACAAAGCATACTGGACAGTGAAGAATTTCAACATGAACTATGATGAGAGTGGCGTGCATAGGAAGCTGCAACTGCAAGAGCTAGAGGAGATACAAAATGAAGCCTACGAGAGTGCCAGATTTTACAAAGAAAAGACGAAGGACTTTCATGACAAGATGATATCACGGAGAAACTTTGAAGTTGGTCAAAAAGTTCTCCTTTACCATTCACGCTTTCGCCTATTTCCAGGTAAGCTTCGTTCTAGGTGGCATGGGCCTTATTTAGTTATTAATGTGTATCCCCATGGTGCAGTGGAAATTCAAAGTTTGGACACCACTAAGACATTCAAGGTGAATGGTCACCGATTGAAGCACTACTATGAAGGTGTCCAAAATGAAAAAGGAGGGCAAGTAGACATCAAGGTGGCTCTAGAGGATCCACCTCACTTCGACTGAGCACGAGGACTGGCGTCGGGCCACCGACGTTAAACAGAGGCGCTGCTTGGGAGGCAACCCAAGGGGAGTTAGTTTCCTTTCTCCCTTTTATTTTTATTGCTTTAGTAGTTAGACTTTTCTCTTTTCTTGTATTTTTGCCTTACATTGGGGACAATGTCAGATTTAAGTATGGGGGAGGGAGTAGTGGTGTATTATTGCTTTTATATTACAAAAAAATACAAAAAATCGAAAATTTGAAAATTTTGAGCTCATAGTTAGTAATGAACACATGCTTAGAATCACTAGCCCATGATGAAACCTAATTGATATCATGCATGCTTTTGAACATAGGTGAATTGTTAACCTTGGAACACTTTGAACTCTAATGTAAAGTTTACTTTAACATAGTATTGAATATTTTGAGCACATTATTGTCATGGTTTGTGAAGTGTGCATAACCTAGTGAAGATTGTGTGAACTTTATGATAGTCTTAAGAAGTCTCTAATACATGCTAGAACTTAACTTCATGCTCTTTGAGGCGTATGTCTAGACTACTTGCAAACATGAAAGTGATATAGGCAATCTTTGATGCGTTTGAGCCTTTCAAGCCTACCATGTAAACAAAATCAATCTCTAGTACCCTTTTTGAGCTTTAATGTAAAATAATGGTAGTATGCTAAGCATACTAAAGACTCCCATTCAACATTCTTTGACTAACTTATCATCCTATCCTTTTAGCCTAAATATGCTTTTAATCCATACATTTTAATGGAGTATGATGTATTTCATTCACATGCACTTGGGAATTCATTGAATTATATTTGTGAACTTTATTGTCAAAAGGATGAAATACATGAAAGAAAAGGAATGCCTTGAGAAATTTGAGAAAAATATGACTCCAAGGGGAACCAAGGCACACAAAAGAAGAAGAAAAAATGTTGAAATAAACCTTGAAAAAAATGAACAAGGTTTGAAAAATTCATGCAAGAAGAGAAGTTTTAGTGTGCATTTCATCATACTCTCTTGTTTGATAAGATAATATCTTTATGTTGGGTTTCCGTACCCCGGCGTCAGATCCAAACGCAGCGGAAATAATACAATAAACAGATCTGACCCGGGGACAGACGATCGCGCCTGATTCATGTATTAACATGCAAATATCGAATATTAATGCACGAAAAGGAATTACCGTTCACCGATGTGAATCTGATGACGGTCACCCTCGAGTCCAACCAACCTGACCAGATCTACAAGCACGCACCAGTGCTAGTTTGGTGTTAGCGTTTCTATGAGAGTGGATGGAATTGTATGGAATGAATGTGAATCCAGTCTCTCAACTAGAATGACATATTTATAGGGCCATTAAGTAACTAACGGGCTTTGGGTGCATAAAGCCCAATAGGCCAACTTTTGGCTTGCAGGGCATATATGCTAACAATCTTCCACTTGCCCAAAAGCCAACACATGAGCACTAAACTCATAATCCAAGTAGGTCAATCCAATTGAATAACTTGATGTACAAATGACGTACATAATTATGAGATAAATATATCATACTTTTAATTTTAGAACTTTCTATAGATGAAACCTTTCCAAACATAGAAACTCCACTAAAGTGAGGAGCTTTCAAAAATCAAACTCATATCTTGAATATCAATCACACAATCTTGAGCACTTAACATTTAAGTCTCAATTCTCATCGATAGATCGGCGGCCGGTTGATTGTGACCCAGCGAGGCTCAAGTGTATCATAGCAGTAGGATCACAACCTTTGTGATTTTAGAAGTCAAACGACTTCTTTGGGCTTACCCTGAATGCCCCATTGTCAATTAAACTCCTTTAATAGACAATGACCGAAATACAATTTCAGCAACAACCTACCGATCGTGGGTAGCGCCTAGCATCTGCCCTTCACAGAGACCTAGATACAAATGACTAGCAACGTACGAGAACCTGTCAGCCATAGTTAGCGTGCAGTACATTCCTTTCACTCAATATGTCCCGATTGAATCAAGGGCATTGGTTGATCGAGACCCATTATGATTTCAATAACTATGTATTTGTTTCACGTTATATGATTCATTGTTGTGCGTATATGAAAAACTCATTTTTCACAAGCACTACCCACTCTGGCCAGAGATTCCTCGAATCATATATAGAAAAACACATAGGACATCCTGGTTCATCAAGACCAGTGGTGAATCCCCAACGACAATCATAGGCCTCTGACAGCATCACTGAATACCCAAAATAATGACTTTATGACCCACATGTGATCAGTCATTAAATCAAAGTACACAGCTATCTATCAAGACCTCAATGACGCCTCGGGTCATGAGGAGTAATGGTGCACAACTATGACTAGAAATTCTATACTCGACAAATGGTAACCACTTATAGAATTCCGAGTAGGGTCGTTCAGTGAACTCATTCCTAATGAGCACCTATTCATGTGTGCTGACTTCTCCAAGCCAACGCCGATGAAACACGGCGCACTACACTAGACACATCATGAATACCAGTCTCTAACGAGCATATATCGATATCCCATTCTCGAAGGCTCATCGACCAGGAACATTTAGAAATCGCAGTCGAGAATGTATTTCATGATCACCATCATATGCGTAACCACATTCTATGGACTATAGTAATCTCAAGGACTTCATCAATGCATCAAGATGCATGTGTAAACAGATGAAGAAGTGCCATATATATTAATATTCAAACAAAGATATGTCATAATAAGATTACAGGTACAATCAATCAACTATTGATTTACTTAATCATGTATGACAACAATATCTTTCACTTTCCCAAAGCCAACTACTCATGTGTCTTAAGATAATTTTCCCAAGATGTCTAACAGACACCAATCATCGTAAATGCTTTGTCAGTGGATTCACTATATTTTTCTGTTGAAGCGATTCTCTCGATAATAATGTCGCGTCTACCATCTCTCTCATTAGATGGTATTTTCTCAATATATGTTTGGATACTGATGAGATCTTGGCTATTCATAATAGCTCAAATGCTGTCACAGTACCAGTGACTGTGTCAACTGCAATAGAAATTACACCCATCTCTTGGATGAAATTTCATATCCAAACTGCCTCTTTGCTGCATCGTATGCTGCAATGTATTCAGCTTCAGTGGTGGAATCCAATGTGGTGTCTTGCTTGGAACGTTTCCAAGAGACATCACCATCATTGAGCTTAAATACAAATCCGAACATCGATATGGTATCATCTACATCCAATTTAAAAACCAGCATCAGCTTAGCCTTCAACTTTTATTTCTCCACTTACAGATCCAAAAACCATGAACATATCATAAGTTCTTCATAAGAACATGAGGATTATTTTCACAGTTTTCCAGTGACCTTCACCGGGATCTGTCTGATGTCTGCCCATTACTCTAAGAACATACATCAGGCCAAGTACATACCATAGCATACAGTATGCTATTAAAAGTAGAAATATAAGGTACCAATGTCATCTTTTCTCTCTCCTCATCAATCTTAAGACCCATTGACTCCAGAGATGAATACTATGACATATTATGAAGTAACTCATTTTTCGACTATTCTATGCTAAACCCTTTTAGCACAGTGTTTATGTACGTAGATTGAGAGATTTCAAGCATCCTTTAGATCTATCCCTATAGATCCTTATGCCAAGCACTTATGATGCTTCTCTCAATCTTACATGGAGAAATTAGTAGATAATCATGCTTTAATTGATTAATCCAATACCATTCACAATGAGCATGATATAATCGACTTAAAGCATCACAAATGTAACCATGCTCCTACTAACCCTTTTGCACACACATGCCACTTCCGGATTTTAACAAAATCAAACACTTTGATGATGTTATGAAAACGGAAGTTCAAACTTCGAGATGCCTTCTTAGGCCCATAAATGGACCTCTGGAGTTTGAAAACATTTTTCTCACTACAAGAAGTTGTAAACACATTTGGTTGCTACATTTCTACCTCAATGCCACCACTGAGAAATGTTGTGTTCACATCCATTACTCATATCTCATATTGTGATGACCAGGGATTATAAATGTTAATCCCGTAGTGTTAATAACCCCTAAAGTTGTTTTACGTGGCGACTTGGAGTTTAATCGCGGTGTTGGGCCTTATGGGCTCATTTATTTGGGTAGTTGGGATCGTTGGATCCCGAGGTTGAGATTGTGTTCTCATTCCGGTGAAAAATCTAAGAGTTGGGTTTTTAGTGTGACTCGGAATCTCGGGTGCTTTGTGTGGGCACCGGTAGGGGGTTTTTGAGTTAGAGAGAGAATTTTTGAAAACAGATGATTTTTAATGAATCATGATGTAATTGTGGGGCTATTAGTATTTCGGGGTATTTTTGCTATAAATACCAGTTGAACCCGAGATTTTAATTATCGGAACCATTTTTCCTCACCTTGTTTCTCTCTCCCCGCACCCGCGCATTTCTCGATCCCCTTTGACCCCCGCCGCTTCCAGGCGTGCGCCCGCCGCCGTCCGGCCGTCGTTCGGCGCGTCCAACCCGCCGCCGGCTTCGTCTCTTCCAGGAACACCTCTCCATACCAACAATTCGAAGTTTCGTCGAGAATCGCGTTCGGATTTGCCAGAAAAGCGCTACGGTTCGAAACTGAAATCTGTCCCATTTGGGGCTCGATTTTTGGTACGTGTTTGGGGCTTTTCTTCAGGAGTTTTTGGGGCGTTTTGTGCTGCATTTTGGGTCGAATATTTCATACTTTAATGGTTCAAAAATTTGTGGCTTATGGTTCGAATATTTCCAGTATGTTTGAGGGGTTTGGGTTCGAATTTTGGGGGTTTTGGCTAGGGGGCGGTGATTCTTGTTAGTGATCGATTAATTCATGTTTTAGATGTATTATGGTGCTTGGTTGGGTTCGAATTTGTGTTGCTAGGGTTCGAAAAATTGAAGGGTGTCCTTGAACAATTTTTCGTTAATGTCTCATTCGTTCCCCTCCCTGCATGTGCCCTGCCCCGGGTCTTTTAAATGGTAAATTGTCGTGTGTTGACAATATATTTTTGTATAAGGGTAATGGGTGTGCTTGAGCATGGGTTGCATGTTCGTAAATAATTGTGAATTATTTATCGTGTTAGCACATCATTCCTCGGGGCATGGAACTCGAGCAAGGTTTGGCTCGGACTTCGGAGATTTAAGGTACGTGCGACGTACGAGCATTACTGTATATAAGAGCATTTGTGAAATGCATAATGTATTTTAATTGCATTAGATGGTTGTGGGTATGGCTATATATATATGTGTTGATATGACTATGGAACGACCTAGTCTTGACATCGATGTCACAAGTGTGCGTAATACTAGAGTAGTATAACCTTGCATGAGATACGTGGTACTGGGTTTATATGACTATTGTAGGGCATTTGAGATGCCTGGGAATGATCGTTGAATCATGTATTCATTATAAGACATGTGAGATGTCTAAGTGAAATGGAGAATTGGTAAAATAAATGCTAGGCATTTGAGCTATCTGTGATTGGTAGCAAAGTTAAAAATCAGTATTAGATATCGAGATATCTATATTTGTATGTATAATGAATTTGGAATCATTAATTATTGATACTTGAGAATCAGGCATGCTATGAGTTAAATCCATGTGTTGATTTACTGATTTTTGAGATTTGATGAGTTTGATGATTGTGAGAACCGGGACAGTACACGAAATCCCGGATGAGGACGTTGACATCCAGGGAGTATCATTTAAAATTCATTAGTATTTACTTTTGTTGTAAATTATGAATTTCATTATTGTGATTATGGGATTTTGTGTATTGGTATGCTCACCCCGTTGGGGGCTGTCTCTGTTGGGGCAGGTGAACAGGTACATCGATGGCTGTGGAGCTGAGCTCGAGCTGTTGATTGGATGTACTCCCAGGATCGTGGTACCAGGGCTTGATGGAGCACGGTATCGTATAGAGTACTTATATACACCCGAAGGTTATATACATATTCATGATGCTCGCATGTGAGCACGGTTATGCTTGTATATGGGTTGTATATAAAGGCATGAGCCTTTCTCTCTTTCATTCTATCGTGCATGCAATTAAGAGTAGAATTGCTAATGATATGAGAGACATGGGTGTATTATGTGGGTGTTGAAACCCATTTATGTTGTCTTATGTGTGGTGTCTTCCCTGGCTGGGAATTTACTTAGCGTTGCTGTGTTCTGTTGAGTATGTGTTTTCCCTGGCCGGGAACTATATATTGTGATGCGCTTTTATTTCGGGATGGCTCTATTTATGGGGAGACTCTGCCCAAATTTTTATAAAAGTCTACCATGTGAAAAGTGGTGTAATGGGGATGGAAATGGGCGGAATCTATGAGTCTAATTGTGGGTAGAGATGATCTTAATGTTGAATATTAAAGAAATTTTGTAATTGCCATTCAATGGTAAAGTATCATCTGAGGTTCCCGATTGATTTTATTGAAAGCATGTGCCACACATAATGATTAATACACTAATCAAGGGTTATGGGCTTGTCCTTACACATATTCATAATATAAAGATATAACTAGTAAAATCTAAATAGACTATCGCATCATAACCGATGAAAATTTTCTCATAAACAACTCTTTGCCCATGAGAATAATCGTTTCTCACCAGTCAAGCTTTGAAGGTCACTACCTTCCCATCCACTCCAAGCTTTCACTTGTAAATCCATGCAGCCAATGGGAACAATTCCCAAAGAGGATCTACTAAGGCCCATACCTTATTGGAGTACATGGAGTCTATTTCAAATTTCACGGCATCTCGCCAATATCCCAAAACGATGTCCAACATCGTCTCCTTGAAAGTTCTAGGATCACATCATGGTCAAAATCATTTTGACTACTTTCTATGAGTAAATTCAATTTATCAGGAGTTCTTGAAACATTTTCAAATCTCCATCGTGCGTGTAAATCAAAGGTTATGATTGACTCAATTAATTTCACCGTTTTCACTTTTCTAGTGGTTTGTGGTTCTTGAACCCTTTCAAGTTATATTATGTTGTCATCCTTTCTAATAGAAACATTTTCTCTAGAAAGATTACACTTGCGAAACAAACTCTTTGCCTGCAATTGATAATATAAATTTCCACAACATAACATAAGATGGATCAACTATCCAACTCATCTCCCACTGGCTGCTTCACATAAGCAGAACAATCTCAAAATATAAATTTGGATTATTTTTCAATCCATATCATATATGGAGTTTTGGTCACTGCATTGGTATGAATTATATTCAACAAATATGTAACTTTAGAGAGTTACTCAGAGAGAATCACATTCTCTTTAAGATAACTCAACATCATCTTGCGATATCATTTAGTGCTCCACATACGTCCATATGAATCAGATTCAATGGACATTCAGCACATGCTAAATATATGTTGGATTTAAGTTATCATTCTTTTTATATTCTTTGAATATAATCATACTAATCATTCATAAGTTCACCAGATTCAATAAAACATGCATTCTTAAAAATAATGCAAATCACATTCGCATATTTAAAAGAATATCATTCTCTATCAAAATAGGAACAATGTTCATGATTAAATCTAGAACAAATAAATAATTGCTCAAACCAGTTCCTAACCAGTTCAAGATTTTATATTAAATAAATGTTTCAAACATCCATTGCAACAACTCTTGCTACAATGCTTAGCCTCAGGTAGATTCACCTTCCTAGGGCTCTCTACTTATTCACATCACATGCAACTCTTTGCAAAAATGCGAGCACAACTGGCATCATATACCAAAGAAGTAGAACCAATAGAAACATTTAATTTTAATATATAACATACCATTTCTAGAACGCTTCTAGTATATGTATTCCTTACAATTTTGCGCTAGTGACCAGCAGTGAAAACATAGATGCCTCTCCTTTCTTAGTTGCTACTATATCCTTTTTCGTCTTTCAAGGTTGGGAACCATTTCCCTTCCTCTTCTTTATCCTTGAACTCTTCTTACCATTGGTAGAAGATTCGACAAGAAGAACTTGTTTCTCCTTTTGAATCAAGGACTCATGAGTTTCCAACATTTTGACTATAAGATCAAATCTATTGCCAGTTAATGAGGATTTGTCACATTCAGATTTTCCAATTTCTCAACAAGAGATATTTTTCTTATACCATGCTCATAGACCGAAACCCCATCTCGCATGTGAAATGAAAATAGCTCTTTTGAAATCGCGAGTCTCAGTAATCGTGTCCGTTCACCAAACAACATTTGTAGGTTTTGGAAAATATCAGCAATGTGAACGAATTTCTCATATCTGTGTTGAAACTCATTGGTGACATTGATGCTATCATATAACACATAGGTCTAGAGATCATCGTCCCATCACTTCTCAAGTGTGGCAATCTCTTCATGAGACGAACCGGGAGACACTTCAACAGGAGACTCCCACCAAGGGTATATAGCAATCTTTTAGAAGCAAGCACTATTTTTACATTAATAGTCAATCAGAATAATTTGGTGCGGTTACTTTGTTTATATCGAGAATTGATGCAATCGGATTCACGGCAATCACAATACTGAGAATAAACAGAAAATACATGCAAATCGTTTGATTATTAATTAATTCAAAAACTATGGACTTTAGTTATTGAATGCTCCCACTAAATTTTTCGAATTCATCACCCTCATGACAAATGAACGGAAAATCGTATTTTCTTAGTGGGCTTGGAGTCCAACTAGCTCATGATAGCCCCGGGCGAGGGTCCAGCCGACCTTATGATACTAAAGGTAGCTCACAATTGCATCATATGCAACCCCCAAGATATTCGTCTCGTGATTGACATAACCCTACGGAGGCAGGCCAATTATGTCTTCTCACGTCAAACTAACCCATCCCACGGATGGTAATGTCCGCCAATAAGACCCCACGAGGGTGAGTAATCTTAAAGGTTAACAGAACCCTATCCATAATTAAGTGGCAGTTAAACACACAACTTTCGCATGCCAGATGCCCCCTACGAGGGTGAGACAAGACACCTGACACAAGTAGCGTCTCATGGCTTAACTGTTGATGGACGACAGGAAACAACAAACTCCTTTGAGCTCCCTTTACAGTTTGATATTAAAATTTTTTGAATCATATTCAAAAGAGGGATTTAATAATTTTCAAATCTCATCAAGTATTTGTTTGTTTGATTGCCGGATTCATGCAACTATGTTTTATTCATGCAGTCATATGTACTAATAAAATATACAAACAAACATTTATCATACATCACATGCATAATAAAAATAAATATGGACGATTACGGCCTTTTCCTAATTGATCCACGTGAGCCATACGTTGATCACAAATCTGTCTAAGGTGATGCAGGTATGTAATGCAATCCTATTACATTTTTGCTTCCATTATACATGTCTTGATTCTTGATGCTCCATCTTCAATCTTGATCTCCCACTAATTCTAAAGATTTTACATTTAAATCGTGCAAACAAGATAATAAGGATACAAATCCGGGGTGGGATACATCAGAAAATAGAGAGAGCGGGCTCGCAGGCCCGATAACCAAAATCACAATAATAATGAAACAATAAAAACCTAAACATTCACCTAAACACATTGGTCAAGGCCCGTAATCATCCATCATGCAATCAACATATGTAATTAAACATTAAACTAACAAATTACATCATATGTAATTGGACTAATTACATCACATGTAATTAGGGCACAATAATTAATTTATTCTATCGTTTCCCACTAATCGCATCATTAATTGAAAATAAAATTAACAAATTAAATAAAACTATTTTTATTTAATTTCTAATTAATTAAATTTCAATATGGTAAAATCTCTATTTTACCTTTTAATCATCTTATTAATCGAAAATAAAATTAATAAATTAAATGAAACATTTTCACTTAATTTCTAATTAATTAAATTTTCAAATAATTGGTAAAATCCATATTTTACCTTTTAACCATAATACTAATCGAAAATAAAATTAACAAATTGAATGAAACACTTTCATTCAATTTTCAATTAATTAAATTTTTGATTATTCGGTAAAATCACTATTTTATCTCAAATCATAATATTAATCGAAAATGAAATTAACAAACTAAATGAAACACTTTCATTTAATTTTCAACTAATTAAATTTTCAATTACTTGTAAAATCTCCATTTTACACTTAATAAATTAAAAATCATATTTTTAATTAATTAAATATTATGATTTATTTCAAAAATAATTTCCGGGCAAAACATCTAAAATGACCCAAAAAATTTATGGACTCCAAACAATTTGGATCCAAAAATAAAATGAAATTTCAACCCAAAATTCTCTTTAATTTTCGGATTTAACAAAATTCAAATTTTTTTTTTTAAATCGAAAATTAGGTTAAATTTCTACTGTTCATCTTCTCCCTCACAAGACCAGCGGCGGCGGCTAGGGTTTCGAAAAACCTAGCTTGCGCCGCCGCCTTGACCTCGCCTGTCCGGAGTCGCGCACATCGAGTAGTCTACCAGCAACTCGGCGCGAAGAGATGTATGAAGAAATAGTCGCACGATCGGTGGATTCGCGACTCTCGATTCTCATTGCGCGATTTTCTCACTGAAAATCGCGATTCCTTACGAGATGTCACAGAACTTGGTCGCGCAGCGTTGCGCCAACCGGCCACGCGGCGGAGAACATTTCTCCGCGGTGTGCTCCGCCGCTCAACACGCCACCGCGACCGTCGTTCCACCGCGCCAGCCACCATGCACAGCCATCATGTCCAGTAGTGCTTGGGTTTGGATTAAAAACATTTTTTAATCTTTTTTCAAAATTTTTCCGGATTCCAAATTTTTTTGAAAAATCGAACACAATTACTTACGATTGGAAACGATCTAATAAACATTAATTATTGAATACATGAATCAAAGCGCAACCTCGCTCTGATACCACTGTTGGAGCCCGTTAGTTACTTAATGGCCCTATAAATATTTCATTCTAGTTGAGAGACTGGATTCACATTCATTCCATACAATTCCATCCACTCTCATAGAAACGCTAACACCAAACTAGCACTGGTGCGAGCTTGTAGATCTTGTCAGGTTGGTTGGACTCGAGGGTGACCGTCATCAGATTCACATCGGTGAACGGTAATTCCTTTTCGTGCATTAATATTCGATATTTTCATGTTAATACATGAATCAGGCGCGATCGTCCGTCCCCGGGTCAGATCTGTTTATTGTATTATTTCCGCTGCGTTTGGATCTGACGCCGGGGTACGGAAACCCAACAGTGGTATCAGAGCCAGGTTTAATATAAAGCACATTGGGCCAACGTTTGGCTTGCAGGGCATATATGCTAACACTTTATCCTTTCTTTCATAAGCCAACACCTAGGCTAAGCTACAAGCTAATAAAGACCTACTTGATTTATGTTTGTAAAGTAGCTAAGATAGTGGAGAAGGGTGTGCAAGTGAGCTTATACTTGTGTTAGTGTATAACTTGAACTATTATGGCTTTACATAGTTTGTACACAACACTTGTTTATGACCACACACACACGTTCACTACTTTGTTGAGTATGAAATATTTAGGGATTGAACTTGTTCCAAGGTTAACTTTTCACCGCCTTTCATTACTGTGCATGTTAATATTGTTGAGGCATTAAAGTGAGGACAAGTTGCTTGTTATGAATCTATGAGCTAACCAAAAATATTGTAGTTTTATTTGTTTACTCGAGGTCGAGTAAAGAGTAAGTATGGGGGAGTTTGATGTGACTAGAAATAGACACATCTTTAGCGCTTAATTATCTACGATTTGGTATGTTTTGATGGATAATTTGATACGTATGCTACCTAATCGTATGTTTGTGTAATTATAGGTACAATCGAAGAAAACGAGCTAAAAATGATGTGTAAAGACCAAGAAAAGACATGGACATGACAAGGACTCAAAGTTGATCAAGAAAAGGGCAAAAACGTAATTTTGGAGAAGGCGATCGACCGCATGGAAGAGGCAATCGATCACCTATGGACAGAAACTTGAGCAACAAAATCAACGAAGCAGCGATCGATCGCCACTTTATAGCAATCGATCGCCTGAAGCTACTGGAGGGAAGCGATCGATCGCCACTTTATAGCGATCGATCGCCTCAAGTTTTCAGCGGAAAAAAATAACGAAGCGATCGATCACCACATTTTAAGCGATCGATCGCCGAAGAGTCCGAGAATTTGGAAATTAAGTCTCTTACCATGTTTAAAAGATTGTAACCTAATTATTAGCCTCCATGTACCTTGAACTCGATTTTTTATCACTTCTGAGACAGATTTTCGAGATTTAGAAGAGAGTTAGGTTTTTAGAAGATTTTTCTTTCAAGTTTTATCAAGAACAACGCGAAGAACGGAATCGGAATCGACAAACCGGAATCGTGATTCGTCTTAGTAATTTCTTCCTCTTTGTTTATCTAATGTTTTCGAACCAAATTTTATTATTCTTAGATTCAATTATGCTAGGCTAAATTCCTAGATTCTTGGTTTAAGGGATACTTGCTTTTGTATTTGAATCTCATGTGAGAATTTTGGTTTGTTTATAGAATTTAATTTCGATTTGAATTCTGTTTCTTGGTTTCGATTTCCATGATTATTGTGTTTGTTTATTAGATTGATCACCTAGTATTCATATGCATAATTGATAGCTAATTAAGAAGCAACTAAGATTAATAATTACCGGCTGTAGGTGTTATTGAATTCTTAGGAGAAACGATTGGGTAATCCATAGTTAACGGCTGTAGTTTCTATTGATTAGATTTATCGAACTCCCTAGTTTTGAAATCTATCATTGATTTGATCATTAACGGCTGTAGTTTTGATTAGAGATTTGATAAGGGTCGGATTGAATGTTGTTTTCTCTTTGACTACGGTTAAGGTGGGTAGGAATTAATTTCCAATCGATGAATAATTGAAAGAATTCGTATTTTAGTGATTTGATGATCAAGAGAGAATCTTCCAAAAGTAAAGTTGACCGGAAACCAAGAATCGCTTCACTCTCATAAGTTTTAACCGTTTTAGTTAATCTCGTTAATTAGTTTAATTCGTAAAATTTGCTTAGTAGTAATCACTCAACCCAAAACCCCTTTTTACTATTTGTTTTTAAATTGACACAAAAAAATACTACCTTCCTTGTGTGATCGATCCCTACTCTCGATACTACATACTTTTGCTATTAACTTGAGGAGGGTTAATTTGGGCGTACGCGATAAACACTACCACATCACCAGCCCCAGTACAAAGTACTCCAGACCCCAGGTTCGACCAAGCACCAAATTCCAAGGTTATCACCACGATGAGAATACAATCTCATCCCTTGGATCCAACGACTCCAAATACGGGATTTAAAATCCCCGGGAGTCTCGAAACCGCAATAATACACAATTGCTACAATTAAAATCCATTAAGAATTATCACTACACCGGGATTAACACCAATAATTCCCGGGTATCACAATTATCCCCATCTAATAATATTTCGTCCTCCAAATTTGCACGGCGTACGTACTCCTCGTATTGCCGCAATTACAAAATCCAAACGGATGCACATCGTCGAATCATGAACGTGTCATGAATGACACACCAACTGCGAGGACACCGACCTCGCACCAAAACCTGGAATGGGATTCAACAATCCTAATACAGGGAGGCTATCGAATTGACCAGCAAGAATTACTATGGTCCCAAAACACGACAATCCCTCCTCAGGGGAAGTCAACCGGACCTCACGATTATTCCTCAGAATACATCGTGCCATCGAGATTACCAATCTCAAGGTGCCACGATCTCTCACAGAGATTCGCCAAACCAATCGTACTAATCCGATACTCAACAAGTACCGAAACACGGGCATTCATACACACATACATGCCCAAGTACCTACACAACATGCATACTCGAAGCAATAGGCTTGGGTATCTCCAATCATAACCAAAGACCCAAAACCAACTGTCAATCCCCAGCTATTCTCACCTCGCGGAGAATAATGATTGACAGACCAATGACCAATAGTGTGATTCCAACATCAACACCTCACAAACCGACTCATTGAATCTCCCAAAGATTCCCAATCGGTAGGTATAACAATACTACCTTCCCCACAAGGAAAAACGTCATGGACTCATGACCCTCCAACCTCGAACCGTCGTCGAAAAAAAAACCTGGATATATTTATGCCCAAAATATATCCAGAACCAAAAATACGCAACTGGTTCAGAATAGTGCGTCGAACCACTATTACCAAATCGAAACATGTATCCGCAATGCATACTCAAACTAATGATGCTCTGTACTAATGCCATAGTACTCCACAATCTCGAGCATTACCCCGGAGACGTCTCCTCGAACGTCTCACTGGAAGTACGAAGCCATCACCTAGTCTAACACTAGTAGGGCTTACCCCGGTTGATTCACAATCAACCCTCAACCAATACCAGCTGTCTCCATGACAGCACAATCCAAATATCTCCAAGAGATAAAATCAATATAGTAGTGTTTCCCCACTAGCTATATCCCACAAATCCAATTGTGACTCCCGTTGCATTCCATATGCAAGGATGCTCAACTAGAGTTAACAACGACTTGTTGACACTCGTGTTGGTACTACCAACAAAATTGAGCTGTCCCAGTACAAGTCCCTCAAGACAAAAGACGTATAAACATTCCCGTGAGGTATTCCTTGCCTCAATCATCATGTCGCATAGAGACTACAAGAGTCTACCATAAGTCCTCATCGTGTCATCATACGATTCACCGAACTCGGTCCCAACGTGCAATATAATTGCCACAACAAGTACACTATAACAGTGCTACAATACCTGGCTAGCAAAACGCTGCCTCCATAGGCTTATACCAAGCCTACCAACGTATCATACGTGCCACCCCGGTACACCATACCTAATATCCATTAGAATAGTGGGTCATCACCCAATATTTCTCTAATACCAATGCACAAAGGACATCCCGGTGTCCTTGCTCAACCACAAAGCAATCCTAATTCCGTAGGATTTATTCCGCACCTTCAGGGGTGGGTGTGATCATGTCTACCACATGTCACCTCGGCATGAGCAAGTAGTTTCTTCAACAACTACTCCTGTTACCAGTCACCTGGCCATAGCCATACCAACGAGTATACCCAAAGGTACCACTACTCGTAAAATTTTTACCTCAATCATGTGCTGCGGTACACTTCCTGTACGGCGCACCCAATAATTCATCGAGCGACCTGCTCGGCATAATGGCCTCGTCAACTAGTGACCCAGACCCTACTATGTGCTCACCATTGGCACTCAAACCATACGACTAAATACATAAATGTATTATCCATTGAAACGACACTACGCGTCTACATAGACATCCACTATGTCATCGTCATCTCGTGACGGTACCTGTCAAGATATGACGTTCAAAATAACATTGTCAACTCGTGACGGTACATGTCGATGCCCGACATTCACAATCTCATCGTCAAACACGTGATAGCATATAACAACACATGGAATCCATAATAATGCTAGTAAAACAATAATACATCATACCTCATCGCTAACAAGATAGCGGTATACCTGTGTCCATCGTCCAACAGTGGTACGCAATCAGCACCCATCGCTCGTAGGCGGCATAATCCAGTGCTATGTACATAGCGGTATAACCCATCGCCATAGAATCAGCAGCATGATCTCTCGCCATAGAGTCAGCGGCATAAAACATCGCTATAGATACCCGGCGGTATGAACCATCGCCAACAGAATAGCGGAATGAACCATCGCTATAGATGTAGCGGAATGTACCATCACTATATAATACCCGGCGGCATAAACCATCGTCAATAGAATAGCGGAATGAACCATCGATATATAATACCCAGCGGCATGAACCATTGCTATATAATACCCGGCGGCATGAAGCATCGCCAATAGAATAGCGGAAAGAACCATCGCTATGAATACCCGGTGGCATGAACTATCACCAATAGAATAGCGGAATGAACCATCGCTATTAATACCCGGCAGCATGAACCATCGCCAATAGAATAGCGGAATGAACCATCGCTGTGAATACCCGGCGGCATGAACCATCGCCAATAGAATAGCGGATCCCTAGTCTTGTTACGGTAGTGTATTTTAATGCACCTCGCTTGTCATGACTGCGGCAATAATACCCCTCGCTTCGACATATCAGCGGCATCGAATAACCTCGCCCAAATGCGACATGTGGCAATACCCTCGCTTCAACATTTGGAGGCAAATATTCTTTCCTCGCTACGATATGACAGCGGCAAGTATTCTATCATTGCATCAAGTGGCAGCGGCAAAGCATTTAAAATCACCACTCATCCATAACAACGACTCGTGGGATATTCACCAAGTATTCCCTCTATACCTGCAATACAATGCATATTCCATATTCCAATATACATCACCATGAGTGTATTTTAATGCACCTCGCTTGTCATGACAGCGGCAAGTGTTCTATCATCGCTTCAAGTGACAGCGGCAAAGCATTAAAATCATCACTCCAATTTATACAACCACAATGAGTGTATTTTAATGCACCTCGCTTGTCATGACAGCGGCAAGTGTTCTATCATCTCTTCAAGTGACAGCGGCAAATCATTAAAATCATCACTCCGATATATACATGCAACCACAATGCATAATCCATGATGTATATAAAATGCAGGTTACCGTTTTGTGTCTTTCAACCCTGGCCTTAGCCTTTCGTGTCATAGCGTCCCTACAGGAACAATCCCAAACCATGAGCATATGATAATCCATATTCATTACAATATGATTATAATGAGTAAATGCATAAACTATGAGTACAAGGTGCTTCATGTATCCCAATGCGTTTCAAAATGCTCCCTTTGGTTGTCCCTGTGCCACGACTCACAATCATAATCAACAGGTTATATTATGATTCCATAGATGTCATGACATATAATTGTTCCACTATGATCTCATATCATAAATGCCCATAAGCAAAATAGTTGTGTCACACAACACTAACTACTATCATGCATAAATATGTGCTACCCATTCATATCAGCATGTTCTAGGCCCTCAACAGCCCCAAAGAACAAACCACTGCTCTGATACCACTAATGTAAGGACCCCGGTGCCCTTAACCCATTATTAGTGTATTAATCCATGCCATTAGTGCATACAATCATACATGTAGGGGAAAAACAACTTATCATCATAGCCAGTCAGGCATGTAATAAGAATTCTTCACATTATTCCATATGATGTCTAGTTTTCCCCAATCAAGTCCACATACATCTCATACACCAATATAATACACTAACATATTCTCAGTTTATTTAGCAATTCAATAAATAGTTGTATGCTACTCATAAATGAAGAGAGAAAGGCCCTTGCCTTTTAATACATGTCATATACACATAATAGTGCTCACATACGAGCATCAAACATGTATGCGTGTATCAGATGTATAAAATACGGTGCTCAATACCGTCACTGGTACTTCGATCCCTGGAATCACCTTCATTCCATAGCTCGAGCTCAACTCCAAAGCCATCGATGTACCTAATTACCTGCCCCAACAGAGACAGCCCCCACGCGGGGTGAGCATACCAATATCCCAAATCCAATAATACAATTCATAATTTACAACAATGTAAATGCTATGAAATACAAAATATACTCCCTGGATGGTATCATCCTCATCCGGGGTTTCCTGTACTGTCCCTGTTCTCAAAACACTGAAACCATCAAATTCCCAAATGCCAGTTAATCATTACATTGATTAACATATCCATTAGCCATATACCGATATCATAATCAATAGCATCAAATCATTAAACAATGATTACAGATATTCCATATATCTCACTTATGGTTCCATAGTTCTATTCCATTGCTCGCTCTACAATAGCGGCATTTCATCCCACGCATGCTCAACAGCAGTGGCGTCATAACCAATGTTTGCTCATAGGCGACGACATCCTAATCATTGCTCGCTCAAAAGCGGCACCATATGATTCCCAATGCATATATATCAATCGTAGCAATTACCATAAACCATGCATTTTCATATACATTTATTGTTAATACCTAATATCATGCATTCTCATACACATTCATTGCAATAAAGTGTACCAAGCACTCAACAAATGCAATTATATAAAAGGGCTATGCTCGTACGCCATACGTACCTTATGATTCCGTAGTTTGAGTCCAATTGCCTGAGTCCCACGACCCGATGAGTTAAGTGCTAACATGCAAATAACTCCCAATTAAACATAGGCATGCAATCACGTGCCCAAGCACGTTCACAACTTCCAAATCTATCGTCTATCCATGATGATTATCAAAATAAAAGCCCCCCGGCTAAGCATGCATAATACCCTAAATATTCCATTTTATGCGATTAAAAGATAGCCAAAAACTCGACCGAGAATTCAATTATATAAAATTTTGGCTCCAACCAATTTATTTTAAAAGTATGGCATTCCCATTGGAATGTAGACATTACCCCGGAAATCGGTTAATTAAACCTCGATTCCAAAATCCGGACATTTTTCCAAAATTCCAAAAATACAAACTCCTACAGGTGGCGATCGATCGCCACTTTCAGTGCGATCGATCGCCCCTGTCCAGAGGGCGACATCACTGACTCGCGATGGATCGCCAGTCCTCGCGATCGATCGCCAACTCGCTCACGATCGATCGTCGAGAACTCACGATCGATCGCCTGCACGTTCATCGCCACTAAAATTTGAGCTGCACGTCGCGATCGATCGCCCCACCTCGGCGATCGATCGCCACCTGCGATTTTCCAAAAAATTCGAGCTTCCATGGTGTTTTTGACACCCAAACTCAAAACCAACACCCCCAACTTCCTCAACACCTCCAATACACCATTTAAACTCAATAAAAACACTAAAAATCAACATTTTAGATTTTTAACCAAAACCCCCAAATCTCAAACCAAACCCATAACTCAACCATATAGCACAAAACTATAATCAAATTGAAGCTAAAGGAGAGGAGAAGAAGATTATCAGCCTTTCTGCAAGAAATCGGGCTCCCAAGACGAGCCCCCATCGATTTGACCAAGAGGAGAAGAGGGGAAGGGTTTGGGGTGAGGGAAAGAGGCGTGAGGGAGAGGAGAGAGGGAAATGATTCCGTATAATGACGGAATACCGAGTCTATTTGGTATATATAGCTCCAAAGCTCCAAAATACTGACTCCTCCACAAATACATCATGATTCATTAAAAATCATCTGTTTTCAAAAATCATCTCTCTAACCTCAATTCCCATCACCAGCCCCAGTACAAAGTACTCCGGACCCCAGGTTCCACCAAGCACCAAATTCCAAGGTTATCACCATGATGAGAATACAATCCCATCCCTTGGATCCAACGACTCCAAATACGGGATTTAAAATCCCCGGGAGTCTCGAAACCGCAATTAATACACAATTGCTACAATTAAAATCCATTAAGGATTATCACTACACCGGGATTAACACCAATAATTCTCGGGTATCACAGTTGTGGTTGTTGGTAATTGTTGGTATGAGTTTGGGGAAGGATTTGAGGTGCTTAAATGCTGATTTTCGAGTTTCATGGTTCTACTGATCGATCGATAAGAGTTACCGATCGATCGATCGAATGTCGTAGCCAAAAATGAGACATCTGGGTTCTACCGATTGATCGGTAGAAGTTACCGATCGATCGGTAGGGATGAAATTAACTTTTTAAAAAAAAATAAAAATTTCTCCTAAAATTTTTCGGAGATTGTATGGGTATATTGATGATGTATTTGGGAGTTTGATTCATGCTTGGGTATGTGTTGTGTGCTCATAAATAAGTGTGAGTTATTTTCGTGTGTTAGCACATAATTAATCGGGTCACGGGACTAAGGCAAGGTTTGATTCAGACTACGGAATTATAAGGTACGTATATCGTACGAGCATAGCCTGTTATAACATTGCAATTGCGGAATGCATGGTATGTGTTACTTGCAATAGATGGATAGTGAAATGCATGGTATATAGTACTTGCTATAAATGGATAGTGAAATGCATGGTATATGGTAATTGCGATAAATGGACATACATTGGGAATCATATGGCGCCGCTTTTGAGCGAGCAATGATGGGGATGTTGTCGCCATTGAGCGACCATCGGTTATAACGCCGCTATTGTTGAGCGTGCGTGGGGTTAAAATGCCGCTATTGTAGAGCGAGCTATGAAATGGAACTATGGAATCAATGGCTAGATATATGTGATATATATGGTACTCTATTGGACGACTTATCCATATTTGATTGTGAAACTGGTACAGTAGGATTGGTTTTAATTGATCAATGAGATGATCCACTGGCTTTTGAGAATTTAATGGTTTGGTTATTTTGAGAACAGGGACAATACAGGGGATCCGGATGAGGATGACACCATCCAGGGAGTATCATTTAAATTCATAGCATTTACATTCTGTAAATTATGAACTGAATATTATGATTATTGGATTGGTGGTATTTGTATGCTCACCCCGTGGGGGGGGGGGGGGGGGGGCTGTCTCTGTTGGGACAGGTGATATAGGTGCAGCAGTGGCTTTGGAGTTGAGATCGGCCTGTTGATTTGAGGTACTTCCAGGATTGAGGTATCAGAGCTGGTTGAATAAGTACGTAGTCACAGAGTTGAGATTGAGAGGTGCATGGGCGGTGCTTCCCGGATCAAAGTACCAATAACCGCCTTCGGTAGAGTATCTTATACATTAGATACACGTTTTCATTGGGTGCTCTCATGTGAATACGTTTTTACGTGTATGTGGAATGTATAAATGGGCAATGACTTTCTCTCTTCATTTATTATTTGCATGCGATTAGACACGGAATTGCTAAATGAACTGAGAGCATGTTAGTGTATTATAAGGGTGCATGCTATGTAAGTGATCTTGGTTGGGGAATTTGAATATTATGTGAATCAAATGCAAGAAATTTTCTGGACAGTATATGATGTTATACTTGCATATGGCTTTTCCCCCATGATAATATGATTGTACGCACTAATTGCATGGGTTAATACACTAATAACGGGTTAAGGGCACGGGGGTCCTTACATATATATAGTACCAAGGCTTCAAAAACCCTATTCTCAAATACTTGCACCATGACTCATTCAAAATCATATGTGATCAATAATTATCTCCCACTCACTATTTTCGTTACCAACCTCAAACCAAAGCTCCACAGATCCCACTACCAATACAAATCCATGGTTTAGCACCTTAATGAGAATAAATCTCAACCCTTGGGCCCAACGACCCCGATACCGGAATAAATTCTCGGGAATCTCAACACCGTAATTATCTCATAATTACTCCAATTAAAATACATTAAGGATTATAATCACTCCGGGATCAACACCATAATTTCCAGATATCACAAAATGCCAAGCTATCAACCAATTCACACATTATACCTAAAAACACATACTAAATCCCTAAACCTTTCCCCCCAAACCCATTTCTCTCTCCCCCTCCCCCTTTCCTCTTCTTCCTCTCATTTTCTTGGAGAAAATGGAGCAAGCTCGGTTTTGAGCTAGATTTGCAAACAAAATGTTCGGTCTTCTTCACCTCTTGATTACCTTTGTTTTGAATGTATTTTTGTAGAGTTTGGGTTTGAATTGCTATGGGTTTGATTGTTAGGTTGGAGTTTTGGGATTTGTCGATTTGGCCTTGTTATTGTTGTGTGATAAGGTGTTTTAATGAGTTATGATTGAGGTTGTGAAGTTGTTGGGTGTTGGTTGTGTTGGATTTAAGTTTGGGTTCGAAATCGCCATGGAAGGAAAAAGTTTTTTGAAAATTTGCAGGTCGCGATTGATCGATGAACTTGAGCCGACCGATCGTGACAAATCAGGAAATTGTAGACAATGAGCAGTTCAAGCGATCGATCGCAGGCCTAGCGATCGATCAGTGATACTGGCGATCGATTAACGAAGGTTTAGCGATCGATCACCGAGGATAGAACTTTGTCCAGATTTTAAGAAGCTCGCGATCAATCTCGAGGTGGGGAACGATCGATCGCGAGGCAGAAAATGTTGAAACATATTTTATTGTTGTGTTGACAACATACGCTTTGCTCAAGTCTTTTGCTTAATGATTCATCGTGACTAGATGATATATATTTTGATATTTTTTAAACCGTGCTTGAAAATGAGTAGTGCGTACGTGATAGACCATGAATTATTGATGTGTGTAGCGTGTGACTTCATTGTACCTCGGGGCAAAGGCAAGGAGTAGCTCTCGCTATTGGACAATAAGATGTCTGTGACGTACGAGTGTAGGTAAATATATTAAGGTTGAGTTCAATGAATAATATATCCTTGTTGTATTTGAATTGGTACGCAAAGACGTACAACCATTGAATGCTATACTTGTTGCTATATTTGTCGAGTAATGTGTTGACAGGTGGTTGAAATCACCAGTGAATGGTGTTATGAGACAAGGTGATACCGCATTGAGCGTGTAATGGTTATAGTTTTGCCGTTGTTGAGCGTGCAAGGAATTATAGTGCCGCCGCTATGAGCAAGCGACGTGATGTAATGAGATATGACGAGTAACTTGACAACGGAACTATATTTGATTTCAGTAAATCATTGTCATAATTTGTGATTTGTTATCGATTATGAAACTGATAAATTATGAATTTGAGAACAGTAGATCATAGTCGTGATGATTTAACAACTTTTGGAATTGATGAATTTGAGTATTATGATAACAGGAATAGTATGGGAGAACTCGTATGATTATGGTATATTCATGGAGTATGTCCTTAATTTATAGTATTATATTCTGTATATTATGAAATATGACATTGTCTATATTGTGATTATTGTGATACCCGGGAATTTTTTTTAGTGTTAATCCAGGTGGTAATAATCCTTAATGGATTTTATTTGTGGCAATTGTGTTTTAATTGTGGTTTTGGGACTCCCGGGGATTTTAAATCCTGTTTTTGGAGTCATTGGATCCATGGTGTGAGATTGTATTCTCATTGTGGTGATAACCTTGGAATTTGGACCTTGGTGGGATTTGGGGTCCGGAGTACTTTGTACTGGGGCTATTAATGGAGAGTTGGAGAGATGGTTTTTGAAAATAGATGATTTTTAATGAATCATGATGTAATTGTGGAGGTATTGGTATTTTGGAGTTTTGGTACTACATATACCAAGTGGACTCGGTGTTTCGTCAGTACGCGAAATATCCTCTCTCTCTCTTCTCTCCCCTCTCTCCTCGCCTCCCACCCCTTTTCCCAAAACCCCCTTCTCTTCTCTTGAAGAAATGGCTAGAAGCGTAGCTCGGGGGTCGGATTTCTCGAAGATAATAAGGTATTGATCTTCCCCTCGTTCTTATCTTCGATTTGATAGTAGTATGGTGGGTTTTGGTTGTGTATTTTGTTTGGTTTGGAAATTGGGGGGGCGGGGGGGGGGGGGGGGGGGGGGGTGTTTGAGAAAAATTCAAAGTTGAGTTTTTAGTGTTTTTATTGGCTTTAAATGGAGTATTGGTGGTAATATAAGTGTATGGGGTGTTGGTTTTGAGTTTGGGAGTGAAAAACTCCATTAAAGCTCGAGTTTTTCGAAATATTGCAGGTCCCAATCGATCTTGGATGGGTTCCGATCGATCGCGACGTAAATCTGGAAAAATGGGTGACGATGAACAGTACCCGTGATCGATCGCGAGATATCACCGATCGATCGCGGGGAACCATAAACTTTTGGCGATCGATCGGCATATGCGGCGATCGATCGCGGATGTTTCATTTTTCGGACAGTGGGTTACGGCGATCGATCGCGCCTGATGGGCGATCGATCGCGGCCCTGTTTGACTTGATTTTTGTGGAATTTTGGAAAATGCTGGGATTTTGGAATCGAGGTTTAAAGGGGCCGTTTCCGGGGCAATGTCTACATTCCAATGGGAAAGCTATACTTTTAAAATGAATTGGTTGGAGCCAAAATTTAATATAACGGATTTCTCAATTGAGTTTTTGGCTATCTTGTAAACATATAAAATGGAATATTTTGGGTATTATGCATGCTTAGCCGGGGGGCTTTTATTTTTGGTAATCGTCATGGATGGACGATAGGTTTGGAAGTTGTCAACATGGTTGTGCACGTGATTGCATGCCTATGTTTAATTGGGAGTTATTTGCATGTTAGCACTTAACTCATCGGGTCGTGGGACTCAGGCAAGGTTGGACTCGAACTGCGGAATCATAAGGTACGTATGACGTACGAGCATAGCCTATTATAATGTTGCAACTGTGAAATGCATGGTATGTGGTAATTGCATTAAATGGATGTTGAAATGCATGGTACATGGTACTTGCTATAAATGGATAGTGATATGCATGCTAAATGGTAATTGCGTTAATTGGATATAATTGGGAACCATACGGTGCCGCTATTGAGCGAGCAATGATTTCGGATGTTGTCGCCGTTGAGCGACCATCGGTTATGACGCCGCTATTGTTGAGCGTACGTGGGGTTTAGAATGCCGCTAAACGAGCAATGAAATAGGAACATGGAATCATTGGTTAGATATACGTGATATCTACGATCTTTTATATATAGATTTTACCATATTGATTATGGAACTAGCATAATAGGAATGTCCTTAGTTAATCTATGTGGCGGTTAACTTGCTTTGGGAATTTGATGAGTTTGGTTATTTTGAGAACAGGGACAATACAGGGGATCCGGATGAGGATGATACCATCCAGGGAGTATCATTTAAATTATGGCATTTACATTCTATAAATTATGAACTGCAATATTATGATTATTGGATTGGTGGTATTGGTATGCTCACCCCGTGTGGGGTTGTCTCAATTGGGGCAGGTGATACAGGTGTAGCAGCAGCTTTGAAGTTGAGCTCGGGCTGTTTATTTGAGATACTTCCAGGATCGAGGTACCAGAGCTGGTTGAACGAGTACATAGATCCAAAGTTGAGATCGAGCTGTTCTTGGGAGGTGCTTCCAGGACTGAAGTACCAGTGACGGTATCTGGTAGAGCCTTTCATACATTAGATACACGCTTGTTCATTGGGTACTCTCATGTGAGTACGTTTTTACGTGTATATGGAATGTATAAATGAGCAATGGCTTTCTCTCTTCATTATTTGGTTGCATGCAATTAAATAAGGAATTGCTAAATGAACTGAGAGAATGTTAGTGTATTGTTAGGGTGCATACTATGAAAGTTGTTTTGATTGGGGAAGTTAAACAAAGCACACTCGATTCTCAATCGAAAAGATGGCCCTCAACTCACTCTTCCTCACGTCGACTATGAAGAAGTCGAGAGATAGAAGAGAGATGGCGGCCGAGAGCTTCTCAAGCAATGGTGGCTAGGTTAATTTTTGATATCAAGGAAATCAATTAACAATTAATCACCTTGTTATTATTATATATGATTTAATTAAAGGCTTTCACAAAGCCTCATGGGCCCAAACTCATGATTTAATTAAATCCTTATAATCATTTAATTAAGACTCTTCTTAATTAATTAATTCATCCAATGAATTTAATTCCCTTTATCGATTTAATCTTTTGTGCGACCCGATAGGATCTTGTAATGTTGGCAGTGACATAAAATCTCATTTTACGTTACAAGCAAGGAGCGGTGTCTAGCAACACATCATGGCTACCCAAATTACAAGAATGTCAATGCTTCGACATAACCTTTAGAACTTGTGATAATATTAACTATGTACCTTAATCCCTTTGTCCTTTGTGTTTAGATTGAACACGAGTCATGGAATAGTCATACTCGTATATTCAATCTTTATTTCTTGATCCCCAAGTAGAACTAGAATAAACGAATAAGCTCGATATCACATATCGACTCATTCGAGCATGGCCATGCATTTTAGTTCTCACTTGATCAAGGGCCAAACACATCTCCTGTTATATAGGAGGGACAAATCCTATCTCGATCAGTCAACATCCCTCTACATAATTCGTAGTGTATCCAATAGTCGCCTTTATAGTTTACCCTGTTACGGGTAACGTTTGACAATATCAAGATACATAACTCCTTATGTTGGGATTTCTGATGATCACAAGTCGTAAGGATTACATACATTATTATCACTATGAGAATTGCTTATGACACTCATATAACTATCCATGTAGTATTCTCATGGTGGGTCTGTACAGTACATCGTTCTCTAACATGTACCCATGTGTTGATTTGATATCTCATATCAATGAACAATTCATCAATCAACACATACTAGTCTCTACGTATTATCATTATCCCTATTCATGATAATACTTGACTAGGGACATCTTTAAGAATAATACAATATTATTCTAAGGACATTAACATATATATTAATTCACATTGCACAGTTAATCAAATAATATATAATAATGAATTGCCATTTCATAAAATCATAAACATTGTATGTCCAAACAATCATTCAATGATTTGTCTTAGGGCATATCCCAACAGAAGCGAAGTAGCGAAGAGGGATATTTGCCGCTTCTTAGCGAGGGATATCATGACGCTATTCTACTGGCGATGGTTCATGCCGTCGGGTATCTATATAGCGATGGTTCATTCCGCTGTTCTATTGGCGATGGTTCATGCCGCCGGGTATCTATATAGCGATGGTTCATTCTGTTATTCTATTGGCGATGATTCATGCCACCGGGTATCTATATAGCGATGGTTCATTCCATTATTCTATTGGCGATGGTTCATGCCACCGGGTATCTATATAGCGATGGTTCATTCCGCTATTCTATTGGCGATGGTTCATGCCGTCGGGTATTATATAGCGACTGTGCATTCCGCTACATCTGTTGGCGATGGTTCATGCCGCCGGGCATTATATAGTGACGGTGCATTCCGCTACATCTATGGCGATGGTTCATACCACCGGATATCTATAGGGATGTTTTATGCCGCTGACTCTATGGCGAGAGATCATGCCGCGGATTCTATAGCGATGGGTTATACCGCTATGTACGTAGCACTGGATTATGCCGCCTACGAGCGATGGGTGCTTATTGTGTGCCACTGTTGGACGACGGACACAGGTATGCCGTTATCTTGTTAGCGATGAGGTATGGCATATCACTGTTTATTTAGCATTATTGTTGATATCATGCGTTGTTTTAATTATGCCGTCATGTGTTTGACGATGAGACTATGGATGTCGTGTATCGACATGTACCGTCACAAGTTGACGATGTTATTTTGAATGTCATATGTTGACAGGTACCGTCACGGGATGACAACGACATAGTGGATGTCTATGTAGACGCGTAGCATCGTTTCGATGATTAATACGTTTATGTATATGTTTAGTCGTATGGTTTGAGTGCCGATGGCGAGCACGTGATAGTGTCTGGGTCACTAGTTGACGAGACCATTATGCAGAGCAGGTTGCTCGATGAATTATCGGGTGCGTCGTACAGGAAGTGTACCGCAACACATGTTTGAGGTAAATATTTTACGAGTAGTGGTACCTTTGGGTATACTCGTTGGAATGACTATGGCCAAGTGACTGGTAACAGGAGTAGTTGTTGAGGAAACTACTTGCTTGTGCCGAGGTGACATGTGGTAGACATGATCACACCAACCCCTGAGGGTGTGGAATAAATCCTACGGAATTAGGATTGCCTAGTGGTTGAACAAGGACACCGAGATGTCCTTTGTGCTTTGGTATTAGAGAAATATTGGGTGATGACCCACTACTCTAAATGGATGTTACGGTATGGTGTACCGGGATGGAACATATGATACGTTGGTGGGCTTGGTATAAGCCTATGGAGGCAGCGTTTTGCTAGCCAGGTAATGTAGTAGTGTTATAGTGTACTTTTTGTGGCAATTACACTGCACGTTGGGACCGAGTTCGGTAAATCGTATGATGATACGATGAGGACTTATGGTAGACTCTTGTAGTCTCTATGTGGCATGATGATTGAGGCAGGGAATACCTCACGGGAACGTTTATACGTCTATTGTCTTGAGGGACTTGTACTGGGACAGCTCAATTTTGTTGGTAGTACCAACACAAGTGTCAACAAGTCGTTGTTAGCTCTAGTTGATCATCCTTGCATATGGAATGCAACGGGAGTCACAATTGGATTTGTGGGATATAGCTAGTGGGGTAACACTACTATATTGATTTTATCTCTTGGGGAGATTTGGACTGTACTGTCATGGAGCCAGATGGTATTGGTTGAGGGTTGATTGTGAATCAACCGGGGTAAGCCCTACTAGTGTTGGACTAGGTGATGGCTTCGTACTTCCGGTGAGACGTTCAAGGAGACGTATCCGGAGTAATGCTCGAGATTGTGTAGTACTATGGTATTAGTACGGAGCATCTTTAGGATGAGTATACATGACGTATACGGGTTTTGAGTTGGTAATAGTGGCTTTGATGCACTATTCTGAACCAGTTGGGTATTTTTTTGGTTCCGTGAAATGTTTTGATAAATATATCCAGGTTTCCGAACGGTGTTGGAGGGTCATGAGTTTATGACATTTTCCTTGTGAAGAAGGTGGTATTGATATACCTACCGATTGGGAATCTTTGGGAGATTCAATGAGTCGTTTGTGTGGTGTTGACGTTGGAATCACACCATTGGTCGTTGGTCTGTCAATCATTATTCTCCGCGAGGTGAGGATAGCTGGGGATTGACAGTTGGTTTTGGGACCTTGGGTATGATTGGAGATGCCCGAGTCTATTGCATTGAGTATGCATGTTGCGTTGGTACTTATGAGTGTATGCCAGTGCGTATACGATTACCAACTCTTTATTTGGTCCTCGCCGAGCATCGGGTTAGTGTGCTTGGGATGAACGAATCCCCGGGGTGAGATTGTGGCACTTTGAGATTTGTAATCTCGATGGCACGATGCATTCTGATGAATGATCGTGAGGGTTGTTTGACTTCCCTGAGGAGGGATTGTCGTGTTTTGGAACCATGGTAGTTCTTGTTGGATAATTCGATAGCCTTCCTGTTTTAGGATTGTTAAATCCCAGGATAAACGAGGGATGGCCAGGATTCGTGTTTGTTTAGTGTCGTGGTTGACACGTGTGGCGGGAATGCAATTGATTGTCCTTGCATGTCCTTTCGAGAACTCGAGACCTTGTGGAGTCTCGATAGTGTGTTTGTACCGAGATGTGATTTCTTGGAACACGCGGTTGTAGACATCTTTGGAGATGTGTTTCGTATTGATCGGGGTCGTGTTGTGGCCCAATCTGTGTAGCAATGTGGTGCAACTACTCCTTTGATGGAGATGGAATTGGAAAATGGGAACCGTATTTAGTATAAGTACACTGTAGTGTACTGGTGGTTTCCTTGGCAACGATGTGTGATTAACATCGTAAGTTGAATCGTGGAGATATCATCGAGACGATATCTATTTTAGAATCACGAATGATTCGTTAAATTGCAGTTACGTTTGGTTGACTGCCTTTGAGATGGTTAGCATCGGGGAATGCTGATGTCTTCCGTGGATTTGTGTCGGTTGGAGAGGTTACTCCATTCCAGGTTTGGTGCGAGGTCGGTATCCTCCCGGTTGGTGTGTCGTTCGTGTTATGTTCATGATTCGACATCGTGGATCCGTTTGGATTGCGTGTTCTCGGCGTTACGTGGAGTACGTCGTGCAAATTTTGAGGATGAAATTTTGTTAGTGGGGGATAATTGTGATACCCGTGAATTTTTTTAGTGTTAATCCCGGTGTGGTAATAATCCTTAATGGATTTTATTTGTGGCAATTGTGTTTTAATTGTGGTTTTGGGACTCCCGGGGATTTTAAATCCTATTTTTGGAGTAATTGGATCCAAGGGATGAGATTGTATTCTCATCGTGGTGATAACCTTGGAATTTGGGCCTTGGTGAGATTTGGGGTCCGGAGTACTTTGTAATGGGGCTGTTAATGGAAATAGAGTTGGAGAGATGGTTTTTGAAAACAGATGATTTTTAATGAATCGTGATGTAATTGTGGAGGTATTGGTATTTTGGAGTTTTGGTACTATATATACCAAGTGGACTCGGTGTTTCGTCATTACACGAAATATCCTCTCTCTCTCTTCTCTCCCCTGTCTCCTCGCCTCCCACCCCTTTCCCCCAAACCCCCTTCTCTTCTCTTGAAGAAATGGCTAGAAGCGTAGCTCGAGGGCCGAATTTCTCGAAGATAATAAGGTATTGATCTTCCCCTTGTTCTTATCTTCGATTTGATAGTAGTATGGTGGGTTTTGGTTGTGTATTTTGTTTAGTTTGGAAATTGGGGGGGTTTTTGAGAAAAAATCAAAGTTGAGTTTTTAGTGTTTTTATTGGCTTTAAATGGAGTATTGGTGGTAATATAAGTGTATGGGGTGTTGGTTTTGAGTTTGGGTGTGAAAAACCCCATTAAAGCTCGAGTTTTTCAAAATATTGCAGGTCCGATCGATCTTGGATGGGTCCCGATCGATCGCGATGTAAATCTGGAAAAATGGATGACGATGAACAGTACCCACGATCGATCGCGAGATATCACCGATCGATCGTGGGGAACCAGAAACTTTTGGCGATCGATCGGCATATGCGGCGATCGATCGCGGATGTTTTATTTTTCGGACAGTGGGTTATGGCGATCGATCGCGCCTGATGGGCGATCGATCGCGGCCCTGTTTGACTTGATTTTTGTGGAATTTTGGAAAATGTTGGGATTTTGGAATCGAGGTTTAAAGGGGCCGTTTCCGGGGCAATGTCTACATTCCAATGGGAAAGCTATACTTTTAAAATGAATTGGTTGGAGCCAAAAATTAATATAACGGATTTCTCGATTCAGTTTTTGGCTATCTTGTAAACATATAAAATGGAATATTTTGGGTATTATGCATGCTTAGCCGGGGGGCTTTTATTTTCGGTAATCGTCATGGATGGACGATAGGTTTGGAAGTCGTGAACGTGCTTGTGCACGTGATTGCATGCCTTTGTTTAATTGGGGGTTATTTGCATGTTAGCACTTAACTCATCGGGTCGTGGGACTCAGACAAGGTTGCACTCGAACTGCGGAATCATAAGGTACGTATGACGTACGAGCATAGCCTATTATAATGTTGCAACTGTAAAATGCATGGTATGTGGTAATTGCATTAAATGGATGTTGAAATGCATGGTACATGGTACTTGCTATAAATGGATAGTGTATGCATGGTAAATGGCAATTGCGTTAATTGGACATACATTGGGAACCATACGATGCCGCTATTGAGCGAGCAATGATTTGGGATGCTGTCGTCGTTGAGCGACCATCGGTTATGACGCCGCTATTGTTGAGCGTGCATGGGGTTTAGAACGCCGCTATTGTAGAGCGAGCAATGAAATAGGAACATGGAATCATTGGTTAGATATACGTGATATCTACGGTCTTTTATATATAGATTTTACCATATTGATTATGGAACTGGCATAATAGGAATGTCCTTAGTTAATCTATGTGGCGGTTAACTGGCTTTGGGAATTTGATGAGTTTGGTTATTTTGAGAACAGGGACAATACAGGGGATCCGGATGAGGATGATACCATCCAGGGAGTATCATTTAAAATATGGCATTACATTCTGTAAATTATGAACTGCAATATTATGATTATTGGATTGGTGGTATTGGTATGCCCACCCCGTGTGGGGGCTGTCGCTTGTTGGGGCAGGTGATACAGGTGTAGCAGCAGCTTTGGAGTTGAGCTCGGGCTGTTGATTTGAGATACTTCCAAGATCGAGGTACCAGAGCTGGTTGAACGAGTACATAGATCCAAAGTTGAGATCGAGCTGTGCTTGGGAGGTGCTTCCAGGACTGAAGTACCAGTGACGGTATCTGGTAGAGCCTTTCATACATTAGATACACGCTTGTTCATTGGGTACTCTCATGTGAGTATGTCTTTACGTGTATATGGAATGTATAAATGAGCAATGGCTTTCTCTCTTCATTTATTTGGTTGCATGCAATTAAATAAGGAATTGCTAAATGAACTGAGAGAATGTTAGTGTATTGTTAGGGTGCATACTATGAAAGTTGTTTTGATTGGGGAAGTTGAACATTATGGGGTTCTAATGCAAGAAATTTTATAGATGGTATATGATGTTACACTTGTATATGATTTCCTTCCCACGGTAATATGATTGTATGCACTAATGGCATGGATTAATACACTAATAACGGATGGCACGGGGGTCCTTACAATTATGCTATTGGTATGCTCACCAGGTGTGTGGGTTAATTCTGTTGAAAAAGGTAGAATAGGTACGACTTGGATTTAGGAACTGCTTCCGAGCTGTTGATTGAAGATGCTCACAGGAGCGAGGTACCCGTAATGGTATTGGTAACGTGATGAGTATGATTGAATACACATTTATGTTACTTAATGTTCATCTCTGAACATAAAGATAGGTATATATAGATTGTATAAATGTCCTTGATAATTCTCTCTTCGTTCGAGTATTGCATACAATTTATTTTAGAGTAAACATTGCATGATGAATTGAGAATAAGATTAGTGCAATAATGAATGTATACTTATATATGGAGTTTTGCCGAGAATTGAGAGGGATTATGTTCGAAAATTTATATGGAGGTCATGCTATAATAAAGAAGCATTTCATTGTACAAATTATGCATAACATTCATACACGGTATATATTGCACGATACTTTGTCCTTTTTTACGTGATTTTATTTGATTTCTCGTACTGAGGTACTGATCCCCGTTGTGGGGGCGCTGTCATGTCTTTGTTGCTTGGGTGTGACAGGATTTACAAGAGGACAGGTTTCGGCGCTCAGGATGACGCATCTGGGATACCCGAGCTCAGAGAAGAGCGAGCTCAGGTTTGATGCATTGTGTCTTGGTACCAGTAGTAGTAGTCTAATTTTAAATACTCTAAAGTTAAGGGTATTCCCCGAGTATTTTGTATTTTGAGGTATTACATTACTGGAGACTTTACTCGTTATCTTAAGTGATGAATGACGTGCTAATTATGAACTGGATATATATCCGCTGTTTACGTTAAAATCATTGTGTGATAACTAAATGCATGATTATGATTGGGCCCTCACACCGGGAGAACACCGAGCCCTCTTGGTAGGTGGCATGGGCAAGCTCTGAGCTTGCCTTGTGGCGCTCCTAAACCAAGTTGTTGGAATGCTAAGAGTGTAGCATGTTTGTTAGCTTGGCTTGCCTGGAGCTAGGCATGTTTGAAGCTTGGCATGCTTAGAGTAGGCATACTCGATAGTTTGGCATGCTTGACAAGTGAGATTGCTTGGAAAGGAAAATGACTTGGATTGGAAGAACCAACAAGGCCAACTAGGCGAGCTATGAACTCACCCAGGCAGGACCAGGACTTGGCCCTCAAGGGGCCTCGGGCACGGTCAGAAGGGGTGAGCTCTGTGGCCTGGACTCCCCTAGCTTCGAGGGTTTGGGGAGTTGTTGAGCTCTCCCGCCTTGGGCGACATGCTAAGCTTGCCTACTATGGGGGAGCTGTTGAGCTCGCCCACTCCAGGCGAGCACTCGGGCTTGCCCACCTGAGGGCTAGCCCGTCGGTCCCAATTAGTTAGTGATTTGAGCCGACTCATTGACTTCATTTATGTTATTGACCCGACCAGATATTAGAACCAATTAGCATATCAAACAATACTTTTTCAATAATAATAATTATTATTGCCTGCCAGAAGCTAACAATTTCGATGAAATGTTAATATTAGTTTAGAATTTATTTTAAGTTATATTTAATATATCTAAATATGAAATATCAGCCTTATTTTTGCATATTTTGTGCACCAAAATTAGTTTTAAAATAAAAATATTTTTAAAAACAATGAAACGTTTCACAAGATATTTAATTGAATTGGGGAACCAAATTTAAGGGAGAAATAGATCTCTGTTTGGAGTCTCTAGCTCTTCATGGAATTTGATGCACCGGCCAAACATCTGTGTCCCCCACTCCCACTTAATGTTGCCTCCGACTTATTTATTTTAATTTTATAATGTTTATATATATTTTAAAAAGCTGATATTTGCAGTAAATATTCTTTAGAAATTGTGTGACAAATCAATTTCCCCCTGAATCCTGATTATTTTGTATATTTCATGTTACACTTTATCCATTCAACGTATTGTTGTCGGTTTTCTGTCTATCAATGTATATCTTAAGAATGTAGTAACAAAATAACAATGGCTTCAAAGTATTATATCGAGACGAATTTTGTAATCTCCGTCTTTAAGACAATATTGTCTCGCCTTGGTGCTAACGGTTTGCTATGTCAATTTGTCTCCCAAGATACAACGACTATGACTGATGATATGAGCACTCTAAATCACAAGTCCTCAAACAACAAAGATTCAAAGCACTAAATAAGAAGAAATTTGATGAACAAACAAATTGCTCTCCTTCTTCACTTATTATTTGATTAGATTTCGAAAACTGATATTAAACAAGTTGAATTGTCATATTTATAGTAAACCAAAGGTATGTGTCCAAAAGACACTATTTGAAGGCACCGCATTGTGAAAAATCGCACCCGAACATTAATGGACACAGCATTTCGCGCAACAGACACAGGGCTCGATCGATCGGCGCTTGGTGCTCGATCGATCGAGCCCCTTATTCCGACATACAGAATTTTATCTGCCTTGCTCGATCATCAAGGCCTTGTGCTCGATCGATCGAGCGCCTATAATTGTTTTTCCTTTTCTTTAATTATTTCAATACTCCAACAATCCCCCACATGAATTAAATTAATGCATGTATGCAATTGAGCGCTTTGATGAACTATTATGGCATCTGGAGAGATAGGTTGCGGTCAATCGGATTTACTTCACTTAATAGTGAACTTAAAGTCTTGAACTATTTAGTCGTTGGTGTAAACAAAGACAATTGAACCCACACCATAACAATTCTAACCTTCGTATAGATTTCTTATGGTTGTGTCCGTTTCGGCCATGGACCACGATTGGTTTCATAAGTGCTTTCCATTCTTTAAAGCGGCCACACTTCGCACTTACGTATGTGATCTCCTAAAAGAGTATCCCGCTATACTCCAACATATCTTTGTCTATCCTCGTACCCATTTTAGAGGCTACACCCGTTATCATAGGAATGGGTCTTAAATTAATTCTCCAAGGTTTTTATGCAATCTCGTAGTTTGGTTGTCCCTTTTGAACCTAGATCTTGGGATCTCCAGTCACATAGGTTGGGTATCCACCACAAGATTTTGATTATAGGGTTTTAATCTCATTCCCCTCGATAAACTATATACTTGATCTCTAGGCAAGCCTTTCGTGAGCGGATCCTCAATATTTTCCTTTGACTTCACGTAGTCAATGAACATAATGCCATTTGAGATCAATTGTTGAATAGTATTGTGTCTACGGCATATATGTCTAGACTTACCATTATACATGCTACGATGTGCCCTTCCTAAAGAAGGCTATCACAATGTATTTTAATTGCATGCACATGTTTTTCCCAACAAGAAATTTCTTCCAAGAAACTTCTAAGTCATTCAGCTTCTTCTCCCGCTTTATCTAAAGCTATAAATTCAAATTCCATAGTGGATCTAGCAATACAAGTTTTCTTGGTAGATTTCCACGACATTGCATCCCCTCCAATGGTGAACACATAACCACTTGTCGACTTTGAGTCTTGCGTGTCCGATATCCAATTGCATCACTTAATCCTTCCAATACAACAGGATATCTTGTATCGTGCAATCCATAGTTCAACGTGTATATTAAATATTTAAGTACCCTCGTCAATGCCTTCCAATGATCATTGTTTGGATTGCTCGTGAATTTACTTAGTTTACCAACCGCATATGCAATATCAGGACGTGTATAGTTCATGAGATACATGAGACTGCCAATTATCCTTGAATATTCTAATTGCATGACAGGGTTTCCTTTGTTTTTAAAGAAATGTAGATTCGGGGTCATAAGGTGTCTTTACAGACGACGTGTCATTTACGAGAAATTTCTCAAGTATTTTCTCAACATAATGAGACTGTGACAACACTCGTCCTTTGGATATCTTGGAGATTTTAATTCCAAGTATCACATCAGCTTCACCCATATCTTTCATTTCAAAATGCTTTATTTGCTTTGTCACGTTGATGATTTCTAAGTTGCTTCCCACTATGAGCATATCATCAACGTACAAGCATACTATTACATATGCTTTAAGCGTGTTTTTCATATTTACGCATTTGTCACACTAATTAATTTTGAAACCATTTGACAACATTGTTTTGTCAAATTTTTCATGCCATTGTTTTGGCGCCTGCTTAAGCCCATACAATGACTTAACGAGTCTGCACACCTTTTTCTCTTGTCCGGGAACCACAAGCCCCTCGGGTTGTTTCATATAAATTTCCTCCTCAAGTTCCCCATTGAGGAGTGTTGTTTTTACATCCATTTGATGTATCTCTAAATTGTTTATAGCAGCTATACCAATGATCACTCTAATGGATGTAATTCTTGTGACTGGTGAATATGTATCAAAGTAATCAAGGCCTTCCTTTATCTATATCCCTTTGCCACGAGTCTCGCCTTGTACTTATCAATTGAAACATTGGACTTATATTTCTTTTTATGAATCTATTTGCATTCTAATGGTTTACTTTCAGTTGGAAGGTCTACCAATTCCCACTTGTGGTTTTGCATTATGGATTCTATTTCACCATTAATAGCCTCTTTCCACATAGGAGCATCAGAGATAGATAATGCGTCATTAACCGATCTTGGTTCATTGTCCAATATATATGTCATGAAGTCAGGACCATAAGTCTTAGCCACTTTGGTTCTCTTGCTACGTCGTGGTTCTACTTCCTCAATAGAGTAACAGTTAGCGTCTTCATACACCCTTTTCTTAGGGCTTGTTTCCTTGTTTTCTTTACAAGGAAACATATCTTCAAAGAATACCACATTCCTTGACTCAATGATTGTACCCTTGTGCACATCATCTGTTTCCGATTTGTGAACTAGGAATCGATATGCACTACTATTGTGTGCATATCCAATGGAAAATGCAATATATTGTTTTAGGACCTATTTTATTTTCTTTGGATTTTGGTACTTCTACCTTAGCCAAGCACCCCCACACTTTCAAGTATTTGTAGGAAGGCTTGTGACCTTTCCATAACTCATAAGGTATTCCATCCTTACTTCTGTATGGTATTTTGTTTAAGATGAAGTTGGGCAACAGGATTGCTTCCCCACACAACTTTTGGGGTAATCCAGAACTTATCAGCATAGCATTCATCATCTCTTTTAGAGTACGATTCTTACGTTCGGCAATACCATTCGATTGTGGTGAATAAGGAGCAGTGGTTTGGTGAATAATATCATACTCAGTGCAAAATTCTTCAAACAGTGCTCCATATTCTGCATCTTTATCGCTTCGAACATTCCTTATCTTTTTGCTAAGTTGATTTTCAACTTCATTCTTGTAGTGTTTAAACACTACCAAGACCTCGTCTTTGTTTCTTAGCAAATAGACGTAACAATATCTCGTACAATCATCAATGAAGGTAATGAAGTTTTTTTCCCACCTCTAGTTTCCACAAACTTTAGATCACATAGATCCGTATGAATTAATTCAAGAGGTGTCGTAGTTCTTTCAATTGAATGGAATAGCGGTTTCATTAACTTAGCCGTTGAGCGAACATCGATTATGACGCCGCTATTGTAGAGCGAGCGACGGAATAGAAAGTGAAATATATGGAATGCCTGTAATCATTGTTTAATGATTTGATATTATTGATTATGGTATCAGTATGTGCGTAACGGATTAGTTAATCGATGTAATGATTAACTGGCATTTGGGAATTTGATGGTTTCGGTTATTTTGAGAACCGGAACAGCACAGAGGATCCCGGATGAGGATGATGCCATCCAGGGAGTGTTTTTTAATATTCATAGCATTTACTTGTGCAAATTATGAATTGTAATATTGTGCTTATTGGATTTGGGGTATTGGTATGCTCACCCCGTGTGGGACTGTCTCTGTTGGGGCAGGTGATACAAGTGCAGCAATAGCTTTGGAGTTGAGCCCGAGCTATTGATTGGAGGTGCTTCCAGGAAGTGACGGTATTGAGCACCGTGTTTTATACATTTGATACACACATACTTATTTGATGCTCGCATGTGAGCACTCTTATGTGTATATTGTATGTATAAAAAGGCAAGGGCCTTTCTCTCTTCATTTATGAGTTGCATGCAATTATTTATTGAATTGCTAAATGAACTGAACATAGTGTATTATAATGGTGCATGATATGTATGTGGACTTGGTTGGGGGAAACTAGACATTATATGGAATAATGTAAAGAATTTTATTATTGGCATGATTTGCTATGTTGACAAGTGGGTTTTCCCCTACATATATGATTACATGCACTAAATGCTTGGGTTAATACACTAATAACGGGATAAGGGCACTGGGGTCCTTACAACACACCTTTTTCTCTTGTCCGGGAACCACAAGCCCCTCGGGTTTTTTCATATAAATTTCCTCCTCAAGTTCCCCATTGAGGAATATTGTTTTTACATCCATTTGATGTATCTCCAAAATTGTTTATAGCAGCGATAGCAGTGATCACTCCAATGGATGTAATTCTTGTGACTGGTGAATATGTATCAAAGTAATCAAGGTATTCCTTTTATTTATATCCCTTTGCCACGAGTCTCGCCTTGTACTTATCAATTGAACCATCGGACTTATATTTCTTTTTAAGAATCTATTTGCATTTTAATGGTTTACTTTCAGTTGGAAGGTCTACGAATTCCCACGAGTGGTTTTGCATTATGGATTCTATTTCACCATTAATAGCCTCTTTCCACATAGGAGCATCAGGGCTAGATAATGCGTCATTAACCGATCATGGTTCATTGTCCAATATATATGTCATGAAGTCAGGACCATAAGTCTTAGCCACTTTGGTTCTCTTGCTACGTCGTGGTTCTACTTCCTCAATAGAGTAACGGTTAGCGTCTTCATACACCCTTTTCTTAGGGCTTGTTTCCTTGTTTTCTTTACAAGGAAACATATCTTCAAAGAATACCACACTCCTTGACTCAATGATTGTACCCTTGTGCACATCATCTATTTTCGATTTGTGAACCAGGAATCGATATGCACTACTATTGTGTGCGTATCCAATGGAAAATGCAATCTATTGTTTTAGGACCTATTTTTATTTGCTTTGGATTTTGGTACTTCTACCTTAGCCAAGCACCCCCACACTTTCAAGTATTTGTAGGAAGGCTTGTAACCTTTCCATAACTCATAAGGTATTACATCCTTACTTTTGTGTGGTATTATGTTTAAGATGAAGTTGGGTGACAGGATTGCTTCCCCGCACAAACTTTGGGGTAATCCAAAACTTATCAGCATATCATTCATCATCTCTTTAGAGCACGATTCTTACGTTCGGCAATACCATTCGATTGTTGTGAATAAGGAGCAGTGGCTTGGTGAATAATATCATACTCAGTGCAAACTTTTTCAAACAGTGCTCCATATTCTCCATCTCTATCGCTTTGAACATTCCTTATCTTTTTGCGAAGTTGACTTTCAACTTCATTATTGTAGTGTTTAAACACTACCAAGACCTCGTCTTTGTTTCTTAGCAAATAGACGTAAAAATATCTCGTACATTCATCAATGAAGGTAATGAAGTATTTTTTCCCACCTCTAGTTTCCACGAACTTTAGATCACATAGATCTGTATGAATTAATTCAAGAGGTGTCGTAGTTCTTTCAATTGAATGGAATGGCGATTTCGTTAACTTGGCCTCGACACAAGTCTCACACTTATGTTTCAAGTTAACATTCATTTGAGGCAATAAGTTTAACTTCATTAATTTGTTAAGTGAACCATAATTCACATGACCCAAATGATCATGCCATAAATTACAAAATAAGTAGAATCATTCACTTTATTGCATTCAAATTGACATATAACCGTCATTGCATTCATTTTGAAAAGGCTTTTCTCCATATAGCCCTTTCCAACAAAAACTCCATTTTTGATAGTACAATTTTTCCAAATTCTAAAACTAGTCTAAAACCCACCTTGACTAGAGCCGATCCGGATATCAGGTTCTTCCGGATGTCGGGAACATGTAGGACATCTATCAAAGTCAATTCATTTCCCGAAGTCATCTTTAGAACAACCTTCCCCAGTCCAACTACCGGAGATGTAATGAAGTTTCCCATGTAGAGTTGGCGCCCACTTATTGGAGATGTGGAGAACATGGCTTTGTCCGAGCACACATGTCGGGTTGCACCGAAATCGACGAACCATTCCATAGGATGTCCACCAAGTTTGCTTCAAAGATCACAACGGTTAACATTAGATCATTCAAGTCATCCGAGATCCGATCATGTTCAGTCACATTGAGTTGATCTTTTGCTTTCCCACGAATGTCTTTGTTACGACATCATTTGCCATGTGATTGGGCTTTCACACTTATAACATTTTCCTTTGAATTTTTTCGCCTTGCCATTATTGGAGGTCGTTCCGTCAAACTTACGCTCTGATCCGGTTCTTTGTTCAACAAGGTTAGCCCGTGGTTCCAATTGAAACCTACCTGCCTTCCTCTCAGAAACTTTGTTGTCCTCCTCGATTCGTAGTCGAACCACAAGATCTTCAAGACTCATCTCCTTTTGTTAGTGTTTCAGATAGTTCTTGAAGTCCTTCCACGTAAGAGGCAATTTTTCAATCATAGCGGCGACTTGGAATGAATCACTTAGACTCATTCCCTCCTCATGAATGTCATGCAAAATCACTTGTATATCTTGCACTTGCGCCATCACAGGCTTGGTATCAACCATCTTGAAGTCCAGGAACTATCAAACTAAGAATTTCTTCATGCCGGCATCCAGGTTTTGTACTTCTTTTCCAGCGAAGTTCCTTTGCTATTTTCAAAAGACAATAAACGTTATATAATTTATTTTCTAACCCATTTAGGATATAGTTCTTGCATAGGAAGTCTCTTTGATTCCATGCATCAAGTGTCGCCCTTTTTTGGGTGTCAGTCTCTCCCTCTTCAACCGTAGGAGCCTCCTCGGTTAAGAACCTTGCCAAACTCAGTGTGGTCAAGTAAAAGAGCATCTTTTGTTTCCACTGCTTGAAATCGTTACCATTGAACTTTTCAGGCCTTCACCATGATGAATAGGAGTCGTTGTTGCACTCGAAGATGTTGGGATATACCCTAAGACATGTCATTGGATTGTTTTTGACATACAATGTTTATGATTTTATGAATGGCAATTCATTATTATATATTATTCGTTTAACTGTACAATGTGAATTAATATATATGTTAATGTCCTTACAATAATATTGTATTATTCTTAAACATTGTCTCTAGTCAAGTATTATCATGAATTGGATGATAATACATAGAGACTAGTATGTGTTGATTGATGAATTGTTCATTGATATGAGATATCAAATCAACACATGGGTACATGTTAGAGAACGATGTACTGGACAGACCCACCATGAGAATGCAACATGGATAGTTATATGATTGTCATATGCAATTCTCATAGTGATAATAATGTATGTAATCCTTACGACTTTTGATCATCAGAGATCCCAACATAAGGAGTTATGTATCTTGATATTGTCAAACGTTACCCGTAACAGGGTAAACTATAAAGACAACTATTGGATACACTACGAATTATGTAGAGGGATGTTGATTGATCGAGATAGGATTTGTCCCTCCTATATAACAGGAGATGTGTTTGGCCCTTGATCAAGTGAAACTAAAATGCATGGCCATGCTCGAATGAGTCGATATAAGATATCGAGCTTATTCATTTATTCTAGTTCTACTTGGGGATCAAGAAATAGAGATTGAATATACGAGTATGACTATTCCATGACTCGTGTTCAATCTAAACACAAAGGACAAAGGGATTAAGTTACATGATTAATATTATCACGGTTCCTAGGTTATGTCGAGTCATTGACATTCTTGTAATTTGGGTAGCATTAATGTGTTTCTAGATACCGCTCATTGCTCGCGACATAAAATTAGATTTTATGTCACTGCAACCATACAAGATCCTATCGGGTCACACAAAAGATTAAATCGATAAGGGAAATTAAATTCATGGGATGAATTAAATAATTAAGAGGAGTCTTAATTAAATGATTATAAGGATTTAATTAAATCATGGGTTTGGGCCCATAAGACTTTAAGAAAGTCCTGAACCTTAATTAAAGTCTTATAATATAAATACAAGGTTTTGATTAATTGTTAATTAGACTTTTCATAACACAACCTAGCCACCAAAGCTTGAGAAGCTCTCGGCCGCCTCTCACTTAAGCGATCGGCTTCATCATAGTCGAATTGTTTCTTGTGATTTCCGGCCATCTTTCGATTGTGAATCGAGTGTGCTTCGTGTATATGGTTTAAGGACAAATCTAGCACTTTGTTCTTAAACTATCCCTTCCCGATTTGATCGTGTGGATACCGTTGAGGCAAAACTTGATAAGTTTTGCTAGTGACTCGAAGGAGGCGTTGGACGTGGTGCTGCTTCGTGGAATCTGCTCAAACACGCTACAAGGGTGAGACTTTTGTAATCCCTAATCCGATATGATAACCTATGTATAGATCCGGTGTCTTGTAATCCATAAAATTTTTATACTCCGCTGCGTAGTATGTAGTAGCGAGAGTAGGGATCGATCCCACAGGGAATGTAGTATTTTTTCGTGTCAATTTAAAAACGAATAAGTAACAAGGGGGTTTTGGATTGGATTATTACTACTTAACAAAGATTAAGAATTAAACTAATACGCAAAATTAACTAAACGAATTAAGACTTATGAGATTGAAGCGATTCTTGGTTTTCAGGTAACCGTACTTTTGGAAAATTATATTTTGGTCATCAAATCAAACATTCTCTTTCGATTATCTATCGATGGGAAATTCAATTCCTACTCATCTTATTCGTAGTCAAAGAGAAAACAGCATTCAATTCAACCCTTACCAAATCTCTAATCACCACTACAGCCGTTAATGATTAAATCAATGATAGTTTTCAAAACTAATGAGTTCGATAAATCTAATCAATAAAAACTACAGCCGTTAGAATTGATTACTCAATCGTTTCTCCTAAGAATTCAATAACACCTACAACCGGTTAATTATTAATCTTAGTTGTTTCTTAACAAACTATCGATTATGCAATTGAATATTAGGTGATCAATCTAATACACAAACACAACAATCATGGAATTCGAAATCTGAAAAACACATTGAAATCTAAATCTAATTCAACAATCAAACCGAATTCTCATAAAAGATTCAAATCCAAAAGTAGGTATCCCTTCAACCAAGAATCGAAGGGTTTTAGCCTATCATATTCAAATCTAAAAACATAATAAATTGTACCGAAAACATTGAATTAAATAAATGAAAAGAAGTTACTAAGACGAATCACGATTCCGGCTTGTCGATTTCGGCCCCGTTCTTCAAGTGTTCTTCACAAAAGTTGAAAGGAAAAATCTCTAAAATCTAAAAATTATTCTAAGGTATTAAATTATGCTTAATATGAGGTAAAAATCGTGTATATGAGGTATGGGGGCTGATGGAGTAGGGTAAAATCCATGTGGAAAGGAAAGAAATCAAGAATTTTAACTTTCCAAAATCCTATTGGCGTAATTACGCCTAAAATGGCGTAACTACGCCTAAATTCCCTTAGCACTGGCGTAGGTACGCCTGAAATGGCGTCTTTACCCCTGATTTTCCATTTTTCTGGCGAGTTTCGTATTTTTGCCATAACTTTCTCATAACGAACTCCGAATTTGATGAATCAGCTGTCCACGCGAAGATAACTGAAAGTTCTACAACCTCATGCTAACCACATTCCCAAAACTTGGCTGGAATATATAGAAATTTGAGGAGAAAGGAGTAGCATGTGTCTTTGATTCCGGTTTTTTCCTCTTTTCTTCAACTTTACTCATTCTTTCATCATTTTAGCTTGATTTCTTCACCTTTTCCTATATTTACACAAATATACGATTAGGTAGCATATGTATCAATTTATCCATCAAAATATACCAAATCGTAGACAATTAAGCATACTAGATGTGTCTATTTCTAGTCACATCAAATACCCCATACTTACTCTTTCCTCGACCTCGAGTAAATCTGACAAAACTACATTATTTTTTTTTTCTTGGCTCATAGCATCATAACAATCTAATTTGTCCTCACTTTTATGCCTCAACAATTATAAACATGCACAGTAATGAAAGGCGGTGAAAATTAATAATGGAACAAGTTCAGTCTCTAAACAATTCATACCCAACAAAGTAGTGAACGTGTGTGGGTGGTCATAAACAAGTGTCATGTACAAATTATAGATCCAAAAGAAGTAAACCCACAATAGTTCAAGTCATACACTAACACAAGTATAAGCTCACTTGCACACTCTTCTCCACTATCTTAGCCACTTTGCAAACATAAATCAAGTAGGTCTTTATTAGCTTGTAGTGTGGCCTAGGTATTGGCTTATGAAAGAAAGGTAAGGATATATCAAGTAAGAGAGTATGATGATATGCACACTAAAAGCTTCTCTTCTTGCTTGAATTTTTCAACTTTTGTTTCAACATTTTTCTTCTTTTGTGCCTTGGCTCCCCTTGGAGGCATATTTTTATCTATTTCCTCAAGGCATTCCTTTTCTCATATATTTCATTCTTTTGACAATAAAGTTCACAAATATACTTCAATGATTCCCAAGTGCATTTGAATGAAACACATCATACTCCCTTCAAAGGTATGCATAGAACTCATATTTTAGGCTCATTAGGGAAGGATGATAAGCTAGTCAAAGAATGTCGAATGGTGGTTGTTTGTATGCTTAGCATACAACCATTCTTTTGCATTAAAGCTCAAATAGGGTACTAGTGATTGATTTTCTTTACATGGTAGGCTTGAAAGGCTCAAACATATCAAAGATTGCCTATATCACTTTCATGTTTGCAAGCAGTCTAGACATACGCCTCAAAGAGCATGTAGTTAAGTTCTAGCATGTATTAGAGACTTCTTCAGACTATCACAAAGTTTACAAAATCTTCACTAAGCTATGCACACTTCACAAGTCATGACAATATTGTGCTCAAAATATTCAACTACTATGTCAAAGCAAAATTTGCATAAGAGTTCAAAGTGTTCCAAGGTTAACAATTCACCTATGTTCAAAAGCATGCATGATATCAATTAGGTTTCATCATGGGCTAGTGACTCTAAGCATGTGTTCATTAATAACTATGAGCTCAAAATTTTCAAAATTTTTGATTTTTTTGTATTTTTGTAATAGAAAAGCAATAACACACCACTAATCCCTCCCCCATACTTAAATCTTACATTGTCCCCAAAGTAAGGCAAAAATACAAGAAAAGAGAATCTAACTACTAAAGCAAAAAAAATAAATTAAAGGGAGAAAGGAAACTAACTCCCCTTGGGTTGCCTCCCAAGCAGCGCCTCTGTTTAACGTCGGTGGCCCGACGCCAGTCCTCTATCAAGGTGGTTGATGCAGTGTTGCTCTATCCTTCCTTAATCACCTCAATATCTTCTTCACTCCTCGGTATCTCGGCTTGTTGCTCTTTGAGTGGTCGTCCTCAGTCTTTGCTCCTTCGTCACTTGATTGACATGGTTGATCCGCAGGGTGCTTCTTTTCAACGGTATGATCCTGCAAGTGAGAAATAAGAGGGTCAGCAGTATCGTGAGTAGATAATGCAGCAATAGTATGGACAGTATGCACTAAGTTAGAATCCATACCTCTGTTGTCGTCAAGGCCATCAGTAGCCTTTCCCATTTCCCACAACTCATCATTATCAAAATCCGAATCATAATCATCATGTATGCCAATAGCGTAACTCGAATGCTCAAGAGTCTTAATGGGTTCATAGATGTTGAATTTTGCAAATTTACCATTAGACTCCAATGTTATCATACCGCTATTCATCTCGATTACTGATTTTGATGTTTTCAAGAATGGCCTCCCTAAAAGGATTAGACTAGATGGATCACCATTTTCCATGTCTAAGACATAGAAATCGGCTGGGAAAACCAAGTTCTCTACATGCACGATTACGTCCTCTATTATCCCCCTAGGTATGACCTTGGACTTATCAGCTAAATGAATCACAGTGTCATTTCTTTTTAAAAGTCCCGGTTTTAGTTGAGAATAGATTGAGTAAGGCATGACATTTATAGAAGATCCTAAATCAAGCATAGCCTTCTCAATCCTATTAGCATTAATTAACATGGGATGGAAAACATACCAGGGTCCTTGCATTTAGCGAGGATGCTTCTTTGGATGTCTGCCGAAACATTTTCACCTAGCTCGACCTTGGGCTGCCCTTCGCGTTCCTTGCACTTATCATCTTTCTTGGCTTCCTTGAGTGGATCTTTTTCATTGCAGCGTGGGGACATCTCGTAGAGCCTCTTGAGACCCTTGTCCTTCAAATTCATCTTCAATGCAAGGGGGAATGGGGGTTCACTTTTATATTCAGAAAAGTTGGGGAACTTACCTCGTGGTTTCTCCTCTTGCATGGGTTCTTCAACTTCTTTCTCCTCTCCGTCTTCTCTTCGTTATTGGGTGGCGTCAGTACCACCTCTTCTTCAGCTGTATCTCCACTCACATTCACAGTGATAGCGCTCACATTCTCCCTGGGGTTCACCTCCGGTTGTGAAGGTAGTCCATTTGAGATTCTTGCTTCAATCTTGTTGAGAGAAGTTGACAGTTGTCCCATTTGCGTAGTCAAGCTTTGGATGCTCGCCCTCGTCTCCTGTTGAAATTGTAAGCTATTTTCAGCAATAACTTTGATGCTATGTTCTAACCTGTCAGAAGGAGGGTGCGCTGGAGGTGGTGGAGGTCTCTGATATGGCGGTCTATAGGGTGGAAGTTGGTGCATCTGTGGGTTCCCATAACCTTGGTTCGGATGGTCCCTCCACCCTTGACTGTAATTGCTTGAGGGATTGTCATAGCCCCTTTGTGGTGGTCCTGGGAATCCTCCCGCAGCATTCACGTTCTCAGTGGCTGTCTCTTGTAGTGAGGGGCATGCGTCCGTGGGATGGTTCGCAGCCAGACAGATTCCACACGGTTTTATCTTCCCTACATTTCCATCTGCAAGACCACGCACAAGAAAAGTTAGGTCTATCAGTTGTTGTTCCAGGTTTGATACGTTTACCTCTTTTCTTTGCGGTTGTCCATGGCGAACATGTCCAAACTGTTGGGAGTTGGCCGCCATGTTAGCTATCAAGCTCCTTGCCTCCTCCGCTGTCTTGTCGATAAATGCTCCTCCACTTGCTGCATCCACCAAGTTCCTGTCACCAGAAAGCAAACCTTCATAGAAATATTGAATCAGCAGATGCTCACTTATCTGATGTTGTGGACAACTTGCACACAACTTCTTGAATCGTTCCCAGTACTCATGCAGTGACTCCTCGTGGAACTGCTTCACACCATATATCTATTTCCTCAAGTTCGTTGCCCTTGAAGCTGGGAAGTACTTTTCTAGGAATACTCTTTGTAAGTCAGTCCACGTGGTGATCGATCCGGATGGTAAGTAGAAGAGCCAGTCTTTTGCAGCGTCCTTTAGAGAAAATGGGAAGGCTCTTAACTTTATTTGATCCTCAGTGATTCCGGTCAGCTTCATGGTAGTGCACACCACGTGGAACTCCATCAGATGCTTATGCGGGTTTTCTCCTGCAAGACCATGAAAAGCTGGCAATAAGTGAATTAAACCAGACTTAAGTTCGAAGTTTACGTTATTGGCCAGAGCAGGGAAACTGATGCAGAGCGGTTGTTGATCCAAGTTAGGATTCGCCAACTGCCTCAAGCTTTGATTTGCAGCCATCATGGTCCTCTCTTCTTCTTCAAGCAGCCTTGCTTCTCTTCTTCTTTGATGTAGTGTCCTCTCGATCTTAGGATCGTAGTGAAAGTTATCTTCGTGATTAAACGATACACCTGTACTCATCAACAAACCAAAGTAGTAATGCGGGATAACAATTAATAAAAAATAAATCGACACAAAATAATACCAATGCCTTCCCCGGCAACGACGCAAAAATTTGGTAGCGTTTATCGCGTACGCCCAAATTAACCCTTCTCAAGTTAATAGCAAAAGTATGTAGTAGCGAGAGTAGGGATCGATCCCACAGGGAAGGTAGTATTTTTTCGTGTCAATTTAAAAACGAATAAGTAACCAGGGGGTTTTGGATTGGATTATTACTACTTAACAAAGATTAAGAATTAAACTAATACGCAAAATTAACTAAACGAATTAAGACTTATGAGATTGAAGCGATTCTTGGTTTTCAGGTAACCGTACTTTTGGAAAATTATATTTTGGTCATCAAATCAAAACATTCGAATTCTTTCGATAATCTATCGATAGGAAATTCAATTCCTACTCATCTTATTCGTAGTCAAAGAGAAAACATTATTCAATTCAACCCTTACCAAATCTCTAATCACCACTACAGCCGTTAATGATTAAATCAATGATAGTTTTCAAAACTAATGAGTTCGATAAATCTAATCAATAAAAACTACAGCCGTTAGAATTGATTACTCAATCGTTTCTCCTAAGAATTCAATAACACCTACAGCCGGTTAAGTATTAATCTTAGTTGTTTCTTAACAAACTATCGATTATGCAATTGAATATTAGGTGATCAATCTAATACACAAACACAACAATCATGGAATTCGAAATATGAAAAACACATTGAAATCGAAATCTAATTCAACAATCAAACCGAATTCTCATAAAAGATTCAAATCCAAAAGTAGGTATCCCTTCAACCAAGAATCGAAGGGTTTTAGCCTATCATATTCAAATCTAAAAACATAATAAATTGTACCGAAAACATTGAATTAAATAAATGAAAAGAAGTTACTAAGACGAATCACGATTCTGGGTTGTCGATTCCGGCCCCGTTCTTCAAGTGTTCTTCACAAAAGTTGAAAGGAAAAATCTCTAAAATCTAAAAATTATTCTAAGGTATTAAATTATGCTTAATATGAGGTAAAAATCGTGTATATGAGGTATGGAGGCTGATGGAGTAGGGTAAAATCCATGTGGAAAGGAAAGAAATCAAGAATTTTAACTTTCCAAAATCCTATTGGCGTAATTACGCCTAAAATGGCGTAACTTTTACGCCTAAATTCCCGTAGCACTAGTGTAGGTACGCCTGAAATGGCGTCTACACGCCTGATTTTCCATTTTTCTGGCGAGTTTCGTATTTTGGCCATAACTTTCTCATACGAACTCCGAATTCGATGAATCAGCTGTCCACGCGAAGATAACTGAAAGTTCTACAACCTCATGCTGACCACATTCCCAAAACTTAGGCTGGAATATATAGAAATTTGAGTAGAAAGGAACAGCATGTGTCTTTGATTCCGGTTTTTTCTTCTTTTCTTCAACTTTATTCATTCTTTCATCATTTTAGCTTGATTTCTTCACCTTTTCCCATATTTACACAAATATACGATTAGGTAGCATATGTATCAATTTATCCATCAAAATATACCAAATCGTAGACAATTAAGCATACTAGATGTGTCTATTTCTAGTCACATCAATACACGAAGCGAATAATCGAATCAATTGTATGATGTTTCAGCCACCACCTTGTGCACTTGACCCACGGCTTAGCCACGTGTGGGCTAGGGTTTTTGAACCCTTGGCTCGAGATGGCCTAGTCATTGTGGCTCATGTTCGTGCATGGAGCTTCAAGACGTGGATGAGTTTTTAACTCTTTGGCTCGATAATGGTTCACGCATGCATGGATAAGTGGCTTCACCACGTGAGAGCTAGGGTTTTCGAACCCTTGGCTCGAGATGGTTGAGCCACTACCGTGCATGGCCTGACCATGATTCGTGGCTCATGAATTCCGGCGTTTCGAACAAGTTGGCTCGATGGAAACACAAGGAAGGAGCAAGGCGGCTAGGGTTAGACCCTAGCGCCGCCGCCGCTCGCTCATAGGTTCGGACCGAGCCGTGGGCTAGGGTTTCGAACCCTAGGCCCATGATTGGTCCAGCCATGATCGCTCATGGTTCGAACCATGATGGTTTGTAATTTAATCGCTTAAGTTCGTGGCATGTGATGTCCCGAGCGTACGATAATTTTTCAAAATTTATTTTACAGTTTTAATTAGAATTAAATTTTAAAATGTTTAGAATTTAATTAATTAAATGTTAAAGCATGTTTTATGTATTGTTTGAGCATGGTGCATGGTTATAGCCCTTTGACCTATTAGATAGGATTTGTGAATGTTTGTAATTTATTATACGGCCTGCGAGTCGTGTCTTCTCTATTTTCCTCTAAATGTTATCCCTCCCCTCTGTTCCCCTCGAATGTGAATCGAGGATTTCTATATTTGTAAATGTAATATAGTATAGATTATTTTATTGATGGTGATCAATGAAGATGAGGCTTGGTGCCGGGAGAGGAGGCCATTCACAACTTGGAGCCATTGGCAGGTGCTTATGAAGTTACCTTAGGTTGACTCTTAGGATTTTCTCATTGGCTTGAGAAAATCGCTAGTAGGGGCTATAACCATATCACATTTAATTATGTATGTTGATGCATGATTTATCTTATGTTTTAGATTGATAATTGTATTACACATATATGTAGATATGTATACACCTATATGTAGTGGACATATTTTAAATTATCAAACTAATCATGAGATCAATAAATCCCTCTAAAATATTAAGTTTTAGATGCCTTTCAAAATTAAAAGTACTCGTCAAAACTTCGATTGTACATGTGTGGGTTTGCCAAAGCAAAGCACCGTGGCAATCTTAGTAAGGCGCGAAAGGATAAAAGTGATATCCGTTATACTTTAAATTGGGTACGACTTAACTAGGTTATCTCAATAGGATTGGGAACCTAGAGCAGGGTTGGATAATAATTCATTGATGAATTGAACAAAGTGTTGTTCGTCCAACTATCCAAGAATTACATGTGATGTAATTAAAAAGTGTTGCCTACCTAAATAACCGAGTCTTGGGCAATTAGCGAAAGCTAACTCAAGATTAGGCGAAATATGGATCTTTGCCCACTAAAAGTTACGAGGGTTGATATTTTTAAACAAAATAGTGGGAGTATCATTTAATATAAGACCATGTTAAATGATTAAATCATAAACTTATTTTGCATATTTATATTGTAGATATCCATGGCAACTAACAATACAACAAGCACATTATCACTGCGATCGGTCCTTGAGAAGGACAAATTAAATGGGACAAACTTCCTAGACTGGTATAGGAATCTGAGGATAGTCCGCAAACAAGAAAAGAAGCAATATGTCCTAGAGGAACCCTTACCTGTTGAGGAACCTCCCCTGACGGCTACTAGAGCCGATAAAGATGCTTACAAGAAGCATCAGAATGACGCACTTGATGTTGGCTGCCTTATGCTTGCCACCATGAACTCTGAGCTTCAGAAGCAACATGAGGAAATGGAGGCGTTCGATATGATGGAACACTTAAAGCAATTGTACCAACAGCAAGCTATACAAGAGAGGTATGACGTCTCTAAAGCGTTGTTCCAGTGCAGGATGGTAGAGGGAAGCCTAGTTGGAACTCATGTACTCAAGATGATTGGGTACATTGAGAATCTGGAGAAGCTGGGTTTTCCATTGGACCAAGAGTTGGCCACCGATGTGATCTTGCAATTGCCTGAGAGCTTCAGTCAATTTGTAGTAAATTACAATATGACTGGCATGGAAAAGACTCTACCACAATTGCTTGGTATGTTGAGAACATATGAAGCAAATACAAAGAAGACTAAGGCCACAAATGTTCTTATTGTGAATAAGAGCAAAGGAAAGGCCAAAGCTAAGGGCAATAAGAAAGCAAAGAAGGTCTTTGTTAAATCTAAGCCAAAGTCTTCTGCACTGAAGCCAAAGGGAGGGATAGCAAAGGAAGGAAATTATTTCCATTGCGGTGAGACCGGTCATTGGAAAAGGAACTGCAAAGTATATCTGGAGGATCTCAAGAAAGGAAGTGCGACTTCCACTTCAGGTATTTTTGTTATAGAAGTCAATTTATCTACTTCTTCATCGTGGGTATTAGATACTGGATGTGGATCTCACAATTGTGTAAATGTGCAGGACCTCAAAAGGAGTAGATTGTTGGCAAAAGGTGAAGTTGATCTCCGAGTTGGAAATGGAGCAAGAGTTGCTGCATTAGCTGTAGTGGATTATCATTTATCTTTGCCTTCGGGTTTATCGTTGATTTTAAAAGATTGTTATTTTGTGCCTTCAATTAACAAAAACATTATTTCTATTTCTTGTTTGGACAAGTATGGATTTTCATTTATTATAAAGGACAACTGTTGTTCCATTTATCTAAATGATATGGTTTATGCTAGTGCACAAATGATGAATGGTCTTTATTTATTAAATCTTGATATGCCTGTCTATAACATAAATACTAAAAGGAGTAAAAATAATGATTGTAATCCGACTTATCTCTGGCATTGTCGCTTGGGCCACATAAACGAGAAGCGCATATCTAAACTTCATAAGGATGGAGTATTAGATTCATTTGATTTTGAATCATATGAAACATGTGAATCTTGTTTAATGGGCAAGATGACTAAAGCCCCTTTCAAGGGACATGTTGAAAGGGCAAATGTTTTATTGGGACTAATACATAGTGATGTATGTGGGCCAATAAGTACACAAGCTAGAGGTGGTTTTCAATACTTCGTTACATTTACTGATGACCTCAGTAGATATGGGTATGTGTACCTAATGAAGCGTAAGCATGAAACCTTTGAAAAGTTCAAAGATTTCAAGAATGAAGTACAAAACCAAAAGTATCAAAATCCTTCGATCAGATCGAGGAGGTGAATACTTAAGCCAAGAATTTCATGACTATCTAAAGGAGTGTGGGATAGTCCCACAACTCACTCCTCTGTATACTCCACAATGGAATGGTGTATCCGAGAGGAGAAATCGAACTTTGTTGGACATGGTTCGATCAATGATGAGTCATGCAGATCTTCCGATATCCTTTTGGGGACATGCTTTAGAAACAGCAATATTCTTACTGAACCGTGTTCCATCTAAATCAGTGGAAAAGACGACATATGAGATATGGACTGGGAAGCGTCCTAGTATGTCTTTTATGAAGATTTGGGGTTGTGAGCCTTTCATTAGACGTCACGCCACTAATAAACTTGGACCCAAATCTGATAAGTGTTTATTTGTGGGGTATCCTAAGAAACGAAAGGATATTATTTCTATTATCCCACCGAGAACAAAGCAGTTGTTGCTCGGACTAGTGTATTATTTCTAGAAAAACCAGTGGGAGAAAAATAGAACTTAGTGAAGTTCAACCACAAGGAAACACTGAACCTGAGATTGAGATGGAAACAAAGCAGGCACCGCAAATTGTTGTGGAAGAAGTACCTGCTCAAGAGACACAAACCCAGCGTAGGTCTGTAAGAGAACACCGGGAGCCACAGAGATATGGATTTCTTGTGACTCAACAAGGTGACTTACTACTTATTGATGAGGATGAGCCGTCATCTTATCAAGAAGCTATAATGGGGACTGATTCTGAGAAATGGCAAGAGGCCATGAAATCTGAGATGGAATCCATGTATTCAAACCAAGTATGGACTTTGGTTGACCCACCTGAAGGGGTACAACCCATAGGGTGCAAATGGATTTTCAAAAGAAAGACCGACATGGATGGTAATGTACAAACCTATAAAGGTCGATTGGTTGCAAAAGGTTTCAAACAAATTCATGGTATTGACTATAATGAAACATTTTCACCAGTTGCCATGGTTAAATCCATTAGGATCTTACTTGCAATAGCTGCATTTCATGATTATGAAATCTGGCAGATGGATATCAAAATAGCTTTCCTTAATGGAAATCTGCTTGAGGATGTGTACATGACACAGCCCGAGGGTTTTGTCGATCCAAAGGATGCTGGAAAGATATGCAAGCTACAACGATCCATTTATGGATTGAAGCAAGCTTCTCGGAGTTGGAATCTTCGTTTTGATGATGCAGTCAAAGAGTTTGGTTTCATCAAAAACGTAGATGAACCTTGTGTCTACAAGAAGGTCAGTGGGAGCATAATTATCTTCCTAATATTGTATGTAGATGACATACTTCTAATTGGGAATGATATCCCTGCCTTACAATCTGTAAAGATTTGGCTAGGGAATTGATTTTCTATGAAAGACTTGGGTGAAGCCACCTATGTATTAGGAATCAAGATCTATAGAGATAGATCGAGAAGGCTTCTTGGCCTAAGTCAAAGTACATACATAGACAAAGTGCTAAAACGGTTTAGCATGCAAGAATCAAAGAAAGGATTCGTGCCTATGACACATGGTATATATCTCTCGAAGGAACAGTGTCCTTCAACACCAGATGAGAGACAACGCATGAGTAATATTCCATATGCGTCAGCTATTGGATCTATCATGTATGCCATGATATGTACTCGTCCCGATGTATCGTATGCTTTGAGCATGACGAGCAGATATCAAGTTGATCCAGGTGAGGGTCACTGGATTGCTGTCAAGAATATCCTGAAGTACTTGAGAAGAACTAAGGATACATTCTTGATTTATGGAGGTGAGGAAGAGCTCAATGTAATGGGTTACACTGATGCAAGCTTCCAAACCGACAAAGATGATTTTCGAGCGCAATCTGGATATGTGTATTGCCTAAATGGAGGTGCTGTGAGCTGGAAGAGTTCAAAGCAAGAGACAGTAGCCGATTCTACAACGGAAGCTGAGTATATTGCTGCCTCGGATGCAGCAAAGGAAGCTGTTTGGATCAGGAAGTTCATTTCTGAACTTGGAGTGGTGCCTAGCATTAAAGATCCGATAGAACTCTATTGTGACAACAATGGAGCGATCGCATTGGCGAAGGAACCTAGATCTCACCAAAGATCCAAGCACATACTTCGGCGCTTTCATTTCATTCGAGAAATCGTTGAAAGGGGAGATGTTAAAATATGCAAAGTACCAACAGATGATAACGTATCTGACCCATTGACGAAGTCACTGCCACAGCAGAAGCATGATCGTCATACTAGATCTCTAGGCATTAGGTATATGTCTGAGTGGTCTTAGTGCAAGTGGGAGATTTGTTGGGATATGTCCTAAGACATGTCATTGGATGATTGTTTTTGACATACAATGTTTATGATTTTATGAATGGCAATTCATTATTATATATTATTCGTTTAACTGTGCAATGTGAATTAATATATATATTAATGTCCTTAGAATAATATTGTATTATTCTTAAACATTGTCCCTAGTCAAGTATTATCATGAATTGGGATAATGATAATACATAGAGACTAGTATGTGTTGATTGATGAATTGTTCATTGATATGAGATATCAAATCAACACATGGGTACATGTTAGAGAACGATGTACTGGACAGACCCACCATGAGAATGCAACATGGATAGTTATATGATTGTCATATGCAATTCTCATAGTGATACTATATGTATGTAATCCTTACGACTTGTGATCATCAGAGATCCCAACATAAGGAGTTATGTATCTTGATATTGTCAAACGTTACCCGTAACTGGGTAAACTATAAAGACAACTATTGGATACACTACGAATTATGTAGAGGGATGTTGATTGATCGAGATAGGATTTGTCCCTCCTATATAACAGGAGATGTGTTTGGCCCTTGATCAAGTGAGACTAAAATGCATGGCCATGCTCGAATGAGTCGATATAAGATATCGAGCTTATTCGTTTATTCTAGTTCTACTTGGGGATCAAGAAATAGAGATTGAATATACGAGTATGACTATTTCATGACTCGTGTTCAATCTAAACACAAAGGACAAAGGGATTAAGTTGCATGATTAATATTATCACGGTTCCTAGGTTATGTCGAGTTATTGACATTCTTGTAATTTGGGTAGCATTGATGTGTTGCTAAATACCGCTCATTGCTTGCGACATAAAATGAGATTTTATGTCACTGCCAACATTACAAGATCCTATCGGGTCACAATAAAGATTAAATCGATAAGGGAAATTAAATTCATGGGATGAATTAAATAATTAAGAGGAGTCTTAATTAAATGATTATAAGGATTTAATTAAATCATGGGTTTGGGCCCATATGACTTTAAGAAAGTCTTGAACCTTAATTAAAGTCTTATAATATAAATACAATGTTTTGATTAATTGTTAATTAGACTTTTCATAACACAACCTAGCCACCAAAGCTTGAGAAGCTCTCGGCCGCCTCTCACTTAAGTGATCGGCTTTCATCATAGTCGAATTGTTTCTTGTGATTTCCGGCCATCTTTCGATTGTGAATCGAGTGTGCTTCGTGTATATGGTTTAAGGACAAATCTAGCACTTTGTTCTTAAACTATCCCTTCCCGATTTGATCGTGTGGATACCGTTGAGGCAAAACTTGATAAGTTTTGCTAGTGACTCGAAGGAGGCGTTGGACGTGGTGCTGCTTCGTGGAATCTGCTCAAACACGCTACAAGGGTGAGACTTTTGTAATCCCTAATCCGATATGATAACATATGTATAGATCCGGTGTCTTGTAATCCATAAAATTTTTATACTCCGCTGCGTACCATGCTTGTTGGATTACTTACAGAAGAAGCCATTTGATTCCAAATTATTGTCTTAAGATTGTTGTCAGTTTTCTCTCTTTCAATGTGTATCTTAGGAATGTAGTAACAAAATAACAATGGCTTCAAAGTATTATGTCGAGACTAGATTTGTAATCTCCGTCATCAAGACAATATTGCTCTGTCTTGGTGCTAACGGTTTGCTATGGCAATGTGTCTCCCAAGATACAACGACTATGACTTGTGATATGAGCACTCCAAATCACAAGTCCTCAAACCACAAAGATTCAAAGCACTCAATAAGAAATTTGATGAACAAACAAAATACTCTCATTCTTCACTTATTATTTGATTAGATTTCGAAATCTGATATTAAACAAGTGAGGAAATTGCCATATTTATAGTAAACCAAATGTGTGTGTCCAAAAGACATCATTTGGAGGCACCGCATCGCGCAAAATCGCACCCGAACATGAATGGATACATCATTCGGCGCAACAGACACATGGCTCGATCGATCGATCGGCTCTTGGTGCTCGATAGATCGAGCCCCTTATTCCAACATACGGAATTTTATCTGCCTTGCTCGATCGATACTCGATCGATCGAGCGCCTTTTTTTTCCCTTTTATTTAATTTACTTCAATAGTCCAACACGGAAATGTACTTCCATGCATGCCCCCAATTGCAGAACCCACCTACGGATTTTGAAAAAAGACATGTTCTAAATATTTTTTTTCCTTTCTATAATAGAATAAACTCAAGAATTCTGATGTAAATTATGATTTATTATATTTTGAAAGATACAAATAAATGAATGAACAATGAACACTAAAACAACGTTGACTAACAAAAAAATTGCTTAATCTTTACTATATTTGAGCACATAGTTATTCGTTGTAGCACAAGTCTAATGCTCATATGAAAAACAAACTACCACTCTACATTTGTTGGGCTGCAAAGTGGGAAAAAACCTATAATTCAATCCCTAATTTTGTTGTATTTACACAGTTTCTAAGAAGTGCAAGTGATTCGATCAAGTCATAGGTTAATGTTATTCCTATAATGTAATAGCGAGCGTTTCTTTGCAACTCGAGCTGTCAAAATTGTGAGCATGTGGTTAATCATGTAAAGAAATCGACAGTGTTGTATCGATCAATATTCAGTAACAAAACTAGGCCCGTCGGCAACTAGCTAGCATCCATCATTGGCTTCGGGACCCAACGACGAGATTCAGAATTTATATGCAATTTTTTTTCCTCGACCAACATCCCACGTAGGTCGCTAGTTGTTAGAGCCGTTTGTTCCCCTCAGCTGCTCTCAGCTGTAAACTCTTTCAACCTTCTTTGACAATATGATATGGGATATTGTAACTTAGGATCCTACGTGGAAGTGCTTGAATGAGGGTTCACTGAAGTATATCCGACCATATTCATTCGAGTATGGCAACAACTCTTCAACCTCAATCCTAGAGCTGGAATGACTCATGCTTTTCTTCATTCTGGCACGATTTATACACTCGACTTCTGCCAAAAATATACCGTAAACTGGTCGATGATCTGAAAATTTAGACTCTCCACGGACATATGATAGTTGTTGGAGGCCACTGCCATACCACAGTATACGATCACACCTTTCATCCAAGAATAACACATTGTATTAGCCGCCATCTTGCTCTGCTGAATCACCTTATGTCATAGTACAGTTTTAGTTTTAGAAATGGAAAATTAATTACCATGCAGGTGTTCTTCGCTTCTCTTTAGGACGTGTATTTTCCCCAGCGTATCTATCAGAGTTGTTCGAGTATTTGTACGTGGGAGGGAAATATATTCTCCCTTCCTTCCATCCGGTAAATACATGCCCGTGTCTCTGCTCTATCCGAAGCTGTTAAAAAAAAAAAGTCCACAGCTCAGATTGAATAAATCAGTAAATCGAGAGGAGGAATATTATTTCACTTGCCTGGTCGTTATCTAACAAAGCCCTCCAGTTATGCATCTCTATCAGGGCCTTTGCATACCGGTATGAGAGGGAAATCCTGTAGTTCAGGTCTCCAAGCCATATAATTCGACTTGAAGAAAACAAAAACATATTGAATCTTTGAACTTCTTAAACCAGAGAGTATGTTTCGTGTAATTTCCAATTCGAAGAATTATGAAGATAGCTTTGAATTATAGCAAAACGACAGAACTTACTCATGCTCGAGGATTGTCAGAGGAGAGCTCTCATCTCCCATATCATGAACTCTTGGAAACCTCGTTTTCCTCAAAATTTCCAGGACATCAGAATTCCTTCGCTGCTCGTCACCATCCTTCTCTCCAGAGCTCAAATGGCTACAAACGAAGCAGAAGCTCGTTTGGTGCAGAGACATGCTAATCGAAATCGAACCCTAAAAACATCATTTTATGAGATTACACGCATTAATTTAATAATCATAATGCTACAGTAGCATACCTTGTTCCTGAGATAACCCATCAATCCTCTGCCAACACAAGACACCTTCAGATTCTGAACATCATCTCTTAAATCACTCTTTATCCATACCGTCAGAAAAATACCAACCATCTGCTTGCTTACAACCAAACAGTACCTTGACTCCTCAGCCTGTCTGTCTCTATCCATAGAGATAGAACCACTATATGACAGGATTGAGTACTCTTCGCTCTGCCCATTTTCTTCATCAGAGTAACCTTCACTCTTAAGATTCGGATCATAATAGTTGCTTGATCTATTTCCATAAATCACCCGATCACACACACTGAATCGATGATCAAATCCAGTATGTGGCTTTGAAATCTCATCATCATGCATTCTTAGGCTATGGCTCAATGATTGGAAAGATCGCCGATTTGAAAAAGGGTAAGCCTTTTCTCTATTTAACCCCTCAAAATTATCATCCAGTTCAACTATAGGATATGGAACTGGCGAAGGTGTTTGATCGCCACAAGTGCTTCCAGGATGACTCCTTAAAGTTTTTTGGATAAGTGCTAACCATTTCCTAGCAGGGCCATTATCTTCTGAGCCCAAAACATTACCGGCATTTAAAGGGACTATTTCTTGAAACCTTAAAAGTGATAAACTTCCATCAATAATCAACTCAACATAAGCTAAAAGGACTATTTTTAAAACAAAGAACTCACCCAAGAACATATATATCAGCAGGAGGGGATGCGTGCAGCCACTCTTCAAGATTTAGCCAACCAGGTGGTGATTTTCCAGCCACATTCCATGTGGCCACGAAGATCCTATACCAATATAATGATCAGAAATTTACAATGTCAATCTTGATCTTTAAAATGGGAAACTTTAGACTTATGAGGTAAAGAAAGGATAAAAGAAGCAGACACCTATAGTTTTGTATATCCGTAATTTGTGAAGTATCGAGATCAATCTTACTTCGCCTCTCAGAGTTCCGTCTATTTGATTTCCCTGTCAATCAATAAGGAACACAAGCAATGGAATAAAGCTAACTGAGAATGTATTGTGATGCATAAAAAATAACGATTGTCTTTTTTTTTATACCTATTTTGCTTTTACTGAGAGTGCATGCATCCCTCTCTGAGAAATCGTTCCGCCATTCTTCATCAACACCTAAAAAAACAAAAACTTAAAGTTGTTTATACAGAAGACTATCCGCATTTACACACACACACACACCCACACACAGAGAGAGAGAGAGAGAGAGAGAGAGAGAGACTGAAAATTAGGAAAATAAATACTGGGAATGCAACAAAGGAGGATCTCAACAGATTGATGTTGGCAGAGATTGATGTAGATTGAAGGTTGAAAAAGAAAGAAAATGAGAACCTTAATTTCATATAGATAGCATTATTCTATGGGAAAATTAATGCAGAATCCAACTCCAATTTCTTAAAATCCCAAATTTAATAAGAAGATAGAAAGCAAATCACCTCCATAAAGGATGTCATCATCATGAAAATTCTCGGATTTGCTCTTGATGCTGAACCATTTTTTGACCAGTGTTTTAGGCCATGAAACCTTCACCAAGAAATACCGATGTCAGAAGTCTTGAAAACAAAAATACATAGAATTAGCAGATTCAAGAAAATCCCATCAATAGCAAACTTTGTTCAAACTAGCAAACCTTGCTTTTCTTTGAATCACCATCTCTCATTTTTCAGCACCTCATATGCGACCACCTTCTGATTTTCTATTTTCTATTAACAAAGATCAAACCTTTATTCTCTTTTCATCACCAGCCAATCAGAAAAAAACTCGGTCTTTCACTCCAAGAACAGATCTTTAATTGAAGCTGATATATAGATTAATAATGTGAATACATATCCTCCTTGGTCGATGGAATCAAAGAAAAACCGATCTAGTTTCTTGGCATTTGATTCGAGGAGTGCAAATACGAAGCCAAATTCCAAGAAACAAGTTGTAATTATTTTGCTTATGTTTCAGTTATTTGACGACACGTACACAAATGAAATCAAGAAGAAAAGGGGGGAATGGTGATATAAATCAGATTCTAAATGTAGAAACAGTACAATGAAGAACCAAAGATCAAGAAAGACAATGTAGAGATATGGCGTTTAGTTCGTTGAATGGTAGAGGGGATAGGGAGATTTGTGTTTTGAGCACAGAGCAAAGTATCGAATTTTGAAGAGAATAAAGTGAAGACTGCAGAGATTGGAGAGTAGAAACAAGAATAAGAAAAATAGAAGGCACGCGCTTAGTGTGTGTGTGTGTGTTTTGGTTGGCAGAATCGAGGGGGCTTGGCCCAAAATAAGGGTGACATAGCAGTACAGCAGCGTGAATTTTGCTCGCCACACGACAGGACCCCGCCAAGCTGCCCGCACTCTTTTTGTCCTTTGATTTCAGAACTGTGCCCTGCACTCGCCCATGAGAGTTGAAAAGGTTTTCAATATGATCAATAAATTCAGCATGGAGAAACAGAGATCATGTCAGTAAATGTTGTATATTTTCTCAAGTTTTTGTATTTTGTTTGCTTTTATTATTAATACTATTTCTTTAGTCCAATTCTTGAGATCAGAATAACATCTTTTTTTACTATACTTTGTAATAAAACTCTTATAATATTTTATATATTAGGTAATTAACTTTTTTTTTGAGTGATAAGAAACTCATTTTCCCAATATGATCAATAAATTCAGCATGGAGAAACAGAATATTGGGTTTTGATAGTGCATGGAATGATCATTTTCCCAATGTAGATTTGGCATGCCGGAGGAGGACTATGTAGTACCTTTTTTTCTTGCGGTCTATCTATATGTCACGATTCCAAGCAATTTACAGCTTTTTTTTTAGTTTGTGGAGGGTCAAATATTTTAATAAGATTGATAAGTGTGACAATCAATCTGACTAACTCGGAGGTGTCATTTACAGCTTCTTTTAAACCCACAGATTTTTAAGCTTGTTATTCATTGGATTGTATAACTTTTTTCCGGGTATTACTAATTAAGCCCTTAAATTTACCTTAATGTATGATCTACTTTAGGCCGGTTAGGGAATTGTAGCCAGAGTTTGGCCACACTATACACCTGTCTTGAAGAATTTAAATAAACTCTCATTTAAGTGAATATCATAAAGTTTAAAATAAAATACTCTTTTGGGATTATATTCTCGATGATGTAATTTAGTTGAATATTCTTAACTTGGGGTGCTTATTGGATCGGCTGAAATCGGATCCGGCCTGAAACCAAACCGATCTAATCGGTTCCGAACCGCCCCGGAACAGGTAAGAAATCGGTCCGGGCGGTTCTAGGAATCCAAACCGGTAGCACCACCGGTTCCGGTGCTACAGGTTTGGATCCGGTTCCGGAACCGGTATTTTCGAGAGAAAAAAATTAAAAAAATGGAATTTCAGCCTTGCTGAACGTTGGCAACAGCTCTTTAGCCGTTGCCAACGTTCATTTTTTATCTTAATTTTTAAAAAAAAAAATTTTGAAAAATAAAATTATAAATGTGTTGTGCTTTGTAATTCTTCACAATTCATTCTTGCAAAGTTGTATACTTCAATCTCATATTTTCTCTCCATTGAGCTATCTACAATTTACTTATATAATAATGGCATCTTCATCTAGCAGCGGCGCTGGTCGTAGCCGGGGTCGCAGTTGGGGTCTCGTCCCGGATCCTCTATCACTGAGTTCATCTTCGGCAATGAATTTGCTTGTGCCAATTCCTAAGTTAAATGAAAGTTATGATTTTTTTGCTGACCTCAGTGTTGGTAGTTCCTCTATGAACGTCGAACCGCAACAACCCGAACAACCTGTCGTACCCCTGCTGCCCAAGCCCAAGAGAGGCAACAAGTGGAGTCATCCAGAGCCACTACAGTAGCGAGTAGACAACCGACTCGTGCCAAAAGAAGTAAGATATGGGATCACTTTGAACTTGTAAGGACCCCCATGCCCTTAACCCGTTATTAGTGTATTAATCCATGCCATTAGTTCATACAATCATATTATCATGGGAAGAAACCCACATGCAAGCATAGCGTCATATACCATCTATAAAATTTCTTGCATTAGAATCCCATATATTCAACTTCCCCAACCAAAACCTCTTACATAGTATGCACCCTCATAATACACTAACACACTCTCAGTTCATTTAGCAATTCCGTATTTAATTGCATGCAGACAATAAATGAAGAGAGAAAAACCATGCTCATTTATACATTCCATATACACGTAAAAGCGTGCTCACATGAGAGCACCCAATGAATAAACGTGTATCTAATGTATAAGATACTCTACAAAATGCCGTTATTGGTACTTCGATCCTGGAAGCACCTCCCATGCATAGTTCGATCTCAACTCTGGATCTACGTACTTATTCAACCAGCTCTGGTACTTCAATCCTAGAAGTACCTCAAATTAACAGCCCAAGATCAACTCCAAAGCTACTGCTGCACCTGTATCACCTGCCCCAACAGAAACAGCTCCCACACGGGGTGAGCATACCAATACCACCAATCCAATAATCATAATATTACAGTTCATAATTTACAGAATGTAAATGCCATGAATTTAAATGATACTCCCTGGATGGCATGATCCTCATCCGGGATCCCCTGTATTGTCCCTGTTCTCAAAATAACCAAACCATTAAATTCTCAAAAGCCAGTTGATCATCTCATTGATCAACTAAAACCATTCCTGTTATACCAGTTCCATAATCAAATATGATTAAATCATCAAATAGTGTACCACAGATATCACATATATCTAGCCAATGATTCCATAGTTCTATTTCATAGCTCGCTCCACAATAGCGGCATTTTAACCCTACGCATGCTCAACAACAGCGGCGTCATAACCGATGGTCGCTCAACGGCGACAACATCCCAATCATTGCTCGCTCAAAAGCGGCACCATATAATTCCCAGTGTATGTCCGTTTATCGCAGTTACCATATACCATGCATTTCACTATCCATTTATTGCAAGTACCATATACCATGCATTTCAATATCCATTTATTGCAAATACCATATACCATGTATTTCACAGTTGCAACATTATAACAGCTATGCTCGTACGTTATACGTACCTTATAATTTCGTAGTTCGAGTCCAACCTTGCTTGAGTCCCCCGACCCAATGAATTATGTGCTAACACATAAATAATTCACAATCAAACATAAGCATGCAACCACGTGCACAAGCATGTTCATAACCCCCAAACCTATCGTCAATCCATGACGATTATCAATATAAAAGCCCCCCGGCTAAGCATGCATAATACCCAAAATATATCATTTTATAAGTTTAAAATGATAGCCAAAAACTCAACCGAGAATTCCGTTTTAATAAACTTCGGCTCCAACCATCAATTTTAAAAGTATAGCATTCCCATTGGAATATAGACATTGCCCCGCAAATCGGCTAATTAAACCCGCTTCCAAAAACCCGACATTTTCCAAAATTTTTGAAAAAACACCAACCTTCGAGCGGCGATCGATCGCTGATTTTGTCGCGATCAATCGCCCCTAACCATTGGCCAACCAGCGCCTTATCGCGATCGATCGCGAGTCTCCGCGATCGATCGCCAACCCACTTGCGATCGATCGCCGAGACCTTGCGATCAATCGTCAGTACTGTATATCTTCACCAAATTACAGCTGCTCGTCGCGATCGATCGGCACTCCTCGACGATCGATCGCGACCTGTGATTTTCCGAAAAACTCGAACTTACATGGTGTTTTTCACACCCAAACTCAAAACCAACACCCCATACACCATCAACACCTCAAATACACAATTTAAAACCAATAAAAACTCTAAAAACTCAACTTTGGATTTTTATCAAAAACCCTCCAATTCCAAATCCAACAAAATACTCATCCAAACTCCACAACACTATTACCAAATCGAAGACAATGACGAGGGGAAGATTAATACCTGATTATCTTCGAGAAATCCGGATCCCGAGCCAAGCTACAAACGATTCCTCCTCCAAGGGAGAAAAGAGGGAAACTGGGGAAGGGTTGGGCGTGGAGAGAGAGAGGGGAGAGAGAGGGAATCCGTGCAATGACGGATTATCGAGTCTACTCGGTATATATAGTACCAAAACTTCAAAATACCAATCCCTTCACAAATACATCATAACTCATTAAAAATCATCTGTTTTCAAAAATTACCTCACAATCTCTATTTTCATTACCAGCCCCAGTACAAAGTACTCCGGACCCCAAATCCCACCAAAACCAAATTCCAAGGTTTTTCACCACGATGAGAATACAATCTCATCCATTGGATCCAACGACTCCAAATACCAGATTTAAAATCCCCTGGAGTCCCAATACCGCAATTAATTCATAATTGCCACAATTAAAATCCATAAAGGATCATTACCACACCGTGATTAACACCATTAATCGCCGGGCATCACAATTATCCCCCATTAATAAAAATTTCGTCCTCGAAATTTGCACGGCGTACTCCACGTATTGCCGAGATTACAAAATTCAAACGGATTCACATCGTCGAATCATGAACATGTCATGAACGACACACCAACCGCGAGGATACCGACCTCGCACCAAAACCTGGAATGTGGTAAACCTCCCAAACCATTACAACCGCAACAGAACGCCAACAAACCCCAATGCTAACCATCTCAAAAGCAGTCAGTCAACCCTAACTGCAAATCAAACGAATCATTCGTGATTCCAAAATGGATATCGCCTCGATGATATCTTTATGATTTAGCCTACGATGTTAACCATACATCGTTACCAAGAAAACCACCAGTACACCACAATGTACTTATACCATATCCGGTTTCTGCTCTCCAATTCCATCTCCATCAAAGGAGAAGTTGAACCACCTTGCAACACGGATCGGCCAATCACGACCACCGATCAACACAGAACACATCTCCAAAGATGTCTACATCCGTATGTTCCAAGAATCATATCTTAGGTCCAAATATACCATCGAGACTCCACAAGGTCTCAAGTTCCCGAAAGGACATGCAAGAACAATCAATTGCATTCCGCCACACGTGTCAACCACGACACCTAACAAATCCAAAACATGGCTATCCCTCGTTTACCCTAGGATTCAACGATCCTAACACAGGGATGTTATCAAATTACCCAGAAATGAATTACCATGGCCTAAGATACGACAATCCCTCCTCAGGGGAAATCAACCAATCCTCAAGATCATTCTTCAGAATACATCGTGCCATCGAGATTACCAATCTCAAAGTGCCACAATCTGTCACCTGAGATTCATTCATCTAAGCATACTAACCCGATGCTCGACGGGGACCAAATAAATGCTGGCATTCATATACACACATTGGTACACATGCCTAAGTACCAATACAACCTGCATACTCAATGTGATCAACTCGGGTATCACCAATCATACCCAAAGCCCCAAAAACAACTGTCAATCCCCAGTTATCCTCACATCGTGGACGATGATGATTGACGAAGATCAAAGGTGGGTTCCAACATCAACACAGCACCAACCGACTCATCGAGTCTACAAAGATTCCCAAAAGGTAGGTATATCGATACCGCCTTCCTCTCAAGGAAAATGTCATGTACCGTGACCTTCCAACCTCGAACCACCGTTCGAAAACTGGATATATTTATACCAAAATATATCCCGAAACCAACAAATACATAACTGGTTCAGAAGTGCCTCAATGCCACTATTGCCAAATCGAAATCCGTATACACAACGTATACACATCTAACGATGCTCTGTACTAATGCGAGTACTCCACAAACCTTGAGCATCTCCCCAGAGACGCCTCCTCGAACGTCTCGCCGGAAATATAAAGACATCACCTAGTCCAACACTAGTAGGCTTACCCTGGTTGATTCACAATCAACCCTCAACCAATATTAACTGTCTCCATGACAGTACAATTCAAATCTCCCCAAGAGATAAAATCAATATAATAGTGTCACCCCACTAACTATATCCACCAATCCAATTGTGTTCCCCATTGCATGCCATATGCAAGATGTTCAACCAGAGACAAGAATTACATGTCGACACTCACGTTGGTACTCCCAACAGAATTGAGTTGTCCCAGTACAAGTCTCTTAACATTTGACGTATAAACGTCCCCGTGAGGTATTCACTTCCTCAAACCTCATGCGACATAGTGACGACTAGAGTCCACTATTACCCTCATATCATCATACGATTCACCTAACTCGGTTCCACCGAGCAGTATAATGGCTACAACAAGCACACTATATCACTGCAACAATACCTGGGTAGCCAAACGCTGCCACCAAAGGCTCATACCAACCTACCAACGTGGCATACGTTCCATCCCGATATGCCATACCGTACAAACCATTAGAGTAGTGGGTCGTCACCCAATATTTCTCTAAAACACCAAAGCATAATGGACACCCCGGTGTCCTTGCTCAACCACGATGCAATCCTAATCCATAAGATTTATTCCACACTCTCAGGGTGGGTGTGACCATGTCTACCCCACATTACAATGACAAAAGCGAGTAGTTTCATCAATAACTACTCTTACCACAATTCACTTGGCTTTAGCCATTCCAGCGAGTATACCCAAAGGTACCACTACTCGTAAAATATTTACTTCAAATACATGATGCGGTACCCTCACCGGTACAATGCATCCAGTAATTCATCGAGCAAACCTGCTCAGCGTAACGGTCTCGTCAACCGCTGACGTAGATACCCCCTTGTGCTCACCATCGGCACTCAAACCATATGACTCTTATTCATCATAACGACGCTACACGTTTACATAGAAATCATATATGTCATCGTCATCCTGTGACGGTATATGTCAACATATGACATCCAAAATGACATCGTCAACTCGTGACGGTACATGTCAACACTTGACATACAATCTCATCGTCAAACACGTGACGGTATATGTCAATACACGACATCCATAATCTCATCGTCAAACACATGACGGTATATGACAACACATGGTATCCACAATAATGCTAACTAAACAGCAATATACCATAACTCGTCGCTAATAAAATAGCGGCGTACCTGTCTCCGTCGTCCAATAGTGGTACATAATCAACACCCATAGCTCGTGGGCGGTACAATCCCGTGCTTTGTAGATAGCGGCAGAACCCATCGCTATAAAATCAGCTGCATGATCCGTCGCCATAGAGTCAGAGGCATAAAACATCACTATATATATCTGGCGGCATGAACCATCGCCATAGAACTACGGAATAAACCATCGCTATATAGATACCCAGCGGCATGAACCATCGCCAATAGAATAGCGGAATGAACCATCGCTATATATATATATATATATATACCCGACGGTATGAACCATCGCCATAGATGTAGCGGAATGACCCATCGCTATATGATACCTGGCGGGATGAGCCATCGTCAATAGATGTAGCGGAATGAACCATCGTTATAGAGATACCCGGCGGTATGAACCATCGCCATAGATGTAGCGGAATAAACCATCGCTATGAATACCCGGCGGCATAAACCATTGCCAATAGAATAGCTGAATGAACCATCGCTATATATATATATATATATATACCCGGCGGTATGAATCATCGCCATAGATGTAGCGAAATGATCCATCGCTATATGATACCTGGCGGCATGAGCCATCGTCAATAGATGTAGTGGAATGAACCATCGCTATAGAGATACCCGGTGGTATGAACCATCGCTATAGAGATACCCGGTGGTATGAACCATTGCCATAGATGTAGCGGAATAAACCATCGCTATGAATACCCGACGGCATAAACCATTGCCAATAATCTGGCGGAATGTACCATCGCTATAGAGATACCCGGCGGTATAAACCATCGACATAGATGTAGCGGAATAAACCATCGATATGAATACCCGTCGGCATAAACCATCGCCAATAGACCAGCGGCATGATATCCCTCGCTATAATATGACAGCGGCCGTGTTCTTCGCTTCATATGAGCGGCAATTATCCTTCATCGCTACCTCGCTTCGACATACCAGCGGCAAATAATATCTCTCGCTATAATATGACAGCGGTCGTGTTCTTCGCTTCATATCAGCGGCAAATATTCTCTCATTGCTACGGTACGACAGCGGCACCATTACTCCTCGTTTTAATCATGACAGGGGAAATACCCCTCGCGTTAACTTGACAACAGAAATACCCCTCGCTTAGACAATACCAGCGGAAAATAACATCCATAGCTATAATATGACAGCGGTCGTGTTCTTCGCTTCATATCAGCGGCAAATATTCTCTCATCGCTACGGTATGACAGCAGCAAGTATTCACATCGCTACGCCATGAAGGCGGCAGGTATTCACATCGCTACGCCATCCATGCAACCTTAATGCATAACCCATACAAATATACATCGTTAAGAGTGTATATTAATGCACCTCGCTTCAAATGTGATGTGATATCCCCGAAATGATTATGTGATTTAATCATTTATTTATATTATGATGATTTAGTGTTAATTCATGAGGTTGAATTAATATGGTTGAGGAGTTACATTTCGGGGTGCATGCGACATATGTTGGGATGTTGGGGTTGTGGCATAATTATTTTGGGGTGTGTATTATTGTTTTGGTAAAAGCATATTTAAATGGGAATTGAAGTATTTTATTGAGAAAATACTATAAAATATCATGTGAGGATATTTTAATACATCGTGCTAAATACCGGGACCAAAACATAACACATCACATAACCCACCACCCAACCACCCCCCTTGACCCATGCCCTGCTGCCAGCTACCAGCTGCTTGCCCATACCCCTTGTCTCATCTCTCACCCAACCCTCCCATGTCTGAAATCACTCCAATTCTCTCCCACAATTCGTCCAACAGCTGCTAAGGGAGTTAGAGAGGAGACCTTCCATTTTTATTGCTTGGGAAGCTTCCAAAAATCGGAGCAAAAAGGGGTGAGAAACCATTTATGGGTTTGAAATTTACTTGTTGAGTTCATACTTTTGTTGGTGTGAAAAATGGCATGTTAGCTTAGGTTTCTTAAAACCTTCGATTTAAATGCTTACATGGTGTTGTTATGTAACTCTCAGTATTTTTCCTTATATATTTTACATGTTTTATGTTGAGGAAATAAGCATGTAAAGTAGGGTGTTCGGAAATCTGGGTAGGAGTATGCCCTGTTTTTCTGGAAAATGTGGACTGGGAGTGATTTTGAGGAGGTGATATTATGCATGTTAGATGGGTTTTAGGGTAAACCTTTGATGTGAAAATATGCATGGTAGTTTTGTGAAGCCTTTGGCATTTTTATTCGAGCAATATTCATGACTTATGTGGTAGATTTCATTGCTTGAAAGTGGGTACTCAAAAATCTGGGCAAGAAGACAATGCTCTGTTTTTCGAAAAAGTTGGTTGAGTACTGATGTTATATGGTGCTTTTAATGCATGTGGGTTTGTGGTTGGGATATATATCTTGTATGATTACACTCAGGGTAGTGTATTGTAGCTACTAGCATGTTTGTTTAGGCATGTTGTATGTCTTACATGTTAGAACGAAAGGTGTGAAAATCAGTGTTGAGCATTCTGGAAAATGTCGCGCACAGACCATGTGGCGATCGATCGCCACAAATGGCGCGATCGATCGCCGAGGTCCAGTAGCCAAAATCAAAGGCACGCGATTGATCTCCATGAGTGGCGCGATCGATCGCCATGGGACAGTGGAGTTTGGCGATCGATCGCCAAGTGGTAGCGATCGATCGCCAGAGGCAAAGTTTTGAAATATTGATATTTTGTTGGATTTTTGATTTTGGATCATTGGCATCTAATATTGTGTTGTACACTGGTGTAGAGCCTTCACAGACGGCTACACAACGCAGGGGATAGAGTCCCACCACACACTACATTTTGGAAAGGTACGTAAGCGACGTACGGGCATCCCAACGGTAACATGTACTTATGTTTGTCTGTTTGACATATGATGAATGCAATGTGATGCATTAAGAGTTGATACATGTTATTATGCATTGTTGTTGCATATTATGCATTGTTGTTGCATATTGTGATGTGGAATAAAGAGGAGTATTCCACGAGTCAGGGGTGATCACAGTGAAGGTTTAATGCTTACGCTTGACCGCTAAAAATGTGGAGCGGGAGGGGGGAGGCTCGCTTGCACATGGAGGCGGGGTATACCATACTAAGCGATGATGAGATACCGCTAGTATGAAGAAGCGAGGATGAGATACCGCTTGTTTTGAGATTGTAAAGCGAAGAAGCATTAAAATAACTGATGATGACTGACTCAAGAAAAAGAGATGATATGTCATGACATTTATTGGTGAAGCCATACATTCATATAGTGTTTTGATTATGAATTGTGGTACAGGGACAACCAATGGGCATTGTAAATGCGATGAAAATACAGGAAGTGTTTTGTATTTATGATTTTGCATTTACGCCTTACGTATTCATATTGTGTTGTATATGGATAGCTATGTGCTCATGTGTTGGGGGTTGTCTTTGTAGGTGCTTTTGCTAAGGAGAACTAGGGTCGGGGCTGATACTTTGAGCTGTAAGGAGTGCTACTACAATAGCAGGACAGAGTTCTTATGCGTAGTCTCTACAAGTAGTAGAGTAGAACTATAGTGTCACTCCTATTATTTTGAGAAATGTAACTATTATCTGTTGAAAATTTTATGGGTACATTTGAACTGTAAGCTCAAAATGTCAACACGATTAAATACTCTGATATTGAAATGCTTAGTTCTCTTAATCGCACCTATTGGGAATTTGTTGAAAATTGTGTATCATTTTTAGGTACTTTCAAATAAGCGACGGAACGCTTCTCCGGTGTTACTTATCCAACTTCCGTTTATTTTCTTCCTTTAGTATTTAACATGCTTGATAAGTTTATAGAATTTAGAGATGACTATGACTTGCATGCTTTTGTTAATGCAATAGAAACTAAATTTATAAAGTATTGGGAACAAATCTCACATGTGCACTGCATCGCAACATTGCTAGATCCTAGTCAATGTTTATCCTCATTTGAGATATTTTTTGAATATTATGCTAAATTTTTTGGGAAGGTTGTTGACGATCAAAAGACGTCTATAATGCAATCTCTCCAAAATATGTTTCAATTGTATTATAATCAATAGGCAAGTGAATCATCGCAATAAAGGGCTGTTGAAGAACAACCCCAAGCTCAATCTAAAGGTGGGGGCATCAATTTGCTTAGGATGCTGGGCAGGAAAAAACTTAAGGGAAAAAGGACCTTCTACTAGCACGTCGACTGAGTTGTAAATTTATCTGAATTATCAATTTCTAACAGAAGACAACTTCGACGTCTTACAATGGTGGAAGACAAATGCAGCACAATTCCCTATCTTAGCCAGAATGGCTAAAGACGTGTATGCGGTACAAGCTTCAAGCGTCGCTTCTGAATCGGCATTCTCAACATGTGACTGAATTATTGGAGAATACAGAAGTAGTCTATCTGCTGATTCGTTATGCATGCTCATATTACTTAAAGATTGGTTTGAAGCAGAATGTAAGAATAGAAGAGATGTGGCGGTTGACGAATTCATAAATCATTATGACGAGCAAGAAGAAGAGAACGCCAAAAAAATACTTATCAGTTAAGGATCTTAACTCCACATGCTACATATGCCCAAACACATGTCACTCTTCTTTCATTTCAAGATTCTTTTGCAAATCAAGTATTAATACAGTAATGAGTCCTAGGAATAAAGTAATTGTGAATTACATGTACATCTCATCTAATTTGAATAATATATAATCTATACTACTATGAAAATATAGATTATGTGCAAAGCTTTCTATTGTGAATTGATAGTTTTGTTCAAGAATTGTATATGGATCCAAAAACAAGCATGAGCAATAATAATAGGAAAATGACGGAATTATATAGGGTTACTTTATACTCTACTTTATTATATGCGTTATTATTATGAAAATTTGTTGGATCGAGCGCTTACCGCTTTACCAATAACTATAGTTAAGGGTAATGGCACAACATCAATCTTTTCAACTATATACTGGCACAAGCACGACGTGATCGACCGATCACAAAGCAAAGGCAAATGTTGAATCTCAATAATTGCACTCTCTGCAACTCATGGGAATCGAACACGCGACATTGGCTCTGATGCCAATTGTTGGATCGAGCGCTTACCGCTTTACCAATAACTATAGTTAAGGGTAATGACGCAACATCAATCTTTTCAACCATACACTGACACAAGCGACACGTGTTCGACCGATCACAAAGTAGAGACGATTGTTGAACCCCAACAAAATTCACTTTTTGTGTTTTAAGTCATGACTTTATAAAAAGTAAATTTTACATCTTAATTACTAACTAATGATAATTATTAATTAATTAAAAATAAGAGTTGTAAAAAAATATGAGATGGTTAATGTTTCTTGCTTTTATATTCTACTTTATATATGTGTTATTATTATGAAAATTATATAATTTTAATAAATTCTCAATAAGTTTGTTTAAATTATATACTTGAATTTGTGAATTTATATGATTATTCTTGGAGTAACTTATATTATGTCAGATGAAAAGTTATACAAAATAAATAAATAATGATAATAAATATTATATATAGCATTTGAGAAAGTCTAAAGATTAAAGTAATACATAATAAAAAAGTTCAAAAATCTATCATTTATATTTATTATATTTATATTTATATTTATATTCGTATAAAAGTGTGGATCATAGACAATATTTTCATTGTGAATTGATAATTTTGGCCTAAGAATTGTAAATGGATCCAAAAACTAACATGGGCAGTAATGACAAAATGATAATAAAAAATATATGTTAGAAAAGGAAAAAAGAAATGTAACTTTTAAGAATAATTAACTTTATTTATGTATATTAATGTAAATAATTATATATCACCTTTAATTGTCTTTAATATACATCATCATTAACATCTTATTATTAACTCACACCTCTTCATTTTTCCATTAAATCACCTTTTGTGCTTTAAGCTACGGCTTTATAAAAATTAAATTTTACATTCTAATTACTAACTAATAATATTTATTTATTAAAATAAAAGTTGTAAACAAATATGAGATAGTTACTATATTTTTTTACTTTACTTTCTACTTTATTATATTCGTGATTATTAAGAAAATTATATATAATTTAATAAATTCTTTATAGGTTTGTTTAAATTATATACTTGACATTATGAATTTATATGATTATTGTTGGAGTAACTTATATTGTGACGTATGACAAGTGATACAAAATAAATAAAAAAATATAATAAATATTATATATAGCATTTGTCAAATTCTAATAAAAGATTTAAAGCAATAAATAAAAAAAATTAAAAAATCTATCATTTATTTATTATGGTAATTTGTTATGTGAATTTATGCTCTAATCATTCTTGAACTTTAATCAAGAACAAATAATTATCGTTGTTACTTAAATATAGTGTTTTCTTCATTTTCATCCGAAGAAACATCATGTCCTTCCAAACTTTGTAAGCGGCTATCAGCATCCAACCAATCCTTTAAAAGAATACACATCTCCACAGTGTTTGGTTTCATTACTTCTTTTTTCATCAATGATTCTTCCACCAGCACTAAAGCAAGACTCAGATGGAACTGTGGATATTGGAGGAGTTAGTAGATCACGTGCCATTATGGAAAGTACTGGCCAAAGCCTAGCATTATCTTTCCACCATGCCAAAACATCAAAAGTTTCTAATTCTTGTTCACTGAAATTAATGACTTGGTTTAGATGTAACTGAAGCTCAGTAAATGAAGATGTATTAGAACTAGAACTAGAAAAAGCAAATGTAGTGTCCTATCTTCTTCTTAACATTGTCCACACAGAACCCTTACTACTACTAGCACCACTACTACCACTTTCTCTTACTGGAATTAATCTAGAATTATGTAACGAATCATATAAAGAAAACAAAGCAAACAAACATTTACTAATGCGCTCTTTCTCTTGATTAATATTAACACTTTCATAAGCCATGTTGGTGTAATAAGATTCTATTATAATTTCTACACTATATAATTTTAATTTAGGATCCAGAATTGACGCCAAGCAATTCAACATAGGAATATTTTTCCAATATTTTTAAAATTTATACTCCATTGGTTCAATAATACCTGTAAAAAACGGATCAGATCTATGTAATGCAAACATTAACTAATTTCATAAATTTTATTCAAAAATATTGAAGAAGTTGGATAATAACAGCCTGAAAATAAATTGGTAGCATCATAAAATGGTTCTAAAAAATTACAAATATTAGAAGCAATTTCCCAATCAGTTTCTTCAATGTGAAAATGTTCGGCCATCCTTTCATTAAAAAATTAAGTGATCACATTTCTATAAGGTAAACATGCTTGCAACATTAAATATGTGGAATTCCACCTATTAGGTGTTGGGATATGTCCTAAGACAGGTCATCAGATGATTGTTTATGACATACAATGTATTATGATTTTATTAATGGCAAATCATTATTATATCTTATTCGAATATCTGTGCAATATGAATTGATATATAAGTTAATGTCCTTAGAATAATATTGTATTGTTCTTAAAGATTGTCCCTAGTCAAGTATTATCATGAATAAGGATAATGATAATGCATTGAGACTAGTATGTTTTGATTGATGATTTAATTCATGGATATGAGATATCAAATCAACACATGGGTACATGTTAGAGAACGATGTACTGGACAGACCCACCATGAGAATGCTACATGGATAGTTATATGAGTGTCATAAGCAATTCTCATAGTGATAATAATGTATGTAATCCTTACGACTTGAGATCATCAGAGATCACAACATAAGGAGTTATGTATCTTGATATTGTCAAACGTTACCTGTAACAGGGTAAACTATAAAGGCAACTATTGGATACACTACGAATTATGTAGAGGGATGTTGATTGATCAAGATAGGATTTGTCCCTCCTATATAACAGGAGAAGTGTTTGGGCCCTTGATCAAGTAAGACTAAAATGCATGGCCGTGCTCGAATGAGTCGATATGTGATATCGAGCTTATTCGTTTATTCTAGTTCTACTTGGGGATCAAGAAATAGAGATTGAATATAGAGTATGACTATTCCATGACTCGTGTTCAATCTAAACACATTGGACAAAGGGATTAAGTTACATGGTTAATATTATCACAAGTTCTAAGGTTATGTCGAGTCAATGACATTCTTGTAATTTGGGTAGCATTGATGTGTTGCTAGATACCGCTCATTGCTTGTGACATAAAATGAGATTTTATGTCACTGCCAACATTGCAAGATCCTATCGAGTCGCACAAAAGATTAAATAAGAAAGGGAATTAAATTCATTGGATGAATTAATTAATTAAGAAGAGTCTTAATTACATGATTATAAGGATTTAATTAAATCATGGGTTTGGGCCCATAAGGCTTTAAGAAAGTCTTGAACCTTAATTAAATTCTACATATATAGTTAGATAACAAGGTGATTAATTAGATTAATCCTACATATAAAAAACCTAGCCACCTTTAAAGGAAGCTCTCGGCCACCTCTCAACCAAAGAGATCTCTCGGCCGCCGCCTTGAACTTTTGGTTTTCCGGCCATCTTCATTCGATTTAGAATCGTGTGTGGTTGTTGTTCCGGTTTAAGAACGAGTCTAGCAACTTGTTCTTAAATCCCCTTTTCGATTTGATCGTGTGGATACCGTAGAGACGAAGGTGAAAATTTTCGTTCGTGACTCGTGGTCTTGCAACGAGGATTCTGCATCAAAAGCGCTACAAGGGTGAGACTCTTTAATCATTCCGATATGAATAGTCTGTATAGGTCCATGGTTAGGAATCCATTTTTTTATTTCCGCTGCGCACTTGTGTGTTGGATTCCTTACAGTGGTATCAGAGCCGTGTACAAAGCTCATATCGGAATTATGTGGTTAATCGTTTAATCATATTTAGAATTATATTGCATGCTTTAAAACTGTATAATTCATATATGATATGAAATAAATCGAGTTTGTGAAATCATCGTATAATTGTATTTAATATAAATTGGCGAATTTATGTATACGATACACGAAGGCGAATTTATGTATACGATACACCAAGGCAAAAAGCCGAGCCCTTGGCTTGATGGTTCGGCCACCACCATGACTCTTGACCCACGGCTGCCACATGAGGGCTAGGGTTTTCGAACCATTGGCTCGAGGTGGTCTAGCCGTTGTGGCTCATAGTTGTGCATGGAGGTGTCGAAACATGGCTAGTGTTTAGAACCCTCCTTTTGGCTCGATAAAATTTATTAGCGGCACATGATGGTTCGATCATGGCTCACGAAAAATTGAATGTCGACGGCTAGGACCACATGAGGGCTAGGGTTTTCGAACCCATTGGCTCGAGATGGTCAAGCCGCCAACGTCATGAATCGTGCATGAAAGGCCGAGAACTATAGCAAGGTTTCGAACCTTGTGGCTCATGACGGCTAGGGTTTCGAACCCTAGCAGCCGTGCATGGCTCTTGGCTGCCGTCACCAATTATTAGGGTTTCGAACCCTCGTGGTTGGACGTGGATTTTGGGGCTAAGGATCCGTGACATGTGATGTCCCAAGCGTACGATGATTTCATAAAATTTATTTTACAGTTTTATTGGAATTATATTTTAAAATGTTTAGAATTTAATTCATTAATTGTTATAGCATGTTTTAAGTGTTTGTTTGAGCATGGTGCATGGTTATAGACTTATGCCCTATTAGATATGAGTTTGTGAATGTTTGTAATTTAATACGGCCTGCGAGTCGTGCCTTCTCTATTTTTCTGAATGTATTCCCTCCCCTATGCTCCCCCTCGAATGTAACTCGAGGAATTCTCTAAATCATGTAATTGTTATATAGTTTAGTTAGAGTTTTTATTGATGGAGATCAATGAAGATGGACCATGGTGCCGGGATAAGAAGGCCATTCACAAAAGGGAGTCAAACAGGTGCTTGGAGAAGTAACCTTAGGTGGACTTTTAGGATTTTCTCATTGGCTTGAGAAAATCGCTAGTATGGGCTATAACCATGTCACGTTTACTTTATGTTGATGTATGAGATGCATGTTTACTATTTTATTTAATATTGATGCTTGATATATATATATGTAGATATGTATATACTCATATATGTACCAGACATATTTTCAGTATTAATAAAATCATGAGATCAATAAATCCCTCTTATAATATTAAGTTTTAAGATGCCTTCCAATTAAAAATACTCGTCAAGCCTTCGATTGAACATGTGTGGTTTGCCAAAGCAAAGCACCGTGACAATCTTAGTAAGACGCGAAAGGATAAAAGTGATATCCGTGTTATTTTAAAATTGGGTTCGACTTAACTAGTGTTATCTCAATAAGATTGGGAACCTAGAGGCATGGGGTTGGAAAATAATTCATTAGATGAATTTGAAAAAAGCATTGTTCGTCCAATCATCCAAGAATTGCATATGATTGTAATTGACAAAGAGTTGTCTACCTAAATAACCGAGTCTTGGGCGATTAGCCAAAACTAACTCAAGATTAAGTTAAATATGGATCTTGGCCCACTAACGTTTTCGCGGGTTGATAATTTTAAACAAAATAGTGGGAGTGTCATTTAATATAAGACCATATTAAATGATTAAAATCATAAACTTATTTTGCATATTTATATATTGTAGATATCCATGGCAACCAACAACGTTACAAGCACACTATCGTTACGATCGGTCCTTGAGAAGGACAAACTTAATGGGACAAATTTCCTAGACTGGTATAGGAATTTGAGGATTGTCCTCAAACAAGAAAAGAAGCAATATGTCCTAGAGGAACCCTTACCTGCTGAGGAACCTCCCTTGACGGCTGCTAAAGCCGATAAAGATGCTTACAAGAAGCATCAAAATGACGCACTTGATGTTGGGTGCCTTATGCTTGCCACCATGAACTCTGAGCTTCAGAAGCAACATGAGGAAATGGAGGCGTTCGATATGATCGAGCATCTAAAGCAGTTGTACCAACAACAAGCAAGACAAGAGAGGTATGACGTCTCTAAAGCGTTATTCCAGTGTAGAATGGTAGAAGGAAATCTGGTTGGAACTCATGTACTCAAGATGGTTGGGTACATTGAGAATCTGGAGAAGCTGGGTTTTCCATTGGACCAAGAGTTGGCAACTGACGTGATCTTGCAATCGTTGCCTGAAAGCTTCAGTCAATTTGTCTTGAATTACAATATGATTGAAATTGAAAAGACTCTACCACAGTTGCTTGGCATGCTGAGAACTTTTGAAGCTAACAGCAAGAAGTCCAAACCTACAAATGTTCTTATTGTGAATAAGAGCAAGGGAAGGGCTAAAGCAAAAGGCTTAAAGAAGAACAAGAAAGTCTTTGTCAAATCTAAGCCTCATACTGCTGCACTTAAGCCAAAGGGAGGAGTGGCAAAAGAGGGGAACTGTTTCCATTGTGGTGAGACCGGACATTGGAAAAGAAATTGCAAAGTTTATCTGGAGGATCTTAAGAAGACGAAGGGAAGTGTGACTTCCACTTCAGGTATTTTTGTTATAGAAGTCAATTTATCTACTTCTTCATCATGGGTATTAGATACTGGATGTGGATCTCACATTTGTGTTAATGTGCAGGATCTTAAAAGGAGTAGGACATTGGCAAAAGGCGAAGTAGATCTCCGAGTAGGAAATGGAGCAAGAGTTGTTGCATTAGCTATAAGAGATTATTCATTATCTTTGCCTTCCGGTTTATCTTTAGATTTAAAAGACTGTTTTTATGTGCCTTCAATTACTATAAACATTATCTCTATTTCTTGTTTGGACAAGTTTGGATTTTCATTTATTATAAAGGACAATTGTTGCTCCATTTATTTAAATGATATGTTTTATGCTAGTGCACAAATGATTAATGGTCTTTATGTATTAAATCTTGATATGCCTGTCTATAACATAAATACTAAAAGGATTAAGAATAATGATTCTAATCCAACTTATCTCTGGCATTGTCGCTTGGGCCATATAAACGAGAATCACATATCAAAACTTCATAAGGATGGAGTATTGGATTCATTTGATTTTGAATCATATGAAACATGTGAATCTTGTTTAATGGGCAAGATGACTAAAGCTCTTTTCAAGGGACATGTTGAAAGGACAAAAGATTTATTGATCTCATACATAGTGATGTATGTGGGCCAATAAGCACACATGCTAGAGGTGGTTTTCAATACTTCGTTACATTTACTGATGACCTCAGTAGATATGGGTATGTGTACCTAATGAAACATAAACATGAAACCTTTGAAAAGTTCAAGGATTTCAAGAATGAAGTACAAAACCAACTTGGTAAAAGTATCATGGGTTTGGGCCCATAAGGCTTTAAGAAAGTCTTGAACCTTAATTAAATCCTACATATATAATTAGATAACAAGGTGATTAATTAGATTAATCCTACATATCAAAAACCTAGCCACCTTTAAAGGAAGCTCTCGGCCACCTCTCAACCAAAGAGATCTCTCGGTCCGCCGCCTTGAACTTTTGGTTTTCCGGCCATCTTCATTCGATTTAGAATCGTGTGTGGTTGTTGTTCCGGTTTAAGAACGAGTCTAGCAACTTGATCTTAAATCCCCTTTTCGATTTGATCGTGTGGATACCATAGAGACGAAGGTGAAAATTTTCGTTCGTGACTCGTGGTCTTGCAACGAGGATTCTGCATCAAACGCGCTACAAGGGTGAGACTCTTTAATCATTCCGATATGAATACTCTGTATAGGTCCATGGTTAGGAATCCATTTTTTTATTTCCGCTGCGCACTTGTGTGTTGGATTCCTTACATTAGGATCATCATAAGGAAAATCTTTATAATTCATACCATGAGAAATGCATAAACTTTTGAAGTCTTGTTTTCTAACAACTGAATCATTAAGAAATTTAAGAGTAGTCTTTATTTTTTCTAAATGAAGCTCAAGTGGTTTCAATCCATCTTGCGCACACAAATTTAAAATATGACATGCACAACGAATATGAAAAAGATCACCATTTCAAATTGGTTTCAAATAAGTTTTTAATAGTTACTGCAGCGCAAAATTTAGTCGCATTATCAAATGAAATAGAGAAGATTTTATTACTAATATTATATTCATTAGTAACTTGCATAATGGCATTAGAAATAACTCCACCCGTATGAGGCGAATCATTTTTTGTGAAACCTAAATTTTTTTTATGTAACACCCAGTTATCGTCAATCCAATGTCCTGTAACACTGAGATATGATGCATTGCCAAGATAAGTTGACCAAATATCACTTGTTAGTGCTACTTTCGAAGAAATATTACCTAAATACGTAATTAAATTTGTTTTATATTCATTAAAAATTGCGAATGCATCGGATTTAATAGTATTCCTTGAAAATCGTTTATGTTGAGGTAGCAAACCTAAATGAATATAATTAGTGAATTTCGCATCCGCCTCCATTGAAAAAGGTTTCTCCGCGGATACTATGTATTTAGCTAATTCTCTCCTATCTCTTTCAACATTATAAGTGAAAATACCTAGTACCAGTACCTGTAATGCCTCGATTTGTTGTATATACGTGTGATATGATTATGGTGTAATTATATCAATTGGCGGTATGATATTGGGGGTTCCGGTGGAACCAAGAATGAAATAATACATGTATGAAATGATATATGGCAAGGGCAAGGAATGAAACATGGTGTACAATAATTTAATAACATATCAAGTCATGAACTAGTAGGCATTTGCATATGCATGTGAATTTACTTGCAATTGGAGTTGCATTTGAATTTGAATTTCATTTCATGTACATGTTAATTCACATGTCATTAACTTCAAGTGAGTTAGGGAGCTAATGACCATGTATCAAAGTGACTTAGCATGATGATTAAGTGAAGTGCTTTTTATTAAGGGATACCAAGTGAAATCACATACTTCACCTAAACACACCTACTAAAATCCTACACAAGCTCCTCTCCATCTCTTTCAAGTTCTTGATAGTTTGAGCTTGGGATTCACTTGTGAATTGAGCTAGGAAGTTGTGTGAAGTGATTTCTTAATATCTTGCTAAGGATTTCATGGTTTTACACTTGAATTATGTAATTGGTATTGATTTATGTGAAGGGGAATATCAATTATTGATGCTTAGAATCATAACTTGTTTCTTTGCCAAGAATTGGATTCTAGGATGTTAGGAACATGTTTATATGATACTAGGGAGTGCATGAATCATGGTTACATGTGAAATTCTGGGTAGGAGAAGAAGTACCATGAAGATAAGCTCAAAATCGCCATTGTCTCAAATTTTCTGATCGTGCCGATCGATCGGCATGTGGTCTCGATCGATCGCCGCGAACAGTAAAGTTTTAAGGCGGCTTGAGCATGAGGCGATCGATCGGTGAGTTTGAGGCGATCGATCGGTACATGTGGCGATCGATCGGTGATTTTGTTCGATCGATCGGTGAAGAGTGAACAGTTCGGCGATCGATCGAGAATCCGGGGCGATCGATCGGTGATGGCAGAATGTTGAAAAATGTTATATTTTTGTAGAAGTTGATTTTAATGCCTATGATAACATGATATATTGTTGGCATTGTTGTAGCATCATCTCAGGGGACAGGACAACGAGGCACTTAGCCAGTGACGCCTAATTTTTCTCGTTTGTGTCGCAGTACAGGTAGGTGTTGACGTACGGAGTATAGATATGATGTGATGATGATGTTATGGTTTTGATATCATATGATTTATGTTATCTTGTGTCATATGATTGGTAGTTTCATATGCATGTACATACATGGATTTCATATGATTGAGATGGAGGCCTTGATAGATATGTGTATATGCTTTGGTGAGATCATTGCCTCGATAGATATGCCTGGTGTGGTATATGCTTTGGCTGGGATCGTTGCCACGATAGATATACTACATATGCTTTGGCTTGAGAGATATACGCCTGGTGTGGGTATATGCTCTGGTTATTGTCACAGATGAGCATAGTACTATGATATGTGCTGCTAATATGAAGATGTGATGTGGTTCCACTGACATATTGAGCTGAATAGGCATATCATATGGGGCTCGTGATAATAGGGTGCTTATTGGACATGTCATGACATAGTGCATTTGTGGATGCATGATACAGAACATTCACATTAGATGATTTATTGTGCTTTATCATTGATATTGATATTGTTGCACTGAGATCGTTGTTCTCTATACTCATTGTGTGAATGTTTTCTGTAGGGACTCATAGACGTGGGGAGACGGGATGTGAGTCATTTTCCGCTGCGAGCTGAACCACTGCCTAGGAGTTATTTTGGATTAGGTTGTTACTTGTACATGGGATGTATAGTTGGTTAGGTTTTTATAACCTTGTAACAACTTAACTAGTTAGAAACTCTTAATCAGTGTATGTTTTTACTTAATTCAGACTCACGTATGTATGTTAAATACTACATAAATGGATTAAGTAACGAGGACCCCACATTAGTGGTATCAGAGCAGTGGTTCGAGAACGGGGTGAACATGGGTAGATGAAGTGTATTAGGGAGTTACCTAAACACTTTGAGAATGGTAATAGCATGTTAGTATTTGGAATATGATGTTATTCTAACATGTTATATACTTGTGAATGTTATTGTTAACCCTTGATCTACAGTTATGACAGACAGAGGGTATCATGAGGATGTTGGGGATGCCATGAGTGGCAATGCGAGTGTGAGGATGGCGCCTGTGCCACCACCACCGATTGAGCAAGGGCCAGTGGAACAGGTACTATTGCCTGGAGAATTGACTTTGACGCAGTTTCTGAGTTATCAGCCACCCAGGTTTGAGGGGACTGAATCAGGGGAACTGGCAGAGGAATGGCTGGAACGTGTGGAACAGATCTTTGTGTCAGCACCGTGTGCCAAGACTGCTTGGTTACGCTTAGCTGAATTCCAATTAGCGAAGAAAGCTATGATGTGGTGGAAATCCACAGTACTTGAGTTGAGGGCTCAAGGACATACAGTTAACTGGGATGTGTTTAGAACAAAGTTCTTGGAGCATTATTTCTCTGTTGCTGCAAGGCAGAGGAAAGAGGATGAATTTACAAATTTGAGACAAGGATCAATGACAGTATCTGACTATGCTGTGCATTATTCTTCTTTGCTCCGGTATGTGCCACATATCGCTGTAAACACAAAAGCTAAGATCAGACAGTTTGTGAAAGGGTTGAGGCCTGAATTATTTGATAGGGTAATGTCCAATAACCCTACATCATATGAAGAAGCGTTGACTAGAGCCGAGATGGCTGAGATTGCTGTAGGGGTATATACATATGTTGGACAAGCCCAACCACCTACATCTGACAGTATGAGAGCCTAGAGGGGAATCATTTAAATCACCACGAGGTGGTGCATCTTCATCTAGGTTTAGTGGGAAACGTTTTGGACCACGGAAAGGGGATGACCGAAAATCTAAAGGACAGTCCCAAGGAAGTAGTAGTAGTAGTGGACGAGGACTACATTGTTTTAAATGTGGAGGGCCACATTATCAAAGAAATTGTCCACAGTTTGATATGGTGGTTTGTTTCCGTTGTGGGAAGCCAGGACATGTGATCCAGTGATTATCCTCAAGTGGGTGGACAACAGAGGAGAGGACCAATGTGAGAGAATACAGTGCAGCAGAGACCACAGGGTGTACCACAGTCTGGTGGAGGACAGAGGACAGGAACACCTCAGGCTCAGGTGTATGCACTGAATAGGGAGGAAGCAGAGGCAGCTCCTGATACTGTGATAGCGGGTAAGTGTACTTTGTTTACTTATCCTGCTTTTCTATTGATTGATACTGGTGCATCACATTCTTTTATTGCACAAGCATTTATTGATCAGTATCATATATGCTCGTCTCCACTGTTGATGCCTCTTTATGTCTCGACACCCATGGGAACTACTGTGATGACATGTCAGAGTGTGTCTGATTGTACTATTCAGTTTGAGACTGAGTATGGGCTACAAGCTGATTTGATTGTGTTAGACATGTCAGATTTTTATTGCATCCTTGGAATTGATGTGTTGAGTAAATATCAATCTGTTGTGGATTGTAGTCAGAAGATAGTGAGATTTCAGTCTGATACTGGAAATCAATGGTATTTCTATGGTCAGGGATCCAGGGCAAGGATTCCTCTGATATCAGCAATCCGAATGTCGCGTTTGTTAGAACGTGGACATGCGGGTTATTTGATTTATGCCCTTGATGTAAATGAACAGAAAAGATAAAGGAAAGTGGAGGAGATACCAGTGGTTGCAGAATATGCGGATGTGTTTCCAGATGAGATACCTGGATTCCCACCGAGTCGAGAAGTGGAATTTGGTATTGATTTGATACCTGGTACTTCTGCAATTTCACGGGCTCCTTATCGGATGGTACCAACTGAAAAAGAATTGAAAACTCAATTGCAAGATTTATTGGACAAGGGGTACATACGTCCTAGTGTATCGCCTTGGGGTGCTCCGGTCTTATTTGTTAAGAAGAAGGATGGGACAATGAGATTGTGTATTGACTATAGACAATTGAACAAGGTAACGATAAAGAATAAGTATCCTCTTCCTCGTATTGATGATTTGTTTGATCAGTTGAGGGATCAAGGATTTATTCTAAGATTGATTTGAGGTCAGGATATCATCAAATACGTATGAGGGAAGGAGATATACAGAAGACAGCATTCAGAACTCGTTATGGGCATTATGAGTTTCTGGTGATGCCATTTGGAGTGACAAATGCTCCTGCTGTCTTTATGAGTTTAATGAATCGGATTTTTCAGGAATACCTTGATCGATTTGTCATTGTCTTTATCGATGATATACTGATTTATTCGCAGAGTGATGCCGAACATGTTCAACATTTGCATATGGTCTTGCAATTGTTGAGGACACATCAGTTGTATGCCAAACTCAGTAAGTGTGAGTTTTGGTTGACTAGTGTCGGCTTTTTGGGGCATGTCATTTCAGAAGAAGGTATATCAGTTGATCCAAAGAAAGTTGAAGCAGTGTTGAATTGGTCAGCACCTACTTCTGTGCCAGAGATTCGTAGTTTCTTGGGTTTGGCTGGATATTATCGACGGTTTGTTGAAGGATTTTCAGCGATCGCCAAACCATTGAAACATTTGACACAGAAGGGAGTATCATTTCAATGGTCAGAGGCTTGTGAGCGTAGTTTTCAGGAATTGAAACATCGATTGACTACAGCTCCAGTCTTGATCATTCCTTCAGAGCATGACAGGTTTGCATTATATACTGATGCATCTTTACTTGGTTTGGGTTGTGTATTGATGCAGGATAAACATGTAGTGGCTTATGCATCACGACAGTTGAAGCCACATGAAATGCGATATCCAGTACATGATCTGGAATTGGCTGCCATTGTCTTTGCATTGAAGATATGGCGACATTATTTATATGGTACGTCGTTTACCATATACACAGATCATAAGAGTTTAAAATTTCTATTCACTCAAGCGGAGTTGAATATGAGACAAATGAGATGGATGGATCTGTTGAAAGATTATGATTGTGAGATTGAATGTGACATCCCCGAAATGGTTAATTGCTATTTGGCTTTAATTGTGTTTACATGATTAATTATGTGGTAATTGATTTTGTTTTGGGATTTATTTACCTTATGGAAATGCATGGTCATGTGGATAGGGGTGACCCGGGATTGCATTTTAGGGTGCATGTGGTGCATGTTGGGTAAATATTATTGGAAGCATGATTTATTTGCCATTGGTAGCAATTGATTAGAAATCATGTGTTTAATTGATATTTGGTGCATTTTGAGTAAATGCTTTGAAAAATATCATGTTGGAGTGTTTTATACACCATGGAATTGTTGGTAATGCATTTTAATTAAACCCATCTCTTTTATACCCAAACCCACTTTACCAAATCACTTTCACTTTACCAAAACAAAACCCACAAACCCTTCCCCTCCAAATTTTCGAGCTCAAGCCTTGGGTGGAAGTGGAACCTTTCAAAAATCTTGATTTGTGGAGCATTTTGGGTGATTTGAGATCCCCAAGAGGTATGGGTACCTCATGCTTTAATTTTGTAAGGTTTTGTTTGAGTTTGGTTTGATTTTTAATGATTTTGAAATGGGTTTGTGAGGGTTGTTGTGGTTTTGTTTAAAGGTTGGATTTATGGTTGTTTTAAGGTGTGTTCTGGTGGTTCATATTGATATTTATGTTGTTGGTTGGTTGGTATAAATGTTGGTATGGTTTGGAAGGATTTTGGGTGCAAAAATGGCAGAAAAACGCATCTCTGTGCGAGGCGATCGATCGCCTGAAAAGAGGCGACCAATCGCCAAGAGGCAGTAGACTTTTTACGTGTTAGGCGATCGATCGCCTAAAATGGGGCGACCGATCGCCGAGAGGCAGTGAGTTTTTCAATGGAATGGCGATCGATCGCCATGTTTGGGGCGACCGATCGCCGCTGTGTAAATTTTGAGGCGACCGATCGCCTATGGGAAGCGATCGATCGCCGCCTGTGGAATTTTGGAAAATGGTTTATTTTGTCAAATTTTTGGTATTTGGCTATTATTTGGCTTCTAATATGGGGTTGTGTGATTGTGTAGAACCATCCCAGGTAGCAACACAACCGAGGAATTGAAGCCGGACCAATTCCACTTTTGGAAAGGTACGTGGTGGACGTACGGGCACCCAACGGTAACATGTATTTTATATACTCATTGTTTATGCATTGTGGATGCGGGTATATATGTGGTATTGCATTGTGGATGCATATACATGTTGATTTATGCCATATGTGGTATTGCATTGTGGATGCATATACATGGTAATTGATGCATATGATGATAGATGCATATTATGATTATTGGATGCACATCCCATGAGTCGTGGTCATCCTTTGATGATTTTAATGCTTGCCGCTTTTTGTCTTGGTTCCGCTAAATGTGAAGCGAGGGGTGGGAGCGCCGCATGTCACATTTGAGCGTGGTTGTCATATGGGGCGAGGAAAGGGTATTTACCGCTCTCTGTGAAGCGAGGGGTGGGAGCGCCGCATGTCCATTGTAGCGAGGTTATCCTATGCCGCCCATATGAAAATAAGCGAGGGGCATTAAAATACACTGTGATGGACAGACTAGGGAATGGTGACCAATATTTGGTACAGTTGAGATGGTATATGATGTCATGACATGTTTTGGCCATTAAAAATAATCTGTTGATTATACTCATGAGTTATGGTACAGGGACAACCAAACGGGAAGCGTTTGAAATGCATGGAAAACAGGAAGTGTTTTATATTGATTATGCATTTACGCTTTATCTTCATATTGTGTTGAATATGAATGATTATTATTGCTCATGTTTGGGGGTTGTCCTTGTAGGTACATTTTTGGCATGATAGAAGGGCTTGAACGGGTTGAGACAGTGAGCTTCAAGAGCATCTTTGGTAGATGAAAGGACAGGATTCTTTTGTATAGTGCCTACTCTAGGAGTAGCGTAAAACTATAGTGAACACATTCATTGATTGGAATGTAATTAATCCTTTTGGTAGTCCTTTATTTTGGCATGTAAATGCTTAAGCTCATAGACTCCACTTGTTTATTATACTCTGATCATTGTTATTAGCTCTATTATGCCTTAATTCCGCACTTAAGGATTAGGGTCCTTACATTAGTGGTATCAGAGCAGTGGTTAGAGAACCCGGGAACGAGTGAAGGGTAGCCTTAGCATGTTTGGCTATGTGCTTACATTTGAAGCATGTTTATGCATGTGGTGCATATTGGTGTATATTTGGTTATACTAACATGCTTATATCACTCCTGTTATCTAACGACATGATATATATATTGCTTTGGATTGTTGTTAACATTTGTGTTACAGCATGGCTGCTAATGAGGAAGTCGGAGATGTTGGGAGTGTAAATGCGAGTATTGGACAGGCTAATCCTCTACCTCCACCGGTCCGTAGGGATGGAACCAGTAGTTCAGTTATTGCTACCGGGTGAGATTAGCTTGACTCAGTTTCTGTCTTATCATCCGCCCCGATTTGAGGGGACAGAGTCCGGAGAAGAAGCTGAAGAGTGGTTGGAGAGACTTGAGCAGATCTTTGTATCGGCTCCTTGTGCTATTACTGCTTGGCTGAGGCTGGCGGAGTTCCAGTTGGCTAAGAAACCATTGATGTGGTGGAGGAGCACAGTGATGGAGATGAGAGCACTAGGTACCGTGATTGATTGGACGCTCTTCAGGACCAGGTTCTTGAACCGATACTTCTCCGCGGCAGCAAGACAGACGAAGGAGGATGAATTTACAAGTCTGAGGCAGGGGAACATGACAGTGGCAGACTATGCCACACAGTACTCATCACTACTGAGGTATGTCCCCCATATTGCCTCTGATGGACGTGCCAAGATGAGAAATTTCATGAAAGGACTGCGACCGGAGCTCTATGACCGGGTTATCATCAATAACCCAACTTCTTTTGATGATGCTCTCACAAGAGCGGAGCTTGCTGAGCTAGGAGTGGGAGCTTATGCCATGCCACCATCGGTACCGCAACAGAGGCAGACTAGTGACAGTTTGAGGCCTCGGGGTGAGCCATTTAAACCCCGTGGTGCCTCTTCATCTTCGCGGTATGGTGGAAAGAAATACTTTGGCCAGAAACAGGATGGCAAGAAGGGAAATTGGTCCGCCAGTCGAGGATCTTCACAGGGGGATAGGCCGGGAGAGCCGAGGTGCAACAATTGTGGAGGGCCACATTCTTCAAACAAGTGTCCTGCATGTTATGTCTGTGGCAAGATGGGCCACATTGCTCGGTATTGTCCCACCAGGGGAGGCCAGTCAGAGTATCAGGGCAACAGGCCAAGGTTTGAGGACAGGACAGTGCAGCAGAGGCAGCAGTTTGGGCCTCGTCCATCGGGAGGTCAGACAGTGGGACCACCCCAGGGACAAGTATATGCACTGACCAGGGAGCAGGCTCAGGCAGCTCCAGAGGAGGTGATTGCCGGTACGTGTCATTTATTTACGTACCCTGCTTTTGTTTTGATAGATACAGGTGCCTCCCATTCCTTTGTGTCTGTGGGATTTGTGGAAAGACACCATATGCGCACGTCTTCTTTTGCCCACGCCTCTATTGGTCTCGACACCCACTGGAAGAAATGTTGTTGCTGATCAGTTTATGGCAGACTGCCTCATTTATTTTGAGGGCAACGAGTTGAGATCAGACTTGATTGTGCTGGGTATGTCAGACTTCGACTGCATCTTGGGTATTGATGTTTTGAACAAATATCAGGCAGTGGTAGATTGCCGGCAGAGAACAGTGAAGTTCAGACCTGAGTTGGGCAGTCAGTGGACTTTCTTTGGCAACGGGTCTCGTGCGAAGATTCCGTTGATTTCAGCGATCAAGATGTCTCAGCTGTTGGAACGTGGGCACACGGGCTATCTTATTTATGCCGTGGACACGTCTGGAAAGAGTAAAGAACTGAGAGTTGAGGATGTACCAGTTGTGGCAGAATTTGCTGATGTATTTCCAGAAGAGATCCCAGGATTTCCACCGGCCAGGGAAGTTGAATTTGGGATCGAGTTGTTGCCAGGGACATCCGCTATCTCTCGTGCACCTTATAGGATGGCACCGGCAGAGTTGAGAGAGTTGAAAGAGCAGTTGCAGGATCTCCTTGACAAGGGTTATATACGCCCGAGCGTGTCGCCATGGGGCGCACCAGTTCTCTTTGTGAAGAAGAAGGACGGTTCGATGCGGCTGTGCATCGATTACCGGCAGCTGAATAAGGCTACAGTGAAGAACAGGTATCCTCTCCCAAGGATAGATGACTTGTTTGATCAGTTGCAGGGTACCAGGGTGTATAGCAAGATTGATTTGAGATCCGGGTATCATCAGATTCGGGTCAGAGAGGATGATGTGCAGAAGACAGCATTCCGGACACGATACGGACATTATGAGTTCCTAGTGATGCCGTTCGGTGTGACGAATGCTCCAGCAGTCTTCATGAGTCTGATGAACAGAGTGTTTCAGCAGTATCTTGATCAGTTCGTCATCGTGTTTATTGACGACATTCTTATCTACTCCCGGAGCGAGGAAGATCATGTGAAACACTTGAGGACAGTGCTTCAGATTCTCAGAGGGCATCAGTTGTATGCTAAGCTCAGTAAGTGCGAGTTTTGGCTGAGCAGTGTAGTGTTTCTGGGGCATGTTATATCGAGCAGCGGAATATCTGTAGATCCCAAGAAGATTGAGGCCGTGATGGAGTGGGCTGCCCCCACTTCTGTGCCTGAGATCCGGAGTTTTCTTGGTTTGGCCGGGTATTATCGGCGCTTTGTTGAGGGCTTTTCGAAGATTGCCAAGCCGCTGACTCAGTTGACTCAGAAGGGTGTGCCTTTCTTTTGGTCAGAAGCTTGTGAGGAGAGCTTCCAGGAGTTGAAGCACCGGTTGACGACGGCGCCAGTGTTAGTGATCCTGACGGAGAACTCCAGATTTGTTCTGTATACTGATGCATCACTGCAGGGCCTTGGATGTGTTCTGATGCAAGATAAGCATGTGGTAGCTTATGCATCGAGGCAGTTGAAGCCGCATGAGACCAGATATCCAGTTCATGACTTGGAATTGGCGGCTATCATCTTCGCCCTGAAGATCTGGAGGCATTACTTATATGGCACTTCATTCACCATATACACGGATCACAAGAGCCTCAAGTTTCTATTCACTCAGGCGGAGATGAACATGAGACAGAGGAGGTGGATGGACCTACTCAAGGACTATGACTGTGAGATAGAGTACCATCCCGGGAAAGCCAATTTGACAGCGGACGCCTTGAGCCGGAAAGTGAGGAGTTCTGCTGAGGACGTCATTCATTTGTCGGCTATGATGACCTCCTATTGCCATCTGGGCTATGACTTCGACATTGATGCATCGCCAGTGTATGTCTCTACCTTATTAGCTGAGCCAGATATTTATGAGAACATCAGGAGAGCTCAGAGATCAGATGCTGAGGTTCAGAGATGGTTGTCTATAGTGCATCTTGGTCAGCCGACGAAGTTCAGAGTGGCAGACGACGGATCTTTGAGATTGGGCAACCGCTGGGTAGTTCCGAGTACGCCGGAGTTGCGTAAATCTTGGAGCGAGCTCACAGTAGCAGACTTAGCATCCACCCAGGCGGGAAGAAGATGTACAGAGATCTGCGTGGTCAGTTTTGGTGGAAGCGAATGAAGTCTGATGTCGTCACTTTTGTGAAGAGGTGTCTGATCTGCCAACAGGTTAAGGCAGAGAGGCAGAGACCTGGCGGCGAATTGAGGAGCTTGGAGATACCGAAGTGGAAGTGGGAGCACATTTCCATGGACTTCGTGACTCATTTGCCGAGGAGTGCTTCAGGCTTCGATGCTATTTGGGTGATTGTGGACAGATTGACTAAGGTAGCCCACTTTATCCCCTATAGCATGACTTTCACATTTTTGAGGATGGCGCAGTTGTATATTAGAGATGTGGTGAGATTGCATGGGATCCCCGTTTCCATTGTGTCAGATCGGGATCCGCGATTCACATCTCATTTCTGGGAAGGCCTTCAGTCAGCTTTGGGAACTGAGGTCAGATTGAGCACTGCTTATCATCCTCAGACGGATGGCCAGACCGAGCGCACTATTCAGACGCTCGAGGACATGTTGAGAGCTTGTGTATTGGAGTTCGATGCTTCTTGGCAGGATTCAGTGCCTCTGGTAGAGTTTTCGTATAACAATAGCTACCAGGCAAGTATTCAGATGGCTCCGTTTGAAGCTCTTTATGGCAGACGATGTAGATCGCCCTTGTTTTGGGATGATTTGGACAGTAGATCAGTCGGAGGGCCTGAGTTGATCCGGGAAATGGAAGAGAAGATAAAGATTATAAGGCAGAAGATGAAAGCGGCCCAAGACAGACAGGCAGCTTATGCGAATAAACGGCGGAGACCGTTAGAGTTTCAGTTGGGAGATAAGGTCTTTTTGAAGATCTCGCCTTTCAGAGGCGTTGTGCGGTTTGGGATGCGCGGGAAACTGTCTCCGAGGTTTGTGGGACCGTACGAGATTTTGCAGCGCATTGGCACATTAGCTTACCGACTGGCTTTGCCGCCTTCTTTATCTGGTATACATGATGTGTTTCATGTATCTATGCTGCGGAAGTATGAACCGGATCCGTCTCACGTGTTGCAGCCTTCCGAAGTTCAGTTGGAATCCGATGTGTCTTATGTGGAACGGCCTGTTAGAATTCTGGACAGAGCAGACCGTAGACTTCGGAGTAAAGTGATACCTATGATCAAGGTTCAGTGGGATCGCAGGGGTGTCGAGGAGGCTACGTGGGAGACGGAGCAGCATATGGTGCAGCACTACCCGGAACTATTCTCTGGTATGAGTTTATGTTTAGTTTCTGTTGGGGTAAGTGCATGTGATTTCGAGGACGAAATCTTATAAGTAGGGGAGTATTGTGACATCCCCGAAATGGTTAATTGCTATTTGGCTTTAATTGTGTTTACATGATTAATTATGTGGTAATTGATTTTGTTTTGGGATTTATTTACCTTATGGAAATGCATGGTCATGTGGATAGGGGTGACCCGGGATTGCATTTTAGGGTGCATGTGGTGCATGTTGGGTAAATATTATTGGAAGCATGATTTATTTGCCATTGGTAGCAATTGATTAGAAATCATGTGTTTAATTGATATTTGGTGCATTTTGAGTAAATGCTTTGAAAAATATCATGTTGGAGTGTTTTATACACCATGGAATTGTTGGTAATGCATTTTAATTAAACCCATCTCTTTTATACCCAAACCCACTTTACCAAATCACTTTCACTTTACCAAAACAAAACCCACAAACCCTTCCCCTCCAAATTTTCGAGCTCAAGCCTTGGGTGGAAGAGGAACCTTTCAAAAATCTTGATTTGTGGAGCATTTTGGGTGATTTGAGATCCCCAAGAGGTATGGGTACCTCATGCTTTAATTTTGTAAGGTTTTGTTTGAGTTTGGTTTGATTTTTAATGATTTTGAAATGGGTTTGTGAGGGTTGTTGTGGTTTTGTTTAAAGGTTGGATTTATGGTTGTTTTAAGGTGTGTTTTGGTGGTTCATATTGATATTTATGTTGTTGGTTGGTTGGTATAAATGTTGGTATGGTTTGGAAGGATTTTGGGTGCAAAAATGGCATAAAAACGCATGTCTGTGCGAGGCGATCGATCGCCTGAAAAGAGGCGACCGATCGCCAAGAGGCAGTAGACTTTTTACGTGTTAGGCGATCGATCGCCTAAAATGGGGCGACCGATCGCCGAGAGGCAGTGAGTTTTTCAAAGGAATGGCGATCGATCGCCATGTTTGGGGCGACCGATCGCCGCTGTGTAAATTTTGAGGCGACCGATCGCCTATGGGAAGCGATCGATCGCCGCCTGTGGAATTTTGGAAAATGGTTTATTTTGTCAAATTTTTGGTATTTGGCTATTATTTGGCTTCTAATATGGGGTTGTGTGATTGTGTAGAACCATCCCAGGTAGCAACACAACCGAGGAATTGAAGCCGGACCAATTCCACTTTTGGAAAGGTACGTGGTGGACGTACGGGCACCCAACGGTAACATGTATTTTATATACTCATTGTTTATGCATTGTGGATGCGGGTATATATGTGGTAATTGCATTGTGGATGCATATACATGTTGATTTATGCCATATGTGGTATTGCATTGTGGATGCATATACATGGTAATTGATGCATATGATGATAGATGCATATTATGATTATTGGATGCACATCCCATGAGTCGTGGTCATCCTTTGATGATTTTAATGCTTGCCGCTTTTTGTCTTGGTTCCGCTAAATGTGAAGCGAGGGGTGGGAGCGCCGCATGTCACATTTGAGCGTGGTTGTCATATGGGGCGAGGAAAGGGTATTTGCCGCTCTCTGTGAAGCGAGGGGTGGGAGCGCCGCATGTCCATTGTAGCGAGGTTATCCTATGCCGCCCATATGAAAATAAGCGAGGGGCATTAAAATACACTGTGATGGACAGACTAGGGAATGGTGACCAATATTTGGTACAGTTGAGATGGTATATGATGTCATGACATGTTTTGGCCATTAAAAATAATCTGTTGATTATACTCATGAGTTATGGTACAGGGACAACCAAACGGGAAGCGTTTGAAATGCATGGAAAACAGGAAGTGTTTTATATTGATTATGCATTTACGCTTTATCTTCATATTGTGTTGAATATGAATGATTATTATTGCTCATGTTTGGGGGTTGTCCTTGTAGGTACCTTTTTGGCATGATAGAAGGGCTTGAACGGGTTGAGACAGTGAGCTTCAAGAGCATCTTTGGTAGATGAAAGGACAGGATTCTTTTGTATAGTGCCTACTCTAGGAGTAGCGTAAAACTATAGTGAACACATTCATTGATTGGAATGTAATTAATCCTTTTGGTAGTCCTTTATTTTGGCATGTAAATGCTTAAGCTCATAGACTCCACTTGTTTATTATACTCTGATCATTGTTATTAGCTCTATTATGCCTTAATTCCGCACTTAAGGATTAGGGTCCTTACATTGAATATCATCCAGGAAAAGCTAATCTTACAGCAGATGCCTTGAGTCGAAAGGTACATCATACGGCTGATGAGATGATTCATTTATCTGCTTTGATGACGTCTTGTTGTACTTTGGGTTATGATTTTGATATGGAAATAGTGCCAGTACGGGTATCAACATTGTTGGTTGAACCCGACATTTTTGAGAAAATCAGAACGGCACAACTAACTGATGATGAAGTACAACAATGGAAGGAAAGGATAAGTCAAGGACAAACATCTCAATTTGTACTTACAAATGGTGGAATGTTGAAGTACAGAAACTGTTGGGTAGTACCTGCTTCATTGGGACTACACCAAGAACTACTACAACGTGCTCATTGTAGTAGATACAGTATACATCCTGGAGGGAAGAAAATGTATCATGATTTACGTACACAATTTTGGTGGAAACGTATGAAACAGGATGTATTGAGCTTTGTGAAACGATGTTTGATCTGTCAACAAGTGAAAGCGGAAAGACAAAGACCAGGAGGTGAATTACATAGTTTGGAAATTCCTCAGTGGAAATGGGAACATATCACGATGGATTTTGTGACTCATTTGCCACGGACGTCTTCTGGTTGCGATGCTATTTGGGTGATTGTTGATCGACTCACCAAAGTATCTCATTTTGTGCCATATTGTATGACATTTACATATCTGAGAATGGCACAGTTGTACATTCAACATGTAGTGAGATTACATGGTATTCTAGTTTCCATTGTATCGGATAGGGATCCGAGATTTACTTCTCATTTCTGGGAAGGGTTACAGACAGCGTTGGGAACTGAAGTGCGGTTGAGTACAGCATATCATCCTCAGACAGATGGACAAACAGAGCGTACGATACAGACGCTTGAGGATATGTTGCGTGCCTGTGTATTAGAGTTTGATACTTCTTGGCAAGAGTCGTTGCCATTAGTGGAATTTTCATATAACAACAGTTATCAATCTAGTATACAGATGGCACCATTTGAGGCTTTGTATGGGCGACGATGTAGATCGCCATTGTATTGGGATGATGTGGACCAGTCTTCCTTAACTGGACCGGATATGATTCATGATATGGAAGAGAAAGTGAAAGTAATTAGATTGAAACTTAAAGCTGCTCAGGATAGACAGGCTGTGTATGCCAATAAGCGACGTAGACCACTTGAATTCCAAGTTGGTGACCGTGTGTTCTTGAAAATCTCACCTTTTAAAGGTGTAGTACGGTTTGGTAAGCATGGAAAATTGTCTCCACGGTATGTTGGTCCGTATGAGGTGTTACAACGTATTGGTACGTTGGCATATCGCTTGGCACTACCGCCGGCATTGAGTAGTATTCATGATGTCTTTCATGTTTCATTATTAAGGAAGTATGAACCAGATCCGAGTCATGTATTACAGCTACCTGATGTACAGTTGGATACAGATGTGTCGTATGAGGAACGACCGGTTATGATCTTGGATCGAGCTGAACGCAGGTTGCGTAATAAAGTGATTCCTATGGTGAAAGTACAGTGGGAGAGAAGGGGTGTCGAAGAGGCAACGTGGGAGATGGAGCAGCATATGATGCAACGGTATCCGATTTGTTTTCTGGTATGTTGATATGTTATTTATACATGTTTCTTATGTTACATATATCAGATATGTTCTTATGTGCAGCATGTATTATGATATTTGTATATGCAATGTCGAGGACGAAATTCAATAAGTGGGGGAGAATTGTAATGCCTCGATTTGTTGTATATACGTGTGATATGATTATGGTGTAATTATATCAATTGGCGGTATGATATGTTATGGTTTGTTCGATCGATCGGTCGGTGAAGAGTGAACAGTTCGATCATATGTTATGGTTTGGTGAGATCATTGCCTCGATAGATATGCCTGGTGTGGTATATGCTTTGGCTGGGATCGTTGCCACGATAGATATACTACATATGCTTTGGCTTGAGAGATATACGCCTGGTGTGGGTATATGCTCTGGTTATTGTCACAGATGAGCATAGTACTATGATATGTGCTGCTAATATGAAGATGTGATGTGGTTCCACTGACATATTGAACTGAATAGGCATATCATATGGGGCTCGTGATAATAGGGTGCTTATTGGACATGTCATGACATAGTGCATTTGTGGATGCATGATACAGAACATTCACGTTAGATGATTTATTGTGCTTTATCATTGATATTGATATTGTTGCACTGAGATCGTTGTTCTCTATACTCATTGTGTGAATGTTTTCTGTAGGGACTCATAGACGTGGGGAGACGGGATGTGAGTCATTTTCCGCTGCGAGCTGAACCACTGCCTAGGAGTTATTTTGGATTAGGTGGTTACTTGTACATGGGATGTATAGTTGGTTAGGTTTTTATAACCTTGTAACAACTTAACTAGTTAGAAACTCTTAATCAGTGTATGTTTTTACTTAATTCAGACTCACGTATGTATGTTAAGATACTACATAAATGGATTAAGTAACGAGGACCCCACAGTACCAAATTGTGAAAGAGTAGTTTGGTTACCATCACTTGGTTCTCTTTCATGTTTAGCCATGCGTCTTAGTAAATGGCATGTACCACCAGAAGAAGCATATGCATAATTTTTTTTACATTTTTTACAAACTGCCATTGATCACTTTCCCTCAATAATTTCTATATCGAATAGTTGTCATACATTACTAGTTCTTTTTTTTGAAGTTCTACTACTTGATGATTGAATATTTGGTGTGCTTTCTTCATTTTCTTGAAATTGATCGATTTCATCATCATAATTCACATTATAAGATGAATCGGCTAATATGTATATATATTACAATTATCTAATGCAACATATATATAAGTTACCAAATATTTGCTAGGAGGAGTATTGGCTTTGTTGCTTGTGCTTGTATTGGCAAACGTAAGACGAACTTCTTTCTTCTTGTGAACAAATTGAGAGTATAACGTTTCAAGTATATAGAGCTTAGAGATTGAGAGAATAAAATGTTTCATCAACACACACCTATATATAACAACAACAAAAAAAAGTTTTTTTTAAAAAAATTATCGGTTGAACGGTAATTTTTTTGACCGTTGACAATCGGCGATCTATCGCCAGTTATGTGGCGATCGATCACCAAGCTCGTATATAGCCTACTGCCATTCGACGATCGATCGCCGAGCATTACTACCACTTGCGGTCGATCGCCACATAATTGGCGATCGATCGCCTAATAATTCAAAAAAAAATTTAATCTACAGTGTCGTGTCGTGCCCGTGTCAGCCTACGGGCTGACACCCCTTGGCCCGGCACTGCACGGCACTGTAGCAAAATGGGTCGTGTCATGCCGCTCCGCGTCATGCCGTACTCGTGCCGTGCCTCGTGGCGTCCGCTCCGCTTGACATCTCTACTTTCGAAAGATAAAAATAACTATTCATAATATAGAATTAATAAAAGAGAGATAAAACCATAAATAAGAGGGTGAAAAGATTAGCAAAACATTAACTATTATATAAAATTAATGAAATAATAACTTTATTGGTTATATTTCAATATTAATTTGACAATGTCATTAGTTTTCATAGTTCTCTATCACTTAGTTATGAAAAATTGAATGATGATTAGTTATTTATGTCTATTCTTTCTATGTAAGTTGTGATTTAAGCCTTTGTAAATTCATTTTTTGTGTTGATTTTTTGGTTATTTTCCTTTTCACGTATTTTGATAGATAAATGCTTTTTTTTTTTAAAAAATGTTTCTAACTCAAGTTGTTCTATATGTTATGACATGTATAACATAAGATTTGGAGATTGTATTTATAACTCCATTTAATTTTTATTATATGAAATTTGTGTCTACGTGCATCGCACGTACTTCTTGCTAGTAAAACTAAAATGTGTGATATTGTAATACAACTTTATATATAGAATCTATCCGTTATTATTCAAATTAGATATCAAAATTATAATAAATATTTTGTAAAACAGAGATAACTGTAATTTATTATTGAAATAATTTTGAATGGAGAATATAAACCCAAATATACCCTAATGAGTTCCCTATCTCCCTAGCGATAGTCTCCAGCAAGACCCAAGAGACAAACAATATTTAGTGAAGCATCCTATAGTAATAATAGACCCCTTTCTTGTCTCAATAATGGGGTGTCAAATTAGTCAAATCATGCTACTTCCCAAGTTCGAAGCCAAATAGATACAATATTCAAATAGAAAAGTGAGAGTTACTGGTAGTAAAGCACTTATTGAAAAAAAAAATTCAAATTTAATATTGTTTTAAAAAATAAAATTTGAAAATATTACATACGATATTTTTTTTTTTAGAGGTGCTTTGAATCCTACCTTGAAAACCCACTGTAGAAAAAGTTCGTGGCATCCCATATTCTTGTTTATCCCATATAATAAATAAATCAAGTACTAAAATAAAGGATTCTAAGCTGGATTGCTTCGTAGAGACGTGCCTTTCATTTTGGAAAGGTGGTAATAGTTTAGTATCTGGAAAGATAATACTTAAAAAAAAAACTAAAATCAATTAAAAAAAACTCTCTCTTTTCATATAAATAAAAATAAATTTAGAAATTTATTGCATTTCCGATCGAGATTCAACATGTATCCTGTGACTTAGTAGTTTCATGAGCCGTATTATTTTAAGAGATCACAATCTATAAGGTGAGATTCCACCCCTCAAGTTAAATTTGGGTCAATCAAATACTACATGGTAGCACAAAAAGTCCCCTAAGACCATATAGAGATGTCCATCAACTTTTGGGGTCCCAAAAATAGCGGTGCCATAGTCGTTGGATGACATTATTTCAAGATAGTAACTTGAAATAACTTAATATTTGCTGGCCCCTCAAATTATTTTGTTATCCTTGTGAGAATCACCTAACAATAAGTCAAAAATTCAAGATACATATTTAGTAGGAGCGTATATATTCTGCAATGTTTTGTATCTTTTTCACTAAACTAGTTAGATTTATCCTTATTCGATATTTTTTTACGAAAGCATCCAAAATAAGGCACAAAATTTGTGACAAATTCCAGCATACCATTGAGTTTGTCAAAGTTTGTCAATTCATTTTCCCCAGCCCTTGCATGATTGAACTTGTTTATATAAATGTTTCTTCTAGTTTTGGAGTAATTATTGGTGATTCGTTGCCACCTAAGTCACATAATCCTCCTACTCCCCTCCACGCACTGGCGCTCTGGCCGCGAACCGGCGAACTGAGTGCGCGTGCGCCGCATTAAGGCGACTTAAGAATTTCTAATTCGCGCTTTAAGAATTTCTAGTTCACGCACTAAGATTTTATAATTCGCGCACTAAGATTTTATAATTCGCGCACTAAGAATTCCTAATTCGCGCATTAAGATTTACTAAGTCGCGCACTAAGTTACTAAGTCTTGTTAATCCTCCTTAATTCTCCGATTTTTTTTTTTTTTGTAATTATAAAAAAAATTCTCCGATTTTGGGTTTAAATGAATTTTTATGATTTCTAGATATTTCGAGTTGGTAAGAAAATTATATTATATGGTAAATAGATAGATAATGAATCATGAAAAAACATAATAACATATGAAATATTAAAATATATGATAAAGAAAGTATGATAAATCTGTGATGTTGTAATATTTTTGCGGAGTAAATAATAATATCTTAGTTTTTTCATGAAAATTAACAGAATGAACTTTATAAATAAAACTTTTTTTTTTATTGAGTTAATTTAAATGTTTATATTAGTCATTTCATAAGGTAATAATATAAGTATCCGGAAATAACATGAGTCATTTTTAATAAATTCATACTATTACCAAACATGTTGAAATAAATATGAACAATTTGGTTTCATGTTTCAAAATCGTTATTTTATATCTTAAAATAAAACAAAACTTTAATACTTCACTTCTTTTTCTACAATATATTTTTCGGAGAATCCTTACTAGACGAACAATCAAATACAAGATTCAAATTACGTTGTATCACTGGCTATAACATTTTTGCAAAGCTGCAAATGTTAGATCAAATCTAATTTTAATGCTTTTTAAGAATGGTAAAGCTGCAAACACCAAAGTTGTTAAGAACTTCATATTGTAAATTTTTAAATAATATAATAATGATGTGAGTTTGTTACATATGATGTATAATATGTATGTTTAACTTCATTTCATCAGTATGTATGTATATATCTTTATTTATTTATTAATTTTTAATAGGCGCATTAAGACGCACCCGCACTCAATTTTTTTGAAAATTGACGCACTCGCGCATCCGCATCCGCATCCGCACCCGCTCGCGCATCGGACTTTTGTGATCTAGGTTGCCACCAAATACTCATTTTTTTTATATTTATTTATCAATCATCATATCAATAAAGTCTAGGATGCAGATCCAAGAATAAGTCTTCTTTTTCTGTTATGCACTGTCTAGTAAATTTTCATATATTCTCTGTTTGACCATTTCGGAATATTGGTTTTGGATCAAATGGTTTGGATGGAGTTATTCGAATATGAGAAAATGGCTCGATGTTTAAATTAATAAGCTTTGCTAGAAATTGAAGGGAAAGCTTTTCAAATCTATGAAATTAAAAGAGTACCAAGAAAGGTGTTTATTTGATTCCAAATCCTTCGACTCACACAAACCTAGATGGTTAGATTTGATTTATGTTTCTAATCATTGTCCCTGTAGAGTAGGTTGCTCTATTGTTATATTGCGTTTGATACATAGGATTGTAGGATAGACACATAAACTGACGTTTGGTTGGATTTTTAGCAAACCCTCCAAATCTCGTGCCCAAAAGATATCTTTAAATGCCTGAAATGTGTCCCAAAAGCTGGATTGTCTACAATGACATCATGGAATTCATATGTTATACTACAACACTTGTATCTAATAATTGTTCTGGGATGAGTCAAATATTTTAGTTTTGATTTAGTTTTGTCGAATATTCTTTCTCAGGCTTCCGAAGGAACTAAATACCTCTCCACTCCCTTTAATTAAAAAAAGCATGCAAGATTCTGTGACAACTCAGACCAAGAGCTCCAATGATGAAGCCATTTTTCTAAAATCTAAGGCAAGAAATGTTTAGTATTTGAAGATATTAACATTTAAATCTTTCTAGTATGCTTGGTGGTTTTTGTGGCTAAACGGTGGTTATATCCGGTACTTGTTGAACATTTGATTATGATATAAATTTATTTACTTATCAAAAAAAAAAAAAGAAGAAGATGGTTCAACTGGCTACGTCTACAGCTATGAACTATTTGCATACGGCAAATATAATTATCATCAGGTGGCCTAAAAGTAACTGCTAGAAATGCAATACCAACTTTGCAACTTGTACTCATATTAATAATGTTTTATCTTAATTTTTTTAAAACACATTTTGTCTTAGTTTGAATTAATTAAATCCATTATTTTGTCTTATTTTGTGTTTCTTGTTGATCAATGTTGTTAATTATTAAAAAAAAATTGACTTAAAATAATAGAAATAAGTGAAACTATTCAAGGGTATTTTTTATCATTTTATTAATAAAATTAATCTATACCACATATTATCAAGTAAACCAAACAAACTATTACTTATCATACTTTACTAATAATACAAACCACACACAATATAATATATCCATGTTTTTTTCTTATCAAGCCATTATCCATTTTTAATATATCCATCACTTATCTTATCACAGGAACCAAACACAACCTTACTAAATAAAGGTTAGATTTTCACCTTTCTCTAAATCATACCTTTTTAAAAATGAAAACAAAAACCAAAATCATGGTCTGTCAAATCAAGTTATCTTGACCCCGCCCGAATGGTGTAGTCAACGTCCAACAAACTTAGCCATTTGCAAACCACGCCGTTTTTCAGGATCACATGAACGTAATTTGGTCCAAAGATACATTTTAAGAAAGGTATTAAATTGTTTCATTTGAGTGGATTAGGTATGATTATCGTAAGTCAAATGGATGAATGAGGACAATTAAAAGGAAACATGATCTGGTAATGTAAAGACCATAGGCGTATAGAAAAGTTGGAAATAAGATAGTTGAGGGGCTGACATTCAATCTTGTTTCTTAATTGCAGTGGATTCTGCTAAGCAAAATAGCAAAGACACAGATTTTGAAGCTTTGAGTCGACATGGGTATAAAGAAGGATTCTCAGTCTTGAAAGTGCCACCGCCGAAGGAGCCTGAGCAGGATAAAGGAGGAGGAGGAATCCTTCGAGGAAGGACAGAAACAAGGTAATCAATTGCATAAGGGGAGGAGCTTGTAAATGTGCATACACGTAAAGATAAAAAGAATCTCTCTTTTCAACAAAAACAGAAGCGGAAGCGAAGATCTTGGTCAGGCGAGCAGAGAGAAGAATTATGTTGAAGAAGAGAAGAGGATGCTGAGAGAGAGTGGCATCTTCTCTTGTTTTTGATTCTTGATTATCTTTTGTAACTGTTAGTTTTCCATCTCGTTTTACCGTCAACTTCGGCGTTAGAGTTTTGTGTTTGGTACTTGCCAGTTTTATAAACTGGAATGCACATCTTTATGGCTTTGTAAATGCAGCATCCTCTATTGTTCTGTATTTTGGGTGTCAATGCATGACCTTTTTTCCTACAATTGGCTTGTCAGATTTAAATGATATTCAGGATGAATCTAGTAACCCAGGTGAAGATGGGATTGGAATTATCAATTCTTGAGAAGTTACATAATTTTCAAAAACTTTAATCTAGACGATCTCCCATCCTTGCTTCTCTACCAAATCTGTGTTTGATGATTCCTCGTAAACACTACAAGGAATACTATGATTGGAAGACTGCAAGAAACATGCTATAAAGCGAAAGGCAATTAACTTCCCAGGCAAAGCATCGTGAAACAATTGTTTAACATGCCAATCAAATTTAGTTATTCCCCATTAAGAAAACGGTAGGACGAAACTTGCAAGAATCAGCTCGTTGCAACATCAACAAAAGGGCGGTGCTGCATTTTGTGTTTTGCATCGCAGATGCTTCACTAAGTTTTCTCTAATTGTTATTCCAGCGGGATTTACTTGCTTACAAATCTGTCCCATATAATCAGAGTCATGATAGCCAGACAAAGAAACATCTTCATTCAAACTGTCTCCGCAATCAATCATGATATTATGAAGTAAACAACAGACCAAGATAATACTAGGTAGTTTCCTCTTATCCGGTCTCCACATAACTTTGCTAAGGATTCTCCAACCACCCTTCAGCTGTGAAAATGCCTTGACAGCGGCAGATCTTGCAGTTTCAAGAAATGGGTTGAGCTCAGATCCAGAAACCGAGTGTTCCTCATCTTTATACGGTGTTACAAGCCATGGAAGCAGAGGGTAACTAGCACCACCAACTACATATTCTCTAACCTCCTCTCCATCAGATAATACTTTTACATTTCCGTTCAAACGTGCACCACTTTCGCAAAGTTTATAAAATCCGGAACACTTCAATAATCTAGAAACTGGCATACCGCCAGGCCACCCCGTTAAAATGTCCAAAAATCGCATCTCAGAATCAACGACACCTTGCACAAACATACTGTAATTGTTTTCTTGATCACACCAATCGTCTGAAGTTTGAACAGCTGGGAGGGTCATCACTATGTGAGATGCATCGATTGCACCACAACAGTTAGGCAATCCAGAAGAAGATTCAAAACCAGATTTTATTCTCCCCATTTTACTCGAATCAGGCCATCTGAGATGGTGGCGGGCACGTTCTTCCATGGCCTCGATAAATCTCCATGTAACTTGAGAAACAGTTGACTGGCCGACTCCAAAAGAAACTCCAACAGATACTTGGGATTCACCAGAAGCCAATCTTCTCACTGCGATAGCAGCTTGCTTCTCGACACTTAGGAGTCTTCCTTCGATGTTGATGAGACCTGAAGGAGGTCTGGAGATAAGATCTTCTCTAACTAGTGTGCATATGTACTCGAAAGTTTTCTTAGATAACCGGAAGAAATGCTTGAAAAGTTCCTCCTCATCATGAGGCACGTTTAGACCTGAAGATAATTCTTATCCACATAAAACAAAAGATTCTTTCATCTTAAAATCACATATACAAAAGTACATGATAGAAAATGCATTGACGACAATAAAGGCAAAGCATGGTACGCAATACCGGTCGCAGAACGGCCGTTCCGTAAAGGGAAAGGCAGCCGCCAAGGCAAAGTTCCAGGCTAAAACAATTGAGTAACTATGGCGACGATTTTCCGACCGTCGCGGAACGTAACGGCGATTTCATGGCCAACGGGCTATTGCGGAACATTTTTATTTTTTCAAATTTTATTTTATATTTTTCATTAAAAATTTGTCCAAATTATCTTATTATTTTTATTTAAAATTAAAAAAAACTCCGCTATAATAACCGCGACCGTTCCGCGAAAGGTTAATGTAATTGGAAAACAAGCCTGGGCGACGCCCTCCGCGAGTGTGTCAGTGAACCATGAGGCAAAGACAACCAACACTGAGTTCAAAATGGGGCGATTAAGCCATATTAAGGGTGAAAAAGTTAATTTTTTTCAAGCAATTATGTAGTAACTAATTTGAAGGGGCATACCAACAGGAGAAATATAAATGTAAAATGAGTAAAAGAACAACTGGCCGATTAAAGTTCGAATAAAGCTCAAAATTATTGGGAATTTAAAGATAAATTCTGAAACACATTATGCTTCCCTAAAAAATTGAAATGAAAGCTCAACTCAAAAGGAAGAGTAGGATGTTTGCTTCAAGTTCTTTATCGCTCCCTGAAGCAACAAATTAACAAGAAAGTGCATAAATTACTATCCAGCGTATACAACTACTGAAGCAAGGATAATCAAACGGAGAAAATCGAGAACCCACATCAAATTGATATTACTGTGCTTGCTAAACGACGATCCCAAAAATGTAATCATTTAGATCCAATTAGAAGCAGCGGTATCCACGAGACTAGCTTGAAATTTTACAGCTGGATTTCTATCAAACAACACTTGAAGGATAAGACGGAAATGGAGAAAAGCTGAAAGAGAATGTACCTTCGGAGGAAGAGTTCTTCTTCAAGAAAACATCCCACCATTCAGAATCAATGGCTTTATTGTCCACTGGGACTGAGCTAACGATCTTGCTATTGTTCTTGTTCTTCTTCTTCTTCTTGAGTTTTGGAAATTTGTTAGAAATCGTGTTTTGCTTAGGTTTCTTGGGAGGAGCCATGGCTCTTGGAATTGAAATTGTACAGCCTTAGTTAATTTAATGATATTATTTGTATAATTTTGATTTCTTGAATCCCATGAAGTCCTCTCGGCTCAAGTACAATTCAAGCTCACGGGCCTGTTACATTGGCCGAGCCCAAGTATCTAGATCATTGGGATGGAAGTTTCTTATTGGGTTAGTTAGATTTATGACCTCATTTCCCAATTTTTTTTGATTTCTAACCTTTCTTATCTTAATTTTTAAAAATTAAACTTCATTTATAATTTTAATCTTAAATTTGCAAAATTACCCTTCCCTCCTAAAACCCAATCACACTAACCCAAAATGCTAATCCCCCCCCTCACGTCTGCCTTCTCTGTACCTAATTTTTTTCTTCAAAATTTTTTCCATCAATCGTTTAAGATTGAGAGTTCAATTTTTGAAGTGTTAGAAACTTGTTTAACTAGGTTTTAAATAGATATTCAAGTTCAAATCATATTTTAGTTCAGTGGAACAAAATGCACTATTAATTTTTACATGTTTAAGTATTTTACTTCAACATCGACATTTTCTACTGAGTATAGTCAGATATATGTTTTTTCCCATGAGACTCGTATATATTAACATGAGAATACATCTATATTTCTTTAGTATAGAAACCTAATATAACAAGGCAAACAAATGACTATTATTTTTAATAGCAAGATAGTATGCATATTGCCACTATGGTAAGAAAAACTCAAATCTTGTCTAAAATCTCAAAAAAATGATCAAATAAATTCATAATTTGTATTATTATTTTTGCATAACTAATTACAACTATATTATATAAGTGTGGTAGAGTTACTGTTTATATGAATAGTAATTTCGATTAGGGCCTTTTTTGAGCTTTTTTATTAATTTTTTTTCATTTTAGCCCACTTCTATGTGGTTGTATGGGCCTTGCTATATGGGCCTTATTTTTTTGTCATTATTGTTTTTAACCCAGCCCAAGGTTAATTGGTTTCTTATTTTATGTTCTCACATGTTATCTTTTCCTTTCAGGAAACTTATATACACATATTTGTCATTTTCAATCAACAACTCCACCCTCTCTCTTATTCACCTACTCCCTCTCTTCTTTGTATGTGTCTTGTGGTTATCCCACCTGCACGCCTCATGATTTCCCTTCGGCGAGCCACTCTCTCCTTTTCGGATTTGAATTATGTTTTTGTTGGTTCTTATTCCGATCAGATGACATCTGTCATCGTGTGGGAGGATGGATTATCGGTGATGTTATCTTACAATTATTTCCTGATTGCGTATTATCTTGATTTTTCTGTAGCAAAACAGGTGGTTTGGGTGGTTCACCATGATTTCGTCCATGGTTTTGCTCCTATGCGGTTTGGTTTCCATACTTCATATATATTGTTTGTTTTTTTCTTTTTTCCTCTCTGTGTACGTAGCAAACCACTTACCTTCAGCAACTGGATTTGTTTTACCCTTCATTTTCTCCTCATGCTTATCTGTTATAGGTATGTTTGTTTTTTACCTTTTACTTTTCAGCTATTTCTTGTTACAATCGTATATATGCTTTTTCAGCTTTTCAAGCTTCTCTGTTCGAAATTTTTTTAACTTTTTTTTTTCCCTGTTTGATGTTGGGTGTTGTTTTCGACCTCAATGTTTGAAGGTGGGTTGGTATTTAGGTTGGTTGGTTTTTAGTATGACATATATTTAGATTTAAAAAATGTTCTTCGAAGGCCTAATTGATTTGGTTTCTACCTGACTAGAGGGAATGACTTCCTTTGTGTTATTAAGACGTTTATATAGCGAGCACCACCATTGGTTTGATTGGAGTCATTACTAAGAGTCCATGAGGATGAAATGAGGATGAAAGCCTTCCTGGTTAAACTCTATGAATTAATTCTAAATCAGGATTATGGATTATCATTTTATGAGTTTCCTTTATGTTCTTGTATTTTCTTCTGGTTTCTTGATTATTCTTTTCGCTGCTGGAAAATTGAACAGTGAATCTGCACACCGGGAGCATGTTTCCTCTTGCGTTGCCTTTATAAGCAATGTTAAACTGATAATTGCGTAGTGAAATCTGTCCATGTTATTTGCTGTTGATATTGTGACATCCCCGAAATGATTAATTACAATTTGGACATTAATTTATGTTTATCTGATTAATTATGATGATAATTGATTATGTGTTGGAATTAATTATTGTTGGGATATGCCCTAAGACAAATCATTGGATGATTGTTTGGACATACAATGTTTATGATTTTATGAATGGCAATTCATTATTATATATTATTCGTTTAACTGTGCAATGTGAATTAATATATATGTTAATGTCCTTAGAATAATATTGTATAATTCTTAAACATTGTCCCTAGTCAAGTATTATCGTGAACAGGATAATGATAATACATAGAGACTAGTACGTGTTGATTGATGAATTGTTCATTGATATGAGATATCAAATCAACACATGTGTACATGTGAGAACGATGCACTGGACAGACCCACCATGAGAATGCTACATGGATAATTATATGATTGTCATAAGCAATTCTCATAGTGATAATAATGTATGTAATCCTTACGACTTGTGATCATCAGAGATCCCAACATAAGGAGTTATGTATCTTGATATTGTTAAACGTTACCCGTAACAGGGTAAACTATAAAGGCGACTATTGGATACACTACGAATTATGTAGAGGGATGTTGACTGATCGAGATATGATTTGTCCCTCCTATATAACAGGAGATGTGTTTGGCCCTTGATCAAGTGAGAACTAAAATGCATGGCCATGCTCGAATGAGTCGATATGAGATATCGAGCTTATTCGTTTATTCTAGTTCTACTTGAGGATCAAGAAATAAAGATTGAATATACGAGTATGACTATTCCATGACTCGTGTTCAATCTAAACACAAAGGACAAAGGGATTACGGTACATAGTTAATATTATCACAAGTTCTAAAGGTTATGACGAGTCATTGACATTCTTGTAATTTGGGTAGCCTTGATGTGTTGCTAGACACCGCTCCTTGCTTGTAACGTAAAATGAGATTTTATGTCACTGCCAACATTACAAGATCCTATCGGGTCGCACAAAAGATTAAATCGATAAAGGGAATTAAATTCATTGGATGGATTAATTAATTAAGAAGAGTCTTAATTAAATGATTATAAGGATTTAATTAAATAATGGGTTTGGGCCCATGAGGCTTTGTGAAAGCCTTTAATTAAATCATATATAATAATAACAAGATGATTAATTGTTAATTGATTTCCTTGATATCAAAATTAACCTAGCCACCATTGCTTGAGAAGCTCTCGGCCGCCATCTCTCTTCTCTCTCTCGACTTCTTCATAGTCGACGTGAGGAAGAGTGAGTTGAGGGCCATCTTTCCGATTGAGAATCGAGTGTGCTTTGTTTATATGGTTTAAGAACAAATCTAGCACTTTGTTCTTAAACTATCCCTTTGTTCGATTTGATCGTGTGGATACCGTTGAGGCAAAACTTGATAAGTTTTGCTAGTGACTCGAAGGAGGCGTTGGACGTGGTGCTGCTTCGTGGAATCTGCTCAAACATGCTACAAGGGTGAGACCTTTGTTCCTTTATCCGATATGAACCCCTATGTATAGATCCGGTGTCTTGTAATCCATAAAATATTATTCCGCTGCGCTGCTATGCATGATGGATTACTTACAGTGGTATCAGAGCCGTGTACAATGCTCATATCGGATTTATGTGATTAAATTGTTTTAATCATATTAGAACTATTGTTGCATGCTATTTAAAACTGTATGAACATATATGATATGTTAATATTAAGTTTGTAAAATTATCATGAAATTATATTTGATATAATGATGTTTGATGTATACGATACACGAAGCGAACAATCGAACCCGTAACAAGTTGTTTTCGGCCACCACCTATGCATTTGACCCACTGTTTAGCCACGTGAGGGCTAGGGGTTTCGGACTCCTATGCTCGAGATGGCCTAGTCGTTGTGGCTCATGTTCATGCATGGAGGTTTCGAGACATGGATGAGTTTTGAACTCTTTGGCTCGATAATGGTTCACGCATGCATGGACAAGTGGCTTCACCACGTGAGAGCTAGGGTTTTCGAACCCTTGGCTTGAGATGGTTGAGCCACCACCGTGCATGGCCTGACCATGATTCGTGGCTCATGAATTCCGGCGTTCGAACAAGTTGGCTCGAAGGAAACACAATCAAGGAGCAAGGCGGCTAGGGTTAGACCCTAGCGCCGCCGCCGCTCGCTCAATGGTTCGGCCATGGGCTAGGGTTTCGAACCCTAGGCCCATAATTGGTCCAGCCGTGGTGTTTGGTTGGTTCGAACCATGGTGGTTTGTGGCTTAGTCGTTTAAGTTCGTGGCATGTGATGTCCCGAGCGTACGATAATTTTTCAAAAATTATTTTACAGTTTTAATTAGAATTAAATTTTAAATTGTTTAGAATTTAATTAATTAAATGTTAAAGCATGTTTTATGTGTTGTTTGAGCATGGTGCATGGTTATAGCCCTTTGACCTATTAGATAGGATTTGTAATGTTTGTAATTTATAATACGACATGCGTGTCATGCCTTCTCTATTTTATTCTAAATGTTATCCCTCCCCTATGTTCCATTCGAATGTGAATCGAGGAATTCTATATCTTGTAAATAGTGTAGTTTATTTGTTGATGGTGATCAATGAAGATGGAGCATCGTGCCGGGATGAGAAGGCCATTCACAAATTGGAGCCAAAGGAAGGTGCTTGTGAAGTTACCTTAGGTTGACTCTTAGGATTTTCTCCCCGATTAGGACATTCTCGAGCAAAGTGGCCATGCTTACCACATTCAAAACAAGCAGAACACTGTTTCACCGAGTGGGGTCCCCTGCAAAGGAAACATCTAACTCTCCCATAATTACTTGCTTGTGACTGTCCCCTATTCGACGGGCCATTATTCCCACGATTTCCCCTTCCACGCACATCAGGCCGTCTACCACTGAATCGGGAAGCTGATGAGTTCCCCCTTGGCTTAAAATGGTCGCCCCTTGGTTTCAAGTTTTCCGGGGTCGATCTCTGTGGTGGTGCTGGAGGTGGCGCTACAGTCGGATATGCACCTGTAAGTAATCCAACAAGCATAGCAACGCAGCGAAATTTAAAATTTTGGATTACAAGACACCGGATCTATACAAAGGGGTTCATATCGGATAAATGAACAAAAGTCTCACCCTTGCAGCGTGTTTGAGCCGATTCCACGAAGCAGCACCACGTCCAACGCCTTCTTCGAGTCATGGTAGTGCTTATCGCGTACGCCCAAATTAACCCTTCATCAGTTAATAGCAAAAATATATAGTAGCGGAAGTATGGATCGATCCCACAGGGAAGGTAAATTTATTTCGTGTCAATTATCAAACAAATAGTAACAATGGGAGTTTTGGATTGGATTACTACTACTTAGCGAATATCAAACTAATAAACGAGCTTAACTAAAACGATTAAAACTTATGGGATTAAAGCGATTCTTGGTTTTCAGGTAACCGTACTTTTGGAAAATTATCTTTTGGTCATCAAATCAAAACATTCGAATTCTTTCGATTATCTATCGACTGGAAAGTCAATTCCTACTCATCTTATTCATAGTCAAAGAGAAAACACCATTCAATTCAACCCTTACCAAATCTCTAATCACCACTACAGCCGTTAATGATTAAATCAATGATAGTTTTCAAAACTAATGAGTTCGACAAATCTAATCAATAAAAACTACAGCCGTTAGAATTGATTACTCAATCGTTTCTCCTAAGAATTCAATAACACCTACAGCCGGTTAATTATTAATCTTAGTTGTTTCTTAACAAACTATCGATTATGCAATTGAATATTAGGTGATCGGTCTAATACACAAACACAGCAATCATGGAATTCGAAATCTGAGAAACAAATTGAAATCGAAATCTAATTCAACAGTCAAACCGAATTCTCATAAAAGATTCAAATCCAAAAGTTATATTGGGATGAGGTAGGAGAAAGAGCTATCACGGGACCTGAGTTATTGCAAGCTACTACAGACAAGATCGCTATCATCAGAGACAGACTCAAGGCAGCCCAGGATTGACAGAAAAGTTGGGCTGATATGAAAAGGAGACCAGTAGATATTGAGATTGGTGAAAAAGTCTATATAAAAATTTCACCAATGAAAGGAGTTATTCGATTTGACAAAGGGGGAAAGTTGAGTCCGAGATATATGGGACCATTCAAAGTTCTAGAAAAGGTGGGAACGCTAGCCTATAAAATAGCACTACCACCAAGCCTGTCAAGAATTCACAACGTCTTCCACGTATCACAACTAAGGAAATACATCGCGGACCCAAATCACGTGCTTGAAGCAGAACCTCTAGTGGCTCAAGGGAGTTTGGACGAGACTTGAAGTACGAAGAAACTCCCATCCGTATTGTGGATTCTAAAAACCAAGTTCTGAGACGAATGACAATTCCATATGTCAAAGTCCAATGGTCAAACCATACTGAAAGAGAAGCTACATGGAAGTAGAAGAAATGATGCGAGAGAAATACCCCTACCTTTTCCAAGGACAAGTTGACTCGAGTTTCGAGGACGAAACTTCAAATAAGGAGCGAGGGATGTAAAAACCCGAGATTTGATGTCATCAAATCTACTTAAGGTACCTTATGCAAGTTAAAACTCTAATTATTAATTAGATAATTAAGTGTTTTAATATGATTAAAACTCTATTTAATAGATAGATAATTAGGAGTTCTATGAAGCGTAAAACTCTAAAATATGATTTAGAATTTTAGTAGGGATAAAGTGTATCATGTTATCATTATCTTGATTAACCTACACTTATTAAATACCAAATCACTCACCTCTTTTCAACACATTGAGCCGAGAACTTTAGAACCAAAGCATACCAGATTTTTGAAGACTTTGCCTTATAAATCCTAGGTCCAGCCAATAAAAAATCCTCTCCATTCAAATCAATAATTCGAAGGTTTTACCTTGGGAATTGCCAAGATTTCTAGTCAAAAAAATTCTCTTCCATTCAGCAACAGTGTTCGAAGAAAACACACATGTTTACACAGTATAATTGAGCACTTCCGTCAGCTTTAAGGAATCAAAATTTGCACACACTGTACACACACAGAAAACAACTTTCGAACACCTTTCAATATTAAGGAGGAGGATTGCTTGCGTTGTCGTACCCTAAATCGTTCAAACACGTCTACAATCGCTGTAAGTGGGTTTTTGCTAGTTATTCGTTTCGTTTTGAAAATAATATGTATGTTTTTAAAGTTCTCAATCGATATGAACTATGTTGAAATTAAGAAAAGTATTAATTTGTAAGCACTTTAAACTTTGAAATCTGATTGGAAATGGATTCCTTTATGACCCTGGTGCGGTGGGATATAACCGTTTACATGACCTTATACAGTGGTTAACCGTTGTTTCTGGAGTTTCCAGACCCTTTATTCGTGGGTAAGCCGATGCATGACCTCTTCTCTAGGAGGGATAATTCTAGAGACTTATATCAGTACCAAGAGGAAACTAGATGATTTATTGTGCTTAAGTATAAGAAAAATTATGAATGATATGAGATGTTATGTTATGGCTCGACGGAGCAATTATGTCAAGAGGCATTCATATCAAGATTACGTTTGAAATACGTTTTGGAAAATTATGAATATTTATTATGTTATCATATCGATTGTCCCCCACTTGTTGAGTGTTTTCCAAAGCACTCAACCCCTTACTCTACATCCCCAGATAAAGCTGAGGAAGAAGTTGAAGCCGAAGAATCACAAATTTTGGGGTTGGTGATATATCCGCTGCGTATTTCTAAGAATTAAGATCCCCAGACTTTATTTAAGTACTATTTTACTATTTAAGATGTTAAGTTTTAATTTCGCGTTTTTAATTCAGTTGTAAAGACAATGATTTCTTTGTTTATGGAATATAGACTGGTTTTTGTTTATTACGATATTACGAGGCTTATTGATTCAAGTTGTTTATGGAAATCAATGCCGGTGTTATTGACCCCGGTCTCGGGGTGTGACATTTTAGTGGTATCAGAGCTAGCCAGGTTCCATAATCCCGTTGGGAAAAGATCGATTCACGATAATTACAATAATCTGAAGTTCAATCTGATTGATCACGTGAATAACGATTTTTCTGTTCCTAAGAATTTTTTTTTTTTTTTAAAAAAGAGGAATTTCGAAAATTCAAAACCCTATTCTGCCAAATCGCCGCCGCTGCCTGCCGCCACCATAAACTTCAGCCAATATACCATTGGAATCGTCTCTTCAGGAAGATCACACTGCCAAAATTTCAAGTCAATCGGACTACGTTTGCCCGATCAATTTCTTGATCGAAATATTCTAGAACCCTAATGCCGAAATCCAATGCTTCGATTTCCATACCATCTCTTCATAGTTTTTCAATTAAATTTGACACATTGATGCTCTAAGAATTTCGAGCAAAATCCCTCTGCCAATCGCCACTAACAATCAATGTACGACGATAATTTCGGATCAAAACAGCGCCCCTCAAGAACCCTAGCAGTCTGGAAATTTCCTTCTCGATTTCTTAATTTCGTAAATGTTTATGTTCAAATTAATTTTGTAATTTCTATCCTTATTCTATGACGATCGAAAGCCCTCTCCTAATTTTGAATTCCGGTCGTCGATTTAGGGCCCATTTTGGAACCCTAATTCTAGGCGTATGAACCCTAATTTCGGTTAAAAAATATATAAAAAATAAAAAATTCCAGATTTCAAAATTTCGAAAGTTTATGCCCCACGCTACTGATTTCTGATTTTTATTAAAATGATTTTTGTCAAGTTTTTACTTGGACTAATTTAGTTCCGTAATTGGGCTTAGGTGATGTCGACCCGAGCTCAAACCGTCAGGATCCATAGCTTAGAACAAGAAGTTGAGGAACTCAAGGAATCTAAATCTGAACTGCTAGAGCTAATAGACCACTTGCGTGGTGATGTTCATAGGTTCGGCTACTACCACCACCAAGCCAACGAACAGCTCAAAGAAGCAAACAAGGAAGTTGCTCGGTTGGATGAACTTCACATAACTGCTGCTGAAAAGTGCATAGTGCAAAGGCAATAGTTGGAGCAAATGGCGGATAGAGTTCTCACCCTCCAGACTTCGAACCATCGCTTATCAGTAAGAAGCAATGGATATTGGGGTATCATCACTCACCTCCAGAACGTCAATAATAACCTTCGAGGCGTCATTGCCAACATGCAGGCAGATGAAGAACTAGAGGAGGACCCTGAGGAGGAACCAATGGAAGAAGAAGTGGAAGAGGAGTTAGAAAGTGGAGAAGTTGTAGATCCGTAGTTTTTCTAGAAGGCGTTGTGTTTAGGATTTTTTTTGTTTTAAGAGTTATTTTGATGTTCAGCATTTCCATTTTGTTTTTATGAACATTTTCAGTTATTAATAAAATCGTCATTTTCCTTTTATCATGCCTTCGTCATTTTCCGTTATCGTTATACTTCTGCGCAAAGATTTTAGATCTATATGTATTGTAGGAAATGGCCGGACGTCCTACTCGCAGCAATCGTAATCCCAACTACGCTGCCCCTCATAACAATGATGAGGAGAGAGCAAATGATAATCAACGAGCCCCTAGAGTGGGATTGAGCAGCGAGGATTTGATGGCAATAGCTACCATCGTTGCTACAACACTGCAAGGCATGACTAACCCTGCTGCTAATCAGCCACATCCGCAGCCAACGCCACATCCACAGGGAGTGAAGTACCACTATGAATCACTGCGAAAGAACAGAGTTCCAACCTTTGATGGCAACTCAGACCCGGAGATGGCCCAAAACTGGCTTAAGCAAGTGGAAAACCACCACAGACTACTTGAAGTGTCTGAAGACATCAAGGTGGAAGTCACCACATCATTTATCATTGACCAAGCTGGCTTTTGAGAATTTAATGGTTTGGTTATTTTGAGAACAGGGACAATACAAGGAATCCGTGGCATTTACATTCTGTAAATTATGAACTGTAATATTATGATTATTGGATTGGTGGCATTGGTATGCTCACCCCGTGTGGAGGCTGTCTCTGTTGGGGCAGGTATTACAGGTGCAGCGGTAGCTTTGGCGTTGAGCTCGGGCTATTGATTTGAGGTACCTCCAGGATTGAAGTACCAGAGCTGGTTGATTAAGTACGTAGCTCTAGAGTTGAGATCGAGCGGTGCATGGGAGGTACTTCCAGGATCGAAGTACCAATAGCCGCATTCGGTAGAGTATCTTATACATTAGATACACGCTTATTCATTGGGTGCTCTCATGTGAGCACGTTTTTACGTGTATATGGAATATATAAATTGGCATGGCTTTTCTCTCTTCATTTATGGTCTGCATGCAATTAAATAAGGATTTGCTAAATGAACAGAGAGTATATTAGTGTATTATTAGGGTGCATACTATGAAAGTGGTTCTGATTTGCGAAGTTGAATATTATGGGGTTCTAATGCAAGAAATTTTATAGATGGTAATGAAATATGATGCTATGCTTGCATGTGGTCTCCTTCCCATGATAATATGATTCTATGCACTAATGGCATGGATCAATACACTAAAACGGGTTAAGGGCTCGGGGGTCGTTACAGGTTCCAATCTGGGTTTCATCTTCCTTAAGCTCTTCCAAGTGGTGGCCACGGATTCTGGAATGCTCAATAAATGTTCATTGAAGAGTATAACATTCACAGTTCCTCTCTCTTGTGTATCAATTCAAATGCTCTTGGAGCTGTGTCTTTTATACTTGAAAGATGCAACAGTAATATATGTTTTTCTCAGAGTCAGTACTGATGCAAACAATGTTATTGTCCTTGTAGAATGATGTGCATTAAATATTTTTTCGTCTCTAGCCCAAAATAGCACTGCAACATTTAATGTGCTCCTGTAAATCTGCAAATTTCCTCTTGTAGCTTGTAACGACTAGTTGATCAGTACTTGGAACATTTGAAATACTCTACTGAAGCTTCTTCATCGGTAATATTTTGTTCCACAGATATATCTTCTTTATTGTTGGTAGGGTACTTCACCGGATGAGCATTAAGTATGTGCACCACCTTGTTAAAATCACCAAACTGTTAAAATTACATGCACCAATTTGTAAGAACCAACTGGTTAACACCACCAATTTGTTAAATTTACATGCACCACCTTGTTAAAATCACCAAGTACGTGCATCACCTTGTTAAAATCACCAAGTACGTGCATCACCTTGTTAAAATCACAAATTTGTTAAAATTATATGCACCAATTTGTAAATTTTACTTGCACCACCTTGTTAAAATCACAAAAATTACCTGCACCAATTTGTAAAAATACGTGTACCAAATAGTTATAATCACCAATTTGTAAAAATTACGTGCACTAATTTGTTAAAATTACCTACACCAATTTGTTAAAATCACAACAAAAAAACTTCCAAAACCTGAATATCTTCGCTCATTTTCCCACAGCAAATCCCCACTTTTCTTCCTCAAAACAATAAAAAAAAGGAAGGAACATGGGAAGATTCCTGGAATTTGCCGATCCTAAAACATAATAAAACAAAATGTTCCTTGTTACCCCATGGATAGTGTCCCTTGTGATATATCTAACAATTCAACATATGGTATATTCTCAATGTTGGATGAGAAGATGCCCCATGTATTGTTAGATCTATCACATGGGGTAGCCAATAACAAATCTAATAAAACCTAAATATTCCAAGTAATAGGTCAAAACCCGATGATGGGTTCTGGGTGGCGGCTGAGATGCCTCCAGCTGAAACGGGTCGGCCCGGGTTTCTTGCATCTACTCGCGATGGTCAGATGGTGACATGGGTTGTCAGACCTATGTTGGGTCGGGTCCCTTGTGTGCAATAGTTGTGGCGGAACAGGGACAAGACATCCAATCAGTGCAGATATCGACACAGACAGACAGTAAATAAATTAGAAGAAGCCCTATAGATGAAGAAACATAAACATTCAAGAATTAGAAGAAGCCGTTTGTATTTCCTTTGATTTGTAGGCTTTTTATAATGGGCTAGATGAATAATGTTTCTCTGTTTGATATCAGCTTGAACTTTCCCGATATTTTTTTTTTGTTAATAGGTTGCAGTTCGGATTGGCCCATCAAGGATTGGCTTACCTATTTATTTTCTAGTCCAGCCCACCTTTTCCTTCCATACCATACCAATGTTTCCAATTTCCAAGAAGCACGAACCAGGAACAGACGTCGATTTGAGGTATGCTTCTTTGATTCATCTATGCATAAGATTATGATTCCGTTATATGCTTTCTTTAAGAGTTCTGAGTTTTCATCATTAATGGAGTCAGATTGAAAATCATATACGAGGACTCTATATCTATGTGGACCAGATTGAGGGTTGTTTATATACCGATAAAATTGGTGAATTATGTGGGGTTCAAGTTAAGAAACACATATAAAAAATCTTCTTTCCATGCTGTGAAACCGCTGTATGGCTATTGCTGGCAATAACCTTTTTTTTTTTTGGTTGGAAGACGAATGATGCTGCTCAAATTGTAGGTGTTTGATGGAAGGCCTTGCAAATGTAGCATTCTTAGGAGTATTGCTCTGCACTGTTCCGTTTGTTGCTTACGGGGTTTCAGTGTCATGTATGATGGCATATGAAGAAGGTGGTGCCCCGGCAGTTTTTAATTCGCCCGAGTGTCCTCAATGGGTTCTTTATGCTAAATCTTCTCAAAATTCAACGAAGAATTGCCAATTTGCCACACTTCAAGGTCTTAGAGAGTATCAAGAAGATCGTATTACATGCGATCTTGATATGAAATTTCCTTTTTCAGGTGATTTTGGTATCATATAAAGCTGCTTTGTAGGTTTATTTCCTTCTGGGAATATCATTTATAAAATACATAAGTATTTTTTCCAATGTTTGCCATTCGGCTTGGTGGCAATTGTCGGACACGTGACTATATAGAATCTGAAGATGCTTGCCATATCTCCAGGTAAAGATGTGATTGAGGAGGTTACTGTAGGTGTTGCAGCAATATTTGATGGCCATGGAGGCGAGGAAGCAAGTGAGCTGGCTTCACGGAAGATTTTGGATTACCTTTTCATGCATGTTGTGTTTGCTGAGTACAAGCGAGTACATTTAATCTCCAAAAATGATAGCAAGTCACACAAATTAGATATGTAAGTCAAAAGTTTTGAATTTTTGAAATCAGTAAATTTATTGTGGCAGTTCTATGTTTCAACTATGTAGAATGAAGAATTATGAATGGTTTGGACAAAATCCTGATCAGAAGTTTGATGCTTGATGTTTAAATCCCTTGAAATTGCTCTTTGATTCAAGAGCACACTTCTAATTAAACTCTGGCGAAAACTAGAGGATTTACTGCACCTGTGAAGGTGGTTGCATTATATCATGTGTTGTAATTGCCTTTAACTTGGAAATTTATTCAACCTGGTCGTTGAATCAGGACCATTAAGACTCCTCTTTCATGGTCCTTCAAGTCTTGAGTATAACATTTGCTCTCTCTCTCTCTCTCTCTCTCTCTCTCTCTCTCTCTCTCTCTCTCTCTCTCTCTCTCTCTCTCTCTCAATATGCAGTTCTCACGGAACATCATCGGGGAGCGACCACAGTTCAATAAGACATGGAATTCTAGAGGAAGCATTATTGAGGACAATCGAAGATATTGATTTAGAATTTAATCAAGTATGTCGGGTGATTAAATGAAGTTGTGCATTAATTCTAAACATGGCTATAAACTGTTCGACCTCATATTTCCGTCACCAGGAAGCTCGTGAAAAAAGATATACTTCTGGGTCTACTGCCATCGTTGTTCTTTTGGTAAATGGCCAATTTTTGATTGCCAATATCGGTGATTCAAAGGCACTGTTGTGCTCTGGACGAAATCAACCCGGCCATTATACAGGAAGTCTGGGACCTTTCTATGTGTTTAGAAATTTATACATACCTTGATTGTTAATGTCTTGATTTAATGTAAATTGTTAAAGTAACCAGCTCATTCTCGTTGATTATCAGTGACGTTTGTGATCTTTCTTGATCACATCATTCAAACCTTATGCAGGCAATTTGGTGAAAGAACTTTTCGTTGAGGAACTGACCAGAGACCACCATCCAGATAGAGAAGATGAAAAGGCACGAATCATTGCAGCTGGTGGTGTTGTAAGTTGGTGGGGCGTGCCTCGTGTCAATGGTATGTTGGCTATATCCCGTGCTATTGGTGATGTTTATTTAAAAAGGTAAACACACATCCTCTATTTAAAAACAGCACACTATTTAATATCATAGAGCCTTTAGTTTTTCTGCTTCATCACCTGCTAGAAAAAGTCTCTTTTTGGCACTTGATGTTAATTTTTCCAATCTTAATCTGTCGAAACTGGTGAAATTTCCTTTGTTATATCTAGATACGGTGTTATTGCTGTACCTGATGTTGTGGGTTGGAGACGTTTTACTCCCGAAAACAGGTATTTGGTGGTAGCATCTGATGGGATATTCGAGGTATTCACACCACAGAATGTATGCGGCCTCTTAAACGTAAAGGCCTCTGAATCCTCATCTGAACAAATGTCACCATCCTTGGCAGATAGGATCATTCACGCTGCGTTTGAGGCTGGTAGCACGGACAACTTATCCGTTATTGTCATCAGTCCATTGAACACCACAGATCATTGATAGGCATGGTAATGGCAATGCATCAGGAAATTGCTATCTGGACCAGTAGCTTCAAAGCCCATTACATCTTCCGAGGATTCAAAGGACCTTGTATGGCTTGTCCACACTACGTATGGTGAAATTTATCCTATGTAACATAGACATAGCCCAATGCCTCTTCATCTAGAAATTACATTGATAATGTTATATAAAAATTTCCAGTAAGTTTGCCATCATTTTCTTTTGAGTATTACAGGTTCTAGCTGTTTAGAGAAATATACAACGTTTTTAATAAAAATAGATGAGTTTTTTGGGGAAATTGCAAATAGGTGCTGTTTACAGAAACTTATTATAAATAAATCTGCAAAAAAAAACTTCTTACCAAAAAATACACTTAGAAGAAAATTATATTCATATAAGTCCAATTTTTTAACTATTGGTTTGAAAATGTATTTTTTAGTTACCAAAATACCCTTCAGTTGAAAACATCCTAAACCTAATTTCAGATCTTTATTTTCTTCCTCATCCCGTTCGCCCACACCTTAAATTTTCTGCTGAAATTTTTCGGCGATTCTCAGATCATTATTTTCTTCATCATCTCGTCACTTCATCTAGTCGCTTCATCCCTAAAAAGTATTTGCTAAAATGTTCTGTACATGAAATATGTTTGAATCGAATCATCTAAATTTTCGTAGCATTTGGAATCTTTTTGAATCGAAGAAGATCTCGGACTAGTCTGCAATATAATTTTCGGATCTGCTATGCGCATTTCATCTTGTGTATGTGTATACTGTGTGTGTATGTGAATTATAAATTTGAATACCGATGCTAAATTATAGATATCGAAAGTGTGTTAGTATGTTTTTTTTTTTGACTGATGCATATGGATGAAGAAGTATGCATTGGTGCCCGTGCTTGTTTGCTAATTTCCAAAATTTACAGTTTGACACCAAGATAATGCAATAAAGAAGATGACCCAGAGAAAAAATAACTGGTGCACGAAATTATAAAAAGTAACTGGTGCACGAAATTATAACCTTGGTGCACGAAAAGCATAAAAAGTAATTGGTGCACGAAAATCATAAAAAGTAACTGGTGCACAACATTGGTGCACGAAAATCATAAAAAATAACTGGTGCACGAAAATGATAAAAAAGTAACTGGTGCACGAAAATTATAAAAAAATAACTGGTGCACGAAAATGATAAAAAGTAACTGGTGCACGAAAATTATAAAAAGTAACTGGTGCACGAAAATATAACCTTGGTGCACGAAAATATAACACTGATGCACGAAAATACAACACTTGTGCAGAACTTTGTGTCAATTTTCGTGCATCAGTTACTGATTTTTCGTGCATTAGTTACTGATTTTCAATCTTTTTGTGCACCAGTTACTGTTAAAAATTTTCGTGCACCAGTTATTTTTTATAATTTTCGTGCACCAGTTAAATTTTATAATTTTCGTGCACCAATTAATTTTTCGCTGGGTCATCTTCTTCGTTGCAAGTTTCAGACTGTAAATTCTGAAAATGAGCAAAGAAGCATAGACATCAATGCATAATAACCAAAAAACCATATATATATATATATATATATATATATATATATATATATATATATATATATATATATATATATATATATATATATATATATACACTCTTACACAGATACACACAAACACACAGACATACTGAAATTGAAAAAAAATAATCTGGAAAGTAATGATGAAACGAAAAAATCGAAGAGATGTTGAGAAAAAACTGTGAGAAACCGTAATTGGCGAGAGAGATTTATGAGGAGATTCGAATCGCAGTGGTGAAAGAGATCGAACGAAATGCTGAAAGTAAGAGATTGGAATTTTTTTAGATTGCCGTATTTTCTTATTAAGGGCACTTTTGTCATTTTAACCTAAAATTGACTTAAATGATTGCAAGTTTTTTTCCTGGACTAGGATGAATAAAGTTTTACCATTGGGTACCGGCCTGAACTTTCCCCTTTTTAAAAAAAAAAAAAAAAATTTCTGTGTATTAGCAATTTAAATATTTGATCCTACGTATTTATCTAATAATACAATTGTGAATTGAAGTTAAAACTTTGATAATCAATAAAAAGTAAATTTTTTTTGTCCTGAAAGCTCCATATTCCATTTGTCTTTTGCTACGGCATCTGTTTTCTCTGTCATTAATTATTTGGTTTGCTATTTATAGTGCATCTTTCGGAGCCTTGGCCTCAGATATCGTATCGTGTTGACGCTACCAAATTTTGATCATATAATATAATGATATTATGTTGTGAGGTTGGGTTGATGTCATATGGTAGCAAAACAAGAAACCAAGAAGTGTGGCTTCTCCATACCAATGACCTTATCTTTCTTTGCCCTTTTCCACAATTGTTGTGTGGCTTCTCCATACCAAAAACCGGTCGAACCGGTGAACCGGTCGACTGGTTGAACCGGTTCTCACCTTTTTTTTCTTTTTTTTTTTTTAGTTTTTCATTTTTTTTTGTTATCCCTTTTAAGTTTTATCATTCACACAACAATTCTTCTTCTACAGGACAATGTATGAACTTTCTAATAAAAAAAAAATCAATTCTTGCATTTTAATTGGTGGATTACATGACAATTGTATTGCCATGATTGAAGAATTTATGGAGTTTATTATATATATTAGATCTAATTTTGTATTGCATCAATTCCATGCAACTATGAGTTTTAACATTTACTCATTATATATTTTTGATATTTGTATCAGTCTTATATATAAATACAAAAAGTAATATATTGTATCAAAAAAGACAAAAAATCTCTTAATTTTGATAATCAATGATAAAGTGTTTGTAATAATATAGTAGCCCATTATTGAATAATATAATACAAATTTGGTGTATACATGACTAATTAGTGCGTTTGTAATTAATCCTTTTATATATAAAGTTTATATAAAAAAAATAGTTATAAACTTAAATAGATGAAATTATTGAAAGATTGTGTAAAATATTGGTCTCCATGCTATGTTGCTACAATGGTATTTTTTTTATTATGAACATTTGAAACTTTTACAAATACATGTTATATATTTTTCAAAAATTAAATATAGATATTACATCATGATGACGTCATACACCGGTTGAACCAGTAGTTTAACCGGTTAAACCGATCGAACCTGTAACCAGTAAGGACACCGATTTTATGTCCGGTCCGGTTATGAAAACACTGGTTCTACTCTAACTAATTTTTTTGTTTTGTTTTGTTTTTATTACGGCAGACTATTTTGAATAATTTAAAGGTTGATTTTGGAGTAATATTTAGGATTACTGAGGCCAAATATTTCACACTTAAATATATATAATCAAAAAATCTTCTATATGTTTAAAATAATCGTTGTTGATTCGTACAAACTAAGGAAAAACATAAACAAATATATATTGTATGGCATTATATAAGCTCCCATCATGACAACTAGAATTGGGATTTATGTAAGCAGCATTGGCCTTTATGCATTGAAGTCTAAAATCATAATATTTGACAAATACGACCAATATGTTTTATTTTTCTAATATATTGTAAATTGTTATTTGCACCATAAAATAATGATCTAATGGCCATTTGCTCACATATCGTTGCTAATAGGTACTTTATAAATAGGTATTTTACTCCATGTATTTTGCAAATATGTGTAATTTACCTCCAAGTGGATCTCACTCCTCTCTCCACAATTTTACTCCATCTATTTTGTAAATAGGTGTAATTTTCAGATTTTTTGGCTTGTACTATCGTTTAGGAGGTTGTATTTTGCACCTACTCACAAATCAAGTGGGTGCTATCTATTTTCTAATAACATGGAGGTAAATTACACATAATCGAAATAACATGGGGATAGAATAAAATTAGGTCAGATTCTACATTTAGGTGCAAATTACTCACCTGTATTATTCTCTAGGTGCAGATTACTGTTAAGCTCATCAATGGTGAAGCGGTTATTCCACGTCATTAACTGATTAGCAGTTACATAAATCAATTAGAATTCAGTTCACATGCAGTTAATTCAATTCATGCAGTTAGCGTTTCAATCTGAAGAATTAGCTTCTTATCATTTTGTATAAATAGAAGTACTGTGAATACAATTAGAAATATATAATAGAATTCTTCTTTCTCTCCTTCAATTGTCTTCATCTTCATCTTCATGATCGTGCATGCATAGACTTTCTTCTGCTCGATCTTCAGTAGCTGCTTAACATGGAGAAATACACATGGATTTAACATGCTATCAGAGAAGCAATTCTCCATAATTCTCCAGCTATAATTTTTTTCCTTCTGTTTTTTTTTTTTTGTTCTTCGATGGCTGCTTCTTCGTCGTCTTCAACGTTTGGATTTAATGATCCATTATATCTTCATCCCTCGGATGCTCCAGGGATTTCTCTTGTTGTTGATCCATTGATTGGAATGGAAAACTACGGTGTATGGAGTCGCGCAATGTTACTTGCCCTTCGAGCCAAAAACAAGCTTGGCTTTATCAATGGCACAATCCCTAGGCCATCCGAAACTTCATCTAGTTTTCATCAATGGGAATGATGCAATGCCACAGTTTTGTCGTGGATCATGAGTTCTGTATCTCGAGAAATATTTGGAGGAATCATTTATTGTACAGTTGCATCAAGTGTCTGGAAAGATTTGCAAGAACGATTTGATAAAGTCTGTGGCTCGAGGATATGTGCACTTTTCGAGACATTGGGCAAGGTCAATCAACTATTTATGTTTACTCTTCCAAGTTGAAACAGTTGTGGGATGAATACGCTTCTTTGGTCACGCTTCCGGCCTATTCATGTTCCACATCAAAGGCATATGTGGAACATGATCAACACCAAAAACTCTTACAATTTCTCATGGGCCTAAATGATAGCTATTGTCATATTAGGAGTCAAGTTCTCTTGATGCACCCACTTCCCTCAGTTAATCAAGCGAATTCCATCATAAATCAAGAAGAATCTCATCGGAATGTCATATTCAATCAATCCATTCCAGAAATTCCACACACAACATTCTAGTCTTCTTCAAATAAGAAACTAGAAGGTGAAAAATGTGAGAATCACCAAGGATGTGTGTTATAGACTTGTTGGGTATCTACCCGGACACAAGCTTCACAAAAAGTTCCCACTAAAGAATCACAAGGGACAGAACAAGAATGGCAGAGTTGTGGCCCATAACAGCTTTAACATGGACCAATCTGTTTCTCCAACGGAATCTGCATCATCACCTGCTGCTATCTCATTTACAGCAGATCAATATGAGAAGATTTTACAGCTTCTTGAACAAACTTCAAGACCTTCATCCCAATCGGTCAACCTTGCAGGTACATCAACAAGCTTACTTTCTGTTTCTAATACAGATAATTGGATCTTGGACTCTGGTGCAAATGCCCATATCACAGGTGCTTCTCATTGTCTACAAAATCAGCAGCCTTGTTCTCCTACAACGGGATCAGTTAGACTTCCGAACGGTAAGTTCATTCCCATTCTTTCTCAAGGATCCATACCACTTTCTTCAACCTTACATTACAAAATGTATTATATGCCCCAGACTTTAACTTTAATCTCCTCTCTATTTCCAAATTCACAAAAGACCATCATTGCTTTGTCACTTTCTACTCACACTTTTGTTTCTTTCAGGAACTTTCGATTGGGAGGATCATGGGGATTGGCAGGCTTAAGCAAGGACTATATCATCTTGAACATCTTGAGGACATCAATACGTCTGTTACTTGCCTTTCAAACTTTGTTTCCTAGAAATTCTACTATTTGTAATAATCTTTTGTGTAAAGACTTCGATATCAATCTATGGCATCAACGTCTTGGCCATGTGTCACTTGCTCGATTAAAATGCTTGCCATTTATTACACAAAAACAATTGAGTTCTCACTGTCCAATTTGTCCACAATCTAAACAAACTAGACAATCATTTCCACAGTTAAGTCCTTCACGAGCAACCCAAGCTTTTTCTCTCTTACATCTTGATATATGGGGGCCTTTTCCCACACCCACAACTAATGGTGCCAGATATTTTCTTACGGTGGTGGATGATTTCACACGTTGCAAATGTGTCTTTCTTTTGCAATTCAAATCAGATACATTGCAAATTTTAAAACAGTTCTTCACCTTCATTCTAAATCACTTTCAACCCAGTGTCAAAACCATTAGAGCACACAATAGCACTGAATTCTTTCATAATGAATGTGCTTCATATTTGACTTCCTTGGGCATCATTCACCAAAGTTCTTGTCCATACACTCCCCAACAAAATGGCATAGTAGAAAGTAAACATCGACATATATTGAATATAGCTAGAGCCTTAAAATTTCAAGCCAAAATTCCTGATATTCATTGGGGAGATTGTGTTTTGCATGCGGCATATATCATCATTCGAACACCAACTCCACTTCTCAAGAATAAAACTCCGTTTGAAGTATGCATCCAATCCCAATCCCAATCCCATCAATAAGCTGGCTGCTCTTCGCTATCCTTTACATCAAAAGGGTTTCAAGCTCCTTGACATCACTACACACAAATTCATCACCTCAAGAGATGTTATATTCCATGAGGACATCTTCCCATTTTCCAATCCACCTTCTGATTCTTCTATCTTTTCTGAACAACCATATTCTGATGTTTTTTAATGCATTGATCAACCTGTAGCACCATCATCTTCTCATACTCATACTTCAGAAACACCCCATCAGTGCAGTGATCAACTTGTAGCACCATCGTCTTATCCTACCACTACTTCAGTACCACCCCACCAGCTTCTCAGGCATTCCAGTAGATCACATATACCTCCTCCTTGGACACAGGACTATGCATGTCCCATCATCTCTAATGCTCATACCTCCACATCCAAATATCCTCTGTCCGACTGCGTTAACTATACTCATCTGTCACCCATTGTAAGTGTAACACCCCCGAAATGTTATATGATTATGTGCTATGATGATGAAGTATGATATGTTTAAGGGTTGTGGTGTATTTAAATTGGAGGATTATAATTATGATATGATGATATGATTTAGGGGGCATGTGGGGTGTTTTAAGGGATGTATTAATTAAATGAAGTTATAAAATATCGAGTGAGGATATTTTTATACATCGTACTAAATACCGGGACACAATTAAACACCACATGACCACCCCAACCTTCACCACCCCCCTACTCGGCCACCATGCCTTTTCCCACTTGGCAACCCATGCCTTTTCCCACTTGGCAACCCATGCTTGCACTCATTACTTTCCAATCAACTCTCCTCCATTCCCTTCTCCTCCTCCTCTCCTCCATTTTCGTTCCAGATTTAGCTGCATTAAGGCAAGGAAAAGCTTGGTTAGAAGGGTGTCTAAAACCTTGCAAAAAGAAGAGCAAAAGTAGAGGGGTAAGCCTTACTCTGTTTTTCGGAGTCTTGGATTGAGTTGGGTTTTGTTGAATGATTTTTATGCATGTTAAGTGTAGGTTTGGGTGAAACCTTGGTATGGGTGCTTACATGGTAGTATTATGTAACTACTAGGTTGTTCGAGCATGTTACATGTTTTATGTGATAGATTTCTAGTTATGAAACTATGTGCTCGAAAATATGGGCAAAGAAGAACATACTCTGTTTTCTGTATAGGTTGGTTGAGGATGAAGATTATGATGATGTTATGATGCATGTTAGCTTAGGTTTTGCTAAACCTTTAATTTGAATACATGCATGTTAGTTTTATGAAGCTTGTAACATTTTTGTTCAGGCATGTTTTACGCCTTATGAAGTAGAAATGATGGTATGATATGAGGTGCTCAAAAATCTGGGGAAGTCCCGATTTTTCAGAGCTCTCGATCGGTCGAGATTTTGGTCCCGATCGATCGAGCGAGGCAGAAAGTTTAAGGCATGGTTTGAATTTCAGGTGCCGATCGATCGAAGAATTTCTCGATCGATCAGTGAAGCTCCTCGATCGATCGGTAAAATGTTTCGATCGATCGATCGAGGCAGAATGTTTGGGCACTGTTTGTGCACAGTTTCTCGATCGATCGAGACCTTGGGACCGATCGATCGAGAGAGGCAGAATGTTGAAAAATATAATGATGATTTATTTTGTTAAGATATGGTATGAGATGGTATTGAGGCATCTAATATGCTATTATGTGGTCTTGTAGAACCATCCTAGGTACCAGCTCAATCAAGGAGATAAAGTCTGTTGACTCTTCCTCCTTTTAAAAAGGTACTTAAGAGACGTACGTGCATCGGACGGTAAAACACATCTCTACACTATGACTATGCATTTATCGCATGAATATTCACGATGAAATGATGATGTTTATACGATGTTTATATGATGATGTTTATACGATATTTATATGATGATATTTATACGATGTTTATGTAATGATGTGATACGATGTTATTATGTGGTAAGATGCCCATATGGTAAGAGGCCATACGATTTTATTATGTGGCAAGATGCCACGGGGTAAGATGCCCATATGGTAAGAGGCCATACGATGTTGATGATGTGGTAAGATGCCACAGGGTAAGATGTCCATATGCATGAATATGAATCAGGGACAACAAAAAGAAATTAATGAATAACCAGCATATTTACTTAACCAAAATTTCATGCATTTACTGTGATGTTTTTATGATGTTAAGTACGATTGTATATGCTCATGATGTGTTGTCCATGTAGGTACACTTTTGGACTAAAGGACTAAGGGTCGGGTTGAGGCAGTGAGCTACGAGGAACACAGGAATGTATAGGATTCAAGTCTTGATTAGTATCTACTCTATGAGTAGTGTAAATCTAAATGTTAACATTCTTTTGGGAATGTGATGAATTATTTTGAAGTTTTGTATTTTGGCCCGTAATCCTGTTAGCTCATGTAACAACCGGAACCTTAAGATGTTATTTAATGTATGATTAGTCCTTCTTATGTTCTAATTAACACTGTTAAGGTGCCCACGGGGCCACCTCAGGGACAAGTGTATGCTTTGACGAGGGAGCAGGCTACAGAGGCTCCGGAGGAGGTGATAGCGGGTACGTGTCTTTTATTTATGCACCCTGCTCTTATATTGATAGACACAGGTGCGTCACACTCTTTTGTGTCGACGAGTTTTGTTGAAAGGCACCAAATATGCATGTGATGTCCCCGAAATGATTAATTGTGTTTAAGGCATTAATTGTGTTCATATGATTAATTATGATTAATTACGGTGGTAATTGCCTTATGTGTTAGAATTAATTGCCATGTGTAAATGCTTGGTCATGTGGGCTGGTAGAGCATTTCAGGGTGCATGTTATGCATGTTGGGTAATTGGGTGTTTTAATGGCTTACATGTGTTGGTAGTCATTTATTTTGTGAAACATGCATTTAATTGGGATTTGGTGCATTGTGGTGAAATGTGTTTAAAATACCATGTTGGGGTATAATTTACATCATGTCAATTGTTGGGGTACAAATTTAAACAAAGGATTTAACCCTTTACCCCACCACCTCATTTCACTTTACTCCTTACACTCTTAATCCCCAAATCCCTTTCCCAAAACCCTTATTTTCCTCCAACTAGTTTTTAGCTCCTAAGTGGGAAGGAAGTTCTTGCAAAAGCTTCATTTTAGTGATTCTTGGTAAGTTTAATGCCTATGATGTTTATATACCACTCCTTGTTGTTCTTGAAGTGGTTGGTTTGAGTTTTGGAAGGGTATTAAAAGGGTTTGAAATGGGTTTGTTTGGGTTAGTGTGATTTTTGGTGGGATGTTGAATTTTTGGTGGTTTTATGATGTGTATTGAAGGTTTTAAGTGTTTTAATGTTTTTGAGTTGTTGGTATAAATGGTGTTGAGGTTGGTGAAGGTTTTAATGTGCAAAAATGGTGATTTTCGTGGTACAGGGGCTGGCGATCGATCGCCCATTTTTGGCGATCGATCGCGAGCCAGCAGTAGGCTCTAGAAGCCTTCGGCGATCGATCGCCACTTTTGGGCAATCGATCGGTGAGGTTGGCGATCGATCGCGCCAAAAGTGGCGATCGATCGCCGAAAGCTAAAATTTTAAGGATCGGGCAGTGTGATCTCGCGATCGATCGATCGCGAGACACACAAATGTGTGTTTTTGACATTTTTGTGGAATTTTTGGATATTGGACTATAATTGGCGTCTAATATTGATTTGTATGGTTGTGTAGAACCATCCCAGGTACCAACAACATCGAGGAGATAAAGTTATACAACTTCTCCACTTTTGAGACTAAGGTACGTAGTGAGACGTACGAGCATCGGACGGTAAAACGTGCCATACCTTTGATTATGTATATTGTGGATAGTGAATCGTTATACGTGATGGTATATGTGAAATGACTGTGATTTACTGTGATAATGGAATCAACTATTGTGTTTGATTAATGTGATGGAATTGATGAATGTTCCGGTAGCCTTTATCTCCGAGCGAGGGAGGTACTTGCCGCTGTCATATGAAGCGATGGTAATATGATATTTGTCGTTGTCATGTCTAAGCGAGGTAACATGCCGTTGTCATTGTCGAAGCGAGGGATATCATATGATGCCGCTATATGTCGAAGCGAGGGGTCCTAAAATTCCGCTGTTGTATTGGGACCGGAACAGTCACGATTCTAGTGATTAATGTGGAATATTGTGGATATAATTGGAAACGCGTTATCGATCATTATATTGTGAACTAATGATTTTGTGCATAAGTTTGTGAAACAGGAACATCAATGAAATGTGCTAATGTGGTGATCGAGGAGCATATCTATTAATTGTCTCATGCGCTTAATTATTTTATTAAGTTGAATTGTGTTAAGTGGTGATATATATATGCTCATGGTGAGTTGTTCCTGTAGGTACGCTTTTGGACAAAAGGGGCTAAGGGTTGGGTTGAACTGTGAGCTGAAGGAGGCATGAAAGAAGATAGAATACAGGATTTTTGATAGTCTTAACATTCATATTGGGAATGTAATTAACTAACTGTCAAAGTTTTATTTTTGGCCTGTAATTTCATTGAGCTCACATAACAACCAGAACTCTAAGATGTCTCTAATACATATTTAGCCCTGTTTATATCTTGATTTCACTGTTAAGGTAGAGAGGCCTTACATTAGTGGTATCAGAGCAGTGGTTAGAGAACCCGGGAACGAGTGAAGGGTAGTCTTAGCAATAAGTTGGCTAGGCGTCTACTTTTAAACATGTTGTGAGCATATGAAGTATGTGACTGTTATGCTAACGTGTTATGGCTTTCTAACGATGTACTATGTGAATTGTTTTTGGATATTGTTGTTAACCCTTGTGTTGCAGTATGGCAGCAAATGTCGATGTTGGTGATGCAGTAAGTGTAAATGCTAGTGCTAGGCACACAAATCCCCTACCGCCGCCAGCCTTGGGATATCTGCTGTCAAGATGGCACATTTATTGGAACGAGGCCATAAAGGATATCTTATTTATGCTGTGGATATTGCGGAAAAGAGGAAAGAAGTAAAAGTTGAGGATGTGCCTGTAGTGGCGGAGTTTCCTGATGTCTTTCCGGAGGAGATTCCCGGATTCCCACCGACGAGAGAGGTCGAGTTTGGGATTGAGTTGCTACCAGGGACGTCTGCAATTTCTCGTGCCCCGTATAGGATGGCACCAGCAGAGTTAAGGGAGTTAAAGATTCAGTTACAAGAACTCCTTGACAAGGGCTACATACGCCCTAGCGTATCGCCCTGGGGTGCGCCTGTTTTATTTGTCAAGAAGAAAGACGGATCGATGCGTCTATGCATTGACTATAGGCAACTGAATAAGGCCACAGTCAAGAACAAGTATCCACTTCCGAGGATTGATGACTTGTTTGATCAGTTGCAGGGTACGAGGCTCTACAGTAAGATCGATCTGAGGTCGGGGTACCATCAGATTCGAGTGAGGGAAGATGATGTTCAGAAGACGGCTTTCAGGACGAGATATGGGCACTATGAATTCCTGGTCATGCCTTTTGGGGTGACAAATGCCCCAGCTGTCTTCATGAGTTTGATGAATAGGGTGTTCCAGCCATATTTGGATCAGTTCGTCTTAGTCTTCATTGACGACATACTTATTTACTCTCGGACTGAAGAAGAGCATGTAAGGCACTTGAGGACAGTGCTTCAGATCCTTAGGGATCATCAGTTATATGCAAAGCTTATCAAGTGCGAGTTCTGGTTGGACAGCGTGGTATTCTTAGGCCATGTCATATCTAGCCATGGGATATCTGTGGATCCCAGGAAGATTGAAGCTGTGATAGAGTGGGCTGCACCCACTTCTGTACCGGAGATTCAAAGTTTCCTCGGTTTGGCGGGTTACTACCGACGTTTCGTCGAGGGTTTTTCAAAGATCGCCAAACCCCTGACACAGCTGACTCAGAAAGGAGTCCCCTTCTTTTGGTCTGAGGCTTGTGAGGAAAGCTTCCAAGAGCTGAAGCGTCATTTGACTACGGCGCCTGTGTTGGTAATTCCGTCTGAGAATAAGAGATTCGCCTTGTATACGGATGCATCACTACAGGGTTTGGGCTGTGTGTTGATGCAAGATAAGCACGTGGTGGCTTATGCTTTGAGGCAGTTGAAGCCTCATGAGACCAGATACCCAGTTCATGACTTGGAGCTGGCGGCTATCATCTTCGCCTTAAAGATTTGGCGGCATTATCTTTATGGTACGTCATTTACCATCTTTACGGACCATAAGAGCCTGGAGTTCTTATTCACTCAGGCAGAGTTGAATATGAGGCAAAGAAGGTGGATGGATTTACTCAAAGACTATGACTGTGAGATTGAGTATCATCCCGGTAAAGCGAACTTAATAGCAGACGCCTTAAGTCGGAAGGTGAAGAGTACTGCAGAGGATGTAATGTGTTTGTCGGCTTTGATGACTTCTTACTGCCATCTGGGCTATGATTTCGATGTAGACACGTCGCCTGTGCGAGTATCGACCTTATTGGCAGAGCCAGACATATTTGAGGCAATCAGGAAGGCCCAGAGGTCGGATAATGAAGTTCAGAGATGGACGTCATTGGTACTAAAGGGTCAGCCATCCAAGTTCAGAGTGGCTGAGGATGATTCTTTAAGACTGGGCAACCGATGGGTAGTCCCAGATGCACCAGAGTTGCGTAGAGGAATATTGGAGCGAGCTCACAGTAGTCGGTTCAGTATTCACCCAGGAGGAAAGAAGATGTACAAAGACCTGTGCAGTCAATTCTGGTGGAGACGCATGAAGCGTGAGGTAATCGCTTTTGTTAAAAGATGTTTGATCTGCCAGCAGGTAAAGGCAGAGAGGCAGAGGCCTGGTGGCGAGCTGAAGAGCTTAGAAGTACCTGAATGGAAGTGGGAGCATATATCTCTGGACTTTGTGACCCACTTGCCAAGGACGGCCTCAGGATTTGATGCGATCTGGGTGATCGTGGATAGGCTGACGAAGGTGGCTCACTTCATCCCTTACAGTATGTCATATACATACTTAAAGATGGCCCAGAATTATATACGGGATGTGGTGAGATTGCATCTCGATAGTGTCTGACAGAGACCCAAGGTTCACTTCACACTTCTGGGAGGGTCTCCAGAGTCCAGACAGCTTTGGGCACAGAGGTGAGACTAAGTACGGCCTATCACCCTCAGACAGACGGCCAAACGGAGCGTACCATTCAGACGCTCGAGGACATGTTGAGGGCATGTATTTTGGAGTTTGATACTCCGTGGCAGGATTCAGTGCCGCTGGTGGAGTTCTTCTATAATAACAGTTATCAGGCGAGCATTCAAATGGCTCATTTTGAAGCTCTGTATGGACGACGATGTAGATCACCGCTGTATTGGGAGGACTTGACTAGCAAAGCGGTCGGAGGACCGGATATGATTAAGGACATGGGAGAAAAGATTAAGATGATACGCCAAAAGATGAAAGCGGCCCAGGATAGGCAAGCAGCCTATGCCAATAAGCGGCGACGACCGCTGGAATTCCAGTTAGGAGACAGGGTCTTCTTAAAGATCTCGCCCTTCAGGGGTGTGGTTCATTTTGGGATGCGGGGAAAGTTATCTCCAAGGTATGTCGGGCCATATGAAGTGTTGCAGCGAATCGGTACATTGGCTTATCGTTTGGCTCTACCGCCATCCTTATCTGGCAACAAGATGTTTTCCATGTCTCTATGTTAAGGAAGTATGAGCCAGATCCGTCTCATTTCTTACAGCCTACTGAAGTATAGTTAGACTCAGATGTGTCCTACGTAGAACGACAAATCAGAATTCTGGATCGAGAGGATCGCAGACTACGAAGCAAAGTTATACCGTTGGTCAAAGTTCAGTGGGATCGTCGGGGTGTCGAGGAGGCTACGTGGGAGACGGAACGGCATATGGTGCAGCACTATCCGGAACTATTCTCTGGTATGTTTTTATGTTTAGTTTCGATATAGTGATGCATGTGGATTTCGAGGATGAAATCTTATAAGTAGGGGAGTAATGTAATACCCCCGAAATATTATATGATTATGTGCTATGATGATGAAGTATGATATGTTTAAGGGTTGTGGTGTATTTAAATTGGGGGATTATAATTATGATATGATGATATGATTTAGGGGGCATGTGGGGTGTTTTAAGGGATGTATTAATTAAATGAAGTAGAAATGATGGTATGATATGAGGCGCTCAAAAATCTGGGGAAGTCCCGATTTTTCAGAGCTTTCGATCGATCGAGATTTTGGTCCCGATCGATCGAGCGAGGCAGAAAGTTTAAGGCATGGTTTGAATTTCAGGTGCCGATCGATCGCAGAATTTCTCGATCGATAGGTGAAGCTCCTCGATCGATCGGTAAAATGTTTCGATTGATCGATCGAGGCAGAATGTTTGGGCACTGTTTGTGCACAGTTTCTCGATCGATCGAGACCTTGGGACCGATCGATCGAGAGAGGCAGAATGTTGAAAAATATAATGATGATTTATTTTGTTAAGATATGGTATGATATGGTATTGAGGCATCTAATATGCTATTATGTGGTCTTGTAGAACCATCCCAGGTACCAGCTCAATCAAGGAGATAAAGTCTGTTGACTCCTCCTCCTTTTAAAAAGGTACGTAAGAGACGTACGGGCATCGGACGGTAAAACACATCTCTACACTATGACTATGCATTTATCGCATGAATATTCACGATGAAATGATGATGTTTATACGATGTTTATATGATGATGTTTATACGATGTTTATATGATGATGTTTATACGATGTTTATGTAATGATGTGATACGATGTTATTATGTGGTAAGATGCCACGGGGTAAGATGTCCATATGGTAAGAGGCCATACGATTTTATTATGTGGTAAGATGCCACGGGGTAAGATGTGTAAGTAATCCTTAGAGCATACAACGCAGCGGAATAAAATTTTGGATTACTAGAACAACAGATCTATACATAGGATTTCATATCGGATAAAGGAATACGAAGGTCTCACCCTTGTAGCGTGTTTGAGCAGATTCCACGGTGCACTACGTCCAACGATCCCGAGTCACGAGTAACACCTCCAAGGTCTTGCCTCAACGGTATCCACACGATTAAACGAACAAGGGACGTTCAAGAACAAGTTTCTAGACTTATTCTTGAACCAAAACCAACCCCACGATTCAAAACCGTTTAAACGGCAGCCGTTCCGATCACTATTCACGTCGGCCGTGAAGATGAAGGAGGAAGGAGGCGGCGGCCGTGAGGTTTAGGCTAGAGAGCTTTTAGGTTTTGATGATTGTGATATCAAGGAATGAATTCCTCTAATTAATCACCTTGTTATGATTATAAACAATTTAATTAAAGGCTTTCACAAAGCCTCATGGGCTCAAACCCATGATTTAATTAAATCCTCATAATTATTAAGACTCTTCTTAATTAATTAATTCATCCAATGAATTTAATTTCCCTTTATCGATTTAATCTTTTGTGCGACCCGATAGGATCTTGTAATGTTGGCAGTGAAATAAAATCTCATTTTACGTTACAAGCAAGGAGCGGTGTCTGGCAACACATCGAGGCTTCCCAAATTACAATAATGTCAATGACTCGACATAACCTTTAGAACTTGTGATAATATTAACCATGTAACTTAATCCCTTTGTCCTTTGTGTTTAGATTGAACACGAGTCATGGAATAGTCATACTCGTATATTCAATCTCTATTTCTTGATCCCCAAGTAGAACTAGAATAAACGAATAAGCTCGATATCTCATATCGACTCATTCGAGCATGGACATGCATTTTAGTTCTCACTTGATCAAGGGCCAAACACATCTCCTGTTATATAGGAGGGACAAATCCTATCTCGATCAATCAACATCCCTCTACATAATTCGTAGTGTATCCAATAGTCGCCTTTATAGATTACCCTGTTACGGGTAACGTTTGACGATATCAAGATACATAACTCCTTATGTTGGGATCTCTGATGATCACAAGTCGTAAGGATTACATACATTATTATCACAATGAGAATTGCATATGACGATCATATAACTATCCATGTTGCATTCTCATGGTGGGTCTATCCAGTACATCGTTCTCTAACATGTACCCATATGTTGATTTGATATCTCATATCAATGAACAATTCATCGATCAACACATACTAGTCTCTACGTATTATCATTATCCCTATTCATGATAATACTTGACTAGGGACATCTTTAAGAATAATACAATATTATTCTAAGGACATTAACATATATATTAATTCACATTGCACAGTTAAAAGAATAATATATAATAATGAATTGCCATTCATAAAATCATAAACATTGTACGTCAAAACAATCATCTAATGATTTGTCTTAGGGCATATCCCAACAAATCTCCCACTTGCACTAAGACCACTCAGACATATACCTAATGCCTAGAGATCTAGTATGACGATCGTGCTTCTGCTGTGACAGTGGCTTCGTCAATGGGTCAGATACATTATCATCTGTTGGTACTTTGCATATTTTAACATCTCCCCTTTCAACGATTTCTCGAATGAAATGGAAACGCCTAAGTATGTGCTTGGATCTTTGGTGAAATCTTGGTTCCTTAGCCAATGCGATCGCTCCATTGTAGAATCGGCTACTGTTTCTTGCTTTGAACTCTTCCAGCTCACAGCACCTCCATTTAGGCAATACACATATCCAGATTGCGATCGAAAATCATCTTTGTCGGTTTGGAAGCTTGCATCAGTGTAACCCATTACATTGAGCTCTTCCTCACCTCCATAAATCAAGAATGTATCCTTAGTCCTTCTCAAGTACTTCAGGATGTTCTTGACAGCAATCCAGTGACCTTCACCTGGATCAACTTGATATCTGCTCATCATGCTCAAAGCATACGATACATCGGGACGAGTACATATCATGGCATACATGATAGATCCAATAGCTGACGCATATGGAATCTTACTCATGCGTTGTCTCTCATCTGGTGTTGAAGGACACTGTTCCTTCGAGAGATAAATACCATGTGTGATAGGCACGAATCCTTTCTTTGATTCTTGCATGCTAAACCTTTTAAGCACTTTGTCTATGTATGTACTTTGACTCAGACCAAGAAGCATTCTTGATCTATCTCTATAGATCTTGATTCCTAATACATAGGTGGCTTCTCCCTAGTCTTTCATCGAAAAGCAATTCCCTAGCCAAATCTTTACAGATTGTAAGGCAGGGATATCATTTCCAATGAGAAGTATGTCATCTACATACAACACTAGGAAAATGATTACGCTCCCACTGACCTTCTTGTAGACACAAGGTTCATCTTCGTTTTTGATAAAACCAAACTCTTTGATTGCATCATCAAATCGAAGATTCCAACTCCGAGAAGCTTGCTTCAATCCATAAATGGATCGTTGTAGCTTGCATATCTTTCCAGCATCCTTTGGATCGACAAAACCCTCGGGCTGTGTCATGTACACATCCTCGAGCAGATTTCCATTAAGGAAAGCTGTTTTGACATCCATCTGCCAGATTTCATAATCATGAAATGCAGTTATTGCAAGTAAGATCCTTATGGATTTAACCATGGCCACTGGTGAAAAGGTTTCATCATAGTCATTACCATGAATTTGTTTGAATCCTTTTGCAACCAGCCGACCTTTATAGGTTTGTACGTTACCATCCATATCGATCTTTTTCTTGAAAATCCATTTGCACCCTATGGGTCGTACCCCTTCAGGTGGATCAACCAAAGTCCATACTTGGTTTGCATACATGGATTCCATCTCAGATTTCATGGCCTCTTGCCATTCCTCAGAATCAGTGCCCATTATAGCTTGTTGATAAGATGACGGCTCATCCTCATCAATAAGTAGTAAGTCACCTTGTTGAGTCACAAGAAATCCATATCTCTGTGGCTCCCGGTGTTCTCTTACAGACCTACGCTGGGCTTGTGTCTCTTGAGCAGGTGCTTCTTCCACAACAGCTTGCGGTGCCTGCTCTGTTTCCATCTCAATCTCAGGTTCAGTGTTTTCTTGTGGTTGAACTTCACTAAGTTCTATTTTTCTCCCACTGGTTTTTCTAGAAATAAATTCTCTTTCAAGAAATACACCAGTCCGAGCAACAACTACTTTGTTCTCGGTGGGATAATAGAAATAATAACCTTTCGTTTCCTTAGGATACCCCACAAATAAACACTTATCAGATTTGGGTCCAAGTTTGTTAGTGGCGTGACGTCTAACGAAAGCCTCACAACCCCAAATCTTCATAAAAGACATACTAGGACGCTTCCCAGTCCATATCTCATATGGTGTCTTTTCCACTGATTTAGATGGAACACGGTTCAGTAAGAAAATCGATGTTTCTAGAGAGTGTCCCCAAAATGATATCGGAAGATCTGCATGACTCATCATTGATCTAACCATGTCCAACAAGGTTCGATTTCTCCTCTCGGATACACCATTCCATTGTGGGGTATACGGAGGAGTGAGTTGTGGGACTATCCCACACTCCTTTAGATAGTCATGAAACTCTTGGCTTAGGTATTCACCTCCTCGATCTGATCGAAGGATTTTGATACTTTTGCCAAGTTGGTTTTGTACTTCATTCTTGAAATCTTTGAACTTTTCAAAGGTTTCATGCTTATGCTTCATAGGTACACATACCCATATCTACTGAGGTCATCAGTAAATGTAACGAAGTATTGAAAACCACCTCTAGCTTGTGTACTTATTGGTCCACATACATCACTATGTATTAGTCCCAATAACACATTTGCCCTTTCAACATGTCCCTTGAAAGGGGCTTTTGTCATCTTGCCCATTAAAGAAGATTCGCATGTTTCATATGATTCAAAATCAAATGAATCTAATACTCCATCCTTATGAAGTTTAGATATGCGGTTCTCGTTTATGTGGCCCAAGCGACAATGCCAGAGATAAGTCGGATTACAATCATTATTTTTAATCCTTTTAGTATTTATGTTATAGATAGACATATCAAGATTTAATAAATAAAGACCATTCACCATTTGTGCATTAGCATAAAACATATCATTTAAATAAATGGAACAACAGTTGTCCTTTATAATAAATGAAAATCCATACTTGTCCAAACAAGAAATAGAAATAATGTTTTTGGTAATTGAAGGCACAAAATAACAATCTTTTAAAATCAATGATAAACCAGAAGGCAAAGATAAATGATAATCCCCTATAGCTAATGCAGCAACTCTTGCTCCATTTCCAACTCGGAGATCAACTTCGCCTTTCGCCAATAATCTATTCTTTTTGAGGTCCTGCACATTTACACAAATGTGAGATCCACATCCAGTATCTAATACCCATGATGAAGAAGTAGATAAATTGACTTCTATAACAAAAATACCTGAAGTGGAAGTCACACTTCCTCTCTTTAGATCCTCCAGATATACTTTGCAGTTTCTTTTCCAATGGCCGGTCTCACCGCAATGGAAACAGTTCCCTTCCTTTGCTATCCCTCCCTTTGGTTTCAGTGCATAAGACTTTGTCTTAGATTTAACAAAGACCTTCTTTGCTTTCTTATTGCCTTTAGCTTTGGCCTTTCCTTTGCCCTTATTCACAATAAGAACATTTGTGGCCTTAGTCTTCTTTGTATTTGCTTCATATGTTCTCAACATACCATGCAATTGAGGTAGAGTCTTTTCCATGTCAGTCATATTGTAATTTACTACGAATTGACTGAAGCTCTCCGGCAACGATTGCAAGATCACATCGGTGGCCAACTCTTGGTCCAATGGAAAACCCAGCTTGTCTAGATTCTCAATGTACCCAATCATCTTGAGCACATGAGTTCCAACTAGGCTTCCCTCTACCATCCTGCATTGAAATAACGCCTTAGAGACGTCATACCTCTCTTGTCTTGCTTGCTGTTGGTACAATTGCTTTAAGTGTTCGATCATATCGAACGCCTCCATTTCCTCATGTTGCTTCTGAAGCTCAGAGTTCATGGTGGAAGCATAAGGCACCCAACATCAAGTGCGTCACTTTGATGCTTCTTGTAAGCATCTTTATCAGCTCTTGTAGCTGTTAGGGGAGGTTCCTCAGCGGGTAAGGGTTCCTCTAGGACATATTGTTTCTTTTCTTGTTTGAGGACTATCCTCAAGTTCCTATGCCAGTCTAGGAAATTTGTCCCATTTAATTTGTCCTTCTCAAGGACCGATCGCAGTGATAAAGTGCTAGTAACGTTGTTAGTTGCCATGGATATCTACAATATAAATATGCAAAATAAGTTTATGATTTAATCATTTAACATGGTCTTACATTAAATGATGCTCCCACTATTTTGTTTAAAAATATCAACCCTCAAAACCTTTAGTGGGCCAAGATCCATATTTCGCATAATCTTGAGTTAGCTTTGGCTAATCGCCCAAGACTCGTTTATTTAGGTAGACAACACTTTGTCAATTATATAACATATAATTCTTGGATAGTTGGACGAACAACGCTTTGTTCAATTCATCAGATGAATTATTATCCAACCCATGCCTCTAAGTCCCCAATCCTATTGAGATCACCTAGTTAAGTCGTACCCAATTTAAAGTATAACGGATATCACTTTTATCCTTTCGCGTCTTACTAAGATTGCCACGGTGCTTTGCTTTGGCAAACCCACACATGTACAATCGAAGTTATTGACGAGCACTTTTAATTTTGGAAGGCATCTAAAACTTAATATTTTAGAGGGATTTATAGATCTCATGATTAGTTTGATAATTTAAAATATGTCCACTACATATATTTGTATACATATCTACATATATGTGTAATACAATTATCAATCTAAAACATAAGATAAATCATGCATCAACATACATAATTAAACGTGACATGGTTATAGCCCCTACTAACGATTCTCTCAAGCCAATGAGAAAATCCTAAGAGTCAACCTAAGGTAACTTCACAAGCACCTTCCTTTGGCTCCAATTTGTGAATGGCCTCCTCATCCCGGCACGATGCTCCATCTTCATTGATCACCATCAATAAAATAAACTACACTATTTACAAGATATAGAATTCCTCGATTCACATTCGAGGGGAACATAGGGGAGGGATTACATTTAGAATGAAATAGAGAAGGCACGACACGCAGGTCGTATTATATATTACAAACATCCACAAATCCTATCTAATAGGTCAAAGGGCTATAACCACGCACCATGCTCAAACAACACATAAAGCATGCATTAACATTTAATTAATTAAATTCTAAACATTTTAAATTTAATTCTAATTAAACTGTAAAATAGAATTTTGAAAAATATCGTACGCTCGGGACATCACATGCCACGAACTAAAACGACTAAATCACGAACCACCATGGTTCGATCCACAAAAGCACACGGCTGGACCAATTATGGGCCTAGGGTTCGAAACCCTAGCCCATGGCCGAACCATGGCTCGAGCGGCGGCGGCGCTAGGGTTCCAAACCCTAGCCGCCTCGCACCATCTTTATTTTTTATCGAGCCAACTTGTTCGAAACACCGAAATTCATGAGCCACAAGCCACGGTCCATCCATGGACGGTTCATGATGGTGACGTCTTAACCATCTCGAGCCAAGGGTTCGAAAAACCCTAGCCCAAGCGGCGGCCAAGAGTTGATGTGACTAGGGTTCAAAACCCTAGCCTTTTGGAGGCGGCGGCCGAGCCATGGTGACTAGGGTTCGAAACCCTAGCCCTTTGGTGGCGGCGGCCGTGAGCCATGCACGAGCCAATGTTCCAGTTTTGATCACGAATTATCATATATTTCGATCCGTCAATTATATCATATATAATATTATACGATGATTTTCACAAACTCGATTTATTCCATATCATATATGAAAATATAGTTTTAAAGCATGCAATATTAGTTCTAATATGATTAACACAATTTAATCACATAAATCCGATATGAGCCTTGTACACGGCTCTGATACCAATATAAGTAATCCTTAGAGCATACAACGCAGCGGAATAAAATTTTGGATTACTAGAACAACGGATCTATACATAGGATTTCATATCGGATAAAGGAATACGAAGGTCTTACCCTTGTAGCGTGTTTGAGCAGATTCCACGGTGCACTACGTCCAACGATCCCGAGTCACGAGCAACACCTCCAAGGTCTTGCCTCAACGGTATCCACACGATTAAACGAACAAGGGACGTTCAAGAACAAGTTGCTAGACTTATTCTTGAACCAAAACCAACCCCACGATTCAAAACCGTTTAAACGGCAGCCGTTTCGATCACTATTCACGTCGGCCGTGAAGATGAAGGAGGAAGGAGGAGGCGGCCGTGAGGTTTAGGCTAGAGAGCTTTTAGGTTTTGATGATTGTGATATCAAGGAATGAATTCCTCTAATTAATCACCTTGTTATGATTATAAACAATTTAATTAAAGGCTTTCACAAAGCCTCATGGGCTCTGTGAGACCCCGTTATCACATCAAGTTACTAAGGTGCAATTTAGAGAACTAAACATTTATGTAAATATATCAGAGTAAAGTATCGTGTTGATTAACCTGAGCTTTAGAGATTACAGTACCAAAATGTTTCAAAAGGAAGACACAATTCCTACGAAGGTACTACGTTATAGTCTTACTCTACTCAGTAGAAGCTATACAAAAATTTCTCTAACATGCTAATCCTGTAGCACTCCTTACAGCTCAGCAAATCAACCCCGACCCTGGTTCTCGTCAACAAAAGCACCTACAAAGACAACCCCCATCACGTGAGCATAAAACAATTCATATTCAACATAATATGAAAGTAAAGCATAAATGCACAATCCTAAATACAAGCACTTCCTGTATTTCCAAGCATTTACAACGCTCATTGGTTGTCCCTGTACCATAACTCATAATAAAACACATTATATGAAATTATGAATCCTTTATGTATGTCATGACATATCACCTCTTTCTTTACATAGCCTTTGAGTCATATATCAACAGTTATTTTAATGCTTCATGCTACAGGAACTTATAATGAGCGGTACAATCCTCCCCGCTTCATTACTACAGGAACTCATAATGAGCGGTACAATCCTCCCCGCTTCATTACTACAGGAACTCATAATGAGCGGTACAATCCTCCCCGCTTCATTACTACAGGAACTCATAATGAGCGGTACAATCCTCCCCGCTTCATTACTACAGAAACAAGCAAGAGCATTAAACATACACTGTGATCTCTCTTGACTCGTGGAATACACCTCTTTATTCCACAACACTTATGCAACAACTATGCATAATATGCAACAACAATGCATAATAACATGTATCAAACTCCTAATGCAGCACATTGCATTCATCATGTGTCAAAAGACAAACATAAGTACATGTTACCGTTGGGATGCCCGTACGTCGCTTACGTACCTTTCCAAAATGTGGTGTGTTGCAGGACTCATCCCCTGCGCTGTGTAGCTACCTGTGAAGGCTCTACACCAGTGTACAACACAATATTAGATGTCTCATTACAATCCAATATCAAAACTTTAACAAAATATAACAAATTATATTTTTTTCAACATTCTGGGTCTCTCGATCGATCGGCCCCTCTTCCCGATCGATCGAGAAGACGCATAAAATCAAAACCAAGATTCTGCCCCGCTCGATCGATCGAGAAGAAATGCCGATCGATCGAGATGCTCTGTTCGAGAAGTGCCAACCCAGAATTCTCGAACACCTGAAATCACACCCTTAAATCCAACATGTAAGACATACAACATGCCCAAAACAACATGCTATTAGTTACAACACACTGCCCTGAGTGTATTCATACCAAAATTACACCCCAAACATAAGCCCACATGCATAAACGTCGATCATTTAAACAAGTACTCAACCAACGTTTCCGGAAACAGAACAACATATTTCATTACCAGATTTTTGAGTACTTCACTTCATGCTATTATATCTACCACATATAACATAAAGCATGCTCGAACAAACATGCCAAGGGCTTCACAAAACTACCATGCATATTTTCACATCAAAGGTTTACCAAAAACCTAAGCTAAAGTGCATGACACCACCTCCTCAAAATCACTCCCGGACCATAATTCCCAGAAAAACAGGGCATATTCCTTACCCAGATTTTCGAACACCCTTCTTTACATGCTTATTTTCTCAACATAAAACATGCAACATGCTCAAGGAAAAATACAGAGAGCCTCACAATAACACCATAAAAGCATTTAAATCAAAGGTTTCAAGAAACCTAATCTAACATGCCGTTTTCTCGCCACCTAAAAACATGTACTCCAACAAGTTTAAAACAAAAACAGAGCATGGTTTCTCACCCTACTTTGCTCCAATTTTTGAAGGGTTTCCCGGCGATGAAAAGGGGCAAGCTCCTCAGATTATTGCTTAGCAAGTGTTGGTGAGGAATTGGGAGAGAAGGGTCGACATTTGGGATGGCTGAGAGTGGTCAAATGATTGAGCCAAGTGGGGTGGGAAGTCAGCCTGGGCACAGTGTGATTGGCATGGGTTGGGGGGGGGGGGGGGTGGTTGGGTGTTGGGTGGTATGATGTGTTATGTTTTGGTCCCGGTATTTAGCACGATGTATAAAAATATCCTCACATGATAATTATAGTATTTTCTCAAAAATACTTCAATTCTCGTTAACATGCTTTACCCAAAACAAACAACACATACCCCAAATAAACATGCCACGACCCCAAAAACCCAACATATATCACATGCGCCCTGAAATGAAACTCCCCAATAATACTAATCCAAACCCATGAATTAATACCCAAATCATCATAATTTAACTCAAATGGTTAACATCACAATAATCATTTCGGGGATATCACAATACTCCCCTACTTATAGGATTTCGTCCCCGAAATCAAACATGCTTACCAACATGAAATAAAACAATAAAAGCATACCAGAAAACAACTCTGGATAGTGCTGCACCATGTGTCGCTCTGTCTCCCACGTGGCCTCCTCGACACCCCTACGATCCCACTGAACCTTGATCATAGGAATAACCTTGTTCCGAAGTCTGCGGTCTGCCCTATCCAAAATCCTGATAGGCCGCTCAACATAAGAAACATCGGACTCAATCTGCACCTCTGAAGGCTGCAACACATGTGAAGGATCTGGCTCATACTTCCTCAGCATAGACACATGAAATACGTCGTGTATACCAGACAGAGAAGGCGGTAAAGCCAAACGGTACGCCAGAGTACCAACACGCTGTAAGATCTCATACGACCCCACGTATCTAGGAGACAACTTCCCCCGCATACCAAACCGTACAACGCCTCTGAAAGGTGAGATCTTCAGAAAAACTCTGTCGCCTAACTGAAACTCCAACGGCCTACGCCGCTGATTGGCATATGCTGCCTGTCTGTCCTGAGCTGCCTTCATCTTTCTCTTGATAACCTTAACTTTCTCTTCCATTTCCTGAACCAACTCTGGTCCTCCAACCGACTTACGGTCCAAGTCATCCCAACACAAGGGTGACCTACAACGCCTACCATAGAGGGCCTCGAAAGGAGCCATCTGTATACTCGCCTGGTAGCTGTTGTTGTAAGAGAACTCCACCAAGGCTATCGAGTCCTGCCATGATATGTCGAACTCTAGCACACAAGCTCTCAACATATCCTCGAGCGTCTGTATCGTACGCTCGGTCTGTCCGTCCGTCTGAGGGTGATAGGCTGTGCTCAGCCTCAACTCTGTACCTAGAGCTTTCTGCAGACCCTCCCAAAAGTGAGATGTGAACCGCGGATCTCGATCGGACACTATCGAAACAGGGATCCCGTGTAGTCTCACCACATCTCTGACATATAACTGTGCCATCCTCAAGTGCGTATATGTCATACAGTAGGGAATGAAGTGAGCCACTTTAGTCAGTCTATCCACGACTACCCAGATGGCATCAAAACCCGAAACAGTCCTTGGTAAGTGGGTAACGAAATCCATAGACACGTGCTGCCACTTCCACTCGGGTATCTCCAAACTCCTTAGTTCACCTCCGGGCCTCTGCCTCTCAGCCTTCACCTGCTGACAAATCAAACAGCGCTTGACAAATGAGGTGACATCTTGTTTCATACGCCTCCACCAGAACTGGCTGCGTAAATCCTTATACATCTTCTTCCCTCCTGGGTGGACACTCATCCTACTGCAATGAGCTCGCTGTAATAAACCCTGACGCAACTCAGGTGCATCCGGAACCACCCATCTGTCGCCAAGTCTCAGAGAACCGTCCTCAGCCACTCTGAATCTCGACGGCTGACCTGAATGAACCACTAATATCCATCTCTGAACCTCTGCATCGGTCCCCTGAGCCTTCCTGATGTGATCATAGATAACAGGCTCAGCTAGCAAGGTCAAAACCTGTACTGGTGAAGAGGATACATCATAATCAAAACCCAAATGGCAGTAGGAGCCAAACATAGCTGATAGAGACATAGCATCCTGTGCTGTGCTCCTCACCTTCCGACTCAAAGCGTCGGCTGTCAAATTTGCCTTCCCCGGGTGATATTCGATTTCACAGTCGTAGTCCTTCAGCAGGTCCATCCATCTTCTCTGCCTCATGTTTAACTCAGCCTGTGTGAACAAGAATTTCAGGCTCTTGTGATCAGTGAAGATGGTGAATGAGGTACCATATAAGTAGTGTCGCCATATCTTCAAGGCGAACACTATAGCTGCCAACTCCAGATCATGGACTGGATACCTCGTCTCGTGTGGCTTCAACTGTCTCGAAGCGTAAGCCACTACATGTCTGTCCTGCATCAGTACGCACCCTAATCCCTGTAGAGATGCATCGGTATAAAGAACAAATCCTTTGTTCTCCTTGGGTATCACTAGAACGGGTGCAGTAGTCAGTTTGTGTTTCAATTCCCTGAAACTCTGCTCACAAGCATCTGACCAACAAAAAGAGACTCCCTTCTGAGTCAGCTGAGTAAGTGGCTTGGCGATCTTTGAGAAACCCTCGACGAAACGTCGATAATAGCCAGCCAGACCAAGAAAACTTCGAATCTCACTGACTGAAGTAGGGGTAGACCAATCCATAACTGCCTCTATCTTCCTCGGGTCTACTGATATCCCCTCTCGTGATATGATATGGCCCAAGAATGCTACACTGTTTAGCCAAAACTCACATTTGCTGAGTTTGGCGTACAACTGATGATCCCTGAGGATCTGGAGCACTATCCTCAGATGATCGGCATGATCCTCCTCATTCCTTGAATAGACCAGGATGTCATCAATGAACACGATCACAAACTGATCGAGGTACTTCTGAAATACCCTGTTCATCAAGCTCATAAAAGTAGCAGGGGCATTCGTCACCTCGAATGGCATCACCAAGAACTCATAGTGCCCATACCGAGTTCTAAAAGCCGTCTTTTGGACATCACCAGCTCTAACCCGCACTTGATGATAGCCTGACCTCAAGTCTATCTTGGAGTACACCTCTGTACCCTGAAGCTGGTCGAACAGGTCATCAATCCTCGGAAGTGGATATCTGTTCTTCACTGTGACCTTGTTCAATTGCCTATAGTCAATGCACAGACGCATTGATCCATCCTTCTTTTTCACGAACAAGACTGGTGCACCCCAAGGCGATATACTAGGACGAATGTATCCCTTGTCGAGGAGTTCCTGCAACTGTACCTTCAGTTCCCTCAGCTCTGCCGGTGCCATCCTGTAAGGAGCACGGGATATAGCAGAAGTCCCTGGCAGCAGCTCAATAGCAAATTCCACATCCCTGACAGGCGGAAATCCCGGAATCTCATCTGGGAACACATCAATGAACTCCGCCACAATCGGAATATCCTCAGCTCTTACTTCCTTTTCCTCAGATACATCCACAGCATAAATGATGTAACATGTATGGCCGCGCTCCAATAATCGCGCCATCTTAACTGCTGATATAACCGGAATCTTTGGACGAGAGTCGTCCCCATAAAAGATCCACTGAAACCCCTGATCAGACAGAAAACGTACAATCCTCTGCCGGCAGTCTACCACAGCTCGGTATCTGCTCAACACATCTATGCCGATAATACAGTCAAAGTCTGCCATCACTAACTGAATCAGATCGGCCCTCAGATCATTGCCCTCAAAATAAATGAGGCAATCAGACAATAGCCGATCCGCAATCACATGCTTCCCCGTGGGTGTCGAGACCATAAGAGGCGTGGGTAACAGAGACGAGCACAAATGGTGTCCCTCCACAAAGGCAGTAGATACAAAAGAATGGGAAGCACCTGTATCTATTAATATAAGTGAAGGGTACGTAAATAAATGGCACGTACCAGCAATGACCTCCTCTGGGCTGCCTCAGCCTGCTCCCTGGTCAGCGCATACACCTGTCCCTGCGGCGGTTCTGCCGTCTGACCTCCCTGGGGTCGTGGTGCAAACTGCTGCCTCTGTGGTGCCCTCCCAGCATCAAACCTTGGCCTAATCGGCCCAGAGTCTGCCTGTCTCTGTGGTGCTCTCCGATCTGGGCAACCTCGAGCCAAGTGGCCCACCTTGCCACAGATATAGCAACCCTGACAGTCCCGTGACAAGTGCCATCCTCCACAGTTGCTACACTTGTTTCCCACTGTCTTGCTCCCCTGTGTGGGTCCCTTATTGTTCTGCTTCTGACCCTGAGACTTCTTCCCACTAAATTTGGAAGATGATGAGGCTCCACGAGCCTTGAACTGATCCCCTCGTGGCCTCAGACTATCAGTAGCAGGCCTCTGTGGTGGTACAGAAGGGGGTACCACATCCTTGTACGCGTCCACCGCAATCTCCGCTAACTCTGCCCGTGTCAGGGCGTCATCAAAAGAACTGGGGTTGTTGGAGATAACCCTATCAAATAGTTCTGGCCTTAATCCCTTCATAAAGTTCCTCATCTTTGCATGGCTGCTGACAGCAATATGAGGCACATACCTCAGCAGTGAGGAATACTGCATAGCATAGTCCGACACTGACATGCTACCCTGCTTCAAACTGTTAAACTCATCCTCTTTTAATTGTCTGGCAGCTGCAGAGAAATACCGGTTAAGGAACCGGGTCCGGAATACAGTCCAGTCAACTGCCATACCTAGAGCTCTAAGCTCCATCACGGTGGTCTTCCACCACATAGCAGGCTTCTTAGCCATCTGAAACTCGGCTAACCTTAGCCAGGCCGTGCGTGCACAGGGTGCAGTCACAAGTATCTGCTCTATACGTTCCAACCACTCCTCAGCTACTTCACCAGACTCAATCCCCTCAAACATGGGCGGATGGAAACTCAGAAACTGCTTCAAATTGAGCTCCCCTGGCAGTAACATCTGTACACTGGGCTCCACGCCCACAGCAGGTGGTGGTAGAGGATTCGGCGGAGCAATACTGGCATTCCTACTGTCCATATCCCCTATCTCCTCATTGGGGTTCTCCGGATTAATCTCAGCCATGCTGTAACACAAGAGTTAACAACAATACAAAAAGCAGTTCATAATATAAGCCGTTAGATAACAAGAGTATCATATTCAAAGCATGTTAGTATAACACTTATACAACCATATGCATCACACGCATAAGCATGCCCAAATGAATACCTAGCCAACTTGTCTCTAAAGGCTACCCTTCACTCTTTCCTGGTTATCTAACCACTGCTCTGATACCACTAAATGTGAGACCCCGTTATCACATCAAGTTACTAAGGTGCAATTTAGAGAACTAAACATTTATGTAAATATATCAGAGTAAAGTATCGTGTTGATTAACCTGAGCTTTAGAGATTACAGTACCAAAATGTTTCAAAAGGAAGACACAATTCCTACGAAGGTACTACGTTATAGTCTTACTCTACTCAGTAGAAGCTATACAAAAATTTCTCTAACATGCTAATCCTGTAGCACTCCTTACAGCTCAGCAAATCAACCCCGACCCTGGTTCTCGTCAACAAAAGCACCTACAAAGACAACCCCCATCACGTGAGCATAAAACAATTCATATTCAACATAATATGAAAGTAAAGCATAAATGCACAATCCTAAATACAAGCACTTCCTGTATTTCCAAGCATTTACAACGCTCATTGGTTGTCCCTGTACCATAACTCATAATAAAACACATTATATGAAATTATGAATCCTTTATGTATGTCATGACATATCACCTCTTTCTTTACATAGCCTTTGAGTCATATATCAACAGTTATTTTAATGCTTCATGCTACAGGAACTCATAATGAGCGGTACAATCCTCCCCGCTTCATTACTACAGGAACTCATAATGAGCGGTACAATCCTCCCCGCTTCATTACTAGAGGAACTCATAATGAGCGGTACAATCCTCCCCGCTTCATTACTACAGAAACAAGCAAGAGCATTAAACATACACTGTGATCTCTCTTGACTCGTGGAATACACCTCTTTATTCCACAACACTTATGCAACAACTATGCATAATATGCAACAACAATGCATAATAACATGTATCAAACTCCTAATGCATCACATTGCATTCATCATGTGTCAAAAGACAAACATAAGTACATGTTACCGTTGGGATGCCCGTACGTCGCTTACGTACCTTTCCAAATGTGGTGTGTTGCAGGACTCTATCCCCTGCGCTGTGTAGCTACCTGTGAAGGCTCTACACCAGTGTACAACACAATATTAGATGTCTCATTACAATCCAATATCAAAACTTTAACAAAATATAACAAATTATATTTTTTTCAACATTCTGGGCCTCTCGATCGATCGGCCCCTCTTCCCGATCGATCGAGAAGACGCATAAAATCAAAACCAAGATTCTGCCCCGCTCGATCGATCGAGAAGAAATGCCGATCGATCGAGATGCTCTGTTCGAGAAGTGCCAACCCAGAATTCTCGAACACCTGAAATCACACCCTTAAATCCAACATGTAAGACATACAACATGCCCAAAACAACATGCTATTAGTTACAACACACTGCCCTGAGTGTATTCATACCAAAATTACACCCCAAACATAAGCCCACATGCATAAACGTCGATCATTTAAACAAGTACTCAACCAACGTTTCCGGAAACAGAACAACATATTTCATTACCAGATTTTTGAGTACTTCACTTCATGCTATTATATCTACCACATATAACATAAAGCATGCTCGAACAAACATGCCAAGGGCTTCACAAAACTACCATGCATATTTTCACATCAAAGGTTTACCAAAAACCTAAGCTAAAGTGCATGACACCACCTCCTCAAAATCACTCCCGGACCATAATTTCCCAGAAAAACAGGGCATATTCCTTACCCAGATTTTCGAACACCCTTCTTTACATGCTTATTTCCTCAACATAAAACATGCAACATGCTCAAGGAAAAATACAGAGAGCCTCACAATAACACCATAAAAGCATTTAAATCAAAGGTTTCAAGAAACCTAATCTAACATGCCGTTTTCTCGCCACCTAAAAACATGTACTCCAACAAGTTTAAAACAAAAACAGAGCATGGTTTCTCACCCTACTTTGCTCCGATTTTTGAAGGGTTTCCCGGCGATGAAAAGGGGCAAGCTCCTCAGATTATTGCTTAGCAAGTGTTGGTGAGGAATTGGGAGAGAAGGGTCGAGATTTGGGATGGCTGAGAGTGGTCAAATGATTGAGCCAAGTGGGGTGGGAAGTCAGCCTGGGCACAGTGTGATTGGCATGGGTTGGGGGGGTGGTTGGGTGTTGGGTGGTATGATGTGTTATGTTTTGGTCCCGGTATTTAGCACGATGTATAAAAATATCCTCACATGATAATTATAGTATTTTCTCAAAAATACTTCAATTCTCGTTAACATGCTTTACCCAAAACAAACAACACATACCCCAAATAAACATGCCACGACCCCAAAAACCCAACATATATCACATGCGCCCTGAAATGAAACTCCCCAATAATACTAATCCAAACCCATGAATTAATACCCAAATCATCATAATTTAACTCAAATGGTTAACATCACAATAATCATTTCGGGGATATCACAGGCTCAAACCCATGATTTAATTAAATCCTCATAATTATTAAGACTCTTCTTAATTAATTAATTCATCCAATGAATTTTATTTCCCTTTATCGATTTAATCTTTTGTGCGACCCGATAGGATCTTGTAATGTTGGCAGTGACATAAAATCTCATTTTACGTTACAAGCAAGGAGCGGTGTCTAGCAACACATCGAGGCTACCCAAATTACAAGAATGTCAATGACTCGACATAACCTTTAGAACTTGTGATAATATTAACCATGTAACTTAATCCCTTTGTCCTTTGTGTTTAGATTGAACACGAGTCATGGAATAGTCATACTCGTATATTCAACTCTATTTCTTGATCCCCAAGTAGAACTAGAATAAACGAATAAGCTCGATATCTCATATCGACTCATTCGAGCATGGCCATGCATTTTAGTTCTCACTTGATCAAGGGCCAAACACATCTCCTGTTATATAGGAGGGACAAATCCTATCTCGATCAGTCAACATCCCTCTACATAATTCGTAGTGTATCCAATAGTCGCCTTTATAGATTACCCTGTTACGGGTAACGTTTGACGATATCAAGATACATAACTCCTTTGTTAGTTCCGGACCTTATCGATGAGATTTTAAAGATGACAAAACAGTTCAGACCGGATCGATAGAAATCAGATTGACCAGATCGATCGGACTCAACAGAGCAAGATGGCAAAGCATTTCAGACCGGATCGATGGAAATTAGGCATACCAGATCGATCGGACATATCAGAGCAAACTGATAAAGAATATTGCATATCAGACCGGATCGATGGACTCCAGACTGAATAGATCGATGCTTCAGATCGATCTCAACCTTTATCAGATCAGAGCAGTCAAGGATACATAAAGGATGGCTTCTCAGTACGAATCATCAACGGATATTTATTGCAGCATTTAATGCTGCAATTAATGCTACAAAGGACCAAAGACTGAAGATTGCCATAATAGGTAAGAAGACAAAGAAGAGCTTACCTGACAGTCGCCGAAAGCATATACCAGAACGGCAAGTATCCTGAAGAAGAAGACTGTAGCTTTCTCAGAGTTTAAAAAGAGTCATAGCTGCACATTAAGAGAAACAATGCCGTTGCCACCTTCAACTATAAAAGGATGCAACAAACAGATGCAAAATATACTCTTGACTCTACAACTCACGCTGATCAATTGAAAAATATACAAGAAAGCAAAACAGCACACGCTTACAAAGTTCAGAAGCTTTCGAGCTGAAGTTATTTATTTAAGCGCAATTACTTTGTAACATTTGATCATTGTAGGATCACTGTGCGCATTATGTATTGAAAAATAGAAGTGAGCAATATATTGTAACTGTCAGACAGAGTGTGTCTGAGCAGGTTGAGTGACTAGGAGTTTCAGACTGGTAGTGAGGTAAATCCAGCCTGAATCGGGTTTGTACAACAGGATTGTATAAATCAAAGTCTTCTAGTATAAACCTTCCTTAATTGGAAGAAGGGGAGACGTAGAAGGATTACACCACCTTCGAACTTCCAGAAACATATCCTGTGTCTTATCATTCTGCACTTAGCCATCGAGCTGTTCTTACTTACACAAGAGCAGACCGTTTCCGCACTTACTGTGATGTCCGGGAATTAATGGTGTTAATCCCGGTGTAGTATTAATCCTGGATGGATTTTTAATTGTGGCAATTAGGAATTAATTGCGGTTCGGCATCTCCCGAGGTTGGTAAATCGGGCCTTCTGGGCTCGTCTAATTGATTAGTTGGGATCGTTGGATCCCGAGGTTGAGATCGTATTCTCATTCCGGTGAAAACCTGCGAGTTGGGTTTTTAGTGTGACTCAGAATCTCGGGTGCTGTTTGTGGGCACCGGTAGGGGGTTTTTGAGTTAGAGAGAGAGTTTTTGAAAACAGATGATTTTTAATGAATCATGATGTATTTGTGGGGCTATTAGTATTTCGGGGTATTTTTGCTATAAATACCAATTAAACCCGGGATTTTAATTATCGGAACCATTTTCCTCTTCTTCCTCCTCTCTTCCCGCGCGCGAGCCTTCCCGATCCCCTTTGACCCCCGCCGCTTCAAGGCGTGCGCCCGCCGCCGTCCGGCCGCCGTTCGGCGCGTGCGACCCGCCGTTGGAATCGTCTCTCCGAGGCGCAGCTATACATACAATCAATTTGAAGTTTGGTCGCGATTTGAGCTCGAATTTCTGCTGGAAGCGCTAGGGTTCGAACTGGGTTTCTGTTCGATTTTTGGGGCTCTTTTTCCAGTGTTTTTGGGGCGTTTTGTAATGCATTTTGTGTCGAAAATTTATGCTTTGTGGTTCAAGGATTTTGGTTGCCAATTGATTCGATTTGAGCGCTGGATTGCAAGGCTCATAGTTCGAATTTCTTGATGTTGGGCGGGTTAGGGTTCGAATTTTGGGGGTTTTGGTTTGGGGATGTTGATTCTTGTTGTTAATTAATTAATTTATGGTTTAGATGCTTATTGGGTTCGAATTGAGGAATTGGATTCGAATTTAGGGCTTTAAATTCGAATTTTGGGGGTTTCGCATGTGGGGCGATTATTCATGTTGTTGATTGATTAATTCATGTTTTAAATGAATTATGGTGATTTTTGGATTTGATTTGTGTGGTTGGGGTTCGAATTTTAGGAGTGGTTCTTGAGCAATTTTTGATATTGTCTCATTCGTTTCCCCTCCCTGTATATGCCCTGCCCCGGGTCTTTTAAATGGTAAATTGTTGTGGATTGACAATATGTTGAGGGTTATGGGTGTGCTTGAGCATGGGTTGCATGTTCGTAATTAATTGTGAATTATTTATCGTGTTAGCACATCGTTCCTCGGAGCATGGAACTCGAGCAAGGTTTGGCTCGGACTTCGGAAATTAAGGTACGTGGGACGTACGAGCATTAGCCTATTATAGTATTGCAACTGTAATATGCATGGTTTGTGATAATGGTATTAAATGGGCATTGGAATACATGGTGTATGGTAATTGTATTATATGGACATTACAATATCTGGCAGGTGGTCTGGCATGTGGTAATTACATTGGATAAATATTGAGATGCATGGTGCACTATATTTACTTCAAATGGATAATGATATGCATGGTAAACGGTCTTTGCCTTCAATGGATATATATATATATATATTGGGAATCATACAGTGCCGCCTTCGAGCGAGCAATGATTCGGGATGCGGTCGCCATTGGGCGACCATCGGTTATGACGCCGCTATTGTTGAGCGTGCGCGAGGTTTAGTATGCCGCTATTGTGGAGCGAGCAATGAAATAAGAACATGGAATTGTTGGTTAAATATATGCGATATCTATAGTCTTTTACATTATGTTCTTATCCCTTTGATTATGGAACTGGTATAATAGAACGGTATTAGTTAATCTATGTGACGATTAACTGGCTTTGGGAATTTGATGAGTTTGGTTATTTTGAGAACAGGGACAATACAGGGGGATCCCGGATGAGGGTATTGCCATCCAGGGAGTATCATTTAAATTATGGCATTTACATTCTGTAAATTATGAATTGCAATATTATTATTTTGTGATTGGTGGTATTGGTATGCTCACCCCGTGTGGGGGCTGTCTCTGTTGGGGCAGGTAACACAGGTGTAGCGGCTTTGGAGTCGAGCTCGGGCTTTTGGTTAGAGGTACTTCCAGGATCGAGGTACCAGAGCTGATTGGATGGACGCTCAGATCCAGTGTTGAGATCGAGTTGTGCTTGGAAGGTGCTTCCAGGATAGAAGTACCAGTAGCGGTATCCGGTATAGTGTTTTATGCATCAAATACACGTTTATTCATTGAGTACACCTTACGTGTATATGGGATGTATAAATGGGCTATGGCCTCTTTCTGTTCATTATGGTTGCATGCAATTAATTATGGAAATTGCTAAATGAACTAAGAGCATATTAGTGTATTATGTGGGTGCATGTTATGTGAATAATAATGGTAGGGGGAATTTGAATATTGGGAATTGAATGCAAGAAATTTTCTGGGTAGCATACGGTGTTGCACTTGCATAGGGTTTTTCCCCTGATGGTATGATTATATGCACTCATGGTATGGCTTAATGCACTAATTACGGGTTAAGGGCACGGGGGTCCTTACATTAGTGGTATCAGAGCAGTGGTTAGCTCTTTGGGGCTGTTGAGGGCCTAGGAACATGTTATTGGGAATGAGAAGCACATACTTATGCATGATTGCTTATGTGCGTTTATGATATGTGTTCATCATTGGCATATGTGTTGCTAACCATGGTGGTTGCAGGGTCTTATGAGACATGGACTATGCATTACGGTTGCATAGGTATACATCGGAGTGATGATTTTAATGCTTTGCCGCTACATGTTGGAGCGAGGTGCATTAAAATACACTCATGGCGATGTTTATGGGAATACGGATTATGCATTACGGTTGCATGCACGTCGAAGCGATGATGCCGCTGTCGTGTCGAAGCGATGGTAAATGCCGCTGTCACGTCGAAGCGATGATGCCGCTGTCGTGCCGAAACAATTATTGAAATACGGGTTATGCATTACGGTTGCATGCATGGCGTAGCGATATGAATACTTGCCGCTGTCGTATTATAGCGATGAAGAATATTTGCCGCAAATATGTCGAAGCGAAGGAAAATGCCGCTGTCATATTATTATTGCGAGGGATATTACGCCGCTAATACGTCGAAGCGAAGGGTATTTCCGCTGTCATGCCGGAATGATGGTAAATGCCGCTGTCGTGTCGAAGCGATGGTAAATGCCGCTGTCACGTCGAAGCGATGGTACCACCGTCATGTCGAAACGATGATGCCGCTGTCGTGTCGAAGCGATGATACATGCCGCTGTCACGTCGAAGCGATGATGCCGTTGTCATGACGTAGCGATGTGATCGGGAACAAAGTACTACATGAGTGTGAGTACCTCTTGAGTCCGCGATTATCCGGGTATTTTATTGGCGATGGTTCCGCCGGGTATTTTATTGGCGATGGTTCCGCCGGGTATTTTATTGGCGATGGTTACGCCGGGTATTTTATTGGCGATGGTTCCGCCGGGTATTTTATTGGCGATGGTTCCGCCGGGTATTTTATTGGCGATGGTTCCGCCGGGTATTTTATTGGCGATGGTTCCGCCGGGTATTTTATTGGCGATGGTTACGCCGGGTATTTTATTGGCGATGGTTACGCCGGGTATTTTATTGGCGATGGTTACGCCGGGTATTTTGTTGGCGATGGTTACGCCGGGTATTTTATTGGCGACGGTTACGCCGGGTATTCTATTGGCGATGGTTTATACCGCCGGATATCTATAGCGACATTTTATGCCGCTGACTCCATGGCGAGGGATCATGCCGCTGATTCGATAGCGATGGGTTATACCGCTATGTGTGTAGCACTGGATTATGCCGCCTACGAGCGATGGGTGCTGCTTATGTACCGCTGGTGGACGATGGATACAGGTATTCCGCTATCTCGATAGCGATGAGGTATGGCATATTACTTTTGTTATCAGTATGGTGATTATGGTGTATTATTATTTACCGTCATGTGTTTGACGATGAGATTATGGATGTCGTGTATCGACAGGTACCGTCATATGTTCGACGATGTTATTTGGGATAACTATGTGGACGCTTGGCGTCATTTTGGTGATTTATACATTCATGTTTATGTATATGGTTGTATGGTTTGAGTGCCGATGGTGGGCACATGGTAGGGTCTGGGTATTTAGTTGACGAGACCTTTTGCCGAGCAGGTTTGCTCGATGGATCATTGATGCATTGTACCGGTGAGAGTACGCATCGTATTATGGAGGTATATTATTGACGAGCAATGATACCCTTGGGTATGCTCGCTGGGATGGCTAAGGCCAAGTGAATGGTGGTAAGAGTAGTCATTGAGGAAACTACTCGCTTGTTATTGTGATGAGGAGTAAACATGGTTACACCCACCCTAAGGGCGTGGAAGAAGTCCTAATGGATTAGGATTGCATGATAATTGAGCGTGGACGCCGGGTTGTCCAGTGTGCTTTGGTGTTTTAGAGATATGTTGGGCAATGACCCACAACTCTAATGGTTTGGGCGGTATGGTATACCGGGATGGAATGTGTGTCGCGTTAATAGGTTGGTATAAGCCTATGGGACCAGCGAATCACTAGCCAGGTATTGTTGCAGTGCTTTAGTGTGCTTGTGGTAGCTATTATAATGCTCGTTGGATTCGAGTTTGGTGAATCGTATGGTGATACGATGAGGGTTATGGTAGACTCTTGTAGTCTCTATGTGGCATGGTGTTTGAGGTAGGGAATACCTCACGGGGACGTTATACGTCATTGTTTTGAGGGACTTGTGCTGGGACAGCTCAAGTTTGTTGGTATTACCAACGTGAGTGTCAACAAGTCGTGGTTAGCTCTAGTTGAGCATCCTTGCATATGGCATGCAATGGGAGTCACAATGGTTTGTGAGATATAGTTAGTGGGGTGACACTACTATATTGATTTTTTTTATCTCTTGGAGAGATTTGGATTGTACTGTCTTGGAGACAGCTTGCATCGGTCGTGGTTTGATTGTAAGTCAGCCATGGTAAGCATTACTGATGTTGGACCGAGTAATGGATTTCTTACCTCGGTGAGACGTTTGAGGAGACGTCTTCGGGGAGATGCTCGATTTTGGAGTACTATGGTATTAGTACAGAGCATCGTTGGAAGGTGTATACATGGCGTATACGGATTTTTGGATTGGGTAATGGTAGTATTGATGCACTACTCTAACCAATTGTATATTTCTGGGTTCCGGGATATGTTTTGGTATTAATATACCAGGTTTTCCGAACGGTAATTCGAGGATTGGAGGATCATGGATTCATGACTTCTTCCTTGAGAGGAAGACGGTATTGTGATTCCTACCGGTTGAATCTTTTGGGGAGATTCGTTATTTTGGTTCGTGTGGTGGTGATGTTGAAATCACACCCTTTGGTTTTGGTTTGTCAACCATCATTCTCCGTGGGGCGAGAATAATCGGGGTTTGACAGTTGGTTTTGGGATTTGGGTGTGATTGGAGACACCCGAGTCTATTGCATTGCGTATGCATGTTGTGTGGTGTATGGGCATGTATGCCGTGTGTGTATACGAATGCCAACCTTTTTTCGTTCATTGTGGAACGCCGAGTGTGTATAATTGGTTTAGTGGATCTCCGGTGTGAGATTGTGGAACCTCGAGATCGGTAATCTCGATGGCACGATGCATTCTAATGAATGATCGTGAGGGTTGTTTGATTCCCCGAGGAGGGATCGATGTGATTTGGAATCATGGTGGTTCTTGTTGAATAATTCGATAGCCTTCCTATTTTAGGATTGTTAGATCCAAGGATAAATGAGGGATGGCCGAGATTCGGATTTGTTTAGTGTCATGGTTGACACTTGTGTAGGAATGCAATTGGTTGCCTTCCATGTCCCCTATGGAACTTGAGACTTGGTGGAGTCTTGATGGTGTGTCGGGACCAAGATATGATTTCTTGGAACACACCGGTGTAAACATCCTCGGTGATGTATTTTTGTGTGGATCAGTGACCGTGGGTAACCCGGTCCGGGTTGCAAGTGGTGCAACTACTCCTTTGGAGGAGATGGGCTGGGAAGCGAAACTGGTTTTTCTGTGAGTATACTGTTGTATACTAGTGGTCCCCACCATGACGATATGTGTCATGCATCGTGGGCAGGTGGTGAATATCACGGGATGATATCTTTGTCAGAACCAATGGAGATTTGGTTGGGTTGCAGTTTTGGTGGACTGACTTGTGGGACGATTCATGTCGAGGTATGTTGTTATCTTTCGGGTTTGTATTGGTTTTGGCGTTGCGCTAATTTGGGGCTTGGTGCGAGACTGGTATTCTCGCAGTTGTTAATTCGATTCTAAGGTGGTTCAGAATCAGGGTCTTGGCTTTGTTTTGTTGGTGTAGTCCTGGTGTTACGTGGAGTACACCGGTGCAATTTCGGGGACGAAATTTTATTAGTAGGGGATAATTGTGATGTCCGGGAATTAATGGTGTTAATCCCGGTGTAGTATTAATCCTGGATGGATTTTTAATTGTGGCAATTAGGAATTAATTGCGGTTCGGCATCTCCCGAGGTTGGTAAATCGGGCCTTCTGGGCTCGTCTAATTGATTAGTTGGGATCGTTGGATCCCGAGGTTGAGATCGTATTCTCATTCCGGTGAAAACCTGCGAGTTGGGTTTTTAGTGTGACTCAGAATCTCGGGTGCTGTTTGTGGGCACCGGTAGGGGGTTTTTGAGTTAGAGAGAGAGTTTTTGAAAACAGATGATTTTTAATGAATCATGATGTATTTGTGGGGCTATTAGTATTTCGGGGTATTTTTGCTATAAATACCAATTAAACCCGGGATTTTAATTATCGGAACCATTTTCCTCTTCTTCCTCCTCTCTTCCCGCGCGCGAGCCTTCCCGATCCCCTTTGACCCCCGCCGCTTCAAGGCGTGCGCCCGCCGCCGTCCGGCCGCCGTTCGGCGCGTGCGACCCGCCGTTGGAATCGTCTCTCCGAGGCGCAGCTATACATACAATCAATTTGAAGTTTGGTCGCGATTTGAGCTCGAATTTCTGCTGGAAGCGCTAGGGTTCGAACTGGGTTTCTGTTCGATTTTTGGGGCTCTTTTTCCAGTGTTTTTGGGGCGTTTTGTAATGCATTTTGTGTCGAAAATTTATGCTTTGTGGTTCAAGGATTTTGGTTGCCAATTGATTCGATTTGAGCGCTGGATTGCAAGGCTCATAGTTCGAATTTCTTGATGTTGGGCGGGTTAGGGTTCGAATTTTGGGGGTTTTGGTTTGGGGATGTTGATTCTTGTTGTTAATTAATTAATTTATGGTTTAGATGCTTATTGGGTTCGAATTGAGGAATTGGATTCGAATTTAGGGCTTTAAATTCGAATTTTGGGGGTTTCGCATGTGGGGCGATTATTCATGTTGTTGATTGATTAATTCATGTTTTAAATGAATTATGGTGATTTTTGGATTTGATTTGTGTGGTTGGGGTTCGAATTTTAGGAGTGGTTCTTGAGCAATTTTTGATATTGTCTCATTCGTTTCCCCTCCCTGTATATGCCCTGCCCCGGGTCTTTTAAATGGTAAATTGTTGTGGATTGACAATATGTTGAGGGTTATGGGTGTGCTTGAGCATGGGTTGCATGTTCGTAATTAATTGTGAATTATTTATCGTGTTAGCACATCGTTCCTCGGAGCATGGAACTCGAGCAAGGTTTGGCTCGGACTTCGGAAATTAAGGTACGTGGGACGTACGAGCATTAGCCTATTATAGTATTGCAACTGTAATATGCATGGTTTGTGATAATGGTATTAAATGGGCATTGGAATACATGGTGTATGGTAATTGTATTATATGGACATTACAATATCTGGCAGGTGGTCTGGCATGTGGTAATTACATTGGATAAATATTGAGATGCATGGTGCACTATATTTACTTCAAATGGATAATGATATGCATGGTAAACGGTCTTTGCCTTCAATGGATATATATATATATATATTGGGAATCATACAGTGCCGCCTTCGAGCGAGCAATGATTCGGGATGCGGTCGCCATTGGGCGACCATCGGTTATGACGCCGCTATTGTTGAGCGTGCGCGAGGTTTAGTATGCCGCTATTGTGGAGCGAGCAATGAAATAAGAACATGGAATTGTTGGTTAAATATATGCGATATCTATAGTCTTTTACATTATGTTCTTATCCCTTTGATTATGGAACTGGTATAATAGAACGGTATTAGTTAATCTATGTGACGATTAACTGGCTTTGGGAATTTGATGAGTTTGGTTATTTTGAGAACAGGGACAATACAGGGGGATCCCGGATGAGGGTATTGCCATCCAGGGAGTATCATTTAAATTATGGCATTTACATTCTGTAAATTATGAATTGCAATATTATTATTTTGTGATTGGTGGTATTGGTATGCTCACCCCGTGTGGGGGCTGTCTCTGTTGGGGCAGGTAACACAGGTGTAGCGGCTTTGGAGTCGAGCTCGGGCTTTTGGTTAGAGGTACTTCCAGGATCGAGGTACCAGAGCTGATTGGATGGACGCTCAGATCCAGTGTTGAGATCGAGTTGTGCTTGGAAGGTGCTTCCAGGATAGAAGTACCAGTAGCGGTATCCGGTATAGTGTTTTATGCATCAAATACACGTTTATTCATTGAGTACACCTTACGTGTATATGGGATGTATAAATGGGCTATGGCCTCTTTCTGTTCATTATGGTTGCATGCAATTAATTATGGAAATTGCTAAATGAACTAAGAGCATATTAGTGTATTATGTGGGTGCATGTTATGTGAATAATAATGGTAGGGGGAATTTGAATATTGGGAATTGAATGCAAGAAATTTTCTGGGTAGCATACGGTGTTGCACTTGCATAGGGTTTTTCCCCTGATGGTATGATTATATGCACTCATGGTATGGCTTAATGCACTAATTACGGGTTAAGGGCACGGGGGTCCTTACACTTACTTATTAGTGGTCTGTTCTGTTCAAAGAGTTGATTAAGTAACAGATTTCTATCACTAATCAGAAAGAAATCACAAGGGATAAATTTTGTAAGGAGTGTTCATTCACCCCCCCCCCCCCCCCCCTCTAAACACTCCGTCGTCTTAATCAGCACAAAGAATATTAAGCTGATGGCATCATTCAACAAAATCCCCATGTTCTCAAAAGAAGATTATGATGACTGGAGAATCAGAATGCAAGCTCACCTGGCAGCTCAGGATGACGACATGTGGTTCGTCATCACCGATGGACCAATGAAGATCCTAAAAATAAATACAGCAGTCGCCACTACCAGTGGAGAACCACAAATGGTAGAAAAAGACAGATCCCTCTGGACGAATGAGGATAGAAAGAAAGCAAACCTCGACAATGTGGCCAAAGACATCTTGTTCAAAACTTTGGACAAGAACATGTTCAGCAAAATCAAAATGTGCTCTACTGCCAAAGAAATTTGGGAGAAGATAGCACAGCTATGTGAAGGCAACGACCAGACCAAAGAAAACAAGTTAACTGTGGCTCTTCAAAGATTTGAGAGCATAAAGATGAAAAGTGGTGAAACTCTAAATGAGTTTGATGAAAGAGTCACCAGCATCATAAATGAACTGAATGGTCTGGGGAAGGAATATTCTAACAGAGAGATCGCTCTGAAAGTAATGAGAGCTCTGCCAAAGGAATGGGATGTAAAGACCATTGCCATGAGGGAATCAAAAGACCTTAACAAGGTTGAACTTCATGATCTGTTTGCAGATCTCAAGGCCTATGAGTTTGAACTAATAAGCAGAGGTGAAGCAGAGCCATTCATCTCTCAACCCAACAAGGCCCTGGCAGCCATCCCAGACCAGATCGCTTCAACATCAGACCGATCTGCTGAACAGATGAGTAACGATGCTATGTCATTATTTATAAAGAAATTCGGTAAATTTATGTCTAAAAATAAGAGGAACTTCAAACCCTCTCATCATTATAAATCAAGAAAAGATGATACTGTTAACGATCAGGCTTGCTACAATTGTGGTAAGACCGGACACTTTATTGCAGACTGCACCAGACCGAAGAAAGAAGAAAGGAAAGAGAAGCATCGAGATGATAGAAAGAAGAAGCACCACCAAGACCGCAAGAATCATGGAAAATCCCAAAAAGTCTTAGTTGCTGAGGAAGGAAACAGCAAATGGGCTCAGACTGATTCCGATTCAGACAGCTCTGAATATTCTTCCAGCGAAAGCGAAGAAGAGGTTCAATGTCTGATGGCAGAGGAAGAAATGAGTCAGACAGATGAGGTATTCGAATTTGAATCAAATGATTTTACACGAGAAGAGCTCATGTCCGCACTGCAAGACATGGCAAATGATTATAGGATCTTAGCTGAATCATTTGAGAAGAATAAAGCCAAAATCAGTACTCAAATGGATGAGCACAACAAACCAAGCTGCTCTGAGCAGGGTGAGTGCAAAAATCTCCAGAACGAGCTGAATAAGCTGAAAATCTCTTATGATCAGCTCCATGAGGAAAATAAGAGAATTAGCACACAAAATGCTAAGCTCTCACATATATTCAAAACATGGACAAAATCGAACATCCTTGGAAGAATTACAAGAAGCTCAAAGAAATGTCGGTGATTTCACCGGCATAGGCTTTGACACCAAAGAATGCACCAAAGATGAGTCTGAGCTGTTGCTGGTAAAGAATCAAGTCAAACAAATGACATTTGTTAAATCCAGCACAGTATATGAAACTGAAGCACCTAAGATTCAAACAGGAGTCTCTTACGTGAATCAAAATTTGAGAAAAGGGATTGGTTATGTCAACCAAGCCAACGATAAGGCACCAGCAAGATTTGTGTCTGTGAGATCAAATCCAAAAGTGCAAAATCTAAGGCAAGGAAGACAATACAATTACTATAACTCAAAACCGATTCAACGAAGATATAGACTACCTTATGAAAATCAAAGGTTTTCACAGCGCACACATTATCACACACAACATCGAGACAGACCAGCACATAGCACACCCTACACACACAAGCCACTAAAGCTGATACAGGTGTGGGTTCCCAAAGGGCTAATCCGTTCTGGACCCAAATAGGATTGGGTACCAACAATAAATATGTGTGATGACAGGTACAGAAGAATCTCGCATCAGATTGGTACTTGGACAGCGGGTGCTCTCGTCACATGACTGGAAACATCAAGCTGCTGTCTGAAGTCACAGAATGCACTGGACCCAAGATCATCTTCGGAGATAACTCAAAGGGTAAGACCGTGGGCAAGGGTAAGATTGTCCATGGTAACATTATTATCAATGATGTGCTGTTAGTTGAAAATCTGTGCTATAATCTGATTAGTATCAGTCAACTCTGTGATAATGGTTATGCTGTAGAATTTCATAAACACACTTGCACTGTTAAATCATCAGACGGTATAACCATGCTCGTAGGAATCAGGAATGGAAACACATATAAGATTAACTGGAATCATGCTCAACCTGATAATCCTACTTGCTTCATCGCTAACAATGATAATAAACACTGGTTATGGCATAAGCGCTTGAATCATATCAACTTTAAGACCATTGCTAGCCTGTGTAAACATGATTTAGTTATCGGTCTGCCCAAGATCGACTTTGCCAAGGATAAGATCTGCGAAGCTTGCCAAATGGGCAAACAGATCAGATCATCCTTCAAAAACAAGAATGCCAAATCCTCCTCCCGCTGTTTAGAATTACTGCATATGGACTTGTTTGGTCCTATACCAATAACAAGTTTAGGGGGAATGCGGTATACTCTTGTTGTTATTGATGATTACTCACGCTTTACATGGACTATATTTTTGAGCAGTAAAGATCAGACCGGTCCGAAGTTGATCAAGCTGCTGAAACGCACTCAGAACGAGAAATCATCCAGCATAGACAGGATTCGAAGTGACAAAGGCACTGAGTTTTCAAATCAGAATCTTGAATCCTTTCTAGAAGATCATGGAATCAAGCATGAGTTTTCAGCCGCCAGAACTCCTCAACAGAATGGAGTTGCAGAACGAAGAAACAGAACGCTCAAGGAAGCAGCAAGAACAATGCTTGCTGATTCTGGAATCTCTCAAAAGTTCTGGGCAGAAGCTGTAAATACTGCTTGCTACACTCAAAACCGATCTATGATTAACAAGAAGCTGAATCTCACTCCATATGAAATATGGACTGGTAACAGACCATCTGTTTCTCACTTTCATGTATTTGGCTGTAAATGCTTCGTTCACAACAATGGTAAGAGTCATCTTACAGCATTTGAAGCTAAGTCAGATAATGGTATATTCTTAGGATATTCATCAATTAGCAAAGCTTATCGAGTGTTTAATAATCGAACTTTAACTGTAGAAGAATCTGTTCATATAGTTTTTGATGAATCATTATGTGTTGAGGGCAACAAGGATTCAATTCAAAATCAGATGGAAAATATCCATCTCGAAGCTAACAGTGATGATGAGATTGTAGCTAACAGGTCAAGAGACAATCCACCAGAACCAGAAGTGCCAGACAGACCGGATCAGGCATTGAAGCTTCTTCAGATCGAGCTGATCCAGATGCTCCTGACTCAAATATTAAAGTAGATGCAGATCATGCTGCTACTATTCATCCGACCGAACCAGACAATCCAGAGTCAAGCTATCGATGGACTAAGAAGCATCCACCTAATCTAGTGATTGGTAGTCCGTCTGCACCAATTAGAACCAGAGGACAGATGATGGATGAGTTCACTCATGCTGCTTTCATCTCAACTCTGGAACCCAAGAAGATCGATGAAGCTCTGACTGACTTCAACTGGATTAAAGCAATGCAAGAAGAGCTTAATCAATTCGAACAAAATCAAGTTTGGAGTCTAACTCCCAGACCAAGCGATCTGCCTGTTATTGGAACCAGATGGGTTTTCAGAAATAAGCTAGACGCCGATGGAACTGTGGTTAGAAACAAAGCAAGACTGGTGGCACAGGGATTCAGACAAGAAGAAGGAATTGACTTCGATGAATCATTTGCACCAGTCGCCAGACTTGAAGCAATCCGAATATTTCTTGCATATGCTGCCTTTAAAGACTTCAAAGTATATCAGATGGACGTCAAGAGCGCCTTTCTTAATGGAAAGCTTCAGGAAGAAGTCTACATTGAGCAACCACCTGGATTTCAGAACCATTCGTATCCTAATCATGTTTATCTACTGAATAAAGCAGTGTATGGTCTGAAACAAGCTCCAAGAGCCTGGTATGACACTCTATCTCAATTTCTGCTGAACCATGACTTCCAGATCGGTTCAGTAGATAAAACTCTCTTTAAATTCATTAAGGGGGAACATACCCTATTAGTTCAGATTTATGTTGATGACATAATCTTTGGGTCAACTAACCCCAAATTGTGCGAGAAGTTTTCTAAGTTAATGCAGGGACAGTTCGAGATGAGCATGATGGGTGAATTGTCATTCTTTCTGGGTCTTCAAGTAAAACAGCTCAACAATGGTATTTTCATCAATCAGACCAAGTATACCAAAGAGCTCCTCAAGAGATTTGGAATGGAAACATGCTCAACTGCATCAACTCCAATGAGTCCAACAATCAAGTTAGACAAGGACGAAGGGGGAACGGCAGTTGAAGTAACCATGTATAGAGGACTCATCGGATCGCTATTATATCTTACAGCGAGCCGGCCCGATATAATGTTTTCAGTCTGTATGTGCGCCAGATTTCAGTCAGAACCAAAGCAATCACATTTCATTGCTGCCAAGCGTATTCTGAAATACTTAAAAGGATCTCAGAACGTTGGTCTTTGGTACTCCAAAGATTCAAACTTCAGCTTGATCGGATATTCAGACGCAGACTACGCTGGGTGTAAGATCGATCGTAAAAGCACCAGTGGAACATGTCAATTTCTAGGTGAAAGATTGATCTCTTGGTTCAGTAAGAAGCAGACATCTATTGCCACATCCACAGCTGAGGCAGAATACCTAGCCGCTGGAAGCTGTTGCGCTCAAATGCTCTGGATTCAACACCAGCTCAAAGACTACGGCATTCAAGCTGTTGACTCTCCGATATTTTGCGACAACACAAGTGCAATCGCTTATAACGTATAATCCAGTTTTGCACTCTCGAACAAAGCACATTGATATTCGACATCATTTTATTCGAGATCATGTTGGCAAAAAGGAAATTCGGATCGAACACATTTCAACAGAGCAGCAAGCAGCAGACATCTTCACCAAACCACTTCCTGAGGCTAAGTTCAATTATTTCCGTCAAATTCTTGGTTTAATTGACTTATCTTAATTAGTTTAGATGTTTTTATTCTTTTCGATCTTAAAGATTTTTGTCACTACAGATCGATAATACAATGTTCAGAAGACACAGACCGGTCCGAACTTTCAGACCGATCCTTGTCAGTCTGATTTTATCCTATGATCTGATTGGACAATAATCCGTTTTTAAAATAAAACAAAACAGCCCGGACTGTTTAAACCTTTTAACTAGTTGTACTTTAACCGCCTTATCTTTCTTTATCCTGACCGTTCATTTTGAATAGTTTATTTCTCAGTCTGGAGATAAAGACACGTGTCTTCTCTCTCCTATTTAGCGGGCTGAACATTTCATAACTTTTTCACTTTTTACAGTTTAACCCGCCTTCTACTCTCTCACTTTCTTACTCTCTTACTCTTCGCACCTTCCTTAAACTCCTTTCATATGGCTACCATCACTCATAACTCACTCTCCGTTGAGTTTGATGACATCTACAGGGGAGAAGATGCTGCGATGGTGTCCATTTTCAGAGCCCTGGAATCATCTGGTTTACGGAATTTTTGGAGTGCGGATCAGTTGTTTATGACCAGAAATCCGCCGAGCTGTTCGCCAACGCCGTCTCCCGGAAGTCATCCATCTCTACCACTGTCAAGGGCAAATCTTTCGAGATCTCGCCAACAACAATGGCCAAGACCTTTGCCTCCCCAATTTCCGGCCTGACAGAGTTCGGACAGACTCCTCCAGCATCTCTCTTAGATCTTCAGGGGAAGATCTCTATTTCTGGCCACCGGGTTGCAACCCTCATTTAAGAAGAAGGAAATGCTCTTCCATTTCCAGTGCTGTGCGAAGTGGTAGCCAAGCACTTTTGGGTAAAGCAGGAAGCTTCGATGCTTGTAACCGCCGAGAAGTTCATGGCCATGGCAGCTATTGTATCTGGACAGAAGATAAACTGGTCCATGATTTTGTTTGGAGTACTGCTGGAAACGGTGATTGCATCCAAGCACGCCGTATGCTTGCTGTTCCTCTCAGCAAGCTCTTGGAGTCCTTAGGCCTCGAGCTGAGCAAAGCCATCTGCTCTCCGCCCCTTTAAGGTACTCAACTCCAAAGGGCTTGCACTGCTGAGTCCAAGAGTGTTCCGCCTACTCCTAACACTCTGGTCTCAGTCAAGATTGAGAAGGACGAGGAACAAGCTGATGTGCGCAAACCTCGGGTCAAGCGGAAGCTGACCATTCAGACTGACTCAGAAGAAACCCAGTCTGCTCACTCATCCCCAACCAAGCCACTTCCCAAAAACCCGAACCCAGATTACCAACCAACCAGACATCTACCTCCACCCATACTGCCCACCCCACTAAAGCAAACCCTGCACCTCAACCCCCCACTCAGCCTTCTCAAGCCTCAACCCCTGCACCCAAAGTCACCCCTTCGAATTGAAATTCCCTCTGCCAATCCCGTAGTCAAAGGGATAGTTATCACTGAGTTGGGTGACTATACCCCAATCAGGGATTAATCCCCTTCCTCCACCGGCAAGGGAAAGCCATTCTCACAGAACCCATCTCTTCTAAACCCAATCTGCTGCACAGACTGCCATC